>JAVMKO010000010.1:45195112-46531346 GCA_032164245.1 Sternotherus odoratus
GTAGCTGTTTTCTTTAGCTCTTGGCAAGGTCACATAACATAAACCCACAGATGGGGGAGCTTTTGGGATGCAGTCAGTGCTGTTTTGTCATCCCTTCCTGCATCAATTTTGCGTTGGGGGTATTTCTGTTCCCTGGGCAGGAGCTTCCGACTGAGGTATAGGATTGGGTGGTCTTCTCCATCTATCATCTGGGACAGCACTGCTCCTAGCCCTACTTCAGAGGCATTAGTCTGTAACAAAAACTCCTTCTCCCAATTCGGGGCTATTAGCACGGGGTCGGTGCAGAGGGCCGTCCGCAGATCCCTAAACGCCTCTTCTGCTGAATTCGACCATTTCACGATGTCCGGGCCACGGGCTCTCGTCAGGTCAGTTAGTGGGCATGCCCGGGCGGCAAAATGGGGAATGAACCGTCGATAATACCCGACCAACCCCAGGAACGCCCTGACCTGCTTCTTCCGGACTGGTCGTGGCCACTTCTGGATCGCCTCTAACTTGTTAAGCTGGGGTCTTACCAGGCCTCTCCCCACTATATACCCGAGGTATTTGGCTTCTGCTAGTCCAATTGAGCACTTGGCGGGATTTGCAGTCAAGCCGGCCTTCCTCAGGGTGTCTAGCACTGCCTCCACCTTCCCCAAGTGTGTCTCCCAGTCGGGGCTATGGATAATCACATCGTCTAAATAAGCGGTTGCGTACTTACGATGCGGCCGCAGCAGTTTGTCCATAAGCCGCTGGAAGGTGGCGGGGGCCCCATGTAACCCAAATGGGAGGACCGTGTACTGGAACAAACCCTCTGGAGTGGCAAAGGCTGTTTTCTCCTTGTCCGCCGGGGCCAGGGGGATCTGCCAGTAGCCTTTGGTCAGGTCCAGGGTGGAAAGGAACCGTGCTGTTCCTAATCGGTCAATCAGCTCATCTATTCGTGGTAACGGATATGCATCGAACCGGGAAACGTCGTTTAGCCTCCGGAAGTCATTGCAGAATCGTACACTGCCATCGGGCTTGGGTACCAGGACCACGGGACTGGACCACTGGCTATGGGACTCTTCTATGACTCCTAATTTTAGCATTTTCCGGACTTCTGTTCCAATCATTTCCCTTTTTGCCTCTGGGATCCGGTAGGGCTTGACATACACCTTTACCCCAGGCTCCTTGTGGATGTGGTGGCATACCTCCCTGGTTCGGCCTGGCTTCTCCGAGAACACGTCCGGGTGGCGTCTGATCATGCTGATCACTTCTTCTCTTTGGTTTGGGGTCAGCTCGGGGGATATCCCTACCTGGCTAGGCGGGTTCCCTTCCTGGGGGGTTGCTCCGAGCGCGACTACTTGAGCCTCTCTATCCTGCCAAGGCTTCAGTAGGTTTACGTGATAGATCTGCTCCGGCTTTCGGCGTCCCGGCTGTCGGACCTTATAGTCTACGTCCCCCACGGCTTCGATCACCTGATAGGGCCCTTGCCAGTGGGCTAACAGTTTACTTTCAGCCGTGGGTACAAGCACCATTACCCGGTCCCCCACCTGGAACGTCCGGCTCAACGCCTGACGATCATAGTACGTCCGCTGGGCTTCTTGGGCCTTCTTCATGTGCTCTCGCACTATGGGGGTGACCTGAGCTATCCTCGCTCTCATCCGTAACACAGTGACATTTCTCCCCGGATTCGGCTGTTCTTCCCAACCCTCCTTGGCTATATCGAGTATGCCCCGAGGGTGGCGTCCATATAACAACTCAAATGGAGAGAATCCCGTGGAGGCCTGCGGTACCTCCCTCACTGCAAACAGTAGGTAGGGGAGCAGGGTGTCCCAATCCTTCCCGTCCCGGCTCACTACCTTCCATATCATGCTCTTCAATGTCCTATTGAAGCGTTCGACCAGACCGTCAGTCTGAGGATGGTAAACCGACGTCCTCAGGGTCCGCACTTGGAGCATGTCGCATAAGTCCTTCATCAGTTTAGACACAAAGGGGGTCCCTTGATCGGTTAGGATCTCCTTGGGTATCCCTACTCGGGAGAAAATCTGCACCAACTCCCGGCCTATGGTCTTGGACATCGTGTTCCGTAGGGGCACAGCTTCCGGGTATCGGGTGGCATAGTCTAGCACAACCAGTATGTGTTGATGGCCCCGGGCAGATTTCTCTAGTGGGCCTACCAGGTCCATAGCGATACTCTCAAAGGGGACTTCAATGATGGGCATAGGTACCAACGGGGCCCGTAAGTGCGGCCAGGGGGCATGCAATTGGCAGTCCGGGCAGGAGGCGCAATACCGCCGGACAGCCGCGTAGACTCCTGGCCAAAAAAATCTTTTCAGGACCCGATCGAGGGTTTTATCTAACCCTAGGTGGCCCCCGAAGAGGTGGCTATGGGCTAGGTCCATCACGCCTCTCTGGTGTTTCTGTGGAACCAAGAGTTGTTCTATGGTTTGGTCCGACATCCGGACTACTCTGTATAACAGGTCCCCCTTTATTACATAATACGGCCCTCGGCCCTTAACTTTCCCTTCTACCGGGACTCCATTCACCTCAACTACTTCCTTCTGGATATTGTGGTAGGCTGGATCATTGGCTTGATCCTGCCCAAAGCCTTCCATTGACGGGCCAATTGGCCCCAGCTCCGGGGGATCTACCCCTGACTCCCTCTTGGGGTCAGTCTGGGGGGCACTAGGTCCGGCGTCAGGCTCCCCCACAGCTCGCCGAGCCCTCTTCCCCCTGGGGCTTACTTGTTCCCCTAACAGCGCAACCCTTCGGTACTGGGTCAAAAACTTCATCCCCAACTCCTTAGCTGCCCTTCTCTCCCTCCGAGACTTCTTGGGTCCCCCCGGCATGGAAAATAGCCCTGGGTCAAATTCTCGGAAGGCCGGGGGCCCGTGATCCCTTGGCACCATCTCCTGGTTCTTGGCACTAACACCTTCTGCCTCCCTTCCGGGGAGCAGGTTATCGAACCCCAGGAAGTCTCACCCAATCAGGACTGGGTAGGGGAGCTTCGGGACTACCCCCACCATTACCTTCGTGGGGTTTCCCAGGATGTCTATACTTACGGGGATGGTGGGGTAATAATTAACATCCCCATGTACACAGGATACTCCTGAGCGCTTGGCCCGGGACAGTTGGTCTCGCCCGACCAGCTTCCCCGAAACCAGCGTGACCGCACTCCCGGAGTCTACTAACGCGGTGGTACTAATGCCGTTCATCTTAATGGGCCGGGTGTATCTATGGGGGGCCACCGCGACCCCCACCTGACTTATTAGGACACATGGACCTTCTATCCCCCCCAGGTCGCATTGCATGGGTTCTGCCTGGTTTGGGCACTGGGCCGCTATATGCCCTACTTCCCCACATGCGTAGCAGCGTATACCCGCTCGGGCTAGCACCCTGGTTTTTGGGCTGTTAGGCCTTACCCCCCGAGTCTCGTTCCCCCAGTCCCCAAGCTTCTCCATGCTTTCAGGCTGATCCCCAGCCTCTTTTCCCCCCTCCATGTATCGGCTTGGGGTCATGGTACTCCAGGGTTTTGGCCCTGGGCCCTGCCTCCTATTCGGGCGCACTCCTTCCTTGGTAGTCCGAGGCAGCTCCTGGGAGGCTAGGTGTCTCTCCACGAGGGCTACTAGTTCATCATAGGAGGAGGGATCGTTCTTACGGACTCAACCCCTTATGTTGGGGGGCAACCCCTGCATATACCTGTCCCGAACTAGGATTTCCACCACTTTCTCTGGGCTGAGGGTCTCAGGCTGCAGCCACTTCCGGGCGAGGTGGATCAAGTCGAACAGCTGGGTCCTCGGTGGCTTGTCGGACTTGTACCTCCAGTCGTGGAACTGCTGGGCTCTCAGGGCTGGCGTCATTCCCGCCCTTGCCAGGATTTCGGCCTTCAGCTGGGGATAATCCATAGCGGCCTCGGTTGCCAGATCAAAGTAGGCCTTCTGGGCCTCTCCGCACAGAAAAGGGGCCAGGATGCTTGCCCACTGCTCCCGGGGCCAGGCCTCTCGCAGGGCTGTCCTCTCGAATGCGAGAAGGTAGGCCTTGGTATCGTCGTCCACCGTCATTTTCTGTAAATAGTTGCTTGCCCGCAGCGGCCGGGCGTTGGGGCCCCCATGGGCCATGGTGCCCAGGACCCTTACCTGTTTTACTAACTCCTGCAGTGTGGCTCGGTCCTGGGCTTCCTGGGACATCAGCAATTGGTTGGTTTCTTGCTGCACTCTAACAGCCTCCTGCTGGGCCGCAGTGGCCTGAACCAGTGCCTTCACCACCTCCTCCATTTTCTCTCTCTTTATTTATTTATTTTTTTTAATGGGGGGGGGGTTCACCCTGGTCGAGGGGTATTGCCACCAAGTCTACTCACGATCCCACCTCTGACACCACGTGGGGCAAGGGGGTCCCCCCGGGCACCCCAGACTCAAGTCCTTTGAGCAGTTCTCCCTGGCTGGGTTTGGCTTCTCACCAGTGATGGAGGGAAACTCCCTCCTGCTTCCCTGCCTGCTGGCAGCCTCTCTGTATCTGCCTCTCCTTTACCTCCTTCTGCTTTCAGAAAACTCACTCTTCTAACTCCTACTGCCTCCAAACGCACTCCTCAACTCCCACACCCCTCTCTGGGGGGGAAGTCTCTTTAAAGGGCTCTGACAGCCTCCTTAACTGGTCTCAGCTGCCCCTGCTTCTGGCTGCGGCAGCCTTGCTCAGCTGGACCTAATTTAACCTGCAGTTACCCCTCTCACCACAACTTTCCAGCCCTGGGTTTACCACAGTGGACACCCAGCGGGAGCGGAGGGAGGTGGTGAAGGGGGGAGAACTGTGTCTTCCTGGGGGCAGGATGCCGACCCTGCTCCTGTAATGGCCGAGGGTTTGAATTTGAATCCGGGGAACCAATCGGCGGAGAGGAAGATGGTCATGGAAATGCAACTAACCTGGCTAGCAGGGGGAAAAGAGGTTGGGCTCAAAATGCCTGCCTGTTAGCAAAGCCCTGGGGTGGGGTGGGACAGAGTGCTGTTCCCCTCCCCCCTGCACACCGGAGAGAGAGCTCACAGCATGACTCCACTGGGACAGATTCCTGGAGGAGAAGGGAGTCCTGTACCGGGAATGGGCTCCCAGAGGGGAAGTGGAACTGTGGGAGAATCAGGAGGCAGCAGCTGGTGCCCAAAAGTATTGGCACAGGCTATTGTACTCAGAGCCAGCCAAAGTGGAGAGAATCAGAGATTGGCCGGTCTCCAGGCTTCTCTTGAGATAGCGGAGTACCACTGGCGGGTTGTACCCCAGGTTAGCTACCTAGTTGCCCCAATTTCAGAGCTAGGGAAGAAGAGTGACCAAGACAAGGTGATCTGGGAACAAAGCGTGCCAGAGGGCTCTCTGTGCACTGAAGAAGGCGCTAATCCAGGGCCTGGTGTAACTCCTACCCAGGAGTGGGAGAAATAATGGGGCACCCAGGAAAACATTGGTGAGGTCGAACTTCCCCAGCTCACTGGCTAAAGTAACCTTGCTCAGTTCGTTCTCGAAGAGGGGAGATCTGTGACAAAGTAGGAATACTGTGTGTGTGTGCCTCAGTTTCCCCTATGCATTTCTTAAGTGTCTATGTGAAGGAATAGGGGCTAACAGTGTGAACATGCAAGCACAGTCTCTCTGCAGGTGTCCTTACCTGATGTTGTAATTTGACCCCAAGTGGGGGAGGGAGGTCACCTGACCTGGCTGAGCCAGGGGGAAGGAGGGGCTGGAGAGAGTGAGTTTTCAGTTTGGAGTCTGCAACTGGCTGGAAAGATGTTTTAGAATCTGAAGCTGTGTGGGCAGAAGGGAGGCAGGCCCAGGCAGGGTCTAGCCTCCCTTGGGCCCCCAAAATGGATCCAGCTGAGGGGATCGGGGGGCTACAAGCTCGGTGTTAAACCATGTACCTGTCGACGATTAAACCTCTGTTTTACTGGCTGGCTGAGAGTCACGTTTGACTATGGATTTGGGGTGCAGAATCCATGGGCTCCCTCAGGACCCTGCCCAGGCGGGTTTGCTGGGGGATGCACACGGAGGGGCAGAAGTTGCTGAATGCTCTGAGGTCAGATCCAGGAAGGTGGAAGTGGGTGCCCCTCAAGCTCCTAGCCTTGGAAACAGGCTGTGTACGGAGAAGGGACCCTTCACCCGAAGTCCTGTCTGGCTTCCTAGGGAGTGGTTCCAGACCATTGCCCGGGCACTCTGTGACAGCTACACAGGGGCCCCGGTGGGTTATCACCCAGAGGAGCCGCCAGAATATGTGTAGGCAGTGGATCTGTTTCCTTCCCAGATTTGTTCTTTCACAAATACCTGGAAGACTAAATGCCTGTTGCACTAATGCACTTTTGTGTTGCACCAGTAAACCGAAGGCAGACCATGCTAGAAAGATGGTGCTTGCTCTGGATAATGCTGCTGGCAGAGCTAACTTGCACTTACTGACTTTAACTGATCAATCAGCCCCTCGTGAGAACACGTATTTAATGACCTCATAATCAATGTGCATTATAGCAATTGGACACTGGGAAAGGCAAATGTTTGGTTAGGAATATCCAGCACAGCACAAGCAAGTAAATTCTGCTCTGGTGACTGCTGTGGTTTAAAAGCACGCGGGGTCTTCGAGGAAATGTATGAGGCAGAGCAGGGGAGGGCTGGACAACTTTGGAAACAGGTGGTGGGCTGCCATCCGGACTCTACTGCGGGTTTTGGTTTATGCAACTGGTGGCACACAGCTTTGCATGCTCTCTAACTTTGGTTGATCTCTTCCCCACTTGAGAGCTTCCTCTTCCCTTTGCTGGGTGCCTGAGCCAGAGATTCCCCACCAGAGGGCTCCTTGCCCGTGCTCCTGAGGCTCTCTCCCAATGGGGAGGTGGCTGGTTGTGTCAGGGAGAACGTCTGTGCTCTGGGATAGGCTTCGGGAGAGTTTCTGTGACTGGAATGACTTGTGTTCAGAATAGCACCTGCCAGCCAAGGCTCTCCAGTGAGTACAACAGTGACTAATGCAAGACTCAGGCTGTCCTGGAAGTGAGGGGCATGGAGAGTGTCTATAGTGTGGTGGGGATGGACCTCCTTAATACAGAACGACATTCCCTGTGTTTGGAACTCCAGGCTGTGTCCTCACACAGCTGGTGTAAACTGGTGAAGATTCCTTGAAGTCCATGGAGCGATGCTGAGTTTCACCAGCTGGGAAACTGGCTTTATTGCGCTGTTCTGGGAGCTGATTCAGGAGTTATGCCCGAGGGGATGGGGCAGTTAACATTTGTTCATGGTGGTATCGCTATGTGTCAAACAGTGTTGACAAAGGGCATTGGTTTTTAAGGCCAGAAGGGACCACTGTGATCTTCCAGTCTGATCTGTACAGCACAGGCCAGAGAAGTTCACCTGGTTATCCCTGCACTGAGTCCATCACATGTGTTTGACAGAAGCGTCTTCCAGAAAGGAGTCCAGTCCGGCTTCGGGCACACCAAGAGATGGAGAACCCACCACTTCCCTTGGGAGGGTACTGTGGGGTTAATCACCCTCACTGTTAACGTGTGCCTCGTTTCCAATTTGGCTTTGTCTGCCTTCAGCTTCCAGCTCTTGGTTCTTGGTCTGTCGTTCCCTGTTAGAATCAAGTGTGTGTTAGGATCCAGTATCCTTTTCTCCAGGAAGGTAATTACACCCGGGGTCTACTGCTGACAGGTGGACCTCTGGCTGTAATGTACGCTGACCCTGCGCGGCCAACGTGCTCTCTCTCTACTCCACAGACCACGCCCGTCAGATCACCAAGTCCATGATGAGGAAGTCGACTGTGGACCGTCTGCTCACCCACCGCGAATCTGACATTCAGAACTTTGTCAGCTTCATCACGAAAGACTCCATTCAAAAGTCTCTCCAGATGTACATGGAGCTGCTAAAGCAGAGGAGAGGCTGAGGAAGCTGCCTGCTCCCCCATGGGGTCGCTGGCCTGGAAGACTGAAGAGCCATATGCCAACCTCCGAACACCCTGCAATAGCCTTAGATTTGTAAAATGAAATATTTTTCAGTATAATCAATCTGATTTATCCTGGCTGCCACCTTAACTTCCTGTTCCTAGCCTCTCACTCTAGTGCTCTGTCTTATGGTGCCTTACTGATGCCTTCTTCCTGAAGGGCTGCAGGAAATGTTTGACTGGATGATCCAAGTAAATAAATGAGTGGTCAGCCCACTGCTGCTGTGAAACATCATCCGCTGGCATGACTGGGGCCTGCTGGCGCTCAGATATTTGCCTTCCGAAAAGCGTGAATGTTAAAAATGTGAATTGTCAATAAAATGTCTTGAAAGGAGGACACTTGAGAGAGGGATGCTTTATTTTCCACGTGGGCTGTGTCTGTCCATACTGGGCACTAACTAAACGTTCCAGCTCCTCCACGCTGGGGAGTGACTGACAGCCAGGCAGCTGCAGGCAAAGGGGTGGTTTCCCTTCACCTGAGGCCACAAGTTACAGTGTTCACACATGCAGTAAGTGTGGATAAGGAAACCCTGGGACCAAGTGCGTCCTTCCTGGCAAGTATTGCTTGGAAATCAGGCTGCAGTTGGAATCCAGCCCAGGTTCATAGCAGCTGACGGTCACTGTGCTCTGATAGATGGAAGGTGCTGCCGAGGGCTGAATGGGACTGGTAGATTGAACCCCGCTTACAACTGGACTGCTGCAGAGTCAGGCTGTGACGGGTGACAGATGGGCCTGCCAGTTGCTTGTGCTGGTTGTCCTGTGGCTAAGGACCTCAGGCATCAGGGCTGCCACGCCAGCATCTTTCACTAACGTGGCATTGACCCAAACCCCTGCTGCACGAGGAGGGCTGGATCGGCCAATGCTGTTGTCCTGCAGGGGTGGCAAATGCTGGTGCTGAGGGTCCTTTCAGGCTGATAGATATGGTAGGTGTTCCATAGAAACGAGGCTCACACGTAGTGGCTAGAAGTGAGTTTATTGAAGGTAGCGACCATCTGGCACTGGGGGCCCCACTGCCCAGGGAAGAAGCCTGACACACAAGGGCATACGAACACAGAAATACTCATGCCCATTTGTATCTCATGCATAGCTCATGAATAACTAATCACATGTTTTGCAATCCTGCCTCAGTTTACCTGTTTGGTTTCACACAAGCCGAGTTTCACACAGATGAAGTAAACAGCTCACACAGCTGAGAAGCTCTTCTCAGACACACACACATGAGATAACAGGAACACAAGGCCATTCCCAGGCTGGTAACCTTAATTATGCATTACCCTGGAGACGATGTAGAAGCGTAATTGCGCCCCCTAATGATTGCCGTCACATTAATCTTCCGCTTCCTACAGTGGGGCTGGACGGCCAGGCTCCACGGCTGCAGAGGGAGAGGATTCTGAACCAGCGCTGGTGAAGACAGCATGGAGCTTCAGCGATCCTTCAGCGTCACCTCCACAGGGAAATGGTCGCTGACAGCCAGCGCCTGCATGGGAACAGCAAGTGGGGACACGGTGTAACAGCTCTGCCAGCTTAGATCCACCTGGTGACATGTGCAGTGGGTAAGCTTCCCGGGGCCTTTTCCTTGCCCAGCCTCGAGACTGGCAACATCCCTACTGGGTCTCAGAAAGGGTGAAGATCTCCCTGAGCCTTACAGAGGTAGAACTGTCCCCAGCTGGAGGTTCCTACGGGAAGGGCCTGACACCCCTGACTTTCAAGCTGTAGGTTTCATGGAAGAGAGAGGCTCCTTTTGAGAAGTTTTAAATACACTCGTTATTGGTTTCCTTGGTGCCCTGTCTAGCTATGGACTCCTGGCCACTAATGCCACCTACCCAGGAAGGGACATAAACAATAGTTCCCACCACCTTTGCGACACCTCTCGGATGCTGCTGGGCTAGCCTGGAGCGCACACAGAGAGCAGGGTGGGGAGCTGTGGTGTATGGAGCTCACCGGGGACCTGTTTGCTTCATCGCTTGTGAGTGCTGCAGGCATCCAAACTCCCAAGGAGAAAGTCTTGAGAGCTCAACTTTCCCTGTCTGAGTTGCAGACATCCCTGTCCTTGTTTTGAAATGTTTTATAAACGAGGATACTTGGGTCTGGCCTAAGGTCCCGTCTGATCCTTAAGGATGCTCCTGGTATGACTGTCCCCCGGAATTTACCAGGCAGGAAGAGCTTTGCCATCTACAGGAATGAGATGTTTGCTCTCTGGGGATCAGTTTCAGCTCACCGTACCTCGGCTTCCTCCAGTTCGAAAGCGTCTTGGAAATCATAGACAGCAGCAGACTCAATGCTGTCCTTCAGCTTGTAGCCACACACCACAATCCTGGAACATGACAACACAAGGGTTAAACCCCTGCACTTTCCAGAGGGGCTTTCATTTCAGATTCAAACGCAGCAAGGAAAAGCCCCGACTCCAGGGGTCTGGGGTTAGTATCAGCGGGGCTGAGAGAGCGTTCGGTGCCGGGCTCGTCCTCAGCCCTTCTTTTCCTGGTCACCAAATGCCGTCTGCCATTGTCTGTGCCTGGCCTCCAAGAGTGGAGAACCAAGAGCCAAGATCTAGGCTGGAGCTCTCCTAGTTCAGCCACAAGAGGGAATGCAGGCACAGGCAGGCAGCAAGGGCTGAGTGCCCTGGGAGTCCTGATCACCACTGCCCTGTGGATCCGCCAGACAGAGGATCCCTGTCGTCAGCAGCTGCATTCACTCTCACGTCCTCTGTGTGCTGCGCTCATGTTGCCCACGCGATTGGCCGGCTGGCTGCAGCCGACCCTTTCCCCAGCACGCATACACGCACCCTCCCACACAGCCGTTCTCCTGACAGGCCAAAGCCACTCTGCCTGTTCTGAGACTTGTTAACAGCCCACCAGGAAATACAGAGGGAACCCTTGGAAATCTCCCCCCTTGGGAGGTGGGGTCTCTGCCTGTGCTGGGGTCCCTCCCTGCAGGGCCGGAGGAATGTTAAGGCCCCAGGGCTGCGCCACGCTTGCCCAGAGAGGCCTGTCCATTGTGATGCTCAGAAAGGCAGCGTCTCACCTGTCGTAGGCACAGTCTGACTTCCCAACGGTGGTGTCTGCACTGTCAGGGATGAGCCACTTGAACACCTCGCTGGTGCGCAGCTGGATGGACCCCCAGTCCTTTTTCTTGACATAGGAGCAGTCAGCGTGGAAGTCTCCCAGGAAGATGATATTCTGCGGAAGAAACAGCATGACTGGGCTGGGTGTTCGGTGCTGGCTGGCATGAGAGAGACCGGCCTGCAGGCAATAGCTCCATTACGCAGTCAGTGCCTGGGCACTGTTTGGCAGCGTTCGCACGCTCCGGTGGGGGGAGGAGCGGGAACATGGCACGCTCCGGGGAGGAGGTGGGAAAGAGGCGGGGCAGGGGCAGATGCGGGGTCAAGGACCCACATGAAAGAAGGGAGGTTGGCACCTATGCCTGCTGCTGTCGGTGAAATTGTGCCAGCATCACCCTGGAGCTGTCTGGGAGAGACTCCAGACCATGGAACATCCCGGCCAGCTCCTCTGGGAATGAGATCTCAGCTGATGGTCTGCACGACTGGTTCCTTCCTAGCCAGCTTGGTGGCCCAGAGGCAGCAGCTGTGGTTCCACAGGAACCGTGTAGTTAATACCAACCCAGCTCTAAGCCAGAGCGAGAGGGAGCTGGGTTCTCTGGCCTGGACCATGCAGGAGCTTGTCCTGGATGGTCAGAACAGGCCTTTCTGACCATAACAGCTGTGAAGCTAAAGCCCCTTTGTACATTCACATGGGGCTGGGTGTGCACTGGATACGTGTGCTTACGTCAGTCTCCCACTTGTCGATGACATCTAAGTAGACATCGTAGAGGGCGTTGATCTCTGCTACAGCGTCACGGGGGCATGTATGCAGGGGCACCAGCACGAACTTCCGCACCTCTGCCAGAGACAAGGCACAGAGTCATCACACACAGAGAGCAATCACACTTACACACCCAGTCATCAAACACATGCACACAAAGAGCCATCTCCCACACACACCAAGTTCTCATACACACAGTCATCACACCCAAACACACACCCAGCCAGCCATCATGTGCACACACACACACACAAACACACAAGGCCATCACGCACTGTAGCAGGGTGGTCACCCTGCTCTAGTGTGGAAGGTGTTAAAAACAGCTCTGGGAAAGGACTGTCCCGGGAGCCAATCAGGAGTGGACTTGAGGCAGCCAATCAGGGCTGGGCTAGGAGTATATGAAGACCTAAGGGAGGAGCTGGGTCAGTCTCTCTCTCTAGCCTTAGAGGGAAAAGGACCTAGCTGCCCAGGAGAAAAGGGTACCTGAAGCAGAGCAGGGCTGGGGAAAGGCAAGAGGAGCTGAGGAACTCCAGCCTGGCAACTCCCCAGGCTGCAGGCCTTGTTAAAGGCCCAAGGCAGGTACTGGGACTAAAGAGGTGTAGCCTGGGGATAGGCGGAGGCAGTTGGTCCAACCCCTTTGCCAGTGATGAGTGGCCATTACAGACTGCAGTCTGCCCCAGAGAATGGGGTCTAGATGATGACTGGCAGTAGTCACTGAGGCAAGGTGGGTGTAGAGGGGTAGGGGTTCCCCTGGAAGGGGAGACCCAGAGTGTGGAGGTACTACTGGGGCAGAACTCCAGGGTAAAGGGCACCAGGGTCCGGGAGGGACACAGAGGTCCGAGGTAGGCAAGACACTGAGCAGCAGAGGGTGCGCCGAGGCTGGAAAAGAGCTAATTCCCAGGACAACCAGCAGGAGGTGCCGCACCGATGAGTGTTGATCTGCTACACGTACAACGCAGAACTTTCACACACACAGTCATCACACATGCACACTCAGCCAGCCATTGCACAGACACACAGAGGGCCATCCCGTGCACACTCAGCCATCACACACACTGAGCCATCACACACGTGCACACACTCAGAGCCATCACACACATGCATGTGCACACACATACTGCCACCATACATACATGTGTGAACACACGCAGTCCTGTACCATAAGGTTTGTCCGTCAGCTTTAGTAACACCCCCAGCTGCTCTGCCCTGGGGAGCCCTGAGTTAGTGGGGACAAGACTGCCCCCGTCCAGTGGACGTGTTCAGCTCCCTCCCTTCTCCCTTTGTCTACATGTAAGCAGTGTCAGGATGAGCTCCACCCTGACATCTGGTGGGGAATTGCAGGAATTGAGGTGCACTGTGTAAAATAACTTCAGCTGGTGTTATTTGCATAGACACACCCACCGTGCCTAGTCTGAGCTCATAGCAGCCCAAATGTTCACTTTGGCTGCTGTGGGATCCCCAGGTTCTCTATTATTAGGGTAGGAATGATAAAATGTTGCAAACCTAATTATGTGAATGAGGCACTGGGACATGTACTTGGCCTTTGGCATGCTGGAAGACTCACCATCATCTAGGTAGCACTCACTGGCCAAGGGGTAGGGGTTCCAAAACCTAGTGAATGGAGAGAGGCAATAGATAGGCCTCTATAGTTTTTGGTGAGGGCTTTGTCTAATGGTCCTACAAAAGCCTATTTTACTCTCTTTTTTCTCTACTATGGAATGTCAGAGCTAATGTTTGATCCCATTAGGCCTTGAGGTTTGGTCTGCTAAACTGAGCTCACTTTGGGTCATGGAGGGTATCTGCACTATGGACCCTCTACTATAAGCTGAGATCACTGAGCTCTGTAGGGGGGGGCTGAAATTGTATTGCTGAGCAGTGGATGGAGTAGAGCCATTTGGGTCACCACTAGCGGAAGAAGAGCAGCAGCGGATGGAGTGGAGCTGTTTGGGTCACCACTAGCGGAGTAGCTGGTGATGAGCAGCAGCAGCAGCAGCGGATGGAGCGGAGCTGTCTGGGTCACCACTAGCAGAGTAGCTGGTGATGAACAGCCGCAGCAGACAGAGCGGGAGCAGTTCCGGTGACTGCTAGCGGAGTGGCTGGCGATGTGCAGCAGCAGCAGCAGCCGCGGATAGAGTGGAGCCGTTTGGGTCACCGCTAGCGGAGTGGCTGGCAGCGTGCAGCGGCTGACAGAGCAGAGCGGCTGGAGAAAGCAGAGCAGTTCCTGGGCACCTGATGGAACGGCTCATGGTGAGGACTGCAGCACAATCCCATGGAGAGGTGGGGCAGTCGGCCTCTAACCACGTAAGGTGCCCCTTAACCTGCCCCCCCCCTTCCCTCCTGGTGGGGAGGTAAGACCCTGCCAATAAACTTTTGAACTCTGCCGGGGTTGTTGGACTTTTGGGACCTTGGGTGACTTTGGGGCTTCTGGGACTCAAGAACCCAAGGGAAAGGACACAGCCCATTTGCTTGTGTGTGTGTGTGTGTGTGGGGGGGGGATTCTGGTTCATGGTTTGGTTTGTGACTTTTGTTTGTGGTGTTTACCCAATAATATGCCACAGTGTTTCTCTCTGTTATTAAAAGGGTTTTGGTACACTCAGACTCTGTGCTTCTGAGAGGGGAAGTATTGCCTCTTAGAGGTGCCCAGAAGGGTGATATATGATTGTCCCAGGTCACTGGGTGGGGGCTCGAGCCGTTTTTTTATTGTGTCATTAGAATGGAACCCCTGGATACTGAACCCAGCCCTTGTTGCTGCCAACTCTGATGGGCAGAAGGGTTACATACATGAGGGGTGGACAAACTTTTTGGCCCAAAGGCCACGTCTAGGCGGGGAAATTGAATGCAGGGCCATAAATATAGGGCTGAGGCAGGGGGTTGGGATGCAGGAGGGAATGTGGAGTGTGGAAGGGGTTTGGTGTGCAGGAAGGGGGTCAGGGCAAGGAGCTGGGGCAGAGGAGGGGTGAAGGGTAAACACTTCCCAGACCTAGTGGAGTCTCCCGGCCCTGCAGCAGTGGGGCCTGAGCACAGAGCAGGAGCGCTGGGTCCCTCCCTGCTGGAGGCAGTGACAATGCATCTGTCCCAGGGCCATGAATCTGTCACATCCTCAGCGCAGCACATGAGTCAGCGTGTGGCTCCTGCATTGCTCAGAGCTACCCCTGCCCAGACAGTCACCCTACTCGAGGGCACGGCTTGCCAGCCTGCTCCAGCTCAGAGGGGCTCACAGCTGCTCTGAGTCTCTGCCTGGTGCCTTGCGCTCCGAGCCTCCAGGATGGTGCAAAGCGGGGGCAGGGCCCTGCGTGGGGCTGGGCGGGGCTGGGGTCACTCCCGCCAGTGGGCTCTGCTTACTTGAGTGGGGGGACGAGAACTTCACGATGAACGGCTCCCGGCTGAAGGTATCGTTTGGGTCTGGGTACTGGTACGTGTCCACTACAGACACTGTCTGCGTCCTGGGGGAACAGCAGAGAGGGGAGAGAATCAGGAAGACAACAGGAAGGGGGGGTCTGGCTGTTCATGCCAGAGGGTTTGGCTTGGTTAGGGTGACCAGACACCCTAGTGAAATGTGAAAAATGGGGGATGGGCTGGAGGGTAATGGGAGCCTATCTAAGAAAAAGACCCCAAAATCGGGATATCTGGTCACCCTAGGCTTGGTAGGGGCTGGCCACCCTTCAGTCCTAACCCACAGCTCTCTACTGTCCCATCTACAGCTCTGCCAGTGCCCCTCAATCCTGACCCACAGCCCCCTGCTATCCCAGCCCTGGGCTCCCCACCCCCAGTGGTGCTACAGCTCCTCCGTGCTGAGATCTTCCTTGTCAACACAGGAGACATTGGTCCTGAGGCAATGGGCCAGATCCTCAGCTGGTGTCGGTTGATGTAGCTCCACGGCACTCAATGGTGCTGCCCCCGTCAACACCAGCTGGGGCTCTGGCCCACTGTTCATTAGTTGTTCTCTGTTATGTGACTCGGGGTTTTACCACATCAGGACTGTGCGGATACAGCCCAATACCGATGTCCTCTAGAGCAGTGATTCTCAACCTGTGATCTGCGGCCCCCTGGGGGTCCACGGACTACGTCTAAGGGGTCCACAAGAGATTTAGCCTGAGACCCCGGTGAATGGCCAAACTCCTGCGGATGCCCAAGGAGCGACAGAGCTGCTGAGAGCTGCATAGGCTGAGGAGCCCAAATACCTTGGAGATGCCAGGACCATTGCCCCATGACAGCGTAGGAAGGAGCTCAGGGGGAATTAGTCAATGTGCTGGGTGGTGTCAGGGTGTTTCAGTTGGATGCCTTGTGGCAAACATACGTGGGACTGAACTGGGTCCCGGTGGACCAAGAATGGACCAGGTCCTCCTACCTGGCTCTCACCCACCCTGGTTGGTGGCCCACTCCCCTGACTGGCCTTTAGGCCCGGCAGGCCTGAAGGAGAGGACAGTTATCCTGACTCCAGCCAGTGGGCCACGCAGCTCTGAGGAAGAGCACTCCTAGTGATTGCTGCCCCTAGGCTTCGCCATTCCAAGACAAGGGGTGACCGCCAGACTCAGCTACAGGGAAATAATAACCCTCCCCCTGCCCCAAGAGGGGATGGGAGGTGATTGTCACATGACACCCCCCAAATAACTATCACCCAGGCAGGACATGCTGCCCAAGGGCCGTGTTTAGAAACGTGGAAATACACAGCTACTGGGAGGCAAAGGGGCTTAGTTCTGACTCCCAGATCCCAGCCCTCCCTCCCCCCAGACATGGAGATCACCTGGTGACCCAAAACTATGGGCCTCCTTCTTGTTTAAACTAAGACCCCTCTACACCATGCTGGAGGCTTAAAGGGGCCTGAGAAGAGGTGTGAAGGGGCCCCTCTGTGTGGGGCCAGGAGCACCACAGACGCTGTGGGTCAGGTTCCCTAGGAATTGCTCCTGATGCACAGAGGGGGAGGCAAGACAGGCCTTTTTTTTTACTCTGGCAGCTATGGATCCAGCCTCTCCCATGAGCCCTGGTACCTGTAGATGAAGAGGTACATCTCCTTGTAGTTCTCCCGGCCCAGGGGCTCGCTGATCTCGTAGTGGTACTCGTATTCTGACACACTGGGGGGGGGGGGGAGAGAGGGGAGGCGGGGGGGGAGACACAAAGGAGAATAGTGTGATGACCTCACAGGCTGGCCTTGGGTCTGAGCCTCCCACTCTCACCATGTCAGTGGGGTGCCCCTGATGTACCCAGCAAGAGTGCCAAGGAAGCCAGGCCCTGGGTACAGACCTGCCAGAGAAACACTTCCATTCCCTGCTTTCCTCTCCCTCCGCCCCCCTTTGCCCTGCTCTTTGTGTGGGGTGGAGGAGGGTCCTGGCACTAGGCACTCCAATCTTCTCCCTACAGGCACCAGCTATGTAGCCAGCCCACAATGCTCCTTCTCCCTGTGCTCGCGCCTTTCCCCTGCTGATCTCCAGCCTGCACTCTCGTGTGGGCCCCCTGCGCACCCATCAACCGCGGGAGCTGAAGGAGATTCGCTGTCGGGCCTAGGACACATGGTAACATGCCATCTTCTGCTGAGCAGGGCACGAGTCCCTTCCTGACACTGACACAGCCCTAGGCATAGATACGTGGCCCCATCCAGCTGAGGATCTTGTGCTGACAAGGCTGGATTCCGCTTCCTAGGCCGGGGAGCATGGAGCCAGCCCCTTTGCCTGGTGGCTGCTCTGGAGCCTCCTTTATCACTGTGCCATTGTCTAATTAAAATATGACCATGCAAATCATTGTTGCTACCACTGTTATATAATTGCAACAAATCTTATACAAAGTGTGATGGACGGCCAGAAAGGGTTAAGCATCCATCAGGGTAAATGACACAGAGTCAACCATTAGAGACCCGTGAATGGTAATTACAGCCTCTCCGTACTAGACAGGCTAGAACCTTGACATGCAAACCTGTATTGTTAGCGAATTGGAGGTGATGGCAATGGAATGCGTATACTTATATCTTGTAAATGTTAGCCATGTTGGCTATTGATTCAGAGACCACAAGGGAATATTAACATTTAAATGACCTGGAAACATAGGATATCACTGTGTTCCGTCTCTCTTTCAAACGTATAGCAAATCACCTGAGAATGATGGAAACCGGGCAATTGTTTTAAGTTAATCTGTAGATAATTACCAGTGATGTTTAGGTAATGGATCCACTTCAAAGTCCACCTGCATGCCTATTGTTCACCTAAGGACTTCAGCTATCACAAGAAGTCCTGAAACTGTATAAAGATGTCTTGGGTCCCAATCCTTTTTATCTCCCCTGTGTTTGATGCTTCATGCAGGGGAAGCTTAAGTCGTAAGGTTGAGATCCCAGTCCTAAGCTGGAACACCCTGAATATAAACATTGAACTATAACCTATGAACTAATTCTGCAAGCACTCTTTGCAACTACAAAGCTCACCATCTCTACTATGAATTGAATCCCAAGAACTGTACTCACGTCTGTATGTATATCGATCTTTTAAGCAATACGCTCTCTTTTCTTTTTTTAAATACATTTTAGTTTAGTTAATCAGAATTGGCTGTAGCGTGTATTTGATAAGATCTGAAATATTCATTAACCTGGGAGGTAATGTGTCCGATCCTTTGGGATTGGTAGCACCTTCTTATATGATGAATGAGATTTTCAGTAATCCGTATCATATCTGTCTTGAGTTTCTGGGTGGAGGCCTGAGGCTGGGTTCCTTTCTGGGAACTGTGGTATTGACTTCTGGGTCAGAAAGGTATTATAGAAGCAGTTTTGTGCTGGTTTGGTAATTCTAAGTATTGGAAAATCCACCAGCTTTGGGGGTGTCTGCCCCATTCTTTGCAGTTCACCCTACTTGAGTGACCTCAGTTGCCTCCCCTGGGATTCCGGTCACAATCACTAATAGGGGCTGAGACGTATCCCTGCCACCCACTCCAGAGGTTACCTGTTGAGCTGATCCAGGAGCTGGGTCACGGCACTGTGGTCGGCATCCCGCACTTCCTGCACCAGGGCAATGTCGTACCGCATCAGGATCTGCGGGCAGCACGGGGCAGCTGTCAGCGCACAGCCGGGAGCAAACAGCCGGGAGGGTTGGCAGGGCAGTTTTATTCCCTGCCCTCAAGTGGACCGGAGCGGGCTGGGTGCAGGGCACTGGGCTCTGTGGGCAGTGGATACCGGCATGGTACAAAACACAGCCCCAGAGAGGGACGAAGGTGGCTCCAACGCCATTCAAATTGTACGTGTGCAATGGGCCAGCCTCATGGACAGGGCTGGAGCCCCACTGGGGGATGGATGGAGCCCCCCTGACTCTGCAACCTGGGGAATCAGCTTCCCCCATTACATAGCATCATTCACACGACACAGGGACTGTATGGGCTGCCCACCCCAACAACAAGCCTGACTAATGAGTCTTCCTCTGCAGCTGGGAGCCAGTGAGGGCCCTTCCCCCTCCCTCCCCTGCCACCTGGAGACCATGCCCTGGGTGAGGGGGGGCATAGGGTTACCAGGCAACAAGTGTGAAAAAAGGGGTCAGGAGCGGGGGTAATAGACACCTATATAAGAAAGCTGCAAGTATCAGGGCTGTTCCTAGAAAAGGTGGACATCTGGTCATCCTAGGGCGGTGGGATCTGAGTCCCGAGGCAGCAGGGGGTGGGGGTGAGTGTGATCAGCCTGGATCCACCCCCATTCCCCAGCAGAGAGATCATTAGCTCCGTGACCCCCTGAATGAACCCCCAATCCTCTGGACAGCGGGTACCGGTCCCCTTTCTGCCCCCTGGGACTCGCCGGCCGTCATCCCCAAGACAGGGCCCCTTTCCAGCTTTGCGAACACAAACCATCCCTGGCTGCTGCTGAGCTCCCAAGCTGGCCCGAGAGCCAGCACCACCAGTGCCTCGGCCCCTGCCAAGCTGCCAAGGAGCCCGGTGGCCTGTCGCACTCACATTCACGATGATGTCTGCGGTGGTCTCGTCAGACAGCTTGCTGTCTCCAAAGCTCTTGATGTTGAAAGCGCAGATTCTCAGGGCGGTGGCTGTGCACAGCAGGTAGGCCAGGCACAGCAAGGCCAGCGCCGGCCTCATGGCCCCCGTCCTGCAGGCAGGAAGGGACACAGCGTCTGTAGGGATCAGTGGAGACCTTAGTGTATTGGCAAGGAGCAGAAAGCTGCCTCAAGGTGCTGGCTGGGCTGTAAAGATGGGGGAGGGACCTTGTGAGGCGCATAGCCCACTGGCAGAGGGTGCACGTACCAACCCTCACTAAACTAAACTGCACCTGTCACAACCCTCCAATCAGTCAGTGTCATTATCCCTAATTTGCACATAAGGAAATTAAGGGGAAGGGACTTGCCCAACTCACCCAGGGAATCAGCAACAGAGCTGGGAAGAGAACCCAGGAGTTCTGGCTCCCAGTCACCAACAGTCTCTAAAGCTACCACAGGTATGGGGCAGCCTTTCTGCATGTTCCCTTCATTAACCCTGCATGCCTGTAGATCTGAAAATAGACCAGAGCAAGTGGTTGCATTGAACAGCCCTGAAGCTGGAGCGTTAATGTGAACTTGGACACAGAAGGATGAGAGAACCTGGGACAGGGAACCAGTCACCTCTGTTAGTGCTCCTGTCGGCTACGGATCCACTAATACTCAAAGCTGGGAACCCTCCCACTTCCTCACCTCTCCCCCTTTACTGCTCCAAAAAGGGAAGGCCCAGCTGCAATTTTTTCAACATCCCAGAACATGGCTGGTTCAGGAATTGGAGGATCCTTTACCACTAAGATGAGAGATTTGTATGTTGTCTGCATGTCACACGTTGTTGGACTGTCTGCTCTAGGGGTTGCTAAGGTTAATTGCTAAAACAGGGGTTGACTGCAAAGACACCAGTGCTCACTCTAAAAGTGAAGAAAATCACTGCTTTCTCCCCCGACCACTTTGTTTTAGCAAGAAAATTAGCTACAGAATTTTCTCCAGGCTTTTTAGAGTTAATTTGTGTGTTATGTCAATTAAACATTTTCAACTATTTACACACAGCGCACATTCTAATATCCAGGACATTTTAAATATAATATAAAGGAAAATAATAACAATTACATAAAATATAGCCCCGTTGAATTAATATAAACCCTCGGAGGATAAGAAACCTTTTGAAAGTTTTTTTTTTTTCAGCTTTAACATTTTGCAACATTGTTTAAGGTTTAACTTAATTCAATGAGGTTTGACCAGGATAGAGCAGGAACTGGCCGTATTTGTCTCAAGAGACACAGGGTTGGGGACACCCAACTGTACTAAGGAAGTCATGCTTTCAGCTGTGTATGATTTGGGTATGGATACTATTGGGGGAGGGCCTGGAACAGTAACCATGACAGGTATTCTTTCCCAGTCATCTTTACGCTGAGCAAGGCTGAGGCTCTTGCTTCAACCCCAGGTTGCACAATATCCCTGTGGCGGGTCCTACTCCGCAGCACCCCTTGGGGGCAGGGGCCAGGTGTGGCAGCGGACCTCAACCAGTCTCTAACCCCCCCCTCTGGGGCAGCGTGGCTCAGTAGCCTGAGTCTATGAGGATGTTCCCCGCTCTCGGGGTAATGAGGCGCGAGGGCCTGAGTCTATGTGGTTGCTCCCCACTCTGGGGTAGCGTGGCTTGACAGCCAGAGTCTATGTGGATGCCCCCCCACTCTCGGGGCAGGGAGGCCCAAGGGCCTGAGTCTATGTGGTTGCTCCCCACTCTCGGGGCAGGGAGGCCTATTGGCAGTAGGGGTAGGGGGACCCGGGCCCGCCCAGTCTGCCGGGTCCCGACCCAGGGCTCACCTGTTGGCAGGGCTTCCCCTGCCCCACACTTGGCGGGGATCCACCCGCAACATGCTGAGCTAGCCTGTACCTTTAAAAGTCCCCTGGGTCACTTCCTACCCGCACTGCCTTCGGTGTCTGGAGGTTCGTCGGTGTTTTCCCCCTTTGGGCCGAAGGCAAGTTGGGATTCCAGCAGTGTCACAGTGGGGCTGACGTTTGGGTCCCAGAATCCTGGCTGTCCCTTCTTAGGAGCTGGTAACATGCATCCTTCCCCTCTGGTGATCCACCCCAAGTGAGCAGCTCTGCAGGCTTTTATGCTAGATCTACAGCTGCAGCATGCCCAGCAGAGCTTCCGGGGCGTGGCTTCCTCTGCCCAGAGAGAAGGGTTAACCCCTGCTGCACTGGTGTGGGGTCGGTCAGCCCCGTCACAATCCCAGAAAGGGTGAGTTCCATAAAGACCTGACAGATCGAAACAGGCAGGCTTTTCAACTGCTACAGTGATGTGGCAATCAGTTACTGTTTCATTTCAGGCATCCCCTTGTTTAATGGGGCATCTGTTTCAAAGGCCTGGTGTCACAGCTGCAACAAAGGCAGCTGACATTAGTTCCTTGTGTTCATCTTCAGAGTCCAGGATCCATTGTTTAAATATAAAACAAAGGTCTGAGGACTTCAAAAACTAATTGCTTTGTTTGACAATTGTCATGTTTTAGGACCAGCATCCAGGGGGACCAATTCTTAGTGCCCACTAAACCAAATCCTTGGTTAAAAGCAATTCTGCTTCTTTGGGGGTAAAATGTATACTTCTAGGCTGGTTTTTAGGTTTAGCTACTACAGGCCTTAATACCCTGAACCAAAGTATCTAGAATAATTTCTCCATTTTACTGTCTGTCTTTACCTTTTCCCCAGCCCCAGAAGAGAACATGCACAGTAGAATGTTTTCAGCTGAAGACCAGATAAACATACATACTGATTAGCAAAAGCCACCCTGTTTCTAGGAGCCCAAGCTGAAGATGCCCTTCTGTCTATTCAAAGATAAAGATGTTACTGTAGAGTCTTAGCATTGTACATAGAGATAGGCATGGAACACGTAAACAGGGATGAGAGCAAAGCAAGTGAGAAGGGAGGGGGATGAGTCTTCTGGTCAAGTGAACAGTGTCTGAATGCTGCCTGATGTGCACGTGAACAGCTTGAATGGTGAATTGATTGGTTATAGATAAAGATTACTAGCCCCTGATAGGTTAAGACCCCTTTCTGTATTACAATTCTATTATTGTGTTTTCTGATAAAAGGTCACCATGATGCATCTGTACGGGGTAGATCCTTATGACCTACCCATGCTCGCATGCTCTGATTAAAGTGTGTTTTCAGATGCAAGTGACCACCAGCCTTATTCTTTGTAGGGAAGTCACCCCCGACAATTGGTGTCACGAACAGGATTCAAACCTGTGTGGGGAAACCCCAGTGGAAAAGGGGGGGGGGGGGGCTGAATGTGCCTAAGCAGCTGTAAAGTCTGCAAAAACCTGCCAGGCACTAATGAAATGTGTTAAGTCTTTTTACTCACAGGTGAAAGAAGCATTACCCAAGGATCCTGAACAGCCTGGCCACACCTTGGAATCAGGAGATGGGGTCTATGTAAAGGTCCACCAGCGAATGAATGCCCTGGCCCCATGCTGAAAAGGCCCTACCGAGTCCTGCTAATTACCAACACTGCTGTGAAATGCCCAGGACTGACTGTCTGGACCCATGTTTTCCATTGCAAAAAGACTCCTCCGCCTCCAGATGATTCTACATTGATTGCTGAATAGCTTGTTCCTACTTATGATATTTCTGTTCCTCCTCCTGAATGGCAGGAGAAAAGGACAGGATGAAGTGCTGGTAACCTCTCCCTTGTCCACTGACAGAGCTAACCTGCATTCAGCATTTGCTACAGAAACCAGAGCACTACAGGGTGAAGTGCTGGTAACCTCTCCCCTGTATGATGCTGAGCCACGATTGTTTCAGGAAAGAAGAAAAAGGAATACTTGCTCCACAGAACCTGCCAAAGTCCAGGAATTCTTGACTACAAAAGACGTTAAGAACTGACCCTGGTGAAGAAACAAAGAATTATACACTGGTAGGAAGGAACTTGTGGGACCCATGCTTGGAAATATGGTATTGTTTGAATTTTGGGATTTATTTCACAGGCTGCGCCCTGTGTTTTTGGGCAAATACTGTTGGACCCTGCAATACCGCGACGATCAGGATCCCAAAATACCCGATCGTGGTAAACGCGGAGTTGTGCTATTGTGGGGTCGTGCCACATGAAAGTGCCGCACGCCGCCATTGGGAGCCCCACGTGCCCCGCGCTAGAACCGGATTTGCACTATAGCGGGGTGTGGTATTGCGGGGTTCCACTGTACCTTCAGTGTGTACTGCTTTCTCTAATTGGCTTTCAGATGAGGAATACCAAAAGTGCCTTATTGCCACAACCAGTTCTCCTGTCATCATCTCTATTATCACTACCACTCCTGTAATATACCCAGAGACAGACAATACTATTCATTCTGCTGAAACCCAAAGACTAAGGCTATTACATGTTAGTGATTTATTTAAGTATTGTCGGGAAAGTTTAAGTTTCAGGACAGATCATATTAGCGAACCATACATGGGTTACAAAAGGGAATTCATAAATTGGGGACTGAGATGCTAATGGTCCCAGGAGTTTGCAGCTTATCAAGGGAAAGGAGGTTCTTATTGTTATTTAGTTACCCAATTGGTAAATAATCTGATTTATATTTAGAGAATGTATGCCACTTGGTGTTTAACTATTACATTTCCTCTTTGGCAAACACACTCCTGTTACGGCGCATGCTGAGCAAAAATGGTTACATTTTGACAAGTCCTCGAAGGACTGGTACTTGCTTAGCCAATGCTTCCTTTTCTGCCTGGAAGTCCTGTCTCAAGGCTTGGAACTTGTCCTGGGCATAGGCTTGAGTTGCTGCCTGTTTTATGATCTATGCTCTTTATTGTTCAATTCTAGTTATCAAGTACACATCTCTTCCCTTTTTCTCCAACTCTCCTTTGTACCCCAGGCATGCTATGACTAAGAGCATCTGCACCAAGAATTATATGCCCTGAGTCCTCCCCTCCACCAATGTGGATTTCTACAACCAGGAGTACACCCACCTGCATTCTGTTCCCACCAACTAGGGGGAAGAGAGGAAAGCTAAACCCCTCATCACACCTTTCATCATGCAGTCCTCAACACATAACACCAACAGTGCCAGAGCAACCTAACCTTGTAAAATAACAAGGGCAAACAGATAAATGGTGTGAACTCTTCAGAACTTTCCTTTCCCACTCTATTTTCCACCAAACGGTGACAGATTTTCATTATCAATTTACCTGGGTCTCAGTTGATCAGGCTGAGACCACAGGATTGTAGGGTGGAGATGAAGAGAACGCACCATGTGACTAAATAGTCGTTGAAGTATTGCGAACATTCCCACATCATTCAGGGGAACAAAAACATTAATACCCCAAACCCTAAGTTTCTTTCCTACTCGCACATGTACGTCCAGAGAAAAAGTGGAGGTGGATGGGAAATTATATACGCTGTGCAATCTTTGACTTGCTTCCACTCTTGGAAGGGCTGTTCTTTTACACCCTCGGGTCTCCTGGGGCGTCTCTGTCAGAGACCCTTTGCTTGATATTCCAGTCCAGGCCGGCTGACTATGGCTTCTTCATCTAATGAACACCCGAGTCTGTTTGCATCTGTGGTTAATTTCTGCATCTTTCCCGTCCCTTGCTCATTTAATTTTCTTAGCTTTCTACACTCCTCAACTCTCTCTCCATGCTGCAATTTGTACCCTTCAATCACGAACCTGCTTTCTCAAGTCCTCCTGTTCCTTCCAGCACTTAACATGCTTCCCCGGGACACCCTGCTTTGCCACAATGAATTGCTCCTGTGCCACCCGGGAAGCACTTCTCAACTCCTTAGGTTCTTTGTGCCAACTTAACTTCCTTACCCCCATCTCACCACAATCAATCTGACGGTCTTTGAGCTTTCCTCGTGGCCATTCTAAGCCAGAGCCACATTTACACTATTCATATTCACAAGCGGCATTTTTTAGTTCCCCATTTTATTCCCTCTCTTAACTCCTTAATGTCACGGAGTGTGGGGAGTCCGGTCCCTACACCCCCACTTCCTGGGATTCACAGTGACTCTCAGCCAGCCAGTAGATTAGAAGGTTTATTTGAGATGACAGGAACACAATCCAACTCAGAGCTTCTCAGTACAAACAGGACCCCTTAGTCAGGCCCTTCTGGGGGGCAGGGAGATGAGACCCCAGATTGGGGCTCCTGCCTCGTCCCCAACCTCCGTCCTTCTCCAAGCTCCACAGAAAACCAACTGCCCCCTGCTCCCCTCCCCCCGGCCACTCCCCCAGGTTTTGTTCAGATACACACTGCCCGAGAGCCTTACCTCCCCCGACTGGGGTCGGGTTACAGCCCAGAGATACCTTCCCTGTCACATCCCCCCCCCCCCCCCCCCTTCCAGACTGAACTGAGCGGGGTCGCTCTGACCAGTGACCTGGGGACGTTCAGGGCCCCCTCTCCGGGACAATGCATCCGCTATCATGTTGGCACTTCCCTTCACATGGACCACATCCATGTCATAATCCTGCAGGAGCAGACTCCACCTCAGGAGCTTGGCATTGGCCTCTTTCATCTGGTGCAGCCAGGTCAGGGGAGAGTGGTCGGTGTACACGGTGAAGCGTCGCCCAAATAGATACGGTTGTAGTTTCTTGGGGGCCCACACCATGACCAGGCATTCCTTCTCGATGGCCGCGTAGTTCTGCTCCCGGGGGAGAAACTTCTTGCTCAGGTACACAATGGGGTGTCTCTCCCCCTTTTCATCCTCCTGCATTAACACCGCCCCCAGCCCCACGTCTGAGGCGTTGGTGAATACCACAAACGGCTTGTCAAAGTCCGGGTTTGCCAGAACCGGGCCGCTGACCAGAGCCTCTTTCAGCACAGAGAGAGCCCTCTGGCACTGTTCGGTCCAGACCACCTTGTCTGGCTTCCCCTTCTTGCATAGCTCAGTGATGGGGGCGGCTGTGGCGCTGAAGTGGGGCACAAACCTTCGGTAGTACCCCGCCATCCCGATGAAGGCTTGGACCTGCTTTTTGGTTTGGGGCACGGGCCAGTCTCTGATCGCCTCCACCTTGGCTGGTTCTGGCTTTAGGCGGCCGCTCCCCACCCGGTGGCCCAGGTAGGACATTTCAGCCATTCCCACCTTGCACTTCTCTGCCTTTATGGTCAGCCCAGCCTCCTGGAGTCGGTCCAGCACTTGTCCAACCTGGGACACATGGTCCTCCCAGGTCTGGCTAAAGACACAGATGTCATCAATATACGCTACAACAAAACTCTCCATCCCCCTCAGGAGCTGATCTACTAGGCGCTGGAAGGTGGCCGGCGCCCCTTTGAGGCTGAAAGGCAGGGTCAGGAACTCATAGAGCCCCAGAGGGGTGATAAAGGCCGATTTCAGCCTGGCATCTGCATCCAGTGGCACCTGCCAGTAACCCTTTGTAAGATCCATAGTGGTGAGGTAACGAGCTCCCCCCAACTTGTCTAGGCCTTGGCATGGGGTAGGCATCAGAGACAGTGAGGGCATTGAGCTTTCGATAGTCCACACAGAACCGGATCGACCCGTCCTTTTTGGGGATCAGCACCACCGGCGAGGCCCAAGGGCTGGACGATGGCTGGATCACCCCCAGAGCCAGCATGTCATTGACCTCCCTTTCCAGGTCCTTGGCAGTGTTCCCTGTGACTCGGAAGGGGGAGCATCTTATAGGGGGTGCGAGCCTGTCTGCACCCGGTGGACAGTCAGGTTAGTGCATCCAGGCCGGTTGGAAAACAGTGGTTGGTACAGTTGCAGCACCCCTCTGATCTCAGCTTGCTGGGCAGGGGTTAGCCGATCTGAGAGGGAAATTGTTTCCAGGGGGGAGACAGCTCCTGTCTCAGGGAATAGATCCACTAGAGGGTCAGCTCCCTGCTCCTCCCAGTGTCCACACACGGCCAACACCACATTTCCCCTGTCATAATAGGGCTTCATCATGTTCACGTTACACCCAGCGATGGTGCACCCGGTTAGACAGCTCCACCACATAATTCACCTCATTTAGTTGTGTAACCCTTCTGCCCATCAGAGTTGGCAGCAACAAGGGCTGGGTTCAGTATCCAGGGGTTCCATTCTAAGGACACAATACAAAACCGGCTTGAGCCCCCACCCAGTGACCTGGGATAACAATATACCACCCTTCTGGGCGCCTCTAAGAGGCAATACTTCCCCTCTCGCAAGCACAGAGTCTGAGTGTACCAAAACCCCTTTAATGACAGAGAGAAACACTGTGGCATATTATTGGGTAAATACCACAAACAAAAGTCACAAACCAAACCATGAACCAGAATCCCCCCCCCCCTACACACACACACACGCCAATGGGCAGTGTCCTTTCCCTTGGGTTCTTGAGTCCCACAAACCCCAAAGTCCCCCAAAGTCCCAAAAGTCCAAAAGCCCCAGCAGAGTTCAAAAGTTCATAGCAGAGTTGTACCTCCCCACCGAGGTGGGGGGGCAGATTATGGGGCACGTTATGTGGTCAGAGGCCAACTGCCCCGCCTCTCCAGTCGTGCTGGTCGCTCCGCTAGCCGCCCTGCTAGCCGAACTGCTCTGTCAGCGGCTCGACTCTGCTCTGCCAGCTGTCTCAGGAACTGCTCTGCTAGCTGTCTCAGGAACTGCTCTGCTTAGGGCCCCCAACTTAAGATAAAGCTCAGTGATTTTTCAGCTCTTAAGTGATTTCAGCTCATAGTGGGGGGGCCTTAGTGCAGAGGCACCACCAGACCCAAAACAACTTCAGCTCAGTGAGCTGAAGTTAAGACTCCTAACAGAAGCAAAAGTCAGCTCTAACATTCCACAGGGGAGAGAGGCCAGGTGCAATAGGCCTGTGAGGCCCTCAGACAAAGCCCTCACCACGAGGCATAGAAACCTGTCCATAGTCTCTCTCAATTCAGTGGGTTTTGGAACCCCTGTTCCTTGTCTAGTGAGTGCTACCCAGCTGATGGCGAGTCCCTCCAGCATGCCAAAGACCAAATACATGTCCCAACCCCTCATTCACATAAACAGGTCAATCAACACCTTATCATTCTTGCCCCAATACTACAAAAACTGGGGGTCCCACAGTAGCCAAAGTGACCATCTGAGCTGTTAGAGTGCAGGCTAGGTGCGGTGGGTGTGTCTAAGCAAATAAGGTGCTATTTTCCAAAAGTCACTGCAATTCCTGCAACTCACCACCGGATGTCACCCATCCCGACACTGCCTACAGTTGCTTGACAACCTTAAAAGGGCCTTCCCAGGTGGCCTGAAGCTTGTTTTTTCTCACGGGGATGAGAACCATCACCCGATCCCCAGTGGCGTAGGGGTGGGCCCGCGCCGTGCGGTCATACCAGACCTTCTGCTTCCTCTGGGCTCTGGCCAGATTCTCCTTGGCCAGGCCCATGAGCTCAGCAAGTCTCTCTCAGAAGGTCAGGACATACTCCACCACCGATTCTCCCTCGGGAGTGGCCTCCCCCTCCCATTCGTCTCTCATCAGGTCCAGGGGCCCCCTTACCCGCCGTCCGTATAGCAGTTCGAAAGGCAAAAATCCAGTAGACTTCTGGGGCACCTCCCTGTACACGAACAGCAGGTGAGGTAAGTACTTGTCCCAGTCCTGCGGGTGCTGGTTCATGAAGGTTTTCAGCATCATCTTCAATGTCCCATTGAACCTCTCCCCCAGCCCATTGGACTGGGGGTGATACGCTGAGGCCCAGCTGTGTCAGACCCCACTTTTCTCCCACAAGCCCCGGAGCAGGGCCGAGATGAAGTTGGACCCTTGGTCTGTCAAGACTTCCTTGGGGAACCCCACTCGGCTGAAAATGGTCAGCAGCGCGTCTGCCACAGTGTCTGCTTCAATGGAGGATAAGGGCACTGCCTCGGGGTAGCAGGTGGCGAAATCTACCACCACCAGGATGTATTACTTCCCCAACCGGGTCGTCTTGCTGAGAGGCCCCACTATGTCCATAGCCACCTTCTGAAAAGGCTCCTCTATGATGGGCAAAGGTCTTAAAGCTGCTCTCCCCTTGTCCCGGGCCTTCCCCACCCACTGGCAGGGGTCACAGGATCGGCAGTACTGGCTGATAGCCCTAAAGACCCCAGGCCAGTAAAAGTTCTGTAGCAGCCTCTGCCCGGTGCGCCGGATTCCCTGGTGCCCTGCGAGAGGGATGTCAAGGGCCAGGTACGACAACTTGCGGCGATACTTCTGGGGGACCACCAGCTGCCTCCGGATCCCCCATGACTCCATTTCCCCGGGGGGAGCCCATTCCCGGTACAGGAACCCCTTCTCCCACAGGAACCTCTCCTGGCAGCCTCTTCCCTTGGTCGGTACCTCACCCAGGCCAGCCAGGTCCCTGCACTTCCGCAAGGAAGGATCTCTCTGTAACTCAGCCTGGAATTCAGCGGCTGGGGAAGGGATGTGGGCCGGCTCCCTCATGCTGGCTGAGTCTGAGGCCACAGCCCCTCGGAGCCCGGTCCCTTGACACCCCCTCCCCACTGGGGTGGGATCCCGCACCCCCGGTACAGCACCCTCTCCACGGTCCGAGTACCGCGCCCCTCGCCGGCTCTGGCTGCTGGTCACGACCAGGGCACCCTTGGGGTTGTTTGGCCAGTCCTCTAGGTCCCCTCCCATCAGCACCTCGGTAGGCAAATGGTGGTGCACCCCCACATCCTTGGGGCCCTCCTTGGCCCCCCATTTCAGGTGTACCCTTGCGACCGGCACCTTGTATGGGGTCCTGCCCACCCCCGTCAGGGTCAGGTAGGTGTTAGGCACCATCCGATCTGGGGCCACCACCTCGGGCCGGGCCAGTGTCACCTCAGCCCCCGTATCCCAGTATCCATAGACCTTCCTCCCGTCCACCTCCAGGGTAACAAGGAACTCGCTCCGCAGGGACAGCCCCACGCCCACTCTGTAAACTGAGAACCGTGAGTCCTGAGCATCCAGATCCCCAGAGGAGCTGGTCTGGGGCACTCCCCCCTTCTGAGCAGGTGGTAAGTTGCCAGCCCCCCTTGCCTAGGCTGTCTGTCTCTCGTCGGGCTGGGCCTCTACCCAGTTAACCCTGGGGGGGTTCGGTCTGCTCAGTCTGTCCTTGAGGCTGGGGCAGTGGGGCCGTATGTGGCCTCTCTGGCCGCAGTGGAAGCATCTCACGTCCCGCTGGTTCCCTGGAGTGGGTCGGTTGGTCCTGACGCTAGAGGTTCCCCTCTGATGGGGGTTCTCCGTATTTCCCTACTGGGAGGTCCCAGGGTGACTCTCTCTCTCGGTCTCGTGGTGGGCTGATTCCCTTGGGACTCTTCCCTGCTACCCCCTGACCGACTGTTCACAAACTCAATGGCCAACTGCCCTGCGTGCTGCGGGTTCTCTGGCTTTTTGTCCATCAACCACAGCCTCAGGTCGGAGGGGCACTGTTCGTACAGCTGCTCCAGTATGAATAGGTTGAGCAGGTCCTCCATCGTTCGGGCCCCAGCAGTCCACTTGCGGGCATATCCCTGCATCTGGTTGACCAGTTGTAGGTATGTGACCTCAGGGGTTTTCCGCTGACTCTGGAACCTTTTCCGGTACATCTCGGGAGTCAGCCCAAACTCGCGGAGCAGGGCCTTTTTGAACAGTTCATAGTCCTCTGCCTCCGCCCCTGTCATTCGGCCGTACACCTCCACGGATTTGGGGTCCAGTAAGGGGGTGAGGAACTGGAGCCGGTCTGCAAGGGCAATCCGGTGCATCCCACAGGCATTCTCAAAGGCTGTTAGGAAGCTACCTATGTCCTCCCCCTCCTTACGCTGGGCCAGCTCTGCGCAGCCTTGGGGCCCCCCACACTCACCACAGCCGGGGCCCCACTGCTCCTCAGCCTGGCCAGCTCCAGGTCATGCTGGCGTTGCTTCTCTTTCTCCTCCAGCTCAGGCTGGCGCTGCCACTCCTCATGCTGGCACTGCCGCTGGTGCTCTGCTAGTTCTTGCTCCCTCAACGTGATCTCTCTCACTTTTATGTCCCATTCACGGTGCCTTGGCTCCAGGGATGGGGAACCCTGCTGGGAGGATCCCCTGCTGGCTGCCGGAGTCCGGGGGCCTTCGGTATTTGCTGGGCTTCCCCCAACCCCTCCCCTAGGCATAGGTGAGAGGGGCATTGGGATGTTCTCAGCAGCAGTCTGTCCCCTCCCAGCCAGGTCAGGCACTGGGGCCGGCGCTGTGTCCGCCGGGTGGCTCCCCTCAGAGGCCGGGCTTGGGGCATCCACGCGATCCCTCTCCTCAAGCTGGGCGATCAGCTGCTCCTTGGTGAGCCTCACAATACGCAGCCCCCTCTGCCGGCACAGCTCCACCAGGTCACCCTTGAGGCGCTTGGCATACATCTTCCTGACGGCCACTCGCAGGCCTGTGCTTTCAGATTCCCACGGTTTTCAGGAGGAACCCCCTTGTGTGCCAGCCCTTCTCACCACCTCTCTCTCCCAGGATCGAGCTGCAACTCCTCTGCCACTGAGTCTGCTCTCTGCACTACCCCAGGGAACCCCGCTACTGCAACAGTCCTTCTCGCTGGTCACACACTCTCAGGGGTTAAGTGTAGCTCCTCTGCCCCCCGAAACCACGTCTCTCTGACTCTTCAGCACACCTGGTCCCGTCAATCCCCCGTCGTTCTACTGCTCCCCAGTCACTTACTGCAGGAAGTGCCGTTCACGGGGTGTAGTACCTCCCGCCGCTGCCACCAGTTGTCACGGAGTGTGGGGGAGTCCGGTCCCTGCACCCCCACTTCCTGGGATTCACAGTGACTCTCAGCCAGCCAGTCGATTAGAAGGTTTATTTGAGATGACAGGAACACAATCCAACTCAGAGCTTCTCAGTACAAACAGGACCCCCTTCTGGGGGGCAGGGAGATGAGACCCCAGATTGGGGCTCCCGCCTCGTCCCCAGCCGTCTTTCTCCCAACCTCCATCCTCCCAAACTCCACAGACCAAACTGTTCCCTGCTCCCTCCTGCTGGCCACTCCCCCCAGCCTTTTCAGATTCACACAGGAAAAGACTCACTTCCCCCGACTGGGGTCAGGTTACAGCCCAGAATTACCTTTCCCCATCACACAACCAGAGAGGAGTTATCATTCCTCTCTTCCCCGTAGTTGGTGGGAACAGAATGCAGGTGGGTGGGTGTACTCCTGGTTGTAGAACTCCACGTTGGTGGAGGGGAGGACTCAGGGCATATAATTCTTGGTGCAGATGCTCTTAGTCATAGCATGCCTGGGGTACAAAGGAGAGTTGGAGAAAAAGGGAAGAGATGTGTACTTGATAACTAGAATTGAACAATAAAGAGCATAGATCATAAAACAGGCAGCAACTCAAGCCTATGCCCAGGACAAGTTCCAAGCCTTGAGACAGGACTTCCAGGCAGAAAAGGAAGCATTGGCTAAGCAAGTACCAGTCCTTCGAGGACTTGTCAAAATGCACCCATTTTTGCTCAGCATGCGCCGTAACAGGAGTGTGTTTGCCAAAGAGGAAATGTAATAGTTAAACACCAAGTGGCATACATTCTCTAAATATAAATCAGATTATTTACCAATTGGGTAACTAAATAACAATAAGAACCTCCTTTCCCCTGATGAGCTGCAAACTCCTGGGACCATTAGCATCTCAGTCCCCAATTTATCAATTCCCTTTTGTAACCCATGTATTTCGAGCTTTGATTCCTGAGGCTCACTTGTAACAATATTAAATATGTCTGTATTTACTGAACCCCCTGATTTTCGTTGTATGGTTCGCTAATATGATCTGTCCTGAAACTTAAACTTTCCCGACAATACTTAAATAAATCACTAACATGTAATAGCCTTAGTCTTTGGGTTTCAGCAGAATGAATAGTATTGTCTGTCTCTGGGTATATTACAGGAGTGGTAGTGATAATAGAGATGATGACAGGAGAACTGGTTGTGGCAATAAGGCACTTTTGGTATTCCTCATCTGAAAGCCAATTAGAGAAAGCAGTACACACTGAAGGTACAGTGGAACCCCGCAATACCACACCCCGCTATAGTGCAAATCCGGTTCTAGCGCGGGGCACGTGGGGCTCCCAATGGCGGCGTGCGGCACTTTCATGTGGCACGACCCCACAATAGCACAACTCCGCGTTTACCACGATCGGGTATTTTGGGATCCTGATCGTCGCGGTATTGCAGGGTCCAACAGTATTTGCCCAAAAACACAGGGCGCAGCCTGTGAAATAAATCCCAAAATTCAAACAATACCATATTTCCAAGCATGGGTCCCACAAGTTCCTTCCTACCAGTGTATAATTCTTTGTTTCTTCACCAGGGTCAGTTCTTAACGTCTTTTGTAGTCAAGAATTCCTGGACTTTGGCAGGTTCTGTGGAGCAAGTATTCCTTTTTCTTCTTTCCTGAAACAATCGTGGCTCAGCATCATACAGGGGAGAGGTTACCAGCACTTCACCCTGTAGTGCTCTGGTTTCTGTAGCAAATGCTGAATGCAGGTTAGCTCTGTCAGTGGACAAGGGAGAGGTTACCAGCACTTCATCCTGTCCTTTTCTCCTGCCATTCAGGAGGAGGAACAGAAATATCATAAGTAGGAACAAGCTATTCAGCAATCAATGTAGAATCATCTGGAGGCGGAGGAGTCTTTTTGCAATGGAAAACATGGGTCCAGACAGTCAGTCCTGGGCATTTCACAGCAGTGTTGGTAATTAGCAGGACTCGGTAGGGCCTTTTCAGCATGGGGCCAGGGCATTCATTCGCTGGTGGACCTTTACATAGACCCCATCTCCTGATTCCAAGGTGTGGCCAGGCTGTTCAGGATCCTTGGGTAATGCTTCTTTCACCTGTGAGTAAAAAGACTTAACACATTTCATTAGTGCCTGGCAGGTTTTTGCAGACTTTACAGCTGCTTAGGCACATTCAGCCCCCCCCCCCCGCCCCTTTTCCACTGGGGTTTCCCCACACAGGTTTGAATCCTGTTCGTGACACCAATTGTCGGGGGTGACTTCCCTACAAAGAATAAGGCTGGTGGTCACTTGCATCTGAAAACACACTTTAATCAGAGCATGCGAGCATGGGTAGGTCATAAGGATCTACCCCGTACAGATGCATCATGGTGACCTTTTATCAGAAAACACAATAATAGAATTGTAATACAGAAAGGGGTCTTAACCTATCAGGGGCTAGTAATCTTTATCTATAACCAATCAATTCACCATTCAAGCTGTTCACGTGCACATCAGGCAGCATTCAGACACTGTTCACTTGACCAGAAGACTCATCCCCCTCCCTTCTCACTTGCTTTGCTCTCATCCCTGTTTACGTGTTCCATGCCTATCTCTATGTACAATGCTAAGACTCTACAGTAACATCTTTATCTTTGAATAGACAGAAGGGCATCTTCAGCTTGGGCTCCTAGAAACAGGGTGGCTTTTGCTAATCAGTATGTATGTTTATCTGGTCTTCAGCTGAAAACATTCTACTGTGCATGTTCTCTTCTGGGGCTGGGGAAAAGGTAAAGACAGACAGTAAAATGGAGAAATTATTCTAGATACTTTGGTTCAGGGTATTAAGGCCTGTAGTAGCTAAACCTAAAAACCAGCCTAGAAGTATACATTTTACCCCCAAAGAAGCAGAATTGCTTTTAACCAAGGATTTGGTTTAGTGGGCACTAAGAATTGGTCCCCCTGGATGCTGGTCCTAAAACATGACTATTGTCAAACAAAGCAATTAGTTTTTGAAGTCCTCAGACCTTTGTTTTATATTTAAACAATGGATCTTGGACTCTGAAGATGAACACAAGGAACTAATGTCAGCTGCCTTTGTTGTAGCTGTGACACCAGGCCTTTGAAACAGATGCCCCATTAAACAAGATGATGCCTGATGTAAATGTCGAAATGAAACTAGTAAATGGGGAATAGGGGAAATAGAGGAAAACAAGACCCTACTCACCACCCTTCTGACCTGCAAAAAAGTGTGGGGGAAGAGGGGGAGAGGGAGGGTAGGAAAAAAAGTAAAAGGCGGTGTAGCGGGTCTTGGAACAGCCCAGGGAGTGGTTGTGGCTGGGAGCCAGCAAACTCCCAGTCTGATTGGGAAGTAGGACCAGCTGGGTGGCCACGCCCCAAACATTCGCAGGCCTGTATAAAAAGGCTGCGAGGCAAGGAGACAAAGTGAGTCTCCTCTGCGCACAGAGAAAGACAGGCCTAGCTGCTGAGGCTGGAGCAAGGTACCTAGATTGGTGCAGGGCTGGGGCAAGGCAGTGGGAGCTGGGGAGGCTCTAGCCTGAGACCCCCAGGCTGCAGGGCCTGGCAGAAGGCCTGACCCAGGGTACTGGGGTTGCAGGGGGCAGCCCGTAGCTCTTGAGATAGAAGCAGCAGGCCAAACCCCCCTTGCCAGTGATGAGTGGCAATGATACTGCAGTCTGCCTCAGTGAGCGGGGGCAAGTGGTGACTGGCAATTGCCTAGTTTGAGGCAAGGTGGGGATAGGGGGTGGAGGGTTCCCCAGGGAGGGGAGACCCTTAGATCTGAGTTAGAGGGCACTGGGGTCCGGGAGGGACACAGGACCAGAGCAGGAGTGGGACGTCAGCCTGCAGAGGGCGCTCCAGACGCTGGTGAGCTGATTCCCTGAGGAGCCAGCAGGAGGCGCCGCAGGGGTGAGTCGCCACCCTGTTACAGGTGGTAAATTGAAATATTAAGCATGTGTGTAGAATGCTTTGTTGCTTGCTTATTGGTCATGCAGGATATTAGTTAAATGTTGTTGGTTAACAGATACAGGAGTTCTTATGTTTATCCTCTGTGAAGACAACCCTCATTTCTCCCCATCACCTCTGGAAAACATTTCACTTCTGAAACTTTTGTAACGAACCCTGTTTCCTCTATTCTTTCTGAACTACTGCCCGAGATCACGGTGATTTGGCTCCACTGCTTTGTGCTAACCATGGAATATCCTGACTGCATTGTCGGGTTAAGGAACCGTCTTTGTGCGTTGCAACTGGTCGTTCTCTGGGAAATGATCCTGTAGCAGTAACTGATTGCCACATCACTGCAGCAGTTGAAAAGCCTGCCTGTTTAGATCTGTCAGGTCTTTATGAAACTCACCCTTTTCGGGATATTGTGCAACTTAGCCTTGCTCAGCGTAAAGATGACTGGGAAAGAATACCTGTCATGGTTACTCTTCCAGGCCTTCCCCCAATAGTATCCATACCCAAATCATACGCAGCTGAAAGCATGACTTCCTTACTACAGTTGGGTGTCCCCGACCCTGTGTCTCTTGAGACAAATACGGCCAGTTCCTGCTCTATCCTGGTCAAACCTCATTGAATTAAGTTAAACCTTAAACAATGTTGCAAAATGTTAAAGCTGAAAAAAAACAAACTTTCAAAAGGTTTCTTATCCTCCGAGGGTTTATATTAATTCAACGGGGCTATATTTTATGTAATTGTTATTATTTTTCTTTATATTATATTTAAAATGTCCTGGATATTAGAATGTGCGCTGTGTGTAAATAGTTGAAAATGTTTAATTGACATAACACACAAATTAACTCTAAAAAGGGTGGAGAAAATTCTGTAGCTAATTTTCTTGCTAAAACAAAGTGGTCGGGGGAGAGAGCAGTGATTTTCTTCACTTTTAGAGTGACCACTGGTCTTTGCAGTCAACCCCTGTTTTAGCAATTAACCTTAGCAACCCCTAGAGCAGACAGTCCAACAACGTGTGACATGCAGACAACATACAAATCTCTCATCTTAGTGGTAAAGGATCCTCCAATTCCTGAACCAGCCATGTTCTGGGATGTTGAAGAAATTGCAGCTGGCCCGTCCTCTTTAGGGACACTAAAGGGGGAGAGGTGAGGAAGTGGGAGGGTTCCCAGCTTTGAGTATTAGTGGATCCGTAGCCGACAGGAGCACTAACAGAGGTGACTGGTTCCCTGTCCCAGGTTCTCTCATCCTTCTGTGTCCAAGTTCACATTAATGCTCCAGCTTCAGGGCTGTTCAATGCAACCACTTGCTCTGGTCTATTTTCAGATCTACAGGCATGCAGGGTTAATGAAGGGAACATGCAGAAAGGCTGCCCCATACCTGTGGTAGCTTTAGAGACTGTTGGTGACTGGGAGCCAGAACTCCTGGGTTCTCTTCCCAGCTCTGTTGCTGATTCCCTGGGTGAGTTGGGCAAGTCCCTTCCCCTTAATTTCCTTATGTGCAAATTAGGGATAATGACACTGACTGATTGGAGGGTTGTGACAGGTGCAGTTTAGTTTAGTGAGGGTTGGTACGTGCACCCTCTGCCAGTGGGCTATGCGCCTCACAAGGTCCCTCCCCCATCTTTACAGCCCAGCCAGCACCTTGAGGCAGCTTTCTGCTCCTTGCCAATACACTAAGGTCTCCACTGATCCCTACAGACGCTGTGTCCCTTCCTGCCTGCAGGACGGGGGCCATGAGGCCGGCGCTGGCCTTGCTGTGCCTGGCCTACCTGCTGTGCACAGCCACCGCCCTGAGAATCTGCGCTTTCAACATCAAGAGCTTTGGAGACAGCAAGCTGTCTGACGAGACCACCGCCGACATCATCGTGAATGTGAGTGCGACAGGCCGCCGGGCTCCTTGGCAGGGGCAGGGGCCGAGGCAGTGGTGGTGCTGGCTCTAGGGCCAGCTTGGGAGCTCAGCAGCAGCCAGGGATGGTTTGTGTTCGCAAAGCTGGAAAGGGGCCCTGTCTTGGGGATGACGGCCGGCGAGTCCCAGGGGGCAGAAAGGGGACCGATACCCGCTGTCCAGAGGATTGGGGGTTCATTCAGGGGGTCACGGAGCTAATGATCTCTCTGCTGGGGAATGGGGGTGGATCCAGGCTGATCACACTCACCCCCACCCCCTGCTGCCTCGGGACTCAGATCCCCCCGCCCTAGGTTGACCAGATGTCCACCTTTTCTAGGAACAGCCCTGATACTTGCAGCTTTCTTATATAGGTGTCTATTACCCCCACTCCTGACCCCTTTTTTCACACTTGTTGCCTGGTAACCCTATGCCCCGCCGTGACGGTGCTGTTCCTGGTGGGATCCAACTGTGAGTGTCAGATCAGGACAGATTGCTTCCAAAGGGGCAACTACAGCCCAAAGCTGGGGTTTCTTCACACTAAGGCAAACCAAACCAGCTAAACAGAAAAGACTTTGGTTTCACCCCACTAGCTAACCACAAGTCACACAAGCAATCCCCTTAAGACACTCCAGATTCCCAGTATCACCACCAGCAGCCACCTGTCCTGGGGACCAATGGTTATAAAAACCAATCCCCCAAATAAAGAAAACGGTTCTCCCCAATTCCAAGGAATCCGGCCCCAGACCCAGGTCAATATACAAATTAGATCTTCCCACAAATCACGCTATTGCCAATCCTTTAGCATCTAAAATCTAAAGGTTTATTGTATAATGAAAAAGGTATAGGTGAGGCTTGGGAAAGGTTAAAAGAAATCAATTACATGCAGTAATGGTACATCTCTTGGTTCAGTCTTGCAGCTGTAGAATAAACTGCAGGTTTCAATCAAAGTCTTTGGAAAGCATCCCCTGCAGAGATGGGTCAGCACCTTTGTCCAGAGTTCCCTGAGAAGCAAAGTTCCATCCAAAGCTGGAAACAAGGCAGGCTGAAGGCTAGAGGTAGAAGACAAAATGGGGAATGTTCTTCCAGGCTTTATAGACTTCCTCCTGTGGGTGAAGACCCTCCTCCTCCTTATGCAGAGTCTGGCGGCAAACTGAAGGTTCACAGCCACATGGTGCAATTACCAGGCTCTCAATGATTCAGTTTTTGCCCAGGCATGTCCCATTCCTGGGGAGGCTCCTCTCCTCGGGTGTGGACACAGTTCATTGTGCAGTTGATGGCCCTTTAATGGGCTCGAGTTAGCACCAGCGTGTCTGAGCTTTCACAGGAGCCAAGCCTAAGTTTGAAGTATAGGCACCTTTTATCCAATATCCATAACTCCAGTTCCAAAATAGATACACACATATGGTCATAGACACCTGTTATGACCCCCTTCACTTAATATTTGGTACCCCAATGATCTTTATGGTACCAAATTATTCCAGTAACGTGACACCCCCTCACCAAGGGCATGGTCTCCAGGTGGCATGGGAGGGAGGGGGAAGGGCCCTCACCAGCTCCCAGCTGCAGAGGAAGACTCATTAGTCAGGCTTGTTGTTGGGGTGGGCAGCCCCTACAGTCCCTGTGTCGTGTGAATGATGCTAGGTAATGGGGGGAGCTGATTCCCCAGGTTGCGGAATCAGGGGGGCTCCATCCATCCCCCAGTGGGGCTCCAGCCCTGTCCATGAGGCTGGCCCATTGCACACGTACAATTTGAATGGCGTTGGAGCCACCTTCGTCCCTCTCTGGGGCTGTGTTTTGTACCATGCCGGTATCCACTGCCCACAGAGCCCAGTGCCCTGCACCCAGCCCGCTCCGGTCCACGTGAGGGCAGGGAATAGAACTTCCCTGCCAACCCTCCCGGCTGTTTGCTCCCGGCTGTGCGCTGACAGCTGCCCCGTGCTGCCCGCAGATCCTGATGCGGTACGACATTGCCCTGGTGCAGGAAGTGCGGGATGCCGACCACAGTGCCGTGACCCAGCTCCTGGATCAGCTCAACAGGTAACCTCTGGAGTGGGTGGCAGGGATACGTCTCAGCCCCTATTAGTGATTGTGACCGGAATCCCAGGGGAGGCAACTGAGGTCACTCAAGTAGGGTGAACTGCAAAGAATGGGGCAGACACCCCCAAAGCTGGTAGATTTTCCAATACTTAGAATTACCAAACCAGCACAAAACTGCTTCTATAATACCTTTCTGACCCAGAAGTCAATACCACAGTTCCCAGAAAGGAACCCAGCCTCAGGCCTCCACCCAGAAACTCAAGACAGATATGATACGGATTACTGAAAATCTCATTCATCATATAAGAAGGTGCTACCAATCCCAAAGGATCGGACACATTACCTCCCAGGTTAATGAATATTTCAGATCTTATCAAATACACGCTACAGCCCATTCTGATTAACTAAACTAAAATGTATTTAAAAAAAGAAAAGAGAGTGTATTGCTTAAAAGATCGATATACATACAGACGTGAGTACAGTTCTTGGGATTCAATTCATAGTAGAGATGGTGAGCTTTGTAGTTGCAAAGAGTCTTCCAGAATTAGTTCATAGGTTATAGTTCAATGTTTATATTCAGGGTGTTCCAGCTTAGGACTGGGATCTCAACCTTACGACTTAAGCTTCCCCTGCATGAAGCATCAAACACAGGGTTTGATGGGTGCGCAGGGGGCCCACACGAGAGTGCAGGCAGGTGAAAGGCGCGAGCACAGGGAGAAGGAGCATTGTGGGCTGGCTACATAGCTGGTGCCTGTAGGGAGAAGATTGGAGTGCCTAGTGCCAGGACCCTCCTCCACCCCACACAAAGAGCAGGGCAAAGGGGAGCAGAGGGAGAGGAAAGCAGGGAATGGAAGTGTTTCTCTGGCAGGTCTGTACCCAGGGCCTGGCTTCCTTGGCACTCTTGCTGGGTACATCAGGGGCACCCCACTGACACGGTGAGAGTGGGAGGCTCAGACCCAAGGCCAGCCTGTGAGGTCATCACACTATTCTCCTTTGTGTCCCCCCCCCCCGTCCCTCCAACAGTGTGTCAGAATACGAGTACCACTACGAGATCAGTGAGCCCCTGGGCCGGGAGAACTACAAGGAGATGTACCTCTTCATCTACAGGTACCAGGGCTCGTGGGAGAGGCTGGATCCATAGCTGCCAGAGTAAAAAAAAAGGCCTGTCTTGCCTCCCCCTCTGTGCATCAGGAGCAACTCCTGGGGAACCTGACCCACAGCGTCTGTGGTGCTCCTGGCCCCACACAGAGGGGCCCCTTCACACCTCTTCTCAGGCCCCTTTAAGCCTCCAGCATGGTGTAGAGGGGTCTTAGTTTAAACAAGAAGGAGGCCCATAGCTTTTGGGCACCAGGTGATCTCCCTGTCTGGGGGGAGGGAGGGCTGGGATCTGGGAGTCAGAACTAAGCCCCTTTGCCTCCCAGTAGCTGTGTATTTCCACGTTTCTAAACACGGCCCTTGGGCAGCATGTCCTGCCTGGGTGATAGTTATTTGGGGGGTGTCATGTGACAATCACCTCCCATCCCCTCTTGGGGCAGGGGGAGGGTTATTATTTCCCTGTAGCTGAGTCTGGCGGTCACCCCTTGTCTTGGAATGGCGAAGCCTAGGGGCAGCAATCACTAGGAGTGCTCTTCCTCAGAGCTGCGTGGCCCACTGGCTGGAGTCAGGATAACTGTCCTCTCCTTCAGGCCTGCCGGGCCTAAAGGCCAGTCAGGGGAGTGGGCCACCAACCAGGGTGGGTGAGAGCCAGGTACGAGGACCTGGTCCATTCTTGGTCCACCGGGACCCAGTTCAGTCCCACGTATGTTTGCCACTTTGCCACAGGGCATCCAACTGAAACACCCTGACACCACCAAGCACATTGACTAATTCCCCCTGAGCTCCTTCCTACGCTGTCATGGGGCAATGGTCCTGGCATCTCCAAGGTATTTGGGCTCCCAGCCTATGCAGCTCTCAGCAGCTCTGTCGCTCCTTGGGCATCCGCAGGAGTTTGGCCATTCACCGGGGTCTCAGGCTAAATCTTTTGTGGACCCCTTAGACGTAGTCCGTGTACCCCCAGGGGGCCGCAGATGATAGGTTGAGAATCACTGCTCTAGAGGACATTGGTATTGGGCTGTATCCGCACAGTCCTGATGTGGTAAAACCCCGGGTCACATAACAGAGAACAACAAATGCACAATGGGCCAGAGTCCCAGCTGGTGTTGACGGGGGCAGCACCATTGAGGGCCGTGGAGCTACATCAACCGACACCAGCTGAGGATCTGGCCCATTGCCTCAGGACCAATGTCTCCTGTGTTGACAAGGAAGATCTCAGCACGGAGGAGCTGTAGCACCGGCTGGGGGTGGGGAGCCCAGGGCTGGGATAGCAGGGGGCTGTGGGTCAGGATTGAGAGGCACTGGCAGAGCTGTAGATGGGGAGCCCCGGGCTGGGACAGTAGAGAGCTGTGGGTTAGGACTGAAGGGTGGCCAGCCCCTACCAAGCCTAGGGTGACCAGATATCCCGATTTGGGGTCTTTTTCTTATATCGGCTCCCATTACCCTCCAGCCCATCCCCCATTTTTCACATTTCACTAGGGTGTCTGGTCACCCTAACCAAGCCAAACCCTCTGGCATGAACAGCCAGACTCCCCCTTCCTGTCGTCTTCCTGATTCTCTCCCCTCTCTGCTGTTCCCCCAGGACGCAGACAGTGTCTGTAGTGGACACATACCAGTACCCAGACCCAAACGATACCTTCAGCCGGGAGCCGTTCATCGTGAAGTTCTCGTCCCCCCACTCAAGTAAGCAGAGCCCACTGGCGGGAGTGACCCCAGCCCCGCCCAGCCCCATGCAGGGCCCTGCCCCCGCTTTGCACCATCCTGGAGGCTCGGAGCGCAAGGCACCAGGCAGAGACTCAGAGCAGCTGTGAGCCCCTCTGAGCTGGAGCAGGCTGGCAAGCCGTGCCCTCGAGTAGGGTGACTGTCTGGGCAGGGGTAGCTCTGAGCAATGCAGGAGCCATACGCTGACTCGTGTGCTGCGCTGAGGGGATGATAGATTCATGGCCCCGGGACAGATGCATTGTCACTGCCTCCAGCAGGGAGGGACCCAGCGCTCCTGCTCTGTGCTCAGGCCCCACTGCTGCAGGGCCAGGAGACTCCACTAGGTCTGGGAAGTGTGGCTGTCGGGTCCACTCTCCCCAGCTGAGGGTACCAGCTTTCACCATACACGGGGGACTGAACTCTGCAGTCACAATCAGCTACAACCCGGCATATGGGCATAGTGAGAGCTGCACAGGGGGATATCACAAGCTGCTAGGATCTCCGTCCCAGATTCCCCGCCCTCAGCCACCCAGTGGGGCATGAGGCTCTGGCTATGTTGGCTAATAGGGGACAGGACACTCACGGATGTAGATCAGGGGACAGCTGGATCCAGCCCATCAGGGCTTTAAGTCTGGCCCACTGGATTGCCAGCCCTGTGGCGCTGCAGGGCTAAGGCAGGCTCCCTGCCTGCCCTGGCCCCGCGCAGTTCCCTGAAGTGGCTGGCACTATGTCTCCCACAGCTCCTATTGGCCGGGAACGGGCAGGTGAGGGCAGCACATGGTGGAGCCGCCTGCCCTACCCCACCCCCAGGAGCCACTGCCGGCCATGCTGGCCACTTCTGGGAGCGGTGCGGTGCCAGAGCAGGCAGGGAGCCTGCTTTAGCCCTGCTGCGCACGGCTGCCACCCCAGAGCCACTCTAGCCAGAGCCCGCACCCCAACCCCCTGCCCCAAGCACCCTGACGCATCCTTCTTGCACCCCTTCCCTGAGTCCCTCCCACACTCTGCATCCCCTTCTGAACCCCAACTCCTTGCCCTGAGCCCTCTCGTATACCCCACACCCCTCCTCTGCCCCAGCTCCTTGCCCTGACCCCCTTCCTGCACACCAAACCCCCTCCCACACTCCCTCCTGCATCCCAACCCCCTGCCTCAGCCCTATATTCATGGCCCTGAATTCAAATTCCCCACCTAGATGTGGCCTTTGGGCCAAAAAGTTTGTCCACCCCTCCTGTAGACAAAGGGAGAAGGGAGGGAGCTGAACACGTCCACTGGACGGGGGCAGTCTTGTCCCCACTAGCTCAGGGCTCCCCGGGGCAGAGCAGCTGGGGGTGTTACTAAAGCTGACGGACAAACCTCACGGTACAGGACTGCGTGTGTTCACACATGTATGTATGGTGGCAGTATGTGTGTGCACACGCATGTGTGTGATGGCTCTGAGTGTGTGTGTGATGGCTGAGTGTGTGCACGAGATGGCTCTGTGTGTGTGTGTGTGCAATGGCTGGCTGAGTGTGCATGTGTGATGACTGTGTGTGTGAAAGTTCTGCGTTGTACGTGTAGCAGATCGACACTCATCGGTGTGGCACCTCCTGCTGGTTGTCCTGGGAATTAGCTCCTTTCCAGCCTCGGCGCACCCTCTGCTGCTCAGTGTCTTGCCTACCTCAGACCTCTGTGTCCCTCCTGGACCCTGGTGCCCTTTACCCTGGAGTTCTGTCCCAGTAGTACCTCCACACTCTGGGTCTCCCCTTCCAGGGGAACCCCTACCCCTCTACACCCACCTTGCCTCAGTGACTACTGCCAGTCATCATCTAGACCCCATTCTCTGAGGCAGACTGCAGTCTGTAATGGCCACTCATCACTGGCAAAGGGGTTGGACCAACTGCCTCTGCCTATCCCCAGGCTACACCTCTTTAGTCCCAGTACCTGCCTTGGGCCTTTAACAAGGCCTGCAGCCTGGGGAGTTGCCAGGCTGGAGTTCCTCAGCTCCTCTTGCCTTTCCCCAGCCCTGCTCTGCTTCAGGTACCCTTTTCTCCCAGGCAGCTAGGTCCTTTTCCCTCCAAGGCTAGAGAGAGAGACTGACCCAGCTCCTCCCTTAGGTCTTCATATACTCCTAGCCCAGCCCTGATTGGCTGCCTCAAGTCCACTCCTGATTGGCTCCCGGGACAGTCCTTTCCCAGAGCTGTTTTTAACCCCTTCCAAACTAGAGAAGGGTGACCGCCCTGCTACAGTGCGTGATGGCCTTGTGTGTTTGTGTGTGTGTGTGTGCATATGATGGCTGGGTGTGTGTGTGTGTGTGAGTGTGATGACTGTGTGTGTCTGTGAGAACTTGGTGTGTGTGGGAGATGGCTCTTTGTGTGCATGTGTTTGATGACTGGGTGTGTAAGTGTGATTGCTCTGTGTGTGTGATGACTCTGTGCCTTGTCTCTGGCAGAGGTGCGGAAGTTCGTGCTGGTGCCCCTGCATACATGCCCCCGTGACGCTGTAGCAGAGATCAACGCCCTCTACGATGTCTACTTAGATGTCATCGACAAGTGGGAGACTGACGTAAGCACACGTATCCAGTGCACACCCAGCCCCATGTGAACGTACAAAGGGGCTTTAGCTTCACAGCTGTTATGGTCAGAAAGGCCTGTTCTGACCATCCAGGACAAGCTCCTGCATGGTCCAGGCCAGAGAACCCAGCTCCCTCTCTCTCTGGCTTAGAGCTGGGTTGGTATTAACTACACGGTTCCTGTGGAACCACAGCTGCTGCCTCTGGGCCACCAAGCTGGCTAGGAAGGAACCAGTCGCGCAGACCATCAGCTGAGCTCTCATTCCCAGAGGAGCTGGCCGGGATGTTCCATGGTCTGGAGTCTCTCCCAGACAGCTCCAGGGTGATGCTGGCACAATTTCACCGACAGCAGCAGGCATAGGTGCCAACCTCCCTTCTTTCACGTGGGTCCTTGACCCCGCATCTGCCCCTGCCCCGCCTCTTTCCCACCTCCTCCCCGGAGCGTGCCATGTTCCCGCTCCTCCCCCCATGGGAGCGTGCGAACGCTGCCAAACAGTGCCCAGGCACTGACTGCGTAATGGAGCTATTGCCTGCAGGCCGGTCTCTCTCATGCCAGCCAGCACCGAACACCCAGCCCAGTCATGCTGTTCCTTCCGCAGAATATCCTCTTCCTGGGAGACTTCAATGCTGGCTGCTCCTATGTCAAGAAAAAGGACTGGGGGTCCATCCAGCTGCGCACCAGCGAGGTGTTCAAGTGGCTCATCCCTGACAGTGCAGACACCACCGTTGGGAAGTCAGTCTGCGCCTACGACAGGTGAGACGCTGCCTTTCTGAGCATCACAATGGACAGGCCTCTCTGGGCAAGCGTGGCGCAGCCCTGGGGCCTTAACATTCCTCCAGCCCTGCAGGGAGGGACCCCAGCACAGGCAGAGACCCACCTCCCAAGGGGGGAGATTTCCAAGGGTTCCCTCTGTATTTCCTGGTGGGCTGTTAACAAGTCTCAGAACAGGCAGAGTGGCTTTGGCCTGTCAGGAGAACGGCTGTGTGGGAGGGTGCGTGTATGCGTGCTGGGGAAAGGGTCGGCTGCAGCCAGCCAGCCAATCGCGTGGGCAACATGAGCGCAGCACACAGAGGACGTGAGAGTGAATGCAGCTGCTGACGACAGGGATCCTCCGTCTGGCGGATCCACAGGGCAGTGGTGATCAGGACTCCCAGGGCACTCAGCCCTTGCTGCCTGCCTGTGCCTGCATTCCCTCTTGTGGCTGAACTAGGAGAGCTCCAGCCTAGATCTTGGCTCTTGGTTCTCCACTCTCGGAGGCCAGGCACAGACAATGGCAGACGGCATTTGGTGACCAGGAAAAGAAGGGCTGAGGACGAGCCCGGCACCGAACTCTCTCTCAGCCCCGCTGATACTAACCCCAGACCCCTGGAGTCGGGGCTTTTCCTTGCTGTGTTTGAATCTGAAATGAAAGCCCCTGGAAAGTGCAGGGGTTTAACCCTTGTGTTGTCATGTTCCAGGATTGTGGTGTGTGGCCGCAAGCTGAGGGACAGCATCAAGCCCAAGACTGCTGCTGTCTATGATTTCCAAGACGCTTTCGAACTGGAGGAAGACGAGGTACGGTGAGCTGAAACTGATCCCAGAGAGCAAACATCTCATTCTTGTAGATGGCAAAGCTCTTCCTGCCTGGTAAATTCCGGGGTACGCCCCTGGCCGTGTGGGACAGTCATACCAGGAGCATCCTTAAGGATGAGATGGGACCTTAGGCCAGACCCAAGTATCCTCGTTTATAAAACATTTCAAAACAAGGACAGGGATGTCTGCAACTCAGCCAGGGAAAGTTGAGCTCTCAAGACTTTCTCCTTGGGAGTTTGGATGCCTGCAGCACTCACAAGCGATGAAGCAAACAGGTCCCCGGTGAGCTCCATACACCACAGCTCCCCGCCCTGCTCTCTGTGTGCGCTCCAGGCTAGCCCAGCAGCATCCGAGAGGTGTCGCAAAGGTGGTGGGAACTATTGTTTATGTCCCTTCCTGAGTAGGTGGCATTAGTGGCCAGGAGTCCATAGCTAGACAGGGCACCAAGGAAACCAATAACGAGTGTATTTAAAACTTCTCAAAAGGAGCCTCTCTCTTCCATGAAACCTACAGCTTGAAAGTCAGGGGTGTCAGGCCCTTCCCGTAGGAACCTCCAGCTGGGGACAGTTCTACCTCTGTAAGGCTCAGGGAGATCTTCACCCTTTCTGCGACCCAGTAGGGATGTTGCCAGTCTCGAGGCTGGGCAAGGAAAAGGCCCCGGGAAGCTTACCCACTGCACATGTCACCAGGTGGATCTAAGCTGGCAGAGCTGTTACACCGTGTCCCCACTTGCTGTTCCCATGCAGGCGCTGGCTGTCAGCGACCATTTCCCTGTGGAGGTGACGCTGAAGGATCGCTGAAGCTCCATGCTGTCTTCACCAGCGCTGGTTCAGAATCCTCTCCCTCTGCAGCCGTGGAGCCTGGCCGTCCAGCCCCACCATATCTAACTATCAGCCCAAAAGGACCCTCAGCACCAGCATTTGCCACCCCTGCAGGACAACAGCATTGGCCGATCCAGCCCTCCTCGTGCAGCAGGGGTTTGAGTCAATGCCACGTTAGTGAAAGATGCTGGCATGGCAGCCCTGATGCCTGAGGTCCTTAGCCACAGGACAACCAGCACAAGCAGCTGGCAGGCCCATCTGTCACCCGTCACAGCCTGACTCTGCAGCAGTCCAGTTGTAAGCGGGGTTCAATCTACCAGTCCCATTCAGCCCTCGGCAGCACCTTCCATCTGTCAGAGCACAGTGACCGTCAGCTGCTATGAACCTGGGCTGGATTCCAACTGCAGCCTGATTTCCAAGCAATACTTGCCAGGAAGGACGCACTTGGTCCCAGGGTTTCCTTATCCACACTTACTGCATGTGTGAACACTGTAACTTGTGGCCTCAGGTGAAGGGAAACCACCCCTTTGCCTGCAGCTGCCTGGCTGTCAGTCACTCCCCAGCGTGGAGGAGCTGGAACGTTTAGTTAGTGCCCAGTATGGACAGACACAGCCCACGTGGAAAATAAAGCATCCCTCTCTCAAGTGTCCTCCTTTCAAGACATTTTATTGACAATTCACATTTTTAACATTCACGCTTTTCAGAAGGCAAATATCTGAGCGCCAGCAGGCCCCAGTCATGCCAGCGGATGATGTTTCACAGCAGCAGTGGGCTGACCACTCATTTATTTACTTGGATCATCCAGTCAAACATTTCCTGCAGCCCTTCAGGAAGAAGGCATCAGTAAGGCACCATAAGACAGAGCACTAGAGTGAGAGGCTAGGAACAGGAAGTTAAGGTGGCAGCCAGGATAAATCAGATTGATTATACTGAAAAATATTTCATTTTACAAATCTAAGGCTATTGCAGGGTGTTCGGAGGTTGGCATATGGCTCTTCAGTCTTCCAGGCCAGCGACCCCATGGGGGAGCAGGCAGCTTCCTCAGCCTCTCCTCTGCTTTAGCAGCTCCATGTACATCTGGAGAGACTTTTGAATGGAGTCTTTCGTGATGAAGCTGACAAAGTTCTGAATGTCAGATTCGCGGTGGGTGAGCAGACGGTCCACAGTCGACTTCCTCATCATGGACTTGGTGATCTGACGGGCGTGGTCTGTGGAGTAGAGAGAGAGCACGTTGGCCGCGCAGGGTCAGTGTACATTACAGCCAGAGGTCCACTTGTCAGCAGTAGACCCCGGGGTGTAATTACCTTCCTGGAGAAAAGGATACTGGATCCTAACACATTCTTGATTCTAACAGGGAACGACAGACCAAGAACCAAGAGCTGGAAGCTGAAGGCAGACAAAGCCAAATTGGAAACGAGGCACACGTTAACAGTGAGGGTAATTAACCCCACAGTACCCTCCCAAGGGAAGTGGTGGGTTCTCCATCTCTTGGTGTCCCCGAAGCCGGACTGGACTCCTTTCTGGAAGACGCTTCTGTCAAACACATGTGATGGACTCAGCGCAGGGATAACCAGGTGAACTTCTCTGGCCTGTGCTGTACAGGAGATCAGACTGGAAGATCACAGTGGTCCCTTCTGGCCTTAAAAACCAATGCCCTTTGTCAACACTGTTTGACACATAGCGATACCACCATGAACAAATGTTAACTGCCCCATCCCCTCGGGCATAACTCCTGAATCAGCTCCCAGAACAGCGCAATAAAGCCAGTTTCCCAGCTGGTGAAACTCAGCATCGCTCCATGGACTTCAAGGAATCTTCACCAGTTTACACCAGCTGTGTGAGGACACAGCCTGGAGTTCCAAACACAGGGAATGTCGTTCTGTATTAAGGAGGTCCATCCCCACCACACTATAGACACTCTCCATGCCCCTCACTTCCAGGACAGCCTGAGTCTTGCATTAGCCACTGTTGTACTCACTGGAGAGCCTTGGCTGGCAGGTGCTATTCTGAACACAAGTCATTCCAGTCACAGAAACTCTCCCGAAGCCTATCCCAGAGCACAGACGTTCTCCCTGACACAACCAGCCACCTCCCCATCAGGAGAGAGCCTCAGGAGCACGGGCAAGGAGCCCTCTGGTGGGGAATCTCTGGCTCAGGCACCCAGCAAAGGGAAGAGGAAGCTCTCAAGTGGGGAAGAGATCAACCAAAGTTAGAGAGCATGCAAAGCTGTGTGCCACCAGTTGCATAAACCAAAATCCACAGTAGAGTCCGGATGGCAGCCCACCACCTGTTTCCAAAGTTGTCCAGCCCTCCCCTGCTCTGCCTCATACATTTCCTTGAAGACCCCGCGTGCTTTTAAACCAGAGCAGTCACCAGAGCAGAATTGACTCACTTGTGCTGTGCTGGATACTCCTAACCAAACATTTGCCTTTCCCAGTGTCCAATTGCTATAATGCACATTGATTATGAGGTCATTAAATACGTGTTCTCACGAGGGGCTGATTGATCAGTTAAAGTCAGTAAGTGCAAGCTAGCAGCATTATCCAGAGCAAGCACCGTCATTCCAGCATGGTCTGCCTTTCGGTTTACTGGTGCAATAGAAAAGTGCATTAGTGCAACAGGCATTTAGTCTTCCAGGTAGTTTGTGAAAGAACAAATCTGGGAAAGAAACAGATCAGCTGCCTACACATATTCTGGCGGCTCCTCTGGGCGATAACCCACCGGGGCCCCTGTGTAGCCCATCCTCTAGTTAGTGCACGTGCATTTCAAGGACTGGTATGAGGCCAGGGCTTAGTGTGGGGATTGCGAGATCTGCACTGGAGCCTCCAGGAAGCCAGACGAGGGGAATGACGACTTGCTCCCCTCTGGGATATGGGGCCAGGGACTGATGGGCATCCAGACACCCTCACCCTCCCGGGAATGCAGGGCCCAAGAGATGCCTGGGGACCTGCTCCCAAGCCAAGACTGTGTGGGAACCCCCTGTGGGTACCTGACAGTCCCCGATTACAAAGGTTCTAGAAGGCGAAGGAATTGGGACTGGAAGGTGAGAGCCAACGATACCCGGCTCTTCTGTGCAAATGCTCAGCTCTGTGTTAAATCCCACCCAATGGCTTTCAGGTGTAGGACAGCACAAGCCCCTCACGTCGGCTTGTCGCATGCTGAGCTGAAAATTGCCACCATTCATACACCAGTCAAGTCACACAGCGAGCTTCGAATGTCTTCCCCCCTCCATACACCGTCCTAGCCCAGCGGTGGCTCACTGGCCTCACGGCAGCATCAGCTGTGTAAAGCTACATGTCTGAACCCCACGCTGGCCAGATGAGAGGGCTGGCCTACCAGCTATGACATCTCAACCCCAATATGCTCACTGCCTTTATTCCTGATCTCACGGGAGCCAATGGCAGCATTACCACTCATTTCAGTGGGAGCTGGCTCTGGAGTTACCTTCCCCAAAGACAGCCAAGGGGCCCCTTGAGCTCACGAGAGCCAAACCATGCCAGGCTATTTGGCACTGGATTCCCCCAGAGGTTCTTACAAGCTGGCCTGTGCTAGTTGGTTCCAGAGGCTGCACTGAACTGTTATAGTCCACTTTCCTGGGTCTCTCTGCCGTTCGCCTTCCCTCTGGGACCTCGCCAGACCAGGGCTTCTCAGAGGTTTGCTAGTGGATCTGGTCCAATACTATTCTGCCTCATTTTTAATCAATCTAGGATAAATATTGCTGATGTTACCACATGCAGATGAACTGGGGACTGTTAAGCCTCTCTCTCCAATTGGGTCTCATTCCTCTCCATCACTCTCACTGTGCTACGCCAGGGGACCAGCACACTCTGGCCACGGGCTCGCTGTTCTTTGACATGAGCAGGGAACGGCAGCGGCATCTCGTGGCCAGAAGTCTCTTACCTGGAATAGCTAACCACTGTGACATCACAGCGGCAGCTGCGCTCTGGATCTTCTCCTCTGGTACTAACTGATCCACAAGACCTATTTTATGGGCCTCAGGGGGGGAGTACAAGAGCCCCAGCTCGAGGGAACGCTCTGTAGCTCGGTTTCCAATAGTGTTCACCATTGTATCCTTAAACCTGGGAGAGAGGGGAGGAAACGCTCAGGCGGGGGAACCACAGAACAACCAGCAAGCATAAAGAGAAGCACTGAGACAGCAAAACAAACAGCTGATGTTAAGTAACCACCCTGTCCTCCTTCCAATCCCTCTTTAGAACTCGGCTCTGCTGGGACGCCTTCAAACAAGGTCACACAAGCATGCTGGCTGCTTTACAGACTGACTGATCTCTCTTGTTGACCCCATGTCTGCAGCCACCCATTCTCTCGTCTTATACTTTCATTGTCAGCTCTAAAGGGCAGGGACTGTCTCTCTGATACATGTATGTACAGCACCCAGTGCAACGGGGCTGGGACTCTATGTGCTACCCCCATACAAATGAACTCTGTCCCGTCAGAGACGCTGGTGTCTCTGACGACACATTTCATAGCAGCACTGCTCCCGTCCCCCCACATCAATACACTTGTCTGATTACAGCATCTTACCAGAAAGGTGCAACAATACCCAGCTGTGTTTTGTTCAGACCAATGCTGTATTTTGGGTTCTCCGCCATGATTCTGTAGTCACAGCACATGGCCATCAGACAGCCCCCTGCCGGGCTGGACCCCTGATCCCCACTCCAGGGCAGCCCCTGCTGCTGAAAGATGCTGGAGCCCAAAGCTTTCCCTCTCCCCAGATCAAGCTTCCTGCACATGGGCTCAGTCCTGCCCTGGGGGAGACTCCCTGTGGAGTCAACACTAATTACCTGTGTCTTGCAAAAAGTGTTACTTTTGCATCATTGAATGAAAGATACAAATGGATTTTCAGTGGTATTATTAAAAACCAAACCAATTCATCTTAAACCTACAAAACAAGTTTATAAACCAGGAGTCTTGCTTTAGGTCCTGTGATAGAGGAAGGTCAGGGAGCTGTGGCAGAGTGCTTGAGGGGAGATATATCAGCTTCAGGTTCATTAGGGCGTGGCTCCCTGTAGACTAGGGGAGCAGGCAGCAGGTTAATTAGGAGCACCTGCTGTCAATTAAGGCCTTAATAAAAAACCCCTGCCTCAGGCAGACAGGTGTGGGTGTTTGGAAGGAGTTTTCAGGCGTTGGAGCAGAGAGCAGTTTGGAGGCGTTGGAGCAGAGAGAGAGTTTGGAGGAGTTGGAGCAGAGAGAGTTTGGTGAAGTGCTGCAGTGAGATAAGAAAGACCCAGACCCGAAGTAAAGGAACACCTGGCTTGTGTAGAGAGAGGGCAGGAAGCCCCCCACAAGCTGAAGAGTAGGAGAGGGAAGTAGTCCAGGGGAAGGTGTAGCCAATCCCAGTGGTTTACCGCTATCCTCAGGGCCCCTGGGCTGGGACCCGGAGTAGAGGGCGGGCCCGGGTCCCTCCCTCTCCACTTCTCCCCTCTAGGATACTAGTGGGACAGTTAAGACCCTGTTCAGGGGCAAGAAATAGGCTCCCTGAATTCCCCACAAGAAGAGAAAGCGCAAGAACCATCAATATAGTGGCAGTAATTTGTCACAGTCCTTAAAATCTTATTTACACACACACACACACGAACACAGATACATACATACATTCGTAGGCTGACCATATTTCCTTTAGACAAAAACGGGACATTGGGAGGGCAAAAACGGGACAGGGTGTGTGGGGGGGGCATGGCCCCACCTGGGCCCCCCAGCACCGGGCGGGGGGGAGGCAGAGGGGGGTTGGGGGGGATGGATGGAGGAATAAGCAGAACAGGGATGGGGGATGAAGAGGATGGAGGGAGAGAGAGAGAAGGGGGGATGAGGGATGAAGATGATGGAGGGGACGGAGGGAGAGAAGGCACGAAGGTGAGAAAGGGAGAGGATGGATGGATGAGAGAAGATGGGGGTAGGGAGCAGGGTGGATGGAGGAGGCAAGGGACAGCGAGAAGGAGGGATGGAGAGAAGGGAGATGGAAGAGGAGGCAGTGGACGGAGGGAGAGAGAGAAGGGAGGGATGGAGAAGGGGGATAGAGAGAAGGAAGAGAGGGATGGAGGGATAGAGAGAAGGGAGGAAGGAAGGGATGGAGGGATGGAGAAGGGGATAGAGAGAAGGGATGGAGGAAGTGAGAGGAGGCAGTGGACAGAGGGAGAGAGCAGGGAGGAAGGGGGGGATGGAGAGAAGGAGGAATAGAGAGGAAGAGGCTGCAGCGGGCGACGGGCTGGAGGAGGCGGCAGATCAGAGCTGTCAGGAGCCGCAGCTGGGAGCGGAGCGAGCCGGCGGGGGGGGGGGGGGGCTGCCGGCCAGGTTTTCTGAAGAGAGAAGGGACGGAGGGAGTGAGAGGAGGCAGTGGACAGAGGGAGAGAGCAGGGAGGAAGGGGGGGATGGAGAGAAGGAGGAATAGAGAGGAAGAGGCTGCAGCGGGCGACGGGCTGGAGGAGGCGGCAGATCAGAGCTGTCAGGAGCCGCCGCTGGGAGCGGAGCGAGCCGGCGGGGGGGGGGGCTGCCGGCCAGGTTTTCTGAAGAGAGAAGGGACGGAGGGAGTGAGAGGAGGCAGTGGACAGAGGGAGAGAGCAGGGACGGAGGGAGTGAGAGGAGGCAGTGGACAGAGGGAGAGAGCAGGGAGGAAGGGGGGGATGGAGAGAAGGGAGGGAAGGAGGAATAGAGAGGAGGAGGCTGCAGCTGGCGGCGGGCTGGAGGAGGCGGCAGATCAGAGCTGTCAGGAGCCGCAGCCGGGGGCCCGAGCGAGCCGGCGGCGGCGGCGGCGGGGGGGGACATTTTATGATTCCATGTTTTTTCTGAGTCCTGCCCCAAAAACGGGACAAAATTGATATTTTGGTCAAAAAGACGGGACGGTTAAAAAACATTAAAAAAACGGGACTGTCCCGTTCAAAATGGGACGTATGGTCAGCCTATACATTCGTCCTCTTTTTCTTAACATCCCTTGTACTGCTCTAATAATTTTGACACAGATTACATTCCCTTTTCTACATTTGGAGGCATTTAAATTCCAATGGAAAACTCTTATGTTCTTTCAGTGATTTTGATTAAACTGTCCAAAGTCAAATGATTTAAATCGGATTGTCTCTTTGCCTGGATTATTTACAGACCTTCCTTTGGAAAAGGGCCCATTATTCCTTCAGAATGGCTGCAAAGAAACCAAGAATTCTCTTCCTATAACACTTTTCCTTTTTTAACATTGTCATCACTTTCCGCTGTTCAATTCCCTCCAGCCTCTGCAGAGTTAACTTCTCAGTCTCTTTCCTTAAATCATTTGCTTATCTCCCAAAATAACACCATCATCATCTCAGATATCACCCTTCCAAATATCCTACCAGGGATCTGAATTCCCCACACCTGTACTTACTCCTTTCCTTACTCCTGCCACTATGAGCCTTGGGGCTTCCAACCTGTTTTCCACTCTCTTTATCTGTTGCCTGCCTGCTTGTCTGGGCCCAGTAGTGCTTTCCTTGCTGAAAGGTCCCTTCCCATGGGCAAAGGCTTTGTCCAACTACCCATTTAGCAAAGGGGGTGGGCTTCTCAACTAGCCGCCACCCCTCCTGGTCCCTTTTCTTCATTCGCTTTCTCTCTTGTTGCTCTGGGGTGGTCAGTCAGATAGGTAGCGACCCTTCTGACAGAAAGCACAGGTACACATGCAGAGCCAGGGGAGGAAAGTGAGTGTCTGCTGCTTGGGACTATGCAAGCTACTGGGAGGTACCTGAGTTCTGCTGCCTGTGAGAGGTAGTATGGCCTAGTCAGTGGATAGAGCATTGGCCTGCTGCTCCTCTGACACTAGGCAACCTTTGACAAGTCACTGTAGCCGCTCTTTGCCTCAGCTTCCCCACCTGTAGCATGGGCCTAATTATTCCTCCCTTGTAAAATGGTGGCTTAAGGCCTGTAAAGGGATCAAGCAAGTAGCCGATCGCCGAGCCACTATGTGTGTGTTAATGCTCCAAAATTACCAACAGCCGGCAGACAATAAAGCCTAAGATGTTGCTAGCCTGCAGTGACTAGCAACAAGAAAAAGGAGGGAATGAGAGGGCTGTAGAAAGCAAATGCTGATAAATGTTGATGCAGATATGTAAAGATCAAAACATGAGATCTCCATTAAGGGTAGAATAATAGATGGTTATTATAAATTGTTTAATGTTAATGTTTATTTTGATAAGGTTATGGAAAAAGTTTTAAATGATCATGAGTAATGGAATTGGTTTTTGCACTTTTATACAATTACTACCTCATTAAAGCAATATGCTGCTATTGCACGTTCTGTGCACAAGCAATGACCCTGCAAAAAGGGCGCGAATTCTGTCCAATCAAGCTGCTCCTACCACGTGCCTACTCCACGTGAGTAGTCTAAATCTGCCTAGCAATATAAGGTAGCCAATCATGTAACACATATACAAACTGCGTAGTTAATCAAGACTATAAAAACTGTAAGTTAAGCGTGGTTGGTGTGGCAGTTTCTTTACGCTTTTGGGCGGCTGTCACCTCGGCCGAATAAACACGTTTTGTTTTAAGCCTCATTGGTCTCCTTGAACTTCATTCCTGGTCTCCCTCTATAGCCTAGCGAACATCCCGTTACAAGCCAGCGGCACTCTTCTCTGCTTACTGCCCTTTGGCGCAATCAAGGAGATTCAGATATTTCAATAGTCTCAGAGCTGGGTGGCTACTTAGCAGAGAGCAATTATCCTGGTGGATTCGGCCTTCTGTTTGGCCTGCAGAATAGCCACAGAGTTTGAGCTCCTTGGGCTTAGCCTGTTGCGAGGGTTTGTGGGTTCCGGGGCCAGAGCAAGTGGGGGGAACTCCCCATCCCTTTCGCCTGCAGTCCCCCCGGCCTTCTTCCCCACACTCCTACCAGGCAGTAGGGTTGAGCCCAAGGGCTTACACTGTTCCCCACAGGGGCAAAGCAAGGCAAGCCCCCGTGCCCCACCCCTCCTCCCCGGCAGGAGTGGCGGGCAAGTAGACTGGGGTCAGGGTGCGGTGTGTGCCCATTTTTCTGGGGGCCCCCAATTGGCTGGGGTCCCTGGACATGGGCCCCATTGGCCGAGTGGCTAATCCACTACTGGCTGGCATCACACCATCATGTATGTATTAGAATTGTTCCCTGCAAGGGACGCTCCGGGTTCCTGGTCAGGGCTCCCTTTGCAATACCAACTGGTACAACAGTATTGGTTATGTGTCATTGGCCAGCTCGGGCACAGGGTTTTGTTTCTGTCCCTCCACCCCATTGGAGGAGTATGCCAGCGCTTCAGACCCAGAAGAAACCTGCCTGCTCAGGAGAGTGGGAAATGTGCTCTCTGTCAGTAAAATTAATCTGTTGCTCAAAGGTAGCGGGTTGTGATTTTTTCGAACCAACTCCTTTGCATGAGGCTGTGACAATAAATAGAGAAATGGGTGCGGTTCCTCCAGGGAGTGGCACCTACCTGTAGGGAAACAGCCCATCCAGGAGTGTGTCTGCACTTACAATGCTTCTGCGTAGGGTTCTCACCTCCCCAAGAGATTTTTGACACCCCTGATGGATGTAGTTAAACCAATCTAATTTTCTTGAGTAGAGCAGGCCTAGGTGTGGCAGATTGGCTCATTAGAGGAGATTAGAGAGCCCAGGCTTTGGCAGGCTGTCACATTACTGAAATAATTTGGGATCCTATAGATTATTGGTGCAACCAGAGTCCTATAGTGGCACCGAATCTTATGTACAGGGGGTCATAATGGGTGTCTACGACCAGGTTATGGATTGCTGATTATGAATATGACATTGGTATTCATTTATCAATTTGGTAGTTGAAGTTATGAATATTGGCTCTGGACTGTCTGTCTTTCTAAATATTGTGCTGCTGGGGGGACATTCCAGAATACTGGTTGTCAGCTCTGCTTGGGCTGCTTGATTGGCCATTAAGAGCGATCAGCGACACAATGGACTCTGGGAGCTTGGAATGCCCCAACCCAGACAAAAGTCTACCAAAGAACATGCCAGGCAGCCTGTGCATAATGGCTGCTGCCTGCAAATAATGAGTCATGCATGGTCATGTGATCGGCCCCTGTGACTCCAGATCTCCATGGGGCTGGACTTTTCACAGCAGGAACAAAGGGGTTCTTGCAGCTGGAAAAAACTATAAAGGAAGCTGCGACAGCCCCTCCATCTTGGTCTTCTACCTCCAGTCTTCAGCCTGCCTTGTTTCCAGCTCTGGATGGAACTTTGCTACACAGGAGAACTCTGGCCAAAGGGTGCTGACCCATCCCTAGAGGGGATGCTTTCTAGAGACTGATTTGAACCTGCAGTTATTCTACCTTTGATGCAAGCCGGAAGCCTGAGTTTTGCCTCACTGCATGTAACTGATTTCTTTTAACCATTCCTAACCCTCACCTATACCTTTTTCCTTGTATAATAAACCTTTAGATTTTTAGATGCTAAATGATTGGCAACAGCGTGATTTGTGGGAAGATCTGATTTGTATATTGACCTGGGTCTGGGGCCTGATTCTTTGGAATTGGGGAGAACCGTTTTCTTTGTTTGGGATATTGGTTTTCAAAACCATTGGTCCCCGGGACAGGTGGCTGCTGGTGGTGATACTGGAAACCTGGAGTGTCTAAGGGAATTGCTTGTGTGATTTGTGGTTAGCCAGTGGGGCGAAACCAAAGTCTTTTCTGTTTGGCTGGTTTGGTTCACATTAGAGTGGAAAACCCCCCAGTTTTGGGCTGTAGTTGCCCCTTTGGAAGCAATCTGTCCTGATATGACACTCTCAGTTGGATCCCACCAGGAACAGCACCCAGGGCCGGTGACAGAAATTTTGGGGCCCCCTACTCTGATCGTTTGGGGGCCCCCCAGCCCAGCCGGGGGCCCCCCCAGCCCAGCCGGCGCTCCCCCCCCCCCCAGCTGACAGCGGCTGGTGGCAGCGCGAGCCCGGGAGCAGCGCGAGCCGCCCCTTCTCTCCCCCCCCCGCGCCCTTTGTTTCTTTCCCCCCCGCGCCCTTTCTTTCTCCCCCCCCGCGCCCTTTCTTTCTCTCACCCCCCGCCCCCTTTCTTTCTCTCCCCTCCCCCCCCCGCGCCCTTTCTCCCCCGGACCCGGCGGGGGAAGCCCTACCGCCCTCGCCCTTTTTGCAGGCGGTGGTGCGCCGCTGCTGCTGGCCGGGCTCACTGCTCCTGCCGGGGACACGCGCGCTCGTCCTGGGGAGAGCCGCGCCGCCTCCCCGCCCCTTCCCCGCTCTCCAGGCCCGGCGACAAGGGGGGATGACTACGGGTACTGCTGTGTACTGGGCCCCGGACTTAAGGGGGCCCCCCTAAAGTCCGGGGCCCGGTACAGCTGTACCCGTAGTACCCCCCTGTCGCCAGCCCTGACAGCACCCTCACACACTCCCTTTTGTTGGTTCTGGTGCAGGAGTGGATTGTTTATTTTGGGGGTGGGATAGCACAGTGGTTTGAGCATTGGCCTGCTAAACCCAGGGTTGTGAGTTGAATCCTTGAGGGGGCCATTTAGGGGCTATGAGGCAAAAATGGGATTGGTCCTGCTTTGAGCTATGGGTGGACTAGGTCAGTGGTCGCCAACCTTTCGGTCCTCACGGACCACTAAAGTCAAAATTTTGAATCCAGCGGACCACTAACACCGGAGCCCCCTCCCCCCCCAGCTCGAGTGGCGTGGCCTGGCGCGGCCTGGCGCGGCCCCCCCCCCCCCGGCTCGAACGGCTCGGCACGGCTCCCCCCCCCGGCTCGAGCGGCGCGGCCCCCCAACCCCTGCCAGCTCGAGCGGCACAGCGCGGCCCCCCAACCCCCCCCCCAGCTCGAGCGGCGCGGCACGAGACGGGAGGCAGGAGCGAGCCGGCGGTTGCGGGCCGCCGGGTACGGGGTGGGACAGGTGCCCGCAGCATCCTGCCTGCCTGGAGGGGCGGCCGTGAGGGAGCCCGGCGCCGCGGACCACCGAAATATTCTCGCGGACCACCAGTGGTCCTCAGACCACCGGTTGGCGACCGCTGGACTAGGTGATCTCCTGAGGTCCCTTCCAACTCTGAAATTCTATGATTAACAAAATTGTTGATTCCTCTTCTTTGTGAGGCTAAGACACACCACACAAAATCCGACCCTGTTCCATGGTGCTATTGTTCTCACTGAACTCTTTGCATTGTGATTTGTGTGGCTAAGAGAAAGGCCATGATGGGCCTTTAAAAAAGCAAAGCATAATGGGATCCACTGCCAGAGTGTAAAAGAAGGACTAAGACACCATTTCACTTCAGAACGGGATCCAAAACGGGAAGGGTCTGGAGCTGTTTCCTGACGCTAGAAGAGACGCTCATGGCCCGGTTCTGCTCTCCCTTCTACCTATTTTGCATCACTGACTTCAACAGAGAAGCTCCTGATTTCCACCTGGGTCAATGGGATCAGAATCAGCCCAAGAGGGAGTGCCCATTGCAGGAGATGTTTTATGTCCACTTTGCACAGGACTCTTGACAGTTGAAGGCTTATGGGTTTGTGAGCCAGAGGTTGCAGAGTGAGGTTGTCTTGGCTCCTGTGCAAAGGGTGTCTAACAACAAGCTCAACGTCCTTAGGCTTCTGGGAATGAGAAGATCACCAACTGGGGGCTGTGTCAGGAAGGAACAGGAAATGGATAGCAGGGACTTGACACCTTAGAGAGGAGAGAGAGAAGAGAGGACAGGATCAACCTCTATAATTACTGACAGGTCTACAGCCAGGAGATGAGGAGCTTCTGATTTTCTGGTCTCCTAGCGTGAGAACAAGGGGATGTTTGGTGATATTTCAAGGTGGGAAATCCAAAACTGGGAAAGGAAATGCTTTTTCGCATAATGTTGTATAATTAGACAGTGGAACTCCCTGCTACAGGAAGTAGCTGAGGTCCAAGAACGTAGCAATATTCAAAGAGGGACTGGACATCCCTGTGGACAATGGGAATATCCAGAGTGAGCATCATTAATGACAAGAGATGCTAGAAAGGATATTAAAATAATCTATAACTGTTACAGACCAGGACGAGACCTAGTATGCGGGGGATTCTTACACCTTCCTCTGCAGCATCTGGTGCTGGCCACTGTCAGAGACAGGCTACCAGACAAGATGGAATTTGGGTCTGAACCAGTCTGGCAATGCCTGTGTTCCTCTGGAACTGGTCACAGCTGGGTCAGGACACTGGACTAGGGGGTCTGCCCCCGTGTGGAACCCCAATGTCCCTGAGCCTCTTCCTCGCCCAGGAAAAGAAGAGATTTGCACAGAGGAATAAGAGTAGATGGGCTTTTTCTGGCTCCCTCTGGTGCGTCCCTCCTCCCCTCCGCTGCCATCCTGGGCTGGTGCATGCTGCTATCAGCCCGTCTCCATTGCTCTCCCCGTCTCTCGAAGGCATGTCTGACGTCTTGGTGAGCTGCAACATCCTGAAGTCTGTGTTATTCTATTCCTTCTGGATTCCTTCCTGCTGCGGCCTCCTCTGCAGGGCTCTGTTACCCTGTGCCAGTACAAGAGGCTCCTTCGCCCCACAGCCAGGAGACAGCACAGGAGAGCAAGCAAGGCGGAGATGCTCTGAGCAGCAGCGGGCAGCACCTGGTCCCATCCATTCCTGTGCCCTCACTCGCTCTCCCATTCTTAGCCAAGGGGGCACTGTCTAGAACCAAGCGTTTTCTCCCCTCCATTCCCTGATCCTTGAGCTGTGTCACTAGTGTCCGTAGGACCCCGCCCACCGCTCCTGTGGGGGCATGAGCTGTTCCAGAGGTCACAGAGTGTCTCTCCGTAGAGTTCTGAGCTGGGGTCTGGCAGCTCTGCTGGCGTCTCCTGGGACTCGGGACAGCCCTGGGGCAGATGGGGCGGGCAGGCTGCCATGGAATGTTTGTGCTTTAAAAACTCTGCTGCCATGCTGATGATGAGTCAGCGCTAGAGCACTTTTGCAAAGTGCTAAGCATCCTAAAGTGGGACATAAGCGGGGGAGGGGCTTGCTCTAGGAGGTGAGTCGGATACACAGGACAGCAGCTGCAGCTCAGGGTGGCGCAGATCTAGGGCGGGGTCCACGTGAAGTTTCCCTGCAGTGGCTCGCAAGCGGGAAGACCAACCTCAGGGCAGCCTGGGAAGAAGCAGGGCAAAACCCCCAATTGGCCGTGAGGTCCATGCTTAGATCTCACCAACCGATTATCAAGTATAAACCCCTCAGGCACTGTAACACCCTTAACCTGGAGTCACAGACAGTCCCATTAGGTCCTCTGACGTAGCTCACCTCACAGATAAGCCTAGATTTGTAATAAATGGTCCCTAACACACAGTCACAGCATTATTCAGGTTATTCCCAGTCCCATAGGGCTGATCAATTGCACCTTAGATCTCACACTAAACACATCTGGCCTGCCAGCATTACTGTCCAATCTCCTCTCACCTCTACCTCTACCTATCCCCTATTAATCCATGCATCCACCCATCATCTTGGTCTATCCATTTATTATCCAGCCATCCGGGTGTCCAGTTTATGATTTTATACAGCATCTGCTGTGGTACTGAGCATGGAGCAAAATAACAACGCACATAAGCCTTCGAAAAAAGAAAAAGCATTTTCCTTTCTGTCGCTCCAGTGTAATGCAGTAGGACTCAGCATCTAGGACTTTGTCTGAGGAGGACAGATATTCCCTTCCCACAGTGCACTGTGGCTCGGGTGAAGCAATGGTGCCAACCCCAGGCATTCAAAAATCTTAAACCAGGCCCCCAAAATCATGAGATTTTCTTTTTTTTAATTTTGGGATTCTTTTTTAAATTTTTTGCATTCTGGTTTCGGAGCCTCTATGTCACACTTGAGTCACCTCTTCTAGTTTTTCTCTGTATCCTTAGGGGCTAGAAACAGACTTGGTTTTGTTTTGAACGCAAGCTGAGATTCTCATGTCATTTCCTGATTCTAGGAGCTGGGACTTCAAGAAACCATCAAAAAATACGAGACTCACAATCCCATTCAAACACTGATGGAGCCCTGAGGCCTTGGCATATCTCCTTTAAAGAACATGGATTTACCAGGACATTACAGAGATTGCAAACCAGGAGTTGAATTTTGCATTGTCGTGTGCTGGGCAGGGAGTGTGGCTCATCGTGGGTGAGACTTACCTGCCAGGCAGAGCTGGTGCCAGCAGGGTGTGGGCACAAGTGTTTGGGGGCTTTTCAACTGGATTATGATGAGTCACCTCTGATTGGGGTACCAACACTGCAGACATTCAGCCTGACTCACCCCGAGGAAGGAGACGTGCCCCAGATGGCTTCACTTCCTTGCTCATCTCCCTGGGCTTTGAAAGAAACCTTTCAGGGCTGAATCACCTTTAACAAGCTCACTGCCCTTTGATGCTAGACACTCTTTGCCATTGGCTGAGTGGGTCTTGCAAAGCTGGGGAATTCTTCTCCTGTCAAGGACAAACCAAGTCACAATGATTTCCAGCCTGACCCTTTGCTGAAGGAGGGAGAAACACACTTTCTGAGGAGCCACTCTGAGGAGTCAACACAACCCAGTCGAGTGCTGCAGCAAGCCAAAGTGACTGCATCTCCTTACTGAGAGAGTGGAGAGCTATGGAACCGCAGTGTCAAGGAGTGGCTCGTTATTGTCTCTGCAGCCTCAGGACTGCCCTGGTGACCTTGTGGACTTGTTCCCAGCAGATTGTGGGGTAGCTGATACCCCCACAATAGGTTCCTGTGGTTTGGACCACCCCGAGACTGGCCACAGGAGTCTTTCTTTCTTGTTCTCCTCTGCTCTGGGCCTCTGTTTTCCATTCTCTGTATCTTCGTTCAGAGAATTACACCACCCTCCATAGGTGCTGATGTGACAGATTTCTGTTACCAATCTGCCTGGGCCTCAGTTGATCAGGCTAAGACCGCAGGAGCGTAGGGGCGGAGATGAAGAGAACACACCATGTGACTGAATTTTAAAGCTTTATTAAGAAAATAATAAAAAGACAGCGGTCAGTGCAGAAACTGCTTCCACGTCACTCAAAGGAAGGAAGAAGCGTTAGTGTTCAAACCCTGACCCCCTTTCATACGCACAGACATGGCGCCCTGGGCTGGCCAGGCCCGGGGGTAGAAGAGAGAGAGAGAGGGATGGACCAGGAGCTTATCCTGTGCACAGGTTGTCCAGAGGTCCACTGCCAGAATAGATCTCCAAGTTGCTCCAGCTCGCAGGAGGGTTTTAAGTCCTGGGATCCTTTGGGGTGTTTTCATCCAGCTCTATCTGTTCAAGGTGATCTTTGTACCAGTCTAAACAGCTTTGCTGTGGCCTCCTTGGTTTCCCAAAACATCCCGGCTCTGGAGATTTTTGTTTTCCCTTCTATGGGCCTCTGTGATTTCCGTCTCATTCGCTCTCACTGTTCCCGTTGCTATCACTGCAGCTCTATGTTTCATTCACTCTCACTGCGCTCGCTGCTCCTCTTCCCACGGCCGCCCAGGGTAAGTTTTCAACCCCCGTCTTTCTTGGCCGGCAGCCAAAAGCCAGCTGTGGGCTGTGGCCTGGGGCATCTTATCTTCGGACTGAGCTAGTTGAAGTGTTGAGTTAACCCGTTCTCTGCTCTTTTCTTCTTCTCCCCTCTCTCTCACGGCCTGAAACCTGCAAAGGAACCTGCCATTCCACAATCGCACCTTTACCCTCTCCCATAATGCTTTGCAATGCTTGTAGCAGCATTAGCAACACACCATCCTAATCTATTTCCCTGAGGGACTTGAGGGAGGGGGCCATTGGGGTGTGACACTCACTTCGAGGGTGCTCTGGGGCTGGAACACTCCCAGAAAAAAATAGTGGGTGCTCAGCACCCACCAGCAGCCCTGCCAATCAGCTCCTTCCCCTCCCTCCCGGAGCCTCCCGCCCACCAGTGATCAGCTGTTCAGCATGCTGTAAGCAGGGGGAGGGCAGAGGGGATGGGAAGAGGCAGGGGGCGGGGCCCTGGAGGAAGGAGTGGAGTGGGGGCAGGGCCTCGGGCTGAGCAGGGGTCAAGCACTTTCGGGGAAATCACAAAGATGACACGTCTACCCCACTCATCATTGCCATGGCTATAGCTCTCTGGCACGGCCAGCCCAGTGTCATCCCCCGGCAAGCCGTCCTGTTACATGCTCCCTCTCTCCTATAGTGATCAGACCCCACTGTGATGAGACTCGCCCGCAGCGTTCACTGGACTCCTCAGATCACATGTCTCTTCCAGGTCCCCCTTCATGTCCCCAATCCCTGGCCACAGTGCTTGGGTGTGTCAATACATCAATCCTTCTTCGCCTGGCATCTCAAAATGACCCCATCTCCTGCTTTGCTGGGGAAGTTTGTTTGCCCCAAGGGCCAATGCCCAAGGGCTCTGCCCAAGTGTCACTCCGGCCTTATGAAGCCAGGGTGACTTTGCTGCCGAAGGGCTGAGTAAAAGCTGAATTAGACCTTTAAGATTTGCCCGCATGCTAGTAGATTTTAGCCAGAGCTCCCCTTCTCCTCCTTGTCTGGTTTGCAGCCCACCAGGCAGCACTGGCCAGCTGGGAGCCAGCAAGCTGATCCCCCTCTCCTTTGATCCGGGAAGAATGGCCACGCATGGAGTTTGTGTTCCCACAGTACTATGACAAACTCCATGAGCAAGCAGGTCTCTCTGCTCTGCCTAGCTTGCACGGAGTTAGTGTTCCCATGATACTATGACAAACACCATGAGCAAGCAGGTCTCTCCACTCTGCCTAGCTAGGGACTGTCCTACTGCTCTTGTCTTGCATTGTTCTCGTGGTTCCGTGCCGCCCCCGAACTGAATTAGCTGCTCCTCATTAGGCAATGTATCGGTTTTCCCCTTGAGCACTTCTTTATTTCATTCTATTGTAAGAGAGAACTCATTAGAGCAGCCCCACCCTTCCCAGGGATAAGCTTTTGCTTCCCTGTCTACAGAGAAGCATCAGTCTAGAGCCAAAATGTGCACCGAAGGGTCCATCTCTTTCCACCTGGCCTCCTGTCTGTGCTCCTGCCAGGGAAGTCGGAGCAGCAGAAGTGTTATCAGCCAGGAGAGCAGAGCGGCTTCCTGGAAATCCTCCTTCCAGACCCATGCCTGGGAGCTGCTTCCAAGGTAAGAGCTAGTCTCTCTTTTTAAAGTATGCCTCTTCTTTTTATTTTTCACATGCAACATGATCTTTGTAGCTTTGGGCTGGGCTGTTAAAGAAGGCAAAGGTTTGTCTGCACTCTTGAAGGTGAGGTGTATTGTTATTAGCAGACATCAGCACAACCAGGTGGGATTACCTATGAGAGTGCCTGAAGATTTGGAGTCAGATGGGATGAAAGTTGGGGGCAGAGGGTGAGGGTGACCAGATGTCCCAATTTTATAGGGACAGTCCTGATGTTTTGGTCTTTTTCCTATATAGTTGCCTATTACCCCTGTCCCAATTTTTCACACTTGCTGTCTGGTCACCCTAGGCGACACAAGCAAGGCAGAATTACTGTGGATCAAGGCTGAGACTTGAGTACTGGGATTTGCGATAGACACTCAAAAAAAACCCAAACCCAACCCACAATAGGGCGGTGGAATCCAAAATTAAAATTACGGAGAAGGTGTTGGGTTTCAGCCGGAGACATTTGCAAGAGAGAAGATGGAGGCCGCCTAGAGATCCCCATTCAGTGTCCCTGCTACGGACAGGCTGACTGAGAGTAAAATCCAAGAGCAAAGGGAGAGCTTGCCTTGGATCCTGCTGGGTACAGAGAAAGCTCAGGGATGCACCATTGGTATTTTTCCCAGAGTAGCATAGCTCTGCATGGTGCTTTTGAGTAGATAGACACCACGTGTGGAAGGAAGGGATCCCTTCCTCTGAGAGCTTACCGACTAATTGCATCAGCAGCACAGAATTATATCACACTGGACAAATTCTGGGAGCTGGCAGTTGTTATAGCAAGATCCCTATTCCTATGGGTTCCAGGAGTGTTTTGCAGGAGACGCTCTAGGACAGTGCTTCTCAACCAGGGGGGCATGTACCTGTGGGGGGTACATCAACTCATCTAGCTACTTGCCTAGTTTTACAACAGGCTGCATAAAAGCACTAGCAAAGTCAGTACAAACTATATCTTCATTCAGAGTATGACTTGTTTGTATTGCTCTGTGTACTATCCACTGCAATGTAAGTGCAATATTTATATTCTAATTGATTCATTTTATAATTACATGGGAAATGAGAAAGTCGGCAGTTTGTCAGGTGTGTGCTGGGACACTTCTCGATTGTTACGTCTGATTGTGTAAGCAAGTCGTTTTTAAGTGATGTGAAACTTGGGGTACGCAAGACAAATCAGTCACCTGAAAGGGGCACAGTAGTCGGGAAAGGTTGAGTGCCGCTGCTCTCTGGGCAGATGAATCAGCGGCATGTAGTGGGCTGTCCTGTCACCCAGCGGGAGACTCTGAGCACGAAACACCAAGAGGAATTTGGTGATTAGATTTACACCCCCACCCACAGGTGAGAGCCAAGGGGCAGATGTCTCTCGGTTCTGCTGTAAGCAGAGACCACGTGCCAGGGACAATCCCCAGAGGGTGATGACTGCCCACCGTCAAGCAGAGCCATCCCTCAGTGCTGCCTGTTAGGAGGGCCTGGTGGAGACTGGCATTACAGCAGAGATGGTGGTTTGGTCTCTAGACCCTACAGTTTCCTTCCCACTGTGGGTTCCTTACAGACCCCACTGCAGATCACTAGCAAGTGGAGCTATCTAACACCGTAGGAGAAGCCAGGACATTGCCCTTGGTTGTGCTACCTTGAGCTGATTGAGTTCTTATGGGCCATAAGGACCTTTGCAAATGGTCCCAGAGGCTCAAGCTAAGCAGTGCAGACCCTGATCTTTTCAGGGGAACTGTCCGGCGCAGCACTTAGCTCATTGGTTCTCAAAGTGGGAGTCGGGACCCCTCTGGGGGTCGCAAGCCGGTTCTGTGGGGGTCACGAGCCCCTGCTGCCAGCAGCCGGCCCCGAACAATGCCGCGGGCTGCTGGCATCCGGCCCTTGCTACTGCACGCCGGCTGTGCCCTTGCCGCGGCGGGCTGCAGGCACGCCCCCCACCCCCGCCTGACCCCTACGGGGGGTCACGCTTACAGGCCCGGTGTGGGAAAGGGGTCACCACTACAAAAAGTTTGAGAACCACTGACTTAGCTTGAGAAGGTATCAGGAGAGTGCCTGTCGGATGCTGCCCGGCTGCCCACTGGAGAGAAGGAGAGTGGTGTGGAGGCCCTCAGGTGTGCCTGGCATTACTGTGCTAGCTATGCTATGCACAGAGGTGTAACCGAGCGGCAACTCACCCTGCAGCACCTCCTGCTGGTACATCCAGGGAATTAGCTCACCAGTCTCTGGAGTGCCCTCTGCAGGTCGATGTCCCACTTGGTGCTGGCCCCGTTTCCCTCCCAGACCCCAGTGCCCTCTTCCCTGGGGTGCTGCACCACTGCAGTACCCCCACAGTATCACTGGGTCTCCCCTCCTCAGGGAACCCCCACCCCATATCCCCGCCTTGCCTCAGTACAGGTAACTGCCAGTCACCACCTACCCCCATTCACTGGGGCAGACTGCAGTATAATTGCCACCCATCACCAGGAAGGCGAGTTGGACCTGCTATCTCTACCTACCCTCGGGGCTGCCCCCTGCACCCCCAGTACCTATTTGGACATAGACTAGGGCCCAGCAGCCTGGGGGATTTTCAGGCCAGAACTCCGTAGCCCCTGTGGCCTTCCCCCCAGCCCTATCCTACTCCAGGTACCCTGCTTAACTCCAGCAGCCAGGTCCTCCCTCTCCAAAGGCTAGAGAGAGACTGTTTGTTTCTGGCCCACTGCTCTTTTATAAGGGCCAGCTGGGCCCTAATTACATTGGCCACAGCTGTGGTCAGCTACACAGTCAGCTTCCCCAGCTGTCCTTAATCCCTTTCCCTGCTTCAGCCTTCTCCCAGGGCTGTTTTAAGCCCTTCTGAACAGGAGCAGGTGGTCATCCCGCTACAGGAGGCTAAGGGGGAAATGTGTGTGGGAGGGGGAGGAAGTGGGAGGGTACCAAGGGGACCTGTAGGCAACATGAGCCCCATCAGAGGTGACTGGCTGGTCTAGGGCAGTCAGCAGAGAAGAGTCCTGGCTGCAAAGCTCAGCTGTGGAACGTTTGTTCCAGGGGCCTACATGGAGCCTGCTGACACTGGGCAGCTTTGCTCCCTGTCCCAGCGTCTCTTGTCGTTCCGGGGGCAAGTTCACCCGAATATTCCCGTCCGCTGACCTGTGAACCAGGCTCGCCCAGGCCGATTGTTGGGCTGTGAGGCCGCCCTCCCACTGTCGCCTTGAGAGTTACGCTACGAAGGGAAAAAAGACCAGCTGGCTGAAAAGAGGAAAAAGATGCCGTAAGTCCTAACACAGCGCTCTGTCATTCTGGTTTCACAAGCAAGGTTTCACCACAACCAGCAGCACCATCATACCATAAATACCATAGACTGACAGAAGGGACAGATGTCCAAATCAGGGGCTCGGCACTTTAGGAAATGCATCAGAAACAAGATGAGTATTCCTCCAGCCCGTGGAAAGAGGAACTAAGGGGTTTGTAAAGAACCTGCCTATAAGTACCAGTCAGATATAAGCAAATCGCAGAACCAGACAAGGAGAGGTACCTTTCGCCAGCTGTAGAATCGGGCTCACAGACTGTGGTAACTATACTCTTAGTCTTTCTACTTAACTAATTATTTAATAAATCCAATAATTGGATGCGACAATCTCTTTATCACTGAATACATTCAAACCTTACCAAAACCATTGTTGGTAATGAATTGGTGTCCCAGATGGGCACCCCGATAGGCAGTAGTGTTTGGTCTGACACAACAGGAATGCTCAGCCTAGTACAGTGGCAGTGGAGAGCTCAGCTGTGACTGTCACAAGCCAAGCTATCTTGCACATGGGTGGGCAAACTACAGCCCGGGGGCCGCATCCAGCCCTTTAGACGTTTTAATGTGGCCCTCGAGCTCCCACCATGGAGCGAGATCCGGGGCTTGCCCTGCTCCAGTGCTCCAGCTGGGAGCAGTGTCGAGGGCTTGCCCCATTCTGCATGGCTCCCGCAAGCTGCCCCTGCCCCAAACACTGCCCCCGCAACTCCCATTGGCCAGAGCCTGAACCCCTAACCCCCCCATGCCCCAACTCCCTGCCCCAGCCTTGATCCCACTCCTGCCCTCTGAATCCCTTGGTCCCAGCCCGGAGCACCCTCCTGCATCTCCAACCCCTCATGCCCAGCCCCACCCTGGAGCCCAGACCCCCAGCCAGAGACCTCACTCCCTCCTTGCCCCCCAACCCCCAATTTTGTGAGCATTCATGTCCCACCATACAATTTACATACCCAGATGTGGCCCTTGGGCCAAAAATTTTGCCCACCCATGGTCTAGCACACTGCAGTGCACCTAATCTGATCTAAGACCAATCTGTGGGGTCACATGTGTTCATGGCTTGTGTCAAAAGCTCAGAAGACACCTAAGGTTAAGGAGTTAAGAGAGGGAGCAAAATGGGGAACTAAAAACTGCCGCTTGTGAATATGAATAGTGTAAATGTGGCTCTGGCTCAGAATGGCCACGAGGAAAGCTCAAAGACCATCAGATTGATTGTGGTGAGATGGGGGTAAGGAAGTTAAGTTGGCAGAAAGAACCTAAGGAGCTGAGAAGTGCTTCCCGGGTGGCACAGGAGCAATTCATTGTGGCAAAGCAGGGTGTCCCGGAGAAGCATGTTAAGTGCTGGAGGAACAGGAGGACTTGAGAGAGCAGGTTCGTGATTGAAGGGTACAAATTGCAGCATGGAGAGAGAGTTGAGGAGTGTAGAAAGCTAAGAAAATTAAATGAGCAAGGGACGGGAAAGATGCAGAAATTAACCACAGATGCAAACAGACTCGGGTGTTCATTAGATGAAAGAGAGAATGCAGCTCTGCAGGTCCAGGAAACACCAGTGATCTACAAAGTAATTGTGGGTGGTTGTCCTGAAGGAAAAACTGAGAAGAACCTAAATGAGGGAGATTATCTGGGGAAACTACCAGCTTGGAATAAAGATCAAATCAGCCTGATGGTAGATCCAGACAACACCCCCAAAAGGAAATTTTAATGTTACCCCTAAAGCAACCAAAATGACTAATTTAAAAAGGAATGCACTATGATTTTAACAAATTTTAGACTGACCCAAGAGATATAGTTGACTATTGGCTACAAAACAGGTAAAAATTCCTACTATGCAACTGCATGATTTGGAAATTTGAATGTGCAATAAAATGCTGTTGTAAATTGGCATATTGGTGTGATTCATGCCTCTCACCCCACTTCCTGGGGGCATGAGTGTGCGTGTCCATGCAATCACATGAGCCTGAATTAAGGGAGTGGAAAAATGACACCATTTATTAATTTAAATTAATTCAAATGTTAAGGAAAAGGTGCTTAACAGGAGATGCAGTAAAGTTGTGCGATTGTGAAATGTTTAAAGGATCGAAATGAACACTCCCTGTCAATACAACCCTATTTCAAAAGGAAGGTGTATGTGAAATCTGTGTCCCATAAATTGGCTTTCAAAGGATTCCGCTAAAAATCCATTTGCTTCAATAATTAAAGAGCTACATTGTTTTGATTTTGAACATGTAATGGTAAAGGTGAGACAAGTTAGCCTTGTTAAAGTAAAAATACTATTCAAATAGTTCCTGGGAAAATTTAAAGTTAAAGGTATTAAGTCCTCAATTGTTGCTGTGCATTTAAGTTATGATTTTTGGTTCCAAGTCAAAAACCTGACGGGACCCTGAAAAGCAAAAGGCAGAAATATCACTTGGACTCGGGCCAGCAGCCAACATATTGCTGTACAAAGATAAAGAGGAATTGCCTTTCCTGGCAGGCATTGTTGAATGGCTTTGTTTGTGAAAAAATAACTAGACAAGTGGCGGGGGTGACTTCCCTACAAAGAATAAGGCTGGTGGTCACTTGTATCTGAAAACACACTTTAATCAGAGCATGCAAGCATGGGTAGGTCACAAGGATCTACCCGGTACAGACGCATCACGGTGACCTTTTATCAGAAAACACAATAATAGAATTGTAATACAGAAAGGGGTCTTAACCTATCAGGGGCTAATAATCTTTATCTATAACCAATCAATTCACCATTCAAGCTGTTCATGTGCACATCAGGCAGCATTCAGACGCTGTTCACTTGACCAGAAGACTCATCCCCCTCCCTTCTCACCCCTCTTACTTTGCTCTCAGCCCTTTTTACATGTTCCATGCCTATCTCTATGTACAATGCTAAGACTCTACAATAACATCCTTGGGCTGGTCTTCACTGGGGGGAGGGCGATCGGCTGTAGATACGCAACTTCAGCTACATGAATAACGTAGCTGAAGTCGACGTATCTACAGCCGACTTACCTGCCGTCCTCACAGCAGCGGCGTTCGGCGGCGCGCTCCCCCGTCGACTCCAGCTTGCGCCTCTTGACAAGCTGGAGTTCCGGAGTCGACGGGAGCGCTGCTGGCGATCGATTTATCACCTCTTGATGAGACACGATAAATCGACTGCCAAAACATCATTCCCTCCCCGCGGTAGTGAAGACAAGCCCTTTATCTTTGAATAGACAGAAGGGCGTCTTCAGCTTGGGCTCCTAGAGACAGGGTGGCTTTTGCTAATCAGTATGTATGTTTATCCGGCCTTCAACTGAAAACATTCTACTGTGCACATTCTCTTCTGGGACTGGGGAAAAGGTAAAGACAGACAGTAAAATGGAGAAATTATTCTAGATAATTTGGTTCAGGGTATTAAGACCTGTAGTAGCTAAACCTAAAAACCAGCCTAATAGTGCTTCAGGAGAACCATCTGATTTGTAGCCATGGAAAAGACTTGGAGACTTTCAGGATGGATGTGCAAGTACTCGCAGTGCTCCTTCCAAGCATATGGACCGGTCAGAGGGGTGTGTGCTTCCACATACCGAATCCAACCGGGTCCATGGGGAGGATGCATGTAAGATTAGATTATTAACCATGATATCTGGGAGATTAGATCACCTGGTTTATTAGATTGCCTAGCCAATTGTTGTTAGTGCTCCTGGAAAAACACCAGATATTTGGATTGGATTAAAAATTAGTGTTTGATATTTTGACCCTTGGAATCCCCACAGTTTCAGAGTGTAAAGAAATTAAGTATGTCTTCACTATAGGTCTAGGTCGATTTCCCTTAATTCGATTTTCTAAACTCGAGTTTAGAAAATCGAATCAGTGTGTCCCCACCAGGACAGCAGGTCGACAGTGGTCGACACTGTCTGTCCTTGAACTTTTGCAGGGGGTCGACATAGCCCGCATTGCACTGTGGGTAGGTAGCCCACAGTGCAATGCGTGCTGGACCCCCCCCCTGCCCAAGCAGCCCCACGGACCCCCCCGCCCGAACAGCCCCCCCTCGCCGTACCCACCCCCCCGAGGGGGGGTGGGGGAGCCAGCGCGCAGCTGCTTGGGCTATCGGCTCAGCTGCCTGGTGAAATTGACCAGACAGCTGAGCCCAGCCCCGCGCGGGCTTCCCCCCCCCCTCAGCAGCCCCGCGGACCCCCCCCGCCCGAACAGCCCCCCCAACAGCCCCCCCGCCCAAACAGCCCCCCGCTGGACCCCCCCCCGCCCGAGGGGGGGGGAGCCGGCGCGGGGCTATCGGCTCAGCTGCCTGGTGAAATTGACCAGACAGCTGAGCCCAGCCCCGCGCGGGCTTCCCCCCCCCTCAGCAGCCCCGCGGACACCCCCCCCGCCCGAACAGCCCCCCCAACAGTCCCCCCGCCCAAACAGCCCCCCCGCTGGACCCCCCCCCTGCCCGAGGGGGGGGGGGAGCCGGTGCGGGGCTATCCGCTCAGCTGCCTGGTGAAATTGACCAGACAGCTGAGCCGATCCCTCAAGCAGCCCCGCGCGGGCTTCCCCCCCCCCTCAGCAGCCCCGCGGACCCCCCCCCCGCCCGAACATCCCCCCCCCCGAACAGCCCCCCCCTCGCGGGGCTGCTCGGAGGTCGGAGGCTTAACTTCTGATGCCTCTTCACTAGCCCACAGTCGAGCTTGTAATGTCGAATTTAGCCTTACTTCTCTCGTTAGGCAGGAGTTCCGAAATCGATCTTGAGGGCCCTTTAAATCGACTTTAAGGGCATGTATGTGAAGACAGGTACACCTTTAATTCGACCTAACGTCGTTAAGGTCGAATTAAAGTGGTAGTGAAGACATGCCCGAAGTTGTCAGTGTTTGACAAAGTTTGTTAGGGAGGTATAAGACAAGGAACCACCCTGACAGGACAGTTACTTTCCAAGCTAATGATAGATATGCATTTTAATTTTTCCACATTTGCAGTGAAGTAGGCAAGCCAGACCAGGATGGTTTGACCGACTGGAAAATATGCTTGCAGATCTCACAGGGCCTATAAAGCACCTGATCTCACAAATACTTACAGGGCTCCTACTGTTCATTGCACTCATTGTTTTAATTTTTTCCAGCTTCAAACTGTTGCTAGTGTATATAAATCCTGTTAGAAGTTTAAAGTTAAGCCAATTAGGCAATATCTCAGTTTAACACAAAGAAGTAAAGGCCAGAAGGAGAATATAGATGGAGATGGGAGCAGTATTTTTGCAGAAGAAGGTGATAGATTGGGACAAATTGAAGTTTAAATGACACTACATAGTAGTGTCAAAGGAGGGAATTGTGGGGGTAAAATGTATACTTCTAGGCTGGTTTTTAGGTTTCTCTACTACAGGCCTTAAAACCCTGAACCAAAGTATCTAGAATCATTTCTCCATTTTACTGTCGGTCTTTACCTTATTGTAACAAAAAAGCGCTCCATAGATCTGTAAATCCAGATCCGCAAATCTGTACTATTGGCTGTCTGTATTAGTCCTAGGCTGTGGGGAGACTCACTCAGCCTGTGATAGACTGAAAGGTCTATCGCCCAGGGGCGTCTGGTTTTTAGTCCTAAATTGAGGGGAAACTCACTCAGCCTGCGATAGACTGAAAGGTCTACCGCCATCTGGTTTAAAGTCACCTCCAACGGGCTCTCCGCTTGCCCAGATGGTGAGACTCTACAGCCAATCTTGAAAATTCCCAGCTCGGTTAAGTTTAAAGCGCTTAGTGTATTTGTGTATATCTATGAAAAATCTTTAAATTGATGCATCATGATATGAATGAATAAATAGGCCTTGGTATGTGTGAGTGATTTGCACAGTGTGTGGGATGTGTGAGAAGTGTAGGTAGTTGATTGTGTCTGAGGCTTAAGCTGACTTCAGCCGCACCAGGACCTCCACCCTTTGAGTGAGGGAGTTCTGAACGCAAGGGGGGGGGGGTCAAGCCAAACCTCACGACCCAGCGAAAGTGTGAGAGAGTGAAAACCTTTCCTATGTATGAGCTGGTACCACCGCAGACTTTTCCCTGGTGTGTGTGGTATTTAGTTTATGAGCCAGACTAGGATGTGTCCCTCTATTCTTTTGTGTCCCTTACTTCCATGCTTATGAGCCACTGACTGGTCCGACATCTCACCGGAGGCTATATAAGTATGCGGTGCCTAGCCGACGCTCTGTGCTGAAGGAGGTGGAGGAGGGTCATGGACTGGTCTCGAGAAATCTTTCCTGTGAGAGTCATTTGTATGGTGTGGTAATCTTAGCTTTATGAGCCGCTGTAGCAGACAGGGCACCCCCACATGTTTAGAGAATGGGTGGAAATCAGTCCAAGACTGTCCCTGTTCCACCAAAGGGTATTCCTGCTTATTATATGTATCATAGTCCGAATATTTGTAAATACTTAGAGAACTGGAATTTTTATACATGTGATGATTCATTTAAACAATTTCCACTAGAAGGTACCTTTGATTTAAATATGTTTAGAGGAGCTCTCCAAGGTTACAATGTGCAGGAACCCCCTCGGCTTCAAGGAGGGAAAGGAATGGGTTAATTTGAAAGACAGCTTGGAATAGAGAGATAAGGAGAAAGCTGCTTTGCGTCTAAGTTCAAGAATCAGCACAGACCATGCCAAGCATAAAAAATCCAACAAAGTTTACAGGCTTCAAAGATGGGAAAAATACAGACAAAATAGTGAAAGGAGGGGCCAAGCTTCGTGTCCCTGGAGCCGGTGTGGTTTGAGGACACTGAAGAAACCATAGTCAGCCGGCCTGGACTGGAATATCAAGCAAAGGGTCTCTGACAGAGACGCCCCAGGAGACCCGAGGGTGTAAAAGAACAGCCCTTCCAAGAGTGGAAGCAAGTCAAAGATTGCACAGCGTATATAATTTCCCATCCACCTCCACTTTTTCTCTGGACGTACATGTGCGAGTAGGAATGAATGATGTGGGAGTGTTCGCAATACTTTAACGAATATTTAGTCACATGGTGCGTTCTCTTCATCTCCACCCTACAATCCTGTGGTCTCAGCCTGATCAACTGAGACCCAGGTAAATTGATAATGAAAATCTGTCACCGTTTGGTGGAAAATAGAGTGGGAAAGGAAAGTTCTGAAGAGTTCACACCATTTATCTGTTTGCCCTTGTTATTTTACAAGGTTAGGTTGCTCTGGCACTGTTGGTGTTATGTGTTGAGGACTGCATGATGAAAGGTGTGATGAGGGGTTTAGCTTTCCTCTCTTCCCCCTAGTTGGTGGGAACAGAATGCAGGTGGGTGTACTCCTGGTTGTAGAAATCCACATTGGTGGAGGGGAGGACTCAGGGCATATAATTCTTGGTGCAGATGCTCTTAGTCATAGCATGCCTGGGGTACAAAGGAGAGTTGGAGAAAAAGGGAAGAGATGTGTACTTGATAACTAGAATTGAACAATAAAGAGCATAGATCATAAAACAGGCAGCAACTCAAGCCTATGCCCAGGACAAGTTCCAAGCCTTGAGACAGGACTTCCAGGCAGAAAAGGAAGCATTGGCTAAGCAAGTACCAGTCCTTTGAGGACTTGTCAAAATGCACTCATTTTTGCTCAGCATGCGCCGTAACAGGAGTGTGTTTGCCAAAGAGGAAATGTAATAGTTAAACACCAAGTGGCATACATTCTCTAAATATAAATCAGATTATTTACCAATTGGGTAACTAAATAACAATAAGAACCTCCTTTCCCCTGATGAGCTGCAAACTCCTGGGACCATTAGCATCTCAGTCCCCAATTTATCAATTCCCTTTTGTAACCCATGTATTTCGAGCTTTGATTCCTGAGGCTCACTTGTAACAATATTAAATATGTCTGTATTTACTGAACCCCCTGATTTTCGTTGTATGGTTCGCTAATATGATCTGTCCTGAAACTTAATTTTTCCCGACAATACTTAAATAAATCACTAACATGTAATGGCCTTAGCCTTTGGATTTCATCAGAATGAATAGTATTGTCTGTCTCTGGGTATATTACAGGAGTGGTAGTGATAATGGAGATGATGACAGGAGCACTGGTTGTGGCAATAAGACACTTTTGGTATTCCTCATCTGAAAGCCAATTAGGGAAAGCAGTACACACTGAAGGTACAGTGGAACCCCGCAATACCACACCCCGCGATAGCGCAAATCCGCTTATGATCCTGTAGCAGTAACTGATTGCCACATCACTGCAGCAGTTGAAAAGCCTGCCTGTTTAGATCTGTCAGGTCTTTATGAAACTCACCCTTTTTGGGATATTGTGCAACCTGGGGTTGAAGCAAGAGCCTCAGCGTTTGCTCAGTGTAAAGATGACTGGGAAAGAATACCTGTCATGGTTACTGTTCCAGGCCCTCCCCCAATAGCATCCATACCCAAATCATACGCAGCTGAAAGCATGACTTCCTTAGTACAGTTGGGTGTCCCCGACCCTGTGTCTCTTGAGACAAATACGGCCAGTTCCTGCTCTATCCTGGTCAAACCTCATTGAATTAAGTTAAACCTTAAACAATGTTGCAAAATGTTAAAGCTGAAAAAAAACTTTCAAAAGGTTTCTTATCCTCCGAGGGTTTATATTAACTCAACGGGGCTATTATTTTTCTTTATATTATATTTAAAATGTCCTGGATATTAGAATGTGCGCTGTGTGTAAATAGTTGAAAATGTTTAACTGACATAACACACAAATTAACTCTAAAAAGGGTGGAGAAAATTCTGTAGCTAATTTTCTTGCTAAAACAAAGTGGTCGGGGGAGAGAGCAGTGATTTTCTTCACTTTTAGAGTGAGCACTGGTCTTTGCAGTCAACCCCTGTTTTAGCAATTAATCTTAGCAACCCCTAGAGCAGACAGTCCAACAACATGTGACATGCAGACAACATACAAATCTCTCATCTTAGTGGTAAAGGATCCTCCAATTCCTGAACCAGCCATGTTCTGGAATATTGAAGAAATTGCAGCTGGCCCTTCCTCTTTAGGGACACTAAAGGGGGAGAGGTGAGGAAGTGGGAGGGTTCCCAGCTTTGAGTATTAGTGGATCCGTAGCCGACAGGAGCACTAACAGAGGTGACTGGTTCCCTGTCCCAGGTTCTCTCATCCTTCTGTGTCCAAGTTCACATTAATGCTCCAGCTTGAGGGCTGTTCAATGCAACCACTTGCTCTGGTCTATTGTCAGATCTACAGGCATGCAGGGTTAATGAAGGGAACATGCAGAAAGGCTGCCCCATACCTGTGGTAGCTTTAGAGACTGTTGGTGACTGGGAGCCAGAATTCCTGGGTTCTCTTCCCAGCTCTGTTGCTGATTCCCTGGGTGAGTTGGGCAAGTCCCTTCCCCTTAATTTCCTTATGTGCAAATTAGGGATAATGACACTGACTGATTGGAGGGTTGTGACAGGTGCAGTTTAGTTTAGTGAGGGTTGGTACGTGCACCCTCTGCCAGTGGGCTATGCGCCTCACAAGGTCCCTCCCCCATCTTTACAGCCCAGCCAGCACCTTGAGGCAGCTTTCTGCTCCTTGCCAATACACTAAGGTCTCCACTGATCCCTACAGACGCTGTGTCCCTTCCTGCCTGCAGGATGGGGGCCATGAGGCCGGCGCTGGCCTTGCTGTGCCTGGCCTACCTGCTGTGCACAGCCACCGCCCTGAGAATCTGCGCTTTCAACATCAAGAGCTTTGGAGACAGCAAGCTGTCTGACGAGACCACCGCAGACATCATCGTGAATGTGAGTGCGACAGGCCGCCGGGCTCCTTGGCAGCTTGGCAGGGGCCGAGGCACTGGTGGTGCTGGCTCTCGGGCCAGCTTGGGAGCTCAGCAGCAGCCAGGGATGGTTTGTGTTCGCAAAGCTGGAAAGGGGCCCTGTCTTGGGGATGACGGCCGGCGAGTCCCAGGGGGCAGAAAGGGGACTGGTACCCGCTGTCCAGAGGATTGGGGGTTCATTCAGGGGGTCACGGAGCTAATGATCTCTCTGCTGGGGAATGGGGGTGGATCCAGGCTGATCACACTCACCCCCCACCCCCTGCTGCCTCGGGACTCAGATCCCACCACCCTAGGTTGACCAGATGTCCACCTTTTCTAGGAACAGCCCTGATACTTGCAGCTTTCTTATATAGGTGTCTATTACCCCCGCTCCTGACCCCTTTTTTCACACTTGTTGCTGGTAACCCTATGCCCCCCCTCACCCAGGGCATGGTCTCCAGGTGGCAGGGGAGGGAGGGGGAAGGGCCCTCACCGGCTCCCAGCTGCAGAGGAGGGCTCATTAGTCAGGCTTGTTGTTGGGGTGGGCAGCCCATACAGTCCCTGCCCCTTGTGTCATCATTCACACCAGGTGTGAATGATGCTAGGTAATGGGGGGGGGGCGCTGATTCCCCAGGTTGCAGAGTCAGGGGGGCTCCATCCATCCCCCAGTGGGGCTCCAGCCCTGTCCATGAGGCTGGCCCATTGCAAACTTACAACTCTAATGGCGTTGGAGTCACCTTCGTCCCTCTCTGGGGCTGTGTTTTGTACCATGCTGGTATCCACTGCCCGCAGAGCCCAGTGCCCTGCACCCAGCCCGCTCCGGTCCCCGTGAGGGCAGGGAATAGAACTGCCTTGCCAACCCTCCCGGCTGTGCGCTGACAGCTGCCCCGTGCTGCCCGCAGATCCTGATGCGGTACGACATTGCCCTGGTGCAGGAAGTGCGGGATGCTGACCACAGTGCCGTGACCCAGCTCCTGGATCAGCTCAACAGGTAACCTCTGGAGTGGGTGGCAGGGATACGTCTCAGCCCCTATTAGTGATTGTGACCGGAATCCCAGGGGAGCCAACTGAGGTCACTCAAGTAGGGTGAACTGCAAGGAATGGACTTTGAAGTGGATCCATTACCTAAGCATCACTGGTAATTATCTACAGATTAACTTAAAACAATTGCCCGGTTTCCATCATTCTCAGGTGATTTGCTATACGTTTGAAAGAGAGACGAACACAGTGATATCCTATGTTTCCAGGTCATTTAAATGTTAATATTCCCTTGTGATCTCTGAATCAATAGCCAACATGGCTAACATTTACAAGATATAAGTATACGCATTCCATTGCCATCACCTCCAATTCGCTAACAATTCAGGTTTGCATGTCAAGGTTCTAGCCTGTCTAGTACGGAGAACCGGTCTCTAATGGTTGACTCTGTGTCATTTACCCTGAAGGATGCTTAACCCTTTCTGGCCGTCCATCACACTTTGTATAAGATTTGTTGCAATTATATAACAGTGGTAGCAACAATGATTTGCATGGTCATATTTTAATTAGACAATGGCACAGTGATAAAGGAGGCTCCAGAGCAGCCACCAGGCAAAGGGACTGGCTCCATGCTCCCCGGCCTAGGAAGCGGAATCCAGCCTTGTCAGCACAAGATCCTCAGCTGGATGGGGCCACGTATCCATGCCTAGGGCTGTGTCAGTGTCAGGAAGGGACTCGTGTCCTGCTCAGCAGCAGATGGCATGTTACCATGTGTCCTAGGCCCGACAGCGAATCTCCTTCAGCTCCTGTGGTTGATGGGTGTGCAGGGGACCCACACGAGAGTGCAGGCAGGTGAAAGGCGTGAGCACAGGGAGAAGGAGCATTGTGGGCTGGCTACATAGCTGGTGCCTGTAGGGAGAAGATTGGAGTGCCTAGTGCCAGGACCCTCCTCCACCCCACACAAAGAGCAGGGCAAAGGGGAGCAGAGGGAGAGGAAAGCAGGGAATGGAAGTGTTTCTCTGGCAGGTGTGACGAAGTGGGAGTACTGTGTGTGTGTGCCTCAGTTTCCCCTATGCATTTCTTAAGGAGTAGGGGCTGACACTGGAAGCAAGGAGGCAACCCCTCCCCTCTCCAGGTGTGCATCCCTGAATGCTGTAATCTGACCCCAGGAGGAGAAGGGAGGTCAGGTGATATCTCCAGCCCGGGAAACAGACAAAGGAAAGCACGGATGGGCTGGGAAGGGTGTGGTCAGTCTGGGTCTAGCTAGGAAGGGGAGAGAAGCTATCTCGCTCTCTGGCCCCAAGATGGATCCAGCTGAGGGCTCACACTCACTCGCTGCATGGTCTGTGTTAGACCAAATAGAAGTCATCGAATAAACCTGGGGAAGAAGCAGGAGCCCAAAACCCTGGGCCTCATCTCCTAGCACCCCAGAAGGGCCTGACTGAGGGGCCCTGTTGAGACTAAGAAGCTGTGAGTTGGATGGTGTTCCTGACATCTCACATAAACCGTCTACTCTGCTGGCTGGCTGAGAGTCACGTTTGACTGTGGATTTGGGGTGCAGAACCCATTGGCTCCCCCAGGACCCCGCCCAGGCGGGCTCACTGGGGGAAGCACACGGAGGGGCAGAAGGTGCTGAATGCTCCGAGGTCAGACCCAGGAAGGTGGAAGTGGGTACCCCTGAAGCTCCTGGCCTGGGAAACAGGCTGTGTACGGAGAAGGGGCCCTCCATCCGGAGTCCGGTCTGGCTTCCTAGGGAGCGGTTCCAGACCATCGCCCGGGCGCTCCGTGACAGCAGGTCTGTACCCAGGGCCTGGCTTCCTTGGCACTCTTGCTGGGTACATCAGGGGCACCCCACTGACATGGTGAGGGTGGGAGGCTCAGACCCAAAGCCAGCCTGTGAGGTCATCACGCTATTCTCCTTTGTGTCCCCCTCCGTCCCCCCCACAGTGTGTCAGAATACGAGTACCACTACGAGATCAGCGAGCCCCTGGGCCGGGAGAACTACAAGGAGATGTACCTCTTCATCTACAGGTACCAGGGCTCATGGGAGAGGCTGGATCCATAGCTGCCAGCCCAAGACAGGCCTGGCTTGCCTCCCCCTCTGTGCATCAGGAGCTACTCCTGGGGAACCTGACCCACAGTGTCTGTGGTGCTCCTGGCCCCACACAGAGGGGGCCCTTCACACCTCTTCTCAGGCCCCTTTAAGCCTCCAGCATGGTGTAGAGGGGTCTTAGTTTAAACAAGAAGGAGGCCCATAGTTTTTGGGCACCAGGTGATCTCCCTGTCTGGGGGGAGGGAGGGCTGGGATCTGGGAGTCAGAACTAAGCCCCTTTGCCTCCCAGTAGCTGTGTATTTCCACGTTTCTAAACACGGCCCTTGGGCAGCATGTCCTGCCTGGGTGATAGTTATTTGGGGGGTGTCATGTGACAATCACCTCCCATCCCCTCTTGGGGCAGGGGGAGGGTTATTATTTCCCTGTAGCTGAGTCTGGCGGTCACCCCTTGTCTTGGAATGGCGAAGCCTAGGGGCAGCAATCACTAGGAGTGCTCTTCCTCAGAGCTGCGTGGCCCACTGGCTGGAGTCAGGATAACTGTCCTCTCCTCCAGGCCTGCCGGGCCTAAAGGCCAGTCAGGGGAGTGGGCCACCAACCAGGGTGGGTGACAGTCAGGTAGGAGGACCTGGTCCATTCTTGGTCCACTGGGACCCAGTTCAGTCCCACGTATGTTTGCCACTTTGCCACAGGGCATCCAACTGAAACACCCTGACACCACCCAGCACATTGACTAATTCCCCCTGAGCTCCTTCCTACGCTGTCATGGGGCAATGGTCCTGGCATCTCCAAGGTATTTGGGCTCCTCAGCCTATGCAGCTCTCGGCAGCTCTGTCGCTCCTTGGGCATCCGCAGGAGTTTGGCCATTCACCGGGGTCCCAGGCTAAATCTCTTGTGGACCCCTTAGACGTAGTCCGTGGACCCCCAGGGGGCCGCAGATCACAGGTTGAGAATCACTGCTCTAGAGGACATTGGTATTGGGCTGTATCCGCGCAGTCCTGATGTGGTAAAACCCCGAGTCACATAACAGAGAACAACAAATGAACAGTGGGCCAGAGTCCCAGCTGGTGTTGACGGGGGCAGCACCATTGAGGGCCGTGGAGCTACATCAACCTGACACCAGCTGAGGATCTGGCCCATTGCCTCAGGACCAATGTCTCCTGTGTTAACAAGGAAGATCTCAGCACGGAGGAGCTGTAGCACCGGCTGGGGGTGGGGAGCCCAGGGCTGGGATAGCAGGGGGCTGTGGGTCAGGATTGAGGGGCACTGGCAGAGCTGTAGATGGGACAGTAGAGAGCTGTGGGTTAGGACTGAAGGGTGGCCAGCCCCTACCAAGCCTAGGGTGACCAGATATCCCGATTTTGGGGTCTTTTTCTTATATCGGCTCCCATTACCCTCCAGCCCATCCCCCATTTTTCACATTTCACTAGGGTGTCTGGTCACCCTAACCAAGCCAAACCCTCTGGCATGAACAGCCAGACCCCCCTTCCTGTCGTCTTCCTGATTCTCTCCCCTCTCTGCTGTTCCCCCAGGACGCAGACAGTGTCTGTAGTGGACACATACCAGTACCCAGACCCAAACGATACCTTCAGCCGGGAGCCGTTCATCGTGAAGTTCTCGTCCCCCCACTCAAGTAAGCAGAGCCCGCTGGCGGGAGTGACCCCAGCCCCGCCCAGCCCCACGCAGGGCCCTGCCCCCGCTTTGCACCATCCTGGAGGCTCGGAGCGCAAGGCACCAGGCAGAGACTCAGAGCAGCTGTGAGCCCCTCTGAGCTGGAGCAGGCTGGCAAGCCGTGCCCTCGAGTAGGGTGACTGTCTGGGCAGGGGTAGCTCTGAGCAATGCAGGAGCCACACGCTGACTCGTGTGCTGCGCTGAGGGGGTGATAGATTCATGGCCCCGGGACAGATGCATTGTCACTGCCTCCAGCAGGGAGGGACCCAGCGCTCCTGCTCTGTGCTCAGGCCCCACTGCTGCAGGGCCGGGAGACTCCGCTAGGTCTGGGAAGTGTGGCTGTCGGGTCCACTCTCCCCAGCTGAGGGTACCAGCTTTCACCATACACGGGGGACTGAACTCTGCAGTAACAATCAGCTACAACCCGGCATATGGGCATAGTGAGAGCTGCACAGGGGGATATCACAAGCTGCTAGGATCTCCGTCCCAGATTCCCCGCCCTCAGCCACCCAGTGGGGCATGAGGCTCTGGCTATGTTGGCTAATAGGGGACAGGACACTCACGGATGTAGATCAGAGGACAGCTGGATCCAGCCCATCAGGGCTTTCAGTCTGGCCCACTGGATTGCCAGCCCTGTGGCGCTGCAGGGCTAAGGCAGGCTTCCTGCCTGCCCTGGCCCCGCGCAGTTCCCGGAAGTGGCTGGCACTATGTCTCCCACAGCTCCTATTGGCCGGGAACGGGCAGGTGAGGGCAGCACATGGTGGAGCCGCCTGCCCTACCCCACCCCCAGGAGCCACTGCCGGCCATGCTGGCCACTTCTGGGAGCGGTGCGGTGCCAGAGCAGGCAGGGAGCCTGCTTTAGTCCTGCTGCGCACGGCTGCTACCCCGGAGCCACTCTAGCCAGAGCCCGCACCCCAACCCCCTGCCCCAAGCACCCTGACGCATCCTTCTTGCACCCCTTCCCTGAGTCCCTCCCACACTCTGCATCCCCTTCTGAACCCCAACTCCTTGCCCTGAGCCCTCTCGTATACCCCGCACCCCTCCTCTGCCCCAGCTCCTTGCCCTGACCCCCTTCCTGCACACCAAACCCCCTCCCACACTCCCTCCTGCATCCCAACCCCCTGCCTCAGCCCTATATTCATGGCCCTGCATTCAATTTACCCACCTAGATGAGCCTTTGGGCCAAAAAGTTTGTCCACCCCTCCTGTAGACAAAGGGAGAAGGGAGGGAGCTGAACACGTCCACTGGACGGGGGCAGTCTTGTCCCCACTAACTCAGGGCTCCCCAGGGCAGAGCAGCTGGGGGTGTTACTAAAGCTGACGGACAAGCCTTATGGTACAGGACTGTGTGTGTTCACACATGTATGGTGGCAGTGTGTGTGTGCACATGCATGTGTGTGATGGCTCTGAGTGTGTGAACATGTGTGATGGCTCAGTGTGTGCACGAGATGGCTCTGTGTGTGTGTGTGTGCAATGGCTGGCTGAGTGTGCATGTGTGATGATTGTGTGTGTGAAAGTTCTGCGTTGTACGTGTAGCAGATCGACACTCATCGGTGCGGCACCTCCTGCTGGTTGTCCTGGGAATTAGCTCTTTTCCAGTCTCGACGCACCCTCTGCTGCTCAGTGTCTTGCCTACCTCGGACCTCTGTGTCCCTCTCAGACCATGGTGCCCTTTACCCTGGAGTTCTGTCCCAGTAGTACCTCCACACTCTGGGTCTCCCCTTCCAGGGGAACCCCTACCCCTCTACACCCACCTTGCCTCAGTGACTACTGCCAGTCACCATCAAGACCCCATTCTCTGGGGCAGACTGCAGTCTGTAATGGCCACTCATCACTGGCAAAGGGGTTGGACCAACTGCCTCTGCCTATCCCCAGGCTACACCTCTTTAGTCCCAGTACCTGTCTTGGGCCTTTAACAAGGCCAGCAGCCTGGGGAGTTGCCAGGCTGGAGTTCCTCAGCTCCTCTTGCCTTTCCTCAGCCCTGCTCTGCTTCAGGTACCCTTTTCTCCTGGGCAGCTAGGTCCTTTTCCCTCCAAGGCTAGAGAGAGAGACTGACCCAGCTCCTCCCTTAGGTCTTCATATACTCCTAGCCCAGCCCTGATTGGCTGCCTCAAGTCCACTCCTGATTGGCTCCCGGGACAGTCCTTTCCCAGAACTGTTTTTAACCCCTTCCACACTAGAGCAGGGTGACCATCCTGCTACAGTGCGTGATGGCCTTGTGTGTTTGTGTGTGTGTGTGTGCACATGATGGCTGGGTGTGTGTGTGTGTGTGAGTGTGATGACTGTGTGTGTCTGTGAGAACTTGGTGTGTGTGGGAGATGGCTCTTTGTGTGCATGTGTTTGATGACTGGGTGTGTAAGTGTGATCGCTCTGTGTGTGTGATGACTCTGTGCCTTGTCTCTGGCAGAGGTGCGGAAGTTCGTGCTGGTGCCCCTGCATACACCCCCCAGTGACGCTGTAGCAGAGATCAACGCCCTCTACGATGTCTACTTAGATGTCATCGACAAGTGGGAGACTGACGTAAGCACACGTATCCAGTGCACACCCAGCCCCATGTGAACGTACAAAGGGGCTTTAGATTCACAGCTGTTATGGTCAGAAAGGCCTGTTCTGACCATCCAGGACACGCTCCTGCATGGTCCAGGCCAGAGAACCCAGCTCCCTCTCTCTCTGGCTTAGAGCTGGGTTGGTATTAACTACACGGTTCCTGTGGAACCACAGCTGCTGCCTCTGGGCCACCAAGCTGGCTAGGAAGGAACCAGTCGCACAGACCATCAGCTGAGCTCTCATTCCCAGAGGAGCTGGCCGGGACGTTCCATGGGCTGGAGTCTCTCCCAGACAGCTCCAGGGTGATGCTGGCACAATTTCACCGACAGCAGCAGGCATAGGTGCCAACCTCCCTTCTTTCACGTGGGTCCTTGACCCCGCATCTGCCCCTGCCCCGCCTCTTTCCCACCTCCTCCCCGGAGCGTGCCATGTTCCCGCTCCTCCCCCCACCGGAGCGTGCGAACGGTGCCAAACAGTGCCCAGGCACTGACTGCGTAATGGAGCTATTGCCTGCAGGCCGGTCTCTCTCATGCCAGCCAGCACCGAACACCCAGCCCAGTCATGCTGTTCCTTCCGCAGAATATCCTCTTCCTGGGAGACTTCAACGCTGACTGCTCCTATGTCAAGAAAAAGGACTGGGGGTCCATCCAGCTGCGCACCAGCGAGGTGTTCAAGTGGCTCATCCCTGACAGTGCAGACACCACCGTTGGGAAGTCAGACTGCGCCTACGACAGGTGAGACGCTGCCTTTCCGAGCATCACAATGGACAGGCCTCTCTGGGCAAGCGTGGCGCAGCCCTGGGGGCTTAACATTCCTCCGGCCCTGCAGGGAGGGACCCCAGCACAGGCAGAGACCCACCTCCCAAGGGGGGAGATTTCCAAGGGTTCCCTCTTGTCACGGAGTGCCCGGGGCGAGGGTCTGGAACTTGCTCCCTATGAAGCCCGCCAGGATTCCGGGGGAAGCGTCCCCTCTCCGTACACAGCCTGTCTCCAAGGCTAGGAGCTTCACGGGTACCCACTTCAACCTTCCTGGGTCTGACCTCAGAGCATGCAGCACCTTCTCCCCATCCGTGCGCTTCCCCCAGTGAACCCACCCGGGCGGGGTCCTGAGGGAGCCTGTGGATTCTGCATCCCACTCCACAGTCAGACGTGACTCTCAGCCAGCCAGTAAAACAGAGGTTTATTCGATGACAGGTACCTGGTCTAACACAGACCATACAGCGAATGTGACCCCTCAGCTGGATCCATTTTCAGGGCTCAGGGAGGCCAGACCCTGTCTGGGCCTGCTTCCCTTTTGCTCCGCCAGCTCCAGACTCCAAACTGAAAGTCACTCTCTCCAGCCACACCCCTGCATTCCTCTGTGTTTCCTTCCCTGGGCAGGTCAGGTGACCTCCCTCCCCCCCCCCCCGGCGTCAAGTTACAGCTTCAGGTATGGTCACCTTCACACAAGAGTCAGAGGAAGGATTCTACTCCGTCACACCTCTGTATTGCCTGGTGGGCTGTTAACACATCTCAGAACATCTCAGGCTTTGGCCTGTCAGGAGAACGGCTGTGTGGGAGGGTGCGTGTATGCGTGCTGGGGAAAGGGTCGGCTGCAGCCAGCCGGCCAATTGCGTGGGCAACATGAGCGCAGCAGAGGACATGAGAGTGAATGCAGCTGCTGACGACAGGGCTCCTCCATCTGGCGGATCCACAGGGCAGCGGTGATCAGGACTCCCAGGGCACTCTGCCCTTGCTGCCTGCCTGTGCCTGCATTCCCTCTTGTGGCTGAACTAGGAGAGCTCCAGTGAAAGCCTTGGTGGGGGCGTCTTTGCCTACGTCTTGGCTCTTGGTTCTCCGCTCTCGGAGGCCAGGCACAGACAATGGCAGACGGCATTTGGTGACCAGGAAAAGAAGGGCTGAGGACTAGCCTGGTACCGAGCTCTCTCTCAGCCCCACTGATACTAACCCCAGACCCCCGGAGTCGGGGCTTTTCCTTGCTGCGTTTGAATCTGAAATGAAAGCCCCTGGAAAGTGCAGGGGTTTAACCCTTGTGTTGTCATGTTCCAGGATTGTGGTGTGTGGCCGCAAGCTGAAGGACAGCATTGAGTCTGCTGCTGTCTATGATTTCCAAGACGCTTTCGAACTGGAGGAAGACAAGGTACGGTGAGCTGAAACTGATCCCAGAGAGCAAACATCTCATTCCTGTAGATGGCAAAGCTCTTCCTGCCTGGTAAATTCCGGGGTAAGCCCCTGGCCGTGTGGGACAGTCATACCAGGAGCATCCTTAAGGATCAGACGGGACCTTAGGCCAGACCCAAGTATCCTCATTTATAAAACATTTCAAAACAAGGACAGGGATGTCTGCAACTCAGCCAGGGAAAGTTGAGCTCTCAAGACTTTCTCCTTGGGAGTTTGGATGCCTGCAGCACTCATAAGCGATGAAGCAAACAGGTCCCCGGTGAGCTCCATACACCACAGCTCCCGCCCTGCTCTCTGTGTGCGCTCCAGGCTAGCCCAGCAGCATCCGAGAGGTGTCACAAAGGTGGTGGGAACTATTGTTTATGTCCCTTCCTGGGTAGGTGGCATTAGTGGCCAGGAGTCCATAGCTAGACAGGGCACCAAGGAAACCAATAACTAGTGTATTTAAAACTTCTCAAAAGGAGTCTCTCTCTTCCATGAAACCTACAGCTTGAAAGTCAGGGGTGTCAGGCCCTTCCCGTAGGAACCTCCAGCTGGGGACAGTTCTAGCTCTGTAAGGCTCAGGGAGATCTTCACCCTTTCTGAGACCCAGTAGGGATGTTGCCAGTCTCGAGGCTGGGCAAGGAAAAGGCCCCAGGAAGCTTACCCACTGCACATGTCACCAGGTGGATCTAAGCTGGCAGAGCTGTTACACCGAGTCCCCACTTGCTGTTCCCATGCAGGCGCTGGCTGTCAGCGACCATTTCCCTGTGGAGGTGACGCTGAAGGATCGCTGAAGCTCCATGCTGTCTTCACCAGCGCTGGTTCAGAATCCTCTCCCTCTGCAGCCGTGGAGCCTGGCCGTCCAGCCCCACCATATCTAACTATCAGCCCAAAAGGACCCTCAGCACCAGCATTTGCCACCCCTGCAGGACAACAGCATTGGCCGATCCAGCCCTCCTCGTGCAGCAGGGGTTTGAGTCAATGCCACGTTGGTGAAAGATGCTGGCGTGGCAGCCCTGATGCCTGAGGTCCTTAGCCACAGGACAACCAGCACAAGCAGCTGGCAGGCCCATCTGTCACCCGTCACAGCCTGACTCTGCAGCAGTCCAGTTGTAAGCGGGGTTCAATCTACCAGGCCCATTCAGCCCTCGGCAGCACCTTCCATCTGTCAGAGCACAGTGACCGTCAGCTGCTATGAACCTGGGCTGGATTCCAACTGCAGTCTGATTTCCAAGCAATACTTGTCAGGAAGGACGCACTTGGTCCCAGGGTTTCCTTATCCACACTTACTGCATGTGTGAACACTGTAACTTGTGGCCTCAGGTGAAGGGAAACCACCCCTTTGCCTGCAGCTGCCTGGCTGTCAGTCACTCCCCAGCGTGGAGGAGCTGGAACGTTTAGTTAGTGCCCAGTATGGACAGACACAGCCCACGTGGAAAATAAAGCATCCCTCTCTCAAGTGTCCTCCTTTCAAGACATTTTATTGACAATTCACATTTTTAACATTCACGCTTTTCGGAAGGCAAATATCTGAGCGCCAGCAGGCCCCAGTCATGCCAGCGGATGATGTTTCACAGCAGCAGTGGGCTGACCACTCATTTATTTACTTGGATCATCCAGTCAAACATTTCCTGCAGCCCTTCAGGAAGAAGGCATCAGTAAGGCACCATAAGACAGAGCACTAGAGTGAGAGGCTAGGAACAGGAAGTTAAGGTGGCAGCCAGGATAAATCAGATTGATTATACTGAAAAATATTTCATTTTACAAATCTAAGGCTATTGCAGGGTGTTCGGAGGTTGGCATATGGCTCTTCAGTCTTCCAGGCCAGCGACCCCATGGGGGAGCAGGCAGCTTCCTCAGCCTCTCCTCTGCTTTAGCAGCTCCATGTACATCTGGAGAGACTTTTGAATGGAGTCTTTCGTGATGAAGCTGACAAAGTTCTGAATGTCAGATTCGCGGTGGGTGAGCAGACGGTCCACAGTCGGCTTCCTCATCATGGATTTGGTGATCTGACGGGCGTGGTCTGTGGAGTAGAGAGAGAGCACGTTGGCCGCGCAGGGTCAGCGTACATTATAGCCAGAGGTCCACTTGTCAGCAGTAGACCCTGGGGTGTAATTACCTTCCTGGAGAAAAGGATACTGGATCCTAACACACTCTTGATTCTAACAGGGAACGACAGACCAAGAACCAAGAGCTGGAAGCTGAAGGCAGACAAAGCCAAATTGGAAACGAGGCACACGTTAACAGTGAGGGTGATTAACCCCACAGTACCCTCCCAAGGGAAGTGGTGGGTTCTCCATCTCTTGGTGTCCCCGAAGCCGGACTGGACTCCTTTCTGGAAGACGCTTCTGTCAAACACATGTGATGGACTCAGCGCAGGGATAACCAGGTGAACTTCTCTGGCCTGTGCTGTACAGATCAGACTGGAAGATCACAGTGGTCCCTTCTGGCCTTAAAAACCAATGCCCTTTGTCAACACTGTTTGACACATAGCGATACCACCATGAACAAACATTAACTGCCCCATCCCCTGGGGAATAACTCCTGAATCAGCTCCCAGAACAGCGCAATAAAGCCAGTTTCCCAGCTGGTGAAACTCAGCATCGCTCCATGGACTTCAAGGAATCTGCACCAGTTTACACCAGCTGTGTGAGGACACGGCCTGGAGTTCCAAACACAGGGAATGTCGTTCTGTATTAAGGAGGTCCATCCCCACCACACTATAGACACTCTCCATGCCCCTCACTTCCAGGACAGCCTGAGTCTTGCATTAGCCACTGTTGCACTCACTGGAGAGCCTTGGCTGGCAGGTGCTATTCTGAACACAAGTCATTCCAGTCACAGAAACTCTCCCGAAGCCTATCCCAGAGCACAGACGTTCTCCCTGACACAACCAGCCACCTCCTCATCAGGAGAGAGCCTCAGGAGCACGGGCAAGGAGCCCTCCGGTGGGGAATCTCTGGCTCAGGCACCCAGCAAAGGGAAGAGGAAGCTCTCAAGTGGGGAAGAGATCAACCAAAGTTAGAGAGCATGCAAAGTTGTGTGCCACCAGTTGCATAAACCAAAACCCGCAGTAGGGTCCGGATGGCAGCCCACCACCTGTTTCCAAAGTTGTCCAGCCCTCCCCTGCTCTGCCTCATACATTTCCTTGAAGACCCCGCGTGCTTTTAAACTAGAGCAGTCACCAGAGCAGAATTGACTCACTTGTGCTGTGCTGGATACTCCTAACCAAACGTTTGCCTTTCCCAGTGTCCAATTGCTATAATGCACATTGATTATGAGGTCATTAAATACGTGTTCTCACGAGGGTCTGATTGATCAGTTAAAGTCAGTACGTGCAAGTTAGCTCTGCCAGCAGCATTATCCAGATCAAGCACCATCTTTCTAGCATGGTCTGCCTTTCGGTTTACTGGTGCAATAGAAAAGTGCATTAGTGCAACAGGCATTTAGTCTTCCAGGTAGTTTGTGAAAGAACAAATCTGGGAAAGAAACAGATCAGCTGCCTACACATATTCTGGCGGCTCCTCTGGGTGATAACCCACCGGGGCCCTGTGTAGCCCATCCTCTAGTTAGTGCACGTGCATTTCAAGGACTGGTATGAGGCCAGGGCCTAGTGTGGGGATTGCGAGATCTGCACTGGAGCCTCCAGGAAGCCAGACGAGGGGAATGACGACTTGCTCCCCTCTGGGATATGGGGCCAGGGACTGATGGGCATCCCGACACCCTCCCCCTCCCGGGAATGCAGGGCCCAAGAGATGCCTGGGGACCTGCTCCCAAGCCAAGACTGTGTGGGAACCCCCTGTGGGTACCTGACAGTCCCCGATTACAAAGGTTCTAGAAGGCGAAGGAATTGGGACTGGAAGGCAAGAGCCAACGATACCCGGCTCTTGTGTGTAGGGGAGGAGAGGCTGGGAAGGCCCAGACTTGGTTTGTCTCTCCCAGTCCATTCCCTGAGTGGCAGGTAGATGCAGAGAGCATCTCCCATTTTAAATGCTCAGCTCTGTGTTAAATCCCACCCAATGGCTTTCAGGTGTAGGACAGCACAAGCCCCTCACGTCGGCTTGTCGCATGCTGAGCTGAAAATTGCCACCACTCATACACCAGCCAGGTCACACAGCGAGCTTTGAATGTCTCCCCCCTCCACGCACCGTCCTAGCCCAGCGGTGGCTCACTGGCCTCACGGCAGCGTCAGCTGTGGGAAGCTACATGTCTGAACCCCACGCTGGCCAGATAAGAGGGCTGGCCTACCAGCTATGACATCTCAACCCCAATATGCTCACTGCCTTTATTCCTGATCTCACGGGAGCCAATGGCAGCTTTACCACTCATTTCAGTGGGAGCTGGCTCTGGCCATGAACTTGGTAACTTCCCCAAAGACAGCCAAGGGCCCCCTTGAGCTCACGAGAGCCAAACCATGCCAAGCTATTTGGCACTGGATTCCCCCAGAGGTTCTTACAAGCTGGCCTGTGCTAGTTGGTTCCAGAGGCTGCACTGAACCGTTATAGTCCACTTTCCTGGGTCTCTCTGCCGTTCGCCTTCCCTCTGGGACCTCGCCAGACCAGGGCTTCTCAGAGCTTTGCTAGTGGATCTGGTCCAATACTATTCTGCCTCATTTTTAATCAATCTAGGATAAATATTGCTGATGTTACCACATGCAGATGAACTGGGGACTGTTAAGCCTCTCTCTCCAATTGGGTCTCATTCCTCTCCATCACTCTCACTGTGCTACGCCAGGGGACCAGCACACTCTGGCCACGGGCTCGCTGCTCTTTGACATGAGCAGGGAACGGCAGCGGCATCTCGTGGCCAGAAGTCTCTTACCTGGAATAGCTAACCACTGTGACATCACAGCGGCAGCTGCGCTCTGGATCTTCTCCTCTGGTACTAACTGATCCACAAGACCTATTTTATGGGCCTCAGGGGGGGAGTACAAGAGCCCCAGCTCGAGGGAACGCTCTGTAGCTCGGTTTCCAATAGTGTTCACCATTGTATCCTTAAACCTGGGAGAGAGGGGAGGAAACGCTCAGGCGGGGGAACCACAGAACAACCAGCAAGCGTAAAGAGAAGCACTGAGACAGCAAAACAAACAGCTGATGTTAAGTAACCACCCTGTCCTCCTTCCAATCCCTCTTTAGAACTCGGCTCTGCTGGGACGCCTTCAAACAAGGTCACACAAGCATGCTGGCTGCTTTACAGACTGACTGATCTCTCTTGTTGACCCCATGTCTGCAGCCACCCATTCTCTCGTCTTATACTTTCATTGTCACCTCTAAAGGGCAGGGACTGTCTCTCTGATACATGTATGTACAGCACCCAGTGCAACGGGGCTGGGACTCTATGTGCTACCCCCATACAAATGAACTCTGTCCTGTCAGAGATGCTGGTGTCTCTGACGACACATTTCATAGCAGCACTGCTCCCGTCCCCCCACATCAATACACTTGTCTGATTACAGCGTAACCTTACCAGAAAGGTGCAACAATACCCAGCTGTGTTTCGTTCAGACCAATGCTGTATTTTGGGTTCTCCGCCATGATTCTGTAGTCACAGCACATGGCCATCAGACAGCCCCCTGCCGGGCTGGACCCCTGGCCAGGAAGGAAGAGATTAGGTCTTGTTAAATCTCCACAATGTGCTTCTAGTTCTAAACTACTCAGTCTCCTCTCACCATAACAGCATCATTCTATCGTACGCAGGACACGCTCAGAACAGCACTGGGATACGGCTTTAGTCATGGCCCTATAAATCTTCAAAGGGACATGATCAGAGTAAAAAAAGGCATTAAAACAATTCCTGGCCTTTATTATTATATTTTTTTAATTTTAAAATTCTATTTTAAGCTCCCCTAGCTATTTATGCGGTTCACCATTTGAACTTTCCCAGCCTGGGAAATGAACTAGTCAATTTCCCCTCTGTTCCTGGTCCCTGTTACTGTCAGATTCTCCAGCTGTAGTAGGAGGCTGCCTTGTTCGGGTTGTAAACTCTGCAGTGGAGTGGGGTTTTGTTGTGGGTTTTTGTTTTTTTTTTAAACCAAAAATATTTTTCCCAGGGGAATTTATATTTAAAAACTCCAAAGGAACATGTCCATTGGCCTTGGGAAACCTACACTTGAGACCATACGTGACCCGATGGTGTCCCTTTAAAAAAGTCCTAGATGTCTCTTTCCCTCATACATTCAGCCTCAGAGAGAAAGCTGAGAGCACCTGCTATTCGCAGAGATATGGCCAGAGCCAGCAGTTATTTTGTGGAAAAATAAAAGCGAGTGACCAACCAATAGTCCAAGCTGTGGGAATTCCAAACTGTGGGAATTCCCAACCAGATTGCCACTTCCAAGTGTAAGCTGCCTGGGGGACATTAAAGCAAAAAGTAGCCAGCACCGTACAGGAGATTCTGTTGTGACCTGTCACTTTAAGAGGCTACTAAGGTGGCTAGTGAGCTGCATGTGGAATTGTGTAAGACACTATGGAGCTTGGTCTTCCTGTGCCAGGCTGAGCAAGTCCCACTGGAACCAGAGGGAGCTGAAGGTGCAATGTATGGCCAGCAGTGCATTATGGAAGTTGACCACCCGTTCCAAGAGACAAAACCATCTCGGAGCAACTGACAGTCTAAGGGCTTGTCTTCACTATGGTGGGGAGGGATCGATGTTTTGGTGGTCGATTTATCACGTCCCATTAAGACGCGATAAATCGATCGCCAGCAGCAGCCCCCGTCGACTCCAAAACTCCAGCTCATCAAGAGGCACAAGCTGGAGTTGACGGGGGAGCGCGCTGCCGACCGCCGCTGCCTTGAGGACGGCAGGTAAGTCGGCCATAGATACGCCGACTTCAGCTACATTATTAAGATAGCTGAAGTTGTGTATCTACAGCCGATCCCCCCCCCCCCCCCCCCCGCTAGTGAAGACCAGCCCTAAATCTCTCTCATTCGTGTCTGTATCTGAGAATGAAGAACAGAACCAACTTGCAACAGTAGGGACCCTGGCATATTTCTGTGTGGAGGTGCATGTGAAACATGCATGTGTATATTTTACACACACCCATACACACTCATAGACTCTGTACACATCCTAGTGTTCGTACATGAAGCCTTCTTCCTTTCCTGTCCCTGCCCCCACGGTACCAATAAACCAAGGCGAGTGAGTGATAATTGAGAGCCTTCTATGAAGTCAGGTACAAAGATGACTTGCATTGATAGCGGCTATTGTCACCATGTTGGATTGGTACAGCCTGAGCCACATCTCCTGGACAGCTTTCCAGAACTCTGCATAGTGCTCTGTGCTCTTCCCGTACATCTCCATAATATCCAGGCCAGCTGAGAAGATTTTGGGGGCACCCTAAAATAATGTAAGAAAAACATCAAATGAATAATATACAGCAACTGACCTTTCAACTTGTTAGCAGCATGGTCTGGTAGAACTGACCTAATCACACACGTACTAAATTGTGCACACAAAAATCTTTAATATTTTGTGAGTTTCCTAAGAGTTACATTAATGGGTAACTCAAGAGATCTTACCAGCAAGAAAAATAACAAAGATACATATGAATAAAGGGGAAATTCATTTCTTTGCAATCACTGTTGTGGTTTATTTCTAATCTGATGCCAGAAAATGCCAGGTGAATTTAAAAAAAAGAGAGAGGACAGACTATTTCCCTCCCAAATCAGCCTGTTTTGTAGCCCACTTTATTTCTTTCCATCCTCGAAGGCCCCTGTAGCAATGGCCTCCCTTAGGCAGAGGTGGCTCAATGCGGCAGCCTTCAGTGCCTACCAATGCTCTGCTCTGATATCGCCTGAACTGGCTGCAAGAGAGCAATAAGGCTAAGCATGAAGCAAAGGAACAAACCAAACTCACGCCCTGTATATAGCTACACCTGGCACCACCGGCCAGCCGAAACCAGCCCTGTAAAGCGTATCCTCATTTCAGTGCAACACATACTGACGTCAGGATGACCCCTCTGCAGCCTCGGTCATTCTCCAGTTTCTCCAGGCTGATTAGAAACTCTGTTAGAAAGTCCAAGCTCAGGCTGTTCACAGGAAGGTTCTCCATCTTCATCACAGCTACCCCTGCACCACAGCAAAGAGAGGAATTAGAACCCTCTGGAGATGACCATAGTGATGTCTGCCAAGGCTGCTAATTAGCACACTCCAGATCTCGGAATGTTCCCAAGACCAGACTACATCAGGCCTGGACGATAGCATAGGAATTTTCCTCAAGGTCAGATTGGCAGAGACCTGGGGGGGGGTTCGCCATCCTCTGCACGATAGGGCATAGGTCAGCGTTTCTCAAACTGTGGGTCGCGACCCCTCGGGGGGTCACCAGCCGCCTCCCGAGGGGTCGCGAGCTGCTTGTGCCACCGAAAAGCCGCTGCCGCGATCACTTCCGCATTCGGCGGCTATTTTCGGCAGACATGGAGTAAACAAGGAGTAAACAGCGCGTCCGTTGTTTCTAGCAGGTGAAGCTACCAATAGCTTTCTCCAAAATACCTACTCAACACTCCCAGCTACCCACTGACTTCAGTGCACTCTGGGCAGCAGGATCTGGCCCTTTAATTACTGAGATTGGTATGGATTGTATTCAAGAGACAGGAGCTGGAGTGGAGAAGCTAGACTTTTCTTGTAAATATTGTTCCCTTGATCGTGGTCGCGTTCCACTGACAGACATCCAAGTGGGACTGGCAGTGCTCACAAAGGGAAGGGACAGGCACGGTGTACTTTAGATATACATTATTTGAGGTGTGCTTGTGAAGAGCAGCATGACAAGCTGTTGTAGGGCTGAGGGTCTAGTCCTTCATCCAAATGCGTGTACATGCAGAAGCCCATAGGCCTAAGTCACTGCAGGAGATAAGTCACATGCACATTAAAACAATCACAGCAGCTTTCCCAGATCCATTACCAAGTGTCAGCACTTTGTACCGCGGGCCTGCACAGCACTGTTACAGAGATCCTTGTGCACTGGACACACACAGACCCTAGAGCGCCGTACCGGTAAAAAACCACCCCAGTGTACAGTACACATACACACACACCTCGGCGTGCCATACACGCACACAGCCCAATGCACTGGACACACACACATACCGGAAGGCTGTACACATACATACACTGCACATGCACGTACATACCCACAGTGCGCTATACATGTACACACACACAGCCCAGTGCACTGGACACACACCGGCAGGCTGGACATACATAAAGCATGCTGTACGTGTGCAGATGTACATACACACAGAGTGCCCAGTGCACTGTACACACACACACACACACACACCCCGGCAGGCTGTGTACACACACACGGCGCTCTGTACACACACACTCAACAGCAGGCTGTACTTGTACACTACACCCCCACCTGCGCGCGCGCGTGCACACACACACACACACGCGCGCACACACACACACGCCGCCCCTCACCGGCGCTGCTGTCCAGCTCCACCGCCACCCGGCCGTGGCCGATCGCTCTGCGCGGGGCGGTCCCCGGCTCCCGGCCTCCGGCTCCGCACAGCCCCAGACGCGACCCTGCAAGACACACACGAGTCAGCGGCGGGGCCCGGCGGGGCGCGGGGGGCCGGGAGCAGCGCAGGCCGGGAATGGCCCCGGCGCGCTCGCCACGCGCGGGGCCGGGGCCGGGGCCGGGGCCGGGCCGCACCTGAGCGGAGCAGCCGCCGGACCAGAGTCAGCGCTACCGCCGCCATCTTCTGCCTGTCGCCCGCTACAGCGCCACCTAGCGCCTGGACTGGGAGTGCGGGGCGGGCGGAGCCGGGACTGGGCGAACTGACGCGCCCAGAGTCATTGACTGACACCCAGAGATACTGACACACGTAGAGACACTGACTGACACACACACACCAGCAGGCTGTACACACACGCACGCACACACACACGGTGCACTATACACACACACACCAGACACTCACATACACTAAAACACACCCAGACGCTGGCACACCCAGGTGCTGACACATATGCAGACACTGACACACCTAGAGATACTGATTGACACCTAGAGACACTGACACCCATCTAGACACTAACACACATCCAGACACTAAAGCACACCCAAACACTGACTGACAACCAGAGACACTGACACTACACACACCCAGACACTGACTGACACCCAGACACTGATACCCAGAGACAGTGACTGATGCCCACAGATACTGGCACCCAGAGAAATGCAAAGGCACTGACACACACAGAAGTATTAGCACACATATACTAACGCATACTGACACACAGAGACACTGACATACAGACACTGACACACACAGACACAAATTCACATGTGCACAGACACACGCTATTGAAACACACACATGCACTGACTCATACACACACTGTCTCACACACACTGACAAACACTCACATGTGCACAGACACACATGCACTCCATTGACACAGACACCTGTCACACACATCCTAAATACTCCCCCCCCCCAACATATGCAGGGTGGCCATGGCAATTCCCGGCAGAAGGAGAGCACAGGGGAAAGCCCGGGGAATCTCCTGTGAGCCGCACAGCGGGTGGGCGGGCAGCCTGGAGGAGGGCACAGGGCTGCTCTGTGAGTGGGGCAGCGCAGAAGGGAGCCCAGAGCCCAGGATAGTCTGCTAGGAAGGAGGGGGGGGGGAGGGCGGATGGAGTTTTACCCCCCCCTTTCTCAAATGTCGTGGGGGCAGTGCTAGGCTTGGTATGGCCCGGTCCGCTCTGTTCCTACGTGCTGAAACTAATTCCGCGTGTGACTTCGGAGTGAGGTGCAGTGTGCACTGCAGGTTTTGTATGGGTGCCCCTCCACCAGTACAATTCCTCCCCCTCCCCCCCCCCCCATGGAGGTGCTGCCTGCACCCCTGTGAGCCGGGGCTTGCACCAGTGCTAGTTCACCTGCTGAGGTAAGTCACGCTGGTGCAAGCCTTTTTTTTTTTTCTGGTGCAATATGTGTATTAAGGGTTGGGACTGTTGTAAATAGTGGAACTGGTGCAAATCTCCCTAGACTATGCAAGACCTCAGTGGAGAAATAGTTACTCCCTTCTAGAACTAGCTGTTGCAAGATGTAACTGTCTGAGGCATTGAGAAATTGCTTCCCTACACCGAATGTGATATTTGACCAGATTATATATGGGTAATTGCTATTTTATTAGATTTGGATGCCTCTTTGATTACTCTCAACATCATGCACACAGTAGCCTGCTTGTGATCTGAAGGCCAGCAATACAGTCCTACTGGTATATTTGTATTATGTATTTGTATTATGATTTGATATTTAGATACTTGTGATGTTTAATTTTGGTCATGTGCCTATTTTTATTTGTTTGTCTGATACTTCAGTTCGAATAGTTTGTCTGACACCTCAGTAGTTTATCAACATTTATCTTTGTGGCCTGAACTTATCCCTCCTCCAGTACAGCTGTATCTTTGGTCCTGTTTTTTAAGGGATACAGATACTTTAGTTTTGTAACCCAAGCAAATGTCTCTGTTTGACTCATGTGTGACTTAAGACTTTTTTCCGGTAACTTAAATTAGGTCCCAGGTCATCACTCACGCACCTCTGTATGTCATAGATATCAGTACATAGTACAAACACTGCAGACTTGTCTACACACAACAGTTGTACAGCTATAATTATACCAGTATAGTTAAAGCAATATAACCTTCTTGTGCAGGTGCAGCTGTAGTGCTATAGATGTACGTGTACCAGTATAATTTATCCCTCTTCCCTTAGGGGATAAGTTATCCAGATATAATGCACCTTTGAACCAGTGTAACTATATTTATATTGAGGATTGAACTGGTCTAATTATTATGTAAAACTCATAGCCCTAATTGAAATAGTCAAGGCTACAACAATGGGAGCAATATGAAAGGGGAAAAATGGTATTCAGCAAAGAATTTTGGATATTAATCCATGAGCCTTTTTCATTCCTTGCAGTGCACATTCATTGAATTTGGTTGTTAATGATGCTGCAAAGTGTTGCTTGGAGGCAACCGTCTTCTTTGATTTAGTTCAACAAACTTGACCTGTTGGGCTATCTACCTTGTCAATAGAACATGACATTACTCGCAGCGTTGACTTGGGGGAACTTGTTTCTAAATTTGCTAAACTGAAAGCGTGGAAAAATAAATTCTACCCTGTTACTCTGTGACAGTGTATTGTGTATAATGTATGTGATTTATTTGAAGATCCATGCTACGTTGTGCAAAGTGAAAACAATAACACTGTCAGGTTATTCATTTATTTTCATTAAATATGTAGACTAAATAGTGAAATTAATATATTTTCAAGCCGAACATGTATTAATTCTAATGAACAATGCCACATTATGCAGTATTCATTTTTGAAACTTTATAATAAGCGATGCTCCGGGAGGAGGGGAGGGAAATGGGAGGGGGAGGGGGCGCAAGGTGGAAGTTTTGCCTAGGGCGCAAAATATCCTTGCACTGGCCCTGCCCCTGCCCATGAAGAGGAGTCTCTGCTCACTGAGCCATGTCCTGGTCAGGGAAGAGAGAAGCTATCTCTGCTGCAGGAGACCTTTCACCCGTCCCCAGCTACCAACAGCCAGCTCATGCCCCAGGCAACAGAGAGGGGCTAGCAGCTGGGACCACCAGGCACCTTAGGCTGTCAGCTGGCAGTTTGGCTGTCCGTGGACTCCAGAGTTAAGGCCACTAAAAACCTGACTCCTGAGAGAGACCCAGTGAAACTCCGCTTGACAACCTCAGCTGAGGAAGGTCAGAGGCCAAGTCCTGCAGTGGGGCTGTGCTCCAGGCTGCAGGACTACCTGCTGCCACAAGGAGGCTCCTGGTGGGATGGAGGTGCTCCATGCTCCCCTTCCCCCTCCCCAAGTTGCAGCATGCTTGGCTCTCACCTGATGACTTCTGGCCCCAGAGCACAAAGAGAAGAGGAGGTGAGGATCAAGGACTACAGGTTTCTATGGCACCGGCCCCACACAGAGTATAAGGCTCTCTGCACATCCCCCTGCAGCACGTGGAATAGGCATTGGGCCCAAACCTGTCCCTAGTGCTGTGAGCAGGAGGAAGCCGGGTTTACACCCACTAGCTGATTTGCTCTTGGTCCTTGGAAAGGTTCGTCTGCCTTCGGGCTCCTCAGCCTTGGGCCTGCTTTTCACTGGTTCTGGCTGGCGTGGCAGATTTCCCCTCTCTCTCTTGCTGCTAGAATTGGCTCAATGCTGCCGTGCCTCCTCTCTTGATGGTTTGGGAGTTCATCTCGCATTCCCTGGTCACATCTCATGGGCTTGGTTTCAAAGGCAGGGCCCTTCCTTTAATACAAACAGGGAGCAAAGGATCTTGGGCCACAGGTCAGCAGCAAAGGTCCATATTGTCCATGGCAGCTGATGTGACTCTACAGAAAGTCTCCCTGCTTTCATATGATTGTGTTTCTTTTACCCCTAGCCCACCTGAAGAGGCGATGGTGTCAGCATGGAGAATTGTTATCCCCAAGCAGGGCAGCTCCATTCCTTGGCTTCCCCACCCCCCATCTCACAATAGAGGAGTTGAGTTTTATTGCAATCCGGGGAATGTGACTGCACCAAAAGAGACTGCGGCTCTGCCTGAAGATACATGTGACTCTTGTGCTTTAGGATACCTGCTGAACCTGTGCCGGGAGGTGCTGAGGACCTGCCGCTCCTCCTGCCTCCAGCTCCCAGGACATTCTTAGCAAGAAGCAGCACCTTGATCCCGGGCAGGTGGGAGGCCCAGCAGGCCCGGCCCAGAACCTTTGCAGGAAAACCAGGGTTGATGCGGATATAGCCCTGCTCTGGTGCATGTAGACAAAGATCTGGTGACAATGGCTGCTGGGTCTGTTATTAATGACTTGGTGAGCTGTGCTGTAAACGTTGCTGATTCCGCTCAAGCCCCGGGGAGAGCTAGCAGGAGACAGCAGGGCGGGATATGGGCCCCACGCACGTCTGCAAAACCCATCTGGCCTCCTGCATGCAGAGATTTTCAACCGGCCATAAACCAGCAGGGCTGACTCTGGGCCAGGGAGTGTCAAGTGCTTGTGTAAACAGGAGCGGTGCAAACACTGCCCATCCCCCAGGACTAACCATCAGCAAAGCCCCTGCGCCAGCGGGCTCGCCCCTGAAGAAAGCACTGGCTTCCGTGCTAAACGGGGCTCCTGGGGAATGCTCAGGGAGTCTGCAGATCTCATCTATTTTGAGGAGAAACCACAAACTCCTTTTTTGCCAGGCGGGAGGAACATGAGCCTCTTGCATCAGAGGGGGAAACCAGTGAGATCAGCCTCGAAAACCGGAGAGAGGGATGCAGAGGGGAATACAGAAGCCAGTCACTGAACCAAAGTCATTCTTTCAAGTCGAGAGCCACCAGAGGGATCTGCGACGCCCAGCTCTCTGGTGCTGAACGCGCTGGGCGAGGAAAATGCTGCCCGTTAGCCTTCTTCTTGCTGCGGTGTGTCTGCAGGGGAGCCTACTGCAGGATCCTGGGACCGGGGAGCAGAGAAAGCCATTCTTTGAAAGGTTTCGGAGACTCGAGGAGCAGGTGACTATTCATGACTCCTTGCTATTGGACAGACGGGCCCAAATCCTACTGATTTCAGTAGGAGTCAGACCTACTTACTCCAAAGGGTCTGCAGTGTATCCCTCTGATATCAGCATGGCCACCCATGTGTTCCTACAGTCCCTGGCTCACTAGCTGGCCCAGCACTGGAACTTACCTTTAGAAGTATATGGATGTAGTATATCGGGGTGGCCCAACTTACTGACCCTCTGAGGGGTATTACTTCTGATAGGGTAATCTGCAGAAGTTTGAGAGCAGAGCTTGCCTGCTGGGGCTCGGGGTGTCTGCCCTGGGGCGGGGTGGTGGGGCTAAGAGCTTCTGTGAAGCCCCAAGCTCCAGCAGGCACTTCTTGGGGGCTGAAGCCCCAAGATCCCCCCTCCCCTGCAAGGCAGAAGCCCCTAGCTCCACCATCCTGCCACAGGGCAGAAACCCTGAGCTTTCCTCTCCCCCACCCACCACCAGTGCGGTAGGTGAAGAATGGGGGAGCATGGGAGGGACTCTGCTTAAGCCGCAGTTTAACTGCAAAAATGTGGCTCAGCCAGCCCTGAAATATACAGAATATCAGCACCCTTTACTTACATGGCTTTTACTCAAGCCAAACTTCCCTTCCCTTTGCCTGGAGTTTGCCGAGTCTTGACTCGCTGTTGCCCTAGAGGAGACTAATGTCTGTGCAGAGGTATGAGTCTGTGCGATAGCCATTAGCGATACCCAGCCAGTGTTTTCCCAGCTAGCTCTCTGGGAGCTGTTGGCTGCTCAGCACTGCTGCAGACCAGATGGTTTCTTGAGGTGCCTAACTTTAGATCGAGGGGTCACGCTTTAGGGGTTCACTTTCCATGCTGTTGCTCTCTGCTGAGGAAAGTACTGACAACAGGGCAAGGGGATTTGCACAGCAGACCCAGGCCCCCTTTGTGAGTTATCAAAGGACAGGACTGCAGGTAGAAATGTCTCTGTCCTGTGAAGATTTGGCTGGGGACCCGCTGGGCAGTATGTGGAGGATCCCAGAGGATTGCGTGAGCAAAGAGTCAGGGTTTCAGTGACTAAAGTGTGAATGAGCCACTTTCTATGATGTGTATATGGATCAAAGGTACGTAGTGTCCCAGAAATTAGAAATGGGAGAACACTGCCTAGGTCAGGAAATCCAGTCTCCAGCGAGGGCAGGAGAGAGTCTCCAGTCAGAGAGTGGGCTGAGTTCCTGGGAAGTGTCTGGTTCGCAGCCTGCGAGCTCTAAAGGGCAATAAGAACCGGAGTTATGGAGCATTCTGATATTATTTTGCATTTTCCAGCAGGCAGTCCTGTGTGAAGGCAACGCTTGGTTTCTCTAGATTCCTTGGCACGTGGCTCACCCAATGGCTGAATTTCAGCTGGAGAGGTCTGGTTATATAGACAAGGGCCAGATTCCAGGCCCAGCTCTGCCACTGCTACCCTAGGCGGCCTTGGGCCCTAGATTTTGGCCCTTAGTTACAAAAGTGGCCTCAGCTTTGGGGTACCTGTGGGAAAGGGTGCTCAGTGTGAGCCTCTTGGGGCTGGTTCCAAACTGCAGTCAGTGGGAGCTGACCACAACCAAAGCAGCTGCAATTAGAGGCCTCTTGTGAAAGTTTAGCCATGCATGCTTGTGTGTCAGTTTCCCCAGTGATCCAAGGGTTGTGTAAGTCCCTGGGGGGTGGAGGATCGATTAGCCAGCGTGCGGCAGCCCTGTCCAGAAACCATCCCTGGTCTAAGTGCTGGGAGTCATTCCGGGCTCTGGGTGTTTTGCAGTTTCGTCGGTTTCAGGAGGTGACACTGCTGCATCTCCAGGGGATCGCTGGGAACTACAACATTTCCTACAACATCGACACCAGGTTCCGGCACCTGGCGGATCAGTATGACACCATTGCGGCTGCTCTCAACGCGTCTCATGCTGCCCTGCAGGAGGACCTGGGCTCTTTGAAGATCTGGATGAAGAAGCTACAGAGAAGAACCAAAAAGCTGGCTTCTAAACTCTCCTCGCTGGCTGAGTCCCTGAGCGAAAGCCGCAAGCAGAGCTCTGGGGAGAGGCTGCAGCAGCGCGCTCTCCTGTCCAACCTGACCCTGCAGACTGCAGGCCATGTGGTGGACCTCACAGCCCTGCACGCCAGCAGGAACACCCTACAGAAAGAGCTGGAGAGCTTGCAGGAAGCCAGTCGGAGCCAGGGAACCAAACTGGAGGCTTTGGAGCAGCGGCTGAAGAACACGCTCCACAAGGAGGGCCTCGCATCTGGGCACCATGAGCTGGTTGCAGCCCAACAACTGAACCAGACCCCCCAGGACAAGCTGCCAGAGGCAGGGGGAAGCCAGGGACACAGTGTGAAGAAGCTGCATACCAAGCACAAACAAAGGAAGAAGCTGGAGGAGAAGAGGCAGCAGCTGCTGGCCCAGGCTGCAAAAAGGGGGCTGCAGAGTAGCCTGTTACCTGGCAATAAGACCCCCGGGCAGGAGGGACAGCCAGAGATGCCCACTGTGCCAGAGCCACAAGCTGCCGGGCAGCAGCTCCGCAGGGCAGCCCAGATCTCACAAGAGCGGCTGCAGTCACTGTCACCCGAGAAACCAGGCACAAGTATGTTGTGATGTTTACATTCTCTCTGTCTCCCCAGCACACCATACAAACATGATGTTATGCTAGGGGATGCTTTTGTAGAAGGAAGCTCAGCTCTCTATTGCTTGCGGCAGGCCTTTGAACTTCAGCAGACGAAACCCCCTCAGGCTAGAGAGGTGCCTTTTCTTGGTCCCAGGAAGAGAAAGAGCTAGGTTGGACTCCTCCTGACCATCTCCTGGACCCAACACATGGTGCCAACAGACCATTCTCCCCACTCTGGGATTACAACCTTCTCTTGCTGCTAGCTAGTGTAGTTAGACTTGTGTGTTGAATGGTAGCAGACTGTGGTGTAGTTCTGAAGGTTTAGGGTTCAAATCCTGACACTGATGCATAATGGGTAAGTTGTGTTAGTTGCACATAATAGGATCTGACTTTATTTTGCCTTTTAAAAATAACCTAGGAAATCACCTACCAAAAATTATGTTAAAAGACCGACATTATTTAGGCTGCAAAATCCAGCACTTGAAAGTTAGGAACCACCAGGTCTGTGGTTGCCTTTGCAAACTGAATTCACCCCTTTGTCCATATACCTTAGAATCTTTGATTACATGATCCTGTGCTATTTTTCTGCCTCATTCAGATGCACGTGAGGCCAAATGAAAGTTGTGTGGGCAACTCTAAATCTGATATTTCCTAATTTTCAAGGGCTGAGCTTTACAACCTGAATAGCATTATGATAGAGGTGTATGACATCATGCAAGGGCTGAAGAAAGTAAATAGAGAAGTGTTATTACCCCTTCGCCCAATGCAAGAATGAGGAGTCACCCAATGAAAACAGTAGGTAGCAGGTTCAAAACAAACAAAAGGAAGTACTTCTTCACACAATGCACAGTCAACCTGGGGAACTCATTGTGAGGGGATGTTGTGAAGGTCCAAACTATAACTTGCTTCAAAAAAGAATTAGAAAAGCTCACAGAGGATAGGTCCATCACTGGCTATTAGCCAAGCTGGTCAGGGACGCAACCCCCATGCTCTGGGTGTCCCTAAACCTCTGTCTGCCAGAAACTGGGACTAGACGACAGGGGATGGATCACTTGATAAATTGCCCTCTTCTGTTCATTCCCTCTGAAGCACCTGGTATTGGCCCCTGTCAGAAGACAGGATACTGGGCTTGATGGACCATTGGACTGACCCAATGCAGCTGTTTGTGTTGTTTATTTAACATTCTTTTTAGACGTAACTGTGTGCATGTGTCATGTGCGATATAGGACACATATGCTGCATTACAGCAGGTTCTTGGGAACGCCTTCTCTAGGTGACTGGGGCAACATACGACTTTCATTCTAACTCCCCTTTTGTCAGCTGCTCATCATTTTGGCAAACAAATTCCTTTGGGGCCGAACTTTTCTATGGCCAGGTCTGAATTCTCAGTTGTGCTAGGGTACCTGGTACCGTTCTGGCAGCGTAAAGGGACTGTATGTCAGTGTAAATGTAACCCCCCAACCCCCCTCAGGCCCCTTTACGCTGCCAGAGCTAGATGGCTGTAGTGTCAATGAGAGTTCAGGCCCTATGCGCTGGGGAGAGATCTTTGGAAGGTTTGGGCAGCCGAGCTGTCCAATTGCATTGTCATTCTTAAAACCCCAACCATAAATAACCACCTTACCCATCAGATCCCATCAGAAAGGTGCTGTTCAGGATCTCTCTGCTCGCTCTGGCAGGGTTCAACAGCCAGCTGTGTAGTGCTGGGCTCTCAATGCCCAGCAACGCTGACAGAACTTAGACTGCTCCGTTCTCTTCCCCTCTGGCATTGAGTGGTCTCCGCACTGCTTTGCAACGCTGTGCATATCCCCACCATCCCGGAGTGAGGAGTGGAGAGCCCAGAGGGGGAAGAGTCTCAGGGGGGGCTGGGCGGAAGCCCTGGGGGAGAGGGGATTCTTAGCAGATGTAGCCAGGGAGCCCGCAGATTCTGCTGAAAGGGGTCGCTCAGGGGTCTCACCAGCAGCATTGCTACAGGGACTCTCCCTGGAATCCCAAGTTCAAACGGGCTCTGGAAGGGGATCCCCATTGCACCAGCCAAGCTGATCGCTGGGCCTTTCTGAACCCCACTCTGCTGGGGGTGGGCTGGACAAGAGATGGTGTGAACTGCTCCCTTTCCCCAATCTCTCCTCCTCTCCTTCTGGATCCTGCTCGTGGACTCTGAGATCTCTCAGTTAATCTCCACTTCTGACCTGCATACCTAGCTGCCCTTGGCCCCAGCCCAGCCCCCGCTCTCTCTCCCTCCCCTGGCTCCTCTCTTTCAAGGGTCATGCCCCTGGTAGGATGCCTCGTCCACCAAAAATCCCACCCCAACCACCCAGCCTCTGACTCCTCTCTCTCCTCCTCGTCTAAGCTCCTTGGACAGTGTCTTTGCTGTTGCCCTTCCTCAGCCACCCTGAGCTCATCCCATCTCCCCAAACTTCTGAGCTATTGCTGTGACCGAGCGGTGTCACCCCTGTTCCCTCCATCCCCACAGCCTCTCCAGCATCAAACAGGGCCGTGACATAGACCTGGCCAGGGTGGGGGGCTTTCCAGAGGAAGGGAGGGCAGCTGGCCGAGTAGAGGATTCATGGAGCCAGTTAAACCATGAGGCTGTGTGAATCCACTGGCATGAAACTCTCGCTGACACCCCACCTAGTGCAGCATCATTATCAGTCAGAAACAGAGCAGGCACCAGGGATTGTGGAGAAGCCACTGGGTGGCACTGTTGCTCCACAAAGGTTCATCCCCTGCCCTGCTCTGGGCCGACATGGTCAGTGGTGGTGTTGCCGTGTGGGTCCCGAATCATAGGCCAGGTCTACACTGGGGTAATAGGACTCTCTATAAGAAAAAGACCCAAAAATCGGGACTGTCTCTATAAAATCGGGACATCTGGTCACCCTAATAAAATCAGGACTGGTGTGGAGAAAGTAAATCAGGAAGTGTTATTTACTCCTTCTCATAACACAAGAACTAGGGGTCACCAAATGAAATTACCAAGCAGCAGATTTAAAACATACAAAAGAAGTATTTCTTCACACAACGCAGTCAGTCTGTGGAACTCTTTGCCAGAGGATGTTGTGAAGGCCAAGACCATAACAGAGTTCAAAAAAGAGATAGATACATTCATTTAGGATAGGTCCATCAGTGGCTATTAGCCAGGATGGGCAGGGATGGTGTCCCTAGCCTCTGTTTGCTAGCAGCTGGGAATGGGCGATGGGGATGGATCACTTGATGATTCCCTGTTCTGTTCATTCTCTCTGAAGCACCTGACATTGGCCACTGTCGGAAGATGGACCATTGGTCTGACCCGGTACGGCTGTTCTTATGGCGGGGGTGGGGGGGGGTCACAGTGCAGGCAGGAGCAGGAGCCCCACGTGCTCGGGGCAGGCAGTGACTGTGGCTTTCTCTCTCCCCTCTCCAGTCTGCAATGTGGATTCCATGCTGCTTTTCCCCAACGCTTCCACTGAAAACTTTGCCGCCTTCAGTGCGGGATTCCAGACTGGCCTACACGAGCTGTCGGTCTGCACCTGGGTGAGCAGCCACTCTCGCTCCCTGGGCACCATCCTGTCCTACGCCATGGAGGAGAATGACAACAAGCTCGTCCTGCACGGCCGGAACACTGCGGCTCCAGCCTTCATCCACTTCGTCATCGGTGACCCCGCTTTCCGGGAGCTGCCGGTGGGGCAGCTCCTGGACGGCAGATGGCACCACATGTGTGTCATCTGGTCCTCCATCCAGGGCAAGTACTGGTTCTACGTGGACAGGAGACTGGTCTCCACGGGCTCCAAGTTCCAGGAGGGCTATGAGATTCCCCCCGGAGGGTCGCTCATTCTGGGTCAGGAGCAGGATGTGGTCGGGGGTGGGTTTGACCCCTCAGAAGCCTTTGTGGGACGCCTGGCTGGCTTTGCCATTTGGAACCGCACTCTGATGCCTGGGGAGGTGTCCAGCCTTGTGATCGGGAAGGGTCTGCCCCGCGGCACGGTCCTGAGGCTGGCTCATGTCTCCTCCCTGAATGGCTCAGTGCAGAAGGTGAATTGCACCTGCCTGGAACACTGTTTGTAAACCGAGCACGCCCCCTCCCAGGCTGTCCCCAACAATACACGCCGTGGGCAGCCCAGGGTCCAAATGCCGGGCAGTTATCAAGATCGGCTTGTGGGGCCTGTTAACCAGAACACTTTGTCCACCCTGCTATAGGCAAAACGCCCTTTTCTCCATCAGATGGGAGCCGAGGGGCTCTGCTGACACAGCCATCGCCATGGAGATCCCGAGAGGCATGAAAGCATCACTCAGCGTTTCCCATGCCAATGTAATGGAACCTTCTTCGTGTGATCGCTCATGTCTCCTCACTGAGTCCAGACATCACTGCGGCCGCGTCGAGGGTCCAGCCATGCTGAGATGACTGTGTACAAAGGGAAAACCAACCAGAGGCCAGCTCCTATCAATACCTGACCTCAGCGTCGTATTGCTTTTCCAGACCCTTAGCAAAGACCCAGCAGTCTCTTCTCCCACCAGTGAAATGCAGCCAGCTCTGGGGAGGATGCGGAGGCGGAGGGGTGGCAGCTGTTCAGCAGTGCACAGCAATGCCCCACACCAGATCCGGACAAGAGATGAACGCCTCAGAAGGGATGTAGATGGACAGAATGTGAGCATCCAAGCGGGAACACAGCCACCCTGCACTTATGGAAATTGCCCCAGGATTTTTAATTCCCAGCGATGGTCGGATCTTAGTCTTAGATCTCATCCAAGAGACAGCCCCGTAATATGGTGCTGGGCATGGGTGTGGCCCAGAGATGGAGGAAAGCGGTCTGTGTCCTGCAAATACTACTTCTGATAACTCCCACTTTCCCAGGAAGGGCTCCCCTCCGAATACCGAACTAAGCAAACCCGACGGAGCTAACACCAGCCCAGCCCAAGGTGCTGTAGCCGCAGCCAGGAAAGACTCTTGGATTCTGTTTCCAACCTGAGGTGCAAATGACAATTGCAGTTAGTTTTCCCAGTGAAATGACCATGAATGGAATTCACCATGGACACTTAATTCTTCCCCGGAGAGAGGAGGAGGAGGGCTGGGGGAAGGAGGTCCTCATAACGCAGTCCAGGCCTACAGTCTAGCATTGTGAAGTGCTCTTTGAAATGTCAACCATGCCTGTGTACCAGACGGTGGTGTACCCTGGTCGTAGAGGGTCAAGCTTACCCCTGCCATGGGGCTGGGCTTGATGAGTAACTTAAGGAACAATAACAGCATAGAAACCTGCACTTCAGCTTTCTCCCCAGGTCGGATTGTTCCTAGGGCTCCCTGCAGGGTCTCATTGGCTCTGCCCCCAGTTCCCTCTCCCTAGAGGGCCACCCCACCTCTCGGAGTCCGATGAAGTTCAAAACCGGCATGTGCCGCAGTGAATCAGCAATTCGTGCAGGGCTCTAACCTGGCTAACGGGGCAGGTCAACAGACGATCCCTGCCTCTTTGTTGAGCCCTAGCCCCAGCTACATTCCCCTGTGCTGCCAAACACCCAAACCAAACAACCTGATCTAATCGGGAAGGAGAAGTGGACAGTTACACTGGACAGAAACAGCAGCGGTGCCTTTCCCCGGCACAGCTCTTCCTCTGAAACGGCCTCAAGCGTAAAGCGCCTTGGAGAGGCTGGCTGCTGGGGCTGCAGCCTAAAACCACTGCAATAAGCCTCCTGCTCCAGTATAACAGGTACCCACTGCATCCACTCTGGCCTCGGGAAGCCACGGGACTGTGTGGAGAGGGGAGTGTGGAGGCTCTGTGTGGGCGGGTGGGTTAGATCAGGTGCCTCCATAATAACCTGTGCGTGGTACTGAAGTTGGCTAGAGCGATGCTGCATCTCTCTTGTGAACGTGAGGCCTGTGTCTCTTGCAGCTGGAACGTTTCAAATAAAGAAGGAAACGATCAAACGGGTCTGTGGGTAAGGCGCAAACTGCCAAGTAAACAGCAAAAATAGGAACAGGGAGGGGAGATTTTTAAGATGATTTCAGCTTGACAGGGACAGCATCTGCTTGACGTTTAGTCAGTTTCAGGACGCGATGTTGAAAGCCTTTAGGCTCCGGCCCCAGCCGACCCGGGGGTTTTTTATAGCCAAGTATTTTCCATTTTAAAAGACATTGTTTTCTTTTGTTGCTGGATGACAATCTCACCCAGGTAGTCCAGGAAAATGACTGTTGTGGAACGTTGAAATTGATGCTGCACAGAGTGCTGTCAAATGGACACTGGACACAGAACTGGGAAAACAGAAAATCCTCATTTCTGGCTAATCGCTCGCCGTTATGGAGACATTAGCTGCCACTTCTAGCAAGCAGGTAAAACAGTCAAGAGAAAAGTGATGGGTTTAAATTGAGCGCGTCCCTTTAGTCATCTAAGGTGTTAGCAACGTGCCCAAGGAGTGGTGTCTGTTTTAACATTGACCGTCGTGTTACACTTTCCATCATGTTTACAAGCTTGAGGGTCATTTTATTCCTAGAATCAAAAGTCCAGTCAGAGGCATGTTCCAACCCCAAGAACATATGGTCATAGGCTAGCTCCCCCGCCAAAGACCTCATCCTGCAAGGTGCTGGGTGGGTCCCTTTAACTCCTGTGAATGTCAGTGGGAAGTGAAGGCACCTGGTACTTCCAGAAATTGCTCAGCACGGTGCAGAATCAAGCCCTAAGTCGCGTCACTGGCGGGTGTTCGTCAGGTGCCCCGTGTGGCCCATCAGGGACATGATTCATTGATGTGTCAGCAATGGGGGAAGATCATCAGGATGGAAACTGAGACTGACCCAAAGGACGTGGGGCTTTTAGTCACCGTCACTCCGGCTCTGCCGCTGCTTTTCTCCTCTTTATTCCTCTTCTCAGCGGCACCAGCTGGGCTCCCCAACAGCTATTTTGCTCCGGTCCCCACATCCTGCCCTGCCCTGGAGGCAGCACCTCTTCTCCTATACGTTTATGAAACAGTCTGCGTTCTCTAGTTCCCCCATTGGCTTGGTCTTGCAGCTTAAAGGCAGAGCATGGCAATGCAGTGGGCTATAGCCACTGGGAGTGCTGGCCAGCTCCAGGTGTCTCACTCCTAGCTCTCTCACCTCATGGGCCCAGGTCAACGTCTCCTGGGTGTTTAAGTGCAGCTTAGCGTGGCCCCTCCGGAAGTGTTTGTGGCTGTGGGAAAGTGACCCCCCGCCTTGAGGAGCTGTGCCATCCAAGGAGCCACACCCAGAACTGCTCTGAGGATTCGACAGCCTGCTATGTCCTGGTGGCCTCCACTAAGAGAGGCTGATCTGTGGTTCTCATGATCTGTGGTTTTCATGTCCATGGCAGACAAGATCAGGCAGCCGCAGCCGAGCACAGATTTCTCTGCCCATAACATCCCAGTGACTCACATGACAAGCCATGATTTATATGTGCGTGAGGCCTTAGCGTGTGGCCCACGTTCTCAGAGACTGGTACAAAGAGCAGAACACAGCAGAGAAGGGCTATGGAGCATCTTACAGCAGCGGCACAAGGGGCAGGGGAGGGGATCTGAAGGGAGAGGAGACAGGTACACAGATTCTTAACAGTAACTAGAACTGGTGGGGGAAAATTAGCCAACCTATTGGAAAAGGCTGTTTTATTTAAACCAAAATGTCATGTGAAATTGTTGCATTTTGGCTACGTTTTGTTTAGAAAAAAATGGAGAGGGGTGAATGTTCCTGCTTCAACACTTTGGGGAATGAAACATTTCAGCTTGCATGTTAAATATGATTTTTTGTTTCAAAATGAATGTATTGAAAACTTTAAAAGGAGTCAAAATTGAAACTAAACCAATGTCTCCAAGTGCACTGTTGTGATGAGCCTGTTTGGAATTTCATTTTGTGAACAATTTTGATGATTTTGTCCAATTTGGGATCCCCCTCCCCCGAAAATTTTTTCTCAACATTATTCAGTGGCTGGAAAATCCATCTTCCAACCAGCTCCCTGGGTCTTGTTGCAACCGCACCTCTGTCTGGTGTGATCGGTGAACATTGGCTGACTTCAGTCACCAGGTTGGACTTGAGGATTGCTGCCCAGTCTGCGCCTGATGTGGGATTGGAGGGTGACGTGCGGGGCCCTTTGCAGACACACCTCACTGCGGACCACAGGCCAGAGTGTTTTTCAAGGGAGTACTGGGAGCCTGCTCTTACAGGCAGGGGGCATCAAGGAGGATTTCACCTCTTGAGCCATTCAAGCTGGGGGGTGGGTACTCTGCGGGCTCAGATGTTTCAGCCACAGTCAGATTTCATGCTGTGCCATGCCTGAGCCCAACCTCCCCGACACTCAGAGCAGAGAAGCTGCACCGCAGTGCTGAGGCCGAGTGTAGAAATGGCTTAAGCCAAACCAGTTTCTTTCGGGCAAGAGGAGCATCCTCATCCGCTGCTGCATCCCCTTGGTGTGATCTGAGCGATGGCGCCTGGAACGTGCCTCCTCATCGAGGTGTTGTCCCCCAGCCCTTCCAATGGGCTCCACTTTGGAATGTCTGGCCTCAGCTTCGCCGGAACCTCCCTCCTCCCACAGTTACAAGTTGGCCTGTCCTCCAGCTCAGCCCTGCCTGGACACCTCTGCCGGGTGCTTTGCCCTCTCTCTCTTTTTGACACTTGCAGTTCCTTCCCCAAGGCCCAGCTCTCCAGAACCCAGAAGGTGCAGAATTCTGCTGCTGCTTGCTGCCATCCAAAAGGGAACCGCCCTCATTCACTGCAGGATCCAATTCAAAATTGTCCTGTTTGTTTAAAAAGCCACCTGGAGACTCGCTCTAGCCAATCTCATGGCCCTTCTCTTTCCATTCCGCTACCCCGACCCAACTCTCTTCCCTTCTCGAAAACCTTCCTGCTGAGATTTGGTCCTGCCACACAGATTGGCCACACAGAGCACAGGTGACCCAGTGCGTGAGACCATGTCTCCTGTGAGGGGCTGGCTCCAGTGACTATACCAGCTGACTTCTAGGTACTAACTCCAGGAGTTCTGCTTCAGCTCAAGGACCAATATAAGGTTGATGATTTATGGGCTTCCAGACTCCCGGGCCAGCTGACTCCCTGTGAATCGGAAGGCAACCTTGGGAGTCAGCTGATCTGGGAGTCTGAACCCCTGGGTTCTTGGCACCACATGGTGGAGATGCCCTGGAGCCACGGCCCCTGTAAGCTGGTCCCAAGACTTCCAGGCTCCCAGCTCCATGGAGAAGTGCAGAGCTGGGAATCAAGCCCTGGCTAGTGTTGGGGCTCCCAGGGCTTCCAGGTGCCCTGTTCCACTGCAGGAAGCTTGGTAGAGCTTTGCCAATCCTGAGAGCCCTGGCTCCAGTTGGGGCTCCCAGGGATGGCTAGGACCCTGTCATGGAGAAAAGAGACTCACCCAGGGCTCTGTGTGGTAAGGAGCCTTGATAGCCATAGGCTCCCCAGCCCTGTGGCACTCTTCACAGCAGGCTGCCCCAGCCAGAGCTGTGGACTTTGGAACCCAGAATGAAAGCAGCCTGCTTGGAAACCATCTGTAAACCTGCCTGTGTTTTGGTGAAAGGTTTGTTGACTCTGTAATGAGTTTGACAGAACATTTCGCCCCCTCAGACTGTTTTTTTTCTGACAAAACTAAGTTTCTTCTGAAAATTTCCAACTGCTGCTATTACCAAGTGCTAGAGGCTTTTTTGGAGCTAAAGATCCTGGTTTCCATCTTTGCTGATCATTGAAATGTCTGTGGCCATAGCTTGTTACAGTGTTTCCCCCCATCTGCCTTCCTGCCTGAACTTCTCAGTTTCTCTTCCTTGACTGTTGTTTTGGTTTCTTGGACAGTGTATTATGTAACTCTGCCAAGTGCTCGGGGTCGGTGAAGATACTCTGCAAAACACAGTTGTATTGAACTGTACTGCACAGATGATGCAGAAGAAAACTGTTGCGATAATTTATAACATTGCTGCTTGTGAGATCTGATTTGTACAGTAAAGAAGAGCAAAAGAAAATGCATCAAATGCCCCCAACTCTTCCAGCCGAGACAAGAGCATTTTCTTTAGTCCTAGTTTTGTGTGTTCTGCTGGGCTCTTGACATGCCCTAACAATTACTTTCTGCTGGATTCACTGAAGACCTGATCTTGGGTTGCCATATGGTACTAAAGGATCATACACAACATGGGGACTGTAGTCCTGGTTCGGAGCTGTTACACCAATATGAATCTGGAGTAACTCCACTGAGGTCAGGGAAATCTCTCCAGATTTACTTTCCACCCCCTCTCAGGGGTGTTACTTTGGATTTACACCAATGTAACAGACATCAAAATCAGGCCCCCTCTCTGTAGGATTTTCTGAAGGGTCTTGAAACTGGTTGACATAGTTTCAGAGACTGAAATGCTGTTGGCTTTGTTCCTGATGTAGTGTGATTAACGTTACTGAAATTACATCTGAAATGAATTTGGTCCATGATTATTTGAAGGAATTATGCCAGGTACACACACACAACACAAGCCACACACGAAGGGGGAAATTCTGTGTTCCTAAGTCAAGCAAACGTCCCATTCACTCAAACTAGAGGCCTGGGTGCGTAAGGCCTGCAGAATAGCACATGCATAGTCCCATTGGGTCAGTGTGTTCCACTTGATCTCCTTGGGGAACACATCCCTTTAATCTACCTCTGCTGTACAGCATGTCTGGGTGCTACTCTGGACCAGGCATTGCACGGCTCCCATTGACCCACCCGCGTGCACACACACAACGGAAGGAGGTTACACAGACACCCACGCTACACCACAGGCACCCTCCGCGCGCGCCTACGGGGGAAGCAGCCGGACTACAACACCCATGATGCAACGCTCCCATGGGCTCGGCGGCCGCCGTAGCTCCCTGTCACGTGAGCGGCGGCGCTGCCTGCCCCACGGGGTCACATGAGCCGCCCGGAGCCCGATGCGGAACGCGACGCGGAGCCCCGAGCGGCAGCCGCCCCCGCCGAGCGCCCCCGGCCCGGCCGCATGGCCAACGTCGCCAAGAAGGTGTCCTGGTCCGGCCGGGACCGCGACGAGGAGGACGAGCCGCCGGCCGTCGGGGAGGCCACCCCGCTGCTGAACGGCGCGGGCCCGGGGACGGCGGGCGGCTCCCGGCCGGTGAGCGAGTGGGGCCGGCTCCCTGCGGGTGGGTTTGGGGGGAGAGGCTGGTTCAGGGGGGCAGGCACCAGATCTGGTGCGGGTCCCGCTCCTCCTGCCCCCGGGAGGCTGGGCTCGCTCTAGCTGGTGCCCTGCATCCTGCCAGGCTGGCCTGTGGGCAGGGGGTGTCCAGTGAGCTCCAAGCCGAGCGGTGTGTCTGCCCCTTGCCCCCGACCCATCTCTGCCTCCTAGCTCCCCCCGCCTATTGCCCCAGCTGTGCTCTGCTGATAACCTCCGGGGTCTAGACCTGCAGCTCCAGCCGCACTTGTTGCAGCTACTTCTCCTCTTCTGAGAGCTGCGGTCCATTGCAGAGCCCGCCGGAGCTCTGGGTGCTTCCTTTGCTGGGGTTCAGGGGCTGCATTCATCCCTGGCGTTGTAACCGAATGGAAGCGCCTATGAAGGGGTGAACTCCGGCAGAGCCCTGAGATGGAGATTGGACTGTACAGGCTGAGTCTGGACAAATGCTGGAACATGGCAAAGACAGCCGAGATGGTGAAGGGACAAGAGTGCAGGGTGAAATAGATTGTGCTCCTGGCTTATTTGGAGAACAAATCTATGCAGCCCTTAGGGTTGAGGGAGCTTTTTGTCCTTAAGAGGGAATTTTGTGTTGAGTGAGGTTAAGGTGCAGAGAATTCGTATGGGGAGGGAGGAAGGGTTCGCAATCAGGTTCTGTCGTCTTTAGTCTTCTTGTTGGGCTTTCGCTTCACGCTGTCTCTCTGGAGAGATCCTTGAAGCTTTCTTTTAGTATTGGAACGTGTCTCCACAGCCTTCAGTGGAATTGGAGAGACTGGGAAGTAATTGGAGCAAGCAGTGACTGAACTGAACTGTAACAGTTAGGTGTCCAAATGATTTGGTGGGTAGCTGAGGAGAGGGACTGGCTTACTGGTGGATGCAAGGTGCACATTCAGAAGCCCTCAAAATCCAAAATGAGGCATCGCCCTCTGCAAATGGATGGGGATCTGAGCTTTGCTTCCCAAAGGGGCCTCTGCCCTTGTTCTAGGGCAGAGGTGGGTAAATGCTTTGGCCTGAGGGCCACATCTCAGTATGGAAATTGTATGGGGGGCCGGCTGGGGCATGGGATTGGGATGCATGGTGGGAATGAGGACTCTGCCTGCGGGTGCTGAGTCTGGGGTGGGGCTGGGGATGAGGGCTTTGGGGTGCAGGAGGGTGCCCTGGGCTGGTATGGAGGGCAAGAGGGGGCTCTTGGCTGGGGCAGGGGATTGGGGTGCATGGGGGGTGAGGCTCCGGCTGAGAGTGCAGACCCTAGGGTGGGGGTGAGGGGTTTGGGATGCAGGAGGGTGCTCTAGCTGAGATCAAAGGGTTTGGAGGACAATCAGGGCTAGGGCAGACAGTTGGGACATGGGGGGGTTCAGGGGTGCAGGATCTGTGTGGAATTTATCTGAAGTGTCTCCTGGAAACAGCGTCCCATTCCCCCTCCAGCTCCCACGTGAAGTTGGGACCACACTGCTCTGTGCATTGGTCTGTCCGCAGGCACCTTCTCCGCAGATCCCATTGGCTAATGGGAGCTGTAGAGCCGGTGCTCGGGGCGGGGACTGTGTGCAAAGCCCCCTGGCTGCCCCTGCTTCCAGGAGCTGCGCAGAGCTGCTGCATGCATGGAGCGGAGCAAGACAAGCCCCCGACCCCACTTCCTGGCTGCAGCACCGCAGTGAGGAAAGCTCCCCGGCTGGAGCTCAAGGGCTGCATTCAAAGAGCCCATGGGCTGTAGTTTGCCAACCCGTTCCACTCGGTCATCCTTGGGAGGCTGCACTCGGATAATTATTTAAGAGGGGGTGTAGAATTCCTTGCTGCCTAAGATTTGGATCCATGCTCTCATTAGGGGTGCTCAGCCAGCGACAGTCTGAGCAGGGGGTGGGGAAATGAATCAGAAATTGCAGAGATATCATGGTAGAAGAGTAACTCTGCTGTACTCTTCCTTTCTCAAGGAAGAGAAACTTTATGCCTTCAATTACAGCACAGTCCTGAGTGCCTGTCACTGTTCACTGATCAGTCTTGGAGGGGTCAGGCTTTCTTGTGTCTGAGTCAACCAAACTGGATTAAAAAGCAGAACTTCTCCGGTCATCAGATAGCGAGCTGAGATTTCCCACTGCAGAGTGTGACTGGAACAGAGGGGCTACAGCTGACTAGGGCAGCCAGCAAGGAAAAACACAGCACATGGATCTGATTCATGGAATGTGTTTCTCAGGTCACTGTGACAAGTGCCTAGCAGCTGATCGCTGTACTTGGTGAGCACAGCTGATGGGACAGGCTGCAGCTCTCGCCCCCCCCCATCCCCAGGAGCAGTGTTGCTGTGAGGGGTTGCTATGGGATGGCAATAAAAGGAATGGGGTGGGTGGAAGAGGAATACTTTCAGGAGCTACTAACCATTTCTTAGTGATAATCCTTATTAATGTAACGGAGACAGGAAATCTTCGTTTCAAAGTCATGGTCTCGGCTGATGGGTAACTTGTGAATCTTTGGCTGATCAGGGTGTGGTCAGTAAGAAGTAGCAGGGTCTCTTAAGCATGGAGTGTGGGACCAGGACGTTATGTACGACCCTTGTAATGGGCTCCTTATCCTCCCATTTCTGGTGGGCCCTGCCAGCTTTCCACAGCACTCACAGCTGCAGACCGGAAGCAATACACTGGGGAGACAACCCCAGGTCTTACTTAAAAGCATATGTTTGTGTGGGAGCAAGTGACCTAGCAGGCTGATTCTGGGCCTGTTCTCCAGGGTGAGGCAAGGGCTTGAGCAGATGAGCACAGGAAAATCCAGCTCTTTAAATGGCGACTCATTTAATTTCACGCAGCACATGGGGTAACGTGCCAGCAGTAGTAGTATCTGGCATGTGAGATGCTGCATACCAAGTAAAACCCCTCACCTGCCCACACTAGGTTCAGGTAACAGGCTTCATTCTACAGGAAACGTCTCTCCCATTGTAATGTTGGGTTGCTGCCTGTGCACCTTGTTTGGAAACGAAGGCTGTTACGTGTGGCACGTCTCCTGTTGAGGGCATGTGATGTGCTATGGGAGATGTTTACTGTTGTGTATTACACACACTGCAGGGAGTTCTGGATTGGAAGCTGCTACCTGGCTTGGAGGCTGTGACCTGGTCCAGTTAAGCTGCTGAATGCTTCAGTTAGGTCCCCTGTGTGGTTTTAGGTGGGTGCAGGAAGGGAGGTGAGTTAATAACAAATGACTTTCTTGCCTTTTCCTTGAAAGCCTGATCTGAAGAAGCAATCTTGGATCCGTGTCTGAGGAACAGCAATGCCTTGCCCATCCATTATCACTGGCCTCATCATGTGTAATGCAGTGCTTCACCTTACTCTGAGTGCCTTGTGACAGTTAGACCGCTGAACAAAATGGCTTGAGAGAAATCTAGGGCTGTTGAATTGGGAAGTTTCTAAAGATGTAGAAGAGTAAGTTCAAAGAGCGCTGCCGTAAGTGTGGTTGTGATTGGCTAGCAGTCCTAGCTGCTGAATTTCAGCTGTTGCCATGATGCAGAGATAATCACGGGATCTGCGTGTTTACATACACACGAGCTTTAAAGGATCTGTACTAAGGGAATAAACTTCACCCTTTTATCTGTAAATGGGAATTGTAAATGTAAAGGTGTTACTGTATTAAAATGTGGTTTGAAACCAGGCCTGCGAACTAATGGTAGTGTTGTGAAAGGTACCTCTACTCATGTCGCCCAGGATTGTCCATTCAATGACATCAGAACAGGTGTGGCAGAGGCTATAGAAGTGTTGCAAGCCTTGTCCATGCTGCCAGGCCATTGTGTCCCTCCCCTCTGCAGTAGCGAGTTGTTCAGACTTCAGCCCTTCCTGTCCGGAGTGCTTCTTCTGAGCGAGAACTAAAATCACACTCTTTTGGCAAGTTGTGGTGGTTCTGAGACTGTGACTAACTCGTTAGCCATATGGCTTTAACACATACCAAATGGGAACAGCTGTCAATCACCTGACATGGCTGAATTTGCACCATCGGCATGGACATCACCACAGTCCCAGTCTCATTAAAATAAAATAAATATCAGTTATTTCTAAGCTAAACATTGCACAGCTCAGTGACGACCTCTGCTTGCTACACACACAGCAGCAGTCAAAAACCAAACTGTTAGATATATAAGGAATTGGAGAGGGAATGTTACTGCAAATATTCTGTTGCCTGGCTACAAATTAATGATATCTGTCCACCTGAAGTTGGGAGACTTGGGCTGAACACAGGATCCCAAAGATCAGAGGGATAGAGAAGATTCAGAAATGAAAATGATTCAACTTTTGCATGAAGAGGATTGGGACTGGTTAGCTCGCGGAAGGACACAAGAAAGGAATACAAGCCTGTGGGTAGTGTAAAGAAGTGCACCCCATTTATCTTCTCTATCCAGTCTCATAAAATATTCATTCAGTGGCCATGAAAGGCAACGAATGGAAAAATGAGAAAAGGAAATACTTGTTTGCAGTGGTGGTATAGCCACAGATTGTGAGCTACTTATACTAAACTATCTGTTCCACCTTGTATTTAGCTGTGACGCTCCACAGAGTACCTTTCCAGACCCGAAGAAGAGCTCTGTGTACACTCAAAAGCTTCCCTCTGTCCAACAGGAGCTGATCTGTCTTCCCCCCCCCTAAAAGGAAATCCTGTCGTTTACTCAACGCACACCTAACTGCCATAAGATCTACAGAGGCCAGGAGTTGTGTGGGATTAAAAGGGATGAGATGTTTAGGGATATGATTATCCATATAGTTATAGAATGAATATACACATGTTGAATTCAAAGGAGAGAACCTTTTCTGTTTCAGAGCAAGAGCCATTCACTGACTGGCAGGGTTGGGAAGATACTCTGTGTGAGCTAATCATTCCATAACAGAAGCTTCTTGCTCTCTCCTGAGGGCCCTGGTACTGGCCACCATCAGGAGGATACTGGGTGAGGGGATCCTGGGGTCCGAACTTGCATGATGGTTCCTATGATCTACATCTCTAAGCACATGCACATGATTCAGATCATATGAATATGCTCACAACACTGAGACACTTGAATCTTGGGCACATCTCATCAATTTAATGATTTCAAGATACCTGAGAAGTGCTTGGACAGTTCAGCTGGATTGCTTCACACCTGATACTAAGATAAAAGGTTTTTTGTATAAAGCACTCCTTTTGTTTCCCTTCCTTGCCATTCAACTGAATCGGCTCTGATATTTTTCCAAGCTAGCTCACAAATTGAATAGTAAATATTCGGACGTGCTAAAGCCGAGGCAGGAAGCAATCTGAATTCCCAGGAAGAAAACAATGTTCCACGTATTCTGAGAAATGTAGATCAAGAGCCTGCCTTCTATCCCCCACTGATAAAAGCAAACTTTATGGTGGTGATGACTTGTCATGTACCTGCTGTGCTTTCATTTTGTCTCTTTGCTTTCCTTGAGAGTAACTTTTTGGGGAGGGGAGATGGGTGGGTTGGCGGATGGATTTGTCAAACCATGTGAGGGATTCTTGGTCCCAAATACTCAACCTATCATGCAACAGATATTGTTGAACGAGCCTATAGGCCGGTGGGAGGCTAACATCTGTATTAACCCATGTATGCTTATTTTGTTTAGCTGTCTGCTTGTTTAGAAGCTCCGATAGCAAGATGTAGAATACTGCAATTGGGGAATAGCATCAGCAGTCTCCCTGCTGGCTATATTTAGGGGCATCCTACATGTGTCTCTTCCAGGGGGAAGGAAGAAAGATCTGTACCTGTATTAGAGAAAACAAAAATTCCTGTGGCGTGTTGAAGCAGTTCATGCCTAGGACTGTTAGCCTTTAGGGTCAATGGGGCTGGAGAGTATACCTGCCTACTTGCCAGTACCAGAACTTCCTGGAGAGGGTACAGAACAGGGCAGTTAAAGTGATTGACGCCTGTCTTCCCCTTCCAGCTTCTAGCAGTCAGAGGTTTAAGTCAGAGCGAGCATGGTGGTCTGTCCCTGACCATCTTGACTAATAGCTATTGATAGACCTATACTCCAGGAACTTATCTAGTTGTAGTATGTTTTGGCCATCACAACATCCCATAGCAAGGAGTTCCACAGGTTAATATTGTTCCACTGTGTGGAAAAACTACTTCCTCTTCTTTGTATTAAAACTGATGCCTGTTCATTTCATCAGCTGGCCCCTGGTTTTTGTGTTGTGGGAAAGGGTAAATGACACTTCTCTATTCACTCTTTCCACACCATTCGTAATTTTTGTAGACCTCTGTCGTGTCCCCCCCACCCTTAGTCGTTTCTTTTCTACACTGAACAGCTATCATCTTTTTAAACTTCGCCTTCCAGCAGCCAGAGCAGGAATGGATTTGTCAGCTGTTTGATAACCAGAGCCTGGTACCAAAGATACTGGTCCGTGGCATTGTCCAGGTGTAAGAATTGAGGCATCCTGGCCCGTTCTCAGCAGTTGTGGAGGGCAGGGGTACAGGGCATCTCACAAAGTGTTGTTCATGGAGGCCAGGGCAGATATTCTCCTCATGTTGATCTGTGGGTGGTAGGATGTCAATTCCCAAGGCTAGGAGACAAACTTTGGGGCTTGTCAGGGCTATAGCTTTGTGCTGCCTGTGCTGCTCACTAGCAAACGAAATATGGGCACCATTGCTTTCCCAGCTAGTATTTCAGCAATGGCAACGCGCTTTCCTGTAAAAATCCTACTGTTTCATAACTGCAGCTTTGCAAGCTAGTTGCCATTCTACTACCATACCTATTCAGCATCTGACTAGGAACTTCTTAGCCTGGGTTGACAGCAAGGGCCCTGAGGACTGAATATCTTTATCTTGTCTCTCATAGTCTGTATGTCTGTGTGGCCATTCAAATTGGTGCATGGAGGAATATGGGGACACAGCTTCTTTTTAATGTTGTGTGTGATCCAGAGCCAGGCTGCTGGCATGTGATGGTGCAGAGGATAAGGAAAGGAAATATCCGTGTCCTGTGACCCTTCTCTGGAAATTAAAAAAAACCCTCTAGTAACATTTCCCAGGCAGTGGCCTCGTTCACTCATCAACAACAAAGTCAGACATTAAGTTGAGTCAAATGCTTCTTGTTTGTGGTTCTTCAGAGCAAAGTTGGGAGCCTATAAAAAGTTTGCTGTGTACACAGTCCAAGTGTTTGTTCTGTCAATGTTTTTGTTCATTATCTCTGATTGAAGTCATGCCATTACTCACAGGGATTGCCTAGTGGCTAGTCAGCCTCTAAGGTAGAACGCTGGTACGGTGCATACCATGCGTGGTGCATATAATATAGTTTGGCTGAATATAGGCCATTTACTTCTGCCTAAATATAATCTTGTAGATTCTCATTGTTGGGGGTTGCAACCTGTCTGCAGGGCGTAGGCCTCGCTAGCTCTGCGCCTGTGTGAGTCAGTCCTTGCTAGGCAAGATGCTACTAGCTGTGTTGGTCTCCTTGCCAAGCAATACCACCCTGGATCAACCATACTGTAATAGTGGACCCGTTGTCATTGCTCATGGGTCAGCTTATACTGACCCCTGCAACAGGTCCTGTGGGGTAGGAAATTACTTTTGAGTGCTATTTATTGTATGTTATAAACTTTAGCCAAACTTTTCTTTCCAATTAAAGTTATTACTCTGGTTTTGCTACAGGCCCTTTCCGAGAGGTTGTTTTCATAACAATCAGCCCTTGGACCATGTCCCAGAATGATGTGGCCTGAGTCATCCCTTTCTAGAACTTGCAATTGGAAATGAACGAACTGGCCACTGCACTAGAAACTAGTAGCACCTTACTTGGCAAAAATCGGCCAACTTCAGAAGTCTGTATAGTGAGTGTCTTTGTACCACTGAGCTGTGTCAGAAACTGTCCCAGCTCTCCAGAGATTATTAGCAGGTGCAGTTATAAGGTAACACCCAACACTTCCTATAAAAGGCTATATTCTTTCAGTAAAAGCACTACAGAGAAAACAATAAAAACGCTAAGAAGCCTACCTGCATGCTAATCACCTTCCAGGCATCACCCCAGCCCTAACATGGGCTCTGACAGGAGCCATCCATCAAACCCCCACAGAGAGGAGATTCCTTGACGTTACCTGTTCATCACAACTTCATCTCAGAACAAGCCCACAGTCTTATGGGGCCTCAGTAGGCCCAGTCCTCCCCACCCTTCCCTAAGGACTGGGGCTCTTCATGGAGCTGAAGGCCAGTCCCTTTGCTGGATCAGGTTAAACTGGCTCAGGGCCTTCTTCACCAGGCTATTTATGCAAGAGTCCTTTCTTTGTCAGGTGGTCCATGGAGAATCCAGTGTCAACCAGGATATGCACCTTTCCTGGGGGTGGCTTCAGAGGGCTGGTAAGCAGGGAAATTACAGTAGCATCCCCATCCCTGCTAATGAATGCACATCCAGGACCACAATCGCACACACACGCAGAGTGAACCCCGACTTCATTCCATAAAGTTTGCCCAGGGTTTTATAGAATGTCAGGCTTTTGCTCTCCCCCGTCTCTCTTGCAGAAGGAATAAATCCAGTCTGGGCTTAGCACCACTTTATGCATTACATTGCCCCTAGGATAGCCTACAGGAGAATTCGTCTTCAGAGGGATCCTGTGGTCTTGAGGTTGGAGCCCCAAATGCTGATGGATCTACTCTCAATCTTAATCTAGCCAATCTGCCAGGTTTTCTAGGCACCCAACATGAGTGAACTCCAGAGAATGAGAGTTTAAACTAGCTAGGGCATAGGTCTCTCTCCAGTGCTTCATGTGTTTGTGGTTTTGTACATTTTTTTCTCATAATGAAATTTGGAGGTGGAAGCCCAGCTCAGCCTTTCTCTGTCAGAGCCCCTGCAGAAATGCCAATTATGTCTTGGTGCTTCCAATCAGATCAAGAACACTTGAGTGTCTAGTCTTTTTACCCTACGCTAAAGCCCCCTTTCCCTTTACATTGTAAGCTCTTTAGGGCAAGGATTGCATTGCCCGCTCTCTGTTCAACACCTAGCCCAGCAAGGCCGCAGTCCGGATCAGGGGCCGCTAGATGCGACACTGATGTCAATATTGCCTACACGCAGAAGAATGTTGCAAAGTCAAGCACTTAAAATGCCATATTTATGGTCTTGTCTGTGCCCTGGGTGAGGCTGGAGTTCTGTTAAAGGACAAATAGTATGTGATCATGTCATTAAAGACAGTCGTAACGCATACGTGCGAGTGGGGGGGGGGGGAGTCAAATTAAGGCTACATGAGCAACCTTCATTAAAAGTAGATCTTACATAACTTCTATTCCTTTAAGAGGAAAGAGGTAAAAATGACTAACAACCTGTCCCATCATGCATCAGCAGCAGGTTTGTTCTACAGGACTTGACTACATTAGCAACCGTTTCCCGCTGGCAGCTGGCCCTGGGCTGGGCTGCTGGTGCCATGTGCTGGGTCTGAGGGAGCCCCCAGCCCGTCATTCTTTCTCCCCTCTGGGAAGTGGGGGGAGCCCCAGGTGATGCCCCCGGTGGGAAGAGGGGCTGGGCTGCTGGGAAGATGTGGGAGGCATGTGTCTAGTGGGAGGCCCAGCTCTTTCTCATCTCCCCTCCCACTGCTCCAGGTCCCAGGTCATTCCAGTGCAGTGGTGGCGTGGGCCCAGCGGTGGAATGTTCACATTCAGTTATTTTGGTAGGATGCCAACATTTCCCTGGAGAAGAAGCGAGAGATGGAAAGAGTGACTTCAGTGTGAATCAGTGAGCACAGTGTCTGTCTCAGTCAGACCCAAATGGAATCAGGAGAGAAGGGAAAAGCACTTCTGTAACCTGGGGATTTGCTTCCTGCCAAATTTCAATTCAAATACAGTTCAGTTTACATCCTGGAAAGCAGGGACGTGAAAAGGATTTGAGGTCATGGTGGACAAGCAACTCAACAGGAGCTCCCATTGTGACACTGTGGCAAAAAGGGCTAAGGGGGTCCTTAGAGAAGGGGTAGATAAAAGTTGACCTAACCACCAAATACGTTTCCTTTTAAATAACCGGATTAACATTAAATTTGAAATGATGACCGCTGGTTTTAACGGCTACACTTCCCTCTCTTAAAATCATTTAAAGAAAGTGCTGCTTAAATCCCCAAATTTAAATTTAGTAAATTGTGCAACTTTTTAAATTATTTACAGGTGCCAGGGTAAACCACCTCTCTTTATGTCAACTCAAGCTTTATAAATGTCACGATGCTATGTTCTGCATGTTGTATCTAAATTACATACAGTCTTCAGAAGGGAAGAAATTCTGGTATTGATATTTTTCCAAATGTAAATAATTGTCAGTTTCTGTTGCTCTGAAAAGCTTTTTCCTTAATTACTTTTTTTGGTTTCAGGTTAGCTAGAAAGTGCAGAGAACGAGTGAGTGCTTCATTTGGATTAGTTCATTCAAAGCTGGCAAAAAATGAGAGGGAATTGAACTAGCAGGAAAACTTGTTTTCATTTTTCAATGAATAAAAACCAGGTTGGAGAGGATGAGATCTATTAAGCATAAAAACATGAAGAGCATGGGGCACATATTTCAAAGTTATTTAAGCACCGAAAAATCTATAACAAAACACCTGGTAGGAATAGAATTTCTATACTGTAGCCTCCTGATTAGCCAAAAGTACCAACATTTTTATAAAGACTACATTTGGTTTCAATTCAGCATGTTTTAATGGTTAACCACCAATAGAAATGCACCTTTCTTTAGGAAAATTAACAAAGTGTAAATAAGAATGTCCATACTCGGACAGACCATCACTCTATCTAGCCCAGTATCCTGTCTACTGACAGTGGCCAAGGCCAGGTGCCCCAAAGGGAATGAACAGAACAGGTAATCATCAAGTGACCTATCCTCTGTCGCCCATTCCCAGCTTCTGGCAAATGAGGCTAGGAACAAAACAAAATTAAAATCAATTACAGTAAACCCTCGATTTAACGGACCTCGATTTAATGGACTTCGGATGCAACGGACAAAATTTCTGAGCAAGTCTGATGCATCCAAAATCCATTTCTCGGGGGCTGGCTGCCGGCACCCGGCTGCCGCCCGGGTCCAGGCAGCGGGCGGGCTGGCTGCCGGCTCCCGCCTGCGGGCGGGCTGCCGGGTCCCGGCCGGCTCCCACCTGCGGGCGGGCTGGCTGCCGGGTCCCGGCTGCCGCCCGGATCCCAGCAGCGGGCGGGCTGCGGAGCTGCCGCCCCGACCCTGTGGCGGGCGGGCTGCTGCTCCGACAGCTTGTGTTTTTTTTATTATTATTAAATAACGGACTTTTTGATTTAACGGACACCCCCTCGCCCGAATTAGTCCATTAAATGGAGGTTTTACTGTATTTTAAATTCAGATTTCCTCCTTGAAGACTTAAATCATGATTCAAATGGATTTGACCCAATCTGCACCTGCAGGTATATAATGAGTAGGAATATGGACGTGATTTTAACCTGTGTATGGCATTAGCCAGACAAATGCTGGAATATTGTATACAGTCCTGGTGTCTGCATGTTAAAAAAGGCGTTGAAAATTGCAGAGTGCCTAAAAGAGCCACAAAAATTATTTGAGGTCTGGAGAAAATATATTCTAGTGAGTGACAACTTACAGTTTAATCTGTTCAGTTTATTACCAAAACCCCCTTTTAAAAAACAGAGATTGTAGATGATGGTGTGGAAGCACCTTCCTGGGAAGAAAATACCAGGTATTAAAGGGCTCGTGCATCTAGTGAAGAAAAACATGCCAAGAACTAATGGCTGGAAGCTGAAGCTAGACAAATTCAGATGGAAATAATGGACACATTACTGTAACAGGATGATTAACCATTGGAAAAAATAACCAGGGGAAGTGGCAGATTCTTGACCTCTTGATGTCTTCAGATCAACACCAGATGCCTTTCTGGAAGAGGCTTTAGTCAAACAAGGTCTTGAGCTCAACGCAGGGGTAACTGGGTGAAACTCTGGGCCTTGTGACATACAGGAAGTCAGGCTGCATGATCTAATGATCCCTTTTGGTTGTTATCTAGTCATCAAAGGCCTTGACCAGCAATGGAGGTGAGAACTTCTGAATAAAGGTCACAAAAATCTCTTGCCGTGGAAAACGTTCGGCAGCCGAGGTACAGGAGTTGCTACTGGCTCCCCGACCTGTGTTTTGGAACATCAAGTTGAGTAAATGTTTGAGATGATGTGGGGGAATAAGCTAAAACTGGCTCGTCTCGACTTCCTCCCCAAGTTTATTAAAATGTTTGTGCTTGTGATCAGTGGTAAAGAGGGGACTTCACCTTCTTGTTAAGGTATCAAAGGCTTAAGCAAATCTAGGCTCAATGACTAGGCGATACTGGTGTGTGTGTAAGTAACTAACATAATATTTTTAATGTATCCTCTTTGCATGCTAGAGATACACAGAGCCCTGGAGTGCCAAGCCCGGGGCTGGAGGACTCAGGGCCGGCAGAGTAAACTCTCCTGGTGCTGAGGGATCTGGAAGGAGTGTGCTCCTCCTTCAGGCCTGTTGCCAGTTGCAGTGTTGGTTTAGATCCAGCTCTGTAAGCCACTGCATTGATTTGGAATCCAGCCGGGCGATTGCTTTGCACTGTGTTGGCATTTGAATCTCAAGCAGTGCCCTGTGGCGGGGGGGAGGGGTGAAGGTCTACACAGCAGCAGGGAGTGGTGCAACAGACTCAAGCTAACCTGCTAAAACCAGCAGTGTGGACACTAGGCTGAGACTCGTGCTAATCTTGCTGGTGGGGTGACTAGCTCGAGTCTGTGGACCTGGGCTGGGGGGCTTGCTCCCAGCTGCAGTGGAGATGTTCCCTTAGTGGCTGGCAAGGGAGCCTGAGTATACAGTCTTGTGATCCGGCTGACGAGCTGATTACATCTTGGTTCCTGTCTGCTTGCAGACCTGACCATGCTACATGGAGATTGAAGAGAAGGGAGGGGCCTGCTTCTATCTGATCTATGTGCATGTTGTGTGGCCAGCACCCTAACCGACTTTGGCCTCCCCCTTCGGGGTCTGGGAGTCTGAGCACTTTTGTGCTAGCTCCTCCTGGAGGGTGTGAATGTTAAAGGAGTCTGGGGAGGGCTGTGAAGGGAAGCGGAAAAGTAAATTACAGCGGCGGTGGGGACGGGTCTGACTAAACCAGCGCACAAAGAGCTGTTTGTGAAGTCAGGCAGTGCCACTTTCCCCATGGCCCCTCAAGAGCTCCTCATGCTGCCTCTTTCTGGCCGTGGAGACTCATCGCCTCGCAAGGGGCGACTTGACATCTAGCACTGTGGTGTCATAGCCAAACCACCTGGGCCTGCTTGGTACTACACCAGCAGGGCTGCAGGATGTGGAGTCGCTCTGGGTCCTGTTTGAGAGCCGGATCCATTTTGGCCCAGCCACACTTGTCTGGGTGACTTCCCCCCTTCGGGCCCTCATCCGCCTCTGCTCCTCTTGCAACCGTTCACTGTGACCTGGGCGTAAAACGGGCATCGGCTCCTCTGTTCTAAAATGGGATCTTGTGTCTCCTCGTTAGATACTTCTGATCTAGGCGGGGAGAGCTTGGCCGGAGACCTTTGGAGAAGGAGGAAAGTGTCTTTCTCTTGTAGGCCCCTATCCCTATAGTCTCTGAACCCCTTGCTGTCTCTAATGGAGCTATCCGCCCAGCACCTCCCATTTAACAGCAGGAGACGGGCCTTCAGTTGCCCACGACTTGCTTGCCTGTGCTATTGCAGTGAATCCTTTGAGTGGAGCTGGAAGCGGCTGTTTCCCTGCAGTGGCCAATCGCATGAAGTGTACATAGCGACTAGTGGCAGCCCATTCCCGGTGACTGTTTCTCTCAGTCCAGTGTGCCTGCAGGCCCCTGGAGCTGCCCCCTTCCCGCGTTCCAGCGGACGGCGGTTTCTCGTTTGTCTTTGCCAGGCCATGCTCGTCTCCTGAGCACAGGGATGGCTCCATCCTGTGCTGTGGCTCACAATGGGCCTTTTGGCCCTGCAGGGCCGAGGTGGTCTGTGGAAAGGGGCAGATGTCAGCTCTGGGAAACCTCATTTCCATCAAATGTCAATTAAATAACTCCAGTGTCTGATTGGCTGGTCCCCCTGCCAGGGCAGAGCTCCCCTCTGCGCGCCAGTGACACTTTAGATGCCAGGAGAGATGCTTTCAGCACCAGCGAAGTGTCCATCCCCCGCTTTGGAGCAGGGTACTGCATGCTGGGGCACTTTAACACCACATGGTTATAGGCCCAGCCCTTGCTCATGGTGAGTGACTGGAAGACATGCCCAAAATAGCTCTTGAACTCCTGTATTAGGCAACGCAGCTGACAGTGCTTGGTTCTGGGAACTTGCCCTGCAGAAGAACCGGTCCTCCCAGATCACGCTGTCTGCTGGAGAACGCACCCTGGTTCATCCCCACCTGCAACGCCCCTACACGGCAGAGTGTGGCTGTGGCAAACGCTCCCTGCACCTGGCTTTCTGTAGCCACTCTGGGAAACACCTTATGCAGCTTCGGTTGTGCTCTGTCTGTAGGCTCAGAGCCGTCTCCTGCCTCCAGACTGCTTCTTTTTGTGTTGCTGTTTGCAAATACAGTAAAACCTCGATTTAATGGACTAATTCGGGCGAGGGGGTGTCCGTTAAATCAGAAAGTCCGTTATTTAATAATAAAAAAAAAACGAGCTGTCGGAGCAGCGGCCCGCCCGCCACAGGGCCGGGGCGGCAGCTCCGCAGCCTGCCCTCTGCCAGGACCCGGGTGGCAGCCGGGAGCCATCAGCCAGCCCACCCGCTTGCGGGACCCGGGCGGGAGCCGTCAGCCCGCCCGCCCGCTGGCGGGAGCCGTCAGCCCGCCCGCCCGCTGGCGGCAGCCGGGCGGCAGCCGGGAGCCAGCAGCCAGCCCTCGACAAATGGATTTCGGATGCATCAGACTTGCTTAGAAATTTTGTCCGTTGCATCCGAAGTCCGTTAAATCGAGGTCCGTTAAATCGAGGGTTTACTGTAGCATGGTGTCTTCCTGGGCCTGAGTGAGCTAAAAGCTTTGGTGGGAACGGCTGGGGATGAGATTTAATAGACTAATCGGCTCATTTCCCCCTGGCCAGGAGCGGGTCATGTGGAGTAGAGGACAGAGCAAAATGCACAACAAACTATCTGTTTAAGTGATCTCGTATTCCAGGCTAGGAAGTAGCTATTTCCCGATCATGACCACAGGGTGTTCCCTGCAGTGCAGCTGCAGATTTTGCCCAGTCAGGCCAGTGTGTTTAGTTACCACAGTCCTGAGCTATGTAATGCCGTTGAATGGGGGAAATCTTTGGGTGAGGGGATCCGTCAGCTTGCGGTATCGGTGCCGGCATTCAGGAGGGAGGGAGATGGATTTGGGGAGTGAGCGGTTAATGTCCAGTCTCACCACAGTAACTTGGAACCACAAGGCACAAGCAGGTTTCACGTGGCCGCAGCACTTCCTCATTGGAGAGGAACGATGTGCGGTAGAAAGGCCCGTCTCTCCATGGTGACTGGGGGTGAGGAGTGCATCACTGGAGCACTCCCAGTAGGGAAGTGTGCAGGGCAGGGCTGCACTTGGGGTTGTGTGACACCTGGGGAGAAAAGCGTCTTGTGCAGCATCCGGGGAGCTGGCCTCAGTACCCTGGCGAGCTCAGTGCAGCACTGGGATGCTGCTTTGGCGCAGCTGATGCTAGGTGTCCCCCAAAGCAGGCCGGGAGCAGAGCCTGCTGCCTGGCTGGAGCTGGCTGGAGCCTCGGGTGACAGTTCTATTGCCCAAGCTCCAAGTGAAGGTGCCGGAGGTGGCAGAGCTCCAGCATCCCTCCCTTGTGCTCCTCCTCCCTCTGTTCTCGGGGGGCTGCTGGATGGCTGGAGGGGGGCTTTGTAGTCTTGCTGGGAGTGGAACAGGGGTGTCTAGCCCCATACCCAGTAAAGCGCAACTCCCAGCTTCTCTCCCGGTGCTTGGGCAGGATCTTGGCAGTGGTGTGAGGTAGGAGACTGGCTGTGATAGGTGCATGAAAGGTAACATGGAGGGAGAGGCCCTAGCTAAGGTCGGCCCCTTTGTGCTGGACTCTAGGTACCATGACGGACAGACAGGGAGCCCCTAACTCTGTTGCAAGTCCAGAGCCTGGCGTACCAGCTTCCATCTTGGCTTCTGCATTACAAATGAATGGCCCCTGTCAACCTAGAACTCCACGGATTGCATTAGGCCTGGGTCCTGCATTTGACCACTGCTGGCCTAGACCACGGGATGCCCTGGCCTGAGAGGCAGCTATCCCCATGTGTTGCAGCAAGTACGACAGGGTGAGCCTGCTTGAGATCCTGGGATGCTGACACTCGTGAGGGGAGCCGGACCAATGCAGGTGGTGTATGAGAAGAGAGAGGTAGATTGCCCCAGCTGGGCTGAGTGCAGGATGAATTGGAGGGCAGGCAGCTGTCAACCCTGCTGCCCTGCCCTGCCCCACCTCCCTTTGGTGTTACGCAAAGCAGGGGCACCCAGATGTCTCCCTTTAGTGTCAGGGCTTGTTAACCTGAGGCCATGTGGAATATTTGTGCATTGACCTAGTTTTTCCTTCTCTCAGTTCACCCATTCCCCCTTCCTACGTCTCGGGCAGCTGAGCAGTGTGGATCTTGAGGACGATGCGCGCGAGCTGGTGAGTGGCACAGAAAGGAGCAAGCGTTACTCCGACAGTTCCCCTTCTTGGCTGCGGCAGGTGTCTCCTCGCAAAGCAGCAGCGTGCACCGCGGGAGGCAAACCCACTGCCAAGGGGCTGTCTTTGTGTTATAAACCTAACTGACTACTTCTAACGTGCTCATCTTCCTCTTCCCCACCAAAAACACCTGCCTGCTTCTGCCTGGAAACTCTCATGTGTGAGCCCCTCTTGGAAAACTTGGGGTCAGTCGGACAATGTGGCTTGGAGAAGTGAGCTCAAAACTTAGTCTATGTCTTTAAGACCCCCTCCCTTCCTTCCTGCCCATACCCCCTCCTAGCTCCCACACAGCCACAGCCCGGGCTCTGGGCTCTATTCGAAGCACTCCCTCAACGGGTACATGTAACGGGGGGCAAGGGGTGTCCCAAAGACAGGCATGGAAGTTGCACTTGGTGCCTGTGCAGGGCATTGCCGAGTTGGACCCAACAGCGAGCACAGCCGTGTGGGAGAGCAGCTCACGGCGGCTCAGTGAGCACCCGAGGCTGGAGCCCCACTGGGGCTCCATGGAAAGCTCGCTTTCGCTGTCTGACCCAGATCTCTCAGGATTGAGAGCAGGCTGCTGCTGGCCAGGCCAATCGCCTGCCATGCTGTCACTCCCCCACGTGGGTACTCTCCTGCCCTCCCCTCTCACTTGCTAACCTCCCCATTCCCCACTGCTGAGCCCTGGCCCTGTGCTCTCTTCAGTGTGTCCTTGCGGCTCTGACCCCGCACGAGAGAGACAGGCAGGAGCCACGTCCTCTAGCTTGGAGCATACCCCAGGTGTGTATGCAGAAGGTCCCTTCCATAGGTAGATCCTCCCCCCTCCCCCCCACGTACTCTCCATGTGGAAGAGGGCGTTCAGCTGTCTGCTGACCCCAGTCCTCCATGCCTGACCCTACCGATTGGGATTTTGGGCTGGTTGTGCTGGGGGGATGCTCTGTGTGACTGGTTTTTAATGGAAAATTCCTGCCCCCGACTTCAGCTGTTGAGGGGTGGAAATCCAGTTGAGAACGTGCCCTGCTAATGGGAAAACAGCCCTCTGGGGACAAGAGGCACCCGAGCCCTGGCTGGGAGGCTGTGGTCCGTCCAAGCCCCTCTGGGATCATGGTTATTGTATCTCCTCTCAGAGCAGTGGGTGCTCGCCTGGTTTCCCTTCCCCTCTCACGTCCTGTATCTGGCTTTTGCCTCCCTCAGCGCCTAGGCTTCCCCCTCCATTTCCGTTGGGCTGCTGTCTGTTTGTGTTATGGTGGCGCCAAATTAGGCCCTGCACAGACACCGGGTCCTGCCTGAAGGGTGGACAGGCTGAGCAGGCGCTGAGCAGTCACTCCTTTCTGACAGGCTGTCACCCCTACATGAGCTCCCCCCAAGCTCCTCCTGAACCTCACATACCCTTGAGGGTGGGGCTGGGCCTCAGGGAGATTGAGCTGCTAGAGTAACCCTTCTACCATTCCACCATTCCACGTAGCACATCTGAGAGGGAGCCGCCATGAGCAGGCCAGGGGAGCAGGAGGGGGTGGGTTGTGTTCACACTGCTGCTGGAGTCTGAAGTGCCTCTAGACTCGCTGGCGTTGAGGTGTGCTGAGCTACAGTGATCTGACACTCCAACCCTTTTATCTTTCTAGCTACAGTGGTCTGAACGAGGGGACATGGTCTGTCTTCGCTTGTGAACAAAGCTGCCTCAGAGCCATTCTCTTGTCGTGTAGCAGGGCCTCAGTCACTCTCTTATTAGTTGTATTGCTGATCCCCACCTGACATCAGGGCCTAGTTGTGCTAGGTACTGTATGTCACGGAGTGCCCGGGGCGATGGTCTGGAGCTTGCTCCCTATGAAGCCAGTTAGGATTCCGGGGGAAGTGTCCCCTCTCCGTACACAGCCTGTTTCCAAGGCTAGGAGCTTCACGGGTACCTGCTTCAACCGTCCTCGGTCTGACCTCGGAGCATTCAGCACCTTCTGCCCCTCCGTGTGCTTCCCCCAACGAGCCTGCGGATTCTGCACCCCACTCCACAGTCAGACGTGATACTCAGCCAGGCAGTAAAACAGAGGTTTATTAGATGACCTGTACCTGGTCTAACACAGACCATACAGCGAGCGTAACCCCTCAGATGGATCCATTTTGGGGGCCAGAGAGCTAGCTAGCCTCTCTCCCTTCCCTGCCTGACTCCAGCTAGCTTCAGACCCCAAACTGCAAGTCCCTCTCTCCAGCCCCTCCTCCCCCCTGGCTCAGCCAGGTCAGGTGACCTCCCGCTCCCACTCGGGGTTAGATTACAGCTTCAGGTATGGACACCTGCAGAGAGGCTCTGCTTTGCATCAGCTACACATCCTTATCCCTTCACATAGACACTCAAACGCATAGGGGAAACTGAGGCACACACACAGTATTCCTACTCCGTCACACTGTACCAGCACCCAGCCGTGTCCCCACCCGGCAGCGCTTGCGAACTCACTAGAGGCAGGATACAAGCGAATGTAAGAAAAGGGCAGGCAGGAGGATCAGGGTAACAGAACTACCCTATTAGATAGCAATTGCTCTCTGCAGCCCCGTGCTCCCTGCTGTGTGCTCTGCGGGGATTTGTAGGGCCAAGGACAGCAGCAGAGCACTGGTAAATCCATCCCTTCCCTACGCGTGCAGTCGCTTGTATCAACGAGTTCAATGAATGCTGTGCTCCCTGTTCCTGCAGGGAAGGGGGAGGAGTGACGATATTCTCGAGATCTACGACTTGATCACAGTTCTCGATTGTTCTCTTAAAGCCCTTTCCCTCTTGGTACCTGTCTGTGCAGTGCCACAGGCTGCTAGGCCATGCACTGGCATGCAGGGGGAGACCTCACAAAACCTGTTTGAGCCAGTGTTGCCCATTGTCATGACTATCACAACTCCAGGATCACACAGCATCTATGCTGCGTTCCCAGCTCTCTGCGCAGGACTGAGGCAGTGGTGTGTCCCGCTTCGTTAAGTTGACTTTGTTTGTAGCCAGTCAGGGTCAACAGCTGAAAAGAGGCTGCTTCAAGGTGCCATCTAGGACGCTGGCGCAAACAACCAGAGCAGACGCTGTCCTACTCCTGTCTATGCCTAAAGCCCCTGGCAGTGAACAAACCCACATGTTATCCTTGTGAACAGCCACCTGGCAGAAGCTGGCAGCAAGAGCTGCGTGGAAGCAGGCGATGCGACCTGTTGATGTCGTCGTCCAGCATGCCGGTCCCTCGGAAGAGTAGCTGAGCACTGCTGCTGTTGGCTGGGGCTGGGACTTGGGGATAGCTGTTCCAAATGACAAACCTCAGCAGCCCTGCTTTGGGGCAATGCCTTATAAGATGTCCTGGCTGATCTAACACCTGATCTTTGCCTCCCGCAGGAAACGGAGGCCCCGAACCAGTTTCCCAGTGAGATTCCTCACAGCGAGAAGCTGCTCTCGCTCAAGTATGAGGTAGGCACCCCAGGTGATGCGTCTGTTTAGTTGGCATTGGAAGATTCTGGTTCATACTGATTTGAAAACTGGTGGCGCTCATGCCAGTGAATCAGTGGCGCTATGTGAGGGAGGAGGCAATGGGGTGGGGGGGTTATAACCTAGAGTGTGGAAAACCTCAGCACCGAGGCCGTTCTGGTACTGCAGGGCAGGAAAGTCCCTGCGGACAGCAGGACACCTGTCTCCAGAGTAATCTGTGGGGTTCCAGACAGCAGGGGGAGGTTGACGCGGAAAAGAGTGCTGGGACTGGGGGCATGAGCACAGCAGGGGTGAAGTAGGCTTCGTTGGGAAGGGGCGGAGCAGAGCTGACATTCAGTCCTGCAGGAAGGAGATCCCCTGCTGTGTTAGCCAGTGAAAGCATTTCCCTCTCCCTGAATCTAGAGCCTGGACTACGACAACTGCGAAAACCAGCTGTTCTTGGAGGAGGAGCGGCGGATCCACCACACGGTGAGTCTGGCTGTGTCTGAGCCCTGATGATACTCCAGCCTGAGCCCTGATGATACTCCAGCCACCCCTGTGGAAACTGGTCAAATGTCACTACGGGCCAAGGGTCAGAGATGCAGCTTAGCAGCAGCACAACCCATTGCTTCTGGGAACAGCTAGCCCCAGGCCCCCAGTTTAGTTTGAGCCCATTTCTCTCCGTGTGGGGCCACTTCTAGCTGACCATGGCCTAATTCATGCCAGCTAGCTTGGGGGAGGCCTGATGTGGGACTCTGTCAGCAAGGGGGATTTTAAGGAAGGAAGCTGATCCAAAGGCCCGAACACCCAAAATGATACTAAATTCTGCAGTCACGGTGTGGGGATGCTACCATTGCCATCCCAGAAGGAGACTCCCTTAAACAAAAATGAAAGCAGGAAGGTCAGGTAGTGTGGCTAAGTGCCTCAAGAGATCCAAACCAGGTCTCCTCCCAGACGAGTCCTTGAAACCAGCAGGAAGACTCATGCACCATGACTGGTGCTGTGTGAGGTGGCCTAAGGGCATTGGAAGAGAAGAGAGCCAAACTGGGAAGAAGAACAAGAAAGTCTTTAAGTACTTTATCAAGGAAACCTGCCAGACTGGGCGTGGGGTCTGCTTAGGGTGACCAGACAGCAAGTGTGAAAAATCGGGACAGAGGGTGGGGGGTAATTGGCACCTATGTAAGTAAATGCCCCAACCATCTGGACTGTCCCTATGAAATCAGGACATCTGGTCACCCTAGGTCTCCTGGACCCCTGGGGACTTACAGGAGCAAGGAAAAGGGCACTGCAGAAAGGCAAAACCACTTCTTTGTATCAGCCTCCACCACAGAGGATGTTGAGGAGATAAGTGTCAAAACAGGATGCGCTATGGTACCGACTGATAAGTATGCGCAATGCTGCAGAATAACTCCTGCCCGCACTCCTAGGGAAGACGCTCTCAACCTTCTGGCCATCTTAGAAAGGGAGTGGGATAGAACCTATGATGATGCTATTACATGAGTCAATGGCACGTCCTTACAAACATCCTATACAGGAACACAGTTCTAAGCCTGTAAGCGAAGTGTGTCAATTTTATTTAGCTCAAACACCCAATAAACGCTTGGGAGAGAAAAAGTCTTTGTTAATACCACGTTAGTGAACAGAGACAGTTTTCAACTGTTTGGATGAAAATCCTTTCCATTTCGGCGAATTGGGTTTAATCCTATCAGCTGTCACCAGACTGTCAGGAAAAAGAGTAGATCAGACCAGAATAAATAAAACCCTTCCAGGCTGTAATTTTCCGATGTCAGAAGAGGGCATGTATCTGATCAGCTTTTCTCTGGGAGCTGCCCTGCCCTGAGTACTTTGTGCAGAACTAACTCGGTATGGGAACGGCACTGCCAAGTAAGTTGCAGTTCTTGGGGAAGAGGGTGTGTGTTAAGGTGCGTGACACCGTCCTTCACCCTGTGGGTGCGTTTGGATAGCTGGAGCATCCTGTGCTCAGGAGCAGCTGAGGTCCTAGGTGGAGGAGTCTGATCTCCTGTCTCTCACAGGCGTTCCGAACGGTGGAGATCAAGCGCTGGGTCATCTGTGCCATGATTGGGATTCTCACCGGCCTAGTCGCCTGTTTCATCGACATCGTGGTGGAGAAGCTGGCTGGGTTGAAGTTCAGACTGGTGAAAGACAGTATCCTTCAGCCGGGCTGCGGCTGGGGGGAGTGGGTGACGTGGGGGCAGGTCTGGACAGGGAACTGCTGTGATCTCTGAGTGATAGAACAAGAGGCTGTCAACACAGTAGCGAGCAGAGTAAAATACCCACCAGGGACCTCCCAAAGGAAATGTCTGTGTAGGGTCAGGGGCACATGTGTTGGCACTGAGTGAACTAACCCTGCAAGAACTCTGTCCATCCATGGAGTAAGTTAAATCTATGGTTAGATTTATGAATGCCCTGGGCCAAGAGTAGTGGGTGCCCTTGTGATCTGTATCAGGAGGGGAGGTTTGATCTCACAGTGACTGTACCATAAGGAGCCCAGCGTGCTGAGAGTCCTGTCTCATTAGCGCCCGAGAAGCGAGGTTTCCTACAGCAGACAGGCCCATGGAGGGGCTCCCAGTCCTGATGGGATTCTGTCAGAGGCAGAGATGTGCCTGACGGAATAATGGGATTGATTCCTTGCTGCTACCTCGCTGGAGAGTAAAGATGGGTCAAGTCCATTACTCCCTTGGAGTGGATAGTCCAGCCTCATGGGTACCTTTCAGATGTTCTGCACGATGGATTCCCCTCATGTTTGCTGTTTACTAATGCGATTCATGGTCAGAGAGCAGTTCTGCTCTGCAAAACGGCAGCCCCTCCCTCTGCAGACCAGCCGTGTGCTCAGCTCTGGAGCTGCCGCGCTATTGACTGAAAGACGTGTCGGCTTAGAGCTGGCCGACGTCTTCCAGACATCCAAAAACCAGAACTATTTCAATGAAAAACCGTGCCCGCGTTCTTCACCCCACGGTCTTCTGTCCCCGGTCGGGGGAGCAGGGAGAACTGTGGCCTAACTGACCTCCCGCATCTTCAACAAATAGGATGACCAGACAATAAATGTGAAACATTGGGACAGGGGGTGGGGAGTAATAGGAACCTGTATAAGAAAAATACCCTAAAATCGGGACTGTCCCTATAAAATCGGGATATTTGATCACCCTATCAACACAGTAGTGTAATATCCTACGCCCTGTGGCAGACCATGGCTACTCATCAGGCTGTGAGCACTTCCAGGCAGGGACTGCCTCTCTCCTGTCCTTGTGGCACCCAGCACTGTGGGCTGCCCCATCTCAGTTGGGCCCTCCAGGAGCTATTGTAGTAGCTACTTGGGGAAGCTGGCAGATCCACTCTGGGATTCTTCAGGATGCAAGTTTCTGTATAACGTGGGCCACACACTCTGAGAAGGTGAGATCCCAGCTTGGCTCTGCTCTCTCGGGAGCAGGCCCTGGCAGGTAGGGAAAACCTTCTCTGTCAGATAGAACTAATTGTCTGGGACGTCGTTGAGAGCACAAACAAGGAGTCCTAGAATCATAGAAGATCAGGGTTGGAAGGGACCTCAGGAGGTCATCTAGTCCAACCCCTGCTCAAAGCGGAACCAATCCACAATTATGTCCTTGTTAGTCCCACCACGGCCTTGTTAGTGACTCTGCGTAGTCAGACTGCACTTCAGCTATTGTCCCAAGCCTGCCCCCCGTGCACCATGGTCTCTCGCTTTGGCCTTAAAGTGAAGGGCTGAAATCAGTCTGAATCGGAGATAACCCAGTCCCTTTTGGTGCAATGCCCTGGAATGCCAGAGCTCAAGTGTCTGGCTCCCTGCACCGCTCAGCTGGGGAGAAGATGCCTGGCAGAGGGGAGAGCTCAGGAATTAGCATTAGTGAAAATACACCAGCCAAGTCACCTACTTTCCATATTAAAAGCTCCTTCACCAGACTTGGTGCAGTGTCAGAATCCTTTAACTCTTTGATACCTGCACTTTCCCCTGTGATGTGTTCAAATGAAATGTGTGATTAGCATGTTCACAAACGCCTGAATCGCTGGGTGATCAGACTTTACCACTGTATTGCATTACGCTTGTCAGGGAAGCTGTTTAAACATTCCCTTGAAAGATGTGCTGCTCTGGGTGTGTGTGTAGTTGCCTTGCGGTGTGGGGCCGTCTCCTGGGAGATGGTGCATTGATAATGGGGGGGGGGGGGAGAGGCTGGTTCTCCAACTGGTGATATTTGAGTCTCTTGACTGATCCTCCCAGATATCGACAAGTTCACTGAGAAGGGGGGGCTGTCCTTCTCCCTGTTACTTTGGGCCGTTGTGAACTCCGGCGTGGTGATGGCTGGATCCATTATTGTTGCTTTCATAGAGGTAAGAGTCGAGAACCAGCGGTGGGCAGGTTGGTTTGCTCACTTCCCCCTACATTGGTTCTGCAGTGAAATCCGCAGACTCAACAGTTAAACATTCTAGTAAACCCCCCCTGCTTGGGGGAATAGGAAGTCACTTACAGTTTCTTGGAAGGCATTTCCCTGTCTGTGCTATGCTCCCCCTGCTGAAGCAGGTGGCTTCACAAAACATCTGGGCCTTAAACACTCTTTACTGCAGGCAGTTCTCAGATCTCTGGGTAGTTGAGTGGGATTATGTATCTTCCAGTAAAGCAGACATGGAGCTGCCGTGGGCATGAGATTGATGAGATTACATTGGAGGAGGTTTATGATGGCTGGAGAGCCAGTGTTTTTTCTAAGAGGGGAAGAAGATGCAAAAATGATAAAGCTCAGGATTTTTTGTCGTTGTTTGAGATGTTATTTATAACCATAATTCCTCTGTGGATTAGCACCGGGACGGACCCACGCAAGGATTTCTCCTCAAGGGAGCAGTCTAAAACGAGGCACTGTCTCTTTCCAGTTTGGTCCTTTATTTGCTACATGCACACAACCCTAGGTAACCGCATGCAGCAGGCAGGCAGAAGGATCACCGCAAATAGTCAAAGCCAGAGCAGGCGAGGTGTTAAGGAGGGAGCTTTTGGGAACCCTGACAGGAACGGTTTGCTCGCTGGGCTGGATCCTCAGCTGGGGAGATGGCGCCGCTCCCTCAACATGAGCTGACCTGCTCCCGTTTACACTAGTTCAGGTCTTGGCCAGTCTCTATATTTCCTGCACGTCCAAGTGTTTAAGGATGAAAAGCTTGTAGGCAGAACCAGGCGCTTCTGAGACAGAAGCACAGCAGCCCTCTTAGACTGCTGCCCGTCTGGAGGGGGCGATGAAGGGAACAAATCACAGTAACAAGGCAAATGAGCAGCATCTCCAGTGGGGAATCAGGGTAACGACCTTAAAGCACAGTGGAGTCTGGCTAGTGTCTAGACCTGTTCTGCGTTGAGGAAGTTGAAGATAAACATCCCGCCCTGTCTAAAGCGGGGGATGGGGCCTTTAGCCCTGAGGCAGAATGAATGCAGACATGGAGGTTCACACGGCACTTGTAGGCCTCCCTTTCACACCCTCCCCTTTTGGAGCAGGTCCGGAGTAGCCTGGACTATACACGGTGCTGTGGTGTTACTCAGTGCTGACGTGTGCTGGGCCGTGCTCTTGGGGCAGTCCGGCTGCCAACTGAGTGTTTGTTCCCGAGTCGTGTTGAGCAGCAGCTTGGTCTAGCAGGGTCTCTCGCGCCTTCAGCTCGGCCGTTGTTCTCCTGTCAAAGCACCGGGCTCTTTCTATAGAGTTAAAGGAAGCCAGGCAAATATAAACCCTTCTGCAGCCCTGCTCCCGTTTAGCCCCTCCACCAGAGGATCTGCTGAGCTGGCTTTAGTAGTGTTGTCCTCTCCTTGGACGTAGTTTTTGGAGACTATCTCCTGGGGCACAGCCTGTTCCCTAGTTTCTTCCAAAGCGGGAACCGCCTCATCTCCTATGAATGGATTCAGTCCACCCTGCTTCAGTGCTCCTGGCAGGTCTGACTAGTCTCAGCCAATCGGATTTTGCTTGAGGACAGCTAAGAAGTTACCTGTAAACAGGCAATAGAGGCGGTGCCAGAGGAATAATCTCTCCCCTGACTAATCGCAAGTCCCACTCCAGGGAAGGAGCTGCTGTCTAGCCAGGGCCTTGCCTCTGGAACATGCCTGGCCAGCTGTAGAGGTTGGGGAATGATCCCTACAGGAAGCAAGGCTCAGACCGCTCCTCAGTAGCGGTCATGTTTTCCTCCTTACAGTGGATGGGGTGCTGAAACGGTCAGGGAGCGGCCTCCGGCCCTTGCTGCCATTCGGGATGATGGAAGCCACTGTGGAAGGGCTGATGCTAACAAACTCTCCCTGTGCTTCTAGCCTGTAGCTGCTGGCAGCGGGATTCCTCAGATTAAGTGCTACCTCAATGGCGTGAAGGTTCCTCATGTCGTCCGCCTCAAGGTAAGAGGCTGGGTTTTGGTGCGAGTGCCCTTGGCGAGTGCCCATTCGTCCCTCCCTCACCCCAGTGTGGTAAGGCAGACCAAGAGCTGGCAGCATACAGGAGCTAGGCCTTCCCCCTCTGGCATTCACCAGCCCGGTCTGCCTCCACACCATGTCATTGCCCCTGTGCGCTGCCTGGACATGAGCTCCTGTCCCAGCTCTGTGAAGACATCCCTTGGCCTCCCATCTGCAGCTGATAGTGGCACCTTCTGGGGGAGAGGAAACTGGCCCCCGAATCACCAGCAGTCGCCATCCTGCCCAGCTTTGTGACTCACCTTGGGCAAGTCCCTTCACCTCACTGGGGCTCAGTCTAATAAATGCACCAGTGCAGATCCCTTTGGGGCCGGCTGGGGCGAAGCGCTAGGTAACTGCAGTATCACTGCTGGTACGGCTTGTACGTGCGTGTGCATGCTTGTGTCTTGTAGCCTCCTGTGCTCCCAGCCCAGCGTGGGCTGCTGCTCCCCCACCCGCTCCCTTCCAGCGGTAGTCAGTCATCGCGTGCACCAACTGGCAATGGGAAATGGTGTCTAAAGGGGTTTTTCCAGTCCGCAGGCCCTACAAAGCAACCTGGGGGCTCAGCACTGGCCGTGAGATCTGTCCCGCAGCAGAGCTTTGCAAACTGAAACGGCACCCAGGGCCTGGGAGGGATCTGAGAGCTCGGCAGGCTCCGCACTGGAGAGCGGCTGCAGCAGCAGAAGTTTAGACGTTACAGCTGCAGCAGTGAAACAGCAAAGCCAGAGACCAGAGCCAGAGAACTTTCATTGGCTCCTGCTGCTAGAGCTGCTACTTGCTAGCTACCCGCCTCCCCTATAACTTTGGGAGTGTGATTTCCAGGGGAAAGGGGCTGTAACTCCATCTTCCCCTTTGCTCTCTCCCAGGTCTCTGGATTGCAGGGAGTAGCTGTGTGTGAAGGGACCCCGGTGTATGGTCTGGAGCTCTTGACGTGTCTCCCACCAGCCCGGCGTTGAGGGTGACTGCCCCGTGACTTGCTGCCTCTCCTGTGCTAATCGGGGACCCTCTCTTTGTTTTCCAGACCTTGGTGGTGAAAGTCTGGGGGGTGATTCTGTCGGTGGTCGGAGGCCTGGCTGTCGGGAAGGTAATTTACCCAGGAAGTGAATGTCATTCAGCCACCTTCCGAAGCTCACTGTCGGTGCATAGTTACCCCTCTGTGCTGCACCCTGGCGCCGGGAGCTGCTGCTGTCACGCTCGTGTGTCTAACTCGAGCGTTTGTGATGCCTTGGTCACCGCAAGCATCTGAGAGGCTCCATCCTAAGCCATTTGGTTCATGCGGCTACATGTATCTGTTTGTCCTGGGTCTATGACTTTGCCGCTTTCCCCTTTGCTCTGATGCCCCTCATCTGTGGGCGGCGTTGAGGTACCTCCCAGAACAGTAGGACTTCTCCCTCGTCCCCTCAAAATGCTATACAGTAAACCCTCGATTTAACGGACCCCGATTTAACGGACTTCGGATGCAACGGACAAAATTTCCGATGCATCCGAAATCCGTTATTGGGGGCTGCCGGCTCCCGCCCCAGGGAGCCGGCTGGGTTGACAGCTCCCGCCCGGCTCCCCGCAGCGGGGACCCCTGCGGGAGCTGTCAACCCCCCCCCCCCCCCCCGGCTCCCCGCAACGGGGAGCCGGGGGGAGGGGGGGGTTTGACAGCTCCCGCCGGGCTTCCCGCTGGGGGGAGCCGGGCGGGAGCTGTCAACCCCCCCACCCGGCTCCCCGCAACGGGGAGCCGGGCGGGGGGGCGTTTGAGAGCCTCCGCTCGGCTCCCCGCAGCGGGAAGCCGGGCGGGGGGTTTGAGAGCTCCCGCTCAGCTCCCCCAAGCTGGAAGCCGGGCGGGAGCTGTCAACCCCCCCGCCCGGCTCCCCGCAGCGGGAAGCCGGGCGGGGGGAGGGGGTGGGGTGGGCTGACTCACGGCTGGCTCCATATAACGGACTAATTCGGGCGGGGGGTGTCCGTTGTCACCCGAAAGTCCGTTATTTAATAATTTAAAAAAATTATTAAATAACGGACTTTCGGTTTTAACGGACACCCCCCGCCCGAATTAGTCCGTTATATCGAGGTTTCACTGTAATAACTTCATGGCCCAGCTGTTTTTCTGCATATAAAAGGCAGGGCCAGTGCTAGGGAGTAGCAAGCAGGGCAATTGCCCGGGGCCCCACACAGCTAAACTACTGAGGCTTCAGCTTCAGCCCTGGATGGCGGGGCCCCAGTGAGTTCAATGTCAGCCCTGCTTGGTGCCCCCCCCACAAACCTGCTTGCGGTCCCCCAAGGGGCTCCAGACCCTTGGTTGAGAGCCACTGCAGTACAGGACTAGCAGTGTGCCGTGCTTTCCTGGGGGATCAGGGGACCCTGGGTGGTGGCGAAGTATCCCGATGACATCTGCTGACCTGCCATGACGCGGAGGAGATGGGCAGGGGAGTCACAGCCCCTGTGGCTGTCTGGTTCTTTCAGTATCTATAGTAGAGGCCATAGAGAATGAATCCTACAATGCTGTCACTGCACTGTAAGGTGGCCTTCCAGAGAGTCCTGCTGGGACATTGCCGGGCAGAGGTGCAGTCACTGGTACAATCGGGTTATGAATGGAGTTTGGGTCCACTCCAATGCAATCCTGGGGCTCCCCTGCATTGACAGAGACAGCTCTTCAGGAATTCACGCTCCAGGCTGTAGGGACCGTGGTGGTTTGTCCAGGCCAGCTCTTATCGTTAGAGCCACTTGTTAAAGCTGGGAAGTATGGGAGTAAGATCAGGTTTCCACTTCCTGCAAAGAAACCACCCCGTTGGAGCCGGCCATAGAATCACTGTGTGCTGCGCTCCCTCCCAGGCCCTGCAGCGTGGCTTTGGAGTCGAGCCGGGGGCGTGGACGGGACGCACAGAGTTCACGCTCTGAGTGCCCGTGTCTTCATGGCGAGGCTACAAGAAGCGAAGCTGCCTTTCTCCTCTAACGTCTGCTTCTCCGCCTTCAGGAAGGGCCCATGATTCATTCCGGAGCGGTCATTGCAGCTGGGATCTCGCAAGGAAGGTCGACTTCTTTGAAGCAAGACTTTAAGGTTAGTTAGCTCACTCCCAGAGTCTATAGTGGGGGGTGGGGGTGGGGGGGTCCATCCGCACATGCTGGAGAAAGAGCTGTGGTTACTGGCTCATGACGTCTCGGGAGGACACAAGTGGATCTCTGGTCCAGAGGACAGAATCAGTATAGTGAAGTGCTCTTCACCTTCCCAGTGCGATTTAGGGCCAGCCAACTAGCTCGTCTGAATCCAGAAGAGCCTGCCCTACTGAAAAGGTGAGGTAGGGCAGTGAGATGGAGATGGGCCTGCTGTGGGCATGAGTGCTCTGGACTTCCACGCAGACAAAGCTATCAGCCTGTTGTTTCCTCAGGGTGGCAGGGGCCAGGGACTCTGCTCGAGCAGTCAGCTTGGGGTGGCTTGGAAGGAGTAATACTGTCCTGTCCTGAAGGGGGCTTCATCCAATCCGATTTGCCCTAAACCATTCCAGTTACAGTGCTCTCTGGGTACCTATCCCACAATTCCCAGCAACAGTGCATTGGGGGGGGGGGCTTGGGGCTTGAAATGAATATATTCCCCCACAGCACCCACTGCAGCTGTGCTGAAGAGAGCACAGGAGCGATGGGTCCGGCAGTGCTAGTGAGGAGGGCGGGGCAGTGCAGGGCAGGGCAGGGGGATAGTAAGAGGCTTCCCATGTTGCTAAACTTAATTCAATTGGTCACTGATGTAACCGTCTAAGCGGTCTCAGCAGACTGAACACGCTGCAGCTGATCTGTATCTGGAAGCCAGAGCCTTGACGCAACCCTGCGATGCTGCCAACGGGGCTGGGTGGGTCAGGTGGGCAGCACGAGACGCCACCGTGTGGCTGTGGCCACACCGCTGTTCTTAGCACACTGGCATGAGCAAAGCTAGCCGGGATCACCCCGCTGGAAAGCACGCTCCCGGCGGCCCTGCGTCAGGGGAGCAGACTGCACAGTGTGTCTGCTTTCAGTGGGTCACATCCTGGCTGCGATGAGTCGTGTGCTGGAGGGGGGTGTAATAAATTATTCCAGGGATATAACACCCCTCCAGGGGTACGGGAATAGCTGCGAGCCACGTCCTCTGCATGGGAGAGCCGCCGATGTCAGCCTGTTTTCATCTCCATGCTGGCGCTACAGGGGGCGTTCTCGGGCTGCTGGCACCCGTGCAGCTGATAGCCGCTGTCCTTGTGTTGTTTCAGATCTTCGAGTACTTCCGCAGAGACACGGAGAAAAGGGACTTCGTCTCGGCCGGAGCGGCTGCGGGCGTGTCTGCCGCTTTTGGCGCCCCAGTGGGTAAGGTGTCTTCTGATGCTGGGTGTTTCCCTGCAGGCCAGACCCTGCCCCAGGAGGGACACTCATCCCACCCTGCTAGGGGCAGCGATCTGGCTCACCCAGAGACTCGTGACTGTCCCAGCCCTCCTGTGGCGAGTGGGTTAGTCAGTCACACTTACAGGAAGTGACCTGCGTGGATAGAGCTTGGAGTGGCCGCTTCGGGCGCTCTGTATATCTCCTCTCAGGCAGTGCTTGAACTGCTACTTTCAGAGCTGGGGTCCCTTGTAGTGCGGCCAAACTAGAGAACAGCGGCGGCTCCGTCTGTCTGTCCCTCTGCTCCTGCCCATCAAGCTTGGTGGCAAACAAAAAAAAAACCCCAACAACGTGCAGGCTGCTGCCTCTGCCGGGCTTCTGTCTGATGCCGAGGGGAGCCCCCGGAGAGCAGAGAGAGGGAGCTGGGTCAGGCTGGGTGAGCTGTTAACCCCACCAAGGGACAGCGGAGCCCTCCCAGGTAGGGTGTCAGTATCAGTCTCTACAGGAAAACCCGTGCGGGTTCCCGCCTCTGACATGAGCCTGAAATCTAGGTGTAAAGTTGCGGGTTAAGGAGCAAGTTAGTCCTCCAGAGAGCCGCCCATAGCCACGGTGAACCTGTGCCCCCGCATTGCTGCTCCTCCCCGCTGAGTGACTGGGGAAGTGGCAGGGTGCAGGCCGAGCACGCTGTCCCAGGGGTCCCCAAAGGGCACCAGGCTTTGTCCCCACAGCAGAACTGTCCCGCTGCCATGGCAGGCGTCAGGACACCCAGCGTTCCAGCTCTTTGCCAAAAGCGACAATGTGCGGTGCTCCCCCAAAGCCTCCTGGTGGCATGACGAGAGCTGCTAGCATAGACGTGCAGCTGGGACCCTCCCCAAGGCTTGGCCAGCCACTGGCCTGCTTCCGGGGCTCGGGCTGGTGGGGGGGTCCCCTTGGCGAGGTGTCATCAGCCACAGCCAGGTGTTTCGGTTCCTAGTGTGGGGGTGAGGTCTCCAGCCCCGTGAAGCTGTGCCCCTTGTCTCTGCACGCCCAAGGGGCAGGTTCCTTCCAGCCCATGGAACTGGGAGATCAAAACTCGCCCTGAAAAGCCCAGCCACTTCCTGACCGGCTCCATTATAATGGCCCCATGGCCTTCTGTGTCCCTAGGGGGAGTTCTTTTCAGCTTGGAAGAAGGTGCGTCCTTCTGGAATCAGTTCCTGACGTGGAGAATCGTAAGTGTTAACAGCCTGAGGTAGAGGCTGCGCTGCCGCCTTGGCTCAGGCAGGGCCAAGTACAATTGGACCCACCGGTCCTGGGCCACCTGGCTGGGCACCGGCTTCTGAAAACTCAGCCTCCAGCTGGGGGTTTGACTGGGGAGGGGCAGGATGTCTTGTCCAGCCAGGGGCCTGCGCTGGGTAGAGACGCCCCTGTCAGTAGGGGACTGTCGGGTGAGTCTGGGTCTTGTCTGAGGCCAAGGCGGAGGATGCCGATGGTTCCCCTCCCAGAGAAGCTGCCATTTAGCACTTGGAGGCCTACGCCAGGGAAACGGGAGGGATAGCTCAGTGGTTTGAGCATTGGCCTGCTAAACCCAGGGTTGTGAGTTCAGTCCTTGAGGGGGCCATTTAGGGTTATGGGGAAAAATAAGGATTGGTCCTGCTTTGAGCAGGGGGTTGGACTAGAAGATGATCTCCTGAGGTCCCTTCCAACTCTGAGATTCTATGATGTAAAGGGAACAGTGCAGACCCCTCAGAAGAGGTGCGAGGCACTTGTGTGAAAGCACAGAGCGCACAGCACTGCATGACCCCCAAGGAACAGGCGGCTCCTGCCTATGGAGCTCACAACGTAATAGATGTGCTGATTCGGGCACCAGGCACTGGTTGAGGTGTGAATTAACTCCTGCCCTCCCTGCTGTAAGAACGCTTTGGGGAACGAGTGGGGCCGAGACAGGCCCCTGTTGGGTGGAGCGGGGTTTGGAGGGTTGTGACGACAGGCAGCCGAGGTGGCAGGTAGTCTGGTGCCATGACGCTCTTTTGCTTCTCTCTGCAGTTCTTTGCCTCCATGATCTCTACGTTCACGCTGAACTCCATCCTGAGCTTTTACCACGGGAACCCCTGGGACCTCTCCAGCCCGGGTCTCATCAACTTTGGGAGGTTTGACAGCGAGGTAAAATTGCTGGCCGTGCTGATGGGTTTGTGCCGTCACTGGGCAGGCCCACGCCCCATACTGGGCATGCACTGCAGCCTTGCAGGTAGGGGCAGGACCTGAGGGCAGAAGATGGGGCCATTCACTTCCTTTATGCCCTTCCCTGAATGTTTGACAGTATGAGGCACCTCAGGCTGCGGGGGGGCAGCCTCTGCGAAGGCCAGATGCACCCAGATCAAAACTTCCTGCCAAGCAGCCTCCAGGAAGCATTTGTCCAGCTGTTGCTGGGCTCTGGTTCTGTGAGGGGGGGGGGGTTCTGTGGGGCCTGGAAGCGAGGAGCCCTGCTGCGGCCCTTGCTCTGGGCAGCCTGGAAAGGCCTTGAGCTGAGGCGGCAACTTGGCACCGAGCAAACGGCTGGGCCGAAAGGTCACCAAACCCATTTCTCCTTGTTTACAGAAACTGGGCTACACGTTCCAGGAAATTCCTATCTTCATCGCCATGGGCGTGGTTGGTAAGATCGGTTCCATTGAGTAAACGTCTCTGAAGAGCCCCCTTCCTCTGTCCTTACTCCACTTTCTGGGGAGAATGGGAAAGCCATTAAGAAGCACCAGAGCAAAGGGCCCTCGGGGAGCCTGCTGCTGCTTGATGCTTTCAAGGGCCACAGCTAGATTCTCTGGCCAATCTTGATCCTCCATGGTGAAGGTGAAACCCCTTAACTTTGTGCTTCCCCATTGCCGGGTAGGGTTAGGGGTGTGGCAGAGCCTGTCAGGGGGACGTTGGTCTGAGGTCTGGCTCCCTGAGCGGCTGGGGGAAGGAAACTGGTGGTCTAGGCAAAACTCCCTGCCCGCTGAGAGTCTCTGGGCAGGGTGTTTGGAATGAGAACCATGTGAGAATTCTTTTCTGATCCGCTGTTTCCGTACAGCCCTCTCCTGCTGTGCTGGGCACAGCACACATCTAGAAATCTGTCTTTCAGCTGCAGCCTGCCTCTGCCTCAGTGCTCTATACAGTCCACCACTGGATTTAACAAAATGACCAGAAGTTAGGATGACCAGATGTTCCCATTTTATAGGGATAGTCCTGATTTTTGGGTCTTTTTCTTATACAGGCTCCTATTACCCTCCCACCCCCATCCTGATTTTTCACACTTGCTGTCTGCTCACCCTACCAAAAGTGCAGGGAAATGCTAGGCCGGAGTCAGCGAGAAATTGCTACCCACTTTCCTCGTAGATAACTTGTCAGAAGCTATCCCCAGCCAGTATGCTGATGTCACCTGCTTCTTTCACTGCCCTGGGGTCTGAATGGTGGTTGACTCTCCAGTCTTCTGCCCCCTGCCCAGAACAGAAACAGGAGTACTGTGATCTCCAGTTGGCTGGCTGCCGTAAGGCGCCAAAATCTCCTAATGCCGTGTTGTGTCCGAGCATTGAAACGGGCACATTGGGACAATGAAAACGACCATTACCGCAGCAACCCTGATGCAGCCACATTGCACAACCCAGTATGCAGTGGGAAATGTGGCAGTTATAGTCTATGTGGGGCCTCCGAATAGCCTGATGTGCTGTTAAAATTCTTAATTCTAAATGCATCAGGCGGATCCGTGTTGTAGAACTAAGATAGTGCTCAGGCGTTGAGTCTCCTGTAGTGGAGAAACAAGAAATGAAGGGGAAGGCCAGGGGTGGACATGGGTCTTTCTCCAGGATGTGCGCTTGCTCTCCTCCTCTCACCCCTCCAAAGCAGTCGAGTTCAATTTCCACTCTTTCAATTGCGAACTCTCCGTAAACTGGAGATTTGCGCCCATAGGGAGAAATGGCAGCAGCTTGTGCAGCTTCTTCGGTGACACTCAGCTTGCTCTCCTTTGTGGCTTGACACGGAGTATTCCAGTAGGAAATTGCTGCTTTCCCCTGGAAGCTGCCGCTGTCAATGGCTTAAAAACATTGTGCCATTGGTAATGTGTTGCTGACGAGGACAGAAAACGGTCCAAAGGCAAACGGATTCAGGGGAAATCTTTCTTTTATTTAAAGACATGTTTAACTCTGCCTGTAGGAAAATCCCGAATGTGGCATAGAGGAATATTTGTTTCTTTCAAATCCACTCAGGAGGTTTTCAGCTGTTTTCCCTCTTTCCTGATTGCAGGTGGAATTCTTGGCGCGATATTCAATGCCTTGAATTACTGGTTAACCATGTTTCGAATCAGGTAAGAGCCCAAGAGATGCTAAATAAAACAAAATCCCTCAGTATTATCACGGGTTGTGTTCAGGTTGGGGCCGATTAACTGAACCAAAGGGCGTTCCTTTTGTTCCTGAAGCCCTGCGTCTTCAGATCTGGTCAGTGATGTGTGGTGTTAGCAAGTGGTCACTTCTAAAACTCAAGTGCTTAGAAGCAAGGAAGTGATTAATAGTTAAGGATGCCATGGCTTTATAGTGCACTAGAACCGACAGCTACTATCACAAAGAAATCCATGTTTCATTACACCTGTAACTTTGACCTGAAGTAAATATCCCTTCCATCATCCTGTAAAGCAGAGACCCGTCTGAGAAAGGACTCTTCTATTACATGTGCCCATTCACAGTATATTACGCCTAAAACACAGATCAATGACTGTTCCACGCTTTCCTATTGAACTGTGTCTAACCACTGTTTCTTGAGATGCATTGGATTTTATTAGATGCTACTGATGACCCTTAAGTATATTAACCGGTGATGCAACTTCCATGTAACAGAATCTTTTGGATGAAACACTTCGGTTCTGAAGGCTGAGGATGGGCTAAAAGACTTTAGGAAAAATCCATGGGTCAGAGTTCAGGTGGTGGCAATGAAAGAGGGATTTCTTTGTTCTGATGCAAATGCTGATGTGGACAATGCGATTTTCTTAACCCTCCATTTCTTTGCTGTTCCGTACTTGGGTTATGCGCTATGTAAACGCGTTGGGGAACATTTTCAAAAGCGCCAAATCCTCATCTTCAAAAGCTCAGGTCCTAGCGAGTGCCTAAATCACTTAGGTGCTTTTGAGACTGTCCCCATAATCACTTTGCTTCAATAATCAGTTAAAATGGCGAAGCTTTCTGTGTTGGATACCTCCCTTCACCCTCCTGGGACCTGGCCTCTCATTTATCCACCGGAGCTCATCTTTCAGGAACAAGTAGTTCAGACAAATAACATCCCGTGCCTGCTGGAAGGATAGGGAAGTGCTTAGTCGCTTTTGCAGCTGGAACAGATGGGAGTTGAGGGATTCAGAGCAAATGGTACATTCCGTGTTTGATGGTCCTGCAAACGTATTCCTGGAGCCAAAAGTCTGCAGGACTGTTAAAAGAATAAAGGGCGATTTCCATACAGCTCCTCATTCACACGTGCCCAGTTACATTCAGACGGCCTTCCGTGGGGTGGGATAGCATCCAGGAGCAGAGCTGAGGAAGGGGATTGTTCACTGTTCACTTTCTGTGGACAACGTAGTGAGAGAGAGAGAAGAGAACGACAAAAATGATCAAAGGTTTAGAAACCCTGAGCTGTGAGGAAAGGTTAAAAATAGCAGGTGTGTTTAGAAGAGAAGACAACTGCCGGGGGGCAGGGGCCTGATCAGTCGTCTTCAGACATGTTAAGGGCTGTTACAAAGAGGACAGTGATCAATTGTTCTCTGTCCACCCAAGGCAGGACAGGAAGTAATGGACTTAATCTGCAGCAAAGAAGATTCAGGTTAGGTGTTAAGGGAAACGTTGTAACTAACCATAAGGATAGCTAAGCACTGGGACAGGTGACCAAGGGGAGTTGTGGAATCCCTGTCACTGGAGGTTGCTAAGAACAGGTTGGGCAAACACCTGTCAGGGATGGTCTAGGTTTACCGGGTCCTGCCTCAGCGCAGAGGACTGAATTAGATGACCTCTCAAGGTCCCTCCCAGCCCAACTTGTCTGATTTCCCCCTTCATTTGGACCTGTGAAATCCTGCTGCTTGTCTGGTTCCCGTCCCTGGGAGGAGACAGCCTGCACCAGCTACTCCCCCACTCCCAAGCCACCAGCAGTGGTTGCAACCAGTCTGAAGAACCAGCCGACCCCGGGGGTGCTTCTGGGAAGCAGAGAACAGCTGGAAGGTTGCTCCCTGTTCACACGGCTTGTGTCTGACTCTGCAGGTACATCCACCGCCCGAGCCTGCAGGTGGTCGAGGCCATGCTGGTGGCGGCTGTGACGGCGGCCGTGGGGTTTGTGATGATCTACTGCTCTAGCGACTGCCAGCCCCTCCAAGGGGATTCCGTGACCTATCCCCTGCAGGTAGGAGACATGGCTGTGAACCCCCGTCCCCCGCAGTATAAATATTTTCAAAGGGGATTTAAGCATTCTTAATTCCCAAGTGCCTAAATCCCTTTTGGAAATCTATGGGCTCCTAAATCAGTGAGGCGTTGCACCTATGCGTGCAGCAATAGCTACATAAAGTCTAAGTAGCTGGACACAAATGTACCTTGCTAGCGATGCCGGTGGCATGTGGCCTCATGAAACTCTGCACATCTGCTAGCGGGATGTGGACAGGAGTGCACATCTGGTGCTCAGGAGCCCCTTTCGCTCCTGCCTTCTCACTCTCTGCCGGCTCTGCTGTCCCCGTGCAGCGATCGTCGCATGGATTCTGCCAGTTCTCCCAAGCCAGCCTTTGGTTTTTCTCCTCAGCTGTTCTGTGCGGATGGAGAATATAACTCGATGGCCACCGCCTTCTTCAACACGCCTGAGAAGAGTGTGGTCAGCCTCTTTCACAACCCTCCAGGTCAGTTCTGGCTCGGCTGGCGGGACGCTGAGCTGCAGGCAGCACGGGGCGGGGGCTCGGGTCTGACGGCAGGTCCGGGGCAGCAGACGCAGCATTAGGAAGCGAGTCGTGTTGCCCGGTGTGTGATCAGACGTTCTCGTGTTAGCCCAGCCCTACTGCGCACTCTGCCCTGCCAGGTGAGCTCCGTTCAGTAATGCTCACAGGCTTCGAGGTCACAAGGGAAAAAGCACAAGAGGACTTGTGGTACCTTAGAGACTAACATTATTTAAGCATAAGCTTTCGTGGGCTACAGCCCACTTCATCGGATGCATAGAATGGAACCTATCGTAGGAAGATACCTTTACATACAGAGAACAGGAAAAGGTGGAAGTTGCCATACCAATCATCTAGTCTGACCTCCTGCACATCACAGGCCACAGACCTCACCCAGCCACTCCGGTAATAGACCCCAACCTCTGGCCGAGTTACTGAAGGCCTCAGATCATGGTTTAAAGACTTTTACCCTGAGCTCCTGTTAAAGGATCCTCCGCGCTGGCGAATAGCAGCCCTCCGCAGAGCCTGCTGGGTGTCCAGGTTCCAGGGCTAGCTAGTGGGTAACACATTAATGGTGAAGGTGTCACGTAGGTGCCCTAGGGCAGTGATCCCCAACCCCCGGTCCACGGACCGGTACCGGTCCGTGGAGTAATTGGTACCGGTCCGCGGCCGCCTTCCCCTCCGCATCGGTCCCCTTCCCTTCGTGGGCGCCTGGATGCGTTCCGTTCCGCATTCCCTCTCCGAATCGTCTTCCGCATGGTCTTAACTTCCGTTTCCGGCGGCTTTTCGGCGGACACACAATGATACGCCGCGGCAAATTCCGAAATATATTGGTTTTTTAGGAATATTGGTTCTATTCGGCGGCTTTTCGGCGGACATACAAGGGTCCGCCGCGCCGAGAGAAAAATGAAAACGACCACCCGGGCTGCAAGCAGTGACCGGTCCGCGTTGACCAGTCCGCGGCGGTAAAAAGGTTGGGGTCCACTGCCCTAGGGTGTGGCCCGGGACCCCGTCTTTCTGGGTGCTGTACAAAGAGAGTAAGGACAGTCCCGGCTATGCAGTCATGATGGTGTGTTAGTTCTTAACCGAGGCAGTGCCTGCCCAGTATGGTTCCCCATCACAGGGAACAGGAGGAAACCACAGATGGTGCTAGTGCAGAGCCTTTCACACTCGCAGTGCTTGCCCTCCGTCTCTCGGCAAAGCTTTAAGGGCAGAGGCAGCAGGAGCCCTTCATGAGGTTTACAAATCCCCTGCTGTCTTTGACCTTGCTTTGCTCATACTCACTAATTCAGGAAATGCAGTTGTTTGCGAGGTGTCCACCGTTCACTAGCGTGAACTGGGTGATCTGCTCTTGAACATGCATTGAAACAAACTAATCTCTAGCCCAGGGGCGGGCAAACTCTGGCATGAGGGCCGCATTGGGTTTCTGAAATTGTATGGAGGTCCGGTTAGGGGACGCTGTGCCTCCTCAAAGAGCCAGGCCTGGTGTGGCATGGCCCCTGCCCACTATCCACTGCTTCTCGCCCCCTGACAGGCCCCCAGGATTCTTGCCCCATCCACCTGTCATGGCTCTCTGTCCCCTGACTGCCCCTGGACCCCCCGTTACCCCATCCAACCCCTCCCCCCTCCTTTCTGACTGCCCCCTCAGGACCCTTGCTCCATACAATCACCCCTTCTCCCTATCCACCCTGGACCCCTGCCCCTAATTGTCCCCCACTGCCCCATCCATCCCCTCTCCTTCCTGACTGCCTCCTGCCAGGACCCCTGCCCCATCCATCCATCCCTTCTCCCTGTCCCCTGACTGCCCCCTGCCGCCCCATCCGACCCCTCCTTTCATTCCTGACTGCCCCCTGGGATCCCTGCCCCCCATTCAACCCCTGTTCCCCACCCCCTGACCGCCCAGACCCCTATCCACACCTCCAACCCCCCCTCCCCGAACTTCCCTATCCTCTATCCAATCCCCGTCTCCTTACCATGCTATCTGGAGTACCAGTGGCAGGTGGCGCTACAGCCGTGCCGCCCAGAGTGCCAGAACAGGCAGCCGTGCTACCCAGCTGGAGCCAGCCAGGCCCTGCGCAGCACAGAGCAATGGGTCTGGCCGCAGCTCTGCAACTGCGCTGCCCCAGGAGCTCACAGCCCCACTTCTCAGAGGATTGTGCCAGTGACGCTGAGGCTGAGGGGGAGGAGGAATAGCAGGGGGAGGGCTGGGGGCTAACCTCCCAGGCCAGGAGCTCAGGGTCCCGCAGGCCAGACGTGGCCCATGGGCCATAGTTTGCCCACCTCTGCTCTATCTGGAGGTGAATCGGTCAGGTCTGGGTAGGAGACCTGTATTGAAAGGCTTGTGCTTTCATGGAGTTGGCTGATTTGAGGCTTTTGCAAGTCAATAGCTGGATTTGGCTCTGCAAAGGGGGGTCAATATTTTATTGATGCTCCTGCAGAAATTCCCCATCCCTTAGCCTGTCCCGTGGGCCCATGCGCTCAGACAGGCCGGACGAGAACTGGGGTGTGTTCGATTGTGGGATAGATGGGTCCTTGACAAGGAGGCTGCAGTGTCCCAGGAGCAGTCTTGTTAAATATGAGCCACGCATTTTCCATTCAGCGCCTTCCGTCTCTTCCAGCCGCTCTCCTTCGCGCCGGAAGCTGGGGGCTGTTCTGGAAATGTTCTTGGCTGCTTCCTGTTTAAGGTCTCTCTCTCCTGAATGACTTTCCCTTCTGCTCAGGTTTTGAATGTGGATTTTCCTTTCTCGGGTTGTGTAGAAATGAAATCCCATTTCACAGGGCCCCGGGGAGTCCTGTCTGGGTTTGACGTAATGCCTGGGGAACTTTAATTGAAAAGGCACAAGTTCCGCCTCCACCGCAGGAACACCCGCTTGAATCTCAGGCCTGCTCTTTCGCTGACAGCTGCGCACAGAGAGGGCTTTCCTTTGAGGGCAGTGAACTGGCAACTCCGGCACCAATTGCACTCCGTGGTGGTGACTTTCCGATGGAGATAGGATGGGACCCAGGGGACTTGTGGTGCCCCAGACCTTTCCCTCTCCTGTCTCAAAATGTGGTTGACGGTTGCTATGGAAATGTTCCAAGGGGGTGGGGTAGGAATGCTCACCTGCTTGACTTTCTTTAAACAGCTGTCACCTGAGGGGACACATCCAGGGAATGCCGGGGGGAGGGGACTTGGGGCACTGCACAAGGGTGATGTCCGGTGTGTCTGGCGAGACGTCCTTTGCACGTAGCCATGCACACGCAGCAGGGGGTGTCCCTGGTGAATATAGAGCAGAAGGTTTATTGCTCTACCTGGCAACAATCATGGCCACAGCACTGTAAGGAACACGATCGCCCGAGTGGAATCGTCTTGGCTTCCACAAAGGAAAACGGGGCCTCCCTCGTGGATTAGAAGTCTGTGGCCTTCTCCAGAACTGGCTGTGCTAAGTTATCTGGGCTTTCAGAAGTCTCTGATGAAGTGTCTCGCAAGAGGCTGTTAAGGAAAGTGCGTCCTCCAAGGGGGGGTCCAAGTATCATCCTGGGGTAGAAACTCTGAGAAGCAGAAAGCCAGTGAAACGGTCAGTTTGAATTGTGGCCAGAGGATTGTGGGGAAGGAGGGGCGAGGTCCTGGACTAGGCCCGGAGCTCAATAACAACCTGGAAAGGGGGGTGAGCGGTGAGGGCGGTTCATGGGATGATTGTGAGACATGTCGAAGGGCCTGACCCTGCGAGGGGGAATGAGCAGCATGCGGCAGGGAAAACGCTTGACAGCTGGTGGGTAAGCCAGTGGGAAGAGGAGTTGGAACGGCTCCTACAAGTGTCTGAGTCTGAATTAACCCTGGCAGCTCACCGCAACCCTCTGCTCATGGGAGCAGAAATCAGCTGAGGAATGAGAACGAACCCCCTGAATCAGTGAGTCCCTCCACCAACATAACCATGCCAGTACTGCCCTGCCCGGTCTGAAGGGACTGACCCACCGAGCAGTGTTTAGTCTGGGAAAGGCCTGCAGGCTAACAAATGGGCCGTGCGGGGATGGTGGGGGAGCATTCATGGGTGCCCTTTGTTCAGAGCCATTGAAAGGCAAGGGGTTTTGAATAGCTGCAAGGAAAGTACAACTGACCTGCGCCGCCCCTGGCCAGAGACCATCAGGACCAAGAGCAGGGCAGGGTGTGGAAAGGCCTGGCCCTTGTATGGACCAGGAGAACAGCTGCAGTTACAGAAGGTTTATTAAAGGATTTTGAACCCTCCTGCTCTGGGACATGAGCTGGCTGCTGGGACGGGGCAGGCTAGCCCAGGTTGGGGCTGCGTTCCGTGTACCTGCCTGCAGGGGGCTTGGTGATCGGAGCCAGCCAAGGGATGAGAGGGGGAGAGATCTCGTTCTTTGAGGGGAAACACCAAGCTTTACTTGTGAGACTGTCTCTGCAGTGGCTAGGTGGGTCCATCCCGCTGCCATGGCCATTAATGGAGGGGGATTGGAGCAGTGCTAACGAGCTGGAATGTGCCATTTAACGTTGCAGCTTGAGCGGGGAGCTAGAACAGCGGGACTCTCCGAGGTGTGGAAGGGGTGAAACCAACCGCCCGGGCCTCTCCTCTCTCTCCCCAGGTTCTTACAATCCCATGACCCTGGGGATGTTCACCCTGATGTATTTCTTTCTGGCCTGTTGGACCTATGGGCTCACGGTGTCGGCAGGTGTCTTCATCCCTTCCCTGCTGATTGGCGCTGCCTGGGGACGACTCTTTGGCATATCATTGGCGTACTTGACCAGTGGAGCGGTGAGTTACCCCCGGGGTGGGAGCTTTAACCTCCAGAAACAGGCCGTGTTTGCACTCCGTGTCTGAAGGTCGGCTGAGGAGCTGTAGGGGAGAAGGTCATGGTGGAGTTTTAGCTGGTGAAGGAAAAAAGACCAGCTTAGATACTGCAAAATCCCAGTGAGAAAGGGAGTGGATCTTGCTGCCCTTCGCCACCTCATCCAGCAGCAGCTCCTGAGCAAGTGCCGTACCCCCAAGTGGCTACGGCTCCCTGCAGAACGTCCCTAGGGCGGTTCCTGCTGGAGCTTGGCGAGGCTGTTGTCAAGGGGCCTTCCCCGCTGTGTATTGGATGCTCCAGCAGACGGTGTGGCTGCTGCTTTTGTTGTCCGGCCTGAGGGTGGCACGTAGGGTGTTTGCCCCTGGCGCAGTGGGGGTACCGAGATGTCTCTGTTTCGCCCTGTGTAACTCGCCATTCCTGTCTCTCCTGTTCAGACCTGGGCCGACCCTGGGAAGTACGCTCTGATGGGGGCCGCAGCGCAGTTGGGTGAGTTCGGCGTGCCGGTAAGGGGCGTTCGTTGCATTCCACAGAGACTGGGCTGTGTCCAGATGTGTCGCTGCTGGGAACATCTGGTGGAAAACCCAGCAGCCTCTCTGTTCTCAGAGTGCTGCCGGTCAGCTCCAGGCCATGCATTGGCAGCTGACTGCTGTGGGGGTGGGGAGCCTTTCATTTAATGTGCACCTGCGTCGGGTTCAGCTTGTCCCGTGAATTGGAGACTGAAGTGCAGCCTCTGGGCCTGGGTCTGTGGAGGGAGGGGCCGTTAATGGAGATCAGGTTTCCCAGGCATGGCCTGGGCCTGTCTTGTTAGAAGGCAGCTGGCGGCATGGCACGAAGCACCTGGTTACGCACGTCAGACTTTGCAGTGCGGTTTGTCTGTTCGCTGTGTCTGGTGTGGAACCATGGAGCTCCCTTGGGGCTCCTCGCGGCCCCGCAGCTGGCTCTCCGCAGAGCAGCACTGGCTGTGGGCGCTGCCCCTTGCTCCATGCTGCCGCTAACATTAACTCCCTGCATGGATGAGTGACCCGGAAAGGTGAGCTCTCCACAGAGGCACCGAAGAGCCCTAGCAAACATGGTGTCGTCCTGGGCTGTGAGTAGCTAGGCAGGGTACAGCCGACAGGAGCCAGCTAAGTCCCTGCTCGCCTGCTAAGCTCTGCACCTCCATTCCCCACCCGCACATGATGCAGGCACTGCCCCACCCCACACGCCCTTTGTGGAGCCGTCTCTTCAGGCCAAACCCTAAGGCAGGTTGTCCCCAGAGCTCAGGTACATGCAGCAGCCATGGGGACCAGCGAATGCCCCAGCACAGGGGCTCAGAGCCTGTGTGGGGCCTCCACTTGCTCTCCCTCCTGGATCCCTCCCTCCCTCTCTCTCCCTGGACTGACGACGTGTGCGGCTTTCCCACAGGAGGGATAGTGAGAATGACCCTGAGCCTGACCGTCATCATGATGGAAGCGACGGGCAATGTCACCTATGGGTTCCCCATCATGCTGGCACTGATGACGGCTAAGATCGTGGGCGACTACTTCGTGGAGGTGAGCAGCCCGGGCTGTTCCCGTTGCAAGTGAGGGGCCAGCAGGCGAGGCAGCGGTTGCAGGAGCCAGCGCCTGCTCTCTGGTTTGGGATGGGAAGCGAGCGTGTGGCTGGTGGAGCCTGCTGAGTGGGTGTGGCTCGGCACCGCCCCCTTGTGACGCAGCCCAGCTGGGCTTGCCTGGGGAGACCACTTGGTTGGTGGGGATGTTGGGGTCTTTGCCAAGCTCCATTAGCCTGAGTGGAGCAGAGTTAACACCTCCTTAATGGCTGGGGTTAGGGATCCATCAGCTGAACACTTGAGGGGCTTTTGCAGGGCTGTGGGTGGGAAGCCCAGGGACTAGACCAGGCTCGAGCAGTTTGGAGGGAGCTTGCGGCCTGTGTCCATGCTGTGCGTGCCCCGTGCCCTGTGGCTGATCACTCTGCCTCCCCCCTGCTGCAGGGTCTGTATGACATGCACATCCAGCTGCAAAGTGTTCCGTTCCTGCACTGGGAGGCTCCAGTGACGTCTCACTCCCTCACGGCCAGGTAAATGAGCTGCCGTTCTGCAGGGCTGCTAGGCCCCTGGCCGCCTTCCTTGGAGCCCTACTGGGTGGGTTGGACAGAACAGCCCCTGGCACCACGGCGTGTGGGGCTGCGGTCTGGTTGGGGAGAGCGAGTGGAACTCCACGCCCAGGGCTGCAGAGCTTCCAAGACTGGCTGGTAACAGAGCAAACCACCTAGGAGGCGTCTGCCAGTTCGAATTCCCACTGCTGCTGGGTCTGAGAGCTTTGAACATGTCTGCCAACGGGCCTGGTGGGTCTGTCCCTTCCCGCCCGCCCCATGTCAGTGTGGTGGCACCAGGATGGACCTGAACTCTGTTACCACTCCTTGGGCAGTTTGATTAGAAAGGGAAGGGGACGGGGTGCCAAGGGATCCTGGGGATTGGGACAGATACAGGGTCCCCCCGCTGCCAGGCCTGGAGCCACAGATACAGGACAGTCTGATGGTGTCTGGGTGTCCACCCATTCTTAGTAGCTGAGTGGCTCCTTCACAGCCCACTGGTGCAGGGGATTGTATTCCCCACCAAGGGGGGTCTGCCACCTGCCCGCCCCAGCGCCCAGCTAGGACTAACTGCAGGCGTAAGAGCGCTGTGGGGGTGGGTCTTCTCGCAGGCTGTCCGCGTGGTACTCACTGCGCGGGATCTGGGAGGTTCCTGTGGGTAAAAAGGTCCTAGGGGAGGAGAGGTGGGGCTGGGCTGACTCCCCAGAGGGAGAGTCCACACGGTGCTCTGCGGAGCGGGGTGGAGCTGGGTTCTCAGTCACTGCCGCCCATCGGATGCCCCGGGCCGTTCCACAAGGGCCCCCCCGGGCTGCGTCCACTCACTGCGTAGTGTCTGGTCCTGGAGGTAGAGGCTGCCCCCTAGTGACCGGCGAAGGAAAGTGGCGTCCGGAGCTGCTCTCATCTGAGGGGGTTTGTGCCCGGAGCCTGCCAGGCCCTGGGGAGGGCACATTACACCAAGGGCAGTTGTGAGACCCTTCCAGCTGCTCTCCCATTTGTCCCGTTACACTGGTGAGTGTAGTGTTCGTTTGGGGCTCTGCCTGGGGTAGGATGGGGGGTGGACTTTTGGCTGGTGTTAGGCACTGCCCTTGTCTGGGCCAGGCAGCGCACTCCCCCCGCACCGGTGGGGAAGAGGCCAGTCCCGGCCCACCCTCACCTGGCGCTGTCCCCTGCAGGGAGGTGATGAGCGCGCCCGTGACCTGCCTCAGAAGGATTGAGAAGGTGGGGACGGTCGTGGACATCCTCAGCGACACGTCGTCCAACCACAATGGCTTTCCCGTGGTGGAGAGCAGCCCGGACCCCACGCAGGTGGGCAAATCACCGGCCAGCTGCCGGGACCCCGGGCAGCTGACGTAACACCCACGATGGGGGTGGGAGGTGGGCCACTCTGCAGCACTTTGGGTGCAGCCCGAACCGCTGAATCGGGCCAGCGTTTGGGTGCCAGCACGGTGAGACCTGGCAGCTGCAGCGGTGACTCCCTGACCCTTGTGGGCCTTCACCAAGCCTCCTCCCGTGTGCACACAGGCCCATCCCCCCCGGTGCCCCTGGCACTGGCTGCTCCTGGCGTGGTTCTCTGCGCTCACGTGGTGCTCTCAGGCTGGTGGCTTCTCTGCCCTGCGGCTCCCAGCACTGCTGCTGCCCCCAGTGAAGCCGACCCCGCGGGAGCAGTGATGGGGAGAGGCTGCTCCATTCCCTGGGGCTGCAGGACCTTGCTGAGCTGGCTGGGGCTCGCTGTGATCTCCAGGGGGACGGTCATGCCTTCAACACCTCTACCTAGGACTCCCCAGTGCCCCTGCGCTGACGGGCCTCATGACCTGGCAGCCAGGAGCCAGGGGAGTGGTATGGAGGTGACTCAAAGTGCCAGCACTATTCCGAGGTGCCAAGGCCGGGCACTTGTCAGGGGAGGGAGGGGGGCCAGACACCAGGAGAGCGACCCGCTCCCCAGCTAGCCCCACGGTGCGCGCGGCAGCATGTCCCATTGCCAAAGCCTTGGCGATGCCCGGCCCGGCATGCTAGCATCTTGCACCAACTGGTACTGGGGAGCACGCCCTGAGCCCGCGTCCAAAACCAGCATTCCCCGCTGAGCCTAGCCCCCGAGTTCCCCACCTTCCCCCTTGCCCTTTCCTGGGGCACCTGGCCGCTCTTTGTGCAGCTGCTGGGGACAGCGAACCGAGTCCTCCTCCCCGCTCATGATGAATTGCTGCCATAGGGCAGCCGTCCCCGGGCCGGGTCCCTGCCTTGCGCACTGCAGGCCTCAGGTTCACACGGGTGCCGTAGCGCAGGGCGTGGTCCTCGCTGACCGCGTCAGAGCCTGCGCCCACCTGTCGGGCTGATGTCCGAGCTCTCCTGGCGCTTTCTCTTGCAGGTGGTGGGGCTGAGAGGCCTGATCCTGCGCTCCCAGCTGATCGTTCTCCTGAAGCACAAGGTAAACGCCTCCCCGGGATCAGGAGCCTTTCCCCTCCACTGGAATGGACTGGACGGGCACTGTCGGATGTTATCCCCCTGTACCTCTAGTGGGGTGCGTCCGGCCCAGCCCCTCTCCTGTCCTCTGCTAGCTCAGGGAAGTGGCATCAGCCTGGCTCAACGAACCAGGAATCAGACTCCCCGGTTGTATTGCAGGGGCTAAACTGCATGATGCCCACCGCTTCCCCTGGCAGCTCCTGGCTCCTCTCCTCCGTGGCTGTCGAGCGGGGCAGGCTGTAGCTAGGCAGGTCGCCAGCTCCAACAGGTGGCGAAGGGTCCCCCGACTCGCTGAGCCAGGCATGTCGGTGCTGCGTGCTGGACCCACTGTTAGCTCGGAAATGCTCGTGAGCACCATTCTGGCCAGCGGAGACCATCCCCAGGCCAAACAGACTGGGGGCCTGGAGATCGGGGCTCTGCCAGCCCTGGGGCAAGCCCCCCTGCCCAGTGGTATGGCGAGGCACGGTCTGTCGGCCATTCTGCCGCGTCCCAAGGCAGAAGAGCCGAGTGCTGGGATGCAGGGCAGTGGGCTGGCCCTAGGGGATGTTCCCTGGCAAAGGACGTTTCTCTGTTTGCTCCGTTACGTTCTCACCTCGTCAAGTGGCAGCTGCCCAGTTTTACCCCAATTGGATCTGCGCAGTGCTGGGATTCCTGCTGCCTGTGGACAGTTGCTGGCTGTTGCTGGGGGGGGCGCGTGAGCCAGCAGGAGCAGAGCGCGACCTGTCGGGGTGGGAGGCAGCTGATCTGCCAGGTCAGGACTCCCAGAAGCCGAGCAGGGCGCTTCTGGCTGGTTCGGAGCCACGGCACCTGTACCAAGGTCTCCCCTCCCCTAGGTCTTTGTGGAAAGAGCCAACTTGAACCTGGTTCAGAGGCGGCTGAAGCTGAAGGATTTCCGGGACGCCTACCCCCGCTTCCCCCCCATCCAGTCCATTCACGTCTCCCAGGACGAGCGCGAATGCATGATGGACCTGACCGAGTTCATGAACCCCTCGCCCTACACGGTGCCACAGGTATGGCTCGCCGGGGGCAGGGCATGGGCTGCAGATCCAGCTTTGTGAATGGGGGAGGGAGGACCCTGGCCTGGCCTGGCCTGGCCTGGCCTGGCCTGGCCTGGCCTGACCTGGCCTGACCTGACCTGCTCTGCTCTGCTCTTGTGGCGTCGTCAAGCCAGCGATCTCCTCCCACCATTGGGGGGGGGGGGGGGATGACGAGTTGAGCCCACTCCAAATGGGAAGAAAAAACCCTCCCCTGGGGCGAGTGGGGAGCTGCTTGGGGCTCAGTTGAGTGGGGCTCCCTGCCCTGTGGAAGGCGGGGGAGGGGGAGAGCCTGTTACAAAGGCTCAGCCTCCTAAGCCCTCCCGGGGGGTCGGTACCACCAGGGCAGCTCTCCTTGTTTGGCCCCGTGACAGGCAGCTCGCTCTGCATGCGGCCAGCAGCCTCCAGGGCTCTCTGAGCTCCCGTTCTCGCTCTGGTTTGCAGGAGGCGTCTCTACCCAGGGTCTTCAAGCTGTTCCGGGCGCTGGGCCTGCGGCACTTGGTGGTGGTGGATAATCACAATGAGGTGAGTGGCCAGCGGCCCTGGTGGGTTCCCCCGGTCCCATACGGTGCACCCAGCTGTGGCAGAGCCTCGTCGCTGCCGGGCCGGCGTCTCTGTCCGCCCCACACACGCGCTGGGGGAGCTGCGCGGGGCGCTCACCTGTCTCTGTCTCCCTCCCTGCAGGTGGTCGGGCTGGTGACCAGGAAGGACCTGGCGAGATACCGGCTGGGAAAGGAAGGGCTGGAGGAGCTGTCCCTGGCGCAGACATGACGCTCCTCGGGCAGGTGCTTCGCCGTGGTGAGCCCCCTTCCCCTGGAGGCGTCGGCAGGGAGCTGGTCCCCACAGGCTGCCGCGCTGCTCGAATGCCCAGCCCCCGATTGTGCGTCTCGTCCGTCGCTGTGTTCCCGTTTTACTGGCTGTCTGTCCCGCGTCGCCCGAGGGAGCAGGCGCTGGGCAGGTTCCTGGTTTCTCCTCTCTGCGCGCTGGGCCCTCGGAGCAGCTTTGAGGCTGGAGAGCGCGGGGGTGGGGAAGCTAAGCGTACTCTGAAGCTGAGCCGCAGACGTCCCACTGCTAACCCCGGCCGGCGCGGTACAAGCCAGAGCCACCTCCCGGAACACGTGCTCCGGACTCATGAATCTGACCCTGTCTGTAGCCACCACTGACCAATGTCCCTCCCGCCTGGGCCTCCGCACCAAAGCCTTTGCCCAGGACATGGGCATGGGAGCTGGCAGGGCCTGGTCCAGTATCTTCTAGCAGGGACCTCGCCAAGCAAAGGCTCCCTGGATCTGCCGGGCCAGCGTCTGGGGACCCCCGTCTTCATGTTACCCACAGCTGAGGTGGCTTTTAATGCTGCGTGCGAAGGGAGCAACGTACCCCAATTCCCTTGCAGCTCGGCGGGTCTCCGATGCCCCGGACATGCAGACGACCACGCAAACGGGTTGCCGGGGTCTGGGTGTGACTGGCTTGCTGTTCACTGTTGCTGGGCCAATCTCTGCCCTGTGCTGCAGTGAGGTCCCACCTTGGCAGTGACCTGTCTGGGTCTGTCTGAGGCCCTGGACCAGCCCATGGGTCCAGTCCCTCCTGGCACTGCCTGTGCTGTGTCTCATACATGGCTCAGCCCCCCCACTTTCTTATGCCCTCTTGCCTCTCCCAGGCGGGGATCACCCTGGGGCTGAGTGGCCTGGGGCCGGGGCTTCTTTGGGTGCAGGCGATTGCTGAAGGAGTCTCCCAGGGGTGTGTGCACCGAGTGTAGGAAGGTACCCAGGGCCAAGTGCTACCCAGTAGACCCCATGCTGGAGAGTGGGGGTTGCTCTCCGTAGAGCGCTGTGGTGATCAAAGACCGTGTACAACGACTGCCGTGGCCTCCAGACACATCACTGCTGGCCTCCCTCCCTCCTGTGCCGAGCACGCCATGCCCGGGCGTCAGGCCGGTTGACGGGAAAGCAGTCACGAGTGCCCATGCGACTGGCAATGGGAAGTGCCCTCAGGGCACCCTCTTGACCTGTTCTTCTGTCCAGTCTCGCTGCCTTCCCCGGTCGCTGGGCGTCCCGCTCCTGGCCTTAGGTGGGGGGCTCTGAGGGGCGGGGCAGGGGGATGAAAGGAAGAGGGGTCTGCCTTGTGAAGCTTTATGGGCTGAAGTGATGCCATGTGGGGTGCTGAAGTGGAGCATTTACAAATGATCCCCTGCTCCAGCGGAGGGGTTTGCCCCAGTCAGGCAGCCCCTGTCCTGAGCTCTTGTCTGTCCTGCCCCCTCTCCTGGGCTCCACTCAGTGAGAGCAGCGCAGGGTGAGTCCCGGCGAGAGGTGGGTGGGGCCGAAATGCACGGCGCCAGTAAGAAATAAAATCACTGGAACCAAACTGCTGCTGACAGATCTGCTTTTCCGTCTGTGCCCTGGCCCAGCCGTACAGCTCCCGGGCGGTCTGGTGAGATCGAACTGGGCAGGGAGCAGCGTCCGGTTCCGGGGGGTACTCAGGAAGGAAGAAACGGCTCTGCACAGCAGGCTGTAGTGTGAAGTCGTCCCCACCTCTGCCATGCAGAGCTCACTCCTGCCCAGCAAGGATGCCGGGGCCGGTGCGTGCGGAGCCAGGGCTGGCAAATCGGCTCTCCTGAGCTCGCTGCAGGGTCTCCCCAGCCTCCAGCAAAGCCTTTACAAATCGGGTGTGGACGTCTGGCCTCAACTCACAGCCACTCTCAGTGCGAAGCAATAAGGGAAAGGTGCTGCTGGCGCCAGCTCCCAGAAGGGGCAGGGAACGTGACCGCTGAAAGCTGCTCATGTTGCCCTGAGCCAGCTGCAGGTAGTGAGGAGACTATGGGACAGCCAGATGCCATCCTGGCTGGCTTGGGGCTGCAGGCTGCAGGTCAGCCCTTTGCTCCTGCCCACAGGTTCCAGGAGCAGCCTTGGGAGAGAGGAGGTTTTGGGCCTTGAGTCAGTGCAAGCCTTGTTCCTACATCCCCGTCCACGGGCCCTGCTCCCCCGCGGACACAGTCCTGGGCCTAGGCCTTCACCGGCTGCTAGAAAGGAGCCAGGGACCAGCCACTTGCAGCCATTGTAAAGCTAGGCTCCCCTGGCAGCCGGCTGTGCATCCCCGGTAATGTACAGATTGTTCAGTCAGCGAGTCACGCTGGAGTCTGAAATACTAGCCCCGTGCGCTTCCAAGCGTCCCAGTTACTCCGGGGTGGAGCAGTTGGTTCATGAGTAGCTTGCAGGGCACAGCTAAGGACTGGGTCATCCCAGGTGTGTGGGGGTGGGGAGAGATTTTACACACCTGTGTCTAGCAGAGGCTGAGATCAGCCTCCCCAGAGCCCTTGGAAACAAGGGAGGATCTTTCCAGACGAGAGAACTCGCCCCCTCCAGGCCGAGTAGATTCCAGCGTCTCCTCGAGAGCAGCTCTAAACCCCCAGGGCTCGAACCAGACCTCACACAGTCAGCTAGTGCAGGTAAAGGTGCCTGCTCGGGCAGGCGTGTTCCTGTACCTCTGGGGCAGGTTCGGGCTCCAAAGGGGGGCAGGCAGGACCTCCAGGACTCAAACCACGCACTCAGAGTAGGCCATTGTCTCCGCCACTCTCTCCGCATCAGTCCTCGGTAACTGAATTTGTAAAAGGAGCAAACCCCGAGTGTCTATTTTGGAAGCCTTGAGATTTTCTATGGGGAGATGACCCAGGGTCGATATTTTTGTGCTGAAATAAAGGCTGTTTATACTTTTATCCCGACACTGGCTCCTTTCTCTTGCCATACAGCATTGGTCGGGGTGAAAGGCTAAGGCCAGGTGGGCTGGGCAGCATTTGCCGGTGTGTTTGGGGGCTTGTCTGGGCCATCGGGCGAGGTGGGGTGGGGGACGCTCAGGTGGAGGGTGAGGGCAGAGAGGCAGCTTTGGAGTTCTGCTCCCAGACCAATGGGGCTGAGGTAAACAGGCTCCCAGCAGCCACCCTTTCCTCCCGGCCTCCTCTGCCCCAGCTAAGGCAGCTGGTGATGGTCCTGTCTCTGGGAAGTAAGAGGGAGGAGTCCAGTGTAGAGGGTCCAGAAAGGCTCACGTAGGCCAGCGTCTGGCGGATGAGCATCACCCTGCCCCTTGGATCCCATCCTCCGGGACACGGGTTGTTACTGCCACGTGCACCGGGGAGTTAGCTGGGGCCTGGCTGGTAGAGCGAGCCCTCTCCCCGCCCCAGTGATACCCCCTCAAGGAAACCAGCTGGGTGATGCCAGGGGCTGTGGCCAACCTCCAAGGTCCTTGCTTTGCGCCAAGCACAGCATCGCCCCCCGGTGGTCGGGAAGGACAGCGCCCTGTCCATGCTGTTCATTTAACCACAGCATCTGCTGGAGAAACATCCGGACTGTACAACTGGAACTGAAGGGAAACAAATGTCCCGTCCTCCCAGCTTCCCTCCCTGTTCGGTAGACAGGAATCCTCCAAGGGAGCAAATTTCAGCCCCCCCAGATCGGTGTTGCCCTTCGTGCCTTGTGCGCAGCGTAGTTAGGGGGCTGGTGACCTGGTTGGGGCTGAGTGGTGCTAGGCTCTGGCCTGTGGAACGTGGGCCAGGCCGAGCCCATACCAAGGGGGCGTTCCCACCCAGACAGGACTGGCAGCCCCCACGCCGTGAAATCTGCAGCGGGATCCCCCCTTCCCCTGGCATGTGGCACAAAACTGCAGGAGGAGCCTGCCAGAGACTCAGCACGGCTCAAGGATCCACTGCAGAGAGACAGCTAACACCGGGGGCGTGGGGCTCTCTCCACCCAGTGCTGACTGGCACCTTCACCAACACCCTGCTGGCCTCTGTTCTAGTGGCCCCCCTTTCACCTTCAGATCGTTCCCTCCCCCTCCTCCCTTTCCTGCTAGCTCATCCCCTCCAACCTCAACCCCAGCCGGTCCCAGCCCAGTGTTCATGCTGCAGCTGTGGCCAGGCCCTGCCCCTACCCTGTAAGCTCTGCAGGGCCGTGGACATCTGCTACTACATGAACAGGGCCTAGCGCCATAGCCAAAGTCTATCAGTCTCTAGGCACTGCCATGACAGACAGGAGGCTGGATTTATTCTCCCTAAACCCTGCAGAGCTGGCTGCTTGCTGGGGGGAGGGGGGGCGGCCTCGGGTTAACAAACAGCTCAGAGGGTAATGATTTGCTTATTGCTGTGATAGAAACATTTGACTCCCTATGCCACTTAACCTGCTCCTCAGCCCCCCCCCCCCCGGAGGCCTGGACAGTCCTCAAAGGTGGGGCGGGGGGGATCGGCCCTTTCTGCCAGAGCTGAGCTCTTGAAGGGGACCGAATACTGCGGGTACAGCTGCTCCCATGCGGACCCCTATTGTCTCTCTCCTTTGCTCCTCTTCCCTTCCCTAGTTTGGCATGTCCTGCCCAGCTGCCTTCGATAGCTGGCCGGAAAGGAGAGTAGGACCTGCAATGCCATAACTAAGGCCAACATGTACATTTTCACCATCTTCCTTTACTGACAACACCCCAGTGACATTAAAGGGGCAGGCCCGCCCTCTGAGCTGTTGGTGCAGATGGGCCGACAGCGCCATGGAAGAGTTCATCACAACCACGAGGACTAGAAACGGACTTTTAATAGAACTCCAGCTCAGCAGAATGTGCATTGGCAGTGGTGGGGGCTGGAGTGGGCCTGGTACCCGGCCATGGCACTTTTCCGTCTGAGGTTTTCAGGATCAGAAGTGGCAGCTGCGGTTTTGTCATCTAAGATTGTAATGGCTCGTGTATGTGCCACTAGGGGGCAGCACTAATCATTCACCCACCCTCAGTCTACCAGTGATTCCCAAACTTGAACAACCTGTGAACCCCTTTCACTAAAATATCAAGTCTCGTGAGCCCTGCTCCTAAAAATGAATATTTCCAGGGATTTTCTCCTTTACCTATATAAATACCTGTATAAATGATAAAATTAGTGATTTTGGAAATGTAACATTTGTTTTATGACATGCTTCTTACACACTATTATTATGAATCACGACAGGATTTTTATTACATTATGAAAATGGCAACACTCTTCCAAGATCTCCCTTTGGTAGCTGTATCACTTTGAATAAGCCCAGTGCTGATGGGACCTCCGTTTGCATCCCTGGCATCTTGTACCTTTCCTCTTCCCTGGTCGCACTCAGTCCGCAAGGAGACTGAGAGAGTTGCAGGCTCTGATGGCAGAATCGCCTTCTATAATTCTCCAAAGACAAAGTGCCTTTACAACCACATCCCATTTTTTTTTTCAAAAGTGGCCTCTGTTTCATTTGAACCAGGTTGTCTATTTACCTGTGTTCTTTCCTGAGCCGCGTTCATCTCCAGAGGAGCAGCATCTCCATACATGCCTTGTCTAGCCTTCTGTCGGGACAGGACTGACCCGGTCCGTGCTGCACCTCACCTGTTCGTGTCATGTACAGAGCGGATGAAGGGTCACACGAGTCCTTCACAGGTGAGCTCTAGCTGGATAATGTCCTGTATCAAGACCATGTGAAATAGCTTCTGCTCTGCCCCCTCAGCAGGTGTGAACTCATTCAACAAGAGCGCAAGTGATGTCAGGAGTGTTCCTCGGTGACGTCTCAGTATTGGGCACTTGCTGGGCTGCTGCAAGGTTGTCCGGAGAAACTTTTACGAACCATTACACCATTACTGCATCTTCCAGGGTGGGCGTGACCTTTGGGCCAGCGGTCCTGGGATCCTTGCTAGGGTAGACTGCGAGCCCCGCCAACACGAGTCACCTACCTGGGATACATGGCTGCATCTACCTGAAGGCAAAACAGCTACTTACTGTAACTGGTTCTTCAAGGCGTGATGCCCATGTACATGCCGCGACTCACCCCCTCTGCATCCGAGTGTCATCTCTGGGTGTTCAGTGTGATGGAACTGGGGGGTGGGGAGTGGGACGGCACAGCCTCATGTAGCCAAAGGAGGAGCTACCATCTCGAGATGTGAGCACTGGCCCCTGCAGGTACTGCTAGGCTCTGGGCTACCTCACCACCAGGGCTGGTCACTGGACTGCACCAAGCTCCACTCTCTCTGATCTCTCTGTTTCTGAGTTCCCCCCCTCTGACCATCTCCTGGTCTCCTTCACCATCGCCCAGCAGCCCCCTTCATTGTGCCCAAGCTGGGTGAACTCCATGTGGCTCTAGCTTGCCACAACTTGCTTTCCTGCTGACTTCGGCTTGTGCCACCGAGCTACCAGGGGCGAGTGCTACACAGATCAGTGTGTCTCAGGAGGTTCCCTGGGCCGCGACTCCCAGCACAGTCAGGGAAGCATGGTGCGAGTCCAGCAGAGATGTGGGGAGGGCAGGGCCTCTCCTCCGGTTCCCCTCCAGTGTTAGCGGGTGTTCTCTCTCTGGTGCCAGCGCCGCAGGAGGAATGTTAATGCAGGGAGTGCATGCATATTTCTGAAACACAGCCTCTCCAGGTCTGCAAATAGAGATGCTGGCCAGCCCTTTGCTCCCACTGCGATCCCCGGTGGGTGGCACGGAGCAGGAGGTGTTCAAACATGCTTTTAGCATCCATAAACAACCCCCGAATGCACTGCTCTTATTTGCCAAGATAGCTCTGCTGCTGAGTATCCTTGGAGTTCCCCTCGCCCTGTGCACCACAAAATCTGGGGGCTGGTTGCTAATGACAGACTGACCGCCCGGCGCCCAGCTCAAGGGCCGGACTGGGAGCGAGGGGGAACCAGCTCAGGGCATGCCCTACAGGGCAGAGGACGCTGCATTGAAATTAGTGCTAAATACAAGAAGCTGTGACTAAGCAGGACCTGCTGCTGTCCTGCTGCCTCTCCCCATGGCAAGTGTGGGGCAGCCCTATAGGGAACTGGAAACGTAGGGGCTGGTGTTCCAGGGAGATCGCCCTTTGTACTGCACCATGCACTGGACAGCACTGCCCCTACTCTGCCCATGCTCCTGGAAGCAGGTGCTGAGATGCCTCTTCCTCCAGCACCACTCGGTCCCAATGCCAGCCTAGCTTGAGACAGCACGGTCCTGACACCCACCCAGATCTCACTTATGGCCACAAAGAAAGCTGGGCCTGCCGTGTGTGCTGATCATTAATACCTGTCGTCTGGCAGTATTCCCATCACAGCCGTGGCCCTCGCTGGAGTCTGAGCCCCGCTCGCTGTGAGGAAGGGAATCAGCAGGTGCCTTTAATGCTGGCTGGAGATCTCGTGTGTCCTGCATTATAAAATGCACCGGATGGGGCATTCAGTTCCACCAGCCGATAATGAAGATGGAAAACGCTTGGCTGGAGACTGTGGATTGCCATGGACTCGCAGGGGCAAAAAAAAAAAAAATGCAGGCCTATTATTTACCAGGCTGCACGTGGCAATAAACTATATTGGTAAGGGATGCTTCCACTGCTTGCATCCGACGAAGTGGGTATTAGCCTACGAAAGCTTATGCTTCAAAACATTATAGTTAGTCTTTAAGGTGCCACAGGACTTTGTTACCTCTGCTATTCCAGACTAACACAGCTACCTCTCTGATTCTTGCTTAACAGAATTTCCTGGCTGATCTGGAGGGGCCCCCTGTGCTACCAGCCATTAGCGAGTCGTTCTTCCATTCAGTCAAGTAATCTGCATCTCCACAGGCAGAAACAAGCTTCCAGGCTATCATTAACAAGCTAGTTTCGAAGTTCCATTGTCCTTTTTTTACCCACTTCTGCTTCCACAGGGGATCAGATGTTAGGTTCCCCAAAAGACTACACGTCACATTCAAAGTGTCTAGAGATGAGATTATATGTCTCATCCCCTGCATCCTTATGGGACTAATTGCACCATCTCTTTTAACCTGGGACACAGACTGTTCACTTGCAGAATTAGCATGGAGACATTTCTCTCTGAACAATCTTGTCTCCCCATCAAACTGGTCAAACACAGGCACTTGGTCATAGGGCTGTCCCAATTCCTCCTCAAAGCTATCCCCACTCAAATCACTTTCACACTTTTTAACTGCAGCAGACTGCTTACACATTTTTCCCTCAGGAACTTCTTTAGGAAACAATTCACCACTCACAGAAATCCCATTCTTACCCCCTTCACCTAGGGCTTGCTCCCAAGGAATACTTTCCTGAGCAACCACAAATGCTTTCTGGTCTTTACTCACATTCCTGATCATCCTTGGCCCATCAGGCAGATTTCTACAAAATCCCCTTTGAGGCAAACTCACAGACTCACTGAACAAGAGGTTAGAGTCATTCTTCTCCCCTTTGCCAGATACCAGTTCAGGAATTTCTTCCTCCTTGCTCCCTGTTGTTAAGATGGTGGTAGGTAACACACCCAAATCACCCTTCTGCTGCATCACACTAGCAGCAGGCAAAATACAAGCACCAGAATCGTCTGGTCTCTGGGATCTTGCTAGGACATTAACCAGATTAAACCTAGTTATAGAGCCTTCCTCCCCAGCAGACACAAACTCAGAACTATTCCCTTTCTGAGCTTTAGCTGAATCGAAAACCAACTCTGACACAACTACACTATTCTCAACCATCACAGGCTGAAAAGCACCTTCTGTCTGCTCCACAGACAAAGAAGATTCAGACACACATTCTCCTTCACTAGACACACAGCTTGGGATCTCACTTCCCTTGTCCCAGCACACAGACAACTGCTTGGAAACTAAGGTAGCTTCCCCCATAGGCAAGTCAATACCCCTGACAGACACAGACACACTCCCAACGGATACACTGCTGCTTTTTTCAGGTTCACTTTTACAAGCTGTACCAGCCAAAACTATTTCACCCTTTCCTTCCTCAGTTAGTACTTCCACCTGCCCATTCACTTTAACCTGCTTCAGAGAAACCCTTTCCTGACCAATGAGTTCCTCCTGCACTGTATCTAATTCCAGACTCACTTCTGAGACATTAGACAGACATTCAGGAACTTTATTCACAGGCAAATGGCTTTCTTGCACAGACAAACACTCCCCAGACAAATAGCTATTTCCCCCCTGGTGAGAATCCCCCTTCTTATCATCTTCAGAGGAGCCTGGGGCTGCTTGCTTAGCTGCAAAGATTGTGCCCCCGTGGAGGGCAGAGCACAGATCGAGGGCCTTGCCTATCATGCTAAACAGGACGGTGGAAACATCCTCAGATTTATATTCATTGGGTCTCAATTTTTTGGTTTTCTTAATTGACTCTAATTCTATTATCATTTGGCATAATAATTTGTGTGCCAGACTCATGTTCTCTCCAGTCTCCGTGCACTGAGACCGTAGAGTCGATTCTAATTTTAGATCAGTCGAATTTTGGCTACTTAAAGGGTGAAACTGCAAATGATGGAACTGTTCAGTTTCATCATCTGCGCGATCTGCAGCATGCCACTGGCATGGCCCAACTCCCTTGCATCCTGTTCGTGACGCCATGTGGATTGCCACGGACTCGCAGGGGTTAAAAAAAATTGCAGGCCTGTTATTTACCAGGCCGCACGTGGCAACAGACTATATAGGTAAGAGATGCAAGGGGAGTGTGGGTCAGGACACAAGTTGCAGATGCACACACACACACAACTAAAATTAATCAATTTAAAGTTTTATTGGGGATAATTACAAGGGGTAAGGGAGCAGTTTTTTGATTAACTAATAGACTTAATGAAACTTAAAACACACAATGACTAAATTACCTACTAACAATATTTATAAACAAAGATGCAGCATTCAGTAATAATCGATACTTACAAATACAAACCAACACGTAACGACCGGCAAACGTAGAAGCTGTTTGAAACACGTGAGCTGAGAGAGAGGCTTCGAGGTGATCAAGCTCGGTTACGGGGATACACGGATACACAGGACTCGTTTTCGTTTCTCCTCTCTCTGTCTGCACGTGGCAGGCAGATCCATAAGTACCAACTATGACATCACAGAAGTGTCATAGGGGACGGGGCCCCAAACTTGTTTGTGTTCACTTCTGATTGGCACAAGCAAAGTTTACACCAAGTAGGGGAGCAGGTGCCTCAAAGTCTGGCTTCGCCCCCAAAGGTGAGGGTAAGCACATTGTTATAGAATCCAGGCGAAACTGAATGACAAAAGAAAAGGCCAGGGCAATACCGGTATGGGCAAGTGTTACAGGATGCAGACAGAAACTGAGCTGAACAGAGACCTGACAGAGCCTGATGTTCGCCAGCCAAGCGAAACTGGCAATGGAGCCCTGCCTGTGTTCACTCATTCATCCATCCTCTGGGGTGTCTGAGGGTTTGCTTAGACCAGGAGTGGGCAAACTTTTTGGCCCAGAGCCACGTCTGGGTATGTAAATTGTATGGCGGGCCGTGAATGCCCATGAAATTGGGGATTGGGGTGCAGGAGGGGGTGAGGGTTCTGTCTGGGGTGCGGGCTCTGTTTGGGGTGAAGCAGGGTGGAACCAAGGGGTTCAGAGGGAGGGAGGGGGATCAGAGCTTGGGCAGGGGGTTGGGACATAGTGGGGGTCAGGGGTGCAGGCTTCAGGCAGCACTTTCCTCAAGCAGCTCCCGGAAGCAGTGGCATGTCCTCCCTCTGGCTCCTACATGGAGGTGTGGCCAGGTGGCTCTGCATGCTGCCCCAGCCACAGGCACCACTCCTGGAGTTCCCATTGGCAGCAGTTCCTGACCAATGGGAGCTGCAGGAGCAGTGTTTGGGTCAGGGACAGTGTGCGGAGCCCCCTGGCTGCCCCTATGTATAGGGGCTGGCCGCTGGAGTGGGGACATGCTGCTGCTTGTGGGAGCCATGCCAAGCCCTTGACACTGCCTTCCCAGCATTAAAATGTCGGAAGGGCTGGATGCAGGGCTGTAGTTTGCCCACCCTGGTCTAGTCTGTGTGTTAAGTGGTAACTGAGAGGAAATTTCACCTGCCCAGACAGGACAAAGGCAGAGAACAATGATTTCCCAGGAACAGTTGATGGTTTAGGCTGATAAGGCAGCACAGGGCACTGTGGTGTTTGCAGTTAATTCACTGCTACCCCTGGGGTTTTGCTTGGGCCCTATATAGCTGTTCCAGGCTGGTGGTTCTCTTCCCAGTCCCGCTGAAAGGCCAGCTGATGTTGAGGCCTGTTCAATGAAAACAAGGGCATGTTTACATCAGTGTCACACCTGAGGCAGTTTAGGGTTGCCAACTTTCTAATCGCACAAAACTGAACACCCCTGCCCCACCCCCTCCCCAAGGCCCCGCTCCTGTAACACCCCTTCTTCAAGGCCCTGCCCCCACTCACTCCACCCTCCGGCCTCCATCACTCACTCTCCCCACCCCTGCAGTCACTCTCACTGGGCTGGAGCAAGGCGTTGGGGGGTAGGAGGAGGTGAGGGCTCCAGCTGGGGATGTGAGCGCCAGGGTAGGGCCAGAACTGAGGTGGTCAGAGTGCAGAGGGCTGAGGTGGGGGTCGGGGTACAGGAGGGGGTGAAGGCTTCATCTGGGGATGAGGGATTTGGCATGCAGGTGGGGGTTCAGGGCTGGGGGTTGGAGTGTGGGAGGGGGTTTAGGGCTCTAGGAGGAAGTTTTGGTGCCGGAGAGGGCTCAGGGCTGGGGGTTGGGGTGTGGGAGGAGGTTCAGGGTGCAGGCTCTGGGCAGCGGTTACCTTGGGCAGCTCCTGGAAGCGGCTGGCATGTCTGGCTCCTAGCCTCAGGGACCAGGGGCCTCTGCATGCTGCCTTTGCCCACAGGCATAGTTTTGGCAGCTCCCATTGGTTGTGGTTCCCAGCCAATGGAAACTGCGGAGCCAGTTCTTAGGGCCGGGCAGCACGCAGAGCCACTCCTCTTCCGAGGGGCCGCAGGGACATGCTGACTGCTTGTGGGAGCCGCGTGGACCCAGGCAGCCTGCCTTAGCTCCCCCCCTCCCCCCATGCAATCAACTGGACTTTTACTGGCCCAGTCAGCATCTCTAGGGTCCTTTTTGGACCAGGTGTTGCAGTCGAAAACCAGATGCCTGAAAACCCTAAGGCAGCTCCCTCTACCCCAAGTCCTAGCACAGCCCTGGCGTGTTTCCTGGTTGTAGCTAGTCCAGGTGATTTCAGGAGGGGACACTAACGTGCACCACAACTAGCAATGTGTCAGTCAAACCCACCTGCACCTTGTCTGCACTTGGAGGGTGAGTGAGCATGTTTAGGCAGTGTAAACACACCCCTTTCAGCGGTGAAGCCACAGCCTGGGAGGCCTGGGAGGCTGGCATCTGTAGGGGGTCCAGGATGGAGGTTCTACCATTGCCTCCTGTCCCCACTGACCAGAAATGGGGGAGGGGTTTCTACTAGGGTCACATCCCTGTTCATTACACATTCCCCTGGTTATGCCCAGGTCACTCCATCACCACAGGCCGGAGTCAACGCCAGGCGAGCTCTCGCGCTGGTTGCCGGCCGCCTGGCCTGCAGGTCTGTGTGCGGCTCAGGGGTGGGTGGGCCAAAGCCCGCTCTTCCCCACAGTGAAGGGTGTAGCCATGTTGGCCGGGGAGCAGGGCTGCCCTCCCCTGCACGGAGGGATGGTTTACCTAGTCTGGCAGGAGCTGTTGACTCGCTGCAGAGGGGGGCGATAGGGGACGTTCCTGGCAGATAAGAGGTTTGCTCAGAAGAAGACAAATGACTTTGTTTGTTGTTCTTCCTAATCGCTCCCCTTGGTGGGTGGTCCCAGTCATTCCTTCTAGGAGCCCCCACTCCCTCCGCTCTGCTCTGCACTCCCCAGTTCACCCCAGCAGGGCAGGTGGCAGGAATCACCCACCCCCGGCTGGCCTGCATGGGGGGGGGCTGGCCCTAGCACTGACACTCAGGAGTAGAGTGATGCTCACGGTCCTTGGCAGTTCCTTATCAGAGGAGGGGCAAGGCAGAGAGCCCAGAAGTAAAGACATGGGGCCTCTTGCAGGGGGCAGTAGGTGCGGGGGAAGGGAGACTGTACTGAGGCCAACAGGCCATGTTTGGGGAACATCCTGGAATAGGGTGACCAGATAGCAAGTGTGAAAAATCAGGACAGGAGGTGGGGGGGTGATAGGAGCCTATACAAGAAAAAGACCCCAAAATCGGACCTGTCCCTATAAAATCGGGACATCTGGTCACTCTAGTCTGCAGTGCCTGGCTTGCCCTTTCCAAAGAGAGAGAGGGTCAGGCGTGGAGAACACAACCCAAGAACCCCTGCGCAGAGCGAGTACCCGCGCCCCCTACAGCCATCTGCCCACTTCACCTCTCCCCAACCCCTCCCAGGCCTTCCTGACTTGGACGGTGTCCAGTCCACACTGCTCCCCCCCATCACAGCCCCCCTTGATGTCCCTCCAACTCCACCTGCATGTCTGTCCATCCCGTGTGCCCCTGCTCCTCCCACTGTCTCTCTGTGCCTTCCTTCAGCCTGCCTTTGTGCCCGCGCCCAGCCGGCGGCCCGCCACAAACCGCTTCCCTGAAGCAGTGACCCCTGAGCCTCCCCCGTTTCTGAGCGTGTGAGGTAGCCAGCCGCAGCGCTCTGCTGTCTCTAGGGTATGGTCACAGGAGCAAGCTCTGGGCTGAACATGTGTCTGGCTTCATGTCTGTAACTAGAGCCGAGCCCTGTTTCTCAGCTGAAATTTTTTGGGAGCTAAAAATGCCGAGTGGGTGACATCAAAATGCTTCCCCAGTTTGTGAGACAAGGTGGGGGAGGTAATATCTTTCCTTGGATCAATCTCGGGGGGTGAGAGACGCTGTCAAGGGCTCTCCTGGTCAGCTTCATCAAACCTTCCTTTAGGAAACAAACAAAAGTTTGGGCGGGTTTTTTTTGTTAAAAACAATTTTTTGTTTCTGAATTTCCTTTCCTTTTATTTTCAGCAATGTCAACGCCCTTCGAATACAGTCAAGAGCCAATGCACCATCCAGTTCAGCAAACAGTGAAAATGTTTCTGACTCGGTCTGACCCGAAACAATTATTTGTCAAGGTCTCAAAATTGCCCCAGAACTGGAAAATCCATTCTTCACCCAGCTGTGTTCCCTGTACACAGGGAATGGGCTGGAACGGCTATTGAACACCCAGCTCCTGCTCTGGGCACTTGCCCTTTGCAGTAGATCTTGGACTTTAACTTCACACCCTACCTCCTTCTGGAATAGCTTCCCCCCTAGCCAGTCCTTACGGCACTTCAGAGCTGGTAGTATTGTTGCTAACTGCCCTATAACTCTTCCGACTGCTACATGGAGTCAAACACTAAACTAGAAGCTGGCTGGCATTGACCAGTGCTCAAACGCCCACAAAGTAGCCAGCAACTCCTCTGGTAAAGAGCCGGCCTTGCTCTATAGAGAGTCAGTGCCAGGCTGGCAGCTCCCTCTCATCTAACCAATGATGATCCAAGCTCCTCTGCCAGATGAGCCATCCAACAGCTGTCGGATGTGGGGGGAGGGATGGGAGGCGGATGGGAGGTGTGGCATCCCACTGTGCCAACCAGCAGCCAAGCCCCAGTTCCTGCTTGGAGCAGGGAGTGATGGTTGCTCACAGCATTCCTGGGTACAGGGCCTTTGCACTGCTCCTTGCTATGGGCATAAGGCAACTCCATTCCTGGCCTGAGGACTCACAGTGGCTGGTGGATGATGACATGTGCCGAGGGTGACCAGATGTTCTGATTTTATAGGGATAGTCTCGATTTTTGGGTCTTTTTCTTATACAGGCTCCTATTACCGCCCCCCCACGCCCATCCCGATTTTTCACACTTTCTCTCTGGTCACCCTACATGTGCCCGTCTCTGCTCTCTGGTGGGGAAGCGCTGTCAAAGTGCTGTGTGCCAGGAGACAGTCACGCCCTCCCTGGAGATGAGGCTGCAGCTCGGAGCCCCTTACGATCCTGCTTTCAATCCCCTCTGTCATCCACAGGGGACTGCTGGCCCCAAAGCTGACAGAGAAGTGACCTGCCAGACTGGAGGTTAGTTTCCCATCTGATGCCCTGTGCTGGGAGAGGGCTGAGGCAAGCCAGGTGGGCCTATCGGCCAGCTAGGCTGCAAACTGGGAGAATGAAGGGTGGAGGAAGCCCTAATTATGAGGAAGTTCACCTGAGCAGAGGTGGGCTGGGCTAGTAAAAACCCAGTGGCCGTGGCAGGGCAGTGAACTGGAAGGTTGCCCGGGTTGCACTGGGAGTGATAGAGGGTGGAGAACTGTACCCCAGAGGGGGAACTCTGAGTGACCTGGCCCGAGGGTGAGTCATGAAGAGACAGTGGCCGCTCCTGGAGCAAGAGAGACAGGGGCACCGCATACAACTGCAGAAAGGGGCACTGGCCTCTTGGAGCGAATCCCCAGAATGGCCAGGAGGAGGCACCATCCTGCAGTGAGTAGAGCACCCCCATCATACGCCACCCCCCAAACAAGAGGAGTTTGCTAACAGCAGGGGGATGACTAGAAGGGTGGGACTGCTCAGGAGAGATTGAAAAGCCCCCTCCCCCGACAATTCCAGGAGAGCAGGATCTGGCTGCATGGGTGCTGGGTGAGTCTCTTTGGGAAGGAGGCACACATGACCTCCTGGGGTCAGCGGCACATGTGACATTCCCCCTCGGTGTGTACGGGGAGAGGCCACTCCCTGAGAAGCCGGGGGCAGGGAGCATGTTCCCTGGGCTGTTTCTTGCAGACAGGTTTGTCCCATCGCTGAGACCTGCTTACAGTGCCCAGCAGGGGAGATGGTGCAGGCCTCAGGGAGCAGGCAAAGGTGGCATAGGGCTCTTCTCTGCCCTCCCAGCCCCATGTGAGAGTAGCTATGGACTGCTCTAACTTACCCTGGCCGGAAAGGAGGAGATAAAACACAGTTGAAGCTCAAGCACTGGTGAGTCCAGGCCACACCCATTTTATCTAGCCACACCCCCTTTCCCTGCTACACCTGCATAGAGCCACTACAGAGGATGCCCGGGGGTACCCAGCGCCAGAGAGGCTGGCCCTCCCTGGAGTCGAATGGGGCGTGAGAGCTTCCCCCACACACACACACACAACCACACTGGAGTCTCTGCCTCCTCTTCCCCTCTGTTCACCTGCCCTGGAAGTGAAATGCAGGCAGTTTGGGTTTCCACGGTGAGACCCTCAAGCCTGATTCTCCTCAATGGTACTGAGCATCAGCGCCATCCTGCACACACACTCCGACTGCCAGGGGACGAGGGCTCAGCACGGCAGGGACGCACACCCCATCCCACCGGCCCCCACCTGCCTCCAGCCCACAGTGCACAAGGGGTCAGATCCAAGCCTGAAATCAGTGGCGCTAGGGCAGGATTTGGCCCAGTCTGTGAGCTGCCCTTGGGACCAGCCTCTGTCCCATGGCTGAGATCGGAGGACATTGCCAATAAACATGGGCTGAAAAGAAACGTTTATTCGCCCCAGCCACTGCCACACAAACCGAGGAGAATAAAATCAAACACCGCCATTGCCACAGCCCGGCTCCGGGCTCCTGGGAAATACCAGATGACGTGTCTCCCAACCCCCACCCATGGCATCAAAGCCCTGTCTCATAAAAAGGGAGTGAGCTTTATCATTAACTAGGGTGGCACATGGCGGGGATGCAGCTATCAGATGGCAGCAGCTGTACCCTGGCAATGCCCAGCATCCCTCAGAACACACAGGATGGGCAAAAGGGCTGGCACTGTAGAGCCTGTCAGGTTTAAGGGGTGAGAGCAGGCTAAGGCCCGTGGTCTATAGGCCAGGCATCAGTTTGGGGGCTTGGTTCAGTCTGGAGTCAGAACTGCAGCGGGGCCTGGTGCTCCCATCCAGAGCCAATCCTCAGCACCTTATGCACCTAGAGCATCTGCCCAGCACAGAGGCTCCTGGTGGGGCTGGCTAGGTCCCCAGTTCCTCTGCCTCACAGCACACTGAACTGATCGGTTTCCAGGACCGGCCTGCCCAGCTCCCCAGCCAGCTCCCTGTCGGTGCTGGGCAGCTCCTGCCCGGGCTCTGATGTCCAGTTGGCCAGGAGGTCACTGAAGTCAGGCGGGTTCGTGTTGAGGATACATGGGGGGCCGGTGGACGGCTCCTTCCAGAAGGATTGTGGCAGCTTCCTCCTGTGCATGGGCATGATGTGGGCATACTTCTTCTCCAGCCGCAGCTTCCTGCCGTCAGCGGCCCTCTGCTTGAGGAAGCGGCGCAAGCCGTATTCGAAGAGCTCCGCTAACGGCCCCAGCTTCTGCGCCCCATCCTTGTTACAAATGGACCTCCAGACCCGCTGGTCGAGCTGCCCCAGGGGCGCCACAGGGCCCTGGGCCTCTTCCTCGTCCGGCTCGCCGCTTTGGGCGAGCCGCATCAGGTCTGCGTAGTACAGCTCCCGCCCCAGCCGGCAGGGAGAGAAGCAGTCCTCGTAGATGTTGCAGGAGTCGGGGTCGTCGTCCTTGGCCTTCCTGCCGAAGTATCTCTGGATGTCGCAGCTGATCAGCTCAGAAAACTTCAGGAGCTGCAGGGTCATTTCTGCATCACTCTGGCTGCAATCAGCTGTGACTTTCTGCCCCTCTCTGCCAGGACTGTGATAGGGACGGCTGTTCTCCTCGTCCACGTCGTAGTCGTCTTCCTCCTCCACCTCCTCCTCCTCCTCTGACAGGTCTTGGAAGTCCATGTCCTGGGGTGGGGTGGGGTGGAGGAACGAGTGCTGGAAGGAAGCGGGAAGCCTGAACTCTGCCAGGTTCCTGATCACTCCGGCAGCCATCTTGCCTCGCTGCGTATGGCTGGGACGGGTGCCGCTGGGCTGTGCAGTCACACTGGAGGACACAAGGGAAAACGCATGGTTAGAGCTGTGCAGATGGGACCCGGTAGAGGGCTGAGGCTGATGCAGTGATACTTCTGCTCCCCTCTGTGTGTTAACTCCCCACCCCAGCCGTGCGAGTGTTTTCCTCCCGCACAACATCAGTGCCTCCCCGCTGAGCGGGGCCATGGAGCTGCAGTGCTGAGAGCTGGAGGATCCTGCCCTTTGTTCTCCACGTGCCTGGGGACCTGTCTGTCTGTCTGTCAGTACGAATCAGTTATGGTGGGAATGGTTCAAGCAGCTCTGTATTCATTTGCAACCCCTTCTCTCTCCCCTCCCCCCCCAGTCTTGTTCTGTGTCCCTGCCTTTGCGCACAGCTGGCCAGACGTGGTGGCTGAGGTGCGCTGCGGTCTGCGGCTAGCGCCTGTTCTCTACAGCTCAGAGGCGGTTGCTTTGCAGTACGGGGTCACCGCGACTCCTTGACCGACACCCATAGCTGGGCCCCTGCCTGCTGGAAGCAGCTCTGGGGGCAGCAGCGCGGGCGTTACCAGAGCCCACAGGCTGTTGCCATGTGTGGAGCAGGTCGGATCCAGGATAACAGCTTTATTGCACAACTGGGATGATGGGATTTATGCTGCTTAAGCAAACAAACAACCCCCCTAACATCTGCCGGGCCTGAGAGAAGCACAAGGCCACACAGCCAGCCGGGGGCAGGGAGAGAACCTGGCGTGCAGCTGGGCACGTTTTCCAACCAGAAGCTTGGGGCGTTCCTTGTCAGCAGGGTCTGGCAGGAGCAGGTCCCTCCCACGACCCAGGCCAGGGATCAGCACCTGGGTTGGATCTCAGTCGCCCTGTGTCAATGGGGAGTAACTGGAGAGAGCCCAGGGTAACAGATCAGCATCTTCCCTCTGCGTCCGCTTGCCCTGCCATAATGGCCACCCCACACACGGGTCCCATGAGCGAGCTGAGGGGGCGGGGTGGGGAGGGCCTTTGGCTCTTGTGCCATTAAGGCCCTGGCCTGTGCTGGCACAGCATGGGCTGGGTGAGCACCAGGAGAGCGGCACTGATCGCCCATGTGCAGCTGGAGCGCCTGCGTAGAACTGGACTGAGACGGAGCATGGCCCGACCCACAGCCAAAGCACTGGGATCTCAAAGCTCCAGAGCTGGCCAGCCCGGGGTGTGGGATTCTCAGACCAAGGGGCTGGGTATGGCCCGTTTGGGGCTCAAGCCAAAGCGGCTCTGGCTCCACCCAGTGCTGATGCCCATTCAGTGGCTTTGCACTGCCTGCCTGAGACAGGGCGGGGCTGGAGTGGCTGCCCAGCTGGCAGAGGAGAAAGGCGCGGGGCTGTGACACTCTCCCCCCATCCTCCGGTACTGCCCCAGAGAGCAGCGCCGGGAAGGGCCACCCTCCAAGCATCCAAAAGAACATAACCGACCATCCCATCCCTGCTCGTGACAAGTTCCCGGCCCTGGGAGGAGATTGCATGGTCTGGAGGCCTTTAGAGACATTTCTATAGGGCCTCCCAGTTCCAACAGACCCCACTTGGAATCCTCCCTGTCCGGCTGGGACACGGGCAGCTGACTGGAAGGTGGGTGCGTGGCCAGCGGTGGGTGCTGAGGAAGCTCCAGTCTGTGGCAGGTGTAAGGAGCTGTACACAGTGTGCTCCCCCTGGGATCCCTGATGCACTGTGCTGGTGACTTACCCACTCCAGCCATGTGCCTCCCTCCAGCCATGCGTTCCGCTCCCCAGCAGTTCTCCTAGAGGAGCTAGGGAACCATCTGCCTTACAGATGCTCCCTCTCCCTTGGGCTGCGCCCGCTGGCTGCACTGGCTGGGGCTGTATTGCCCCCCTTGGGCCTTTATCTCCAGGCCCTACACTGGCAGACAGCAGCTCTGTCAGGGCTGGAAGGGTGTGGGCACATAACGGGCATTCATCCCGCAGTGTATACACCCCTGCTGCACCCTGTCTGCACTACAGCCCCGCTGCTGCTGCCCCAGGACTAGCTATCCCGCCGGGGTGATACAGCTGGGGACCTGTAGGCGCTGACTCAGCCACTGGGGCACGGGCATCTCCTCCTCGGCACCCCCCACTAGGGGCGCTGCTTGGGCTGCCCAGCTCGTTCTCCAGGCACACTGCTGGTGCCAGGGCATGGCCGCCCTCTGATTCTCTCCACAGGCCCAGCCCTTGCTGCCCGGTCCCCTTCCCCCTCCCCCAGGTGCTGGAGCTCAGGGGCTGCCCCTCCTTGCAGTCTGAGCACCGCTGGGGGTGGTAGAACACACACAGCTCAGGGAAGACACTGGAGCCCACCCACGGGCGGCGCCGGGCAGGCAAGAGGCTGGTAATGCAGGAGGGCCCCACAGCAGGTGTTGTGCCAGGGGGAGTCACCCCTCAGAACAGCAGAGAGAACCGCCAGCGTTCCCTGCACGCACCCCCCTCAGCAAACCGAGCAGGGAGGGCTGGTGGCATCCCACCCAGCAGCAGGGCAAGACGTGTGTGCCACCACCCCATGTCTTAGTTCGCAGACCGTTGGCTGGGAAGCGCCACTGGGCCAGAGGCTGGTCCAGCCCCAGTAGCTGCTGCGTGCCCCTCCACGCCTAGATTCGGCTTAGTTGCAGATCCCCATCCCCTGCAGGCTGGAACGCAGAGACAGCTGCAGAACTGCACCCCCTGCACCCAACACAGCCTGACCCCTGCAGAGCAGCCCCTCCCCCCGCCCCTCCCGTTGGCTCGCTGCCTTCAGGGCGCTCCATGCCCATGCAGAGCGGGGGGTGGGGGGTGGAGGGGGTGGAGGGGAGGGCTGCATTCCCACCATTAGACAAAGACGCTAACAACCCTTTGCCCTTCCCTGAGAGGATCTCACAGCGCTTGGCAAACATCCCAGCACCTCAACAGTGCCCTGGGAGACAGGCAACATTGCTACATCCCAGGAGGAGAAACTGAGGACAAAACATTTGCCCTGTGCCTAGGTAGAGCCAGGAACAGAACCCAGGAAGCCTGGCTCCAGCTCCCCATCTCTTACCAGTACAGCACTCCCAGTACAAAGAAAACTAAGAGAGCCACAATGAACAGCAGGGCCCTAGGGAGAGGAACTGATGGGTAGGAGAATGATGTCTAGTGGCTAGAGCAGGGGATTGGGAATCAGGAATCCTGGGATCGATTCCCAGTTTTGCTAGTGCTTCGCCATGTGGGCTTGGGCAAGTCACTTCCCTGCTCTGTGCCTCAGTTTCCCCAAGTGTAAAGCAGGGGTGACACTGCTGTAGAGTGCGAGGCACATTGTGCTCTCTTGATGGAGGATGCTAGAGAAGGGCAAAGTATGACTGACACACCCAGGTCGCTGTCCCTGGTCCCCATGAATCCAAGGGCCTGGCCGGTTTGCTGCAGACTGGAGGACCATCCCATGCAGTGTGCATGCAGCTGGAATGGGGGATGGGAGAGGATTTAACAGGGGCTAGAGCAGTGTCCCACGTGGAGCAGGAGCAATACTCGGGCAGGGAGCTGGGCAGGCTGCTCCACACCACAGCACCCTGCTGGGAGCCAGCTGGCTGAAGCCAGCCCGGCGGTCACCCCTGCACTCAGTGGTGCTGCCCCCCGGAGAACAGGGACCCAGGGGTGTACGGAGGGAGGAGATGCTCAGACATTGGGGACACTCCCAGGACTGGGCTGTGGGGGGCGAGTTCAGTTCTGGGTAGGGGATGCTACAGAGAGAGACACAGAATGGGCCTGAACCTGGGCTCCAGCTCATGCACATCAGCACACTCTGTGGATAGCAGGGGGGTCGCGCCGGGCCTACAGCAAACGAGAACAGGATCCTCCCATCACCCAGCCACTGCCCCCCCTCCCCACAGGCCATGTCCCTCCCATCACCCAGCCACTGCCCCCCTCCCCCCCCCCCCCCTGCAGGCCATGTCCTGTTCTGACAGCACTTTCATGAGGGGATCGCACAGTGGGAAAGTCCAGCCAGCCCGGGAAAGCAGAACTCATTCACACCAGCCCCCGCTTACCCACCTCCAACTGACCGCAAGCAGCCCGGCCTTGCTGTGCCCAGACGCCTCCCCCATCCAGCTGGGATCTCTCATCCGCAGGCCCCACGTGTGCTCTGCGCCCACATTGGGAATGCAAAGTGGCCAAAGGCTGGGAAGCACCGGGGAACTGAGCCTACCCAGGCAGAATGTCCCTGGTTTCCTTGGCCCGTTCAATGCACCCTGAGTGCCAGTCTCTGCGCCTGGCTGTCCCCGCTCAGCTGCTGGGGAGAAAGGGGACCCGGGCGCTAAATAGGGAGTGGTTAAAGAAGATTCTGACTACAGCTTCTCTTGCACCTCTGCATGGGGATGGCCACTTCTAGCCCCCCCGCATTCGGTCAGCCTGAGGGGGAACGAGGCCAGCTTTGGGGCGCAAGCGACTGTCACACCATCCTGGGGCATTAACAAGCCAGGTGCCTCCTACTCAGTCCCCAGCCGCTGGGTGTCATCGGCACCGCGCCGCTGTACTGCACCCTCCTCGCTGGAGCCTCCGCACTTACCTCGCTGCTGCAGCCGAGCCATGCAGAGCATCCCAGGCTCTTTCTCTCCCCTGGCCATCCCTCCACCTGGGGCTGAAGTATTTATAGTGGAGCTGGACTGACGGCTGGCAAATATTTGGTAGCTGTATTGTAATAGTAGACTCGGTAAACAGAGCTTTGGTTTGCTTTAGCGCCCAGCAACCAGAGAACACTGCAGCAAGGAGCCAGTGGGACGGAAGATAGGGCTCACCTTAATGGTTGACTTCCCAGGGGATTTTCAAGTGTTGTTCCTGTAGATTCACCTATTAAATCTGCAGTCACAGCTGCCAAACCGCCCCGCACACTTGTGCAGAGGGCTCTTATCTCCGCTGCTGATTGGAGGCGAAATCAAGCTTTGTCAAACAGGCATAAAATTAAATTTCATGCTATTTTGACTCCTGGAGTAGGCATCTTCTGAAGAACATAATGCTCATCAAACAAGTCCTGTGCAAATACTGGCCACACCGGGCAAGGGACATGCCGTAGACGGGGGCCTCCCTGTTGGAAATAGTCTCTCGACTCAGCTGCAGGACGAGAGACAGCCCAGCCGCCTGTGATCTGTTATGTTCGGTTAGATGGAATAAGGGGCCCACGGGTGTTAACACAACCCAGTCACTGACCAACATTAACAGTGTTAAACCAGGTTCAGGGTTTGGCATAGAAACCTCCTCCGCCTTAGTGCCATGGTGCAAACATGCCATCAAACAGCCTTTGAACCTTTTATTAAAAATACAGATGGGAAACCAAAACAAGCGTCTGAAATGTAAAATATTAAGAAAGGCTTTAATTTCAGCAACATCCTTGGCTTTCAAAGAGAGAATCCCTTGTCTGGCAGCAGGGCCGGCGACAGAAATTTGGGGGCCCCCTACTCTGACCGTTTGGGGCCCCCCCAGCCCAGCTGGCACTTCCCCCCCCAGCTGACAGCGGCTGGGGGGCCCCCCAGCCCAGCCGCCCCCCCCCCCCCAGCCCAGCCGGCGCTCCTCCCCCAGCTGACAGCAGCTGGCGGCAGTGCGGGGTCCTGCGGGAGCGTGAGCCGCCCTTGCTGCTCCCGCCCCCCCCCGGACTGCGCCGCTGAGTGCCGGGCTCACTGCTCCTGCCGGGGACACGCGCGCTCATCTGGAGGAGAGCCGCGCCGCCTCCCCGCCCCTTTCCCGCTCTCCAGGCCCGGCGACAAGGGGGGATGACTACGGGTACTGCTGTGTACCGGGGCCCCCCTAAAGTCCGGGGCCTGGTACAGCTCTACCCCTAGTACCCCACTGTCGCCGGCCCTGTCTGGCAGTCTCTTCGTTAGCATTTTGGGGGAAAGGGAGTTCGCTGAGACAGGCTGGAGCTGTCGTCTCTGTTAAAGTCCAATCCCGTTTCCTAGAAGACAAAACAAGACATGCACCAGGGGAAAGTGAAGATCAGCAGAGAGAAGATGCAGCTTCGGGCACTGCTATTGGCTTTCACATGCAGCCTTAGTGCTGGAAAACAGGCCATGCCCACAGCCTGATCAGTCACCCCAAGGGCTGGCAAACAGACAGGCTGTTTAGGGCATTGCTGTCAGCTTACAGCGGGATTGCAAAACAGGCCGTCCCCCAGGAGCTGGCTGCCATGAGGGTGACGTTTTCTCCTTCCCCGCCTGTCTCCCAGCGTCATCACAGCCAGCTTTCCCCCACAAAACCTTTTGGTAAGAAGGCCTGGAGGGCAGAACATCCCATCCCCTCAGGGTTATGTTCACTCATTCGGCCTAATTACTCACACACCAATTTTGCTCCATTGATTTCTGGTCCCACATGTCTCGTTTCTCCGGCATGATCGTAATCCAGCTCTTGAATTATCACGAGGCCTTTTGGTTTAGACTAATTCAGCCCGTCTCCCTTTTGCCTGTCACCGTTTGTTGTTATCAGTTCTTGTGAGCGTTTGTGAACTTCCCCTCACTTCTTACAGTGGAGCTCACATTTCGGGAACAGGGCCAGTAATCACAGCAGAGCTACAAACCCAGGGCTCCATTCACCAGGGCAGCTCCAATGATGTGAGTGTGCTCACTCCAGATTGGCAGGGAGCATCCTGCAGCCTTTCTAGACACTCCTGGCTTAACCAGACAAATTCTTGGGAGTGGTGGAAGTATCTGGCGCTAGGCCCAGAGTCAGGTCTTGACTCTCCTGCTGTGCCATCACATTCCCAGCTGTGCCATCACATTCCCACTGCCCGAGACGCTGGCTCTGAAATGTTCCAGATAAACGCAGGGAACTCATTCATATCTGTTCCCTGCGCAAGAATCATTTCACCCTCAAATGCACCGGGACTAATTAGCCACTGAAGTATTTCGGGAGCCTGCCCGGCTTGCGCTGACACAAGCTAAGCTCGGGACTAATGGTTTAGTAAGTGATTTACTGGGCAAGCCCAGCCCCTGGTGTAACTGATTTATTGGTGGGAGTGGCTCTTGTGAATCACAGATAACAGCCTCATAATTTTATTTAGTAAACACGCAGCTGGAGAACACAGCAGCTTTGTTATCTGGCCTGGGCCTAGTCTAGTGTTGCGAGCCCTCTGCTGGGGGAACACCACCGCCCTCTGCTGGCAGGGCACAGCCCAGCTCCAGACCGCATAGGAATGGACAGGCCTTAATGAGCTGCCCTGACTGGGGGGCACGGTGGGCAGCCAGACCCATAATTCCTGGGATTAGCACAGCCCCCTTTCCCCCATGGGCTCTTCTAAGAGGCAGCATGGCAGACAACCCGGACTCAGGAGGTGGGCAGGGCTCACAGTGCCGGGTGGGATTCTGCTCCCAGGCTAAGCCATGACAGCGCGCTGCACAAGGACGTCAAGGACAAAATGGTCGTCGAGGTGGCTCCATGGAATCCAGCTGCATGCGTGGGATGGCAACGTCGCCTCGGACACAAACACATGGCTCCGGTTAACCCGCAGGCTGGCCCTGTGGCATTGAGCCCCAGGGTAAACCCTCAATTCCCCAGACAGACCCAGGGCACGGGGAGGGGCTGTGAGGCTGGCAGGTCGCGGCATCTCCGCCCCTTTAAATGCTGATTGGGACTGACCTGAGGCCTCTGGCCAGATGAGGGTTGTGCACTGTCTGTGCAGTGCTAAGCCCCTCGCAGCCACTGGGGCCTCACTCTGCAGTGACCATAATCTTTTGCGCTCCACCCAGGGCAGGGGTGGGCAGTGGTTCATACCCCAGTGAGTAGTGGGGGGGGGGAGTGCTCTCAGTGGGGAGCACAGGCCAGAGTGCAGCAGTTGAGGGAATTGCTGAGCTGCCTTCAACAGCTGGTGGGTTGTAAAGAGCCGAAGAGGCTCACATAGTGGCCCTAGGAATGATTTAATGGGAGCAGGCCCCCTCCCTGCCTAACTGCCCGTCTGTCACCGATGAGCCCAATCATCCCCTACACCGGAGCAGGGAGTGCGCCTGCCAGGACCCATGCCTAGGGGAGCAGCCTGCACACAGCTGTGACCTCACACAACAACACACACACAACCCTACTGCAAGACTCACTCACACTGAGCACCACTCCCTGCAGTGAGGTGGAGTGGCCTCCCTTCTAAGGGACCACTACACTCTCCCCTGGTGGGCGGAGCCAAATCCACCCCGCCTCCCTCGCCAGAAGTACCAGGGTGGGACAGAAAGTATAAAAGGAGAGCCCTGGAGCTTAGTTAGGGCTGGACCACCCGAGGGAGCAGACATCTTTTCTGGGGAGCCGAGCTGCCCTCTACTGGATCCTAGACCAGCCCCAAGTGGAGCAGCAGCACCCTACTGTTGGAGGAGACAGAAGACCCTGAGGAGGGGCTGATGTTGCTGCCGCCTGTCAGAGCCCAGTGGAGCACCAGCAACTAAGTGGGGTAGGATGTAGCCAAGGAAAACCAGACCTTATTCCGGTTGTGCTGCTGGGAAATGAGGCAGCGTGTTTCAGTGATTTCTCTGCTGACACGGTGGTGGGACCACTCGCCATTGCTAGTGCCCTGGGCTGGGATTTGGGGGAATAGGATGGACCTGGGTGTCACGGAGTGCCCGGGCGATGGTCTGGAGCTTGCTCCCTATGAAGCCTGATAGGATTCCGGGGGAAGTGTCCCCTCTCCATACACAGCCTGTTTCCAAGGCTAGGAGCTTCATGGGTACCCACTTCAACCTTCCTGGGTCTGACCTCGGAGCATTCAGCACCTTCTGCCCCTCCGTGCGCTTCCCCCAGCAAGCCCACGCAGGCAGAGTTCTAGGGGAGCCCGTGGATTCTGCACCCCACTCCACAGTCAGACGTGACTCTCAGCCAAGCAGTAAAACAGAGGTTTATTTGATGACCAGCACCTGGTCTAACACAGACCACACAGCGAGCATGAGCCCTCAGCTGGATCCACTTGGGGGGCCAGAGAGCCAGATAGCTCCTCTGCCTTCCCTGCCTGACTCCAGCTAGCTTCAGACTCCAAACTCAAACTCACTCTCTCCAGCCCCTCTCCCCCCCCCCCCCCCGGGATCAGCCAGGTCAGGTGACCTCCCTCCTCCACTTGGGGTCAGATTACAGCTTCAGGTATAGACACCTGCAGAGAAGCTCTGCTTTGCATCAGCTACACATCCTTATCCCTTCACATAGAAGCTCAAGAAATGCATAGGGGAAACTGAGGCACACACACAGTATTCCTGCTCCGTCACACTGGGTGACTGCAGACTGATTCTAGGCCAAGAGACACTGGGACTGCTGTCTGCTTCAGCCCAAAAGCTGTGGGATAAAGGCTGTTTGTAGTCTACCCTGCCCATAGGACCAGGCTTTCCCCATAGCCTAGTGGTTACTGTCCCACTGGAATGGGGTGGAGTTGCCTTGCTCCCCACTCCAGAGCAAGGGTCCACTACCCTCCCTAGGGGGCTAGACATGTGCACAGGGGTTCCCCGCACCTTTGCTGGGGTGTGGGCTGTGTTGGTTCCAAATATGCCCTCACAGAGGGAGGCAGGGACCAGCCTCCAGGACTCAACTCCAGGGTGTGCAGTCTGCCCTTAGGGTGGTGGGGTGGATGGCACCCGCAAGCCCTCAGAGACGCTGCAGCACTTGCTGGAATGGCCCCACAGAGAAGTGCTCCGAACTGCTCTTCGCTACTCCTCTATTGCCAGCTCCAAAAGGGCAAGAATCAGGGGACTGGCTCCCCCAGGAAAGAGTTAACAAAGAACTGAATGGTGGTTTTTGGTCTGGCTGCCTGTCGAGCTGTCCCTGCTCCCTAGCAGGTCTGTGTGTGAACTGTGCTGCCGATTCTCGCGCATTCATCGTGACTAAGGCAATTGTGGCCTCTGCTGCAGGAATGCTTGCAGCTGAGCTCAGGGCCCCATTGTGCTAGGTGCTGTACAAAACCAAGGGAGAGATGAGCCCACAAGCTAGTGCAAAGCCAAGTTTGTGCTGTGGGAGCTGGATCGAGCACTCATCCCTCTCATCCCGCACATGGAGCCGTTCCATGGGAACAGCGCTGGGCAGGACCCTTAAGCACAGCTCAAACCACAGACCTAACTATGTTGGCTGGCAGCAGAAGAAGGTCTTAGCCCGAGGCAGGGGAGGGAGCTCCCTCCCCTATGTAGTCCACTAGTGCCATGTGCTGGGTAGGGGGTGCCCAGTCTGGCATGCTCTTCCCACCTCCCAGAGAGGCTGTCTGGGTCTGGGATTCCCAGTGCAGTGTGTGTTGCTGCTGGGGCACAAGGAGCCTGGTTTTAGATTCACCTCATCATGTTCAGATCTTTTGACAAACTGCAAAAAGGTTGCTGACCAAGTAAGCTATCAGCAGGGAAAGGGCCCTTTTCAAAGGATTACATCTCTGCCAGAGCTGAACAGAAGTTCCCCAGACAAAGAAAAGGCACTTCTCTGGCCCCAGGGCTTTCTTGTTGCTGAATTTCAAAGGTCCTGCTGCTAACAATGGCAGCATTAACGAGTATCTCAAAAAACACAAAATCACAAGAATCTTTTATAATGGAAAGTTTATGGCGACCTAATTATAATCCCAGCTGCCCCTCTAATTAAGGGATATTTCCCTCTGCCAGGTGTCAATGACAGCAGTGAGGCTAGGGGACCTTTTCTAAACAAAATACAAGGCTTGACTTGGGGCCCCATTCCCCCCTGAGACAAACTCCCACTCTTAGCTTCAGGGAGCTAAACAATCTCCCTTTCCAGGTACTTCCTGTCCACACAAGAGCCCTCTGGATCATTATGTGGAACTACAAGGAAAATGAGGACATCCAGGAAGTGAGACGGCTATACAGCCTTCTTGATCACAGTTGTCATGCTGCCCCCATCAGTCCAAACAGGTGCAGCAGTGTTTGTGTGGGTACCAGGATGGAAGCTTTGTACCTCTCCCAACATCAGTGCAGCCCCTCCAGACCTGTAGCTATTCTGAACTACAGCTGCTTGGTCCAGTCTCACAGAATCTACTCTGCAGCCCCAGAGTCCATGCAGTGGGGGCAGCTGTCACCATTCCAGAACAGAGTCTTCCTCATCTTCCACAGTCCTGCCACAAAACTCTGTTCCACACACAGTCTAAAATTGCTGGCTGGGAGAACCCCAGCACAGCAGAATCCCATTTCTTATCCAAATTTCCCACTTCTAGCTCTTCTCTTGGTAGGAAGCTTGGATTGCATTACCCAACCAGACTCCGCTGACTCTTAGCTTGTGGTGACCTTCTTTCCCCAGGCTGTACCTTTCAGACTTCTTCCCCCCTACCTAGATAGATACCAGAATGCACCAAACTCCAAACACTCGAGCATGAAACTGTACAGATATGCACTGGGGTGAAATGCTACTGTGTAAATGAGCCTGCCAGAGCTGGCTTGCCCCCTTTCTCCCATAGGGGGCAGCAGAGCGCTCCAGCCATCTCAACCCTGTATCTCTGGGGATTCAGGGGGAAAATAACAAAGCAAGAAAGAAGCAACGTGAAGTCCCCAGACGAGAGAGCCCTGCTGGGGTGTCTCCTTCAAGCCAGGCTGCACTTGCCCTGCAATACTATGACCACTGCCATTGAAGTTAGGCTGATGGACAGGTTGTGACAGAGTAGGAATGCTCTTAATGTTTCCTCTGGATAGTGTGGGGGTGCCTCAGTTTCCCCTATGCATTTCTTGAGTGTCTCTGTGGAGGGATAAGGGTATGTAGTTGGTGCAGAGCAGAGAGACAGCCTAAGCAAGTAGCCAATGCCCTGTCTTGGCAATTGAGAGGGCAATTCCCCCCCCTCCCCCAGGTGTTGCCTGGAAGTGTTGAATAACAAAGAGGTCAGGTGACCACCTGGCCGAGGAAGGGGGGGCGGAAGGGGAGGAGGGGCTGGTGAGTGAGTTTCAGTCTGGGTCTGGCTGGGAAGAGGAGACAGCCACAGGCAAGCTGGCCTAGCCCTCTGGCCCCAAAATGGACCCAGCGGAGGGGTCACGTTCGCTTTACCTACAGGCTCTGTCTTATATCACCTGTCATCTAATAAACCTCTGTTTTACTGGCTGACTGGAGTTCGGGTGCAGGCCCATGGGCTCCCCCAGGACTCCGCGCGTGGAGGGGCAGAAGGTGCTGAATGCTCCGAGGTCAGACCCAGGAAGGTGGAAGCTGTACCTGTGAAGCTCCTAGCCTTGGAGACAGGCTGCTTACGGAGAGGAAAATCTTCCCCCGGAGTCCTGACTGGCTTCATGGGGAGCAGTGCCAGAGCATCGCCCGGGCACTCTGTGACACCGGTACAGTGTGCATGAAACAGGATCCTATAAGGTACAGTGATGGAGTAAGACCAGAAGGGTATAGGAGAGTGCTGGAAGGGAAGTATATCAGCCTCAGGATGAGCAGGTCCCTGTTCCCTGGATAGCCAAACAAAAGCTACTCCAGGCTAATCAAGACACCTGAATCCAATGAAGCTTCTAGAAAGGAGCAGAAACAGCTAGCCTGATTGGGACACCTGAAGCCAATCAGGGCTGGCTGAAACCAGTTAAAAACCCTCCCAGTTAGTCAGGTGGGTGTGGATGTCAGGGGCTGTAGAAGGAATTTGTGCTGTTGGTGAGACTGAGTGGTAGACAACATATACGCAAGGAAGGAGACTGAGGTAAAGGTGAAGTGGAGTTGGAAGAAGTGGGGACTGCTGTGGGGAAGTAGCCCAGGGAATTGTATTGTGTTTGGTGGCTAAAAGGTCAGCCATCTTAACTAATACTATCAGGGTCCCTGGCCTGGAGCCCGGAGTAGAGGGTGGGCCTGGGCTCCCCCCTTTCTACCTCCCCTAACTAATCACTGAAATTGGGAGACAACAGAGACTGTGCCAGGAAGGATAGTTTCTCCTCACTGGCTTATGATGAAAATGGCTCAACAGGCTGTGACCTGGTCTGTAAAGAGAGAAGGGAGGGTCACGGTGAGCCTCTGAGGCTAGCACAAACCGCCTGGATGCACGGAACCCATAGGGACAAGGCCAAAGCTTTGCCACAGTACATAACTGCAGAGAGCAGAGGAAGCAGTCCTCTGTCGCCCAGTCGCAAAGGCCTGTGGCATTGTTCATGGCTGCCATTCTCTGTACCCTTTGCAAGGTGGCCCCCGCCCCGTGGGAGCACTTACTGTTCTCGTCTCCAAACATTCACGCTGGCAACCGTCCTGCCGGAATAGCAGCCATCTAGCCCATTTGCCTGCTCAGCAAACATGATTAGTTCCAGCCAGATCCCAGCAGCAGCTGATAAGCCTTCATTATGGTCCCATGACGTCACCGTCGCTTCACCTCCTTCTTGGGCTACGAATGCTGTGGGGACTATTTAGTCCACCTCTGCTGTTTGTGTCCAGGTCCTGTGGGACTCTCCTTGGCCCTCCCTTGGCACCAGTCGATCCCGAGCATCCTGGAGCTGACATTTGTGCTTCCACAGCTGGAAATGCCTGAACCCGCAACACTGAATTCCCCCCTTCATCAATACCCCCTACCCCTGCCACAGGGGCCACAGGGACCACCCCACCCCAGAGGTGGTGCATTTCCATTGTCGGGCCTGTAACAGGATGCCCCCATTGCAGAGTGGGCTCCTCAGATCTGTACAAAGGTGTCTAGACTGGGTCCTGACGCATCTCGGGGTGTGCTCGTTTCTGTGTCCAAAGGCAAGCGCTGGAGGTCATATTAAATCTCTCGAGTATGAAAATCAGCCTGACCAAGCTCTGTGGAGGGCCTGGGGACCCCGCAGGAAGGATGGCGCCAGAGGAACAGCAGTGGCTGATTTAGGATGTCCCATGCAGCTTCTTCAACTGCGGTTGGAAACAGGGAGAGGGCAATGTGACGCTGGTCCTGCATGCACAGCCCCTGAGCTCCACCAGCAGCCTTCCTCTCCCCCACCCAGGGCCGGCGACAGGGGGGTACTACGGGTAGAGCTGTACCGGGCCCCGGACTTTAGGGGGGCCCCGGTACACAGCAGTACCCCTAGTCATCCCCCCTTGTCGCCGGGCCTGGAGAGCGGGGAAGGGGCGGGGAGGCGGCGCGGCTCTCCTCCGGACGAGCGCGCGTCCCCGGCAGGAGCAGAAAGCCCGGCCGGTGGCAGCGGCGCAGTCCAGGGGAGAAGGGGGGGGGGAACAGCAAGGGTGGTTCGCGCTCCCGCAGGACCCCACGCTGCCGCCAGCCGCTGTCAGCTGGGGGGGAGCGCCGGCTGGGCTGGGGGGGGACGGCTGGGCTGGGGGGGCCCCCAGCTGCTGTCGGCTGGGCGGAGGGGGGGGGGTGGCTGGGCTGGGGGGGCCCCCAAAAGATCAGAGTAGGGGGCCCCCAAATTTCTGTCGCCAGCCCTGCCCCCACCCCAGCAGGACCACTTGGAGCTGGGGGGGAGCTCCCAGCCTGAGGAAATGGACTCGTGCCAGATCTCACCGAGCTAGTGCGCTAAGAGATAGCAGGGGAGTCCCAGTACCACAGGAAGTGGCTAGGGGCACATAACCCCATATGGCAATCCCCACTCGCGGATACCCATGGGCCCACCGTGACGCTGCTATTCTCAGCGCACTAGTGTGGGGAGGTCTAGCAAGCTGGGCATCACACCCCCAGCTCTAAGCATCTCCCTGAGGAGTATTTGCTCCTTGCCTCCCTCCCTGAGCAGTGGCCTCCCAGGCTGCCCACAGGGAGCTTTGATAGTCAGGCCATGGCTTGCAATGTGCACAAGGCCCCGCTTATACCCAGCATCCCCTGACACTCTGCTGGGGCATGTCTCAGCCCCGCCTGCCCCTGTCACCACAACTTTCCCCGTACTGGCCAGGACCACCCCCTCAAGGGTCGCAGCCTGTGGCGTCCTGGCTGCAGTCTCCAACGCAGGGCTCTCGGGAAGGTGCAGCTGGAGCACAGGACTGGGGTTGGAGTCGGGGTGTGACACAGCTGGGATTGGTGCTGGGCACAGGGGTGCTGCACAGCTGTGGTTGGGTCTAGGCATGGTGCCATGGCGTAGCTGGGCATGGGGACGCAGTGCAGCTGGGTCTGGGTCTGGGTACGGGGTCGTGGTGCGATTGGGGTTGGGGCTGGGCATGGGGCTCAGTGCAGCTGGGGTTGGGGCTGACCATGGTGCGACTGGGTTGGGGCTGGGCAGGAGGCTGCAGTGCAGCTGGGGCATTGTGAGCAGTGGTTTAGGACAGATTTTCAGCAGTTGTCAGGTTGGTGGCTAAGAGGGGCTGGAGGGGGGAGATTGGCTGTGGTGACTTTGAAAGGGGCATGTGGGTAAGCACAGAGGATGTTGCGTGCCCCGGGGAGGGTGGAGAAGGGCCATGGTTATGACACGGCCGCTCACCTCACATTTACAAAGCCCTACCCAAGCTCCCTGCCAGCCGCAAGCTACAGCCCAGCTCGCGGCACTTCCAAAGGCAAGCAGCACATTGGGACCCCGGGAGCCTCTCTGCCTGGCTCCCCACTCAGCCCCACCAGCCTGTGTTCTGGCTGCCTCATCCCTCCATCTATGCCAAAGGGACAGGGAACTCCCTCCCTGCCAGCCCCACACCTGGTGTGGTGGAGGGCCAGGGAGTGGCATTGCCTCACCATCCCCATCTGTGGGTGTGGGGGGGTCTCTTCCTCTCCCTCCACACCCGGAAGGCACAGGTGGGGAGACGGTACCGGGGGGGGGGGGGGGATCCAGGCATTGAGCAGAGATGAGCTGCCCCACAGGGGGGGCCATGGGCTGGACATGGAGCAGCATCTGTGGCAGCTCTGTGGCACGGGGAGAGGAGTGTCCCCTGGAGGAGCCTTGCACACCCACCCTATCCTGCAGGCAGGGGGCTGACAGGTCATTGGGTCTGCTGGGGCAGGACGGAGGAGGCTGACTTAGGGATTCCAGCCACCAGTCTATGCCCGCTGTGAGCGTGGCAGCCGTGGGATGGACCTGAAGGAACACAGGAGCAGAGTACGGAGGGAGCCTGCTCTCTCGAGGACAGAACAGTGGGGGGAGGAGAGACCTGGGGAAGAATGTCCTCAGGATGCCACCTCACCTGGTGGGATGGCTCCAGGGCCTCCTTTCTAGAGAGCCACTGCCACACCCCGGTGCACTGAGCCCACAAGCCTGCAGCAGACTGATCCCCTGCCACATGCAGAGCTTGGGGGGAACCAAGGTGACCAGTGCCCGAGAGCGAGAGAGACCCAGATAAGCCTGGCCTGGTACCTGTATCCCTCTGCTGAAAAGGAAGGAGGGTGGGAAAAAGAAACTAAACTCCTGCCCTGACCCCTGTGGGGAGGGGCTGAGTGAAGCTCTGCCTTGGGGCAAGGGGGCGGATGCTGTCAGCACAGGCAGGAGGGATTGCTCAGGCCAGACCTGGCTGGGGGTGCGGTGAGCAGGGCAGAGTCATTAGATAGCGATATAATATATATGACTGACGTGCTCCAGTAGCTGAGTCCAAACTGGGATTAAGGCAGGAGCCCTCACTGACCTGGGTTCCCAACCCCAACCCCTCCCCCCCCCCCGCCTCTTGACCAGTGGCCATGCTGGCTGCCCCCTGGAGGAGCCTGCTCTGCTGGGCAGGAACCTGTGTGGTCTCAACACAAATGGGTCAGGCTCCTGTGGAACCTTGGGGGCTCGTGGCCAGTACTGCCTGGCCCCATGCCAGGAGAAGGTGCACACTCAGGCTCATGGCTCCTGGCACCCCACCACTCTGGTCAGTGAAAGCCCAGTCACGTCCACATGTCTAGGCCCCCGGTCAAAGAAATCTGGGGCTGTGGGCTTCATGGAGTTCAAAGTCTGGCTCCGGGGGAGGAGTGGCCGGGCTGGGGGGACGTCTTGCAACCTGTTCCTCGTTCAGGGTGTTTGATTAGGCGCCTAGTTGGCTGTTCAATAATAAAGCGCCCTGATGATGCAGTCAGGGAAGATGGAGCATATGTCCTGGCATATGCTTCTGTAGGATGGCCTCTTCTGCCTCCTCTCTCCAATCAAAACACAGCTCCCTGCCAACCTCGGCCTTATCACCCCATCAGGCTGGAAGCCTGAGCCCGGCTCTGGGCCCTGCCTGCTCCATCCCTTGGGGAGGATTCAGAGTCTCTGCTATTCTCACACCTCTTATTGATCTTCCTGCAGGAAAATCAATAGCCCAATATGTTAGCACTCCAGGGGAGCTGCAGGAAATGAGCCGCCACTCCGCACAGCGACCCAGTGGCCCCGCCCCACACCATTAGAAGAACATTAGGCCCTCAGTGAGATCTTTCTGTGTGCTTTGAGCTAATCAAATCCGGGGTTAGTTCATGTGTCCCTGCAAGGGGGGGGGGGGGAGTGCTGGGGGGGCAGACCATGGAGCCAGAAAGGTGCTTGGAGCCTTCTGCCATGTCCCAGGCCAGCCAATGCATTGCAGCCCTGGCCCTGTGCTATTTGGCTGGATTCTCTTCTGGAAGCCGCAAAATCAAATGCACGCATCAGGTGCATTTATAAACGGGAGTCAGGTCCTCACTGGCTGAGACTCACCCCAGCTCTGGTGACTTCAGCGGTGCTACACCAGCAGGGGGGCTCGCCCACAGAGAGTCCTGAGCTGCAGAAACTCCCCCTGGAACTTCGCCAGTGGCTGCCCACCAGTGCCAAAAGCCAGATCATGTTGCCGCCCTTTCTTGGCCTTAGAGGCAGCAGGACCCTCTCCTCCCTTGCATGGCTGCTTAAAGGGAGGGTGACAGGGTTTGATAGGGACAGTTGGAATATTCGGGGCAGGTCAGCTTGTATAAAGTCAGGCAGTTGCGAGCAGAAGAGGGCTGCAGGGAGAGAGGCTGCAGTTGCTTGGGTGGGGGAGAGCGTGTGCAAGACCCCTAGGCTCCCAGCCCTGCAGGAAGTTTCCCAGAGGAGCTCTGGGAAGGACAGCATGGAGAAGGCAGAGGAGGAAGAAGTCCAGGAAAAGAGCAGTGAGGTTGTGCAGGCCTTTGCTGCTGCTCAGTGGGTCCCTGGGCTGCAAGCTGGAGTCGCAGGCAGGCCCTGGGCTCCCCTACCAGTCTCTGGTGAAGTCAGTAGCTGGTCTGGTGAGATGCTGATACCCCAGAATAGGAAAACCAGAGGGCTGAGCCACGAAGAGAGAGCACCCCAAGCCCTGTGATGGAAGGGGGCGCTAGACTAGCTGAGAGCTGATGACCCAGCCACCAGGGGTGATTCTAGTGGTGAGTGAAACCTGTTGCAGAGGCCCCCTTTTAATGTTCAGCCCCATACATCTGTATGTACTGATTTTAGGGGTGTGTGATAAATAGGCCTCTGCCTGGGAACTGGCCTGGTTGACTGGGGGCAGCTGCCGTGACAGACAGAGGCTTCATGTCCAGCTTGCCAGGGGCAGGGGAACTTGAGCTCATACCTGGATAATCTGTGCAAACCAAGGATCAGGCACCCATGTTTGCAGGAGCAGTCACTTATCTGGGCGGCTTCCATTTTTGGATGCCCAACCTTAAGGGACTTGAACCGGATTTTCAGAACCACCGGTCCCCAGCATTCACAAAGCATGACTCACCCCCCTCCAGAATTGCAGGACTGAGCTAACACCCAGGAGATGTCTCCATCTGGGGTTCTTGGATTTGTCCTTTGGGCACACGCAGGCTTGTCCCCGCAGAGGGGTGGGGGCTTGAAACTAGCTACAAAGGAAAGTCGGATTGCTCTCCTAATCCCATCACTGGGGGACCCCGGGCTTTACAGAACAGAGCAAATAGCAACAAAACTTGTGATAAAACACACAGAAGCGGGCAGCCGGGCCCTCCCGCCACAGCATGACCACTGCTGAGTGCCCAGCTGGACAGCCTCAGACAGAGGCAGCCAAAATCAGCAGCCACTTTGGAAACTGTCGGCCCAACACCCAGAGCCACAACCTGTCAGACATGGGGAGGTGGGACATGGGTGACATCTAGTGGTCACCTTATGGCACAGTGACAGCCATACTGCAGCAAAAAAACTTCAAAACCAGACTTCAAAGAGAAACTCATGAGCTCCAGTTCATCTGCAAATTTGACACCATCAGGTCTGGACTTACCATAGACTGTGAATGGCTCGCCAGTTACAAAAGCAGTTTCTCCTCTTTGGGTGTTCACACCCCCAGATCAGCTGCTAGAAGTGGGCCTCACCCTCCCTGATTGAATTTCCCTTGCTTTCTTGCCTGCATATTTATACCTGCCTCTGGAGATTTCCACAACAATCATCTGATGAAGTGGGTCTTAACCCACGAAAGCTCATGATCCCTAAGATCTGTTATAAGGTGCTACAAGAGTTTTTGTCACTTATGCCACAAGCTGCTCGGCCTCGGGGGTACCCTCCCTAGCTGGAGCAAGCTTTGGGCAGCGACTCCTCGTCTCCTCCTGTGGGGTGCCATGCGCCTGGACCACGGGGGTCCAGCTCCTGCCGCCAGTCCCTAGTGGGTGTTTGAGAACGTGCGGAGTGGGGGGTGCTGCTCAGTGGGGCACGGATGAGCTGGGCTTTCCATGGCCACCCCGCTTCCTTCTGCTCATCCTTTGCCTTTGCCTGGGACTGATGCTCCCAGAACAGAGGGGAGACTGGGGAAGAGTAGCTGAGGGGTACAGGTCTCGGAAGGATCAGGGGTGGGGCCCCTGGCGTCTGGAGGAAATACAAACCCAAGAGAGAGATGAGAGCGAATTTCCAGAAGAGCCTCGGGCTGGAAAGATGGACGGCTCCCTCCTTCCCAAGTCCCAGAGCAACTTAGGAGATACGGATTCACAGACCTTGAACAGGGAACTGCCCCTTCTCAGCCTCAACACACCAATCCTCCTGGGGAGCTGTGGGGTGGGGGTGGGGATACACCCTCCCAGGGACCCTCAGAGCTCTGTTAATTTTTCCCCATAAAAACTTATTTGGCCCTGGCTCATTCCCACGGCTTTGCCCAGGCAATGGTGTTCTGATCTCATACTTTGGGCCCTAACAAATTCATGGTCCGTTTTGGTCAATTTTACAGTCATAGGATTTTAAAAATAGTCAGTTTCATGGTTTCAGAGGGTTACATCTGACATTTCATGGTGTTGTAACTGTGGGAGTCTTGACCCAAAAGAGGCCTGGGGGGGAAGGGTTAGTGTCATAAAGCTGTTGTGTGTGGTGGTGGGGTATGGGATTGTCACTCTCACTTCTGCGCTGCCTTCAGAGCTGGGCATCGCAGCCTCCTCCACAGCCCTGTGTGCGCTACGTGTTCACAGCCATTTAGCTGGGCTCCAAGACACTCCACCAGCAGGAGACTATTGTGAGCAATACAGAAACCCAGGCCGTGGCCTTGGCCTATCCCCAGAACCCGAGCCTGATACACAGGAGATCCTATTTGCCTTTTTCTCATGTGCTCCTCCTCGAGCCCCCATCTTGCTCCTGTCCTTTTTCTCTCTCTTGGCTTGTCAGCTGATCCTGAAATCATCTGCCCTGCACAGTAGGATGAGATGGTCCACCTGGAGAAGGAGCAGTGACAAAGACAGACCTGACCAGGCCAGCCAGATGATGGGGAAGAGAGCCAGGGTCCAGAGCAACAGCTGCTGTGGCCAACCTGCCAGCCCAGAGAATCCATCTGTGGCTGGCTAGTTGCCCTGTATCCTGACAGCATCAACTAAAAACATATCTCCCCCGTCTTTACTCTCCTGTCTCTTCTCCCCTGTGGGTCTGTCTGTGGAAAGCAGGAAAGGGACGATTATTCCCCACTCAGAATTAAACAACTGAACTACACCTTTTGCCCCCACCAAGGGCTGTTTGACAGAGAGGTGACTGGCCACTGTTCCTTCTGTGGCCTTTCAGGATCCCTTGGCTACTGGCATAGGCACCTACATCTCTGATTCTAACAGTGGAAGATCCAAGGCATCCGGGACTCCTTCCCCCTGTATGGCTCCACTGTCCAGCAACCTAGATGTGTCATCACATGGTGGTCTCATTGGTGGCATGGGTGTGCCAGCAATGGACCTAAATACTTCCGCCATGGGGCTTAGGGCTGAAGAAGTGGCATTCTCCCTCAGTTCAGCTGATCAAGACCGAAATCTCAGCTCCATTCTAGGATACACACTGGTAGTGTCTTCCTCTTCAGACTCACTCTCAGATGTGCTGAGTAGGGGTAGATTAGTGCAGGTGGCCCACTCTCCATACTGGATGGTGCCTTTGGCCTAGCACGTTCTGCCCAGTTGCTATGTTGTGGTCCACTTCCTAAGGGTGCCTACCAACTCCCCCAGAGGGAGTAAAAGTTTTCTATGTACTGTCTTTATTTGCCCTGGCCCCATTTTGGGTTTAATGTTGTAGACCAGCAGCTCTCCCAGTTTTTCCACCACTAGGTAAGGTATTGTTTTCCATCTGTCAGCTATCTTGTGTATACCAGCAATACCCAAATTTCACAGCAGAACTCTATCCCACAGCTGGAGCTCCTGCAAATGCTCCCTAGCATCATACCGATGATTGTTACGGTCTGAGTTTTTCCAAGCTGTAGACGTAGCTAAGCAATAGCATCCTGCAGCTTTTGTCTTAGTCGGGATACATACTGCTGATGAGTCTCATGGCTATATCCATCCTCTGATATGTCAAAGCACAAGTCTATGGGTAATCTTGGTTCTTGCCCAAACATCAAGAGATATGGGGTGACTCCCGTAGCATCATTCTTTGTGGCATTGTAGGCATGCACCAAAAACGCAACATGCCGTGTCATAAGTGTGGAGTGTTGTCTTGCCTGTGTAGGCTTAATGTTACCTGAGAGGGGGTGACGTAAGAGCTTCCGTGCCATGAGGGAGGGAGGGATTTTTAGTTCAGTTTCCTGCTGTCCCAACTTTGGCAAGAGACCCACTTTTTCGCTCTCTAGCTATGGAGGGAGAAAACTTCTACTTTCTTTCCTATATTCATAAGTAGCTGTACTGTGAGTAATGTGTTGATTTTCATAAGTTTCTGTACCTATTTAGAGTGTCACTAGCCTTTTCCCTTTTCAGAGGGGAAGTTAGAGAACTCTAGATTGTGAAGTTGTATTGTAAGTGTATGCTTTGTTCTCTTTTCTTTATTAAACCTTTTTAGTTATAAAGAGCGTTTGGTTTATTTCCCTTAAAGTTCTCTCTGCTTTCAGGCTGGAAAGGGAGGGGGGAAGGGGAGTAGTGTCTAAGTGACAGGCTCACAGTGTGTGAGCTGAAGTGCGGAGTCTTTCTCTCTCTTCCTTCAGGCTAGAAGGGGAGGGGAGAGCAGTCTGGGTCCTGATCTCTCAGGGAGAAGGAAAGGGGGAGTTGGGATGTCAAGGTACCCCACCCCATGGTCTTGGGGTGATTACTGAGTGGTGGCAGCGTGGTCCCCATTTCCCAACGGGTAAAGTGTGGGGTTTGGGGGTGTGAAGACTTAACTTAGGCTGGGAAGCAGCTTGTAGCTATTTGGTCTGGCATAGGAGAGACCCCTCTCTGTACCCCAGGTTCAGAGAGTGGGAATAGACACTCTTACATGCCGTATCCAGGTTGCCTCTGCTCTGACCACTAAGTCCCCAACATATTTAATAGTTCAACTAAACCTTTCTGTCTGAGGATCACCTTGCAGGTGATAAGGTGTTGTCCGAGACTTTTTAAGTCCTGCTATCCTCAGTACTTCCGTCAGAAGGTGACTCTCAAAGTCCCGCCCCTGGTCAGAGTGTATCCGAGCTGGGAACCCATACACTGAATAATATTTCTCCCACAGCACTCGAGTGACAGTGGTGGCCCTCTGGTCATGTGTGGGATATGCCTGCACATACCGTATAAATGATCAGTCACTACAGAAATGTTCCTGACATTCCTCTTATCCACTTCTAAAGATAAGAAGTCAATGCATCCCAGCTCCAAAGGTTTGCTACTGGTGATATTCTTCAGATATGCAGATCCAGTGGGCAGAGTTTTCCATTGAACACATTGAGCGCATGTCTCACATTTCCTACGAATGTCTTCTGCCATCTGGGACCAATAGAGCCTACTACAAATATGTTCCAGGGTCCTCTCCATTCTTAAATGTCCAAAGTCATCATGAGGGCCCTTGTGGCCAGGGCTCTGTACTCTTTGGGTAGCATTAGTTGCATTCATTGATTTCGTAAAGGGTCAGTGGTAATTCGGTGCAGCACTCCCTGAATCAGTTTTAGTTTGTTCCATTCTCTCAACAGTAGTTTACTCTCAGGGTTAGGTGGGCTAATCACAGCGGGGCTTTGCCCCTCCCTTTTGGCAAGTAGTGTATCACAAATTTCAATATCTTGCAGCTGGGCTTCTTGCCAGTCAGTATGCACTCAAATTGATAAAACCCTAACGGACAAATGAAGGCTGTCTTCTTATCTTCTTCTCCCGGAGGGATCTAGCAGAATCCACTTTGAAGAGCCAATACAGAGAACCACTGGCTCCCCAACAAACACTCCAAGGCATCTTGTACCTGAGGCATGGTGTATTGGTTAACTACAGTGTGCCTGTTTAGGGTGAGATAGTCAATACACTCCCACCCTTCTTACAGACCACCACAATGGGAGAGACAGATAGGCTGCAGGACTCTGTAATGCTACCATTTGTGATCAGCTCTTGAAGATGATGCCGCTCATCTTCCATCTGAGAGAGAGCAATCTTCCTAGATCTCTCCCTGAAGGGTCGGGGGTCTTGTAGCCAGTTGTGGTGTTCCACTCCTTTTGCACATCCCACGTCCCACTCATGCAGTGAGAATACCTTTGGATCTTTTGCAAAGCGTCTTCCTCAGGCGATCTTCCAGTCCTCAGACAGTGGACTCCAAAGTCAAACTTTGCAGGATCTATCGCCAGAACTTCAGCTTCCCACTGAGGTCTCACAATGGTTGTGCCATCTGGAAATGGGATGAGGGATGGGGCCTTGTTGTCTGAGAGCTAGCACGCAGCGTGGGCTGTGCTTACAGACCAGCGGGGGAGCAGCCAGCCCTGCGTGCTACATCTTCACCCCACCACCAGCCTTGCACATCCATTCCCATTATCAGCCCTGGACCTTCCCACTCACCACTGGTGGGTGGGCAGCTGGCGAGCAGGAATCTAGCCATCAGCAGGAGTGGGCCTGCCAGTACAGATATGGGGGCAGGGAGGAGACAGAAAATATGGGAAAATTTGCCTGTTTTTAGGAAAAAGATGGAACATTTGCAGGAGGGCTTAAATACATGACTGTCCCTTTAAAAACAAAACATCTAGTCACCTGAACTTTACTAGCAAGACTTGTCTCCATCCATGGGAGGAAGTGGGATGGGAAGAAGCAATCAGTGAAGTCTTTTGTCTTCTATAAGGCTCCACACTAGTTGTCTGGTGTCAATGGGTATTCTCCCATGGGTAGGACACCACATTTTCTGTGGGAAGCCAGCATTTCACCTTGGTTCATGTCTCTTTCCTGTCTGGTGAGTGACACAGTTACAGCGGCTTATAAAACAAATGCTTAAATATTACTTTACAATCTGGGATACAGCTGTTAGGAGTGAGATTAATACCAGCAGCAATTTGCAAGCATTTAATCATGTCTAAATGCTAAACTCATTAATTAGTTTGCCACTTCGTCAAAGGATAGGGGACATGTACCAGCCTTTGTAATCTGAGCAGATTCCCCAAGCACTGCAGACAAACTCACTGGTAAGGATAAAACATTACAATAAGTTTAACAACAAAAAGATAGATTTTTAAATGATGACAAGTTTTAAACATAAATGTCAGAGATAGTTACCTGAGGAAATAAAAAGTAAACACACATTTGAAATCCTAAACTTTCAGATTTGAACCAAACAGCTTTTCTCACCCCACTGGGTGTTGCAGGCCAGGCACAGTTCTTAATACACAAGCTGAGTTTACTTCTCTGCCTGGGACCAATCTCCTCAATTCAAAGTCTGTTTTCCCAGCATTCTTGTTGCCTTCAGAGTAGGTGGGGGAGGAGAGAGGTGTTCTCATGCTGCCACTGTCCCTTATTTTATACTCTCAGTTCATGTCCCAGGGAAGCTACTGGCCCAGACATGTCCTAGTGGGCTTTGCAACATCACGGAGATGAGCAGTAATTGAAAGGCACTTGTGTAACTGTCTCTTACAGAATTGTAAATCTCTTTTACAATTCCCCTGCTGGTCAACGCAATGGCTCATGATGGCTGCTTAATGCTCATTTGGGTGGGAGCCACCACCTTTGTTGCTGCTGGAGAGCTAGCTGTGGGCATCTCCTGGACACACAACACATTTCAATATCAACCATATAGCAGTATATCAGAATTCCATATACAATGATGATACACATACTATTGTGAGGGTTGAAGAAAGCAAATAATGATAAATGTTGATGCAAATATGTAAAAATCAAAATACAAAATCTCCATTAAGGAAAATAATAGATAGTTATAGTTACTGTTTAATGTTAAATGTTTATTTTAATAAGGTTATGAAAATGTTTTAAATCAATCATATAACAGTTGGCTTTGCACAATTATACAATCACTACCTCATCAAAGTAATATGCTGCTATTGCATGTTCTGTGCACAAGCAATGCAACAATCCTGCAAAAAGGGCGCGAAAATTCTGTCCAATCACGATGTTCCTACCACGTGCCTGCTCCACGTGCGTAGTCTAAATCTGCCTAGCAATATGGGATAGCCAATCATGTAACACATATAGAAACTGCGTAGTTAACCAAGACTATAAAACTGTAAGTTAAGCGTGGTTGGTGTGGCAGTTTCTTCACGCTTTTGGGCGGCTGCCACCTCGGCCGAATAAATACGTTTTGTTTTAAGCCTCATTGGTCTCCTTGAACTTTATTACTGATCTCCCTCAATAGCCTAGCGAACATCCCGCTACATCTTCTGGGGGCTCGTCCGGGATGTCGAGGGACGATCAGGAGCAGGTTCAGGGATAAGTCCATTGGGGACTTGCAGGGGTGAGTCTGTTTCGGGGGCCGGCACAGAAGCGGTGCATCGAGAGGGGCCCCGTTTTGACCGGTGGCCGCTCGTGGGCCGGTTCGCCGTTCAGATTGCCTTTTTGCACCAATGGAGAAGCTTTGAAAACAACCGTGGGGAAAGGGAGGGAAACTCCAGCCAGTCTACGGAGAGGCAAGCATAAGAGGGTCTCTGGGAGGGATCTTCTTGTTGGAGTGACTGATTGTGTGTGTGTGACTGAGTGAATGGCCATTACGATTCCTGTTGTCAGCCGTTGGAACGTCCGGTGACTCAGGCTAGTGGCAATTGAGAGTAAACCTCAACCCTCCCACCAACCGACTCCCCCATCCTCTATAGTCGGTTGGGAACCCGTCTTCCCTATTGTGTCTGTTTTATCTGTTCTATCTGGGTGGAGAGGTAAATAGGAAAAGTAAAGACAGCTGTAAAGTCAGGCTAGTGAGGGTGCCCCAAGACCTAGTCTGCAAAATGGGAGGAAGCGGATCCAAGGAAGACCGCAAAACACCTCTAACTTGCATGTTAGAGCATTTTGGAGAATTCAAAAGGCACATTCCCACCGGCAGCCGTAAGGCCGGATTATTAAGGAAATTTTGTGAAAAAGACTGGCCGATATTTCCAATTCAGCCCACGTGGCCGGCCATAGGGACTTTGGACACGGATATTATTAGAGATGTCCTCAATTATACGGGACACCAACACCCCGATCAGTACCCTTATATATCTGCATGGTTTGATATAGTAGAGGAGAATCCATCCTGGTTACAAAAATACACCAAGTGCTTAGTTCTTCGCACACGTCCACAGAGGGGGTCCAGGGGAACCAAGGAGGAATCGAAACCTATCTATCCAAGCCTCCCAGACGATGAGCCACAAGCCCCACCCCCTTATATGCCGCTACCCGTAGTCCCGGCCGCCCCGCTCGAGCCTATACCTATACCGCAAGCACCAACGGCCCCGCCGCCAAGCGTATCAGGCATGTCCGTCTCAAATTCACCAACTGACTCCGGTCGGTTAGGCTTACAGCAACTTGAAGAAAGTGTGGCCAAACTTCAACAACTCCTAACCCCGGAGAGAAAACCCGAAGATCATGATTCTAATCGGGATGAGAAAAGAAACATTACAAAGGAGCATTCTTATGCTCTCCGGAGTAGGGACCGCGATAACTCTCCGGTTCGACAGTTCCCTCTCCGGATAGTTAATCAATTAATTCCTCCTCCCCCAGACAACCCCGCAGGACAGTACCGGGTCCAGGGAGTGTATCAGCATGTTCCCTTCACTAGCAGTGATCTCCTTAATTGGAAAGCTTCAAAGGCACCGTGAACAAACGATCCCACAGCTATTGCCACCCTAGTAGAAGGAATTATTGGGACTCACTATCCTTCTTGGATGGACATCAGCCAACTTCTCCAAATGTTGCTTAGCCCAGAGGAACGAACCCTAGTCCTGAGCCGAGGGAGGGAAGAAGCCCGTATAGAGTACGGAACAAGAGACCCTAATGGCCTCTTAGATTTTATGGACAGTACATTTCCCACAATTAGAGATCCAGGATGGGACCCCAACACACCAGATAGCAAAACTGCTCTTGATTTATACCATCGGTTACTTGTTAGGGCTCTCAAAAGGGGGCCACCTAGAGTTATAAACCTCCGAAAAATTCATGATTTGCTCCAAGATAGAGAAGAAACGCCTGGAGCATTCTTAGAGAGATTGAGAGAAGGATATCGTAAATGGTCCCCATACGATATGGACAATGAATCAGAAGATAGTCCAGGGTCCCAAGCCTTGAAAAACAGTTTTATCAGTCAATGTGCACCAGACATCAGGCGTAAGCTTCAGAAGGATCAGGGATTAGTCCACATGAATATGGGGCGCATTCTTGAAGTAGCTGCTCGAGTATATGCCGCCCGAGAAGGTGAAGAGGAAAGGAAAGCGGAAGAAAAGGTGAAAAAGAGAGCCCAGTTGGTTGCCGCAGTCTTTCAAGACAATTATAATGGAAAAGGAAGAGGAAATGCCCAGCGCGGTGGAGGAAGAGGGCGAGGCAGAGGTCGACTGGGATTCATCCAGTGTGCCCATTGCTTCCAGGTTGGCCACTGGAAAAATGAGTGTCCTAACAAAGAAAGTGAAAATACCTCAGAAAGTGAGAAAGGAAGAGGAGGACTACATAATAGAGGAAATAGAAAGGAATATGGGGCACCTGTCTGGTCAAAAGCAGCAACTGCTCAAGCACTTGATGGAGATACCTTTGGTATGGCAGTGATAGAGGACTGGGCAAGAAATCAAGATTAGGCCAGACCGGTTCCTCGGATCCCGACAGAAGTATTTACAACTGGCCCCGGGGAGCCGATGGTCTGTATGAATGTGGGAGGCCAGTTCATAGACTTTCTAATTGATACAGGAGCTACCAGGTCTGTGGTTAACACTAAAGTAGCCCCTGAAAGCCAACAACAAACCACTATCGTTGGAGCAACAGGACAAACAAAACCCTGTCCCTATTTACAAGAGAGAGCATGTAAATTAGGAAGCCACGTTGTTACCCACAAACTTCTCTATATACCTGAATGTCCCATTCCCCTCCTTGGGAAAGATATGCTATCAAAACTCAGAGCCACTCTCACCTTTGATAGTGATGGAAACATGAAAATGCAATTAGGAGAAAAACCATCCCCAACTCAAAGTCTTATGTTAGCACTCCCCGTAAAAGAAGAATGGCGACTTTACACCTCCATGAAAAATAGACAAGATTGGCAAACTTTCAATATCCCAGGTGTATGGGCAAAAGATAATCCACCTGGACTGGCAGTTGACATCCCTCCTATAGTCATTGATCTGAAACCCATGGCAACTCCTGTCTCCATTCCCCAATATCCTCTACCTCGAAAAGCAGTAATTGGCATACATGAACACTTACAAAAATTGTCAGACACTGGTATTATCATCAAATGCCAGTCAGCCTGGAATACTCCCTTGCTACCTGTGAAGAAGCCTGATAAAAGCTTCCGACCTGTACATGACTTACGGGCCGTGAATAAAAGAGTGATCCCATTACACCCAGTAGTACCAAATCCCTACACTCTTCTCAGTTTGGTACCAGCTAATGCCAAATGGTTCTCAGTGCTAGATCTTAAAGACGCCTTCTTCTGTCTTCGGATTGCACCCATCAGTCAGCCTATTTTCGCTTTTCAATGGGAACACCCTGATACTGGTCAAAAGACTCATATGACATGGGCACGTCTCCCACAGGGATTCTGTAACTCACCCTCCTTATTCGGACAAGCCCTAGCCCAAGACTTGGTGCCTCTCACACAAGGAGGCAACCGCTGAAACATCCTCCAATATGCTGACGACCTTCTAGTAGCTACTCGTACCTACACTGAATGCACAGAGGCTACTGCTAATCTCTTAAAACATCTCTATCTCAAAGGTTACAAGGTTTCTAAGAAAAAGGCTCAGCTAGTACAACAAGAAGTAAAATATCTGGGATTTAAGCTCACAAAAGGAATCCGCATGCTGGACATTGAAAGAAAAGAGGCAGTCTGTGCCATTCCTACCCCTACAAGCAGACGCCAAGTGCGCGAGTTTTTAGGAGCTGCTGGCTTCTGCCGTCTTTGGATCCCTAACTATGCTACACTAGCTAAACCCCTTCATGAGGCCACAAAAGGCGGGGCCGCAGATCCCTTTATTTGGACAGAAACACAACAAAAAGGGTTTGAAGATATCAAGTCTGCCCTGATGACAGCCCCTGCGTTAGGCCTCCCTGATTTGGAAAAACCTTTCATACTGTATGTAGGAGAGAGAAAAGGTATTGCAGTTGGTGTCTTAACCCAGACCATTGGTAGCTGGCCGCGACCAGTAGCATACTTCTCTAAGCAACTAGACACTGTAATACAAGGATGGCCACCCTGCCTACGTGCCGTAGCTGCAGCTGCCCTTCTTGCTGAAGAGGCAAGTAAACTCACCCTAGGACAACCAATCTCCTTAAAGTGCCCACATGCTGTGGTCACCCTAATGGAACACAGGGGCCATCATTGGATGACAAACACCAAACTCCTCAAGTATGAAAGTATATTAGTAGACAATCCTTCTGTTGCCATCTCTGTCTGTTCCACCCTTAATCCTGCAACTATACTGCCAGTAGAAGAAAATCCCACTGAGAAACATGATTGCCTTCAGGTCATGGAAGAAGTTTATTCTAGCCGACCTGACTTACTGGATACACCTTTAGCTACACCTGACTCTGTCCTTTTCACCGATGGTAGTAGTTTCATTGATCAAGGTCAACGTCTGGCAGGGTATGCCATAGTCAATAATCAAGGCACTGTTTGTGAAGCAAAGGCACTTCCTCCTGGCACCTCCGCCCAGAAGGCTGAGCTGGTCGCCCTCCGTCGAGCACTTAAGCTAGCAACAGGGCAAAAGGTCAATGTTTACACTGACTCAAAATATGCCTTCCTAACACTCCATGCCCATGGTGCCATATATAGGGAAAGAGGACTTCTGACTTCAAACGGACAGAAAATAAAACATACAGATGAAATTCTGGCCCTTCTCGATGCTGTTTGGATGCCCAAACAAGTTGCTGTAATGCACTGCAAAGGACACCAACATGGTGAGGATCCTGTCGCAAAAGGAAACCGACAGGCAGATGAAGAAGCAAAGAATGCAGCGCGTCAACAATCCCCAGCTATTCATATCCAGCACCTCAACGTGACTGAAATGATTCCTGCTGAAGTACACTACACTGCACAAGAACAACTTTGGGCTGAACAGGAAAAAGGAGTAAAGCAATCAGGTTTATATGTCTTGCCAAATAATAAAATTTTCCTGCCTGCAGTAGTAGCTTGGGAATTGATCCAGGAATTACATCAACAGACCCATTTAGGTAGCACTAGTCTAACTGAACTCCTAGACCGTGAACTGTACATAAATGGTCTACATTCACTCACCAGACGTGCTGCCCTACGTTGTCAAATCTGTGCAAAACATAATCCTCGTGTAGGACCTCTTCGACCACCTGGAGTCCAGTATATAGGATATAGTCCAATGGAATCACTAGTTGTGGACTTCACCGAAATGCCAAAGTCTGGGAAATTCAAGTACCTGCTTGTAGCAGTTTGCACATATTCCGGCTGGGTTGAAGCATGGCCTACCACTAATGAAAAAGCTGAGCAAGTTACTAAGGCCCTGCTCCAAGATGTAATCCCCCGATTTGGACTCCCATTACACATTGGAAGTGACAATGGTCCCGCTTTCGTTCACAGAGTCATCCGCTCTTTGTCAGTACTCCTAGGCATCACCTGGAAACTCCATTGTGCATATCATCCACAAGCGTCAGGAAAGGTTGAAAGAATGAATAGGACTCTAAAGGATGCCCTAGGTAAAATTTGTCAGGAGACCAACCTATCATGGACTGTAGCCTTGCCCATGGTACTGCTCAGAGTTCAATGCACTCCCACACGATCCTTAAAGCTCTCACCCTATAAGCTAGTGTTTGGTCGACCACCGCTAGGGGTCCGCCACTTAAAAGGGGATACTTACCTTTTGGGAAAACAAGATCTTATCAGAGAAGTTCAACTCCTAAGCAAAGTGCTAACTCAATTATCCACCTACGTTAGTGAGCTCAAGTTCCCTTTCCCTGTCACTGCTCTGCACCCTTTCTCCCCAGGAGATTCTGTATGGCTCAAGGACTGGAAAACTAACCCCTTGGGACCTAAATGGAAGGGCCCCTATACTGTTCTCCTTACCACTCCCACTGCTGTTAAGTTAGCCGGTGTTAAGCCATGAATTCATTATACCCGTGTCAAGTCTAATCACACATCGCCTCCACCTGATTGGCAGGTCTCTGTAAAGGGCTCCAACCCTCTGCAAATCGTCTTCCGCAAACCAGCCCAACCACCTACCCAGCAGAATGTTCAACCCACCTCTTGTAAGCCAGGTGACCAAGCACCACTCTAAAAACCTGCACTACTGTATAAACATTTGTTATAATGTATTCCTTAAAAAAAAAAAAATCCTATTCACCTGTTGCCCCAAAATGTTACTGTAATATTTCTCAGGGAAAAGGGCAAAAGTGAGTTTGTTTTATGTGTGTAAAGTATACTATTTTTGATATTTTGGTCTATTCAATCTTATCTTGATGTGTTATATATATTCTGTATGTCTAAAAAGTAGTTTAAATTCTGTAGTTTGTTATGGTCCAGAAGAATAATGTTAATGTTTAAAAATTCATCAATAACTGGTAATAATAATGTCTAGAGTGTTACTAGTTTGCAATAACTAGCAACAAGAAAAAGGAGGGAATGTGAGGGTTGAAGAAAGCAAATAATGATAAATGTTGATGCAAATATGTAAAAATCAAAATACAAAATCTCCATTAAGGAAAATAATAGATAGTTATAGTTATTGTTTAATGTTAAATGTTTATTTTAATAAGGTTATGAAAATGTTTTAAATCAATCATATAACAGTTGGCTTTGCACAATTATACAATCACTACCTCATCAAAGTAATATGCTGCTATTGCATGTTCTGTGCACAAGCAATGCAACAATCCTGCAAAAAGGGCGCGAAAATTCTGTCCAATCACGATGTTCCTACCACGTGCCTGCTCCACGTGCGTAGTCTAAATCTGCCTAGCAATATGGGATAGCCAATCATGTAACACATATAGAAACTGCGTAGTTAACCAAGACTATAAAACTGTAAGTTAAGCGTGGTTGGTGTGGCAGTTTCTTCACGCTTTTGGGCGGCTGCCACCTCGGCCGAATAAATACGTTTTGTTTTAAGCCTCATTGGTCTCCTTGAACTTTATTACTGATCTCCCTCAATAGCCTAGCGAACATCCCGCTACACTATGACAAAACAATGAGTTTCAGCAGATCATGACCTTTCATATGATACCTTGCAAGACATGCCTGGTATGAAAAATCACAACCATATACAAATGATGACTATGGTGGTTACAGGGTGCTACTTTGAGGTACAGTGTGTCACACATGCTCTTTGGGTTTCTAGGTTTTTTAAAGGTTTTGTTGTTACTGGTGTGGCAATGGCAGCTGGCCTGACTGGCAATGGATGAATGTTGTCCTTTTCTAACAAATGTTTATAAATATGTTTTTTTTTTAATTTGGTCAAGAATATTTATTGCTATTACTGGATAACAACATACAATGTGTATTTCAAATAATACAGGGAAACACATGATCAGGGAAAATTGGGAATTTGTATGCAAATGCTATTCCACAATATAGTTAGCTACATCAATCAATCCGTCCAATCACTTTCTTACATCAATCCATACTATGAATCAGCCCCGGCTCCCATTCGATAAGCAGTCAGGTCATTGATAAGTAGGGCTCTGTGTCTATCACAGAGGTCGCGGATGTCATGGATTCTGTGACTTTCCGTGACCATGAGTTCTGCAGGGGTGGGTGTGGCAGACCCGCCCAAGCAGCTGAGGAGACACATGGGTTAGATTGGAGGCCCTGGTCTGATATGGGGGAAGTGGGGGGCTGGTAGAGACACATGGGGTTGGAATAAGAAGCCCCTTGTGCTGAAGACACGATTGGGGCTCTGTGGAGCCCCCAGCATCCTCAGCCCCGGCCCTGGCGGGTCAGTGGGAGGCGGGGCCGGGACGGTGGCTGCCGGAAGCCCAGGGAGTTGATGGGCCAAGGCCTCCAGTTTCCTAGCAGCCCGGCTCGGGGCAGGACTACATCTCCCAGGATTCCGCGCGCGGGGGCGGGGCTGTTTCCGCCCAGCGTGCCCCGCGTTGGCTGCTGTTGCGGCCGGACTCGGCGCTGGAGCCGTTGCTTGCGCCCCTCGCCCGCTCGGTCCCGCTGTGAGGAGCCGCGCGCTGCCGGCCCCCCAACATGTCGGCCCAGGCCCAGATGCGGGCGCTGCTGGACCAGCTCATGGGCACGGCCCGGGACGGTGAGTAGGGCGGGCGGGGCCTTGCCGGAAGCGCCGCGGCCTAGCTGGGGGCCGGCACCGGCCGCGCGGGGCCGCTCCAGATGGGGAAGGGTCAGCGCCCGCCGCGGGGGACCGATCCGGGGTCCGACCGTCCCTCGCGAGCTCTGCCTCCTGGGCCGAGCCCGCCCCCGTCTCCCCCGCCGGGGCCCTGGCTCCTGGGCCTGAGTCTGATTCCCGGGACTGATCTTCGCTCCTTTGCTCGCTTCCGTCCCAGCGGGGGCCCTGGCGCCGGGGTCTGAGCCCCTCTGCCCTGGTCTCTCGAGCAGGGGCAGAGCCCGGTTCTCTTGCTGCCCCCAGCTGTGGAGGCTCCGTATCCAGCACCTGAGCTTTGCTGATGCCCCCCCCCCCCGCCTCTGCCTATAGGGGCCCTGTCCAGCTAGGAAGCCTGTCACGATCTGTGTAGAGCCCTCCCATCTGCCTGAGTCAGAGTTATCCGAGTCTGTGATTGTTTCAGTTCCTATCCCGGGGGGAGGGGATCACACTGACTGCCCAGGCCCCACTTCAAACACAGGTGACTCACCAGGGCATCTGCAGCTCACCCTTGAACAACTCGGATCGGGACTCCAGTGCCTGTTTGACACTTGTCTCTGTGTCAACGTGAGTGCCCACGTGTGGGATTTGGCTGACTCCTTAAAGGGAGCCCGGTTTGAAAATGTGGAGCCACTTCTTTTATAGTAATTTATGAGCGTAGCCTAGGTCTGTCCTGTGTAGCCTTCCTCTTGAGACTCTTTGGAAACCTTAACAGAGTGTATGTGCTTAGTATGTGCTTCTGTAACAGACAATCTAAACCTCCCCGAAAACAGCCTTGAGTGCCTCTGCTATTGCATTGCAAGGTGAGCTGGAAGTGTAACTTTCCTGACTTAATATATGTTTATATGGAGAGACTTTCTGGCCATAAGCCCAGAGAAAAAGCTCTGTGTTCAGTCAGTGCTTTACACACAGAAGCATGTTAGGTAGGTTTGTATGTAGAAACTGAAGCTCATAACAGTTGCCAAGGACAGGAATGTTGCATCCTATGCAAAACTATTTTCCTGCTATGGTTTGTATTTTCTTTTCTACTGAGCTACTGAATATTTAAACTCATTCTGGCACATTAGCAGGGCTGTCCTGGTACTTTGCACTTTTTTTCGTAAGTGAATAAGTGCTTTTTCTTGTGTATTGAGTTGCTTTTGAATTGCTTCCCATATTTTTATTTCATACAAACTGAACAATTGTGGCCCCTCTATTTTATTTATAAAGGTTCAGTGTATCTTTGCCTGCCTACATCAATCTGCAAGGGAGTTGCAGAAAAGCCTCATGTTCATCGAGCCGTGAGTCACAACCAATTTTTAAAGCTGTTATAACAAAAAAAAGTGTTTGCTTTTTTTCACAAGTAATTTTAAGAGTGTAGCTTAGAAAGAAAGAGAGAGAAAAAACCATTTTCAATAGACACTACATTAATCCTGGATGCTTTGCAAATCCTAAACTATATTCATACTTTAGTATTACACATACCTGTGTCATATACACAGATTAGCTATAAAATTGTCACATACCATTGCCACTTTGCCTTTACTTTTATGTATCATTCCCCTGACTTCCTTACTGCAGGTGTGGGCAAGAAAACTTTTCCTTTAAAACTTTTCAACAGTGGGCATAAAATTCTGCAGCTGAGGTCTTGAAGAATGCAGAAGGGTATAGTATGTGTTGGAGCTCGCAGTGTGTATTGACTAACTTTGTTTCTTTTTTTTTTTGCTTTTCTGATATTGTCTTGTTTAAGTGGCTCCCAACTGTAAAATGTTTTCTGAGGGTGGGAAGGTGGGGTGGGAAGTACATGTTTTGTGTTCCAGGCCAACACTTAAAAAGCTTCATTCCTCACATGGCCTTGGAAAGCACGCTACATATTTGGCTGTCCAAACCAATAGGACTGAAGCATGAGCTTATTGGATTAGTAAATAGCAGTTGCCTGTAGAAATTGCCAGGCACAGTCCTGTTTTGTGATTCATGGCCCTCTGATAGCATGGGTTTCAGTATCTCCTGCCCCTATCCTTTGTATACTTAAAAAAGCCATGACAATTTTTTCATTTTCTATCAGCCAGGTTGCCTTTTTTCCTGGCTAGGCTGTCTCTTTGCATAGTTAACAAGCCATGGGTGCTATTTGGCTTTCCAGCACCGTATTTAATTAATATGTGGTGTACTGGTCATCTAAATGCAATGTTAATATTTCAGTTGCCAATTACAAAAGTTCCAGAATACCTTATTCTCCTCTAAGCTTTTCCAAACAACCTTGGGGAACAGGAACATGAAGTATTTTTAATCTGCATATTGAGGCGAAATGATCATACCAGCACCATCATGTTTTATCAGCATTCTAATGCTTTCTTATTTAAACCAACACCTGAATTTCAGGAGATGAAACCAGGCAAAGGGTGAAGTTTACAGATGATCGTGTCTGCAAGAGCCATCTCCTGGACTGCTGCCCTCATGATATCCTGGCAGGAACAGTAAGTGTCTGTCTTGGTAGTAGTAAGATATGGTGAAATAAAAGGCAATGGAAGTTGTTCAGATCACATCCCTGTGCCATATATACATCTTGGGCGATGTTAGGAAAGATCAGTCTGTCTCTGCAAATTCTGAATGTACTAGTGCATGAATTTCATTCAGTATGACCATCTGTGACACACACATGTTGCTGTTGAAAAAATCTGCCTGTAGAATAATATGGAAGTGATCAGAAGTGAAGGGTTTTAGTAATCCTGTATCTGGTGCTAAAATAGAACAGTTTTGTCAGTTTGACATATTTTGAAACTTTCTAATGCTGATATGGGACTTTATTGGTCAAGAATTAAGACGATAAACTAATGTCAGTCCACATGGATTTATGGAAAATAGATAATTTTAAACAAACTTGGTATCTTTTTAAATGAGATTTGCAAGTTTGGTTGATAAAGGTATTAGTGTTCATGTAATATGCTGTATTTGACTTCTGTGAGGCATTTTACTTGGTATCACATATTTTGATTAAAAATATAGAAAGATATAAAATTAACATGCCAAACATTAAATGGATTAAAATCTAGCTAACTGATAGGTCTCTAAATGTAATTATATTGGGGAATCATCGCTGAACAGGTGAATTTCTAATGGGATCCCACTGGGATTGGTTCTTGACCCTATGCTATTAAACACTTTTACCATTGACCTGGAAGAAAACCTAAAACCATCACTGAAGTTTGCAGATGATCCCAAAAATGTGGGAGTATTAAATAATGAAGAGCACAGGTTACTGATAGGGCAATGTGGATTTCTTGGTAAGATTGGTGCAAGCAAACAGTGTGTTTTCATATGCTTACATATAAATATACCCATCCAGGAAGAAAGAATGTAGGCCATCGGGAGACTGTAGGATGAGGTACTCTATCCTGAGGAGCAGGATTTGAAAAAGATTTGAGGGTCATGTGTATAATCAGCAGAACACCAGCTCCCAGGGTGCAGCCAGAAGGGCTAATGAGATCTGTGGATACATCACACTGGGGTATCTCAAGTAGTAATTGTCTCTCTATTTTTACTTCTGTGTTTGGCACTGGTGTGACCGCTATTGAAATACTGCATCCAGTTCTGGTGTCCACAAATCAAGAAGCATGTTGGTAAACTGGAGAGGGTTCAGAAAAGAGCCATGAGACTGAGTAAAGGATTAGAAAATCTGCTTTATAGTAGCTTTATAAAAACAACTTTATAGTTGCAAAAGGCTCAATTTATTTAATTTAACAAAGAGAAGGTTAAAGGGTGATGATCACAGTCTATAAGTATCTACACCGGGAGTGAATATTTGATGGACTTTTCAGTCTAGCAGAGAAAGGCCTAACATGATCCAGTGTTTGTGGAAGTTGAAGCTAGACAAATTCAAACTGGAAATAAGGCATAGTTTTTTAACAGTGAGAGTAATTTACCATTGAAACAATTTACCAAGTCATGATGGATTTTCTATCACTGACCATTTTTAAATCGTCTGGATGTTTTTTTTAAAAGATCTGCTCTAGGAATTATTGTGGGGCAGTTCTCTGGTCTCTATTATAGAGGAGGTCTGACTAAATGATCACAATGGTCCCTTCTGACTTTGCAATGTATAAATCTTAAATGGGACACTGCCACTGCCCCTGGCTGGATCAAGGCTCATTCATGGAATGCTGAAATGTTTTTAAACAACCTTGTTTTTCTTCAATCTAATTTAATTCTCAACTCCCTAGCTTTCCAGACTCCAACCTACCTACATGTGGCATTGTCCTGATGTATTCCCCAGGGAACAAATTTATTTTGATGGGGAATATATTAGAGTATTAATGGTAATTTGTAGTTCACTGTACAGTAGACTCTCAATTATCCAGGACTAGCAAAAATACCCGGCGTTGCTCAGGGTATTTGTAATTGGAAACTGGGATGTAAAAAGACTACCATGTTTTTTATTAATACAAATTTTGTTCAGACGTTTCAGCGTTGCTCGGGTCCGTTGGAGGGGGGAGAGAGCTGAGCAAGTGCGGGGTCCGTTGGAGGGGGGTATTATTACATCATAACTATGTCACAGAGAACAGCAGGTTTTAACCTGCGGCCCAGCTGATGTGTATGGGCTTTAAAGAATTTCACCCCTAGGGGGTGTAAGAAGTGAGATTTGAAAAATTTTCGATTCTTACCCTGATTAGGACCCTAAAGCCTATAACTGTACCAAATTTCAAGTCTCTAGCTCAAACAGTGTGGAAGGAGTAAGGGAGCATACACACACACGCATACACCATTTGAATTTTATATATATAGATGATAGGGGGGGAAATAATTCTGGTTAATAAAATCCCAGATAAACACCATCCATAGGAAATATGGGGTGTGGGGGGTTGGTTCACCAGCCACCCTGTGCCGGGGGGAAGGGGTGTTGGTTCACTGGCTGCCCTGAGCCCTGGTGGGGTGGGTTTTTTTGTGTGTGCTTGGGGCGGCAACAAAGCCAGAGCCGGCCCTGCGAGTTGCGCATATTTTTTTGACATCCTGGTTAATCCAATCCTGGATAATCGAGAGTCTACTGTAATTTAGTTCTTAGGACTGGTTTGACTAAGTAGCATGTTACGTGTATCAAAGCAGATTTTGTTTAATCTGTAGATGAAAGAAGGAACCCAATTGAACCTCCCTGCTTTTCTAGTTTCTGCCTCCCTTCCTGGGAAAAATATGGCTTCTCTTGAGTGTTCAGGAGCAAAAAAGAGGATGTAGGATTTTGATGGTGCCGACAAGATTTTATGTAATTAAAAGTGTCCTAATTTAGAGTGGCTGAGTAAAGATGAAAAAAATTACTTATGGAAAATGGATACCACCAGACAGATTGCTAAATTACAGTAAACCAGGATATATATATATATATATTTTTAAAGAAAATACAGCATGTCTTCTGTCATTGCCACATGAGAACTAGACTGCTGCGTTCTGGAGATGAATTCAAATACTTGAATTCTTCTGTAACTTTGCTTTCTGATGGTAAATATTCAAGTATTATAAAATCAGTCATTTTATATCGCTGTAGTCAAGCTAAACTGCTTAAAATGCCATTACTGCTTATAGCCTTTCCTTTTATTATATGGGGGCTGGAGCTGGCATGCCTGCTGCTGACAGAAGAAAGGTTTAGTATTTAATGTTTAGATTGTACCACTCAGAGACCATAATTTTATAGTGGTATCAGTAGGAGCAGCTGTAGCAAAGGCTGTATTGGCACTTGTGACAGATACGGCAACTGTCTGCAATATTGTGGGTGTACCTTATTGAATTAAGTATAAGTATCTTAAGAGTTTGTTGTATTATAAATGCAAATGTTTGCGTATTATTATATGTAATGTTCCAGGTGGGGAGATGTGACTAATGTAGACTCTGGGCAGGGCTATGAGCTTCAAAGGACTAGTTCTATGGCCCGCAGGCTCCTCCTCACTGACCCCCCAAGTCTGGCTGTGGAGGCTGCTTCTTCCCCGCTGTCCCCCTCCTGCACAGCCTCAGCGTGCCACAGGAGCAGTGCTCGGGGGGGGGGGGGAATGAGATGGGGGGACGGACATACACTGCGCGCTCCATGGTATCATCATGGTAGGTACCTGCTGTAGTAAGCGGTGGCGTGGTAAGGGGCCCGGGCCGGAGGGTTGGATAAGGGCCAGAGGGACACTGGGGGTGGGGAGAGTCGGGGGAATGGATAGAGCATGGGAGTCCCAGGAAGCCTGTCAGGGCAGCGGTGTGGCTAGGGGTCGGAGCAGTCAGGGAACAGGTTGCAGGGGGCTTGGATAGGGGGTGGGATCCTGGGGGACAATTAGGGGGCGGGGGAGGTGTCTGGAGGGGGGTGGTCAGGGGACAAGAAGTGGTGGGGCTTAGATAAGGGGTGGAGTCCTCAGGGGGCAGTTGGGGGGGGGGGTGTGTGTGTCTCCGGAGGGGGTCATCAGGGGACAAGGAATGGGGCGTGTGTGGATGGGTTGGGGGTTCTGAGGGGAGTGGGAAGTGGGTGGGGGTTGGATAGGGGGCGGGGCCATGCTGTTTGGGGAGGCACAGCCTTCCCTACCCGGCCCTCCACACAATTTTGAACCCTGATGTGGCCCTCGAGCCAAAAAGTTTTCCCACCCCCTGTTTAGGAGACACTTTCCTATAGAGGTGTCTCCTTTCCCAAGAGCTTCCTCAGTTCCTAATAAACCTAAATTCCTCTTCCAAAAATCGCTCTCTCATTCATGTTTTGAGATCCTGCAGTTTGTCTGACTGCCTCCAGTTCTTTTGTTGTCACCCTCCAGAACTCTCAGCTGGTCACATGGAGAAAGTGAAAGCATTTTAGAGAATGCTACCCTGAAGGTCCTGGACTCTCTTTGTTAAGCGAGCTGGTGAGGGAAATGTCAAACATTTGGGGTCTGTGTCCCCAAAATTTGACAGGTGGTTACGGGAACCTTAACCTGATGAAAAAAGACTCTCTCTCTCATCACTGCCTCCAGTCCTGCCATCATTTCCATTTCAACTTCCTCTTCCCTTCTTAATAAGCCATCAGCTTTTTAGAAGCCAGGTGTGTACAAAAAAATTGGTAGAATTTGCAGGACTTGTTTTAGAAACCTCTTGCTCAAATGATCATAAATTTGGATCATCCCCCATGAGATTTTAGAGCATTTAAAAATGGTCCTTTAAAAGAAAACTCTTCTCTGCTCTAGTAATTGTATGAAATGAATCCTTGGCAAGTGCTTTGCTGTGTCCAGGTCTCTCTCGCGTCCCCTCCCCCCCCGACCCCCCCAAATCTTGAATGCATGAGAGGCTCAGTTCATCTCAATGTGATGGTCTCAGCAGAATGAGAACACCGCATGGAGTTGAATACATCCTGAAAATTAGAACGGAGACTTGTGATCTGCCCCATTCATGTCAGTGAGTGTTCTCGTCACCTCCTCCCTAGTGCTTAAGAGCCAGTGATGTACATCAAGAATGCCTGTTCTGAACTCCTCACCCGTTTCAGCATGTAGTGTATTCTTGTGTAGGTTCCTAACATGCTCATTCTTAGCTCCTCACCCAGAAGGGCAGGGCTCACATGGGGGAAACTCAGACATCCCAGAGGGGCAAGGCCCTCCTTCCCCAGATCATGGCACAGAGAGGGGTTCAGACATCCCCAGTGGGGAGAATGAGTCTGACCAATGCCCCTGCCCCTCCCAATTCCCCTGCCACCCACCTCTGTCTCCCGTCCCCTTTCACATGTGTAATATATCATACTAGTGTAAAAGCCCGTGTACACGGGCCAACAGTAACGGCTCGCGGCCCCCCCCACTCGCTCAGCTCTATCCCCCCTCCAAACCCGCCCCCCCTCCACTCGCTCAGCTCTCTGCCTCTCCCCCTCGCTCGGCTCTCTGCCTCCTTCCCCCTCTTCCCCCCCCCCCCCCCCCCCCGCTCGGCTCTCTCTGCCTCCTCCCCCTCGCTCGGTTCTCTGCTGGGCACAGCTGGCCAGGTTGTGCCCGGGTGCCTCTGCCCCGCCGGCCCAGCGCCCCCTGCCTGCGCCTCCTGCGCCCAGCCACCCTCCTGCCCGAGCCCCTGATGCAGACCCTCCTTCCCTCTCGGCGGTGCATGCGCGGCAGCCATGTTGTGCTGCCGAACTACACCTCCCAGCATGCCGTTCATCTGGGCCATCTCTACTGCGTATGACGGCTTCACAGACACTTCTCTAGTCTTTTATTATATAGGATTTTCAAACAGAATTTGAGGACCTTCTAAATGTTCTGCTGTACTCAGATTCTTCTCCCCTGCTTCCCAAGCTCTTTGACAGGGGCGTATTATAGCAATACGCCTCCCTCCTCCCCCCAGATTTTTGCCCAGAGTTGGGTTTGAATTTACAGTGCCTCAGTATTGCTCGGTTTGATGGCTGTAATATGTCCTCTTGAGCTGTGCAGGTCCTATGAGTTGTGGCTGGCTAGCAAACCTCTTAAGCACCCTGTGTGCACATTTGTGTTGGTAAGTCCCATGCACTACCTGGGTACTTAAAAGTCCAGTTAATCAGACCATGTGACCACACCTGGAGCCCTGGTTTGATCTTTAGGTCTGCTCAAAGAAAGTTGGTAGATTGTCAGCTTAAGAAAAGCTAGTGTTTTTTTGAATTTCAGGAGGGATATACCGGGGAATCCTTTTCTGAAAGGAGCTCAAATTTGGATCATTAAACCCACCCAGCCACCCCATGAGGTGTACACCAAATGTCAAGGCAACTCGAGTAACTGTACAGATTTTAGAGCACTTACAAGAGTTAACCTTTAAACAGAAAGGTGCTCTCACCTTGACTGTAGCAGAGCTGCCTCTCTGCTGTAACAACTGTGGCTTGCTCCTTTTTGATTTATCTGGCCAATATGGATATTTCAAGGAAGCATGGAAAGTCATTATCCTGGAGGCAGGGTGTCCACTCACCAGGCTTGCAAATGCCAGTGCTAGGATGGAATTTCATACTTCCCATTGGACTGGTTTGTTAACAATCCACTGGTGGGAAAAACCACCTTTCACCAATCTGATCAGACTTGTTGGTTCAGCTTCCATTCTCTTTTTTTTTTCTGTCTCATGACTGCTGAGCCTGGTTCCAAACCTGTGCGGTGTAGGGAGCCAGTACAGAAGTTCCCAGTGAAGAAAACTTTAAGCTTTTGCAGTCTGTTCCACCTTGTGGGTTGCGACAGGCTACAGTTGTTTTGTTGTCACCCTCCAGAATTTACAGCCGATCAGGTGGAGAAACATGGATTGGGGAGATAGACTATTGCACTCCTGGAGGCTGATGCTTAGCTGGAATTTCTGAGGGATTACTTGTCCTGAAGTGACTGCAGATAGCTCTGGCCTGGTGGCCGTCTAGATTGCTAGTGGATCTGCCGACTGATCACCCTGAAACAGACTATGCCAGTATTTCTACCAGTGGAGGGACTGCAGCACTTCTGGAGAAAGTGTCAGCTGGTAGTCTTTTTCAGTCCTCCTCCTCCGTACCTGTTCTGATAGCGTGCGTGTGACTTGCACTGCTCTCTCTTGTTTGCCAAATAATAGAAATGGGAACTGTCTTCCATCACCATAGGGATGCTGCTGCAGGATTGTTCCCTAAAGATCAGATATTTGTAGGCAGTTCTCTAGGTATTTTCCTCAGTTACTGGCTAGCTAATTTAGATATATTTAGTTTTAATCTTAGTCCTGCTCAACCCCCTAATCATCTGGATGCACACATACATACATACTTACTTACATAGACATCTCTGCAACATGACTCTGCAAGAATTTGTTCTCCGCTCATATATGGGCCTTTGGCTCTGGAGCTCTCTAGATGGTGTATATACTTTTTTCCATTTTAAAGAAACCAGACCAAATGCTGTGCAGTAGATGCTGATAAACACAGGGATGAATTAGAGGGGTGTTGCAAGGTACACTGAGTCTCATAGAAACGAGGCGCACACACACAGTGGCTAGATGAATAAAAGTAGTGAGTTTATTGAAGGCAGACAGTGACACAGCTGCAACGGGGGCCCCTTATCGTTGCAGTCACTGAGAGATGGGGAAAGCCTGATGCACCGAAGCAATGCTCGGGATGAAGTTCAACATGCTGGGGCCTGCTGACACAGAAATACCAATACAAAGTTGCATTTCATACATAGCTCATGAATAGCAAGCACTTGTTATTGCTGTACTGCTTTAGTTTACATTTCTAGTTTCACACAAGCTGAATCTCACACAGGCTGAGTAAACAGCTCTCAGCTGGAGCTGAGAAGCTCTTCTCACACGCACACACACGAGAGAACACTGAGGCAAGGCTGTTCTCTGGGCCGACAACTTTGACCAACAGTGCCCTTTCCTGGAGACGCGGTGGAAGCGGATTGCATTCTCTAGCGACGGCCCGTCACAATTTCTTCTGCATGCTACAAGGGGTCAACTGTAAATATTTTAATTAAAACCTTAAAGTCCCTTAATCTTTTTAGTTGATAACTGTGGAAATAGATTTTAAAAATTGGAAGCAGGTGGCAGAAGTGATTGAATCCTCTTTTGGCAAGGAAGCAGTTCTATTTTTTTCTTGTTAGCAAGGTGGATTAGTTTTAAATCAAAGCAATTTTAAATCATATCTTTTGAATTTTTTCTCTACTTTTTAGCTATTTTCCTAAAGAAAGTTTGATTCTCATTGGTTGATAACATTAACATATGTTGATTGCAACTAAATATAGCCTTTGTACTAAATTTGGTGCATCTTTTTTTTTTTTTTTTGTATAATCAGGCGGGTACACTATATCTATGCACCTTAATTTAAGCAGTTATTTAACTCTGCTTACATGTATTCTTAGTCTTATTTTTTTACATCATTTGTTAGAAAAGGAGGAATAATGCATTTCTTATTTACTAAACTAATTTTTAATTGTTGATTTGCGTCCAGCTCTACTTGGATTGAAATTCAGATGCAGTTAAAAACACACACAAATAGCATTTCTAGTTTTATTGCATAAAACTACCTTTAAATATGCTGGATACATAAGAAAAGAAAGTTTATCAAAACATGTTTGGCATTTAAAACTAAGGAAGTATATTACCTGTAGTTAGTTGAATTGACCGTATTGTTCCTGGTCACCATGTCCTTCAAGATTTTAGAACTAGTAGATCTCACCCTCTCATACCTAGTTTTATTCATAGATTGGAAGAGCTTTCCTGTTTTATCAACTCCTCATTGGTTTCTTAACTTCAAATAAACTAGTCATGGCCTGAAGTAGATGAATAAACTGAAGTGAAGAAAATATTCTCTCTCCACTTGCAGAAAAGGGTACTGTTGTCAAAAACTGTTTAGCATTTCAACAAACTCTGGTTCCAGGTACTGAGCCAGTGATTTCCACCAGTTCAGCGGTTCGACATTCTTCAAAGCTGGTCAGCAAACATGTACTCCTTAATATTTTTTGTTTAATTTACATTATTTTAATTTACATTATTTTAATTTAGGTCTTAACATTGTTTATCAATTTCTAATTTAATTGTAAATAGGTATTTTTTAAAATAAACTTGTGATTGAAATTACAAGAATTTTTTTTTTTTTTTAAATCAACCCTGCTTGCTAGTCAGGCCATTCACATGGGCTTGTGCAAAAGAGGCCAGCGCTTGGTCCAGTGGGACTTCAAATCAATAGGTGCATTAGGCTAACCCTGTGCAATGGAGCTTGTCAACAAAACTCTTAATACTACTCCACAAGTTAGCTGCTAGCAGCCATGTGGACATACTGGTCACTGGCCCCATCCTTTCACCGTCAGACTGAGTTATTCTTAACCAGGAAGCAGCACCTGAGTGCTGTAAGGTTGTATTGAGTTTCCTTGGACACTTTCTCAGTTACCCCAATGTTAATGAATTTTTCCTGTTGCCCTTTAATATTAGGAGTCCGATAACTGGTTCATTCTACCTGCCTCTGATTATTGAGCGATAAGTTTTGCTTGCTTATAGTCAAAATAGTGCTACTTCAGAAGCACCTGGAAGAATAATCCAACCAAACATCTCTCTCGTGGCCACTTCTCACATTGGTAAATCAAGAAAGAAAATTGGGTCTTTGCGGGTGTGATACATGAAACAATCATTTACACAGTTGTCAGCAGTTATATCAGTGCTTGTTGTAACAGTAGAAAGTTCCTACACTGACCTTCTCTTTACTTTCCCATAGCGCATGGACCTGGGAGAATGTACAAAGATCCATGACTTGGCGCTGAGAGCAGATTATGAGATTGCAAGTAAAGAGAGGGACCTATTTTTTGAGCTGGATGTAAGTACTGTGATTTTTAGTTACTTGTTTGTAAACAGGCCAGTGTAACTTCTGATATCAGACTGAGCAGCAGAGTCCAGTTGATATTTCTGCTAATCTTTCTGTGGACTGTACTATTTGCTAATGTGTAGTCCCTTTCCCCATGTCACCCTGATGCTGAATTGAAAAGTTAAAATTAAGTATGGCCTGTTTGTGTTTCTGCAAATGCTGCATTCCTTCCCTGCTCAGAACTGCCATTGCTCTCAGCGAGGCTGGAAATATCATGCTCTGATGGGCTGTGAACAGGGGTGAATTCTAGAAACCAGTTCTGTGTAATCGTCCCTTTGCCAGCCTGTTCTTCCGCATTGATTTTGTGCATTGGAGCTGCTCAAGTGTAAAAGCAATGCTACCTTTCCAATCCTGGCTGCTCTGGAGTGTCTGTGTGCACCCGTTGTCCATGGAGTGGTGTTTCAGTGCACCACATTCAGCCTGTGAATCCCCTGCTAGGTCTCAGAATGTAGAGACTTTGTCAAGTTACAGCCAGATCAGAAACTCTTCAGAGCAGTCTTCATTCTCTTTGCCCACATCTTTGTTCAAAATAAAGTGTCATGCCCCTGCTGTAGTTACTTACCCGGCAAAGGTGGGGAAGGGGACCAGGGGCCAGGGAAATTCCCTTCCCTAAGCAGACAAGCGGCTGTTGACTCGTGAGTTTGCCTCATCTTGGTGGCACAAAAGTTGGTCATTTGATTCTCTTTTTCCCTGCCCTAATTTCATTTCTGTTGAAATAACAGAACCCAACGCTCTTTCTACTGACTGTTTTTTATCTCCTGCTCCTTTATTAGCTAAGTATTTTTCGAGCTAAACCTGTAAATTTTGTCTTCTCAACTGTCTCATTATTTACTGGCACCCTGCCATTCCCCTTCCCCTTTTTATGAGATCACTGATATCCTGGTCTCCTAGTTACCTTTGCTTTCGCATCCTACCTCTCTTCCCTCACACTGAGGCTATGGCTATACTACAGAGTTTACAGCTGTGCATGCAGTTCACCAGTGCAGCACTTCTAGTACAGATGCTCTAAGCTGATAGGAGAGAGCTCTCCTGTCAACTTAATTACTCCTGTGAGTGGCGGTGGCTATATTGGCAGAAGAAGCTGTCCCACTGACATAGCACTGTCCACACTGACACTTAGGTCAGCAAAAGTTACCTTGCTCAGGGGCTGGGGGAAGTGGCAGCTTATTCCACAGTAAGTGGTAGTGTGTACATAGCCCAGGGAAATACTGTATCCTGGCCCCTTGGAGGAGTAAATGACACTGAGTTAAAACATAAATATACAGGGTGGGTTAGGGCTGAGCACAGCCTAGTCTGTGGGGCAGGAGCTCAAATCCCAACTGTATCACTGCTTCGAAAGACTAATCGACGAAGGGAAAAGACAGACTGATCTCCACCATCCATTTAGAAGAGTGTGCGCCCCAGAGCGGGTGCTGCTAGCATGAGGAATATAGGAATTGCTGTGCTGAATCAAGTCAGTGGGCTACCCGATCCCAGTTGAAAATGTTGCCCTACATCCATTCAGGTAAGGAGGGAAGGCTGTGACACGGGTTGTGATCCATAAAGGAATCCTCCTGACTGACTCAATAGTGAGAGAGCCAGAGGCCAGCAAGTGCTGCTTGTATGGCAAAGAGCATCCATAGTTACAGTTCTTGGTTTGAACACACACAGGCTATGGATCACCTGGAGTCCTTTATCGCAGAGTGTGACCGGAGAACTGAGCTGGCTAAGAAACGCCTGGCTGAAACTCAGGAGGAGATCAGTGCTGAAGTGTCTGCAAAGGTATCACTCTTCAGTTTAACACTTGTTCTGAGGGCCTGCGTGCACTGTTATGACTAGGGCTAGCTGAGCCCTAAGGCTGCGTAGCAGGCTATCAAGAGCCACACAGGCATGGAGAGGCACCTCTCCCTGACTCCAGCCCTGGAGCTGCCTTGGCTGGGGAGAGGTGCCTCTCCCCAGGCCCTGGGCTGCTGTGGCAAGAGAGGGCTGGGGGGAGCCCCCTCCCCCTCCCCCTTCTTCCCCCTCCCCCTCTACCACAGCCCCAGGGCAGCCTGCACCCCAAGCCCCTTATCCCAGGCCCCATGCCAGAGCCTACCTTCCCAAAGAATCATCCCCATTAACTACCCTGATTTTTTTTATTCATTCCCCTCCACACCCTTTGTGGCTCTTGGGAGGACATTTGCTGTGGCAGAAAAATGTGGAGGTCAGTAGCCCATATTCCTAGAGCTCTTCCGCTCAAATCCAGTGCTACTTACGTTTGTAACCAGCCAGTTATTCTCCGTTATTGGAATCTTACAAGCAAATGTAGGACTTGATTGAAAACCTTCTGTAGCTCACTGTCGATATTGATGCATCATTATCAAAGATTAAAATAATAAGGATGCTGCCTGCAGCTACTGCTTTTGCCTAGTGAGTTCTCTAAAGCATTCTATCCCTGAGGGTGTCCATCTTGAAACATTGTGGCTTTCCTAATAGATTGGAAATAGGGGTCTGCTCCAATGAAGCTAGAACACCATAGAGGCAAACCAGTGTTAACACATTTAAATAGTTAGTTTAATTTGAAATACAGTTGGCTCCTGTGGAGATTGTGAGCGTGCACGTGCACTCTCTCTCTCATATTCATACATATATAATCTCCATCTCCTATTGGAGTGTGACATGGGACTTTGTGTTCTTAAAGTAAAGGTTCTGCCATCTGGTACGATCTTGTTAGCTGGCTTGCATGAATACTGAGGCAAAGGATAATGTAAGCCTTCCCTGCTGCTAGAAGTATGAGGTGCATTTAAACCAGTTCCAGGTTAAGATGTAATGTCAGTGAAACTTGCAAGGCTGGTTCAAGGACTGGGTGTTTGGCTCTTCCCTGTGTAATTATTTGTTCCATCCCATTTGTTAAAACTTCAGGCTGGGGTATTAGCAATGGCTAGGGAGGGAATCCCCCAAGGGAGCTGTCATCCACACAGGGGAGGAGTGGGCCTGAAGGAAGTTCTAGTCATCGTTAAAATATCCTGGTAGTGGTGGGAGGCAGGCAAGAAAAACATGGGATAGAAATTGGGACCTGGAGGGAAAGGACAGTTTTCTCTTTCTCTATAGGGGGACTGCAGACCACTGGAACCAGCCTTGGGGTCATAGTTGCAGTGGAATGGTTTATTGTAGGCCCCTGTGTATCTGTAGTTACAAGTGCAAGTGAAGGATTCATTGTCTGCAAATCCCACAAGCTTTACAGGGTTCTTTGGCTTCTCTTTAGGCAGAAAAAGTTCACGAGCTGAATGAAGACATAGGAAAACTGCTGGCTAAAGCTGAGCAGCTGGGAGCTGAAGGAAATGTGGATGAATCCCAAAAGATCCTGATGGAAGTGGAGAAGGTCCGAGCAAAGAAGAAAGAAGCAGAGGTTTGCCAATATCAACACTTGCTATGTACCCATGTTTTATGTAATGGTGAACTGAATTAATAAACAGAGCTCATAGCACCCAGCTGGGCAGCCTCCCCTCTCCATCTGCACAGTGAGTCAGCAAGTGATTGTTCTCAAAGAATGAAAGAAGATGAAATGTTCTCTGTGAGCTTTCATCCATCTAACAATGCCTGCTGCAGGGTTTCTTTCTCTGAAGCAGCTGGTACTAGCCATGATCAGAGAGCTAGCCATGATCAGAGAGCAGATACTGGACTAGATGGACCATTGGTCTGATCCAGTTTGGTAGTTCTGGTGTTCTTATTAGCAGGTGCTTTTTAGGTCTTTTTTTAAAGCAGGAGGTTGCATAGTAATAGCAATTTCTTGTACAGATTTTACTGAAGTGTTAGAAGTGGTCGAAGTGTTGAGAATAAGATTCCTGTTTACATTTAAAACACTCCAAGCACTCTGAGTGTTGCATGTGTCCTGTGTGTGTTATGGTGGCTCTCCCTAGTTTTGAGTGTTCTCTGTCTCTCCACAGGAAGAATACCGCAATTCCATGCCTGCATCCAGTTTCCAGCAGCAGAAGCTGCGTGTCTGTGAGGTCTGCTCCGCGTACCTTGGTCTCCATGACAACGACCGGCGTCTCGCTGATCACTTTGGAGGCAAATTACACTTGGGCTTCATTCAGATCCGTGAAAAATTGGACCAGTTGAGGGTAATCAGTTATATTTTAAACCCCATCCCTCCACCTTGGCCAGCAGTGGCCTGTGAGCTCTCCTGTGAATACTTATTCATCTAATTTGTTTTATAACCTGCTGTCTTTGGCTTGTATGGAAACTCTACACAGTCTTTGTTCTGAAACAAACTGAATTCAAGATCCTCACTTCTGGTTCAGCCCTGTAATGTCTGCTTAAATGAAATTGTACCCACAGAGGAACAGAACAAAGAATTACACTAGACTGGCTTCCTCCTTACATAAATGGGGTTCTTGGTATGTTCTGAATTGGATCCCATAGAACTGGGCCCCAACTCACAATGGGAAGTCTGTCATTAGTTTTAAAAATGATACATTTTTTTTGGTTTTTAGCATTTTATAAAGCACTCAGGCCTAATGGTGAGGTGCTGTAGCAATGCAAAGTGTGTTTACAGAGTGCTGACAGTGAAGGTCTTGGTGAAGCACAAGCTGAAGCATTGATGATGGAATGATTTTCAAAACATGAGTTTGAAGTGAAGTTGGATGCACAGACAGTAGCTTGGCTCATGTGAATGGTAGAACTGACACTTAGCCAAGTCAGTCACTTCACAAACCTTTCAAGTGAACTGGTGCTTTCTGCTTGCTCAGCTCAGGGTTCTCAATTCTGTGCTGTGATTGTTGAGTATTTGCATTACAAAGAGACCTAGAGGCACTAACCAAAATCAGGGTCCCCTTGTGCTAGGTGCTTTACATACACACTGAGAGACAGTCCCTGTCCCAAAGGGCCTACAGTCTAAACAGATAATGGTACAGCTAACAACCACAGGCACCCAGAACTGTGTTCCTTGCATTGCTATATGTTAGTGATGCTTTCAACAGATGCAGGGGAAACACAGGACTTTGAATAGGGTGCAGAGCCAAGCTCTTTGAAGAGGCACAGCCTTCCCTACCTGGCCCTCCATGCAATTTTGCAATACCGATGTGGCCCTCGGACCAAAAAGTTTGCCCACCCCCTGGTCTATGGCCTGTGTTATGTAGGAGGTCAGACAAGATGATGGCAATGGTCCCTTCTGGCCTTGGAATCTGAAACCCTTACAAGCCAATAAAGAAATGATATGACATGTTGGAAAAGGCAAATGTTGCACAAGTCTATTGAATTACTGCATTTTGCCTCCAGCTGCAAGGACTTTCTGCTGTCTTAGTTTGCTTCCTTCTTGTGTGTCTAACACAGCATGTGAATTCTTTCTCAACTTAGAAAATGGTGGCAGAAAAACAGGAGAAAAGAAACCAAGATCGGCTGAGGCGGAGAGAAGAGAGAGAAAGAGAGGAGAGAATGGGCAGACGGTGAGTGAAAGCAAGTGAGCCCCTCTGCTGGGATGGGCTGTGAAAGAGTCCAGCTCTCATATTTTGTGGCTGTTACAAGAGCCCTGGAAATGACAGATGAATTCTTTCCAAAATAATGCTGTCATTAAGGGCTGAGAGAGATCTGCTGTGGCATAGGCAATGGAGGGTAACCTTGTATCAAGCTCATTGTCACTGCTGTTGTCCCTGTTTAAGCTCCTAAGACCATACTTGATTAAGAAAAAAAAAATCTATGTAGTGCTTTTTTGTCTTCAGCGGCATTGCTGAAAGTTAGAGGCTCCTAGGAACTTTCAGGTACGTGCTGGCTTATCCCCTGCTTAAGAAACTGACTCTGAACACACGGCTCCAACTATCTAGGAAACGCTGCTGCAATGTGCTTTACCTTGGACCGATCAGAGGGGCTGCCCAGCAGGCACTGATGTGGCTGGTGGATGAGGTCACTGCCGACTGCTAGGAGTGCACCCACTAGAATGCAAGGTGCCAGGTCCTTTATTTAAAAAAAAAAAAAAAAAAAAAAAAAAGAGAGAGAGAGAAGAAAAAAAAGCCCTAAATGACGTATGGTCCAACTGCCTCCTGGTAGCGCCTCTCTCAGGGCCATAGCATGCCTGGTTGCTGTTGTGTGTCTATCTTAAGGAGAGTCCTCCCAACTGCGGAGCTCGTTTCTGCAAGAAACTCACCAAACCTGACCTGGCTGCCTTGAGAAAATGCTCAGTTTTTCTTTGGTCAGACTGCCCCACAGTGCTGGCTCAGTTCCCCCAGAGGTTGCCTCCTCTTACTCTTCCTTACTTACATCCTTCCAAAAGTCAGGCTCCTGAGGGTCAGGAGAGAGACAGGTTAATGGCTCCTTAGGGGTGGGATTCCTGGTGTGCCAGCTATTGTGTTGGGCCACACGCCAGTATTGGCTAAGCATGATGCTTCTGGATATACTCAATGCTATACATGCTAAGTGTTGGCCTGGAACCTCGATTGGTACCTGCAGGCTCCCCATATGGCTTTGCCTGAGCAGATACCACAGTCCTCCTTCAGTCTTTGACCCATTCAGAGGGCACATTCTCACCCCTCCGAAAGTTCAGGCCTCTTCCAGAGAGTCCAATAGTGGTCAGTGCTTTGGAAGGGAACATCTTCCTGAAGCGGTCAGATTCCATACCTGTTAGAGCGTGACATTTTTATCTGAAGATACAGTAGGGAACACCAAAAATGATCTTAAACATCGCCTGTCTATAGGAAGGCTCTGCTGTTCTATTTGTCAAGTTGAGTTTCGTCACAGGAGTAAGACAACGTTGACTTAACTTCTTTCTCGTGTATCATCCTTAAGCCCAGCTTGTCCGCATCACCTCAGTATGTACTAAATTTGTCTAGCTCCAAGTTCAGTTCCATCCTTGTTACTGTTCTGTTAGCAGAATTCCCTTTTTATCTTCCAGTGCTATAACTGAATAATAATACGTACTGACTTAATTCAGTAAATGCACGCTCTCAGTAAAGTCCCTTCCTTAGTATGGGGCTCTGTCCTCTTAGCCAGGTATCATTTCTTTAATAATGTCCATTTAAAACAAGACTTCACCCATCACCTAATACTTCTTTCATTTAATATTCTGTTAATTGGATGTGTGCAAGGTTAAACTACCAGAAAGGAGTTATTGCAAAATTGAAGGCTGAACATTAAGTCTGAGCTATTGCACAACTCCTTATGATCGCTTCAAAATTCATGGTCCCAAGAAATGTGTTGTGTCTCTAAGGCAGTGGCTTTTTGTCTGCGGACCCCAAGTTCAAAACCACTGTTCTATAGTAATGACAGCCTTTTGTGGACCCCTTAAACATAGTCTGCAGACCTTCAGGGGTCCGTGGACCACTGGTCCAAGGTGGTAGACACATGATGAGATGTTAATTTTGTATACAACAGAGGGCAGTGTGCATACTTAACACTACAGCGAATGGGGGTAGGAGGCTGTTGGTTTTGCATTGAATTATTGTTGTACAGAGCACCTGAAACCAAGCTGGACCAATGTAGTTTTTTGGAGTTGAACAATCCATTGATGTACATCTGATTTCCACTACGCTAGTGGCCCCAGTTGAGGGGCCAAGCTACTCAGTGTGGTGCAGCGTCCTTGAGAACAGCGATGTTCTAGAATGGGGGATTGTATGAAAACCTGTAGTGATGTCATGAATTTTCTTTGTTGTTCACTTTCTGAAATAAACGTTTGCTCTTCTTTCTAGGTCTGGCTCCAAAAATCGCGATCGCAGAAGGTGAGTATGTAAATCTTACGAAGCCATGTTCAAATGCAGCATGTGCTTGTTCCTGCCTAGTTTAATTGCATTTGGTTCCTGGGTATGGTAGTCAGAAGCCTGGTAATACTTTCAACAGCTGCCATGATGTCCCAGACCTCCCTGTTGCCCTTGTTGAATGAAAACGGGAACGACCACAAGTGCACTTTCAGGACCCTTCACTTCCCTAGTCTCAAAGTGATCGGTGGGGGCAGAGGAATGCAGTAACTTGAGAGAGAAGTGCCGACTACTCCAGTCATCCAGGGAATAGGGCACTGGGCACATTAACTCCACCATTTAAACAAGTGAATATGCTGGATGCCTGTTTGCAGTAGGGTGTCTGTGTCGTTTGTGTGCACAGAGCTTTGCAGTCCCTGACTGGAATGCGCTTTGGAAGTAAAAAGTTGTTGGGATTCCTGCAACTGTAGATGGGTGCCCGATGTCCCTGGCACATCCTGTACAATGGCATTCTGTGCCAGGAACAACTTTGTGATCACTTAACCTTTCTCCCCACTTCTTTACAAATATATCCACCCCCTTTGCTGCTTGTTTTAGGACAGAGTGAAATGAGTTTCCTGTGAAAATGCTGCACTTTAAAAAGTAAAGAGTTTATTTGCAGTTCTTCTAAAGACCTCGCATGGCACTTCCCATAGCTATTAATTCCTCACCTTCTCTTCCTTTGATGTGTGGATCCCATTTCTGACTGTTGCACTGTAGTTGTGTGCTAGATCGGCATGTGTTTGAATGGGCCCTGAGGTTAAGACCGTGCCAGCTGGTTTCCCATTTTGAATTTACCAGCTGTGGGTTCTTGTTGATTGCCCTCCGTTTCAGGATGGTGTATGCTCCCTGATCTGGGCTGCCTTCTACGTTAGGAAGGATGTATAGTGAAGCACAACTGAAGTTGGCGGCTGCTGTCTCTTCAGATGCACTTACTCTGGAATATCCCTGTCTTGACCGTGTTGGCAGGGAAGTGTCTCACGGGTACAGAACCTTGGGGTTGAAACAGCTTGTGTGTTCTCTCAGATCACGATCTCGGGAGAGGAGACGAAGGCGCTCACGATCCGCTTCCCGTGAGAAACGGAAGTCCCGCTCCAGGTCCCGAGAGCGAGACCGACACAGACGCCATCGGAGCCGCTCGCGCAGCCACAGCAGAGGTCACCGCCGTGGTTCCAGAGACAGGAGTTCAAAACACAAGTATGTACTCCCCTTCACACATCACCACCAGCAGGGGAGCCCTTCCTTGGGAGTCCTTGATGTCGTGAATGGCCTTTCCACCCAGGGGGAACGGGGCTCACCTTAAAGTTAGGGACTAAAGAATGTAGGACAGTGGTTTTGAACCTTTTTTCATTTGCAGACCCCTACAAAATTTCAGATGGAGGTGCAGACCCTCAGGTTGAAAACCACTGTTCTTTGAGAACTGTGATTAACCCCCAAGCCTGTGAAGTTCTTCCCCATGGTCATCTGCAGATGATGGTGCCAGGGAGCAAGTTGAGGCATGACTGGTGTAATGGAGTCCCAGTTTAGACGTGTGTGTAGAGGGGAACCTTTGTTTTTCTTTTTGAATCACAACGTGAGGGCCTGCTGCTAGGGAAACCTTTCCCTCACACCTCTGTAGAAAAAGGCCAAAGAGCTTGCTGGGGTGAATCTGGAACTTCCCTCTTGGCCTGCTGAAAGCAAAGTACAAGAGGGATGTTGGGCATCCGCATGCCAGGGCTGGCTACTGCTTGCACATCTGTCTCCTGGTATGGGTCCATATCAGGGGCGGGCAAACTTTTTGGCTCGAGGGCCACATTGGGGTTCAAAACTGTATGGAGGGCCAGGTGGGGAAGGCTGTGCCTCCCCCAAACCGCCTGGCCCTGCCCCCTATCCATCCCTCTCCCACTTCCTGCCTCCCTCAGAACCCTCTGTCCATCCAACCCCCCCCCCTGCTCCTTGTTCCCTGACTGCCCTGACCCCATGCACCCCCCCATCCGCTGACAGACCCCTGGGACCCCACCCCTTATCCACCCGCCAGCCCCCTTACCAAACATGCTGCCCCACGGGAGCGCACAGCCCTGCCCCCAGAGCACTGCGTGTGCAACGGCATGGCCCTGGAGGAGGGTCTGGAAGCAGCCTCCATGGCCGGACGGGACAGTCCCGCATGCTAGATGTGGCCCATTGGCCGTAGTTTGCCCACCCCGGTCTGTATCATCTCAACATTTAAGGGGGCCTCAGACACATGTTCTTTTCTGGTGGGTTGTCATTGGGAAAGGGGTATATTGTTTGCTGGAGCCCGGACTACATCTTAATCGGTCTCTGGCATGTTCTGGCAGGAGGAATGGATGGTTCTCTAGGAATTCCCATGTTTTGGAAGGGCAAGGGGAGTGCAGGAGTTATGGCATTTCCCCTTTACTCCTCTCTTCCCTCCCTCGAGGTCCCATATTACAGAAGAGCTTGATGTCTCTTTGGGATCTGGCCTCTAAAACAGTCCCTGGGTTAGTGGAAGGGTGGGAGCAGACATCTAAGTGTAATATTAAATACTCTGCACCTCAAGGGACAAACATACTCCCTTGCAGCACTTGTAAGCCCAAAAGCCAGGGATCTAAACACTGATCCTGTGTGCATGCGTGTCACCAGACTTTTCTGCTGACGTCAACCATAACATGCTCTAACAGTGCTTTGGACAGCTTTGTGGAAGCTGCGTTTAGTATGGCATCCCCTTCTTGAACTCATCAGAGTACAATGCAAATGATCCACAACGCATTATGCACACGCTGTGCTTGTGCAACTGCTAGCCCAGGACCTAATGGGAATAAGAAGGGTTTTTACAGATATGTGAAGGGGGAGGGAAATGAGCAACAGAGAGATAGTAGGCCTGTTAATAAATAAGGGGGGGTGATAATAATGTTGACTCACAAATGGCTGAGATACTAAAGTCCTTTTTTAAATCTGTCTTGAACATGAAAAATAAAGAAAAGAAGTTTGGACAATTAGGAAGTGAGGAAGACCCTGTAATAACTATTGCTAAAGAGCAGGTAAGGGAATACTTCGGAAAACTTCAACATATGCAAACTAGCCCCCTTGGATAACATGTGCCCCATAGGAATTGGCTAACAAACGTATTGTTCTGGTGACAGGCATTTTTGAAAACTCATGAACTGGGGAGGTTCCCGAAGAGTGGCGAAAAGCCAGCGGCAGTCCCATTTTCTAAAAAGGAATTAGTGAGCCTGACGATTACTGTTCCATAGCAAAGCAGAGCTCTCCAAACATCTGGAAAGTAATGGAATTATGGGCAAGAGGCACCTTTGAGGGGAGGGGCTAAAGAATACACCTTCTCAAACAGGCTAGCTTGTTTTGGGGGCTGAATGACTGACTGAGGTGAAGACAAAATGGTGGCTGTGATCTGTCTGAGTGTTATGAAAGCATTTGATGTAGTGTCTCAACCTTGCCTTCCAGAGTAATTGAAGCTTTCATGTAAATAAAACCCTATGCCAATATTTTGTGACTGCAAAGGAAATGTTTCTATACCATGGGAGCTGTAGAATAAAATGCTTCCCACGCCCTCTGAAGTTACCGGGAGTGTAAGGAACCTGATGGGAGTAGCACCTCTTGAAGGGCGCTCGATGACTAGTTGGCTCTTCGCGTAGGTCACTATTGGAAGATTGGACCTAAGAAGCTAGTTTACTTAATTCTGCCTAGGCTGAAGTAGTCAAGTCCTGATTAAAATCCTAGCAATCTTATGATAATGTGCTAGCAGAGTGGTCCCTTGAGTCCAAAATTACAGCTGTGTTTTGAATAGAGGATGCTGGCAAAGTACCAAAAGCCCAGGACAACACAAACATTTGAGCCCAAGGAGGAGATTCAGTTTAATGTAAGGGAGCACCCTAGGCAGGAAGCCCGTCTCCCTGTATCACCAAAAGTGCTGCAAGAGAAACAGAAATGGAGCTGAAGTGAGAGGAATACATACATACATACTTCTATTGTTGCCCAGTACACAACACCCTAAAGAGTCTCTAGTGGCAAGCTATTTAAGGGAAGAGTGACAAAGCCTACACGTTTCTCTTACCACTGAGAAATGTTCCTTGACTTCCACAAACAGTCAGAAGACGGTGACACTGTTACACAAAGCTCACCGAGAGACACTGATTTTTCAGTTCACTGTAGGGTGACCTGTAGTCCTGACATAGCATTATCTATGCATGTGCCTCCTGAGATGTACTTTATTTCCTGATAGGAACGGCTTTTTGCCATCAAGTGCACATTCATGAACACTTTTCGATGCAAAATTTTACAGTGGTTTGGTTTGTACTTCAGATCCTCTAGAGACCGATCTTCAAGAGAAAAGTCACGAGACAGAGAGAGGAAAGAGAAGAGCTCTTCTGAAAGACGGCATGAGAGCACAAATGGCAAATCTCGTTCCAAGAGATCGGAAGAGAGAGAAGCTGGCGAGATCTGAACTCAAATGATCTGTATTGCACTGTAAATAGTCTGATAAACATTCTACAAAAAGCCTAAATTTCCCATTTATACTTACTGAACACAACTCATCTTTTGTAGTTTTGAATTTTTATTATTTGGCAGATAGCTGTGAGTTGGTAGAGATACACAGTTACGTACTGTTTACCAGGATTTTGTTTTAGTAGGAATAAATAAATCTGATGAATTGACTTCAACACAGGTCAGTGATTTACATACGTGTTGGTTGGCATGACCTAAGTAATGCAGCAGTTAGAGCTAGTGCTGTGGTTGGAAACGTAACCTGCTGCATCATTTGTAACACTTACGCCCTTTTGGAACGTCCACTTGCCCCTTCACATAATTGGAGTTTGAGATCATCAGTAGCACTGGTGCTACCTCAATTCACATTTTTCTTTGGTGCACATTCAGAGGAATTTAAGGTTTTTCTTGCTTTTTTTGTGTGTGTGCTTAGCAATTCAGTTTGTGTTTCCAGTGTTTGAGAAACATCTCTGTATTCCAGCTAATTTAGGACAAACAAAACTAGCCCCTAATTTCCCTCTTAAACAACTCCAGTTCATCTTTGTGATGATGACCAAAGTACCTGGGGCACAATATCGAGATACGCTGGGGCCTCTCCCTAGTAATATTTACACATACCGACTATAAAAATCCTGTGTTCAAGTGAAACACAAGATCTGGATTGAGCTCTTTGTAATGGAATTCAGTCATGCGTAATGGAGGTAGCCTTCCAGTCAGGGTGGAGCAGAACTGTACTTTGTACGTGTGACGGCCCCCTGAGGTGTGGCCTCTTAAGACAGGAAGTTGCCTAATAAGGGTGGGCCCTTGGCCTGGTTTCTGTGTATATTAATTTACACTGAACTGATGTATCTCACTGGTGCTTACAACTGAGGTGAAAGAAACCTGGGCTATAACACAGTGTGGGAAGAATCAAATATCTGTAACTTTTAATGTATTTTAAAATTAGGGAGGAAAAACTTCCTCTGAGTTCACTGTGCTAGCCACAATGGTGATCACAAGGTTTGTGCTATTGTGAGACTTCCCACTGAATAACTTATCTGAAGCAGTTAGTATGTGCAGGATTATGAACTAAAGTCATGTAATTCCAGCCACTGCTGTCCAATTTTGACTTCTCAGCCTAGTCCTTAATTAGGAAGGCAGGTATCTGAAATGAACAGTTAAATCTTACCATTTTCCCGTAGTGGAAACTTAAGGTATTTGTAAATATTATTGCAGATTGTGGCCAGCGTGTTGGGGTTTTCCAGCCATTTTTTTCCCCCATTGCTGGGCTTCTTGATAATTCACTTAACTCTTCAATTTCCTTTAATTTGCAGGGGAGTGAGGGTTTTTTTTTCTTTTCTTTTTCTTTGCAGAGGTGCAGGAGTTGTCCTTGGTGTGTTAGTCTGCTAGGTGCATGTTTAAGTATTGGGGGGAATCTAGTTCCTTTTTGTTTTACAACTAATATTGCATTTTAATTATTGTTTTGTAATCTCTATGTATCTCAATCGGAGAGCTCCTGCTTTTCAGGGCTCTTATTTACAAGGTCATCATTAGAATAAATTAACCTGTGATGAGGGAATATCACACAGGTTCACAGTTGATTGGTATGCTGGGCTCAACTCTGGTCTTCAGCTCCTGTTGATGCCAATGGCAGGGGTGTACATGTTGCTGAGAGCAAGGCCTGGCCCCGTGGATCTCCTTTCTAGGAACATAAAGGATCTAATAAAAAATAAAACTCTAAAGCTGATCACGCAATGTAATGGAGTGTTAGAAAGGAACTCGCCATGCATTGATTTGTTGTATGTTGCGGTTTATCATGTTGGAGCATTTTGTTCTTTATAGCACCTTTGCTTATGGGGAGTTTTGGTCTAAGTATAAAAATGTAAGTAAAATATGCTGTTTTCTTGCCAGTCTTATTCACATTAAAGATTTATGTTTGTGGCTTGGAGTGGTACTTGGGCTTTTGTATACTAGTCTAGTGTCTTTACCCTGCTGATGTGGCACTGACATTGTCCCTTTTAATGGATCCTAAAGCCATTTACCCGACCAGTGAGTTCTGCAAATTACTGGGTCACTAAATTTTGGAAAAATCATTTCATAATCACTCGAGACCAACACCAGCAGCAGTTCTGCTCCATGTTGTGGGGAATGTAGTGCCTCTTGTGTAAGCAAACCATTGCTGCTTTTATATTTAAATGTTTGGAAAATGGTAAGAGTGAAAACAAGCTGTTGAACTGTAAAGGAAGCTGCATCCTTTCCTATGCATTTCCAAATGCTGAGCTACTGCCAGCTCCTGGAGTGAATGCTGTGCGTTGCAATTCAGGGTAATTTTTTATTGCAGTGGCCAGAGCTGGCTCCTGTCTCTGTACCTACATGTTGTTGTCACCCCATCCAAAAGGGCTGTTACCGTGCCATTCTGCAGCACATGCTGGTCACTATTATGTTGAATTTTCATTGCCTCCTAAGTACAGCTTCTTCAACCACATGAATCAAATCAGTTCAATCTTGGTCCATATCCTGAGCAGATTCCCCGAAGAGTAAATTCTTTGTTTCCCATTTATTTTGAATTGGTTGTACTTGTTCTTCAGGTTCCTGGTCCTTATTAACATCACTGTTTTCACCATGTTTGCTCCATTTCTGTAATATTATACGTGCCCAGGGGTGATTCCATATATACCAACAACTTTAACAATAACTGGTTTTGCATATGCAGAGGTGTGTCTCCTCAATCTCTTTGTGTTATAGTACACATAAGATCACAGTTGTTGTTTTTTAAACTAGTGAGTTTAAAACAATATTTTAACTATAAGGCAAATTTTGTAGTTCAGATTTAGTTCTGGTTCAAGTAAAAATAGTGGTTTCACATGCTGCCCTTAAATTAATCATAACCCAGTAGAGCAGGCAGAGGCTGGGGTGGGGTTAGTGCTGAACTACTGGCCAGTTCTCCCACAGCACACTTGTTCTCTGCTCTAGGGAGATTCTCACAAAATCATTCCCGCTTCCTAAACTATTAAGGTGGGGCCCATAGTTCTGCAGGGCTGGGTGGAGATTTCTTATTCCAAGGGGCAGGGTGATCACAGTCAGGGGAAAAACCTAGTTTGACTTCCACAGCAGCTTAGGCTGCCCCATGTGGGTGGTGCTTGCCCCACCTGTTCCCCTCTGGCCCAGGCACCTGAGGCCGAGGTGCAGATACTAATCTGGCTCCTGTTCGGGCATCACCAGGGCCCAAGGAGCTTGCAGCTGCGGTGCTCCTGGAGCTTGCATCGCATGATACAATTTTCAATCCTGGAGGGATTTGCAACCCTATTGCAGTTGATGACATTTGGGTTATTTTGAACCAGGGTGCGGTTAACCTGCGGAACCCCCCTTCCACACCAGCTGCCCTGGGCGGGAAGAGCGGCAGGTGTACGCAGACCTCGGGGGCCTTGCCTGGTCCGAGCCCGCCCCTAGAGGGCTCTACGCTCGCCCGCGGGGCGGCAGCTAGTCGTGAACGCGCACAAGCTCGCGGGGCGGGGCACCAGCGGCCGAGCGCGCGGGCGCAGATCTCAGACGCCTCACAACCAACCGCGCGGACAGAGACCCTAAGGGGACCGGAAATGGCGTCATGCCCATAGCGGGGCGGGGTTAGGTGTGATCCTTGCGGAGCCCCACCCCTTCCGGCGGGGATACACCCCGGGGCGGAGCCAAGAGTGGAGCGGAGCCGGTGGGAGGCCGGCCGGCAAGTGGCGAAGGGTGAGTGTGCGCGCGTGCGCGGGGGGGGAATACGGGACCCCCCCGCCCATAATCTGCGGCAGGGCCCTGCTTGCGTTACTGTGTGTGGGGTCGGAGCCAGCCCCACCCCCACCCCCACCCCCGTAGGCTGTACAGCGGGGGGGCAGTTGTAGGGCTAGAGTTAGCGCTACCCCCAGCCCCACATCCCCTTAGGCTGTACTGGGGGGTCCCTGTGTGCGGCGGGTAGCCCCACGCTCATATAGCGCGTACTGGGGGGCTTCCCTGTGTGGGTGGATGGTTGTAGGGCTAGTGCTAGCCCGACCCCCATATAGCCTGTACTGGGAGGGGGTCCTGTGTGGAGCTGTGTGTGCAGGACTAGCCCCACCCCCCCCTCCCGCCTGTCCCTGTGTGTGAGTGGGGTGGTGCAAGGCTAGGTCCCCCTCCCCCTAGCTTGTACTGGATAGTGTGTATGTGCAGGGCTGGCCCTAGCCCTCACAGGTTGTACTGGGGGCTGCCTTTGTGTGGGGCTAGCTAGTGTGGGGCTAGCCCCAGCACCCACTGCGTGTACTGGGGGGTTCCTGTCTGTATAGGGAGCAGTGCCCCACCCCTTACAACTTGTACCTCTCATGACTGGTCTCTATGACTGTGTGTGTAGGTGAGTGGACAGTGCTATTCCCCCATTCCCTACAATTTCCTTTGGGGGGGGAGTTTCCCATGACTTCCCTGTACCAGGCTGGGTCCTTTCTGGTGACTCTCCTATGCAGTGTCCTTCCCAGCTACCTGAGGGCATGGATTTTCCAGTATGGGGCTTGATGGAGAGGGGCAGCACTCCCAGTGCCCCGTATGCTGGGGAGTGGTGGGACTGCAGTGGATAGCTGGTTCTTTGAGGCCCTCTGGAAAGTGGCTGCAGACACCTATCACCAGACTTCAGTAGTTTGTAGTGCACCCCGTAATGCTCGGCTTATCTATGTGCCTCTCATGCCTGAACATGTGATCACTTGCCTGGCTAAAAGACATTAATCGTCTTTAATTACTCTTATCAGTCTCCGTGCAGCTCTGGGCACTGATGCTCAGATCAAGAAAGGTTTATTTCAGTTCAGTTTAAATGGTGTGTAAACTAAATTAAATTTGCAATAGGAGTGTCTGGTTACAGACTTTCCATAAATAACAAGAGTCTAATTAAAAACATTCTAGCTAATTTCATTGCCAGTTTGTGTGTAGGCAAGCCCTTTTCCCATCCTCCCTAGCCGTCATCTGGCTACAAATTGCAGGTCATGGCCAGGAACAAATTATTCATCATTTGAGTAAGGAGAGACAACAAAAACAAACAAAAGGAAGTATTTCTTCACACAACGCAGTCAGCCTCTAGAACTCTGCCAGAGGATGTTGTGAAGGCCAAGTCTATAACCAGGTTAAAAAAACAAACAAACCCTAAAGTTAATGGAAGATAGGTCCATCAGTGGCTATTAGCCAAGTTGGCAGGGATGTTGCCCCTAGCTTCTGTTTGCCAGAAGCTGGGAATGGGCGATGGGGATGGATCATTTGATGATTACCTGTTCTGTTCACTCCTTCTGAAGCACCTGCCATTGGCCACTGTCGGAAGACAGGATACTGGACTAGATGGGCCTTTGGTCTGACCCATTATGGTCATTCTTACGTTCTCTGTGCACCTTACAACCTGTGCACTGAAGCCCATATTTACTTCTCAGTCACACTGAACATGCCTACATGGCAGACAAATCCACAGCACTGAGCTTCAGAGGCTGGGCATACAGACTAGCTGTATAGATATGCAGGCTCAGGTTGGAACTCTGGCTCTAAAGCCTGCTCCCCTCCCTAGACTTCGGAGTCTAAGCTCTAGCCCAAGCTCGAATGTCTACACAGTTATTTTTAACGCCATAAGTTGAGCCCTAGTTTGTAGACCCAGACTCTGAGACCTGCTGCTATAGATTTCTGCTTGTTGTGTGGATGGACATAAATTAAGGTTCCAGTGCTTAGGATGCTAACCTGGGATTTAGCAATACCCTGCTCAGTCAGAGATTATCTGATAGCATTCCGCTAGCAAGCTCTCTTCTAACAATGGCGAAAGGCTGTGACCGTAATCCACAGGGCCAACGAGTCCCCCTTCATCCGTTGGTTTAAATGACAGCCAGGCCGGGGCTTTTCAGTGCTTGTGGAAAGGTCCCATTAGTGCAGTGATGCGTGTTAGCGGTTTGTTTTTCCCTTCATATGAAGCAGTGATTTAGATAAATTGTTCTTAGCTGCACGCTCTGGAAGCTCCATTTTATTGACTTTGGAGCCAAGAATTGTTCATTTAATTCCATCAAGCCAGTGCAGCTAATGTCTAATACAAATTGTGGCAGCTTGTTTTTAACCTTGTGCACTAAAGATCTTTGGAGCAGATGACCAAAATGATGACTTTTTGTTCCTACATTTTAAAAAATGGCTTGAATAATGAGACTGGAAGGATTTGTCTGCATACAAGGGAACACACCTTGTAATCATGTTATTTGTGTAATGTGCTCACTGAACACCTGGAGAAGGGAATAGATTTGATTCTAGGCCGCAGAGGTTCTCAAATGGTGGTCTGTGGACCGCCATTAGTCTGCGAGCTCCATTCAGTTGGTCCGCAGATAGTTCTCTCTAAGATGCGCGCCTGGGCAGCCGCACACGACAGAACGAAGGGCCACCCAGCTAATTAATGGAGCTGTGCAGGCACGGCTCCTCTAATTAGGTTCCTGAACCCTGGAGAAGATGCATATGTAAGGTGAGGTGATGTCCTAGGGGAGAATAGGGGGTAGGTTGGAGAGGGCAGTGGGGTGAGAAGACGGGGTGGGGGGGAATTTGGGACATGCAGAGTTGCAGTGGCGAAAGGCAACTTTCCCCAGCTCCAGGGCTGTGACTTCTGGGGAGAGATGGCCCTCCTTTCCAGCCCCACCGGGGAAGCTGCTGTGGCAGGAGAGGGCACATCCATCTCATTACAAAGATAAGACATCTGATATTAAAATATGAGTTGTGTGAGTTATTTGTAGAACAAAAAAAGTTGTTAATTAAGTTTATTTTGTCTAGTTCTTTAATCCAGAGCACTTTACAACAGTTAGCTAATGGTGCAAACAATATTTGGAAAGATCATTAAGTGGTCCACCGAGACCCTCAGCAATTTTCAAGTGGTCAGCGAAAAAAAAGTTTGAGAACCACTGTAAAGGATGCGATGGTAAATTGGCGACGTTGTGCCCAATCGATGGCCACCTTTGACAACTGACCAGGGAACTGAGGGCTGTGTTTAGCTGGTATGAATTACATTGGATGCAGCTGCCTTTGTTTTTAATTAAGGTCTGTCTTGACAAGGTGGAACGTTGCAGTGCTGGGAACTTTCATCTCCATGGGCTGAACTTCCATATGTTAAAGATGAAGATTTTTCTCTTTCTCCCAAATTATCTCCTCCTCTGTGAGAGAGGTTCCCTAGTATCTACTGTGATTGTGATATCTAACCAGAACAATTCCTGTAGTCTTCTGCTGCGTGATGGCCTCAGTCATTTGGTATTGGCCAAGGGAGTTTGGAGTGGGCGACGGGGGTGGTTCAGTAAAAAAAAATTGCGTTGTTTACACAACCAGCTTACAGTGTTACAATTCAAGATGTTAAACACCTGCCCAGCTTGTCAGCATTCATTAGTCAATTTATCGCATTTTCTTTAAAAATTGTGACTCTGCATTAAGAATCAAGAGTTCTAACCCTCTTTCGTTCCTCAGTTTGAATTCATTCTTTTTAGACGGCCGCATAGCAATGCTAAGGAGGCACTTTCCTTGCCACTGCCTCCAAGTGCTTTCTATCTAAGGTGACCAGATGTCCTGATTTTATAGTCCCGATGATTTGGAGCTTTCTCTTATATAGGCTCCTCTTACTCCCCCCCCCCCCCCGATTTTTCATACATGCTGTTGTAGGAGCAGGATTTTATAATTGTTATAAGAATTGATGTGAACTAAATGTCATTGTGCCAGCCACCCTTTTTGAATAACAGAAAGGAATGACTGTCTGAGGGTATGGTTAGACTGGCGCTTTGCACCGCCAAAACCCTCCTTTAGCGCTATAATTTTCCTACCGAACACACTTCAAAGGGAGATTTAGCGCAATGACTCCCCTTTTACAGCGCAAGTGTTAAACCACCTTTTCGAGAGGGATAAGCCTTTTTGCGCTAACGTTGTAGCGCAAGGGTGGGAATGTGAACACCCATCGGATCTCTTGCATGCCTCCAAGCCATGGCAAGCTATCAGCAACCCATTGAGGGCCATCAGCAAGCCATTAAAGACAATGAACTTGCCATGTAAGGCAAATGACGTGAGGTTTTGTTTTTATAAAGGCGGAAGTAGCTTTGCAGTTTCTCTCTAACAATTAACACAGCAAATAAGCAGTGAAAATGCTTGCAGACGGAGCTGTGTGTCTGAAATAGACAGCCTGTCAGTTTTCGCTAATGAAAAGTAACTGACAGACAGATCTCATCTCCCTGTGAACAACTTCCCAGTTCCCCCTCACCTCCCTCCTTTGCAAAACACGTTGCACCCAGCTGAATGCTGGGATACCTGCCCTATCCCGCAACTGCTACTGCCGGCAGAAGCACCACAAATGTAGCCATTATTTTGTGCTACAAGGTTTCAATTTGTACAGTCTCTAGCGCGATACCAATAGCGCTACATTGGGAAGCGCTACAAATAAACACGCTACAATCTTCAGTCTAGCCATACCCTAACAGGGATGCTGTTTGTAATACACATTACAATGATCATCCCCTGTGAAAGTTTAGTTAGTAAGAGACAGAATTTTGTATTGTCTATGATAAACAGATGAGATGTTGAGGGCCTGAAGTCCCAATGTAAATTGTTCTAGTTATAAGATTTAGCAAGGCTTAATTTACAATGTATTGTGCTACCTTTGAAGATTTCTGCAAGAGATTGTTCTTTGTGTGAATGAGGAATGCATGCAACAGAAACAATAAGGGGTGAAGGCCATCACAAATATCCAGATGGTCAGGAAAGAGTGAGAAACTTGGAAACACCAGGAAACAATCAAAAAATGTTAAGTTAACAAAGTCCTGTGGCACCTTAAAGACTAACTATAAAGTTTTGAAGCATGAGCTTTCGTGGGCTAATACCCACTTCGTCGGATGCAGGCAGTGGAAGTGTTCACAAACAGGCAGTTATAGAAAAGTAGGTAAGAGCCAGGTGGGAGGTGAAAAGGTTAGTCCAATTAAGCTGAGCCAGCTTGTTATCTCCGATCAAGGAGTGTGGATTATTCGTCTAGCATTTGAATGGGGTGTGTGAACATGGAGAGAGGACATGTTAAGCTGCATTGATGGGCCTCAGGTGACGCAAGCACCCCTGAAGGTGAGACAACAAATGGAAGATAACAATGGGAAGTCCGACAATAACCATCAAATGATGACAGCGGGAAATTAATACAGGATGACATTGCAAAATGCATGGACTCAGATGGGAATTTACAAGTATAAAGCTGGGGTGTGTTTGCCATGAAATTCTGGGTTCAGTCCTGCAAAGCCTCGGAGCATTGAGCCATGACCGACAAGAGCCCTGCTCCTTACTCGTGCTCAATCTAACTGGTAACTGTAAACATCAACTGGCAGGACTTGTTCACTTGATGTGTGTGACTGAAAAGCATATGCTAACTGTGTTGTATTCTTAATAAATATGGCGTATATTAGCCTTCCTCTTATAAAAGATCCTGTGTGCTTTGTATAGCACAGGGATCAGCAACCTTTCAGAAGTGGTGTGCCGAGTCTTCATTTATTCACTCTAATTTAAGGTTCCGTGTGCCAGTAATACATTTTAACATTTTTAGAAGGTCTCTTTCTATAAGTCTATAATATAGAACTAAACTATTATTAAAGAAAGCGAGGAATACTTGTAGCACCTTAGAGATTAACTAGTTTATTTCAGCATAAGCTTTCGTGAGCTATAGCTCACTTCGTCAGATGCATAGAATGGAACAGAAGTAAAATGCATTTATACACAAAGAAAAGAAGAAAAATTTGTACATTAGCATACCAATTCTAAGCCTTAGGTTGCCTACTCCTGGTATAGCATAACACTATCTGGTCGCCCTATTTCTATCTTGCTGGGGGGAAAACCTGTTGTTTGGCACTCTAAACTTGTTTTTCTGGCTGGTTTGTTGCATTCTATTCAGGGTGCATTGATTTAAAACACCAAGTGGAAAGCCTCAATTTAAATGATTTTAATCAAAATTTCCATTTATAGTTCAGTGATTGCCTAGAGAGAGGTGCATTCTCATTGGTTGCTATAACCATTAAAACGTTGATTTACAGCTAAATAGAGCCTTTACACTAGATTTGATAATCTTTTGCTAATTAGGAAGTATGCTATTTACATTGATTTAAGCAATTATAGCTTAATATTTTTCAGATTCTTATTGCACATTTGTAGTATGTTCGAAAATAGTGAATGAAATATTGCTTATTTACTAGTTAACTTTTTGCTTGTAAATTGTGTCAGGCTGCATTAGGGATGGTAAATGGAATTTAAATATAACATACACAATTTATATTTATAAAACAAAACAATCTCAAATGTTTTGCATACATAAACTTCTCTTCTCAAAACATGTTTACCATTTACAACTAAATGAGTTATTAAAGGAACAGAGGGATTAAGTGTAATCAGCGAATTCAAGGGATTATTTCAAGTCAGCCTGGGAAACAGTTTAAATATGCCCATGTGAAAATGACTGGGGCCAGGGGGCATGGCCCCATCGCTTTTTACTGGCTGAAAGGGCAAGCAGGAGGTTGCCGGTGAAGGGGTGGCATGGGAGGGGCTCAAGGGGAAAGGGTGGTTTGCCCCCCTTCTTTTGGGGAGATTCCACCACTCTTTACTGGAGCTTAAATTCTTACTTGCCTAAGTCTCTTGAAAATGAGTTACTTGGGCTGACCTATTGTGCCTTATTTATAAGGTTTGAACGCAAAAGTTGGATGTTTTTCCCCTGATTCTTTCTTTATATAAACAGCCTTTAACTCTGTGGTAAAGTTTGTGGTAGATGATCATGGATTCAGCATATTTATTTTTTATTTAAATGTTTTAAGAGATAGTAAGTTTAGTCCTTAACATATTTTGTATTAAACTCAAGATTTCATTTTAAGCAGGTTTATTTTTAAAAAGAGAAATGTATTATAATTTAAATAAAATAAAAAATATCAGTTTAAAATAAATTATTTCTAATTTAAAATCATTTTAATTAATCCTCTCTGTTTCTATTTGGCCATTTTATTGTGGCTTTGAACTCCCCCTCCCTCAAAAGGATAACCAAAATGAATTTAATTTTTTTACAACTTCACACTTGCAGACTTCATCCTAACAGGGAGAAAAATTCTTTAACACGTTAAGAAATGGCCAGTGTTGGAGGGGGGCGAAATCACAGCGTCTTACTAATTCTTTTTACAAACTAAAACTTTTTTTCTGGAAGGAACATGCGACTGCATACTGCACAAGACTGCTGACTTCCTACAGGAAGGGCAATTGCAGGTGCTAGAACAGATGTACGCTTCATGTTCACGATGAAACAGGCAGCTAATGGGGTTTGTCCATTGTGGTTGGCTTTAATGTGAACAGACAATCCATAGGAAGAAGGGCTATATCCTGAGGGGTTTCAAGTTGTTAATGGACATTGAGAAGCATCTCACAAGATTGAGCCCTGTGACAGTACATTGAATGTGCCTTTAAGTCGACGGAAAAGGCTTCCATGTGAGGATGGGTACAGGGTTATACCGATTTATCGGTGCTAAAGTCGACCTAAACTTGTAGTGTAGACCAGGCCTAGGTCACTCAAGGGTGTGGATTATTCACACGCCTGAGCGATGTATTTATATGTACCTAGCCCCCTATGTAGATAGCACTAGATTGTCAGGAGAGCGTTTCCCATTGGTATAGCTACTGCCTCTCAGGGAGGTGGATTTACTACACCAATGGAAGAAAGCTCTCCCATCAGTGTAGAAGCATTTTCACTAAAGGACTAGAGCTGCACAGCTGTAGTGCTGTATATGAAGATGAGCCCTTAGCCCTGGTCTGCACTACAGAATTACTTCGGTATAACAGTGTCGCTCGGGTGTGAATAATCCACCTCCCTGAGCGATGTAGTTATACCAATATACATCTGTAGTACAAACCTGGCCTCACACCTAGGCGCTGGTGGAGACAGCACTCTGTCAGGGGGAGAGCTCTCTCATTGGCTTAGACTAGAGTGTAAACCTGCCCCGAGTACTGCCCAAATAACAAAACAAACGCTATTGGTTGTATTTTTGAGTTAGTCATTGTTGCAAATGAAAGGAAAGTTGCTGCGATTGTCAATATAATTACTCCCAAGAGAATTTACTACCCTTGTCCAACCTTAAATGACTTTGAAGTGATTTGTGTCCCATCATAAAAATAACTTCTCACGGAAAGGTTGGAGGCGTTGTCATCATCAAACCAAGTCCAGCGGAGAGTCCACTTCCCTGCTATTGTGGTGAGATAGAGGGAGTGTTTACTTATTTGTATTAGGAGTGATGGGTGCATTCATTATATGTCAGAAGCTGCTCTAGCTTTATAGTTGGAGCATAAAGGCACAGCTCCTAGTGCAGAAATGCTGGGCTACCCTGGGGCTTCCAGTTGATGCTTAATGTAGCAGTGAGCAGCACTACTTGGATGCTCCGCCTGTGGCTGGGGAATCATTCCAAGAACCTGTCCTCTTGCTTGCGGATCCCTTCACGGTGCTTACCAGTGCCATATTACCTGTATTGCCAGGACCGCCCGCTACAAGAAGAAAATGGTTCCTGTTCACTTGCTCAGACAGATGTTCAAGGAGGAGAAAGTAGCAAACCAGCAAAATGGCCAAATCTGAGTGGGAAATCGATATTCCAGACCATTCCTTCCTTTGTTCCATTCCTAGTTGGAATGCTCCCTAGCATTGACTCATCCAACATCAAGTTTCTAGCCAGCAGGGCAGGTGGATGTGCAGCACCCAGTGTCACAAGGAAGCAGGTTGCATCCACCATAGGCTTGCCAGGAGCCTACCAGAGCTCCCAGTTGAAAAGTTAAGTCTGGTCACAGGTGCAGCAGGGGCCCAGGGCTAAGGCAGGCTCTCTGTGTGCCCTAGCTCTGCGTGGCTCCCGGAAACGGCCACTAGGTCGCTGCAACCCCTAGACACATGGACGGCCAGGGAGGCTCCGCACGCAGCTGGCTCCCTAGGCGCCATATAGGCGGCTCCTATTGCCCGGGGCCCCAAGCCGCAGAGGGCCCTGCGAAGCTAAGTTATGGGCAACAGGACTCGGACGTCAGCCCCGGGTGGTGGGGCTTGGGCTTCAGCTCTGCACATTTCCATGATGTGTTGTTTATTGCCTGCATCCTGTCCATGGCTTTTAATGAAAAATACCCGTGCCAAAATCAGAGCCTTAGTCATGCATATATTACAGGAGAGGGTGGGTGAAGGTCTCTGGCCTGCAAGGGGCAGGAGGTCAGTTGAGATGATCAAGATGGTCCCTTCTGATCTTAAAGCTTATGAGGTCTGCTGCTGAGTCTCCTGGAGAGGTAAATTAGACAGAATTTGGGCATGTGACTATTCAGTACATGGGTCTGGAAAATAGGCTTTGTCCTCATGTTTATTGGCTCTTAAATAATCTTTTATGACAAGCTGTCGTGCCGCTTTTGTTCAAGGCCACTGGAACATTTTATTTTTCACTCTTCCTTTCTCTTTCCCCTAACAGTGTAATGAATGGGTCCTGAACACTAACCTGGTGTAAAGTTGATTTTTTTTTTTTTATGATTGTAGTTTTAAGCTCTGGGTTTCTGTAAAGTGCCAGATTTTTTTAAAGCTATTATATGTGGCTTTTAGAATAAATTAACAAGCAAACCACTCTGATTATTTGACTGTGTGACACACGAGCTGTACTGGTCTCCTGAATGTGACTCTCTTTTGACAGATGTAGAAACAAAAGATGCCTTGGTAGACCCAAAGGAACCTTACCCAAGCTAATTTTGTCTATATCTACTATTTTTCATTTATTTCCCCTATGAGCCTCACTTTTTGCTGAGGGTTGGGACTGACTGATCAGAGTCATGGGATTGTGAGCTCACTTGGGAGATAGGAAGTCCACAAGTAAGGGTCTAGTGCTCTTCATGTCCTGCACTTTGCAGTGCAGTCATAAAACCAAGTATTCCCCTTGCTCCCTGGAGCGAGCGTGGTAATGCCATCAAGGCATTGCCTGGCTCTCTTCTGCCATGTGCGAGAGAGGTTTTCAGTAAAACTGTCTAAATAACGGGGTGTTGGTAATAAATGATTTGCCGATTGCCAGGAAGTAATGTTTTTGATAACTACTGTTTGACTGACTATAAAACTGGATGAATAAGGGAGAAAATTAATGCCCGCGTAGTTTTTCTATCAGCAGTTGAATAAATACCACAGATATTACTAGTCCGGCTCTAGTTCAAGCTCCTAGCTTTCATTTTATTTTGGGAAGAGTCTTTGTCCCCATATGCTGCAGTGAATTAGTCCACCCTCTTGCTTTCCTGCCTGAGGCTGGAACTGGTGCGTAGCAGAATCAGATGCACTTTGGTTTCTCAGAAACGGTGGGGTTAATGGGTTTGTTTAGCTCCTGTGTAGAATGTCTGTGTTTGCTTTTCTCTCTCCTGGGGAAACTCCTGGGTCCATTACGCTAGGGAATGACTTTCCGATTTGTATCAGCATATGAAGCCCACAGTCTCCCTCCACCTATATGGCTCTGGGATTATAGTGAAATCAATATTAAGCGGCAAGGATCAGTGTGCCAGTGAAGGAAGCTTTCAGCGCATGCTTCCCCAAAGGTGACCCACAGAGCAAATCAGGGACCTCCAGTCTAGAGTACTGAAGAGCTTGTGACCCTTCTTTATCTTCCCTATTCCAGCTGTATCCAGCCTGAGTACTGATTTTTGCAGGTATGTCAGAGCTATATTTCTTCTTCCACATTTTCTCCCCTCCTTGCAGCGTGGGAATCTTCTAATACCAGTCATTGCCTGTTTCACATGAAGCTGTGCTGAGGCCATGTGATATTATTTGCTGGCTCCTATTTGTCACCGAGGTTTTTTCCCTGCTGTGTCATTGTTAATAACTCCATGCTTTCCAATCTGAAGTGACTGAATATACTGTATCTTGCTTTATTTGATCTGTTCCAAAGTCTGTTATAACACCGTCCTTTCTGTTACTTCAGCTGACACAAATTGTCTGATGAATTCTGACGAGTATCCTGTGATGGATAACAAGGACCTGGAAGCAGAGATCCACCCTCTGAAGAATGAGGATGGGAAAGCTCCAGATAACCATGAGAACTGTACGGAGAAAGAAGGTCTCTGCAAGAAACCCACCCGCTTGTCTCAGCTCTCCCGATGGCGCACTGCTGCCTTCTTCCTCTCATTATTCCTGTGCCTGATTGTGGTGTTTGCCTTTTCGTTCATCATCCCGTGTCCAGTGAGGCCAGTTTCACAAAGGACGTGGAATAGGAAATATGACCGTGCAGGTGAGTCTGATGTATTAAACTGTATTTTTAAGTGCTCATTTCCCTGTGCTGCTCATAATCCGGATTGTAGAACCCTGGCCAAAGTGTGGCCTCAGTCTAGGGCAGGGGCGGGCAAACTGGCTCGAGGGCCACATCAAGTTCCCAAAATTATATGAAGGGCCGGGTAGGGAAGGCCCCGCTCCCAATCCAGCCCCCTTCCACTTCCCGCCCCCTGACTGTCCCCTCAGAATCCCCACTCCATCCAACCCTCCCCCCACCTTTTTTCCTGACTGCCCCTGCCCTGCCAGAGATCCCTGACCATCACCCAGGACCCCACCCCCTACCCAAGTCCCATGCTCCCCATCCTCTGACTGCCCCACCCCTATCCACCCTCCCCTCCCACCTGCTAACCACCACCCCAGAACCCCACCCCCTATCCCAACCCTGACTACCTCCTCCAGAGCCCACCCCAACCACCATCCCAGAACCCAACCCCCTATTCCCCCCCCCCCATTACTGCAGCTGCTTGTCACAGCTCCAGGGGAGTGGGGGAGCGCTGCACATGTGGCGCGGCTCCGGGGGAGGGAAGAGGTGTGCAGCCCTGCACCCCCCCACTCCCCCGAGCTCTGTCCACGCGGCTCCAGGGGAGAGGGGGGCGTGCAGCCCCGGAGCGTTATCCGCGTGGTGCGGCTTCGGGGGAGGGCAGGGTGTGCAGCCCCGGCCCCCCCGAGCGCTGTTCATGCGGCGCAGCTCCAGGGGAAGGGGCTCGCCGCACTTGGCCCGGTCTGCGGCCCGGGAGCGCGGGGCCTAGCGCTGCACGCCGCACTCGGACCGGCCCCCCAGGCTGGGAGCGCAGGGCTACTGGCACTGCACCCCCGGCCTGCGCTGGCAGGCTGGATAAAAACGTCCCGCGGGCCGTAGTTTGCCCACCCCTGCTCTACGGCCTGCAGAGACGTTGCCCCTGAGAGTGTGAGCTGCAGGTATCCCTGGTCTTGATATGCAATGGTCTGTCTTAATTGGAGTGGCCTTCTGGTGGTAGATGTTTGAAATCTTTTATACATAGGAAAATTAGTGCTGGCCTCAAGCACTAGAAAGGTATCAGATTGGCCGTTGGTTGGGCAAAGCTTGAGAGGATGTTTTTACAGAATTGACCTTTATTGTGGTTGAACTTCACATGTTCTTTAAGTGCCTTTGACCTGAGACTTGAGCAGTGACGGGGTCCTTCCTCTGTCAGAAATGAGTTACCCCTAGCTTACTATCATTGGATTAGTGAAGGGAGAGAATCGTGTCTGTCGTGTAAATTACTCTCATACTTAATTCTGAAGAAAAATGTCCTTTTACTGAACTTTTCTGTGAAAAGCTGGGTAGAGCGCCATTGAGTGCCAGACCTTTGACACTATATCCTTCTGCCCTTGCAGCTCGCTGTGCAACTTTAATCACCCTCCTTCAGTTTAAGGGGAAGAGCACTGCTTCTATCTTGTGTGTGCCTAGTGTAACAAACCATGGCCACATTACACAGACATCATGCACATCAGCAGGGATCAAACCCAGTGCTTCCAGCACCATAAACACTGGCCTTTACCCTTTGGGCTAAAGGAGAGCTCCACTGACTGAGAACTAGTACCAGGCTGTTAGATCTGCAACTGCCAGCCATTAGAGAGAGACAATTGTATGCCCTAAATTAGTGTATTACATTAGCACAGTTTCAGAAATTATCAAATTCTCAGCTCGACTCCCCTAACTGCATAAGATTTTCTAATATTTACTGTTTTTTTTGTGTGTGTGGTATTGCCTAGGGACCCTGATCCTCGACCAGAGATACCCCTGTGCTAGGCGCTCTTCAAACACTGGTGTAAATAAAGTGCTAATCTATCTTGGTATCGCTTTTCCAAAGGAAAAGGGAGGGGGCAGCAATCAGGGTTTTAAGAAAATGCATTTTCCTCCAGTTTACCTGTGTTGTCACCATACCCTTCAATGCGGTTGATCCAAGCACTGCTCTCTAGCATCTGGTTTGTGATCTCTCTCCAGTGACTTACAGGTTTCTGGCTGTTGAAGACGTGAACGACGACAAAGTGCAAGACGTTCTCTTCGTTTTCAAAGATACCAATGGCAGCAGCAGTTTTAACAGATCCTGCTCCGATGAAGGTAACTGTGACTCTAAGCAGGAACAGACAACGGCGTAGTGGTGGGGGGGGAGGGGGTGATTTCCTTCAGTGGTGGTCAGTAATGCTGCAGTGACAGAGACCCCTTGGGTGAATGGAGTTGCCTCACCAGAGATGGGGAATAAATCTCCCAAGGAGCTAGCATTCGATGTCTGTGCAGCATATGTCTAGCCCCACTGCTGTCTTCTCTCAGTCCCGAAAACGGAGCCACTATTCATCGAGCCAGAAGAAAGAGGGAGAATTGAGAGTGAGTGTGAATATAAAGGGGAAGCATTAGCGCTGGCCATGTGAGGCCGGGACGGGGGGGACAAGTTACCCAATTGTGTGAGTGGAGAGCTAGAGAGGAGGACAGTACTCTTCCTTCTGCAATGTGTTCTTTCTTCAGGTCTTTCCGCTCCATGTGCCTTTGTTGCTGCTCTTTCGGGCACCAACGGCAGCACCCTCTGGGAGAGGCCTGTCACCGAAGACCTCCTGTGGATGGAGTGTACCATTGAGCGGCTGGGCGGGGCTCAGTCCCCGGGCTGCCTTGTCATGGGGAACCCAGAGTTACTAACAGCAATCAACCCTCACACAGGTAGGCTAAGAGGCGGGACGTTACTGAACCACAGAGGATTCACACCTCTGCTGTGCTTTCCATCCCTTCTGTCCCCTGGCGGGAGGGGAACCCTGATGGGAAGCTGCTTTACGAATAAGGTACAGACTAATGCAAGGGATTTCATTAGCATGAAAACCTAGCAAATGCATCCACGTTGCAAACATCACTAAGTCTGTGAGATGCCAACATGCTCCCAGGCAATTCAGTTCTGAAGCTGCCATTTCGTCCTGCTGTGTGTTGGGTACTGTCTGTCTAGCAGTCCCTGACATCCCCCTGCAATGCTCAGATATGCTGGGAGGGAAATGGGAAGAAACTTTCAGCCCTAGCTGTGACTGTTTCTCCTGGGTGTTGTGTGTGTCAAATATGAAGAGAGGAAATGTTCAGTTGCTTATATACCAATGCTAGGAACCAGGTAGCAAGTAAAAGCAATTGGGAGTTTGAATTGAGGAGAAATGTGGTATAATAGGCATTCCTGAAACCTGATGGGATGATTCACATGATTGGAATGGTAAAAATTCCTGCTTATCACCTCTTCAAGAAGGACCAAGTGGTTAAAATGGAGTGCGTAGGAGGGCACTTTACATTAGACTCCATCCCCTGTTTTAGATTGATTGGTAACTCAGAAGTGCAGGGACTTGAATGTACATGGATCAGTGTGCCAACTAACAAAGCCCAGAAGGATGAATGGTGGGGCTCTGTTACAAACCCCCAAATCAAACTAGAGAAAAAGATAAGTTACCCCCAAAACACCAGTCTGTAATGTGTGGAGAGAGAAATTGTCATGTTTTGATGGACCTTAGTTTGGGGGATGCATGCTGGGGGTCTTCTGCAGCCAGTGAGAAAACATCATTAGTGTCTTAAAATGATAAAAGATAATTTTCTAAGGGTATGTCTACACTGGAAACTGCCATGAGAACGCTCCCTCAGCAGCACTTTGAAGTGCGAGTGAGGTCACATGCCAGCTCTCTCCCAGCGCTCCTGGTAATCCACCCCCATGAGGGGATTCGCTGTCCACACTAGGGCTTTAAAGCGCTCAGACTTGCTGCGCTCAGGAGGGTGATTTTTCACCCCCCTGAGCCAGCAAGTTAGAGCGCTATCTATATATATAAAAGGTCAAATGGTGTATGCGTGTGTGCGTGCGTGCATGTATGTACGTTCCCTTACTCCTTCCACATCGTTTGAGGTAGAGCAGGGGTCTCAAACTCAAATGACCACGAGGGCCGCATGAGGACTAGTGCACTGGCCCGAGGGCCACACCACTGACACACACACATACCCTCGCTGCCCCGGCTCTGCCCCCACTCCACCCCTTCCATGAGGACTAGTGCACTGGCCCGAGGACCGCACCACTGACACACACCCTGCCCTCGCTGCCCTGGCTTCGCTCCCACTCCACCCCTTCCAAGAGGTCCCACCCCTGCCTCACCTCCTCCTCTGAGCACGCAGCTCTCCATTCCCTCCTGGAAAGCACTAGGCACCGCCAACAGCTGTTTGGCAAACAAAGCAAGAGCAATCTAGGAAGTCCAGAGCTAGAAACACACGCGGCCCAGCCAGGCAGCAGAGAAGCCTCCACTTCTGGCCCCTCCGTCCTGCAAACTGCTATGGGGGGACCGGGAGGGGGGGCGCCAGGAAGCTTGGCGGGCCGCAGGGAAGGGCTTTGCGGGCCGCATGTGGCCCCCGGGCCGCATGTTTGAGACCCCTGAGGTAGAGACTTGAAATTTGGTACAGTTATAGGCTTTAGGGTCCTAATCAGGGTAAGGGCATGTCTTCACTACCACTTTAATTCGACCTTAACGACGTTAGGTCGAATTAAACGTGTACCTGTCTTCACATACATGCCCTTAGTCGATTTAAAGGGCCCTCAAAATCGAATTTGTAACTCCTGCCTGACGAGAGAAGTAAGGCTAAAATCGACTTCTCTAGGTCTACTGTGAGTAGTGAAGAGGCATCTGAAGTTAAGCCTCCGACCTCGGAGCAGCCCCGCGGCGGGGGGGTCCGGCGGGGAGGAGGGGGCTGTTCAGGCGGTCGGGCGGGGGCTCCGCGGGGCTGCTGGGGGGGGGGGGGAGCCAGCACGGGGCTGCTTGGGCGATCCGCTCAGCTGCTTGGTCAATTTCAGGTGAAATTGACCAGGCAGCTGAGCCAGTCACCCAAGCAGCCCTGCGCCGGCTCCCCCCCCCCCTTTGGGCGGGCGGGGGAGGGGTTTGGCGGGGGGGGCTATTCAGGCGGGCGGGGGGGTCCGCGGGGCTGCTGGTGGGGGGTAGAGCCAGCGCGGGCTGCTTGGGCGATAGGGTCAGCTGCCTGGTTAATTTCACCTGAAATTGACCAGGCAGCTGAGCGGATCGCCCAAGCAGCCTCGCGCTGGCTCCCCCCCCCCACCTCGGGCGGGCGGGGGGGGGGGGGGTCTGGCGGGGGGGCTGTTCAGGCGGGCGGGGGGGGGTCCGCGGGGCTGCTTGGGCGGCGGGGGGGGGGGGGTCCAGCACGCATTGCACTGTGGGCTACCTACCCACAGTGCAATGCAGGCTATGTCGACCCCTGCAAAAGTTCTAGGACAGACAGTGTCGACCACTGTCGACCTGCTGTCCTGGTGGGGACACACTGATTCGATTTTCTAAACTCGAGTTTAGAAAATCGAATTAAGGGAAATCGACCTAGTCCTGTAGTGAAGACATACCCTAAGAATTGAAAATTTTTCACATCTCACCTCTGATGCCCCCTAGGGGTGAAATTCTTTAAAGCCCATTCACATTAGCTGGGCAGCAGGTTAACACCTGCTGTTCTCTGTGACATAGTTATGATGTAATAATACCCCCCTCCAACGGACCCCACACTCACTCAGCTCTCTCCCCCCTCCCACCCCCTCCAATGGACCCCGCACTCGCTCAGCCCTCTCCCCTTCCCCCCCTCCAACAGTCCCCCCACTCGCTCAGCTCTCTCCCCCCTCCCCCCGTCCAACGGACCCCGCACTTGCTCAGCTCTCTCCCCCCTCCTCCTCCCCAACGGACCTGAGCAACGCCGGGTATTTTTGCTAGTAAAATACAAGTGTAGACAAGCCCTTACACAAAGGGCATTTCTCCCAACTCTGGGTAACGCTAGTTTGGATGGTTAAAGATGAACATGGCACTGGACTGGAAGATGGTAATTGCCTAGGCCAAGGGTAAACAAGGAAGGTTTTGCCTGTATAGCTATACTAGTTTTCTACCTATACTAAAGCTTTCCTGCTTTATTGTAAACTTGGTAAACTGGGTAAGATGCTGACAGAGGTTTAATTGTTTTAAAAGTTGTTGGGCATGTACAGTTTATATCTTCAGTTGTGATTGTGTGTCCCTAACATCCAGGTCAGCAGATCTGCTTCTGCGCAGGAGCAGATCAGTAAGAAATTTCTGAAGACTACTTTAATTTAGTTTAAGTCCATGGAGGATTCAATATGTTCACAGAGGATAGGTCTATCAGTGGCTATTAGCCGGGATGGTGTCCCTAGCCTCTGTTTGCCAGAAGCTGGGAATGGGCAATGGGATGGATCTCTTGATGATTACCTGTTCTCTTCATTCCCTCTGGGGCATCTGGCATTGACAGAAGACAGGATCCTGGGTTAGATGGACCATTGGCCTGACCCAGTATGGCTGCTCATATGTTTAATTCATTTAAATTTAGACTTCTATGTAGTGTCTTAGGAGTCTGATAAAAATCACACAGGATCTTCCCTCAATAGATCACATCAAATTTACAGGTCATGAAAAGGAACTCCACAGGCCCTTCCCTGCTTTGGGCTGGTGTTAGCTGTTATCAGCAGGCATCAGTCCCTAGCAGATGTGAGGCTCTTCCAGATCCCCCATGTCTCTGGAGTTGTACTGTAATGTGCTCATGCATCCATTTGGAGTTTGCTCAGAAGTAGCTTCAGAGTGTCAAAGAAAAATCTTTCTCCGAGAGCAGACCCCACAAAAATACTTCCATTCCCAGCCAATACATACGCTTTTGTGTTCATTGTTTAGAATTAGGGAAGACGTCTTAATGCCAGCTGTATTTTAGGCCCTTTCCATTCAGGCTCCCCAGCTGAAAGCCAGGTTTGAGCTTTGCCTATGAATGAAACCCGTGAACATTTGAATTTATAATTGAAATGCGAAGAAAACCCATAACTAAGTGCCAAATCTGACACCCCACTGTGCACGGCTGGGTGATGATGCAGGCTGGGGGGGGTATCTCAGAGAAGAGTAATGACAAATTGTTCCTTAGTCCCACAGAGCCACTAAACAATATTCTGAGCAAATGTCTGAGCAAGTGTTTCTCGTAACAGGAATAACTGTGTTTTTTAGGGGAAGCTCAATGGAGACAGTTTAACAGTGTTGGAGCTAATTATACCATGGTGACTCCCTTCTTAAAGATACCGGATGTGGATGGGGACAGTGTTCAGGACCTGATGATCTTTACCACTGCAGGAGATGAGGTACATCCGTCATCACTGTGAGCCATGGTAGACCCTTTGCACGTCCTGCTAGGAGAGACAGGAGTGTCGCTTACTGTACCGTCTAAAATGGAAAGTACCCTCTGCGGTCCTCTGTGAGCCCAGCATGTTTCAATAGAGCAGGTCCCATTGCCCTTCCCTATCCAGAAGGGACATGATCTGGCTAGTTTTGGCCCAATAAAGTTTTACGGCTCCACCAAATGAATAGAAATATTTCACTGATTTAAAAATATAAATCCCAATGAAAACATACCTTGGTGTAAATACTCCCCTGCTGTGCTTGCAGCCCAGCCATGGTACCTTGCCCCCTAACGTGTGCGCCACAGAGCATGACTGACTGTGAACAAGAGTGCGATTGTCTGGCCTGTTCCGTTTGCCCAGGCTGAGAGAAATGCCGGGAAATCAGGTTCTGAAATGTCCTGCTTGGGTCCTGTGAGCGTGAAGCGCTGTTGAGAAGGTATATTGAGGACGTTTGCTTTTTAGAACTGGGATTTGACCAAGGCCTGCACTTTATACAGTGTTTGTACTGGTATCATTATGTCAGGGGGATGATTTTATCAACAGAGCTACACTGCAACAGCCCCTAGTGTGGACACGGTTTTCTCTCTCTCTCTCTCTCTCTCTCTCTCTCTCTCATATGTCAAATGGTGTATGCGTGCGTGTATGTACGTGCACTTACTCCTTCCACACCGTTTGAGCTAGAGACTTGAAATTTGGTACAGTTATAGGTCTTAGGATCCTAATCAGGGTAAGAGTATAAAATTTTTCAAATCTCACCTCTGACGCCCCCCAGGGGTGAAATTATTTAAAGGCCAATCACATCAGCTGGGCAGCTGCTGTTCTCTGTGACATAGTTATGATGTCATAATACCCCCCTCCAACGGCCCCCCCACTCGCTCAGCTCTCTCCCCCCCTCCCCCCCTCCAACGGCCCCCACACACGCTCAGCTCTCTGCCCCCTCCCCACCTCCGACGGACCCGAGCAACGCCGGGTATTTTCGCTAGTATATATATAAAAGTCAAATGGTGTGTGCGTGCGTGCATGTATGTACGTTCCCTTACGCCTTCCACACCATTTGAGCTAGAGACTTGAAATTTGGTACAGTTATAGGCTTTAGCAGGCGATAATACCCCCCTCCAACGGCCCCCCCACTCGCTCAGCTCTCTCCCCCCCCCCCCCTCCAACGGCCCCCGCACACGCTCAGCTCTCTCCCCCGTCAGGTAAGAATCGAAATTTTTTAAAATCTCACCCCCCACTCCAACGGCCCCCCTCCCTCCTCCAACGGCCCCCCCACTCGCTCAGCTTTCTCCCCTCTCCAATGGACCCCGCACTCGCTCAGCTCTCTCCCCCCTCTGACGGACCCGAGCAACACCGGGTATTTTTGCTAGTATTGGTATAAAGGTGACTAATACCGGAGAGCTTATTCCCTTCCTGAACAAGAATAGCTGTACCCATAGAAAGCACCTTTATACCAGTATAGCTGTCCACACTGTGAAGGTGGTACCACTTTAACTAGATGTGTTCCTCTTTAACTATGCAACATTGGAGGGGTGGGAGCCCTGTGTTCTCAGAGACCCAGACCCTTCTGATGGAGCACTGGGCGGGGGTTCTGCCGCATCTCAGATAAGGGCATTGCTCAAGAATCAGTGCCCTCAGTCTGGAAGATGGGCCTTCGCTCACTGTGCAGGCAGCCTCGGGTTACGTTTTACAGCTTGGAAGAAGCCCGTTTTGGAGCAGTATTTAAGTGGAGTGATTCTGTTGCTGAATGGAGCTGAGATTGAAAGTGGCAGTATTGTGCTTAGCAAAAATGTCTATATACTGGCTTTCCTGAGCGTGGCAGCAGAGTCAAGCTATGGGTGGAGGAGTTTATAGACTCCAGGAGCTGGGTGGGTGGATGTTTAAATGGCCATTTTCCCAACAAGCCCTTGGAGTGCTAGGCTGTGAATACAGTACTTGCTAACATCTTAATCTCAAATACAGTTTGTTCTGCCATAAACTCTTCATTATGCTTTGTGTCTGTTTCTATGCATATTGTGCCAGGCAGCCATTTGCATGTATTTGCTTCTCACCTGTAATAGCGGATTTGTATATTACACTGAACAGTGAGAAGCAAGTCACGGACATTTCTGCCATACGTCCAACCCAGTGTGTACATGGTGTTGACCGTTACTCTCCTTGAGGACTGATACGGTACCAGTGCTCAGGAGTTTCACAAATGACCATGAGATTATGCCAAAGATCTTCTGCTCTTCTTTCTGGCCAAACAGATGCTAGAGATCAGCTGGCATTGTTCAGAAAGAGTAAAGAGTAAATCCAGTGTCCTAGACAGCCTCCCTCAATAAATCAGTGAGGCGAGACCTAGTCACCGGCGGTAGCAGAGTAAGGCAAGCGTCCTGTAAAGCTAAATTCCCCAGTTACCCAATACAACAGCAAAAACGCACAAGCAGTTGTTCTGCAGTCACCTTTGTTGCTGTTAATAGGGCTAACCTTGCCCTGTGGTTAATTATGCTTGCATCCGACGAAGTGGGTATTAGCCCACGAAAGCTTATGCTTCAAAACTTTATAGTTCGTCTTTAAGGTGCCACAGGACTTTGTTACCTCTGCTATTCCAGACTAACACGGCTACCTCTCTGATTCTTAACAAAAAGATTGAGGCTCATGCTGGACAGTGACACCTAGTGGCCAGATGGGTATGTTGTGAATTGTTTGTGTGTTGCGAATTGCGTTGTCTTAAGTCAGTGGTTTTCAAACTGTTTTAAGTCTACACCCCCCTTTCCAAATAATGTAGTCTACCGCATAATCTCATCTGGAATAGGGTTGCATTATACCTATGATTGGATTGCAAAGTCTTGCTAAATAAAATGTGTTGTCCACCATCACAGGATTTTTCACACTTGCCCCCAACGAGAGCTCAGTTTGAAAAACCGCTGTCTTACGTCAACAGCAAAACGTGATCCCAGGCATGTAAAGTGTCTTCTGATGTGTGGAGAAGGCTCCTCACAGATGGGAGAGCCACAGTGCAAGCTCTGCCCAGGCAGCCACCTTTCTGTCTCATGCCGTCAACCTCCCCACTCGGAGAGGGAGCTGAGGAAGTTGATCACCTGTAAGGGGACTTAAGAACTTGATTTGCAGAGGGAATGACATGGAAACTCAAGACTGACTCACCTCCCCTGCTGCAGCAGAATGCTAACCTGCAGCAGTGGTGTTAATAATGATGGATTCTTATGGTTTTCATTTTCTCTGTAGACTAAGAGTTTCATCTATTCGGGGAAGAATGGCGAGAAGATTGGAACCAGTGGCAGACTGAGTCTGATTGCAAGGCCTGGTTATCTCCTGCATGTGACTAAGACTGGCTCCTACTACGTTCTCTTCAATACTGGTAAGGCCTCTGGCTGGTCGAACGCTGGAGATGCTCCCAGTACTGAGAAGTGATGGTCACTTTTGAAATTCATAAGTACCCTTCCAGCTTGTCATACAATATGCCACATTCTCACAAGACTAGCTTCCCGGTTCTGAAATGACATTCAAGATAAAGCAACAGAAGAAGCCCTCTACTGAAAATAAGAGCTCATCTTATGAACCCAAAGAGTGCTCTTTACAAGTAGTCGTGTTCTTTGGACAGTGCATTGAAATATACGTTTGAAACACAGCCACTGTCGCCAAGTGAGTAGAGGGCGTCTTGCGAAGTTAGTCTGTGCTTTCCTAAGGATCTGATGCACAATTTCTGAGGGGAAAGGACAGGAGAGAAGGCCTCATTTGCACAGTTTAGCACAATGGTCAAGGTAAGCTTCCTCAGGCATTCTGATTTCTCTTTGTTTGCACAGTAAATTCTCTCTATGGCTACTCCTTGAAGGATCTCTACAGCATGGCAACTGGGATGGAAAGTAAATTGGCCAGCCTCAAGCAAGATCCTCGGTGGGAGAAGAAGATCCAGAGCCCCACACGTCCCATACCTCTTCTCAGGTAGCCGCATTACATCCTCTAGACCTTGTTATTTGGGGGTTCTGATCCATTGATTGAAGCATGCAGCAGTGTGGTTTAGCCCTGTCTAAGATCCACTTCGCAGTGTTGCTCTTGGCTTGTCCAGGAACATGTTCCAGTGTTGGACAGTGAGGAGAAGGCTGGGGGGGGGGATGATTTAATCAGTAAGTGACAGAAAAATGGAGAGGAAGTAATTCTGCTTATATATTGGCTGTGGGAAAACACCAAAGACAGAGAGGAAGTATTGAGTGTGGCGCACACGGGTTAGAGCTGGGGGGAAAGGGGTGAATTTTAGGCTAAAGAGCAGGGAAAACGCCCTGGCAGCAAGATCTATCAGATCGTGGAATCATCCGCAGAGGGAAAGGGTGGGATGCCCAACAGTCGGGACAGATCAAACAAAACCTATCAAATGCCCTGCATGTCCCAGTCCTGTGTTGGCCCCTGGGAGATGGACTGGATGGGGTAATGTCTGCTCTGTGTGTCATTTCTATGATTTATGCCAAGTTTCTGGCTTTGGAGAGTTCCGGTTCAAATTAGTTTAGCCTAAAACCATCAATACAAACAGGAATGCGTGCACGCACACACAGTCTTGACCTGCCAACTGCATTGTGGGTAAAGTACAGTCCCAATCTGTGCAATCTCTCAAAATTGAGACGATCACCAGTTAAAATAACTTTCAAATCCACAGCAATGTAAACACTCCTGCTCCCCCCACGTGCTCTGACCCCTCAGCTCCACTATAGACATCCTTTCAATTCCAACGGCTAGTTAAATCCTGCACGCCCAAACACATTTCCACAGGAACCGCACAACCTTAACTCTCCCCTCCGCTACAGTCAGATTACTGACAGCTCCGTGGGGTTGGACATAGAATATCAGGGTTGGAAGGGACCTCAGGAGATCATCTAGTCCAACCCCCTGCTCAAAGCAGGACCAATCCCCAACTAAATCATTCAACAGATTTTTGCCCCCATCCCTAAATCCCCTCAAGGATTGAACTCACAACCCTGGGTTTAGCAGGCCAATGCTCAAAGCACTGAGCTATCCCTCCCCCATCAGGTTGTGTGCCTGAGTGCAGGAGATGGGCAAGTACCAGAATCACATGTAACCACAGGGGATAAGGGAATTTTCCAGGACACGTTCTTGGTCGGTCACTCGCTCACTAGACAGCACCTGAATTTCTAGTGCAATGACCAGGCAGGGAAATCTCTTTATTTCCCAGAGTGGGAGGGGAGCACTACCAGGTTTCAGGGATCCGTCCGTCATAAAGAAACAAAGGGCACAAGCCCAGAGTGCTTTCCTCATGCAGCCACCTAGAGTGCAGGGGAGTGAATGCTTTACTTCTCCTGCAGGTGGCACCCAGAGGGAGCTGCCCTGTGTGGAGGGAGAGTGCCCAGTTGGACAGGGAGAGCTGGCCACCTGCAGCTTCTCCTCCCCAAATGTTGGCTTCAGGAGAGCCTGGCTTGGCACATGGTCTTGTGTTCTTTTCCTTTTCCTGGCGGGATGATAGCCGTTGATTTCTGCATCGGGCATGCTAGGAATAAATGGTATTCTCATGTAGGAAAGCTCACTGGTTCCTTGTCTTGGCCTCTCCTGGTTCAGCTCTGGAGACATTCGTTACCTAGTGAAGGTTCCCGGGAGATCGGGGGAGAATATCTTGGTTGTGAAGTCAGACATGGCTGAGCTTCTCGATGGACAAACTCTCGACTCCTTGTGGACTGTCAACACCTCCCACATCTTGAGGTAATGCTGCCATTGCAGGCCAGAGATGCTCCTTTCCAAGAGTGTGCCCAGTGACACTTGGGCTCCAGGGAAACACGGCCCTTCCTTCGTGTGAAGTGCATGTTTCAGGTGATCTAGTATCACTTCACAAAGGGGAGACCTTGACACCGTTCCTTGATTCTAGGGAGGGTGAGGAGGGAGCCTCATTCAATCAGTCTGTTTGCTGCTGACATGGCTGCAGTTCGTGGAGTAGGAGGCAGTGTTGTGGTTCTTCTGGGACTCTCTCTCCCTGGGAGCCACAGCAGGGAGCGAGGGCAGGGAAGGTCATGGTACTTGGTGTCATGGGCGCCAACTTCCCCCAGTGTCAGTGGGTGCTCACACCCCCTGGCCACGCCCCCTCCCTGCCCCTATTGGACCCTTCCCCAAATCCCCACCCCGGCCCCGCCTCCTCCCCCGAGTGTTCGGTGTTACCCCTCTTTCTCCCCCCCCCCAGCTGTGCCAAACAGCTGTTTTGCACGGCAAGCATTGGGAGGGAGGGGGAGAAGCAGGACCTGGTGGCATGCTCAGGGGAGGAGGCAGAGCGGAGGTGAGCTGGGTGAGGAGCTACTGATGGGTACAGAGCACCCACCAGTTTTTCCCTGTGGGTGCTCCAGCCCTGGAGCACCCACGGAGTTGACACCTTTGCTTGGTGTGTGTCTTTTTTTTTTTTTTTTTTTTTTCTCCTGCTGCAACACTCCCACCCCCAATAGCCTGGCTCTAACCCCCACCCCAAATACTGTAGCCATATGAGCGGGTGGAAACTTGGCCTGCTTATTACCTTGTGTTCCATGGAGGGGTGGGTCATCCTACATCTTCTCTGAAGGCTAGTGCCGACTACACGAACCTCCCCTTTCTGTGCCCTGGCCCAGATACTGGGCCTCAGAGGTTGAGAAGCTCCTGCTGTCTCAGGGAAGAAGTAGGATCTAGGTGCTGCTTCGGCAGAACTTTCAGCATAGGGAGCAAAGAGGCCTGACCCCCAGCTCTCCCAGTTAGTAATGCCAAATGCTGAGCCATTGTGGGATCAGTTGAGTCTGTCACCCAGCTAGTGTGGGCTGGATACAGTCCGCTGTAGACAAACAGGCATTGGGCCTGTGATGCCTTCTTCCTTGGCTGCTTGGTGCTTTGTCTCAGTCCCCTTCTCCTGTCCCTCTTGTAGCGAGCCAGTGTTTGGCTACTACACACCTGACGTTCTCCACATAGTCCTGGAAAGCGGAGTTGGACCCAACCGGAAGAAGGTTTGAAAGTTCTTTGCTTTGATCCGCCTTTCCTTGCTTGCTTGCTGGCTACGGTCTGGCTGGGCTCGAATGCCATGTGCACCCAGAGTTAGCCCTGCACTGGGCGGCGGGGAGCTGGCTCTCTTGATAGGTGTCAAAGGCCTTTGCTGAGCTGTGCCGCTCTTTCTCCTCCGTCCGCCCAGACGGTGTGTGGAGTTCTTCCCTCCTGCAAGTAACTAACCATAAATGGCAGATGAATTCAAAGGGAGGGATCTGGGTCTGATTTCTCCCAGCACCTCCAGAGATGACTCTCTATTGACATGGCAAGTACACATAAAGGCCCCAAGGTGCCCCTGTGTGGCTGCATCATGCATGTCTCTATGGTGTCAATTTCAGTTGTGATCATCCCCCAAATTGGAGATGATCAACCCCCCAGGCTAGGTGCTGGGGCAGTCAGAGGTGCCTGGGCCCAAAGCGATGAAAAGTTGTGTACCTCTGAGGAGCAGCCAGAGCACAGGCTCATTCCACGGAGCCTGAGTTCGACTAGCCTGCCTTGATCCGCTTTCCCCATGTAGCCAAGCACTGTTCCCGCAGGGCGATGTGGAGCTGGGCCCCGGACTCTCTCTGTGCCGTGTGCTCCAGGGTAAGCTCCGCTCTTTCCTCTCTGCCAGATCATGATTGTCGAGAGTGGCTCTGGAGCAGTCCACTGGGAGCTGGAGCTGAATTCAAGAGCAGGGAGTCCAAGGCCAGCCACACTCAATACTGCAGACCACCGCTCCACGTTCCTCTTCTGGGGAGAGTACCAGGCAGAGGCCAACGACACGGTGAGGGCCGGCGAACGGGGACACACGCAGCCCTTTGGGCTCACTTTTGTTCTTGAACTGGAATTTGCAGGACACCCCCTCAACTCCCCTCCGTCTCCCCCTCCCCGCTGAAATCTGCTAGCCCCGGGGAAGCACTTTGCCCTTCCTGTACCGTGAGCACACTTGTGCCTGGATACACCCCTCCAGGCTCTCCTCTGCTCACGTGTGGCCCAATGCCCTTGGCCAGGATTGCAGTCCACGCTCTCTTGTGATGACCTGAGCTGAATCCCCATTGCCACCCCCGAGTGGTGGCACCGGGCTGCCTTTGCAGGGGATGGAGCCCAGGCCTGAGGTGCTGAGCAGAGGGGTCTCTGCTCTGCGCAGTGAAAGTTGCTCTCCAGACTGCGGTGCAGCTCGCTGGTCCTTAAGCCCAGGTTTACTCATTCACAGCCGGCTCTGGAGAGCCTGGCAGGCGAGTGTTTTGGGGTGCTGTGGATGGGGCTGGCAAGCGGGGGGACACCTCAGCTCAGCTGGCAGGAGGAGGTGGAGGCCCGGCAGACTTGCTGCCTCGGTGTCTGCACACGTCTTTACCAAGCTGTTAGAAAATGGCGTGTGGAGGGTTAGATTTGATTTTTCACACTTAAGGCAAATGCCCCTGTGGAACGTGTTTTGAGGCCCTGGATTCTCTAGGGCCCCTCCAGCATCGTCTGTCCGTCTCCATGCCCCGAGCCAGCTCCGTGGCACACAGTGGCCTGGATGGGAAAGTCAGCTGGTATGTCAGCCTCTCGGTGCTGGGACACCAGCCAGGGGAGGGGCCGAGCGAGGGGCGCGGGGACGGGGGCACTCAGCTGCTGCTCCTGCTCGGCCCTTTGCCGGCGTCAGCCTGGGGGTTGTGTGCAGACTTGCTGAGTGTTTTTCCCCATGACCGCTGGGTCCGTCTCCCGAACCCTCCCCCTCTCTGTGCCCTGGGTGTGGCTGATGAGCACCTGGGGCATTCAGGAACCTTCTGAGAAACAGATGGGGGAGTTAGACTGGGGACTAAACCCAGCTCTAGTACTGACGGGACTCGGCTGACCAAGGTCAAGTCTGCCACCCAGCGCTCACGTTTGGCGCCATCTGGCACAAACTAGCAGAGTTATTTCCCCTACGCCAGGTGGGGGTTTTGAGTTTGGCTTCTGCCTAACTGGACAGGGTGATGTGCTCCCCCACCCCGATGCCTCCTGTTTGTTTCAGGGCTCCAAAGCGGCTCGCCAGAATCTGTATCTGTTCCATCCGTCCTACCCCAATGTTCTCCTGGAGCTGAACAATAGCTCAGAGCCAATAGTCGCCTTTGACGGTAAGTGCTGCTCCCCGGATCCCTCCAGTGGGGACACTGCCTGGGGCAGCTGGCCCTTTGCACCTGCGGAGCACTCTGACCTGACCTGGTCCCTGGCCGGGGTCTGGCTGTAACCCCCTGCTCTCTGTTCCAGCGGCACTATTTGAGCGGAGCCGGCATGCCTGCTACGTGCTGCTGACCGGGCCGCAGAGCAGCGAGGGGCCGGGCTGGGTGTCCGTCACCAAGCGGAAGCTGAAGGAGGACATCGCTGGCAGCAGGGTGATCTGGCTGAGCCAGGTGGCGGTGGACAGTGAGCAGTATATCAGGGACCGCTTCTTCAGGATGCGATTTAGCAGCCAAATGTGAACTCCTGGGAGTCCCCCGGGAGCCATCCTAGCACCTCCTCCAGCAATAGACTCATTAAACCCACATCATGGACTCCTGTGGGACGCTGCCGTTCTTGATCCACAAGCCAAGGGCTGGCTGCTGAGCAAACGGCCCCAGTGAATCCACCTGAGCTCCCGCCGGGCTTGGGCATCCCAAATTCCGCCCAATCCTCTGAGCTGATGGGGCTTCGGTCCCTGAAGTGCCATCACTTCCAGGCGCTCTGCCCCTTTCCCCCTCTGAATCATGCTGCAGGGCGTTCCTCAGCCGGGGCCGCCTTCCCAACACTCCCCCAACCAGGACCCGGCGAGGGCGTGTCTGGGTGCCGGAGGGAAGCCTCAGTTGATGACTCTCACCTTGGTGTTTGCAGTGAGGGAGGGCGTGTGCATCTGGGTGTGAGCAAGATGAGGAGGGGGGTGTCTGTGCTCACGTGTGTGTGTGAACTATTGAATTTTCTTTCCTGTGTCCGTATAGACAGACGGGCTCTCCTGGGTAGGGATTCTGGGTGTGGACATGGCGTGTTTGGTGTCTCACTGGAACACCCGGGTGCTGCTCCCTGGGGATAACACAGTGAGATGGGCACTGAGTGAGCCCAGCGGGGTGCAGTGGCTGGTGTATCAGATACAGCAGACATTCTCTGGCCCAGGAGAGCCAGACTGAAGTGCAGCTCTACTGTGAAAATGTCTCTCTAAACATCAGCTCCTCCTTTTCCAAACCTTCTGCTGTGTACCGAGGGGCAGAACTGCTGCCTACTATTGACTGAGAGAAGCACGGGCGATTCCCCCATCGGCCCCACAGCTGTGCAAGAGGGCACCTGACTCCGCCCTGGTTCACTCCTCAGGAACAGAATTGCTAACGAAGTTCCAGGTGTAGATGATGCAAGAGCCAGAACAAGCCCCTGCCTGCCTACCTGGTCCCCATGGGGCTAGCACATGCTCTCTGCTCGTCAGCAGGGCAGATCGGGTACTTGGGGCCCACGGGGCGGTTTGCAGGCGCTCCTCAGAGTGGAGCTGCCCGTGTTCCTTGCCAGGAGGCTGGCCAGCGTTTCCCTCGTCAGTCATGAATCCAGCCTCGCAACCCCTTGAGGGGAGTCCTCTGAGCACTGCTACCTCACTGGGCGAGGAGGACATGGAGGGAGGCTGTGCCGTGTCTGGCCAAGGTCCCTTTGGGAAGAGCTGCCGGTCGAACTCGGCAAAGCCCCGACTCCTGACGCCTGCTCTGATCGCTGGGTAACGCTGCCCCTCTCGGTGCTAGCAGCCATGTGGGGAGTAGGACCCGTGGGTGCTGTTCTTTGTGGGTGCTGCCATTGCAGTGTGGTCCTGTCCATTTGCTGTCACTCCGTACTGAGGTTGCAGTGGGAGGGGAAGAAGTGGTGGGGTGTCTCCTTTGGGGCCTCCCTTGGCAGGCCCTGGGGCACCATGCTCCAGGGTGAAATGCCCTGGGAGCCAGGCAGAGCTCAGTGTGAGGGGCAGTGCCCAGAGGTGCCCTGTCACTGCTCCGGTCGTCACAGCCCCTTGGGCTACAGGCTTGTAGGGTGACTGCTAAGCTGGGGTCCTGGTTCTTTGGGAGTTCTGCCTGTCTAGTGGAGATGGGGCTGGGTGCTCCGGGGGGATGCCCAGAGGGCTGGTGGGTCGGAGTGGGCACGTCACAGCTGTGAAGAGAGCAGGACTTGCGAGGTCTGGGAGTGGTGTGTGTCGCCCGTGGAGTCAGGGCGCTGATCCCCCGCAGGCACGGACAAGGCTTCCTCCCACTAAAGGCAGGTGACAATCCCCCAGGACCGCGCTCGGCTCCCTTTGGGCTGAGTCAGGACCATGCGCTGGAGAGGAAGCCGTGCGGGACAGCCAAGGTGCTTGTGTCCGCCTCCTCCACCAGCGCATAGTGCACTGAGGCTGCACCACTGCTGGGCGACGCCCCGTGCACCTGGCTCCTCAGTCACTCGGATCCAGGCCCTAGGGAGCAACTCCAGGCAAAACGAACTGCAGCATCTACTGCGGGGTGTCGCAACCAGCTGTTTGACCTTGTACTTCTGCTCCAAGGTGGCCATGGTCCCCCGTGCACAGCCCCCCGCCCCTTTGTGAAATGACACAGCTGTGGCGTGTGCTGCTCAGTGCTCTCCCCGCTGGAACGGAGCGAATCAGTGGAGAGAGCAGGGCTAGCCATCGGGGGCCGAGTCTCCCACCACGGCAGCTTGGTGCAGCTGCCCTGCTCTGTGGTGCACTGGGCAGTGTCCTGCTCTGAGGATGCCCCCAGAACATACAGTCAGTGGGATGATCCTCAGCTCAGTGTCTGGGGCAGGCTCCCCTCAAGAGTGGTCTCCACTGGGACTGCAGGAAGCTGCATTGTGGGTTGTGCCATGGATTCCCCTGGCTTCTCTCTCGAAATTTAGTTGGTCCTGCTTTGAGCAGGGGGTTGGACTAGATGATCCCCTGAGGTCCCTTCCAACCCTGATCTTCTATGAATTCCCTAACATGGTCTTTTGAATGGTCTGAGTGCTGGAAGCAGAGCCCAGCCTTTGCACTAGGTCAGGTTTCCATGACTTGCCTACCCACTGTTGGCTTGAGCTGAGATTTGGGAAGCTTGGCTGTGTGGGTTGCACGGTACCTTGGGCAAGCGGTAACCCTGCAGCGTGCATGCCTGTTGATATTTATCATCTGCAGATTGTATCTCGCTGAACCTCCTCGAAAGGAACAAGTCTGCAGCGGACGTGGTCTGTGCGTCTGGATTGCATTGTGCAGTGATGATTCTTGCTGTTTGAGTTTTTCCTCAGGAGAGCCGGAGTCTCCACTTCGGGAGACTTTTCTGTTAACTTGGAACTCCAGGTTCTCCTGTTAGCAATGTTAGTGCCAAGCCAACACCCTCATAATGATGCAAGAGTTTCTTTCCAGCTGCTTTTCCCCCGTGTCATTGTTTCTGCAGTATTGAAGGAATGGTTTCATTGTGCCTTGATTCAGTAACTCCGCTGGGCGCTACTAGCAGAAATCACTGTGCGTGTGTCTTCTAGCGCTAGGATTTTTGGTTTGGTTCTGTAATTTATTGCAAATATTGCTGTACTGGGAGTGGTCTAACTGATGATTCAATAAACCTCTTTTTGCATTGTTTGTACATGGTACCCGGCTTCTGCTGCCCTCTTTGATGAACCAGCGCGGCTGAGCCCTGAGCTCAGCACATTCAGAATTGGGTTTGACTGAATACTAGAAAGCTGTAAAACGTGTCCTGAAACGGGCCCTCCCCCCTTTATCTGGAAGGAGGGAAATTGCTCCGATGACCTTTCACAGTAGAGCAGCTTGTCATGTGTGGCATGTAAACTCCCCCCTTGGGTTTGTAGAGTTAGTCTTGTTTGACAGGGCACTGAAATGAAGTGATGCCAAGGACCATGTCAGCTCTTCAGCCACCGCAGCTCACTGAAGCTGCTGTGGAAAAGAGGGACCCCAACCGTCTGGGCGAGGCTTGCTCCACAGCCGCATCAGGAGCACGTCAGGCGGCTGTGTGACTATAACTGGAAAGTGAGCGTTCCTCTCCTTTCCCAGTAGCAGGGGAATTTCACCTGCCTTGCCAGTTCTTCAGGGGGACCTGGCCAAGGACTTTAATAGGACTGGGTGCGTGTCCCCTTTGAGTGGCTTGTGATAAATGAAGAGCTTGGGTGTTGCTTGTTTTTTCCTTCTAGGTCTTCTCTAAACACACTCATTACCCCAGATCACAACAGATCCAGTTATAGCCCCAGTTGCGGAAAAGATTAAACCTGCCCCAGGGGCTGGACGTGGAGGATTTTGCTTAAATATTAAGCGTGAGATGATGCACTTGAGAAAATGGGATCAGCGGCGGCGGGGAGGCTGGGCACGTGTAATGCCCAGCACCACGCTGGCGCTGCCCTTTGTCCAAGCTGTGCCCGCGCAGAGGGGCCTGGGGCAGGGGCTGAGTTGAAGGCGGGCTGTGTAAGTAGCTCTAGTCTCTCCGCTTAAATAATGGACAGAAGAGTGGGGAGCTCCAGTGAGTCTGCCAATGAGTGACGGGGCGTCTGCCTGTCTCAGCACCACAGTTCTTCACTCCGCCTACGAGCGCTGAAGCAGAGACTCCGAAACAAACGTGGGGCTCGTGGTGGATAATCCGCTGCACTTGTGCTGCTTCACACTGGGAGCTCATTACCCAAGTTCTACCCTTGCAGCCAAGACCGGTGCCAGAAGCACCCCATACCCCCAACGCAGGCCCCCCACCGTCCTGTGACTCCAACCCCTTCCTCCTGGTACCTCCGGTGACCCAGCACCTGGATCCGTGGGCCTAGAGCCATCAGAAGGATATTCCTATGGAAAGACCCCTCTCCCCGTTCCACCTGCAGCAGCTCCCACTGCCCCGGGCTTGCTCCACCCGCTTCCCTGCCTTAGCCCAATCCGCTTCCTTGTGTTCTGTGGCCCTGTCTCCTAAGTAGGCTGACCATACGTCCCGTTTTGAACGGGACAGTCCCGTTTTTTACATATTTTTGGACCGTCCTGTCTTTTTGACAAAAATATCAATTTTATCCCATTTTTGGGGCAAGTCCCAAGCTGCTTTCTAGGGGGAGGTTCTTTCTTTGCAGGACTCACAAGAGCTCAGGTGAAGAATCTTGCTACCTAAGGACAAGTATCATGTCAAAATCTCTGATGAGCAAACTGCGCTCATCGGAGATTTTGACATCTGATACTAGTCCTTAGGTAGGGAGAGGAGGAAGCGGACGGAGGGAGAGAGCAGGGAGGAAGGGAGGGATGGAGAAGGGGGATGGAGAGAAGGGAGGGATGGAGAGAAGGAGGGAAGAAGGAGGAATAGTGAGAAGAGGAGGCGGCGGGCTGAAGCCGACGGCGGAGCGGAGCTGTCCGGAGCCGCAGCCGGGGGCCGAGCGTGCCGGCGGGGGGGCTGCCGGACAGGTTTTATGAGACATAATCACATTTCCCATAAAACCCGGCCAGCAGCCCCCCTGCCGGCGCGCTCGGCCCCCGGCTGCGGCTCCGGACAGCTCCGCTCCGCCGTCGGCTTCAGCCCGCCGCCCGCTGCCTCCTCTTCTCACTATTCCTCCTTCTTCCCTCCTTCTCTCCATCCCTCCCTTCTCTCCATCCCCCTTCTCCATCCCTCCTTTCCTCCCTGCTCTCTCCCTCCATCCACTGCCTCCTCTCGCTCCCTCCATCCCTTCTCTCTATCCCCTTCTCCATCCCTTCCTTCCTCCCTTCTCTCTATCCCTCTGTCCACTGCCTCCTCTTCCATCTCCCTTCTCTCCATCCCTCCTTCTCGCTGTCCCTTGCCTCCTCCATCCCCCCTGCTCCCTACCCCCATCTCTTCTCTCATCCATCCATCCTCTCCCTTCTCACCTTCCTGCCTTCTCTCCCTCCGTCCCCTCCATCCTCTTCATCCCTCATCCCCCCTTCTCTCTCTCCCTCCATCCTCTTCATCCCCCATCCCTGTTCTGCTTATTCCTCCATCCATCCCCCCCCCCAGTCCTCCCTCTGCCTCCCCCCTCCCGGCACTGGGGGGCCCAGGTGGGGCCATGGCGCTGGTCACCTCGCCCACCAAGCTGGAGTGCCTGGCCAAGCTGCTGTTCTGCCACAAGGGGGCGCTGCGCCAGAAGGTGATCCACGTGGTCAAGAGCCACAAAGTCACCGCACGCTTGTGCAAGCAGCCCACGTTCTGCAGCCACTGCACCGACCTCATCCGGTGAGACCCCCCTGGGACCTAGAGCCCCCCCAGACTGCCCAGAGCCCCCCTAGAGCCCCCCCAGAGTCCCCAACCACCCCCCCAGCGCCTCTCAGCCCAGGTTCTGCAGCCACTGCACCAATTTCATCTGGTGAGACCCCCCCCAACCCTGTCCCTTTTTTGCCATCCCAATGTCCCGTTTTTGTCTCAAGGAAATATGGTCAGCCTACTCCTAAGGCCTCGCTCAACTCACCCTGTCTCCTAAGGCCCTTCTGCAGTGACACTTCCTGCAGGTTGCTACTTGCACTTAGAGCCTCCCAGCGGCACTGGGGTCCGTAATAGGAGGAGTGAATCAAACGTACTTTGTGGGTGGGCAAAACAACTAGACTGCAGTAATTTGTGGGAAAACACGAAATCTCTCGTCAGTTTACCAAGAGTCGCCTATTGGAGAAATTGCTGTGAGTCCCGTACTGTGAGTCCTGTACCTTTCACCTGCTCAAGTCAGGTCAGAGAATCCCCTTCAGGTATTGTTGTTCTGTGACTTCACATGCAGACTCGCTGCCGCAGCAGCTTCCTGTCAGTGCTGGGAGCAGTTTTTCTGTTAAATGTTTTCCAAAAAGTAATAATCATCCTGATCTATAAATAACTTGACTGGATGTTTCCAAGTTCTAAAAATAGGGCTCAAGCGGTTTAAAAAACTCCAGTTTTTTAAAACCACTTACTTTTTATAGTCATTAAAAAAAAGGCACCTTTTAAGGCAAAATTGTGGTGCAATTTGTTTGGACGTTGTGTGTGCTGTACATGACAGTAGTTTGCTGAAATTCTGTCTGACAATGTAAAGCAAGTTTATTGGGGAAAAATGGTTTTAATACTTAAATTTAAGTGAGGGATAGAGCTTTGATGTCTGTTATAATAGGAGTTAGTGTTTTTCGTTGGTTAAGCAAGATTTCTTTTGTTTTTAGTGGTAAAAATTGTATCTGAATTCCATTTATATATTTAATCTATTAACCAACAGTGGGGTGTTCTTGTTTTTGTTTTGTTTTAGTGGAAGGGGAGGATCTCTCTCCCTTGTGGGATTTGTGGGATCTAAGGGTTTTGCAGATGGGAAAGGGATACAAATGCAAGAACTAATGCCAAAGTGAGTAATGTGTTGTGGGGCAGGAGTGGGATTAATAAAACAGTCCCGCACAGGACTCTACCTGCGCGTGCCACAGGCCTGCTGAAAAAGATCTGGCAAGAGGGCTAGAGGAGGCTTGGGTAGCACAGCTGCCCATGGAGCTGGGTCTGCAGCTCCATGGGAATGGCTCCATGGACAGGGCCCTCCATCTGTAGATGTTCTACCACCTGCTGCCGCTTCCTGCTCCTGACCTCGGTGTGTGCGGGAGGTGGGTATGCCGGGGTGTGACAGAGTAGGAATAGTGTGTGTGTGCCTCAGTTTCCCCTATGCATTTCTTGAGTGTCTATGTGAAGGGATAAGGATGTGTAGCTGATGCAAAGCAGAGCTTCTCTGCAGGTGTCCATACCTGAAGCTGTAATCTGACCCCAAGTGGGGGAGGGAGGTGACCTGACCTGGCTGAGCCAGGGGGAGGAGGGGCTGGAGAGAGTGAGTTTGAGTTTGGAAGTGTGAAGCTAGCTGGAGTCAGGCAGGGAAGGCAGAGGAGCTGTCTGGCTCTCTGGCCCCCAAAATGGATCCAGCTGAGGGCTCACGCTTGCTGTGTGGTCTGGGTTAGACCAGATAGAGGTCATCGAATAAACCTCTGTTTTACTGCCTGACTGAGAGTCACGTCTGACTGTGGAATTGGGGTGCAGAATCCACAGGCTCCCCCAGGACCCTGCCCGGGCGGGTTCCTGGGGGGAAGTGCACGGAGGGGCAGAAGGTGCTGAATGCTCCGAGATCAGGCCCAGGAAGGTTGAAGGGGTACCCGTGAAGCTCCTAGCCTTGGAGACAGGCTGTGTACGGAGAGGGGACACTTCCCCAGAAGTCCTATCTGGCTTCATAGGGAGTAAGTTCAGGACCATCGCCCGGGCACTCCGGGGCAAGGGGAGGAACAAGGCCAAAGGCGCAGAGTCCCCTCTCCCCAGCTCTGCTGTGGGATGCGGGGCTCCCCCGCAGCCAGGAATCGGGGCGTCCCACCATCTCCCAGAGCTGGCTGTTAGTCCAACTATCCTGTGTAATGGGCCAGTGCCGCCTCCTGCCTGTGGCTCCCCCACCCTGACCTGCATGGCCCAGGCCAGAGCCCCCCCCCCCCCCCGCCCCACCCAGGGTGTATCATCCCCTGCACCATCCTCACTTCGTGGCCCTCCGGGCTCATTGGCTGCTACCATCCTGGCATCCTCGGTGGACTAGCTCACCCCAAATCCCATCCACTGACGGGTGGCCGGTTTGTTTGCATGGGTCGGGTGTTTCATGGGTGCAGATTGAAGTGCTGTCGCTTACTGTGGCAGTAGCTGGGTCCACGGCTAGGTGAGGGGGCTGCCGCGGGTGCTCTCCGGGTGGTGGGGGTTAAGGGCTGTTTGTTTCACTGTGGGGGGGTTAAGCTGGGAGTAGCCCCAGGAGATGAGGGGACTTGCCAGCGCTTTTGGGGTTGAAGTTGGTCTGTGGCCTGGCACCCCTCAGCAGAGCAGCACAGCGTGGGGAGAGTCGGGGGGGGGAGGGGGGAGGATTCCCGGAATGGGCGCTGACTCCCATCCCCACTAGTGACACTGGCCCCATGGCCCTGCAGCACAGATGCTGCGCTGGGGAGTCCCTTTGCGGCTGGAGTGTCCAAGGGGCTCGTTCAATGCTGGGTCCCCCAAGGGCTGGAGCTGGGTCCCGTGTGATTCCTCTCAGGCCCCAGCCGGCTGCCCCCTGGCTCCACGCGCTGGGTGTGTGCTGGGCCAGGTTAAGCTGCGGCATTACAGGGAAGACCCAGGAGCAAGGCCTGCTCTGCGGCTTACGTCAGCGCTGTAATCGTCCTGCAGCTGGGCCCTGGCTCTGGGCCGCAGAATAATCCCGCCCGGAAGTCCCCAAGGCTGGCTCAGCTTAAAGGGGACTGGAGTGGGGCCAAGGCCCCCACTGATGCCATTATACCACACAGCTGCTTCGGGCGGGCCCCCTCTATGTGCCAGCCCCAGCCGTGCTCTCCGGACTTCACCACAGCGCATTACAAGGCACCGCAGATCACAGCCTCTGCTCTCCCCTGGGTGCAGCACAATCAGGGCTTGCTACATTTCACGGTGCTGGGACAGCCGGCTTTGATGCACACAGCCAGACCCACCAGCATCCTCCGCTGCTATTAACCCTTCCCTTAGCCTGTGCCCTGTGAGCCCCAGTTGGCTGGTCCGGGCCCACCATGGGTTTTTAACTGAGGTACAAATGTATCCCGAGCGCCTCTCCACTACAACCAACAAGCAAGCCTGGGTTGTAAAATTCCAGGGAGGGGATTGTGCCTTTATCCACAACACCCCACCCCACCTTAGCACACCCCGTGTTCAGCTCAGCAGTGCTAGTGCCGCCCCTGTGCTCTGCTCGCGGGGGTGCAGGCTGGGGACTGGATTGATCAGGCTCCCAAAGCGGGCTCACTGTTAACCATCCAGGTGGACGTGGGCCTGCCACACAAGGCCCTGCTGCAAGTGGAAGACATGGCCGCCTTCCCCGGAAATCTAGAGACAGGGCCCAGAGGGCAGATACAGGAGCGAGTGGGACTGAGTGCTGAGGAAGGCGGAAGGGTAGGAGAGTGTCCGGGGGACAATGGACGTGATGAGGCCCATCTCAGGGAGGCAGAGCCATCCCCTGAACATGGGGACTCCTGCCAAATTCAGGCTCGGTCACGGCCCCACAGCAGGGGCCTCGGGGTTGCGTAGGGCCATGCCACCTGGCAGTCCTGGCATCTCCACAGTGCCAAGCAATGCCCCTGGAGAACAGCCCCTTGGGGATGCTCCAAGAGAGGGGGAACAGCTCCGCCCTCCTTCAACGTGCTCTGGGCTAGTCCTGCTTCTCCCAGCCGTTCCGTTGTGCACCAAGGGGATCAGTTGCTTTTAATGGTCCCGGTAGGCCGGGGGCAGCCCCGAGAAGCCAGCCAGCACCACTCCAGCATTCTCGAAGCAAGGAAAAGGCTGGGCTAGAGGCTTTTCTTCCTGCCAATCAGCTCTGGGAAAAAGCTGTTTAGCCTGAATAGTTGAGTGTCAGAAAATCCCAGCTGTCTGCCAACAGCTGGTGAGCGCCTCACCTGCTGCTGCTCAGGAGCTGAGCTGATTGATCAGCGGCTTTGCCACACTCCCCAGCCAATGCCCAGAGCCAGGTACCCGTGCCAGGCACTGTGGGATTCAGGACCCTCCCTCCCTCACTGAGAGAAGCTACTGCAGCCATGAGGGGGTGGGTCAGAGCCCCCTCACTGCTCTGTCAGCTGGGACATGGGGCAAGCCTGCCAACTGCAGGGGTGTGTAGCAGCCTGCTGGGAGCGGGGCTGGAGGCCCACACTGCATCTCTGGGGCGATGGGTAGGCTCAGGGGTCCCAGTGGAGACAGGCTCCTGGGAGTAGACCCTGGAACTGCAGGGTCTGGCCCAGCCAGACCCCCATATATGGAGGGGGGATTGGCTGCCTCCCTGCCTGGGCCCTTTGCCAGGAGATGGCACCATCTGCGGGCGATGGCTGGGTGGGGGTCTGTGCCCCAGTGCAGAGTGCCCGAGAGCCAGCTCCCCCACCGGCTTTGCTGGCCGTGTCCTCCTTGCCCCATCAGCCCTGTCTGGGCGCCCACCCCCCCGGCCTGGTTGGATTGGGTCACTTCCAAGCAGTTTATTTCACTCCCTGCAGGGGACTAACCCTGGGCAGGTCAGACTAGGTCACCCAGAGGGCAACGAAATACTGTGGACAGGCCTGTGTGTGAGGGAGAGCCAGGCTGGAAGAGCAGGGGGCTGTGGGGCGGGATCTAGGGCTGCAGTAGGGAAGGGGGCAGGGGCAGGGCTGGGGGGTCCAGGGCTGCAGTAGAAGGGGGCACAGAGGTGGGGCACATGGTCTCGGGGGCAGTAGGAAGGTGAGGGGTCCAAGGCTTGGGGGATCGAGGAGTCTGGGGGCTCGAGGGCAGCGGAGGGGTGGGGGTGTGAGGAGGGGATGGGGCAGCGGAGGGGTGGGGGTGTGAGGAGGGGAGGTGTGTGGGGAAGTGGGGTGGGGCGGGACAGAGGTTCGAGGGGATGGGGTAGGGGTTGGGGACCTGGGGGGCACTAGGAAGAGGACAGGTGGGAGATGCAGGTTTGGGGTGGAGGGGGCACTAGGAAGCGGAGGTGCTGGAGGGGGCGGGAGGTGCAGGGAGTGTGGGGGGGACGAGGGGGCGAGGTGGGGCTGCCCCCCCGGGGGGGCGGGAGGTACAGGGGGCGGCGTAGGGGCTGCGGCCCCGGGGGGGGGGGCGGGACTCGAGGGGGCGGGGCGGGACAGCGGGGCCGAGGGGGTTAAGCGCGGCGGGCTCCGGGCGGGCTGGCGGCCGGCGGGGGCAGCAGAGAGGCCCGAGGCCGACGCCGGCAGAGCCGCCCCGGAGCCCGCCCGGCCATGACCATCGCCGCCCTGCGCCGCCTGCAGATGCCCGGCCTGGCCAAGGTGAGCGGGGCGCGGAGCCGGGACTGCAGCGCGGGGCGGCGCGTGCCCGAGTCTGCAACTAGCCCGGCGGGGCCGGGGACCCGGGACCGTCCTGCCCTCCCGGGCGCCTGGGCAATGGGGGTCGGTGCCCCGCACACCCCGCCGGCTCCCCGGGCTACCACTGCCAGGGGCAGCGCCCTGCCCCCGCCCCGCCACCCCTTACCCCGCCCTGCCCCCGTCCCGCCCCCCCTTACCCCGCCCTGCCTCCGTCCTGCCCCCCTTACCCCTCCCAGGGGGGCAGGGCAGCGCACTGCCACTGTCCCGCCCCCCAGGTTCTGCCTCCTCTGGGATGCCAGGGAAGCGCCCTGCACCCTGCCACTGTCCAATCCCCGCCCCAGGATGCCAGGGGAGCGCCCAGCCGCCTGCCTCTTTTCTTTCTCCCCCTGGGGTGTCTGTTCTGCCCCCCTCCCTGTTGGACGGGCTTTGCAATCGGGGCCCCTCTCCCCAGTTCTCTTGGCAGCCACACGCCATTGCTGGGGCTCTAATAAATGTGGAGGTTCTGGGAACACCGCAGCAGTCTCAGAAAAAAACAACTTCAGGTCCCTGAGCAGGGATTGAGGGCCAGGCCCTATAGCCCAGGCTGGAGTCCTGCTCCAGGAGCCTTGGGATCCCATCAGCTCCCAGCAGAATATGAGATCTGCCCTCTGGGCTGCAGGAGAAGCTTGGAAAGAGGAGGGAAGTGTTGCTTGTCTGAGTCTGCAGAGAGCCTGAAACAGCAGCTCTAAGAGCTGGGACCTGCCCATTCATCTCCGCTCTGACCTTGGCTGCCGTCCCAAGGGAGAGTGGGGCCACAGCATTGTCTGGGGGGGCACCCAGGACTGTGCCCAGGACCCCACGTTGTCTTAATGAGGGTTTGTTCAATCCGGTTCAAAACCGGATTGCATCCCATCGCTCCTCTGTTCCCATGGGCTGGGTGGGGCAGGGCTGCCTGTCTCCATGTACTCTGTAGCCCTGGTTGTGTGTTTATTTTGTCCCCTCAAAGCAGGGCAGGAATTATTTCCAGGGCGGGAGATTGTTATATATTCTGGCTAGGATCACTCTCGGAAAGTGCCCTCCCCCGCCTCCCTACACTCCCTCAGCCCATGCTGGTGGCAGCCGGGATTCCAGGGGAAGCTGGATCGCTGCTGAAAACACAACTCCCGTGTGGGGCTTGACCGGAGATCAGTGTCCGCACAGCACAAGCCGAGGGGGGTCCCTAGGGGTCGGGCAGTGTCCGCACAGCGAGGCTCGGTCCCTGTTGGAATCCTACAGAGTTCTTGGCCTCAATAGCATCTTGTGGCAGTGAGTTCCACAGTGCTGTGTTAGAGAACGTTTCCTTTAACCACTGTTGGATTTGTTCCCTTTCAGTGACATTGAATTTCCCTTTTGTTACGAGAGAGGGAGAACAGACGCTCCCAAAGTGCCATCTCTAGAGCAGTCAGTATCTGATAGAGGACAGGATAACAGATTCTTACCCATCCCCTCTCTAAGGGAACAATCCCAGTCATTTCAATTGCTCCTCGCTTTCTCCAGCCTCTGATCCTTCTCATCGCCCATCTCTGCACTCCTGGAGCCCTGCCATATCCTGTGTTGAGCTGTGGGACCAGCTCTGCACAGTGTCCAGACGAGGCTGCATCCCTGATTTGTGTACACATGTTATAATGCTCCCTGCATCATTCCCCCATCCCGTGCCCCTGGTTTGGTTTTTTCTCTATGGAGCTGCCGGCAGCGACGCCAGGATTATTTCCCCAAACCAAAGCATGGGCTGGGGTCTGCAGATCACTGGGAGCAGCTCGGGGTCTTCCCTCTGTTGTGCATCTCCTGGTATTTGTCCCACCGGGCCCCACATTCCCCTCTTGTCTCTGCCGTATGGGGCTACCCTGCCCTGCCCTGCCCGCGGGCAGAGGGGCTGGAACACTTCTGGTTTGCTGGCCGATCCCTTGCTGAGCGTGGGGGTGGGGGGAGTAGTCTGCTGTCCCCAAGCCAGCGTCTCTGCGGCTCTCCCCCCAGATGGAGCGTGTGGTCATAAGCATGCAGGATCCCGACATGGGCATCAAGATGAGAAACCAGCGCCTGCTGATAACGGTGATCCCACACGCCATGACCGGTAAGTGCTGCCCGGCTTCCCGCACGCGGCTCTCGCACCCCTGGGGCTGCCAGTCACCTGCCCTGCACTCCCCCCTCCAGCCATACCATGCCCTCCACCCACTCGCCCCTCGGGGCTGTACAGCCCGGCTTGAGCCAGTCCGCTCCAGGCACTGGTGACTCGGTGGGGAGACCCTGTGCACCGTGCCCTGGATCTGAGAGCAGAGAGCAGCTCTGGGACACCCCTGTGAGTGTGCGGGAGCGCTAGTGTAATGAATGTGCCTTGCACTGCAGCTCCCCCCCCCCCACTGCCATCCTTTGGGCAAGGGCTCTGAGTGTGTGTGGGGTGGGGTTGATGTGATAGCACACCCGGTGAGGCATGGGCGATTGGGGAGGGGAGGTTGTGTGATGTGTGAGGAGTGTGCAAGCACTCTGGTTTGTACTGTAAGTGCACAGGGTGTGTGTTCAGGCACTGTCTGGGGGCTTGTGGCGGGGTGTCCACCCGCCCCCTACCGGAAGGGGCTTGGAAAAGCCCCAAAAGGGGTTTAAAACAGGCAGGGAAGGGGCTGTAGCCAGGGAAGCCTGCAAACTCCCAGGCTGATGGGGAGTTAGGTGCAGCTGTGTGGCCACGCCCCAAACACTCCCAGCCAGGATATAAGGGCTGGGAGACGGGGAGGAGTCTCCTCAGTAAGCAGAGGGAGACAGGCCTGCTGCAGGAAGCTGAAAGGAAGGTACTAGGCTGGGTGCAGGACTGGGGCTAGGTGGAAGGAGCTGGGCAAAGCTCTAGCCTGAGAGCCCCAGGCTGCAGGTGCAGGCAAGGGCCTAAAGTCAGTCTTCTCTGGGAGCAGAGGGAGACAGGGCCTGGCTGCACGGAGCCTATACCGGGGTACCCAGACTGGGACAGGGCGAGGGCAAGGCAGCTGGGAGCCGGAGAGCTTTGGCTCTAGCGAGAAGGCCCCAGCTTACTGAGCCTAGAGGAGGCCCGACCCACGGGGTACTGGGGGTTGCCAGGAGGTGGCCCAGGGCTGGTAATAGCAGCAGCAGGCCAACCCCTTCTTGCCTGTGATGAGCAGCCATGAGACTGCAGTCCGCCCCAGTGAGCGGGGGCAAGTAGTGACTGACAGTGGCACATTCTGAGGCGAGTTGGGGATAGTGGGCATTGGGTTCCCCGGGGAGGGGAGACCCCTAAGACCAGGGAGGTACTGCAGGGTGCAGCACCCTCAGCAAGAGGCTCCGGGTCCGGGAGGGGCACGAAGCCAGGTGTGGAGAAGCGGACGTCGGTCGGCAGAGGGCGCTCCTGGGCCAAAAGAGCTAATTCCCGAGACGACCAGACGGGGGCGCCGCAGGGGTGAGTGACCGACCCCGTTACACTGGGTGGAGAATGCGGGCACTAGCGGTCCGCCCCTGATACAAGGGGCACGGCACGGACAGCGGACAGTGCCTAGAGAAACTGAGGCAAGGACTGGAATTGCCTGAGAGACTATTTCGGGACAATGGAACCCGAATATGGTGGGCTGTATGTTTGGGACCACCCAGAGGCTATCCCTGGCCGGGTCCCAGGGCCAGATTACCAGCAAGACTGGGCTGAAGACCGCCAGGGGACCCGGGAACGCCAGGAGAGCCTGAAGGAGGTGCAGATGGCCCTCCATGAACAATTGGGACCGCTGATAAAGGAACAGCGGGCCCTGGGGCAGCTCCTCAGGAGAGAGTTTCGGAGGAGGCCCGAGAGGCCTGACGCCCGGGTCAGGAGGCCTGGGGCGCGGCCAAAGACTTGTTATGCCTGCGGAAGGCCAGGACATTTAAGAAAGAACTGTCCCTATGGGACTGGGGGCAGGAGGGTGTACCCCGGATGGGGGCGCACCCCTCACATATGCTGCTGGGTGAGCGAACCCAAGCGGTGGGGACCTTGTTGGGCCTGTGGCCAGGGGGGGCACCTGAAGAAAGACTGCCCCGCCCGCAGGAGCCCGAACCAGGGCAGCCCAAGGGGGGCTAGGGGGAACGGGGCCACAAGGTCTAGGCCCAGTGCAGCCAAGAGGCAGGGAACCTGTTGGGGCTGCCAAGGGCCAGGCCACATTAGGAGGCACTGCCCCCTTAGGGAAACTAAGGTGGGGCTTAGAAAGGTGCCTGAGGGTCCAGAAGGGCCAAAATTGAAGGTGGAGGTGGGGGCAGCGACCGGGGCCCTGAAGGAGGTTGGGACCCAGACGGTCGCTGTAGACACCGTCCGCCAGGGAACCCGCATGGGGGGAGGACCCCCTGAGGGGGCCAAGAGGGCCACGGTGGGGACCCAGACCCTAGTAGGGGGAGATAGGTGGCTCCAAGTGGTGCGGGGCCTGCGGGAAGAGAGGGATTACCTACGGGCCCAGCTGCGAAGGACCCAAGGGCGTTAGGGATTCTCTCTTTCCCTCCCCCCCCCCCGTCGGTGGTATCTTAAGGGGGGGGATGTGTGGCGGGGTGTCCACCCGCCCCCTACCGGAAGGGGCTTGGAAAAGCCCCAAAAGGGGTTTAAAACAGGCAGGGAAGGGGCTGTAGCCAGGGAAGCCTGCAAACTCCCAGGCTGATGGGGAGTTAGGTGCAGCTGTGTGGCCACGCCCCAAACACTCCCAGCCAGGATATAAGGGCTGGGAGACGGGGAGGAGTCTCCTCAGTAAGCAGAGGGAGACAGGCCTGCTGCAGGAAGCTGAAAGGAAGGTACTAGGCTGGGTGCAGGACTGGGGCTAGGTGGAAGGAGCTGGGCAAAGCTCTAGCCTGAGAGCCCCAGGCTGCAGGTGCAGGCAAGGGCCTAAAGTCAGTCTTCTCTGGGAGCAGAGGGAGACAGGGCCTGGCTGCACGGAGCCTATACCGGGGTACCCAGACTGGGACAGGGCGAGGGCAAGGCAGCTGGGAGCCGGAGAGCTTTGGCTCTAGCGAGAAGGCCCCAGCTTACTGAGCCTAGAGGAGGCCCGACCCACGGGGTACTGGGGGTTGCCAGGAGGTGGCCCAGGGCTGGTAATAGCAGCAGCAGGCCAACCCCTTCTTGCCTGTGATGAGCAGCCATGAGACTGCAGTCCGCCCCAGTGAGCGGGGGCAAGTAGTGACTGACAGTGGCACATTCTGAGGCGAGTTGGGGATAGTGGGCATTGGGTTCCCCGGGGAGGGGAGACCCCTAAGACCAGGGAGGTACTGCAGGGTGCAGCACCCTCAGCAAGAGGCTCCGGGTCCGGGAGGGGCACGAAGCCAGGTGGGGAGAAGCGGACGTCGGTCGGCAGAGGGCGCTCCTGGGCCAAAAGAGCTAATTCCCGAGACGACCAGACGGGGGCGCCGCAGGGGTGAGTGACCGACCCCGTTACAGGGCTACCCATGGCTGTGTACACCATGTATGTGGGGTGGGTGGGTGTGGTGATCCCTGTGGGCCCACACGGTGTGCATGAAGGGGGGTTTGCGCTGTGTGGTGATCACTGAGAGTTCACACACTTTGTGTGCAGTGATCGCTGTGAGCGCACACTGGTGCCTGAGTCTGTGTGCGCGCACTGTGTGTGGTGATCGCTCTGAGCTCACACTGCGGGCATGGTGGGGGTGTGCACAGTGTGTGGCTGCTCCCAGCCCACTGAGCCGCACTCTGGAGCTGAGAGCCCAGGGAGCAGCCCTGGGGGAGGCTGGGAGTGGGAGGCTCCCAGCAGCCTGGTGTGGGCAGTAGTGCATGGGGCTGAGTGGGGAGCTGGCTCTGAGACTGGGCCGGGCCCTGGTGTGCTCACAGCTACTGGCCTGGCTGGGGCTGGCTGGGGTCCAGCACAGGTCGGGACAAGGAGGCCTGCAGCCCTTTCCCCCCCCCCCCCACCTGGCCCTGATTGCCCCACCCCCACATCACCCCCTGGTCACCCCCCTCTTCCTCACACCCTGTCACTCCCTTGGCCCTGAGCTCCCGTCAGCCCCACATCACCTCCCCGGCCTTGACTGCCCCATCCCTGCATCACCCTCCCTGGTCCTGACATCCTCTCACCCCTGTGTCACTCTCCTGTCCCCACCGCACCCATGTATCAGCTCTGACCCTGCCCTGCTCCATGTCACCCCCTTGGCCTGCCCCCCCCTTGCATTACTCCCCCGGCTGTGCCCTTATCCTACCCACTTTGCCATCCCCCCGCCCCTGATCCCCACCCCACTCCCAGCTTACTCCCTGGGCCTGTCCCCTCATAGCCCCACGCCTGTCACCTTTCTACACAGGTGTGGGGATTGTGTCAACGCCCCTCACTTCTGACTTGCTGTCCCATGCTCGCAGCTTTGTCCCTCCCCCTCCCCAGGGCTGGGCACCCCTTACCTCCTGGGCGACAGTGCCCAGGGCAGCACCGCCAGCCGTCCTAATCTCCTGTCTAATGCCGGGTGCTCCTGTCCCCCAGGGAACGACATTGTGGAGTGGCTCATCCAGAAGTACGCCATCTCCGAGGAGGGTGAGTGTCCCCCGCCCTGACAGGCCCCCCGCCCCCAAAGGACAGGTATTCAGAGACTGTATCTGGGCCGGGGGCAGATGAAACCAGCTCGCTTGGGTTGCAGGACTCGTAGATGTGAGCTCTGCCAACTCCCCTGCTGGGCCAAGGCAATTTCAGGCCCCGGTCTGGTCCCGGTATCACTAGGCTGCCTCAGGATGCTTGCCCAAGCCGCTCCCCTCTTCTCCCCATGGAGTCTGGGGTGCAACGGGCATGGGAATGAGCCTCACTAGATCTAGGCCTCTCCTGGAGCATGTGAGGTGGGCAGCCTGTGAGGTGGGCAGCTCTCCAGGCTGCTGCTGCCGGCTCTGAGCCCCAGGGCTAAGGGAAGGGGCGTTAGTGCAGCAGGTGCAGAGGTGCAGTTCACCCAGTGTGAAGGCCAAGAGCGAGCCACCAAAGTCAGGGTGCCATGGGGCGCTATGGTTCCCATGGCCGGCCAGCCCGGCCCAGCCGTTCTCCCTGGTGCCCATCCTCAGAGCCTCGGAGACTGCGCCGTTGCAGGCACATTGACCCAACAGCGGAGCGAAAGAGAGATGCCCAGTAACACTCAGTGGACTTAAACTGCAGCTGCTTCCGGGGTGGGGTAAGGTGGCTGCCTGCCTTGTGCAGTGCAGCAGTGAGACAGGCACGTCCAGGCCCAGATATGCTGGGATACGAATCTCTGTCTCCAGCCTGGTGCTGAGAGCACAGAACCGTCCCTGCCAGTGCGGGGTGGGGGGCCCAGGTTACTGCCGCCATGGGCAGTGTCAGTGCCAGCCTGGCAGTCAGCTCCCCTCCAAGAGAGCCAGGGCTGGGGGCTGCCGATCGGGGCCTGGGGCTGGCCCCAGCTCTGAGGAGGGAGCAGGCGCTACGAATCCCTGTCTGCAGTCTCAGGGCCACAGTGGCATGGCGAGCGTGCCCAGCAAAGAAAGGATCTGGTCCAAGTGATTTAAACACTTCAGACTACCTGGCCGCTAGCCCAGCAGACATAGTCAGGGCCTGAAGGCAGCTGACTTACCAGTGGGGCGGGGGCACAGCAGGCCCCATGCGGTTTAATGTCCCCTGACCTCTATGTGTGGCTTGGCTTTGCCTGCTCAGTGGGATGGGAGCAGCCAGCCAGGTTTGTGTTCCCTCCTTCCCCACGGTGCAGGGGCAAAGAGTGAGCCCAAGCGGCAGTGAGCTGGGCTCTGGGCCCTGCAGGCCAGGCAGAGCCGAGCCATGTGGGAGGGTGGGAAGGTAGACAGCGCTGGGGTCCCCTTTGCCTCCGACCAAGCCTGCGCTGTCCCTGGGACAGGGATAGGAGCGAATGGGAATGGGCCACGCAGCACCTTGGGCGCCAGTGCTGAGAGTTTCTGGCCAGCTCCCTGGCAGGCTGTCTCTGACCCCCCAGCCAAGCTGGAGGCCTGGCTCTGGGGGCAGCCCACACCGCTCACCCGGCTCATTAGATAAGTGGGCTGGTCTTGAGCCACAGGCATGCCCAGGGGTTGCTACACACCTGAAGGGGGATTTCAGGGAAACTGAGGCACCGCTTGGAGCTGGAAAAGGCTCTGGTGCAGGCAGGAGGTGCAGGCCCAGTGCGGAGCGTAAGGGAGCTGCCCCCTCCTCTCCCAGCCCCTGGTTACGCTCTCTCCTGCAGAGTCCCTTCACCTCGGCAACCTCCTTGTGAAGCACGGCTATATCTACCCCCTGAAGGACCCCTGCAGCCTGGTGCTCCGGGCCGACGACTCCCCCTACAGATTCCAGGTAGGCCTGGCGCTGGATCGGGGCTGGCGCTGCCCCTGAGGGGCCCGGGGCTGGGCCTCTGAACCTGACCCCCCTACAGGTTTCAGGTAGGCCCGTCCCTGTAAAGCGCTCACGCTAGGTTTTTTGATGCCCCCAACATACTGAGCTGGGCCAAGGGCAGGCCCTGCAGAGCCTGGGGCTGGCAGCCAGGACGTGCCTGGTACACCCTCCCTGCAGGGCACGGCATGAGGCTAATGTTACCCCCCACCCCCGAGGGTTCTTCCCGGAGCCTGGGCCCCAGCACAGGACAGGCGCTCTCCTCTCTGACTGAATCCAGCGCCCGCCCAGCCTGCCCAGCCCTTCTCCTTTATCCCACTAGCGGGGCAGCACTCGCTGGACAGAGCCATGTACAGGGTGAGTGAGCCACTGGGTTTGCGGGCTCCCTGCCATCCTCATGTGGGACGTGCCGCCTGCCGCCTAGGCCTGTCCTCACCCCGGGCCCTGCCCAGCAGCAGCAGCCTCTGGCCAGTGAGGGCCGTCGCGCCCCAGCACCAAGGAGGGCGCAATCCCTGCAGGGCTGGGGACAGGGAGTCTAAAGGGGCCCAGTCCAGGTGAGTGCCCTGTGGAGAGGACCAGCCTGAGGGACGTGATGTGTGGCAGTGCCATGCTCAGTGGGAAGCGGCTGCAGAGCCCTTGTCATGTGGTTTGTCAGGGCCCAGCCTGGCTCACCCTGGGGCCCGCGAGTGGCATTAACTCCCCTCAATGGGAGCGAAATCCCAGCTTTAGGGCTGGTTCTGGCCTCGTGGGCACTGGACAGGCAGCACCCCTGGGAGCCCCCTCCACTGTGCCCTTGCAGATGCCTAGGGCTGGGGGGAAGGCTGCAGGAGTAGCTGTGGGGGGAGAGTCTCTCGTCCTGGCAGAGACCCCTTTGACAAAGTGAAGAGGCAGGTTGGCAGGTGCCCCAGTGAATGTGAACAGGCACCTTCTGAAATCTCCCAGGATGCACTGCTTCTGAGCACTGTGGGATGGGTCCCCAGAGGCACGCGGGCAGAGAAGTCTGCAGTGCTCTGCCCGCGAGCAGATGGGCTGCGTGGCTGAGGCTCACCAGGCTCTGTCTGTCTGTCTGGGTTGCATCCTGTAGCCGTGGCCAGAGAAGCCCCAGTCTGTGGAGAGGGGCTGCGCTGAGGGCATCTGCTCCAGCATCTCTGGCCTGGAGCTGTTCCACAGTTTCCACAGGAGCCTGGCGGTGTTGATCTGTCCCATTACCAGACCCATCCCCGCCTGGTGAGTCCTAGCACAGATCCTTCCCCAGTGGGGCCAGAGCCAGCGACCCGCCCTCACGGCTCCCGCTCAGCGTCTGGCTCTCTCTCTCCACAGACTCCTTATTTCTGGACAAGCTCCAAGTGGCCGGCCACAGAGCTGGATTACGGTGGGTGTCGTCTCTCCCTGCCCCATGCAGGGTACAGGCTGCCTGGCTCGTCAGGCCTGTCTCAATGGCCAGGGCTCCCCTGTGCCCACCCTAAACTGGGCTCCTGCTCACCCCCTATCTGCAGGAAACATGGCTCTGGGGCACAGGCTGCCAGCTGCCATGTGAGCGGGGAAGGCCCCGTTCCAGCGTGGTGTCCCTAGACCCTGCGGTTCCCCGAGCAGGTGCCCTCCGCCCCATTGGGACATACTGTGTTTGACCTCTGTTTCCCAGAGCTCCAGCTGGGGGAGATGCAGTCAGAGCCCAGGGCTGGAGGCCTGGTATCCTGCCTCCAGATCCTGGCCCCGAGGGCATGGGCAAGCCCCTGACCCACCCTGATGCCATCCTCCTAGTGCAGAGGGGAAAGGGTCTCCCCTGGGGGGCCTGGGCAAAGGGGAACGGGTGCCCATTAGCATGACTCTTTCTGAGAGCTCAAAGCCGAGGCAGGGCCAGGGCCAGGCTGCCAGGACCGCCGAGCTCCATGGCCATGGGGCTCCTCCTCCCTCAGGACTCCCAACCCTGACACAGCCCCTCTCCCTGCAGCAATCTACCTGGCGAAGAAGAACATCCGCAAGCAGGGAGACCTGATAGACCACGAGAAGGTATGAGCTCTGCCCACTGCAACTCAGCACAGCCTGCCCAGGAGAGAGAGCTGCAAATCCGAATCCTCTTCAGATCACAAGTGCAAGGAGTTTGAGGGATCTTCGCTTAGCCCCTTGTGGACACGTGTCTGCTTAGCCCAAGCCCATGTTTGAAGTATGGGGGTTGGGATTAAGGGGTGGGAGGGAGCTCAAGATGGGACAGCTGGGGGCTGTGGACAGGGTCAGGGAGCAGATAGGGGAGTCCTAGCGAGCGCAGGAGGCTGCAGGCAGAGGTAATGCTGGAGAGCCCTTTGAATTTGGGGCGGGGGTCCCGCACCCCTGTTTGACATGGGTCGGGTCTGGGGGAGCCCTGTGGGGGAAGGCCAGCCGGACTGACTGCCTTTTACACTCGCTTCAGGATAACTACAACCTGCTGCACAAGAGGATCAACCACACCTGGGATTTTGTGGTGATGCAGGCGCGGGAGCAGCTCCGGTGAGTCCCCGCCAGTGGGCCAAACCCCAGCACTGCCGCATGGCTGGGGGGAGCCCAGGCCCAAGCAGTGCTTTGCCCCTCCATGTTGCAGGGCTGTGGCAATTTGATGACCCGTGGCCCCAGACTGTGCCACGAATCTGCCCTCTGCTGCAGAGTCACACTGCAAAGTGACCAGTAGGGGACGCTGTATGGATGGGGGGCTCGGGGCACTTCCGCCAGGGAGCTGGTGCTGCTCACCACCTGGCCAGCTCCCTCCTGCTTCCTGGGGTGGGTGCTGGGAGTAGCTGCTCCCAGAGGCTGCTGTGTTTCTGCCCTGGTGCCTGGGCAGGGCCAGCTGTAGGGGGTTGTCGCCCGGGTGAGCGCCCGACCTATCCAGCCAACAACCACAGCTTGCCCGAGCGAGGCAGGGACTGGGGTGTCAGAGCACGGGAGCCCAGGGCGGCTCTGCCTGAGCGTGGTCTTTGGCAGCTCCCTCCGCCTTCCTCCCAATCTCGGCAGGACAATTATGGAGCCAGATGTGTGTTCAAGCACTGGACGTGAGTGCGGGGCCTGGAGCTTCCATTGCCCCAGGTGGGGGAAGGCCTAGGCCTGACGTGATCCCCTCTCCTGGGAGGCTCCAGGAGTCGTCTGCCCCGCCGACTGAGGGGTTGGTGGGAGCGGCTGCCCCTGGCAACGCCGTGCTCTGATGCTACCCTTCTATTGACAGGGCAGCCAAGCAGCGACGGAAGGGGGATCGGATCGTCATAGCCTGCCAGGAGCAGGCCTACTGGCTGGTCAACAGGCCCCCGGTAAGGCCAGGCCGGGAGCCTGCCATTAGCCCAGAGCCCTGGGATGGGGCTAAGTGGGACCCTCGGGTCAGGGTGTGGGGCGGGACCCCCTAGGACGGAGCAGTGGGTGGAGCAGGATCCTCAGGATCATCTGGGACCCTACGGTGGGGTGGAGTGAGGTGAGACGTGCTGGCAGGGCAGCACCCTGGCGGTGGGGCATAGCCAGCCTTGTGTGGTGGGGTGGCGGCTGCATTCCAGTCCCTTCTCCAGCCGTGGGATGGGCATACCACACCCGTCTCACTGGCACTGCCGCCCTGAGCGCCATCCCAGCATGGACGTGAGCCCCTGCAGGGAAAGGAGCTGGGCCGTAGCAGAGCTGAGAGCAGACGTGTCTCTGCTGGGCAGGGAGGGGGAATTCTCAGGGACCTTGGCGCCCGGCTGTGACGGAGCAGAAATGCTCTTAATGTTTCCTCTGGATAGTGTGGGGATGCCTCAGTTTCCCATATGCATTTCTTGAGTGTCTATGTGGAGGGCTAAGAGTATGTAGTTGGTGCAAAGCAGAGAGACAGCATAAGCTGTCGTGAGGCCTGCCCCTCCCCCTCTCTGAAAGGTGTTGGTTGGAAGTGTTGAATAACAAAGAGGCCGGCTGACCCTGTTGGAGGGAGGTCAGATGACCTGGCCCGGGGAGAGGGGGAAGGAGGGGCTGGAGAGAGTGAGTTGGGGTCCGGATCTGGCTAGGGGATGGCGAAGAGCTGCAGGCAAGCTCTGCCTGGCTCTCTGGCCCCCAAAATGGACCCAGCGGAGGGGTCGTGTTCGTTGTGTGGTCTGTGTTAGACCAGATACCTGTCATCTAATAAACCTCTGTTTTACTGGCTGGCTGAGAGTCGCATCTGACTGGAGTGGGGTGCAGAACCCAAGGGCTCCCCCAGAACCCCGCCTGTGTGGGCTCGCTGGGGGAAGCGCACGGAGGGGCAGAAGGTGCTGAATGCTCCACGGTCAGACCCAGGAAGGTGGAAGCTGTACCTGTGACGCTCCTGGCCTTGGAGACAGTCTGTGTACGGAGAGGGGACATTTCCCCTGGAGTCCTGACTGGCTTCATAGGGAGCATGTTCCAGACCCTCGCCCCGGGCACTCTGTGACACCGGCCCCTGGGATTCAGCCCCCCAGCCTGTCGAAGTTGGCCTGGCTGAGACATGGGCCCTGTCAGCTGTGGGTCTGGTCAGTGCAATGGCTGCGACTGGCTCCTGCCAGTCCAGCCCCTCCCCAAACTGCTGCTCGCTTCCCCCTGGTGTGAGCTGCCCACGGCCCCACAGTCCCAGCCTGGGACCAGCTGGAAGGTCCTGGTCCTATTGGACTGAAGGCACCTGTCTCCTGGTCAGGCCAAAGCCCCTGGTCCATGGGTGGGGAGGTGCCTCCCCCATCTGCCCCCACCCCCACAGGGTCAGGCGCTGGCTCCAGGCAGTGAGTGACGAGCCTGGAGGCCACCAGCCTGCCCTGGTGCCGCCTGCTGGCAGCGACTGCCTCAGCTCGGCGCGCGTCAGCCCCTCCCCATCCTGCCTAACAGAGGGCACTGGTTCTCTGGGCAGCCCTCTGAGGGGCACCCAGCATGGTACCACAGAGCCCGGGAAGGGGGTGACCATCCCTCCCCCGGCAGGGCTTAACTGCTGTGTCTTAGTGTGATGAGGCGGCAGCAGCCGGGGGCTGGCGCGCAGAAGCCGGGGGCTGGCGCGCAGAAGCCGGGGGCTGGCGCACAGAAGCCGGGGGCTGGCGCACAGAAGCTAGGGCTTTCTCCCCACTCCATGCTGGCTGGCTCCCAGGGCCTCCTCCACTAATCCCACGCCCCCTCAGAGCTCAGCACCGCGGGGGGTGGGTTTCCTCCCCCCGGGCTGTGTGGCGCAGCCGCGCACACACAGTTCCCAGCAGCTCCCCTCTCCCCCCTCCCCCCCCCAAGCCAGCTGCCCCCAGGCCCGGCCTGGCGTGCTCTCCCAGGGGATGGATGCAGGCAGCACTCAGCGCATTAGCGCCAGCTCACGGGGACGGGGGCCATAACAGCTGGCGTTAAATCCTCTGCCTTCCCTTTAGCTTAATACCAGTCACCGCCTGCTGCTGTGGGGGCTGGGCAGGCAGCCAGGCTTTGCTGTCCCTGGGGGATCTCCCAGCTGAGGGGCAGGGCACTGCGGCTGGATTGCTGTTCTGCCCTGCGCCCAGGTCTTCCCTGCTGGCAGGGCCGGGTGAGGGGAAGTAAGGGGTGCGCAGGACCCGTCTGGAGTATGTCGGGGCAGCAGCACCCCATTCCCAGGGCCACCTGTCGTCCCACGTGCAGGGAGCACTGACTTTCCCACCCCAGGCAGCTCTGCGAGAGCTAGTGCCCTCGGTTCCATGGGGCCCGAGCTGCAGCTGGCACCCTGCGGGGCTCTTTCTGCGATGGGCTGAACCAGAGCATGCTGGGCCTGCTGCCATGTGGGTCTGGCTGTGCCCCTCTCTTGGCGGGAGACCCTGGGACCAGGGCAGGATTATCCCAGCATGCTTAGCCTGGGCTACCCCATCTCCAGACCGAGGCTGGTCCTGATTCCCTGCTTGGCAGCACAAAGAGCTGGTCTTGGGGCCCTGTGGCCAGTCCAAGTGCCGGCGTGGCTCGGGGGGTGAACGGCGAGCCCTGCTCTTCGGTGACTCTGGTGCCCACGGGGAGCAGGTGGAGAAGAGAGCTGCTTGTAGTGCAGGGGGCATGTGTAGCCACATGGGCATGGGGCCCTGTGCCCCCGTGAGCCCTGAGGCTGGCACAGGAAGTGCTAAGGGGTGGCCAACAGGGGCCAGGTCTTCAGGCCATGCCCAGTGTGTGAACTGCCTGCCAAGTGGGGACCCCTAGTGCTCTCCACACCCCCAGACCATTCGCAGCCTGATGGGCTCCCCAGCTGTGACGAAGTAGGAGTACTGTGTGTGCGTGCCTCAGTTTCCCCTATGCATTTCTTGAGCGTCTATGTGGAGGGAAACAAATGTGTAGCTGATGCAAAGCAGAGCCACTGCAGGTATCCATAGGTGAAGCTGTAACTTGACCCCAGGAGGAGAAGGGAGGTCAGGTGATGTTCGCCTAGCCCGGGAAAAGAGACAAAAGAAAGCAGAGGAGGGGCTGGAGGGGGAGTTGGCAGTCTGGGTTTGGCTGGGAAGAGGCAGAGAGCTTAGAGGCAAGCGGTCCTAGCTCTCTGGCCCCCAAGATGGATCCAGCTGAGGGCTCACGCTCGCTGTATGGTGTTAGACCAGATAGAAGTCATCGAATAAACCTGTTTTACTGGCTGGCTGAGAGTCACGTTTCACTGTGGATTTGGGGTGCAGAATCCATGGGCTCCCTCAGGACCCCGCCCAGGTGGGCTTGCTGGGGAAGCACACAGAAGGCAGAAGGTGCTGAATGCCCCGAGGTCAGACCCAGGAAGGTGGAAGTGGGTACCCGTGACGCTCCTGGCCTTGGAAACAGGCTGTGTACGGAGAGGGGACACTTCACCCGAAGTCCGGTCTGGCTTCCTAGGGAGCGGTTCCAGACCATCGCCCGGGCACTCCGTGACACCAGCTCACCCTGTCGCTTAGCCTCCTACAGCTCTAGAGCCCTGCGTAGCCCCTCAGGCCCCACCAGCCCCTGCTGCAGCTCCCCCAGGTGCGGGTTAGGTTGGTGTCAGTGCGCTGACCTCCAGGTGCTGCACCGGTCCCACGAGATCGGGTCTAGGTGGATTGGCTCTCCCTGTGCCAGGCTCTCAGAGCCGATGTAGGCTCTGTGCACAAGCATCCTGGTGCCCAGTGCCCGGCGAGCGTGGCTTGGGCCAGGAGGCATGGGGAAGGGTGATGCCAGGGGGCAGTCAGTGAGGCCCTAACCTCATTTTCTCTCCTCTGGCAGCCGGGAGCCCTGAACGTGATGGAGCATGGGCCGGAGCGGAGGAATTGCCACATCAGCCGGGTGCAGCTGGTGAGTGTCCTGCCAGGGTGTGGGCTTCCCTCCCTCCCTCCTGCTGGGATCCCCACTGCTCATTTGCCAGGGCGCTTGTGCAGGGGCACAGGGCTCCCAGCAGACTGCCACAGGCTGCTATCGGGCCTGTCTGAGAGACTGCTTAGCCCTTCCCAGTCCAACTAGGTACAGACCGGCCCAGCCAGGGCTGCTTCCCTTGGGCTCCTGCGTGCTCCCTTAGCCCGGCCCAGTGGTGTCCCATAGCCCTGTGGGACAGATGTGGAGCCAGGTCTGGGAGCCTCCCAGAGCCCACGGGCTGCTCCTCACGCTCAGAGGTTCACACAGCTCAAGGCCAGAAGGTCAAATTAGAGCACCCGGTCCAGACCTTTCACCCAGCTCCCCCTGCCCAGGGACTTCCGCCCTCGCCAGCAGGACCACGGTGCACCAGTGCCTGAGAACTGGTTACGTGAGACATGCCCAGATGGGCCCCATTCCGGAGCACAAGAACAGAGTGTAGCTGTTCTCCTAACTCCGATCGGCTCTCAGCCTCTCCTGTCCTCAGCGTGGCCCCCAGCGTCGTCTCAGCCCGCTGGCAGCTGTGGTTGCACCTGAGCCCCCGAGGGGCAGTGCCCTCTACCCCAGGGCATGATCCTCTCTGTGCCTAGCCCCAGTCACTGCAGACTCCAGTTGGGTCATTGCTGCTCTCCCCCGGGGCCCCTCAGCATCGCGCGGTCCGCCTGGGATTAGTCCCCAGGCATATTAACGTCTCTTTCCCAGCTGTCCCCCACCCTGTCTCTGATTGTGTGTGTGTGTGTGTGTGTGTGTGTGTGTGTGTGTGTGTGTGTGTGTGTGTGTGTGTGTGTGTGTGTGTAATCCGTCCTCCCGCTGTGTGAGCCACCTGCTCGCTAATCCCCCCGCGTCGCTAACGGTTGGGAATCCTCAGTGGGTCGGGTCCTGCAGATCTGGGCCCTTCCCCAGCCCCCATAGCTCACACCCAGTGCCTGCCGCGCCACGCCTCCGGCCCTGGTGCAGCATTGGGACAGGTCTGTGGCTCTTGGGTCTCTCCCCACCCCTGCCAGGCTGTCTGGTGGATACAAATCTGCTCTGTCAGTGTCTGCCCCAGCCAGTCACTCCCCGGCCTTGCCAGCTGCATTGGGTGACAGGCTGGGCCTGATGCCCTGGGCTGTCTGTCCGGACGTGACCTGCCCAACGCCTGTCAGCTCTGGGCACCCTCCCCTCGCCTCCCCAGTGGCCACAGAGAGCTGCCACTTCAGTGGGACAGGGCCCTGGCAGGAGAGCCAGCCGCAGGCCTGGGGGAGCAATGTCAGCAGGTGCTGAGAGTCAGAGTCCCGGTGGCTGCCCCGTGGTTCCTGAGTCCTCAGCGTGGAGTTCCCGGCCTGGCCCGAGGCCTTGCTGCAGTGAGCTGTGGGCCTGGCCTCTAGCCAAGCCTGCCCTGGCATGGGAACCGAGCGGTCGGACCCACCGCTGGCTGGGGGGGAGGGGTGTGTGTGTGTGGTGTCTCAGCAGCTACTGGGTGCCCCATCCTGTGTGTCATGGTGTCACTAACGCAGCCCCCGGGGGCTCCTCTCCTCTCCTGTCCGTCTGTCGTGCTGGCTCCTTACTAACCGCTGGGCTTTGTTTCTCTTCTCTTCTCCTGTCTCGTGCTGCGTCTTCTGTCCAAGTAAGTGTCCCTAACCCAGAGCTGCCCACGACGGGGCCTGTGCGAAGGGCCGGGCTGCCTAGGGCCGGGGGCCGCACGCAGTTAGAACAGGGCACCGGGAGCCAGGACTCCTGGGTTCTATTCCAGGCTCCCCCATTTACTGACATGTGAGCATGGGCGGGGCTGGTGACCGTACCCCCCGGGTGGGGTGGAAGGAGGCGGGGGGGGGGGGGCAGTGCTCTACTGTGGCTGGAACAGGGCTCTGGGCCATCCAGATCCCCCACCCCGGGCATGGGGCCAGGCAGTGCCAGGGGCTGCAGCTCTTGGGTTTGTGCTGGCAGTCGCACAGCAGGGCACAGCTGCCATCCTTTCTGGCCCAGCTGGAGCTGGTGGCTGCCCGGCCCAGCACGTCAGGGTGTCCCCCTCCATAGGCCCTGCATCCTGCAGACACTGCCCCCTGGCTGCGTGGCTCCCCGCTCTCCTGGACACCTGCCAGGGATGGTGTTGGGCAGCTCTGTGCCAGTGCTGGTGCCCGACCACTCCCCTCCTGTGCAGTGAGGTGCTGCCTGCTGGGGGGATTGGGAACCCATTGTGTGCTGGGGGCATTTGCAGGTGCCTGTCACCCTGGCGTTGGGTTCACGGCTGAGCAGTTTTCTGCTTTCCCTTGTCCCCGCGGGGGCAGGAATCCTGCTGCTGTTCCCCCAGGGCTCCGGCCCATGCCCCGCGCTGGCGCTGGCCCAGCTGGAGTGGGGGGCCCCATGCAGTGTGGCTGCCCCAGTGGGTAGAACAAAGTGCCCTCCAGAGCCTGCCCAGCACAACGGCCCAATCTGGCTGGGCTGTTGGACACAGCTGTGAGTCCCAGGGCTGGGGGCATGAGGCTGGCATGGCTCGAGGCCGGCTAGCAGCCAGGCCCGAGGCACTGAGGTGAACCCCTTCTGGGCAGGGCTGGCACAGCCGAGCTCTCAGCAGGGACTGTCCGGGGACTCGGCTGGGCACTCACGCTCCTCTGTGGGTCTCTTTCAGCCCAAGAACACGGATTACTACAAGCGGGAGGTGAGTGCGGGGCTGGCACCGGCCCGGCCACACCCTGGCCAGTGGGTGGACAGGCTGCTCCCCAGGGCCGTGACTTGGGAACTCTGCAGCCCCCCCCCCTCCCCCAGTGAGCTAAGGGAGCCGGGTGGAGGGGAGGCTGCTGGTGGCCTGTGGCTCGTGATTGTGACCCTGCTGGAAACCCCACAGCGATGGCTGTGCCAATGCTACTGTATGGGACTGTCTGCGCCATGCTAGGGCTGTGGGGCATGGGCAGAGTGGATGGGCCGTGCCGGTGCCCTGTATCCCGCCCTGCCAGGAGCAGGGGAAGCTTTGCTAAATTTGTCCAGAAAGGGCTGAGACGTGGGGAGGTTTGGGCCTCGGGCACCCAGGGTTTGGCTGAGGCTCCCGCTCATTCCCCATGGCCTGGGGGGGGGGGGGGGCAGGAGTAGGTAACAGCCGGAGCAGCCCCTGCCCCTCTGGGGTCTATGCCCTGCGTCTCGGGCTGGCCAGGCACTGCCGTTCTCCCGCCAACCCCATTCCTCTCTGCTCCCTCCTGCGCCCGCACCCAGATCGAGTGCTGCCGAAAGGCTATGGGCAGGATCCGCGTGAAGTCCTCCATTTGCCTGGAGGGGTAAGTTGCCATCCCCAGCTGGGGGGTGGGGAGAGCCCCGGGGTGCCTCCCTGGCATTTCCATCCCGGGCACAGGGCTGCCCCGCTCTCACTAACGCTCTGCAGCTGCCCCGGCGCTGGGGGGTGGGGGTGGGGGTGGGGGTGGGGACAGCTCCACTCACACCTAATAACACCAGGCCCTGTCCTTAGCCGCTGGCACCCAGTGGGAGCCACATCTACCCCGTGTGACATCCATTTCCAGCGGGGGTTGCTACTAGGATATTAGCATCCCAGAGCCCCGCTGGGTTTAGCTAGTGGGACTTTTATTCCAGGGCTGGAGCTACACCCAGGGGTGCTGGTGCCCCTCAATCCTGAGCCGCAGCCTCTGCTAGACCAGCCCCCCACCCCCAAAAGGTAGCAGCGTCCATATTTCAGCATTGCACTGCGGCCTCCTGTGGCCCGGTGACATCTCTACCCTGAGCTGGTGCCTGTGTGACCCTCACGGAGACAAACTGGTTCTGCCCCCTGCTTTTAGGGGTGACATGTCGCCTTCAGAAACAAGGACCCCTGTGGGGATTGCCCTGGGGCCAGGCCCTATGGCCAGGGCTGGTGCAGAGCGGTGCAGCGGGCCATGGGGCTGGGAAGGGCTTTGGGAGAATCTGTGCAGCATGACACGCACCCCAAGGCCTGGCTGGAGCCCTGGCCCTGAGCCCTGCCCATCCTTAGGGCTTGCTGGGAACCAACAGCAGACTGGGCATCCGGGAGAGCTTCCCAGAGAGCCCCCGGGCAGCGAGGGAAGACGTGCCCATGCCCTCAGAGACTGGCCCTTCCTGGGCCTGCCGAGGCGCCAGGCTCCGGAGGGGGGTACTGGCAGGGCGTGGGGGACAGAGCAGCAGCAATGCCTACTCCCCAGCACTGCTTGGCACAGCTCCAGGGCACCCCGCTCTGGACCTGCCTGCAGTGCGGCGGCCGTGCGGAGAGCCCAGCTGTGCTCACCATCACTCCTCCCTCGGCAGGTACATCAAATTCAACGAGCAGTACATGCCCCACGATCCCATCATGTCCGGCTGCCTGCCCAGTAACCCCTGGATCACGGACGACACCACGTACTGGGCCATGAACGCCCCCACGTAAGTGCCCAGGACAGGGAGCAGCACAGGCTGCAGTGTGGGGATCCCGCCTGTGGCTGGTTCCTATATGGCACCGGGGCTGGCAGGGGCAGGACAAACGCTGCAGGCAGTGGGCACTGGGTCCCTGGACCTCTCAGTCATTGCCCCTGTGACGGTGCTGTTCCTGGTGGGATCCAACTGTGAGTGTCAGATCAGGACAGATTGCTTCCAAAGGGGCAACTACAGCCCAAAGCTGGGGTTTTTCCACACTAAGGCAAACCAAACCAGCTAAACAGAAAAGACTTTGGTTTCGCCCCACTGGCTAACCACAAGTCACACAAGCAATCCCCTTAAGACACTCCAGATTCCCAGTATCACCACCAGCAGTCACCTGTCCTGGGGACCAATGGTTATGAAACCCAATGCCCCAAATAAAGAAAACGGTTCTCCCCAATTCCAAAGAATCAGGCCCCAGACCCAGGTCAATATACCGATCAGATCTTCCCATAAATCACGCTGTAGCCAATCCTTTAGAATCTCAAATCTAAAGGTTTATTATAAAAGGAAAAAGGTATAGGTGAGGGTTAAGAATGGTTAAAAGAAATCAATTACATGCAGTAATGGCACATCTCTTGGTTCAGGCTTGCAGCAAAGGTAGAATAAGCTGCAGGTTCAAATCAAAGTCTTTAGAAAGCATCCCATTTAGGGGTGGGTCAGCACCTTAGTTCAGAGTTCACCTGTGTAGCAAAGTCCATTCAGAGCTGGAAGCAAGACAGGCTGAAGGTAAAGACAAAATGGAGGACGCTTCTTCCAGCTTTTATGGACTCTCTCTTCTGGGCCAAGACCCTCCTCCTTCTTTTGCAGAGTCTGGTTGCAAAATGGAGGTTTACAGTCACAAGGTCCAATCACCAGACTCTCCAGGATTCAGTTTCTGACCAGGCAGTTGACATTCCTAGAGCAGCTCGGGTGTGGACGGGCATATACAAAGTCCATTGTGTGGTTGATGTCCCTTAATGGCCTATCAGCCAGGCCAGCCAAGTTAACAACAGCTTGTCTGAGATTTCACAGGCACCTTATATCCAGTATTCATAACTTTAGTTTCAAAAAAGATACACACATTAATGGCATATTCATAATTAGCCTCCATAATCTGGTCACAGACACCTGTTATGACCCCCTGTACATAAGATTTGGTGCCACTATAGGATCCTGGTTGCACCAATGATCTATATGGTCCCAAATTATTTCAGTAACGTGACAGCCCCACAGCACAGGGCAGTGGGGCATGTCACTGAGTGGCACTGGCCCTGGGGGCCTACTTAAGGGACCCTGTCATGCCATGGGGGGACACTGCTGTGGGCATGGGGGGGAACCAGCCGCCATGACAGGCAGGGACCAAACTGCCTGGCCCAGCCTGGTACTGCTATATGCAAGCAGGATCCTGGGGGCGCTGCTAGGCCCAGGCTAGGGGGGACTCTCCAGATGGGGAGCCGTGGGCCTGGTTCAGGGTGATGGGCTGGGGCCCCAGCTCAGAGCTGACCTCCTTGGGGCTCCCCACAGCCTGTCTCAGGGTGTGGGGGGGTGTCAGTGGCAGCAGGAGCCCCTGTGACCTTGGCTCCCTCGCCCGCAGGGTGACAACGCCCACCAAGCTGCGCGTGGAGCGTTGGGGCTTCAGCTTCAGCGAGCTGCTGGGCGACACGCTGGGCCGCAGGCAGCTCTTGGAGTTCCTCAAGAAGGAGTTCAGCGGTGAGTGACCCACCCGCCCGGCTCCGGCCAGCGGTGCCAGGCTGGGACTGGATCCTCCCTCCTGCCCAATGGGGCCCTGCTGGCAGGAGGAGCCATTTGCTGAGGTGGGCTGGAGAAGGGCTGGCGCCTGCAGGATGCCCGGGATCACGGCAGCTCCCACGGGGCAGCTCCAGGGAGAGCCCCTCCAGCGCCATGGGTGCAGGACCCCGGCCACGGCTCAAGCGCCTGCTGTGCTTAGAGGGGTCCAGGGGCTGGCACGGCCGGTAGCAGAGCGCCCAGCAGAGATCCTCCCTCGCGCGGCTCCTCTGCACGTGGTCCCCCCACGGGTCGTATCTTCCCCATCCCTCGCTCCCCAGCGATGCCTGGGCGCCCAGGCCCGGCGGGGCCCAGCTGAAGAGTGAGCCGTGCGGCTGGGCCACTCCCTGCTCTGGGCTGCCAACAGCGTCTCTCTCCCACCAGCTGAGAACCTGAGCTTCTGGGAGGCGTGTGAGGAGCTGCGCTATGGGGAGCAGGCCCACATTGCCGACATCGTGGACTCCATCTGTCAGTGAGTGCCCGGCCGTGCCCCAATGCACCACACCCCACACGTTCTCCCTGCTGTACCCGCATCGCCCACATCCTAGACTCCATCTGTCAGTGAGTGCCCGGCCGTGCCCCAATGCACCACACCCCACACGTTCTCCCTGCTGTACCCGCATCGCCCACATCCTAGACTCCATCTCTCAGTGAGTGCCCGGCCGTGCCCCAATGCACCACACCCCACACGTTCCCCCTGCTGTACCCGCATCGCCCACATCCTAGACTCCATCTCTCAGTGTGTGCCCGGCCGTGCCCCACTGCACCACAACCCCACACGTACTCCCTGCTGTACCCGCATTGCCCACATCCTAGACTCCATCTGTCAGTGTGTGCCCGGCCGTGCCCCAATGCACCCCACCCCACACGTTCTCCCTGCTGTACCCGCATCGCCCACATCCTAGACTCCATCTCTCAGTGAGTGCCCGGCCGTGCCCCAATGCACCCCACCCCACACGTTCCCCCTGCTGTACCCGCATCGCCCACATCCTAGACTCCATCTCTCAGTGAGTGTCCGGCCGTGCCCCAATGCACCACACCCCACACGTACTCCCTGCTGTACCCGCATCGCCCACATCCTAGACTCCATCTGTCAGTGAGTGCCCGGCCGTGCCCCATTGCACCCCACCCCACACGTTCTCCCTGCTGTACCCGCATCACCCACATCCTAGACTCCATCTCTCAGTGAGTGTCCGGCCGTGCCCCATTGCACCACAACCCCACACGTACTCCCTGCTGTACCCGCATCGCCCACATCCTAGACTCCATCTGTCAGTGAGTGTCCGGCCGTGCCCCACTGCACCACACCCCACACGTTCTCCCTGCTGTACCCGCATCACCCACATCCTAGACTCCATCTCTCAGTGAGTGTCCGGCCGTGCCCCAATGCACCCCACCCCACACGTTCTCCCTGCTGTACCCGCATCACCCACATCCTAGACTCCATCTCTCAGTGAGTGTCCGGCCGTGCCCCATTGCACCACAACCCCACACGTACTCCCTGCTGTACCCGCATCGCCCACATCCTAGACTCCATCTGTCAGTGAGTGCCCGGCCGTGCCCCATTGCACCCCACCCCACACGTTCTCCCTGCTGTACCCGCATCACCCACATCCTAGACTCCATCTGTCAGTGAGTGCCCGGCCGTGCCCCACTGCACCACACCCCACACTTTCTCCCTGCTGTACCCGCATCGCCCACATCCTAGACTCCATCTCTCAGTGAGTGCCCGGCCGTGCCCCACTGCACCACAACCCCACACGTTCTCCCTGCTGTACCCGCATCGCCCACATCCTAGACTCCATCTCTCAGTGAGTGCCCGGACGTGCCCCAATGCACCACAACCCCACACGTACTCCCTGCTGTACCCGCATCGCCCACATCCTAGACTCCATCTCTCAGTGAGTGCCCGGCCGTGCCCCACTGCACCCCACCCCACACGTACTCCCTGCTGTACCCGCATCGCCCACATCCTAGACTCCATCTGTCAGTGAGTGCCCGGCCTTGCCCCCACTGCGTCCTGCCCACTCCATGCCAAGTCCCCACCGCACTAAGCTCCACAGGAGAGCTGGAGGGCGGAGGTGTCAGTCCCAGACGTGCAGGAGAGGATGGGGGGAGGTGCCAGTCCCAGATGCACAGGAGTGGTCCAGGGGCTTTGCTGATTTGGGGACCTGGTAACCCGCAGGGGGCTCCTCCAACTTCTCTCTAGCTGCCGATCCCCAACCTGAGCTGCCCTGGCTGGTGACCTGGACAGAGCTGTGTGGGTGGGGCCCGGCGTGGGGTCTGAGCCCATGGCCTCTGCCCCTCGAACCTTGGCCACGGCCGTGCCCTTGCTGGGAGCCCAGGAGGACCCCGCAAGGCCCCGAGCCAGCCCGTCTCAGTCTGGGCGTGTGCCCTGCTCCCCAGGCAGTTCCTGGCCCCTGGTGCCACCCGCTGGGTGAACATCGACAGCAAGACCATGGAGAGGACCCTGGAGGGCATCAAGACGCCGCATCGCTACGTGATGGACGATGCCCAGATGCACATTTACATGCTGATGAAGAAGGTGGTGGCCCCTCCCCTGCAGCTGGCCTGGGCACTGGTGCCTCCTCCTTGCCCTCAGCTTCAGCTGCCCCTGGTTACCTATGGGACTGGGAGAGCCCTGGGCACTGGGCTGCAGCTTTACCACCGGGAGCATGGGCAGGGGGTGTGTGTCCTGCTTGGAGGATGGGGGGGGGGAGGCATTCTCCCAGGGCAAGCTGGTCAATGTGGGTCAGGCTGGTGGCTGAGAGTGGGGCAGGGACTGTGGGGCAGGCTGGTGTCTTTGAGAAGTGGGGGAGGGGCCATGGGGCAGGCGGGTCACTGAGGAGTGGGGGAGGGGTTGTGGGGCTGACTGGTCACTGAGGAGCGGGGGAGGGGTCTTGGGGAGGGCTGCTCCCTGGGAGGGAGAAGAGCAGTGAGGAGGCCTGTAGTGGGCTGGCCAGGGGGCAGGGTGTGGGCTGGCCTGGGCCTCACGCTCTGCGCTGTCCCCAGGACTCCTACCCTCGCTTCCTCAAGTCGGAGCTGTACCGCAGCCTGCTGGCAGAGGCCATCGTGCCCCCGGAGACCAAGAAACGGTGAGTGGGGCCCGGGCAGCCAGCGGGCACCAGGTGCCCAGCCTAGGCCTGCGGGGTGGGTAGGGGAGCAAGGGAGAGGCCAGGGGCTTGCTGGGGGAAAGCTGGCCCAGGCCCCCTAACAGTGCCCCCCTAGTGCCAACCTTACTTGGTTCTGCCCCCTCCCTCTTGTGCCAAGCTCACTCAGTGTGGCCCCTGTCCCAGGTGCTAACCCACCCCACGCTGTCCCCACTCCTGGCACTAAACCCGCCCCACATAGCCCCTGTCTAGGTGCTAACCCCGCCCTGGACACTAACTCTGCCCGTGGTGCCCCCGCCTTAGACACTAACCTGCGTCTCTCTGGCAGGGTTTTCCCATTCATGAGGAAGCAGCGTCACTCCAGCCCCAGCCCAGCGCTGCTGCTGCTGCCCGCCGGGGAGCCCGAGGCAAAGGCGGAGGATCTGAGCAAGGCGGTGGCTGTCCCCATGGAGAGCTAGGATCCCCCCTCCTGCCCCAGGCTGAGCCTTCTGCACTGACAGGGCCTGGATCAGGTGGAGCAGCAACCGCTGGGCCTGATCGGGCACCTGCTTCTCCCCCTGCCTGGCCCACCATTGTGGCCTCAGGCCTCCCAAACAGGGTGTTCTGGAGGCAGTGCCCCGTCTCTGCTCTGCCCCTCCCCTGCAGTGCCAGGGCAGCGTGGGCGGGCTGGGGGGGGGGATGTCTGTTCTCCTCGAACAGCCTCAGGTGGCGAGTTGGGTAAGGAGGGTGACTCTGCCCTGAGCTGGGCCCTGTGGGGGAGCGGCAGAGATGGGGCGGCCAGCTGCCCATGCAGGGCGGGCTCTCGCCCACTGGCATGAATGTAATGCCAGGCTCACTGGCAGGGGCAGACCCAGCCTGCAGCACCCCCTGGGCCCCGCACACGTCGTCAGGCCCGGGGAGATGGGATCTCAGATGCCAGTGCAGAGCAGCTCAGCCTCAAGGTCGCCCCCCCAAACCCCTCCCACAGGGCAGCCGCAGCCCTTGACAATAAAGGATAAAGCCATATGCCCCAGGAGCCTGTGTGCCCAGTCCTACGGGGCGCCTCACACGGCACCACTGGGGCAGCTCCTGCTCCCTTTGCCTTAGCTCAGAGTGACCCACAGCTCCCTGCCCCGGTGGTTCTGTGGGGCGAGTGGCTGCAACAGGCCAAGACCCACGTGGTCTGACTCCCCTCACTGAGCTGCTCACTCCTGGCTTTGCCAGGCTGGCATTGTGGGGGGGGGGGTGTGCTCGCTGGCACACGAATACCAGGGTTTGGGGCACTGATGGGCAGGGGTGGCGCCTGCCCCAGAGTGGCACAGCCCAAGGCCTCGGGGCCAGCCCTGGGTTTGTGGCTGAGCACAGCCCCTCCCTGAGGGTCACCCCTTCTCCGTCCCCCAACCCCCCCAGGAGCAGCCTGCTCTGGTGCTGCCCTCCCCCCGCCCAGCTGTCCTGCACTGAGCAAAGCCACTAATAAAGGACAACGCACTGGCAACTCTGGCCTCTCATTGAGGGTTGCCAATGGAGGGGTGCTGCCTGGGGAGGGATCTCTGGCGGGTGGGTGGGTGAACAAAGCCCTGCCCCTTATGGAAATTGACACAGGGGGTGTGATGGGTGGGAGCCTGAGCCAGAGGGGGATGGGCACTGCCTGGCCTGAGGCCCCAGAGCAGTCGTGTTCTCCAGCATCATCCTGCCCTGCCCTGGTTCATGCTGCCCCTGCCCCTCGTGGCCCTTTGCAGCAGGTTTGTATATTTTTTGGTGGTGCCCAGAATGGGTCCAAGTCCTCTCCCCCCACACACACAGAGCGCGGGCTCTGAATTTTGCTGGAGCTCGGGCACGACGGGCCCATACAACTTGCCGCCCCTGGCGAGGGGCAGAGGCCCCCTGGTGAGTGGGGCTGGGCTAGGGCTCGGACCGGTCACCTTTTCCCCTGCAGCTTTAGGGCTAACTTTTCCCAGCAGGGTCAGTGGGGCTCACTGGCCCCAGAGCCCCTCACCAGCCCGGCACCGTTCCTGGAATGCACACAGGGCCTGGCCCATCCAGGCAGCTCCCCATCGGAGGGTGCAGCAGGCTTCCTCCCCTGGCCTGCCTCTGCCCAGCTGGAGTTCCCAAGCAACTACCCCGTGCCCAGCAATCCCAGTTAATGGCACCCACCTTGGATCTTGGGCAAAGGGCACCTCGCTCAGGAGCAGCACACTGGGGCTGAAGGCCTGAGACCCCACGGTGTGTAGCCCCCATGCCTGGGAGATCCCTGCCTGCCTTCCCTGCATTCTTGGCAGACGGGCATGGATCCAGCCCCCCTCTTTAAACTCTCAGCTGTGAGTCTCAGCACCGAGGTTGGCAGATCTGGGCCCAGGCTCCAGCGCTAACCGGAGCTGTGCAGACACTGAAGGGCTCCGCGGGCTGTCGAAGGGGAGGGGCTGAGGCCCAGCTCCAGGCGAAGGCTGAATGCTGGGCCGCATCTATCAGCCCAGCTCTTCAATGGCACTGGAGCCTGGCCTGACACCCAGTCCTGGAGGGGCTGGCTCCAGACCCTGGCTGCAGTCCCAGCCCACCCTTGCCTGGGGTGGGTGATTGTTCAGACACTTGACTGGGGCAGGACAAGGAGCCTAAAGGGCTCAGCCAGACGCTCACCTCCATCGTATCATCCCCACGGGGCTGAGCCTGGGCCACTCCCGGAAGGGGCAGGGGGCATCGGAGACTGACAGTCACGCCTCCCCCTGCAGCAGAGCCTCCATTACCAGCAGTGAGAGGAGCGGGGACCTGGGCAGGGTCTCCTTTACCAATAAACCTTGGTTATTGCCTCTGCTCAGCGCCAGGCACTCGCTTTCACTCCCCAACACAGCTGCTGCCCCAGGTCCAATGGGCCTAAAATCTCCCTCTGACTAGGAGCCGGGGCTTAGAACCCAGGTCTCCTGGCTACTGGCCTGTGCTACCTGCCAGGCTGAAGGGAGAGGCACTGGGGGAGGGGAGATTTTCACAATCTGAGGCTGCCTAAGGCTGCTCTCAATGAGGCTGGCGTGGAACAAGCAGCGAATAGCTCCAACGCCTCCCCCTGCCCGTGAGGGATGTACTAACTGTGTCCAGAGCCGGGGCTGGCTCCGGAGACTTCGCCGCTTAGCGTCACAGTGGGATGCGGACCCCTTCGGGGGCACCGTGTCATCAGGCGCTGCATCAACTGCTCCAGCAGAAGCCAGGTGTCCCTCTCTCCCACTTCCTTCGTCTGCTCGCGCTGGCATTCCCCCAGAAACGGCAGGCGGGCTTGTCTGGCACGGGGGGTTGTTTACCATAAAACACGGGCTGCTTATTCCACACAGTGCTGCTGACCTCTGAATCTTGACAGCTGGGTTCCTGTCAGCACTGCTGTTTGATTTCGGGGGGCAGGGGGTGACGGAGTAGGAATACTGTGTGTGTGCCTCGGTTTCCCCTATGCATTTCTTGAGTGTCTATGTGAAGGGATAAGGATGTGTAGCTGATGCAAAGCAGAGCCTCTCTGCAGGTGTCCATACCTGAAGCTGTAATCTGACCCCAAGTGGGGGAGGGAGGTGACCTGACCTGGCTGAGCCGGGGGGAGGAGGGGCTGGAGAGAGCTTTTGGAGTCTGAAGGTAGCTGGAGTCAGGCAGGGAAGGCAGAGGAGCTGTCTGGTTCTCTGGCCCCCAAAATGGATCCAGCTGAGGGCTCACGCTCGCTGTATGGTCTGGGTTAGACCAGATAGAGGTCTGAATAAACCTCTGTTTTACTGCCTGGCTGAGAGTCACATTTGACTGTGGATTTGGGGTGCAGAATCCACGAGCTCCCTCAGGACCCCACCCGGGCGGGCTTGCTGGGGGAAGCGCACGGAGGGGCAGAAGGTGCTGAATGCTCCGCGGTCAGACCCAGGAAGGTTGAAGTGGGTACCCATGAAGCTCCTAGCCTTGGAAACAGGCTGTGTACGGAGAGGGGACACTTCACCCAAAGTCCAGTCTGGCTTCCTAGGGAGCAGGTTCCAGACCATCGCCCGGGCGCTCCGTGACAGGGGGTCTCTAGCCGGTGAGTGCCAGGTTCGCCTTTCTCCCTGGGCTGAAGGTAGCTGCCAGGCTGATGTTTTTTCTCCAGGCTCCTGGTCTTTCCCTCCTCCCCAAGCATTTTCACAGAGACCTGTCAGCGGCTCCACGTTCCCCTCAGGGCAGCTCACCAGGGTCACTGTGGTTTTATCCTTGGCCCACCTTTGCCTACGCAGCCCTCCCTTTCCAGCTCTCCTCCCTGTGGGAGATCGGCATGAGGTGTGTTTTGGGGACACTGGAGTCTAAAGCAGCGAGACTGTTGAGTGGGCCCTGCACGTGTTAAGGCCGGGGGAGATGGAGACGCGCAGGAGGGTCAGTGTGGGGGTGGAGAGAGGTTGACGAGCAGGAGGAAGCTCAGGTTCAAGGATGCTTGGGCTAAGAGCAATGGCGACCTAGGGCAGGGAGCTGGGGTTGACCTGCCATCTGCCACAGCGAAGCACGTCCGTCCTCCTGACAGTCTGCTGAATAAAGAGATCAGGCCATGAGGCTTCATGCACCAGGGTGGCTGAGCAGAGGGACCGGGAGGTGCCGGGACTGGAGCTGAGTCTCTCTGGGTGCCTGAGGGCGCAGGTGGCAAGGGGAGGATTGGGTCCTTGCTCCAGCCCTGACATGCTGCCGGGGTGCAGGGGCCAGAGACAGCCTGCAAGGGCCAGGAGAATTGCCCTGGTGCAGGCAGAGGGCTGGGCAGCTCTACACAGCTGTGTGGGACACCCCATGAGCCCAGACTGCGAGGGTTTAAGGCCCCTGGGTCTGGGCTGCCTGTGGCGCACTGGAGGACAGTCCCTGTCGGGGAGGGCTGACAATGAGCAGAGCCTCAAGGTGGACAGCCAATGCTACCCGCTCTGCCCCTTCCAGGGGCGCAGGCAGGCTTCCCATCAGGGCACCTCTGTATACCTGCCCCACTAGTCACCCTCTGGCCTCTGCAAGGAGCCCACCTTCCGCTCTCTGCTGCTCCACCCTCCTTGTGTTGCTCCCTCTGGAGCAGTGCTCAGCCGCATGTCCACCTGCACAATGACATTCTGCCACCTGCATCCCTAGCCCTGCTGCAGCCCTGCATGAGGATTAGTTGTGTGCAGTAGCCATGGGCACTTCCAGTGCCATCCAACAGCCGAACTAGTGCCCCGCCAACCCCAGCGCCAGCCCTGCCCCACGGCAGTGAGGAGAGACTCGGAAGGCTTCGTAATTCGTTAGTATTAGTTATAATTGATCAGTTATGAGGCAGCGACTACAGCACAGGCCAGGGACTTAGGCTGCCCAGGGATCTATTCCCGGCACCCTGCCACGTGTGCAGGTGCACGACACTTGAATGACTCAGTCGCCATATCTGTGAAATGGGGCTACTAACATGCCCCATCTTTGTAAAGAGGAGAGAGGGGAGGGCTGGCAGGGCTCTGGCTTGTTTATCACCCCCATTGTAGAATGGGGAGCTCTGCCCGGCAGGGCTGCCCTGGCGTTTGGACACCCCATCACTGCAGGCCGCTCAGCCCTGGGCTTTGGCCCAACCCATGGTAACTATAATGGCCATCCTCCAAGTGTGGCTCCCGCCCAGGGCTGGGTTTTGAATGGGACCCTGCCCCAGTGTTGGGGTGGGGTCTGGGGGCAGATTGAGAAGCAAACTGGGCTCCCTAGCAAGCCGTATGCTCAGGGATTTCATGGATCTCTGATGCTGTGTACCCAGGCCAGCGGGGCGTTGGGGTGAGGCTGCTGCTGGTGCCAGCCGGCCCGCACCACTTGGCTGCTCACAGACTCTCCTGACTGGCCACGCCTGCCTCCGGCCCTGACAATCCCAGGTGCTGGGGACATAGTGGTGCCGCTGAAAGGCCATTTTTGTGCCCGGGGTGACCGGGCTTTGACAGCGCACAGCCCAGCTGACAATTTTTGCTGTGATGCCAATGGGCACATCCCTCCCCTCCCCCCCCCCGGCAGCCTTCATCTCTCTGCACGAAGGGCTCTCTGGGCTGCCACACACCAGGCCAGGCAGGTTTGGAAAACGTCTGTCCTTGACAGAAGCTGGACTGAAGTGTGTGTTTCAGCCCGGTCCTAACAGCTCCCTAGCGCACGCCGAACAGGCTTCTTCACAACCCACCCGCCATGCAGCACTGTGTGCTGGGCCCAAATACAACCTGCCTTGGCCCCCTTCTGCATCGAGGGCTGCAGTAGGCAGATGGTTGCTGAGGCTGGTGAAGGAGACGGAGCATTTCCGCAGCCAGGATCCCCAGCGTGCAGAAGGGAGCAAAGAGTCAGCATGTCCTGTGCTGGCCTTAATCCCACTGTGTAAAATGGGGGTAATGCCCCAGTGGGGTTGTGACGGGCAATTCGTTAGCATTTGTGAAGCTTTCAGACTATGTTTCAGAGCGGTAGCCGTGTTAGTCCCTAAGGTGCCACAAATACTCATTTCTTTATTCAGACTATGGCTACAGCAGCAGAAATCCAGGATTCCTGGGTTTTAGTCCCATCTCCGGGAGGACAGTGACACCTAATGATTACAGCAGGACTCTGGGGGCTAGTTGTTTGTGAATGACACTGTGAAGCTGGACCTGTGTAACTTGCAAATTCGCAGGCATCACTGACATTCTCAAAACTGCTACTCAGCTATTGGTCTCGCTCAATCTTTTCTGCTGCAGTGGCTCGATTTTGTATGAATGAAATATTCATCGGGGAAGAGAGAGTGACGCTGTAGCCTCTGCGTTTGGCACTGCTGCGGCCACTGCTGGAAGCCAGCGTCCTGTTCTGGTGTCCACGGTTCAAGAGGGATGTTGATAAATTGGAACGAGTGCAGAGAAGACCCACAAGAATGATTAAAGGATTTGAACTCCTTACCCTTATGGCTAGAGTTTTAGTCACCGATATTTTTAGTAAAAGTCATGGACAGGTCACAAGGAGCAAACAAAACTGTAGGGCCCGTAACCTGTCCATGACTTGTACTATATACCCCTAACTAAAACTTGGGCTGGGGGTGGTGGTGGATGCTCTGGGGGGGGGGGCAGTCTGAGTGCTGGGAGGTGGTGGTGGCCCAGAACCCCTGCTGGTGCGGCCTCTGTGCATCTCCCTGCACATCTTAGGGGGAGGGAAGGCCGGGGGGCTCAGTGTGCTGCTCCCACTGCAAGCTCCAGCTCTGCAGCTCCCATTAGTTGGGAACCAGAACCAATGGGAGCTGCGAGGGCAGTGCCTCCAAGCAGGGGTAGCGCACATAGCCCCCTGACCCCTCTGCCTAGGAGCTGCAGGAACATGCTGGCCGCTTCCTGAGAGCCCCCCTCCCCCTGAGGTAAGCACCACCCTGCACCCCAACCCTGAGCCCCCTCCCACACCCAAACTGCCCCAGCGGCAGCAGATGCGACTGGCCCAGGGGTTTCCTGATCGGCTCAGGCGGCCTTGGAGCCGACTGCACCAGTCGCTGCAGAAGTCACGGAAAGTCACAGAATCCACGACTTCCATGATCTGCATGACAGACATCGAGCCTGCCGTATAGTGACAAAGTGAGCAACTCTAGTTTAACAAAGAGAAGGTGAAGGGGTGACTTGATCACAGTCTAAGTACCTACGTAGGGAACAAATATTTAATAGTGGGTCCTTCAGTCTAGCACAGGGGTGGCCAACTTGTGGCTCCGGACCCGCATGGAGCTCTTCAGAGGTTAATATGCGGCTCCTTGTATAGATGCTGACTCCATGGCTGGAGCTATAGACGTTAACTGCAGGGCCGGCGACAGAAATTTGGGGCCCCCCTACTCTGATCGTTTGGGGGGCCCCCAGCCCAGCCGGGCCCCCCCCAGCTCAGCCGGCGCCCCCCCCCCAGCTGACAGCGGCTGGCGGCAGCGTGAACTGCCCTTGCTTTCTCCCCCCCCTGCCCTTTCTCTCCCCCCTCCCCGCGCCCTTTCTCCCCCGGACCCGGCGGGGGAAGCCCTACCATGCTGCGGAGCCTCCCCCTGCACTTTCTCCCCTGGACTGCGCCGCTGCCGCTGGCTGGGCTCACTGCTCCTGCCGGGGACACGCACGCTTGTCCGGAGGAGAGCCGCGCCGCCTCCCCGCCCCTTCCCCGCTCTCCAGGCCCGGCGACAAGGGGGGACGACTACGGGTACTGCTGTGTACCGGGGCCCCCCACAGCTGTACCCGTAGTACCCCCCTGTTGCCGGCCCTGCGTTAACTTTACAATGTGCTGTGGGGTGCTCACTGCTCAGTCCCCTGCTCTGCCCCACTCCACCCCCTTCTCCTTCCCCCAGCCTGCCATGCCCTTGCTCTCACCCCCTTCCCACTAGAGCCCCCTGCACTGTGAAACAGGTGGTGAGCGGTGTGGCTGCCGGTGGGAGGGGAAGCTGATGGGATTACTGTGACTCTTTGGCAATGTTCGCTGGTCAGTTCTGGCTCCTTCTCCGGCTGGCCACCCCTGGGCAGAACAGGATCCACTGGTTGGAAGTTGAAGCTAGATTCAGTCAGATCAGTGGGACCCCGCTGGTCATTAACCCCGGAGAATCTACCCCCGCCCTTGCCACGTTCTCCAGCCCTGCCCAGTTGTAAATCCCTAGCGGGTGGTTTTCGAAGAGTCCTGCTCTAGGGAGGACTCGGGGGGCGGGGGGACCCTGCGCCAAGCCAGGCAGAGCCGAGACCTGAACCCGTCTCCCCCTGCCCCCCCAGGCGCTTGGCGACGCGGCCCGAGCTCGCAGCCCCGGGGCGGGGACCGGCCGGAGTGTGGCTCTCCCGGCGGGCTGCACCTGGGCCCAGCCCCCGCCGGCCCCGGGGAGGGGCCGCCAGGCCGCAGGGGAGCGGGGGTGCGCGGCGAGCAGGCGATGAGCTCATCGCGGTCTGGCGGCGGCGGCTGAGAGCGGGGCTGGGGCTGGCGCTGCGCGGGGGGGCGGCCGCACGTCTCCGGCCGGCGCGGCTCGGCTCGGCTCGGCTCGGCTCCCCTCGCACTCCGGCTGCGCGCGGCTCGCCCACTGGCCGCTCCCCCACTCGGGGCCTGGGGCTCGCATGGCTCCGTGACCCTCCCCGGACGCGACTCTCTTCGGCTGGCACCATGCTGGGCTCGGACGCGTGCGAGTTCGGCGGGCAGCTGCTGGAGCTGCTGCGGCTGGCGGTGTGCGCCCGAGGTGAGCGGCCCGGGCCGGGCGGCTCCTCCGGGAGGCAGCGATGTGGGGCCGGCACCACAGCAGGGGTGGGGAGCTGCGGGCCCGGGGCGGTAGGGTGGGGGCGGTGGGGGTGTGGAGGGGCCGGGACCGGGGGTTGTGCAGGAGCTGAGGCGTGTGCAGAGGTAGGGGTGTGTGCACGTGTGCGGTTGTATGGGGGGGTGCATGGGCGGAAGGGGGTGCAGGGGGTGCGTGTGTCTGTGTCGGCAGGGGGTGTGCACAGTGCAGGGGAGTGTGGGTGTGTGCAGGGGCCAGGAGCTGGGGTGTGTGTAAGGATTAGGTGTGTAGGAGCCAGGGTTGGGGGGGTGGGTGGGGGGGCTGGGGGTGCACACACCTCGTGGGTAACTACCTATGCAGTTGGCTGCTCCTAAAGCTGACCCTGGCCAGTGCCCTGCCCTGGGGCGTGAGGGGTTCTCCGTGCCCAGCGGCCCCCGGCACAGCCCCCTCCCCCTGTGCTAACTCCCTGCAGTCTGGGCACAAGGGCTGCGGGCATGTGTGTGGGCTCCGCTGCAGCCAGGCTGCCTTTGATCCGCCCCAGGCCTGGCCGGGGCACTGGGGGTTCGCTGCCCTCTTGCTCTCACCGTTGGATAGATTTGTCTGGATTTTCCATTGTCCTTGCGGGGGATCGAGTGTGGGCACAGAGGGGCAGCCCCGGCAGGGCGGGAGCAAGCACTGGGCGAGCCTTTGTTGTGCTGGGAGGAGCAGATGGGAGGTGGCAGGGCCAGGGCCAGCTCTAGCTTTTTTGCTGCCCCAAGCACGAAAATTGCAACTGTTCCCCCACTTCCCTCCCCCCCCCCCCAAGGCGGCCAGAATGTCACCAAAGTGGGGGGGAGGAGGGGGAGAAGGCAGCTGGAATGTGCTGCCCCAAGATTGGCTGGAATGCTGCCCCTTAAAATGTGCCATCCCAAGCACATGCTTCCTCTGCTGGTGCCTGGAGCCGTCCCTGGGCAGGGAAAGAAAGGGGCGAGACAGTCGGTGCCCACCAGGCCCTTCCCCGTGTGTGAGCTGGTGGGGGATTTGCTGCCAAGGAGGGGTCCTCATGGGTTGAGCCCTTGAGGCAGAGGGCTGATGGGTCACTGGCAGCTGACATGCCAGCCTCTGCCAGGCAGAGCTGCTAAGTCCTTAGGCTGGGGTGTGGACCCATTTGCTGTCCCTGGTGTGGCTCCGGCCTCCGGCAGAACAAAAGTCCCTCATGTCCTGCTGGGAGGGAGGCTCTGCAGGCTCGGAGGAGCTGCTCAGTGCTGACGGTGGAAGGCTGACATGGCCCCCCGGGGGTGCACGGGCTGGGACCCGAGTTCAGCTCCAGAGAGACAAGCCAAGCTCCACAGAGCTGGGCGTGACTGGCTGCAGCTGGCAAAGCCATTGCAAACCCTCTGGAGCAAGGCTGGCTCGCTGACCCCCAGCACCTGCTCCGGCTCGGCCCACTGGGAGCAGTGACCCGGGACCCCAGTCCCAGCCGCTCTCTCAGCACAGCCTCCACTTGTTCCCCTCCCCTAGGGCTCCAGTTGGGAGCAGCTTCCCTTGCTGTTGCCCCAGAGGCCTATGATGACATCTCCCTCCCATGGGAAGCCGGGGGGGGGGGGGGGGGGGGAGGGGCAGGGCCCTGTGTGGAAGAAGGGGGGGACACACCAGGCACAGAGCTGTCTCTGAGCAGGACTATCCCAGCTTCCCTCAGTCTGTCCCTGGGATCACCCCCTGCAGTCCCCTCAGTGGAGCCAGCTGATCTCTGCCTTGGGAGCACGCCACAGGTGCCACTGTGGCCATCCTCCCCCAAGACCCCCTCTCTGGGATTAACAGCCCCCATATCTCTAACCCCTCCTTCCCTTCTCTGGGCCTATCACAACCACTGCCATGGCAACAGGCGGTGATGTCACACACCCAGCGTTATGACTTCACTCAGGAGATTGGGGTGTGGTGGGTGAAGCTCGTGGAGGAGGGAGGGAGAAACTGGTCTGAGCAAGGAACAGGAGGGACTTGCCGTGGGGCACCAGGGGCTCAGAGGATCCCCGCCCCATCTCCCAGCCAGAGGCTGCTCCCCTCTTGGACAGCCCCCTGGCAGGGAGCTGGTAGAGGGCAGAGGAGGCAGCTGCTGGCGAACTCTCTCTCCGTGCCTGGGGTGGGGCTGGGCTGGGCTGCTCTCTGAGTCCGGTGTGTGCCCTGTATTGGAGTGTGGGTGCTGACTGCTTTATAAGGGGGGCAGGACCCACTCGGGGCACTGGGGGCTACATTCTGTGCCCTGGTGCTGGCAGCACCCACAGCATGGGGCACTTGTTCAGCACGGCGCTGTTTGCTGTGGCCCCTCTATCCCAGTGAGCATGTCTGAGGGCTCTGGGGCCTGTTGGCCTGGAGGGAAGCAGGGGCTTTCCCATGAGTTTGTACTTTACAAGTGTCACAAACCAGGCCCTGTGCTGCTGGAGGGTGCTTAGGTGCAGACAGGAATTGGGGGGGGGTGCATGTGTGGAGCCCTCCCAGCTGCCTGTGATGCATTCATTTGGCAGAGCGGCGCCCCATGTGTTCTCCCCTCCAGTGGTGGGCCCCAGAGCACCCACGCCAGGCCCACTGGTGGGGACCAGTGCAGTGAATCGAACCATCCGTTGTCCGTTTCCGCATCCGGAGCGTGCGACTTGCTGCCTGGCCCTTGTTCTGTGCCTGCGGCATTGCGGACGCTCCCAGTGTTGGGGCTCAGGCTGGCGATGGCTGAGAACCTGGGGCTGCTTGGAAGGTGCTTCTCTGCAGCCCAGCAGCCATTGGCGTCAACAGCACAAAGGGGCCACTTGTCATCCTGCGCTCCGTGACCTCGGAACACGTCCCCATGAGGATAAAGGGGGAACAGAGTCCAAGGGCAGAGCAGCTCTGGAAAGACACCACCATGCCCACAGAGCGGCACCTACTCGGCATGGCAGGTTAGTGATTGCCCGGGGGTGGGACAGAGCTCCCGGCTCCCTGCTCTAACCAATAGGCACCCTGCCCCAGAAAGGCCCCGGGCCGTGCACTGCAGTCCCACAGCATGGACTCACATGGCTAGCAACAGCCCCTGGGAAGGGCTCTGTCCTTCCCCCGTGGAGGCAAGCAGAGGCCTTTGCTGTCCACTCGTGCCACGCTGAGTGGGGTCAGAGGGCAAAGCAGCTGTGTGTGGTAAATTCCCTCGCATGACATGGCCCCCAGGACCCCAATGGCCTACCTGAGCGAGGATTCCAGCCCCCAGCACAGGCATGATCTGGAGCAATTCTCCTGCAACTGGGGAGCACCTGCCCCACCCCAGGCCCAGGTGCTCGTCTCACCTCCAGGGAGCACTCTGCAGAGCTCCCCACAGGTACAGTTACCAAGCAACCACCCACCTGGCTGCAACAGCAGCCTGCACCTGCTGCACTATTAATTAACTCTTTGGCTGCCTGACATCATCTTACCAGAGCAGGACGGAGGGGTGTCCCCCACTGAGACAGCAGGTTACAGCAGCTGTGGGGGCACAGGGGTGTGTGTGCCGGGCTTGCAGGACACTGGGCAGTACTGGTGTTTGGACTCAGACCTCAATCCAGAGATTTTGTCCCCCACCCCCATGTTTTAGCAGCACCCAGCCTCCTGGCAGAGCCCTTAGACCAGAGGCTGCAGCAATGGGCCCCACCCAGCCAGGCCAGCAGCTTCCCTATGTCATGGGGAAGTGGGGCTGGGGCAGGGGGTTGGGCAGACCGCAGCCCAGCTGTGCATGCCGGCGTGAGAGAGAGGAGCCGGCTGTGAGATGGGCTCGTTTGGAAGCCAGGCTCACCCTTTGTCATCAGGAACTAAGTCAGCAGCGCTCGGGCACCCCACTCTAGGGTTCACCCCACTCTCCCACCATGCCACAGCCCCAGCTCCACCAACCACCGGCCCAGGAGCACTCAGGGTAGTTGTAGCCTGGCGGTCCCAGGAGACTAGAGAGACAAGGGAGGGTGAAGAGACCCAGAGCTGTGGGGAAGCCTGTCCGCTTCTCTCTCACCAGCAGAAGTTGGTCCAGTAAAAGAGATTCCCCCCCCCCAGTCTCTCCAGGAGTGGGCAGGCTAAAGAGATCCCCCCCCCCCCCAGTCTCTCCAGGAGTGGGCAGGCTAAAGAGATCCCCTCTTCCCCCCCCCCCCCCCAGTCTCTCCAGGAGTGGGCAGGCTCAGGTTCCCAATGGGCTCCTGCTCCTGGCTGGAATAAGTAGAAGGGATTTTGCTTTCTGCTGCGTGCCACTGAATCCTAGTCCAGACAGGCTCCCTGCTCCTGATGTCTGGGTCTCTGCATGAGCCCCTCTTCGTCCTCAGGCGGAGGGGAAAGGGGAGAGCAGGGTTTGCTCTTCATCTGTCCAGTCCTTCCCTGCAGGGCTGGTGCCCAGGCGTGGCTGCGGGCAGGGTCTGACTAGTGAGCTGGCGCAGTCACCAGTCCAGTAGGGTTTTGAACTGTCAGGGTCTAGCAGGGCCTGTGACTGGTCATATACAGGAGGGAAGCCTCTGCAGGAAAATGCTGAGTCAATGTCACTTTCCCATGCATCTGTCCCGGGGTTTTCTCCTTTAACAACCTCTGTGCTCCCAGCTGTTGGCCTGGAGTAGCTGGTGGGTGGTGCTAGGTACCTGCTTCGCTTGTGGAAAATTTGGGGGGAAAACAAATGAAAACCAGATTCTAATTAGTAGAATTAATTCTGGCTTTACACGCTTTCTGTGTCTGCCAAAAGCCGTTAATTGAGGCAGATTGAAGACTCAGATTTTTGAGTGCACAGTCCTCGGGAAATGCAGCATTCCGGTTCTCCTGGCAACCTTAAGTGTTTGTGTGTGTGAATGAGAACCACCCAAGGGTGGGAGGGTCAGGTGAGCAGCTGACAGACCTGCAAAGGCGATGTGACAAATGCGGTGCTTTGTGCTTGGTAAGCGTGGGTGGGAACTGTGATGTCTTGAACTGTTCACTTCCCTGCTTCCAACCAGATGGGTTGTTAACGATGGGATTGGTCAGCACCTTGTGGCAGCTCAGCCTTCCTAGCGTTTCTCCTGGAATGGCGGGATGTCAGTGCTATTCAGGCAAAGGCCAGGCCTGGCTAACTGACCCTCGCTGCACAATTGCACTGGGTGTTTGAACTGGGTGGGGAACCCCCTGCACTTCACCCTGGGATTCTTCTACAAATCACTGGCAAGGCAGCGTGCAGCAAACAGGGCACGTTGGGGAGAGCACTGGCCCTGCACTGTCCAGCTCAGCTAGAGTTATGAAGGTGGGACACTTGCAGTGAATCACTCCCCTGTTCTGTGCAGTCTGGGGACTACTTGCAGAACTTGCTGAGTACCTGGAAAAAGGCGATCAATTCAAGGAAGTGCAAAACTCCTCTTGGATGATTCAGGAGCAGAGGAGACTAGATCTGTTTGTGCAGCACTTTGCACATGGGCGCCTGGTTCATGGCTGGAGCACCTAGCTGCTACTGAAATGCACCTAATAGTTAATGTGCGGCACCTTGCACAGTGAGCTCTTGGATCATAGAAGATCAGGGTTGGAAGGGACCTCAGGAGATCATCTAGTCCAACCCCCTGCTCAAAGCAGGACCAATCCCCACTAAATCATTCCTGCAGGTGACTGCAATGCAGGGGGGGGGGGAGGGGTGTTGGTTGGGACTGAGGTGGTGGCGGCGGGGGGAGGGGGGGTGGTCCAAAGACTAGGCTGTCCCCTCTGCCCAGGCTGCTGTTAGGGTTGCGACTTTGTTCCTGTGGGACAGGATGTGAGCAGAAAATTGCCATGGGGGAGGGGCAAACCTGGACCCTTGCTTCCTCGAGACTCCTGTCCCATCCCCCGCCACCCCACTCCTGTTCTCCCTGGCACCGTTCCCCTCCCCAACAGGCTTCAGGTGCCATGGGGAGGGTACCTTTCCCACCCTCCAGCTTACATCAGCATGTCCAGCCCCAAGGATGGGCACCTGGTTAGCGGGTGAGCAGCCATGGGGCTCTCCCATAGGAGGGTTTGGGTCCCTCCTTGCTCCAAGTGGCTTCTCCTCCCCTCAGATATCATGGCGGACAAGGACAGTGTGACGCTCCCCCTGGAGGAGGAGATGGATGACGTGGACTTGGCGTACAGGGCCCCGGAGAAGAAGACCCTCCAGGAGATCCAGCAGCTGGACCAGGACGACGAGAGCTTGAACAAATACAAGCGGGCGCTGCTGGGGCCCATCCCAGTGGGTGTCGGTAAGGCCCCGGCCCAGTCTGAGGGAGGATGGGAGGGAGTCTCTGTTTAATCCTCACCCGGGGGCAGTACCAGTGGAAGAGGAGCCACGTGGAAAGTTCCTTACCTGACTCCTTTTAGCTCCAGACTCGGAAGAGCAGCTGAGTCCGGTGGGCGGGGTCGTGCCGCATGGGGAAGCGGAACGTCTCCTCCTGGTCTCGTGTCTGTCCCCGGTGAGGAGCGGCCATGTTGAGCTGTGCCCATGTGAGCGGGGGCGGGGGCAGGTACATCACTGCACCTCTCCGGGTCGGAGTGCTGCCCCTCGGGGCTGATCTGTGCCCCCAGACTTCCGAAGGGAACGCTGGTAGCTTTCCATCCACCTCTGAATTGTAACAGCTGTCCAGTGTCAGGTCTGCACTGCGTCTCCTTGGTTACGTTATCACCATGGTAGTTTCCATAGTAACAGTTATGGAGCAACCTTGTACCTTTCATTTGTAGATGACCAAGATGGAGACACCTTCCTGCTGGGAGTCCCTAAGGCAGGGTGGGCAAACTACGGCCCAGATCTGGCCCACCAGCTGTTCTAATCCGGCCCTCGAGCTCCCGCTGGGGAGCTGGGTCTGGGGTTGTTTCATGTGGCTCCTAGAAGCAGCGGCATGGCACCTCTCCGGCTCCTACACATAGGGGCAGCCAGGAGGCTATGCTCTGCACGCTGCCTCCCCCCACAAGCACCACCCCTGCAGCTCCCATTGGAGCAGGGGTGGTACCTGTGGATGGGGCAGGGTGCAGAGCTGCCTGGCCGCATCTCCACATAGGAGCCAGAGAAGGGATATGCCACCTCTTCCGGGAGCCACTTGAGGTAAACGCTGCCTGAATCCTGCACCCCTGAGCCTCCCCACATGCCCCAAGCCCCCGCCCCGATCCTCCTCCCGCTCTCCAAACCCCTTGGTCCCAGCCCGGAGCACCCGCCTCCACCCCAAACTCATTATCCCCAGCCCCACCCCAGAGCCCACACCGCCAACCAGAGCCTCTCACCCCCTCCAGCGCCCCAGTTTTGTGAGTATTTGTGACCCGCCATACAATTTCTGTTCCCAGGTGTGGCCCTCGGGCCAAAACATTTGCCCCCACCTACCCTGAGGCCTAAACCCCCACACAGTGCCCCGAGTGGGGATTGCAGTGTGGTGCTGCATTGTCACCACTATAGCGGGGGCTTGGCTCTCCTGCCCCCTTCCCAGGCTACTGGCTATTCCCCACCGCTGCTTCCTGTGCCCTATCTTGACAGTTGACATCAGCTCCTCTCCTTGGGCAGGAGGGTGAGTGGGGAGCTTGATTCTCTGCGTTAGCCGGCCGGGAGTCCTGTGCCTCTGAACGCTGCGGAGGATGTAGCATTTCTCCGTTTGCGTGGGGCGGCTTTCTCACCCGTGAGCGACGGGCCTGGGTCTGCGCCGCTGCGTGGCCGGAGGGGTGACACATCCAGGCGGCCCCTGTTGTTGTAGGCAATGACGCAGACCGGGAAGAGTGTGAATAAACACCCTGCTGACGGGCAGCGAATGGCTGTGCACCAGGGACCTCCTCCGTACCCCCACAGGGAGATTCAGTGCAAAAGGCTCCATTTGGATACACTTTGATGGAAAATTCTCCAGCCTGTCTCTGCTCTGACAGAGGGAGCTGGTGCCTCCGCTGTGGGGCGTGCCCTGAGCTGGCCAAGAATCCCATGACTGAGTGTGACCGGGGCTGGGGCAGTGACTTGGCCACCTGCCTGGCCAAGTCAGGCTGCAGGTGGCGGGGAACTGGGCACTGCCAGCCCAGCACTGCAGCAGAATGGAGTTTGGTCCGTTTTGACTGCGCGCCCCAGGCTGGGAGGAGGCTGGCTGGGCCGTCAGTAGGAGGGACCCGTGGGCTCTGTAGCCTGGGCAGGTGTTGGCCATGCCCTGCCATCCCAACTTAGTTTGAGCTTTCTGAGCAGAGCCTTGTGGCAGGGCAGCCCTGGACCTGGGACGGGGAGGTGGGCTCTGCTTCTCAGGGTTGTTGGCAGTCATGCCCTCTCTGGGGGCCAAGCTGGGCAGAGGCATAGGGGATGCTAGATGCCTGGTGCAGTGACGCTGCTGGGTGCCCGCCCTTCCTGGACTAGATGTGTTGGATTCATGTTGTTCATTGACATTCACAGTGATTGCTAGATGGGTTTGTTGGACTGGTTTATTGTAGCGATATGAACGATACCAGAGCCGTGGGAGTAGGATGGGGGCATGGTGAGCTACTGCATGGCTGGAGGGGACAGGGGAGGGCGCAGCAGGCAGCAGCTGCAAGGGAAGCCCGGCCTGGAGACAGGCAGCAGGACGACTCTGTCCGCAAGATGCTGCTAAAGTGAAAGGTTTGTTGGCAGAATAAGCCGTGTTCTCTGGGAAAAGCCAGGGGTGGGGGGTCGGGTAACAGCCGTGCCCAGCTACCGACTCTGCCCCTCCTACCATCTCTAGATCCCAGCGTGGCTAACGTCACCTTGACGAGACTGACTCTGCTGTGTGACCAGGCCCCAGGGCCCATCACCATGGACTTAACAGGTGAGCAGGGCCAGCCCAGTGTGCCCCCTGGCTGGGGCAAGGATGCAGGGCAGCAGCTGAATGACCCACCAGCCACTCGCAGGCTAACCTCCGCCCCCCTGGGAGATTCTGCCCTCAGGGAAGGTGCGGGGGGGAGACAGGCCCCATTCGCCCGCAGTCCATCCCTGCTCCTAGGTGTTGGAATCCCAAGGGGATGCTGTCCTGCCCTCTGTGCCCACGTGTCTGGGGAAGGGTGGGCTCTGGGCCCCGGCGGAAGGGGGACAGGGTCAGGCAGGCTGACGGCTCCCCTCTCGCTGGCGCAGGGGACCTGGAGGTGCTGAAAAGCCAGTCGTTTGTGCTGAAGGAAGGGGTGGATTACAGAGTGAAGATCTCCTTCAAGGTGAGCTGAATCTTTAGCAGGCGGTGTGTGGACCCCGGCTGGGCCTGGTGCCCTCACTTGTTACATGCAGGTCAATAAGCACTGCCGCCTCTGGCAGAATGACTGGTCATGATGGGCACTGCCTGGCGGCACTTCCTGGAACATGCCCTTCTGCCTGTGCCCCATGGTGACGTCAGGTCGGTGCAGCGGCAGCCTGTGATGGTGGTGTCACGGAGTGCCCGGGGCGATGGTCTGGAACTTGCTCCCTATGAAGCCAGGTGACTCCGGGGGGGTGGGAGGGGAAGCATCCTCTCAATACACAGCCTGTCTTCAAGGCTAAGAGCTTCACAGCTTCCACTTTCCTGGGTCTGACCTCAGAGCATTCAGCACCTTCTGCCCCTCCGAGCACTTCCCCTAGTGAGCCCGCCCAGGGGGGCGCCCGGGGGAGTCAGAGGGTCCTGCACCCCAAATCCACAGTCAAATGTGACTCTCAGCCAGGTAGTAAAACAGAGGTTTATTCATCGACAGGTACATGGTCTAACACCGAGCTTGTAGATACCCAAACCCCTCAGCTGGATCCATTTTGGGGGCCCTGGGAGGCCAGACCCTGTCTGGGCCTGCCTCCCTTCTGCCCACCCAGCTTCAGACTGAGACTCCGTCTCTCCAGCCACACCCCTGCTTCCCTTTGTCTCTCCTTCCCCAGGCAGGTCAGGTGACCTCCCTTCCCCCCCTGGGGTCAAGTTACAGCTTCAGGTATGGCCACCTTCACAAGAGTCAAAGGAACAATTAAAAGCATTCCTACTCCGTCACAGGTGGCAATTAGAAACTCTAGCTGCCCAGTGCAGTGATGCCGCTGGGTGCCCGCCCTTCCCACTGCGCTGCAGACTGTGCTGCATAAGAGCCAGGCTGAGCTGGAGACTCGCATGCTGGGATGGGAGATGGGGGGCAGGGCAGCGAACGAGCAGGACCTGAGGGCAGATAGAGCCCCTGTGGGTCAGATGCCTCCCTGGTGAGTGCTCAGGGAGGGTCACCGGCAACCGCCCTGTGGCTCTCCCCAGGCTGCTCTCCATGGGGTCTCCAGAGGGAGGTCTCCTCTGGCAGGCATCCCCCTGACCCTGACCCTTTTGCCCTGCAGGTGAACAAGGAGATTGTCTGTGGCCTGAAGTATTTGCATCACACCTACAGGAAAGGCTTGAAAGGTGAGTCTGTACCCCGGCCTTGCACAGGGCTCCTTGGAGGGGCGGGGAAGGGAGACACCCAGCTGGTCATGGCGGGCTCGGCAGTCTGACATGAGGTGGGGGTACTCCTGGTGTTGGTCAAGTACTCTAGCCCCCGGTCCTGAGTCACCACAGACATTTGATCCCCTCCCCCCCCCACACACACACACTGTTGTGACCTAGTGCAGGGTGGGCAAACTTTTTGGCCCAAGGGCCACATCAGGGTTGCAAAATTGCATGTATCTGTAATCCACCCCAATAGGAAGGCTGTGCCGCCCCAAACAGCCTTGCCCCGCCCCCTATCTGAACCCCTCCCACTTTCTGCCCCCTGACTGCCCCCCTCAGAACCTCCTACCCATCTAACCATCATTGCTCCTTGTCCCCTGACCACCCCCTCCTGAGACCCCCACCCTAACTGCCCCCCCCAGAACCTCACCCCTTTTACAACCCCCCTTGCTTCCCGACCCCTGTCCACATCCCTGCCGCCAATAGACCCCCAGGACTCCCACACCCTATCCAACCCTCTCTCATTCCCTATCCCCTGACCACCACCCCAGAACCTCCGCCCCATCCAACCACTCCCTGCCCCTTATCCAACCCCCTGGCCCGGCCGGAGCCAAACACGGTGCCCTGCAGGAGCACACGGCCCCGCCCCGCAGAGTGTTGCCCATACGGTGTGGCTGTGGAGGAGTAGGCACTGCGGGGGAGGAGGGAAGGCAGGGGGTGGGCCGGGGTCTAGCCTCCCTGGCCGGGAGCTCAGGAGCAGGACAGGACAGTCCTGCGGGCCGCATGTGGCCCACCCCGATCTAGTGTCTGCTCCAGAGCATTCGCCCCTGTTCATGCTGACAGCTCCCCCTTCTCTCTCTGTGCCCAGTGGATAAAGACGTCTACATGATGGGCAGCTATGGGCCCCGCGCCCAGGAGTACGAGTTCCTGACCCCCCCAGACGAGGCCCCCAAGGGCGTGCTGGTGAGAGGCACCTACCACATCAAATCCTTCTTCACCGACGACGACAGAACGGACCATCTCTCCTGGGAGTGGCACCTCTGTATAAAGAAGGACTGGAAGGATTGAAGCTCCCCTCCCCCCTGACCCTCCCCCATCCAGACTCTAACATGAATTAGTGGCAAATGAGCCTTACTGCAAACACAGGGGCTCTGGGGCCGCTTCCTAGGCCTGGCCCAGTCAGGCAGCCAAACAGGGCACCACACCCCCTGCTCTAGTGCTTCTCTCCCCTCTGCAGTCGCGTCCCCCACTTAGTACACTGCCCCAAGCAGGCTGCTGAGCCCTAGTCTGTGCCCCGCCCTGGCAATCCCTCAGTCCCACCCCTGCCCACTCCTTGTTCTGTGCCTCTCTTTACCTTGTAAGGAACAGGGAGTGCAGGACTCCCCCTCGACTCTGCTGCTGCCCAGCTCCCCGCAGCATGGCCTGGAGTTCACTGTGCCCCCAGCTGCGGGTATTGGGGGCCTCCTGCCACTTTCACAAGGTTCTTCCAAACAGCCCCTCCCAAACATCCCCCCCCCCCACTGCCTCGGAGAGGTCTCGTGTCAGCGTTAGCTTGCCACTGCTGGCAGGGTGCCTTGCATCAGCCTTGGGGGGCTCCCTGAGTCTGTCCCATGCTGAGGAGCAGCCGGAGGGTTTAGTGGCTTAGCCCAGCCCCCCCAGTGATGGCTGTGGATGTGAAGTCCCCGGCTGTCTGCCTCTGAAGAGAGCCCACTGGGAGCTGTTGTGCCACCCTCGGCCTGGAGCTCTGTGTTGCCCGTCTGGCCATGCCAGCTTGCCTTACTCCACTCATTGCAAGCTCGCACCTTGCCCCCACAGCCAGCTCCCGCCTCTAGCAAAGCCCAGGGCCCCTTGCATTTGGTTCACAGGAAGGTGGGCTCACCCTTTGGGGATCAGACTCCCAGGGCGGGGTTGGGGGTATTTTGAATACTGACTCTGGCATGCCCATCACTGGCTCTGTAGTGAGCGAATGGGTCAGCGCTCTGGGTGAGGGTGTCCCGGTTGTGTAAGGGGTTGTGCTAGCTCACAACTCTGTGTCTGCTGGGCCAGCGTGGTCCTTAAGGGCCCCCCGAACGCGACTGTATTGGCCCTTCCTGTCCTGCCAATCCCCCTGACTGCTCTTAGTCGTTATCATTAAACATTACCGCCCTCTCTTTGACTTACAACCGTGTAGGTTCACACGCCAGCTGAGCCCTGCACCTGGGGCCAGGGATTTATAATACATGTTGGGCTCTCACTTGGCCTCCTGCCTTCAGGGTCATATTAGAGGGTGTTTGCTGCACCCAGCAATGCTGGAGCCCCTGACAACTGCTCTCCAGGAGCCTGCAGGGCCCTAAGAAAAACACCCCCCGGGGTGAGACTGGCAATGCAGTCAGGAGAGCTGGCAGTGCCTGGCGCAGGCTGCTAGGCCAGGAGTATGGACCTTGTTGCTCTGGGCACTGGAGCCAGCCTGCCACCCCTGCTCTGGGTGGATCTGCTTTATCGGCCCCTGCCCCACCACAGTGCCCCACTGCTGCGTGCGTTTGTGTAATGGGGCTGGGTCCTTCACAGAGTCTCTCTCTCCCCTGTGTGTGTGTGGGGGGTGGGGGGTGTCTGACAACTCCCACCCCTGAGTTGCCTGGGCCTCCTCACCACCTGCAAACTCAGGGAAGAGGAGGGCTGAGGTCCTCCAAGCACCTGCCCCTTGGCTGGTGCTTTCAAATACTCCTGCCCAGTGCCGTTTGCCCTTCAGGGCCCCGCAGCCCCTGGTCTGGGCTCCTACTCCTACGAAGGCAGCCGCTGAGCTGTGGTGCGCTGTGCCTGCTGGCTCCCCACGCTGCCCTGCGCTCGGGCGCGGATTGCGGTGGGATGACGTCTAGTGCAGAGGAAGCCGTGGCCAGCCCAGGCTGTGCTGCAGGGGCCTAGTCCTGGCTGCCGAGCCTCTGACCACCACTGATTGGCAGGTGACTTCTGTGTCTGACTAGTGCCTGGAAGGGCTACCCAGGGGCCTGCTGCTGGCCTCAGCACCCGCTGCTCCTGCCAAGGCGGGGGCAGGGCCACGGGGCTGGTAGGAGTTGTGCTGCTGAGGGTGCCAGTGGGAGCAGCCCCTGAGTGGCCAAGAGGAGAGCTGCACTGAGGGGAGCCTGGTACTGCTCCAAGTTTCCCCACAGCTCCCCTGCCCCACCCCCTACAAACATACTGGGGGTGGGGGAGCTGGGCTCCCCACAGACTCACAGCGGGGCAGGGAGGGGCGAGCATTACTTTTGTGGCCTTTGCCCCGGCTGGGGGCTCTGCTGCCGGGGGCTCTCTGCTGTGCCCGGGGCTGTCTCCTAACAGCTACGGGGTCCTGCTCTTGTCCCTGCAGGTCCCACCGGAGTAAATGGGCCGCCAGCCAGCTCCAGCTCCACTGCACCCTGGGCACAGATGCCAGCTGCAACTGGAGCCCCAGGGCCTCTGCTGCCCAGAGAGACCCAGACCCATGGGCCCCGTGAGGCTGAATGTTCCACCTGCACATTCCTCCGGGGTACCCGTCTGTCAGCCCTGGCAGCTGCCCATCCCGCTGTCACCTCCCCCCCCCCACACACACACGCAGTGTACCCCTGCCTTAGGCCGTGGCCATTGCTACCGTAGGCTAACGCCCTCTCCCTGGGCCACCGCTGACACTCTATTGGAAAAGTCTCTTTGTCCAGGCCTGGGACACTGCTGCCCTCCCCTCGCCCAGACCCGGGGCACTGCTGCCGTGTCTCGGAGCTGACCGGGCAGCCAGCAATGTTGTGGGCGGGGGGGCATGGTATGGGGTTATGCGTGGTGCTGTGCACATGGCTGGCAGCACTCTGCTCCTGCCCCCAGCCCAGAGCTCAGGCAGGATCCCTGGGTGCCAGCTGGGCAAGGGTGTGGCTGGCAGCTGCCCACCCTCCACTAGGTCATTGTTGGGGCCGTTTCCTTGTGCTGGGGCGGGTGTGGGAGTCCTCAGAGCCCAGATCCTAGGGGTGAGTGTGGTAGGAGCTGCGCCCAAGGGAGGGTGCCAGGGGATCTGCTGCCCTGCCCCAAGACAGAGTGCAGTGGGCACTAGCCTTTGTTCTTCACAGTCCCCAGCCAGGGCTTGAGAAGTGGGCTGGGAAATAGCTCCTACAGCCACCTGCTCATTCCTGGCTGGACGCCTTATCTGAGGCCGATCAGCCAGTAACAAAGGGACACGAGCGCCACGGGCCAGGCGCCACCCGCTTCTCCGCGCTCTTATCTGCCCCCCTTGCCTGGAGAACGCCTTCTCCTGCTGGTGGCCAGCGCGCCGCTCGCCCGCTCTCCGCGCTGTCACCATGGGCTGCTCCAAGTCCCAGCTGCTTGTGGTCCTGCTGCTGTCGCTGGCCTGGCTGGTGCCCGCCTGGGGCCAAGACAAGGACACCCAGCTCGAGGAGGGGGTAGTGGAGGAGGAAGAGGAGGCTGTTGCGTCGGACGAGCTCCTGGAGGAAGAGGACGTCTTGGTGCTCCATCAGCACAACTTTGCGCAAGCCCTGCATGAGCACCGCCTGCTGCTGGTGGAGTTCTGTGAGTTGGGGCGGGGTGGGGACACGGCTCAGGCCAGGCAGCGGGACCAGCAGCAGCCTGGGACATAGCCCCAGCCAGCTGCCCAGCTGGGCTCACGGCAAACCCTGAGCGCTGCCACTTTGAGCCCTGGGCAGGGGCCCCATAGATGCCTGCTCCATTCTGGGGTTAGCCCTGTGCATGCCCTGCTGGTTACTGGCTCACAGGAGCCCTGGCTACGGGGATGGTGGCCGTGGCTGTCAGCAGAGGGGCTTGGCCCTGTCACTGCCAGTGGGACCCTGGGCGTCTGTGCACCGAGCGCCAGGGAGAGCAAAGAGTGGCTGCCCCGTGCTTGGCTGCCCTTCAGCAGAGGGCTCAGGTGGTGGCTTTCCCAGGGTGTCCTGGCCTGAGGGAGGCGACACTGGCCAGTTAAACATTAATGTGCAGGCAAAGCTGCGCCCAAGGCCCCATGACTGCCCCTCCCCCCCCCCCCCCCGCAGAGAGTCACAGGAGCTGGGGGGCGGGGGGGGGGGCGGAAGAGTGGCACAAGCACAGCCACAGAGCCAGAGCTGTGATTAGACCCAGGCAAGCAACGTCATGAGCCTGGCCTGGGCGCAGAGCCTCCCCTCCTCTCCTCTGCCCCGGGCACAGATCCCGCCAGGGGCTCCCCTGGGCACAGCTCCGAACATGCTCTCTGGGCACAGGTCCTGATGCGTTGTCCCCTGGTGCTCTCCTGGGGCCTGGGTGCAGATCTTGCCATGTTCTTCTCTGGGCACCGCTCCTGATGTGCCCTCTCCAGGGCCTGGGCGCAGAGCCCGCCTCCCCCCCATTTCTTCTGGGGGGAGGGGGGGAGGGCTCCGCGCCAGTCACCGCCTGAAGTGTCTCCTTGCTCCAGTGCGTGCGGGTAGGTGGGTGGTGGTTGCTCTGCAGGCTCTGGCTGGACCAGGCATCGCCCTCAGGGCCCAGCGTCAGAGCCAGCGTCGGTGAAGTGAGCATGTGGCATGGCACTCCCAAGCATGGCCCCACAGGGCTCCCAGCTGGCCAGGGTCCCAGCATACTGGCTGTGTGGGAAGGGGGCAGGGCGGCCCAGCTGGGCACTGCTGCCTCTGGGGCCAGGCCAGGCTGCTTTTTAGGCCCAGCAATGGTGGTGGTGGTGGGGGGGGGGGGTGTCACCCTTGCTGGGAGTCTGTGACCCGCACAGAGAAGCCTCGTAGCCCTGAGGGGCCTGTCCCCAGGCACCCAACCACACCCCTGGCAGCCTGCTGAGCAGCACCGTCCCACCCTATTGGGTAGCATGAGAGTGGGCAGAGCACCGAGGACTGAGAGGCAGGACAGGGTGTGTTGTGCTTCTAGTTCCAGGCCCTGAAGCAGGCTGAGTAGCCCCCCCCCCCAACCCCTCACTCTGCCCCAGTGGGAGCCCTGCCCTCCAGGGGGCTGGCAGACGGGCCAACCACAACCCGTAACCACAACCCGCTAAGGGTGACAGCTGGGCAAGGCCGGGCAAACCTGGGCTGTGGTAGGGGCAAGTCTGTGCGACACCCCCCCCTCCCGCCCCACTCTGGGTGCTCATGCCACCCCTCTCCCAGCTCCCAGCAGGCCTCAGGCTGTGCCAGGGACCCCTGCTGGACTCTGCCCTCGTCTGCCCAGGATTGTGAGGGGTAGGGCAGCAGAGCGTGAGGTGGTGGAGCCACCCCGGAAGGATTTCAGCTGGGGGGGGGGAGGGCAGGATAGGATGCTGGGGGCTGCTCCAGGCAGAGCTGGAGGGTCTCACCTGCTCAGTCTGCCCCTTTCTCGCAGACGCCCCCTGGTGCGGGCACTGCCAGGCCTTGGCCCCTGAGTTCACGCGTGCCGCTGGCATCCTGAAAAATGACTCCGCGGGCCTGCGGCTGGGCAAGGTGGATGCGGTGGAGGAGACAGAGCTGAGTGCCGAGTTCGGCGTCACCGGATACCCGGTGCTGAAGCTCTTCCGAGACGGGAATCGCACACACCCCATAGACTTCACCGGTACAGTCTGACACTGGGGCATGGTGGGTCTGGGCAGGTAGCATCAGCCAGCACAGCCTTGGGGTGGGGGTATGGAAAAGGGGGCTGTGGGTTGGGGGGGGGGCTGTGTGTTTGGGGGATTTGTGGTACAGGGTGGGGCTGTTGGTTGGGATGCTGAGGGGGGGCTTCAGTGTGTGTGTGGGGGCAGGGGTGTGTGTGTGTGTGTGGGTTTCGGGCATGGGGGTTTGCGGGGGGGGGTTATAGGTTTGCAGTGGGTGTGGGTGTGTGGGTTGTAGCTAAGAGTGCAGGGCAAAGGCGAGGCTGTGAGCGGGGGTGGGGGGGGTTCAGTGTGGGCTGTGGGTAGTGTGCTCATGGGGCTGTGGGGGGGAGAGCGCGGGTTGGAATGTGGGGAGGGCTGTGGGTTGGGATGTGGGGGGAGGGCTTTGGGGGAATCAGATTGTCGGGGGGCAGACTGTGGCTGTGCGGTGCAGAGGAGGGGTTGTGGAGGGTATTTGCAGTGCAGGGGGGCTGTGTGTGGGGCTGTGGGGGACTGTGGCTGTGCGGTGCAGAGGAGGGGTTGTGGAGGGTATTTGCAGTGCGGGGGGCAGTGGGGGACTGTGGCTGTGCGGTGCAGAGGAGGGGTTGTGGAGGGTATTTGCAGTGCGGGGGGGCTGTGGGGGACTGTGGCTGTGCGGTACAGAGGAGGGGTTGTGGAGGGTATTTGCAGTGCAGGGGGCGGCTGTGGGGGACTGTGGCTGTGCGGTGCAGAGGAGGGGTTGTGGAGGGTATTTTCATTGGGGGGGCTGTGGGGGACTGTGGCTGTGCGGTGCAGAGGAGGGGTTGTGGAGGGTATTTTCAGTGGGGGGGGGCTGTGGGGAACTGTGGCTGTGCGGTGCAGAGGAGGGGTTGTGGAGGGTATTTTCAGTGGGGGGGGGCTGTGGGGGACTGTGGCTGTGCGGTGCAGAGGATGGGTTGTGGAGGGTATTTGCAGTGCTGGGGGGCAGTGGGGGACTGTGGCTGTGTGGTGCAGAGGAGGGGTTGTGGAGGGTATTTGCAGTGCGGGGGGGCAGTGGGGGACTGTGGCTGTGCGGTGCAGAGGAGGGGTTGTGGAGGGTATTTGCAGTGCGGGGGGGCAGTGGGGGACTGTGGCTGTGCGGTGCAGAGGAGGAATTGTGGAGGGTATTTGCAGTGCGGGGGGGCAGTGGGGGACTGTGGCTGTGCGGTGCAGAGGAGGGGTTGTGGAGGGTATTTGCAGTGTGGGGGGGCAGTGGGGGACTGTGGCTGTGCGGTGCAGAGGAGGAATTGTGGAGGGTATTTGACGTGCGGGGGGGCAGTGGGGGACTGTGGCTGTGCGGTGCAGTGGAGGGATTGTGGAGGGTATTTGCAGTGCAGGGGGGCAGTGGGGGACTGTGGCTGTGTGGTGCAGAGGAGGGGTTGTGGAGGGTATTTTCAGTGGGGGGGGCAGTGGGGGACTGTGGCTGTGCGGTGCAGAGGAGGGATTGTGGAGGGTATTTGCAGTGCAGGGGGGCAGTGGGGGACTGTGGCTGTGTGGTGCAGAGGAGGGGTTGTGGAGGGTATTTTCAGTGCGGGGGGGCAGTGGGGGACTGTGGCTGTGCGGTGCAGAGGAGGAATTGTGGAGGGTATTTGCAGTGCGGGGGGGCAGTGGGGGACTGTGGCTGTGCGGTGCAGAGGAGGGGTTGTGGAGGGTATTTGCAGTGTGGGGGGGCAGTGGGGGACTGTGGCTGTGCGGTGCAGAGGAGGGGTTGTGGAGGGTATTTTCAGTGGGGGGGGCTGTGGGGGACTGTGGCTGTGCGGTGCAGAGGAGGGGTTGTGGAGGGTATTTGCAGTGGGGGGGCCTGTGGGGGACTGTGGCTGTGCAGTGCAGAGGAGGGGTTGTGGAGCGTATTTTCAGTGGGGGGGGGCTGTGGGGGACTGTGGCTGTGCGGTGCAGAGGAGGGATTGTGGAGGGTATTTGCAGTGGGGGGGGCTGTGGGGGACTGTGGCTGTGCAGTGCAGAGGAGGGGTTGTGGAGGGTATTTTCAGTGGGGGGGGCTGTGGGGGGACTGTGGCTGTGCGGTGCAGAGGAGGGGTTGTGGAGGGTATTTGCAGTGCGGGGAGGCTGTGGGGGGACTGTGGCTGTGCGGTGCAGAGGAGGGGTTGTGGAGGGTATTTTCAGTGGGGGGGGGCTGTGGGGGACTGTGGCTGTGCGGTGCAGAGGAGGGGTTGTGGAGGGTATTTGCAGTGCGGGGGGCAGTGGGGGACTGTGGCTGTGCGGTGCAGAGGAGGGGTTGTGGAGGGTATTTGCAGTGCGGGGGGGCAGTGGGGGACTGTGGCTGTGCGGTGCAGAGGAGGGGTTGTGGAGGGTATTTTCAGTGGGGGGGGCTGTGGGGGGACTGTGGCTGTGCGGTGCAGAGGAGGGGTTGTGGAGGGTATTTGCAGTGCGGGGAGGCTGTGGGGGGACTGTGGCTGTGCGGTGCAGAGGAGGGGTTGTGGAGGGTATTTTCAGTGGGGGGGGGCTGTGGGGGACTGTGGCTGTGCGGTGCAGAGGAGGGGTTGTGGAGGGTATTTGCAGTGCGGGGGGCAGTGGGGGACTGTGGCTGTGCGGTGCAGAGGAGGGGTTGTGGAGGGTATTTGCAGTGCGGGGGGGCAGTGGGGGACTGTGGCTGTGCGGTGCAGAGGAGGGGTTGTGGAGGGTATTTTCAGTGGGGGGGGCAGTGGGGGACTGTGGCTGTGCGGTGCAGAGGAGGGGTTGTGGAGGGTATTTGCAGTGGGGGGGGGCTGTGGGGGACTGTGGCTGTGCGGTGCAGAGGAGGGGTTGTGGAGGGTATTTGCAGTGCGGGGGGGCAGTGGGGGACTGTGGCTGTGCGGTGCAGAGGAGGGGTTGTGGAGGGTATTTGCAGTGTGGGGGGGCAGTGGGGGACTGTGGCTGTGCGGTGCAGAGGAGGGGTTGTGGAGGGTATTTGCAGTGGGGGGGGCTGTGGGGGGACTATGGCTGTGCGGTGCAGAGGAGGGGTTGTGGAGGGTATTTGCAGTGGGGGGGGGGCTATGGGGGGACTGTGGCTGTGCTGTGCAGAGGAGGGGTTGTGGAGGGTATTTGCAGTGCGGGGAGGCTGTGGGGGGACTGTGGCTGTGTGGTGTAGAGGAGGGGTTGTGGAGGGTATTTGCAGTGCGGGGGGGCAGTGGGGGACTGTGGCTGTGCGGTGCAGAGGAGGGGTTGTGGAGGGTATTTGCAGTGCGGGGAGGCGGGGCTGTGGGGGACTGTGGCTGTGCGGTGCAGAGGAGGTGTTGTGGAGGGTATTTGCAGTGCGGGGAGGCTGTGGGGGGACTGTGGCTGTGTGGTGCAGAGGAGGGGTTGTGGAGGGCATTTGCAGTGCAAGGGGGCAGTGGGGGACTGTGGCTGTGCGGTGCAGAGGAGGGGTTGTGGAGGGTATTTGCAGTGCGGGGGGGGCTGTGGGGGACTGTGGCTGTGCGGTGCAGAGGAGGGGTTGTGGAGGGTATTTGCAGTGCGGGGGGGCAGTGGGGGACTGTGGCTGTGCGGTGCAGAGGAGGGGTTGTGGAGGGTATTTGCAGTGCGGGGGGGGGGCAGTGGGGGACTGTGGCTGTGCGGTGCAGAGGAGGGGTTGTGGAGGGTATTTGCAGTGCGGGGGGGCAGTGGGGGACTGTGGCTGTGCGGTGCAGAGGAGTGGTTGTGGAGGGTATTTGCAGTGCGGGGGGGCAGTGGGGGACTGTGGCTGTGCGGTGCAGAGGAGGGGTTGTGGAGGGTATTTGCAGTGTGTGGGGGGGCTGTGGGGGACTGTGGCTGTGTGGTGCAGAGGAGGGGTTGTGGAGGGTATTTGCAGTGTGTGGGGGGGGCTGTGGGGGACTGTGGCTGTGCAGTGCAGAGGAGGGGTTGTGGAGGGTATTTGCAGTGGGGGGGGCTGTGGGGGACTGTGGCTGTGCGGTGCAGAGGAGGGGTTGTGGAGGGTATTTGCAGTGCGGGGGGGCAGTGGGGGACTGTGGCTGTGTGGTGCAGAGGAGGGGTTGTGGAGGGTATTTGCAGTGTGTGGGGGGGGCAGTGGGGGACTGTGGTTGTGCAGTGCAGAGGAGGGGTTGTGGAGGGTATTTGCAGTGTGTGTGGGGGGCTGTGGGGGACTGTGGCTGTGCGGTGCAGAGGAGAGGTTGTGGAGGGTATTTGCAGTGCGGGGGGGCAGTGGGGGACTGTGGCTGTGCGGTGCAGAGGAGGGGTTGTGGAGGGTATTTGCAGTGTGGGGGGGGCTGTGGGGGACTGTGGCTGTGCGGTGCAGAGGAGGGGTTGTGGAGGGTATTTGCAGTGCGGGGGGGGCTGTGGGGGACTGTGGCTGTGCGGTGCAGAGGAGGGGTTGTGGAGGGTATTTGCAGTGCGGGGGGGCTGTGGGGGACTGTGGCTGTGCGGTGCAGAGGAGGGGTTGTGGAGGGTATTTGCAGTGCGGGGGGGCAGTGGGGGACTGTGGCTGTGCGGTGCAGAGGAGGGGTTGTGGAGGGTATTTGCAGTGCGGGGGGGCAGTGGGGGACTGTGGCTGTGCGGTGCAGAGGAGGGGTTGTGGAGGGTATTTGCAGTGCGGGGGGGCTGTGGGGGACTGTGGCTGTGCAGTGCAGAGGAGGGGTTGTGGAGGGTATTTGCAGTGCGGGGGGGCAGTGGGGGACTGTGGCTGTGCGGTGCAGAGTAGGGGTTGTGGAGGGTATTTGCAGTGCGGGGGGGGGCAGTGGGGGACTGTGGCTGTGCGGTGCAGAGGAGGGGTTGTGGAGGGTATTTGCAGTGCGGGGGGGCTGTGGGGGACTGTGGCTGTGCGGTGCAGAGGAGGGGTTGTGGAGGGTATTTGCAGTGCGGGGGGGGCAGTGGGGGACTGTGGCTGTGCGGTGCAGAGGAGGGGTTGTGGAGGGTATTTGCAGTGCGGGGGGGCTGTGGGGGACTGTGGCTGTGCGGCGCAGAGGAGGGGTTGTGGAGGGTATTTGCAGTGGGGGGGGGCTGTGGTTTGCAGTGCGGGAGGAGCTGTGGGGTCTTGGGCTGTGGTACGGTGACATCTCCGGCGGGTGACGTGCGGCGGTGCTGCGCGCAGGGCAGCGGGACGCCGAGGGCATCGTGCGGTGGATGCGGCGGAAGGCCGGCCCCAGCGCGGAGCTGCTGCAGGACGAGGCCAGTGCCCAGGAGTTCATCGCGTCCCAGGATGTCGTCGTCGTTGGGTTCTTCAAGGTGCGGGGCCTGGTGGGCAGGAGGGGCGGACGTGGGGCCTGGCAGAGCTGCCGGGGGTGGTGCCTGGCCAGCCTGGGTTCAGCATGCCCCTGGGCTGGGTCAGGCGGTGGGTGTCTAGGTGGAGACTGTCTGACGGGGCCAGTGTCCACACCACAGTGCCCCCATGGAGGCCCTGAGCTTGGCCAGGAGGTGCCACAATCCAATGCCAGCCCTGTGGGCATGCTGTGGGTGAGCCCTCCAGGAACCCCCCCTCCCATACCCACCTCTCAAAAGAGCCAGCACCTCCCCTTCCTGGTGCCCCAGTGGTGCCACATGCCAGCCCTGCCCGCTCAGCCCAGCCCCTCCCCCATCTGCTGGGTGAGGGGGCAGGGCACCATCCCCGTGGCACCAGCACCATGGCAGTGTGGTTGTGGGTGCCATGTTGCTTGCTGTGGCTTATAGGCTCCACAGGCTGCAGCACCATGTTAGATGGCGGGTACGTTTCATTATTGGGCTGCTGGGGAACTGGTCTGGGTGGGCAGCGCAGTGTGTCCCCCCCCCCCCCCCCAGCCCAGCTCAGGGCCTGTGACGGTGCTGTTCCTGGTGAGATCCAACTGTGAGTGTCAGATCAGGACAGATTGCTTCCAAAGGGGCAACTACAGCCCAAAGCTGGGGTTTTCCACACTAAGGCAAACCAAACCAGCCAAACAGAAAAGACTTTGGTTTCGCCCCACTGGCTAACCACAAGTCACACAAGCAATTCCCTTAGACACTTCAGCTTCCCAGTATCACCACCACCAGCCACCTGTCCTGGGGATCAATGGTTATGAAAACCAATACCCCAAATAAAGAAAACGGTTCTCCCCAATTCCAAAGAATCAGGCCACAGACCCAGGTCAATATACAAATCAGATCTTCCCACAAATCACGATGTTGCCAATCCTTTAGAATCTAAAGGTTTATTATGCAAGGGAAAAGGTATAGGTGAGGGTTAGGAATGGTTAAAAGAAATCAATTACATGCAGTAATGGCACATCTCTTGGTTCAGGCTTGCAGCAAAGGTAGAATAACTGCAGGTTTAATTTAAAGTCTTTAGAAAGCATCCCATTTAGGGATGGGTCAGCACCTTAGTTCAGAGTTCACCTGTGTAGCAAAGTCCATTCAGAGCTGGAAGCAAGACAGGCTGCAGGCTGGAGGTAGAAGACAAAAAATGGAGGACGTTCTTCCAGGCTTTATAGACTTCCTCCTGTGGGTGAAGACCCGCCTCCTCCTTATGCAGAGTCTGGTTGCAAACTGCAGGCCCACAGCCACATGGTCCAATTCCCAGACTCTCAATGGTTCAGTTTTTGCCCAGGCATGTCCCATGCCTGGGGAGGCTCCTCGGGTGTGGACAGAGTTAATTGTGCAGTTAATGGCCCCTTAATGGGCCATCAGGCAGGCCATTCAAGTTAACACCAGCTTGCCTGAGATTCCACCCAGAAACCAAGCATAAGCTTGAAGTACAAAGATATACACACACACACACATCAATGGCATATTCATAATCCGCCCTCCATAACCTGGTCATAGACACCTGTTATGACCCCTTCACATAATATTTGGTACCCCAATGATCTATATGGTACCCAATAATTCCAGTAATGTGACAGGGCCTCGCGGGGTATTCACAGGACCTGCAGAGCAAGGCTGCGCAGGGCTTTTATGATGTTGCCAGTGACGCTGTGGACGTGACCTTCGGGGTCTCCAGCCGGATGGAGCTCTTCCAGAAATACAGCGTCACCCCCGACGCCGTCTGCCTCTTCAAGAAGGTGAGACGGGATGGGGCAGGGCACCTGGCACTGACCTTACCCATCTACAGCCCAGCAGAGACATGGGGATTCATGGAGGATAGGTTCATCAATGGCTATGGGCAGGGATGGTGTCCCTAGCCTCTGTTTGCCAAGAGTTGGGAATGGGCAATGGGATGGATCACTTGATGCTCACCTGTTCTGTTCATTCCACTGGGGCACTTGGCACTGGCCACTGTCAGTAGAGACTAGGTGGCCCTTTGGTCTGACCCAGTAGGGCCAGTCTTACGGGCCACCCAGAGATGGGCATGAGCACTAGCCTCAGCAGGTGACAAGGTGGGTACGTTGGGGTGGGCAATGCCTCTTAAGATGGGGGGGGCTAACGTAACGGCCAGGGCAGGGCATTTTCCCAAGGCTGTTGCCCCAGCAGGACAGGGCCCCCAGCGGGTGCCCTGCTAGTGCAGGAGGCAGCCGGGGGGGGGGGGGAAGGGGGCGGCGGGGGGGCCCTGCCCAGCCCAGCCTCTCCCAGCTTTGGCTCCATGATCGCGGTATGTGGCCCTGCCCCTTGGTTTATTGCAGTTTGATGAGAAGCGGGTGGATTTCCCTCTGGACGCGGAGCTGGGCCTGAACAAGGAGGAGCTGTCCCGCTTCATTGCCCTGCACAGCCTGGAGCTGGTGATGGAGTTCACCAGTGAGGTGAGACCTCCCCCTGAACCCCCCCATGAGAACAGCCCCAGAGAGACCCACCAGGCCGTACCCCAGGGGGCTTTACACAGACAGTGCGCTGCAGGACAGGGCTGGTGGAGGGATTACAGCCCTCTCGTGTGTGTGAGCTGGGCAGGCCGAGGGCACATTGCTCTCTGAACAGGACGGAGGGTGTCTGTGGGGGTCCATGGCTTGCTGCATGGCCAGGTGTGGAGGGGGAATCACAGCTGGGATGTGTGTGTGGTGGGAAATGAGGGGCTCACATCTCGGGGTTTAAGTGTGGATTGCAGCCAGGGTACTGGGCAGGGCTGACGTAGGGCACACTGCTCACTGCACAGCCGGGAGGGAGGGAGGTGTGTGTGTGTGTGTATATATATATAATATATATATTGCGGGGCACTGGTGTGGGCAGACATGCTCATGGAGAGTGTCCAGACACACTAGGCCCTTCCCAAGCCCTGGGGGCTGCAGCCGGTGCCCCAGGTCCGTGCGGTAGTTGCTGCAGGAGTGGGCGTGTGGGGTCCCTTCCCACCCGTTCCACTGGCCAGCAAACCCTCGTTCTCTCCCTAGAACTCACCCAAGATATTTGGGGCAAAAATCCTCAACCACCTGCTGCTGTTTATTAACAAGACTCTGGAGCCCCACCTGGAGATCCTGGGCAGCTTCCGGGCAGCCGCCCCCCCGTTCAGGGGCCAGGTAACCAACTAGCCACGTCCCTGCTAGCAGGGCACGGACCCTGTGAGCTGCAGCCTCTGAGCCCAGCATGCCCCACTCATCTGGCCTGGCCAGGACAGGCAGGCTGCTCCCAGCTGGCAGGGCTCTCGCCAGGGCTGTGGGCTGATCTGGGCGGGGCTCAGTCCCAGGGCTGGGGAGGGGACCGTCGGGCTGGTCTGGGCAGGGGCTGGGGAGGGGACGGTCGGGCTGGTCTGGGCGGGGGCTGGGGAGGGGCTGGTCTGGGTGGGGGCTGAGGAGGGGACGGTCGGGCTGGTCAGGGGACGGTCGGGCTGGTCTGGGCGGGGGCTGGGGAGGGGACGGTCGGGCTGGTCTGGGCGGGGGCTGAGGAGGGGACGGTCGGGCTGGTCTGGGTGGGGGCTGGGGAGGGGACGGTCGGGCTGGTCAGGGGACGGTCGGGCTGGTCTGGGCGGGGGCTGAGGAGGGGACGGTTGGGCTGGTCTGGGCGGGGGCTGAGGAGGGGACGGTCGGGCTGGTCAGGGGACGGTCGGGCTGGTCTGTGCGGGGGCTGGGGAGGGGATGGTCTGGGTGGGGGCTGGGGAGGGGACGGTCGGGCAGGTCTGGGCCGGGGCTGGGGAGGGGATGGTCTGGGTGGGGGCTGGGGAGGGGACGGTCGGGCTGGTCTGGGCGGGGGCTGGGGAGGGGATGGTCTGGGTGGGGGCTGGGGAGGGGACGGTCGGGCTGGTCTGGGCCGGGGCTGGGGAGGGGATGGTCTGGGTGGGGGCTGGGGAGGGGACGGTCGGGCAGGTCTGGGCGGGGGCTGGGGAGGGGCTGGTCTGGGTGGGGGCTGAGGAGGGGACGGTCGGGCTGGGGAGGGGACGGTCGGGCTGGTCTGGGCGGGGGCTGGGGAGGGGACGGTCGGGCTGGTCTGGGCGGGGGCTGAGGAGGGGATGGTCGGGCTGGTCTGGGCGGGGGCTGAGGAGGGGACGGTTGGGCTGGTCTGGGCGGGGGCTGAGGAGGGGACGGTCGGGCTGGTCAGGGGACGGTCGGGCTGGTCTGGGCGGGGGCTGAGGAGGGGACAGTCGGGCTGGTCAGGGGACAGTCGGGCTGGTCTGGGCGGGGGCTGGGGAGGGGATGGTCTGGGTGGGGGCTGGGGAGGGGACGGTCGGGCAGGTCTGGGTGGGGGCTGGGGAGGGGATGGTCGGGCTGGTCAGGGGACGGTCGGGCTGGTCTGGGCGGGGGCTGGGGAGGGGACGGTCGGGCAGGTCTGGGCGGGGGCTGGGGAGGGGATGGTCTGGGTGGGGGCTGGGGAGGGGACGGTCGGGCAGGTCTGGGCCGGGGCTGGGGAGGGGATGGTCTGGGTGGGGGCTGGGGAGGGGACGGTCGGGCTGGTCTGGGCGGGGGCTGGGGAGGGGATGGTCTGGGTGGAGGCTGGGGAGGGGACGGTTGGGATGGTCTGGGCGGGGGCTGGGGAGGGGATGGTCGGGCTGGTCTGGGCGGGGGCTGGGGAGGGGATGGTCTGGGTGGGGGCTGGGGAGGGGACGGTCGGGCTGGTCAGGGGACGGTCGGGCTGGTCTGGGCGGGGGCTGGGGAGGGGACGGTCGGGCTGGTCTGGGCGGGGACTGAGGAGGGGACGGTCGGGCTGGTCTGGGCGGGGGCTGAGGAGGGGACGGTTGGGCTGGTCTGGGCGGGGGCTGAGGAGGGGACGGTCGGGCTGGTCAGGGGACGGTCGGGCTGGTCTGGGCGGGGGCTGAGGAGGGGACAGTCGGGCTGGTCAGGGGACAGTCGGGCTGGTCTGGGCGGGGGCTGGGGAGGGGATGGTCTGGGTGGGGGCTGGGGAGGGGACGGTCGGGCAGGTCTGGGCCGGGGCTGGGGAGGGGATGGTCTGGGTGGGGGCTGGGGAGGGGGCGGTCGGGCTGGTCTGGGCGGGGGCTGGGGAGGGGATGGTCTGGGTGGGGGCTGGGGAGGGGACGGTCGGGCTGGTCTGGGCGGGGGCTGGGGAGGGGATGGTCTGGGTGGGGGCTGGGGAGGGGACGGTCGGGATGGTCTGGGCGGGGGCTGGGGAGGGGATGGTCGGGCTGGTCTGGGCGGGGGCTGGGGAGGGGATGGTCTGGGTGGGGGCTGGGGAGGGGACGGTCGGGCAGGTCTGGGCCGGGGCTGGGGAGGGGCTGGTCTGGGTGGGGGCTGGGGAGGGGACGGTCGGGATGGTCTGGGTGGGGGCTGGGGAGGGGATGGTCGGGCTGGTCTGGGCGGGGGCTGGGGAGGGGATGGTCTGGGTGGGGGCTGGGGAGGGGACGGTCGGGCAGGTCTGGGCCGGGGCTGGGGAGGGGCTGGTCTGGGTGGGGGCTGGGGAGGGGACGGTCGGGCTGGTCTGGGCGGGGGCTGGGGAGGGGATGGTCTGGGTGGGGGCTGGGGAGGGGACGGTCGGGCAGGTCTGGGCGGGGGCTGGGGAGGGGCTGGTCTGGGTGGGGGCTGAGGAGGGGACGGTCGGGCTGGGGAGGGGACGGTCGGGCTGGTCTGGGCGGGGGCTGGGGAGGGGACGGTCGGGCTGGTCTGGGCGGGGGCTGAGGAGGGGACGGTCGGGCTGGTCTGGGCGGGGGCTGAGGAGGGGACGGTTGGGCTGGTCTGGGCGGGGGCTGAGGAGGGGACGGTCGGGCTGGTCAGGGGACGGTCGGGCTGGTCTGGGCGGGGGCTGAGGAGGGGACAGTCGGGCTGGTCAGGGGACAGTCGGGCTGGTCTGGGCGGGGGCTGGGGAGGGGATGGTCTGGGTGGGGGCTGGGGAGGGGACGGTCGGGCAGGTCTGGGTGGGGGCTGGGGAGGGGACGGTCGGGCTGGTCAGGGGACGGTCGGGCTGGTCTGGGCGGGGGCTGGGGAGGGGACGGTCGGGCAGGTCTGGGCGGGGGCTGGGGAGGGGATGGTCTGGGTGGGGGCTGGGGAGGGGACGGTCGGGCAGGTCTGGGCCGGGGCTGGGGAGGGGATGGTCTGGGTGGGGGCTGGGGAGGGGACGGTCGGGCTGGTCTGGGCGGGGGCTGGGGAGGGGATGGTCTGGGTGGGGGCTGGGGAGGGGACGGTCGGGCTGGTCTGGGCGGGGGCTGGGGAGGGGATGGTCTGGGTGGAGGCTGGGGAGGGGACGGTTGGGATGGTCTGGACGGGGGCTGGGGAGGGGATGGTCGGGCTGGTCTGGGCGGGGGCTGGGGAGGGGATGGTCTGGGTGGGGGCTGGGGAGGGGACGGTCGGGCTGGTCAGGGGACGGTCGGGCTGGTCTGGGCGGGGGCTGGGGAGGGGACGGTCGGGCTGGTCTGGGCGGGGGCTGAGGAGGGGACGGTTGGGCTGGTCTGGGCGGGGGCTGAGGAGGGGACGGTCGGGCTGGTCAGGGGACGGTCGGGCTGGTCTGGGCGGGGGCTGAGGAGGGGACAGTCGGGCTGGTCAGGGGACAGTCGGGCTGGTCTGGGCGGGGGCTGGGGAGGGGATGGTCTGGGTGGGGGCTGGGGAGGGGACGGTCGGGCAGGTCTGGGCCGGGGCTGGGGAGGGGATGGTCTGGGTGGGGGCTGGGGAGGGGGCGGTCGGGCTGGTCTGGGCGGGGGCTGGGGAGGGGATGGTCTGGGTGGGGGCTGGGGAGGGGACGGTCGGGCTGGTCTGGGCGGGGGCTGGGGAGGGGATGGTCTGGGTGGGGGCTGGGGAGGGGACGGTCGGGATGGTCTGGGCGGGGGCTGGGGAGGGGATGGTCGGGCTGGTCTGGGCGGGGGCTGGGGAGGGGATGGTCTGGGTGGGGGCTGGGGAGGGGACAGTCGGGCAGGTCTGGGCCGGGGCTGGGGAGGGGCTGGTCTGGGTGGGGGCTGGGGAGGGGACGGTCGGGATGGTCTGGGTGGGGGCTGGGGAGGGGATGGTCGGGCTGGTCTGGGCGGGGGCTGGGGAGGGGATGGTCTGGGTGGGGGCTGGGGAGGGGACGGTCGGGCTGGTCTGGGCGGGGGCTGGGGAGGGGATGGTCTGGGTGGGGGCTGGGGAGGGGACGGTCGGGCAGGTCTGGGCCGGGGCTGGGGAGGGGCTGGTCTGGGTGGGGGCTGGGGAGGGGACGGTCGGGCTGGTCTGGGCGGGGGCTGGGGAGGGGATGGTCTGGGTGGGGGCTGGGGAGGGGACGGTCGGGCTGGTCTGGGCCGGGGCTGGGGAGGGGATGGTCTGGGTGGGGGCTGGGGAGGGGACGGTCGGGCTGGTCTGGGCCGGGGCTGGGGAGGGGATGGTCTGGGTGGGGGCTGGGGAGGGGACGGTCGGGCAGGTCTGGGCGGGGGCTGGGGAGGGGATGGTCTGGGTGGGGGCTGAGGAGGGGACAGTCGGGCAGGTCTGGGCGGGGGCTGGGGAGGGGATGGTCTGGGTGGGGGCTGAGGAGGGGACAGTCGGGCTGGTCAGGGGACGGTCGGGCTGGTCTGGGCGGGGGCTGGGGAGGGGACGGTCAGGCTGGTCTGGGCGGGGGCTGGGGAGGGGACGGTCGGGCTGGTCTGGGCGGGGGCTGGGGAGGGGACGGTCGGGCTGGTCAGGGGATGGTCGGGGTGGTCTGGGCGGGGGCTGGGGAGGGGACGGTCGGGCTGGTCTGGGCGGGGGCTGGTCAGGGGACGGTCGGGCTGCTCTGGGCGGGGGCTGGGGAGGGGCTGGTCTGGGTGGGGGCTGGGGAGGGGATGGTCTGGGTGGGGCCTGGGGAGGGGACGGTCGGGCTGGTCTGGGCGGGGGCTGGGGAGGGGATGGTCTGGGTCGGGGCTGGGGAGGGGACGGTCGGGCTGGTCTGGGCGGGGGCTGGGGAGGGGATGGTCTGGGCGGGGGCTGGGGAGGGGACGGTCGGGCAGGTCTGGGCCGGGGCTGGGGAGGGGCTGGTCTGGGTGGGGGCTGGGGAGGGGACGGTCGGGCAGGTCTGGGCCGGGGCTGGGGAGGGGATGGTCTGGGTGGGGGCTGGGGAGGGGACGGTCGGGCTGGTCTGGGCGGGGGCTGGGGAGGGGCTGGTCTGGGTGGGGGCTGGGGAGGGGACGGTCGGGCAGGTCTGGGCCGGGGCTGGGGAGGGGATGGTCTGGGTGGGGGCTGGGGAGGGGACGGTCGGGCTGGTCTGGGCGGGGGCTGGGGAGGGGATGGTCTGGGTGGGGGCTGGGGAGGGGACGGTCGGGCTGGTCTGGGCCGGGGCTGGGGAGGGGATGGTCTGGGTGGGGGCTGGGGAGGGGACGGTCGGGCTGGTCTGGGCGGGGGCTGGGGAGGGGATGGTCTGGGTGGGGGCTGGGGAGGGGACGGTCGGGCAGGTCTGGGTGGGGGCTGGGGAGGGGACGGTCGGGCTGGTCAGGGGACGGTCGGGCTGGTCTGGGCGGGGGCTGGGGAGGGGACGGTCGGGCAGGTCTGGGCGGGGGCTGGGGAGGGGATGGTCTGGGTGGGGGCTGGGGAGGGGACGGTCGGGATGGTCTGGGCCGGGGCTGGGGAGGGGATGGTCTGGGTGGGGGCTGGGGAGGGGACGGTCGGGCTGGTCTGGGCGGGGGCTGAGGAGGGGATGGTCTGGGTGGGGCTCAGTTCCAGGGCTGGTCTGGTCTGTGGCTGCCCCATGTCTGTGCCCCGCTGCAGGTTCTCTTCGTGCTCATCGATGTGAGTGGGGAAGGTGCCCAAGTGCTGCCGTACTTTGGCCTCAAGACCCACGAGGCTCCCACCATGCGCTTCATCAACATTGAGACCAACACGAAGTACCGCATGGCCACGGACGAATTCTCCACCCAGGCCGTGGGCTCCTTTGCCCAGGCCGTGCTCGACGGCAAGGTCCAGGTGCGCACGGCCGCCGGGCCCCCAGCTCTGGGCTCAGGCCCGGCCCATCCCTCCTGTCAGCAGGGAGGGGCGCGCTGCCATTCGCGGGGGTGGAGAGAGTTGAAGACCATGTCCCACATTCCCCATGCACCAAACCTGCTGCCATCCCAGCCCTAGCTCCTCTAATGCAGAGCGCTTCCCAGCTGCAATGTAGTGCGCCACTGAGATACAGCCACCTCTGGGGGGAGCGGGGCACCTGAGCAGGGAAGAGGATGGGGGGGGGCAGACCCCAGCCCATCCCCTACAGAGGGTCCTTGCTGAGCTCTCCCCTGGCCCTGCAGAGCAGATCTTGGTTTTCCAGCCAGCAGCCGCCAGGGGACTCCCCTGACTTCCCACAGCAGGATGAGAGCTTCATCCTTCGGCTCCAGGGGGTTCGTGCTTAGACCCCTTGTGCGATGCAGCTGGATCAATCAAAAGGCCCCTCCTTGACCACTTGCGCAGATGTTCCCCTTTGTGTGACGTTCACCCAGAAATGCTCAGCCTGGAGGGCAGCGTCCACTGTATGAGGCATGCCAAGCACCCTCCTCTGCGCTCCCTCCTGAGAGTTGCAGGGCCAGGCGCAGGGACCCGGGCGTGAGGCCGGGGCGAGCCCCTGCGGCACACACAAACTCACGGCCCCGAAGTGTGCAGCCGTAGCATCTCCTGGCAGCGCGCTCCGGCAGTGTTACCAAACAGCACACACAGCCTCGCCCTCTCTCCTCAGCCCCATCGCATGAGTGAGGAGGTCCCCGAGGACTGGGATAAGCGGCCAGTTAAAGTCCTTGTGGGCAAGAACTTTGAGCAAGTGGCTTATGACGAGACCAAGAATGTTTTTGTGAAGTTCTGTAAGTATCAGCTCTGTGAGAGTGAGTCTGAGCCTCCCCCCCGCCCCAGGCCTGCCTGACGCCCTCAGCCAGGGCCCGGTGCAGACACACGCGACTCCATACGCCACCAGGCAAAGCTGTTCTGGCAAGAGGCTGCCTAGACATGGGAGCTGGAGGATCTGGGTGCAGGAGTCCAGCTCCTCAGGGCAGAGGGGACATTCCTAGCCTTTGTCTGGGGTAGAGCTCGCGGTCTAAAGTGACCTTCCCTTCCTGGGGAGGCAATTCCCTGTCTGCACTGTCTCACCCCCAGGGAGCCCAGCCATTCCTGCCACACTGACCAATCCCCTCGCTCTGGGTGTGTGTGGTGGGCACCTGGCAGGTATGTGTCCCACCTGGTCCAGCTCCTTCGTGGGCCTCCTCCACGCCCTTCCGGCTACGGGGAGCCGGAGCCCTGACCCCACGCACCGAGGGGACCCGGGGAGCCCTGACCCCACGCACCGAGGGGACCCGGGGAGCCCTGACCCCACGCACCGAGGGGACCCGGGGAGCCCTGACCCCACGCACCGAGGGGACCCGGGGAGCCCTGACCCCACGCACCGAGGGGGCCCGGGGAGCCCTGACCCCACGCACTTAGGGGACCCGGGGAGCCCTGACCCCACGCACCGAGGGGGCCCGGGGAGCCCTGACCCCACGCACCTAGGGGACCCGGGGAGCCCTGACCCCACACACCGAGGGGACCCGGGGAGCCCTGACCCCCATGCCCTGAGGGGAATCATTTCAGGTGCCTGGGTCACTCCCAAGCATCTACAGCATTGCTGTGCGTGGTGGGCAAAGGCTCCAGCCTAACTGTGCTGTGTGCCCCCTGCCCCGCCGGCTTTGCCAGCTCCTCCGGTTTCCTGGCCCGGGTGCTGGCGCTGCTGTTCCAGACCCAGTGCTCTGCCCCCCAGACAGCCTCTGCAGAGCAGACAAGCAACCCCTCTCTGTCACTGCAGATGCCCCCTGGTGCACACACTGCAAGGAGATGGCACCTGTCTGGGAGGAGCTGGGTGAGAAGTATAAAGATCATGAGAACATCATCATCGCCAAGCTGGATGCAACAGCCAATGAGATCGCGAATCTCACCATCCGTGGCTACCCTACTCTGCACTATTACCCTGCTGGGCCAGACAGGAAGGTACAGCTGGGGTTGTCTGGATGGGATGCGAAGGTCTCACTGGGAGGTGGATCACTCCTGGCGCTGTGCTGGGTGACAGCAAAGAGCCAGTCTAGGCCATCATCTGGACCCTGCGTGCACCACTGGTACCCCTGTTCACACAGGATATGGCAGAGCTCAAGGGGTTCAGAGAAGGATCAGGAGGTTGGAGGAAGCGAGGAGCAATTGAAACGACTGGGATTGTTCCCTTAGAGAGAGGGTGGATAAGAGGGGACAGACTAAAGAAGAAAGAGACGATCAATGATCCCAGAAGGGAACAAATCCAACAGGCCTAGCATGAAGGGTGGTGGGTGGAAGCAGGCTATGCTGCCCCAGTGAGGTCCTGGGAGTTCAGCCTGCAAAGAGCCACTCCTGCAGCACCAGTGTCTCATGTTTCTGCTCTGCCTGCACCAGATGATTGAGTACAAGAGCGCCAGAGACCTGGAGACCTTCTCCAAGTTCCTGGAGAACGGCGGGACGCTGCCTGAGGAGGAGACACAGCCTGTGGTTAGTAGAGCCCCGGGGCTCCCCCCTGCCACCTTTGACTCGGGAAGCCTGTTGGCTCAGGCTGTAGCTTTAGCAAGGAGGTCACTCGGCCCAACCCATCCCACCACCTTTCCGCTAGCCCATCAACCTGCAGCAGCCAGCTCTGCCCAGGCCCAGTGACTCTCCCACCATGGAGAGAAATGCGTCCCTCATCCATGATCCCCTGCACTCTCTCCCCACGGAGCAGAGGGCTGGGTCCCTTGTGCCCCCTCCCCCAGCAGGGAGAGTAGAGTCTCTCACACCCTCTCCCCCTCTGTCCCTCATGCTCCTCCCCACTTTGGAGAGCGCCGTGTCTCCTGCCCCTCTCCATGGGGTCCTGGTCTCGCCTCCGATGTATACTGGGGGCAGTGGTTTCTATGGTAACCACCCTGATGTTTCCCAGGTTCCTGAGAGCCCAGAAGAGTCCAAGGACACAAATGGGACACGCCCAGCGGACACCCCTGAGAGCAGAGATGAGTTATGAGACCCACCCTGCACCCACCCCTGGTACCTCTGAGAGCATGCACCTGGGGCATGGACTGACCCTGCACTGGACTGGGCCCTGTCCCTAGGCCCTGCCTCAGGCCGCAGCTGCTCTCCAAATGGTGGCAAGGCCCATAGTGGGCGCAGGCCGGCACCTTCTCCTTTTGCAGAGCAGCCCCAGCTGGGAACAGGGCCATCCTCATGTCCCCCACGTGCTCCAACCTCCACCCCATCCTGCAGCACTGATGGCCCAGCATGGCGAGGGTCACCCACCGATTCCCTCAGGCAGCAACCCCAGCACCAAGCGCCTGTGCCCCAAAATCGTGAGATTGGCATAAACGTCATGAGACCCGACAACCAGCTGTGGTGGTTTTTTGTCTCCGCTGCCGGGTGCAGGGTCCCAGCCCTGCGGCCAGGAGGGTAGCACCGGATGGTGCTATTAAAAGCCGAGGCCTGTGGCCTCACTTGCCTCCCAGAGCTGGGGGTTAAAGAACTCCTCAGATACCATCTCAAGTGAGGGCAACAGCAGGGCATGGGCAAGTGGGGGATGGGCACGTGGCAGAACCAGGAGCATGAAGACCTGTGTGAGTCGCCAGCTCCAACCCCAGCTGCTCACTTTCCCAGCACACCACCCGCAGGGGGAGAAAGTGGGCGAATGCATGGCTGGCACACTGGCACGTGGCTGCTAGCCTGTGGCCCACAGGGCCTTCCTCAGCCCTACAGCAGAGGGGGCCCCTGGGCTAAGGGGGGGCCTCCATCCACTGCAGCAAGATGGGGGCTTATCCCCCCGTGGCCTGCAGCATGAGCTCTCTTCATGCTGGTCTCCCTGCAGGTCCTCAGGGCCCCATGAGTCAGACCCCCAAAAATCATGAGATTCCATCGTGTGTTTTAGGTCAGTCTCTTGTTGTTTGAAACCCCCCCCCCCCACCACCACCTGTTCGCAGGGCGTGTGCATGTGACATTAGTGTGACCCATTCTCCCCGTGTGCTGCGACTGGTGGGCACAGGCCTGGGGCAGGCAGCTGATTTCCTGAAGGGCTTGGCCTCAGGCTGAGGGGGAGCCCAAAGGTCAGTGGGTAAAAGTCAAGGGAGGGTTCAGGCTGGAGGGAGTCAGGGGAGAGGGGGGAAGGGAGGGGAGGTCAGGAGCCCCCCTTCTATCTCAACAGCAGCCATGGTTCCTGGAGCCAGCCCTGCCCATGTGCTATGGGAAGAACCCCCAGCCCCAGCCGGGTGACAAGATCACAGGGACAGTGGCAGACCAGTGCTCAGCACCACCACAGCAAAGCCCAGAGAAATTCTGCCAGGAGCCAAGCCCAGGCCGGAGGGATGCGGAACGGGCTTAGCGGAGCACTGATTGCACAGTGATGGGCTGTGCTGGCCCTGGGGAGGCACCACTGGCTTGGAGACACTCCCAGAGTATGTGCTTCTAGGACAGTCCCAATTTTTGGAGCTTTTTCTTACATATACCCCTTTTCCCAGATGGTTAGAAACCTTCATCTAATTTCAAGCCTAAACTTGATGGCCAGTTCATATCCATTTATTCTGGGGTCCACATTGGCGCTTAACCTAAATAACTCCTCTCCCTCCCTGGTATTTATCCTTCTGATGTATTCATTTATAGAGAGTTCTCATATGTCCCCCTCAACCTTCTTTTGGTTAGGCTAAACAAGCCAACCTCTCCGAGTCTCCTCTCATAAAGCAGGTTTTCCATTCCTTGGATCATCCTAGTAGCCCTTCTCTGTACCTGTTCCAGTTTGAATCCACCTTTCTTAAACACAGGAGACCAGAATTGCACCCAGTATTCCAGGTGAGGTCTCACTAGTGCCTTGTGTAATGGTACTAACACTTCCCTGTCTCTACGTCTATGGGAAATACCGCACCTGATGCATTTTAGGACTAGATTGGCCTTTTTCAAGGCTGCATCACAGTGGCTGTCCTTAGGCATCCTGTGATCAACCAAGACACAAAAGTCTTTCTCCTCCTCTGTCACTTCCAACTAAATCCCCAGATTATAGCAAAAATTCTTGCTGTTAGTCCCTAAATGCATGATTTTGCAGTATTAAATTCCATCCCATTTCTACTACTCCAGTATTCAAGGTCATCCTCCCTTTGTTTCGTGTGTTTTAATCAGTTACTGATCCATGAAAGGTCCTTATCCCATGACTGCTTGAGAGCCTTTGGTGAGGGACTTTCTGAAAGTCCATGTTATATTCACTGGATCACCCTTGTCCACGTGTTTGTTGACCCTCCCCTCCCCATAGAATTTGATTAGATGGGTGAAGTATGATTTCCCTTTACAAAATCTGTGTGGACTTCCCCCTAACAATTTGTGTCCATTTCTGTGGCTAATAAAGCTGTTGTCTAGTATAGTTTCAACTAGGGCTGTCAATTAATCACCGTTAACTCATGCGATTAGCTCAAAAAATTAACGGTGATTAAAAAAAAATAATTGCACTGTTAAACAATAGAATACCAATTGAAATGTATTAAATATTTTTGGATGTTCTTCTACCTTTTCAAATATATTGATTTCTATTAAAACACAGAATAAAGAGTGTACAGTGCTCACTTTATATTATTTTTGATATTTGCACTGTAAAATGATAAACAATAGTATTTTTCAATTCACCTCATATAAGTACTGTAGTGCAATCTCTTTATCGTGAAAGTGTAACTTACAAATGTAGACTCAAAAACAAAACAACGTAAAACTTTAGAGCCTACAAGTCCACTCAGCCCTATTTCTTGTTCAGCCAATTGCTAAGACAAACAAGTTTGCTCACATTTACGGGAGATACTGCTGACTGCTTCTTATTTACGAGGTCACCTGAAAGTGAGAACAGGTGTTCGCATGCCACTTTTGTAGATGGCGTTACAAGATATTTACATGCCAGATATGGTGAGCATTCATATGGGCCCTTCATGCTTCGGCCACCCTTCCAGAGGACGTGCTTCCATGCTCCGGCTGCTCATTATAAATAATGCATTAATTACATTTGTGACTAAACTCCTTGGGGGAGAATTGTATGTTTCCTGGTTTGTTTTACCTGCATTTTGCCGTAGATTTCATGTTATAGATGTGTTAGATGATGACCCAGCACATGTTCATTTTAAGAACACTTTCATAGCAGATTTGACAAAATGCAAAGAAAGTACCAATGTGAGATTTCTAAGGATAGATACAGAACTCAATCCAAGGTTAAGAAGCTGAAGTGCCTTCCAAAATCTGAGAGGGACGAGGTGTGGAGCATGCTTTCAGTTCAACACTCCGACGCAGAAACTACAGAACTGGAACCAACAAAAAAAGAAAATCAACCTTTAGCTTGTGGCATTTGATTCAGATGATGAAAATGAACATGTGTCAGTCCGTACTGCTTTGGATCATTATCAAGCAGAACCTGTCATCAGCACGGGCGCATGTATTGTTGAAGCATGAAGGGACATATGAATCTTTAACGCATCTGGCACGTAAATATCTTGCAATGCCGGCTACAACAGTGCCATGCGAAGACTTGTTCTCACTTTCAGGTGACATTGTAAATAAGACATGGACAGCATTATCTCCTGCAAATTGTAACCGAACTTGTTTGTCTGAGCGATTGGCTGAAGTACGACTGAATGGATTTGTAGGTTTTAAAGATTTACATTGTTTTACTTTTGAATGCATTTTATATGTTACAGAATTCTACATTTGTAAGTTAACTTTCATTATAAAGCGATTGCACTACAGTACTTGTATTAGGTGAATTGAAATATACTATTTCTTTTGTTTATTACAGTGCAAATATTTGTAATAAAAATAAATACAAAGTGAGCACTGTACCTTTTGTATTCTGTATTGTAATTGAAATCAATACATTTGAAAATGTAGAAAACACCCAAAATATTTAAATAAATGGTATTCAATTATAGTTTAACAGTGTGATTAATCACAATTAGTTTTTTTAATCGTTTGACAGTCCTAGTTTCAACCAATTTGCCTGATACTGAAGTTAGGCTTACCAGTCTATAATTGCCAGGATCACCTCTGAAGCCTTTTAAAAAAATTGGCATCACATTAGCTATCCTCCAGTCATCTGGCACAGGGGCTGTTTGAAATGATAGGATACATACCAGAGTTAGTAGTTCTGCAAATTCATATCGGAGTTCCTTCAGAATTCTTGGACAAATACCATCTGGCCTTGGTAATTTAATACTCTCTATCAATTCTATCAATTTGTTCCAAAACCACCTCTATTCACACCTCCATCTGGGACAGTTCCTCAGATTAGTCACCTAAAAAGAATGGCTCAGGTGTAGGAATCTCCCTCTCAGCCTCCATAGTGAAGCCTGATGCAAAGAATTAATTTAGTTTCTCTGGCAACGATTGTATCTGCCTCGAGTGCTCCTTTAAAAGCATCTTGATGGTCCATTGGCCCAACTGATTGTTTGTTACCCTTCCTGCTTCAGACATACTTAAAGAATTTTTTTGCTAATAGTTTTTGTCTCTTTTGCTAGTTACTCCTCATATTCTTTTCTGGCCTAATTATACTTGATTTGCCAGAGTTTGCTTCTTTATGTTTCCCTCAGTTGGATTGGATGCTTTTTTGCAACTAATTGCCTCATTTACTCTGCTGTTTAGCCATAGTGGCATTTTTTGGTCCTCTTATTATTCTTTTTAATTTGGGGTATACATTTAATTTGAGCTTCCATTATGGTGTTTTTAAAAAGTTTCCATGCAGCTTGCAGACATTTCCCTCTTGGACTGTTCCTTTTCAATTTCCATTTACCTAGACTCATTTTTGTGTAGTTCCCCTTCTTGAAATTAAATGCTACTTTGCTGGGGGGTTTTAGGTATATCCCCCCCCCCCCCCAAGAACATTAAATTTAATTACATTATCATCACTACTACTGAGCGGTTCAGCTACATGCACCTCTTGGACCAGATCCTGTGCCCCACTTAGGCCTAAAACAAGAACTGCCTCTCCCCGGTGGGTGCCAGGACTAGCTGCTCCAGTTAGCAGTCATTAATGGTGTCTAGAAAATTTCTCTCTGAATCCTGCCCTAAAGTGACACCTCAGTATGGGGATAGATGAAATCCCTCAGTCCTGAGTTTTCTGCATTTATAGCTGAGCCTAAGGGCTGGTCTCCACTACGGGGGAGGATCGATTGCAGATACGCAACTTCAGCTCCGTGAATCACGTAGCTGAAGTTTGTGTATCTGCAGCCGACTTACCGCTCGTCCTCACGGCGGCGGCGGTCGGCGGCGCGCTCCCCTGTCGACTCCAGCTTGCGCCTCCCGGCGAGCTGGAGTTCCGGAGTCGACGGGGGCCCCACGGGCGATCGATTTCTCGCATGTTCACAAGACTCGAGAAATCGATCACCAGAAGATCGATGGCTACCCGCCGATTCGGTGGGTAGTGAAGACGTACCCTAAGAGTCCGACCTGTGACTGAAACTCCTTCCATCTTATCTCCCAAATCAACCTGGGCGTCAGAAGCCCTTGCTGTGGCCAGGCTCCCTGGGGAGAGATCAGACTGCCAATGCAGGAAGGCACTTGCCACTCCGGGCACTAGATGGGGCTCTGTTTCCAGAGACACAGGTAGGCTGGCAGGACCCAGTCAGTTCAGCCCTGGCTAGTGCTGCTTTATAGGGCAGCTTACAGGGCGGGGGAGGGTTACAAGGAGTCCTCCTGCCAGCAGTGAGAGGAATCTCTCACCTGTGTGGGGTGCCCTCATTGCTCGTCCCCCTCACACCAGCCTTCTCCATGACTCAGTCCTTTCTGGGCTACTGAGGTCTCTCCCGCCACCCCAAATCCCCTCAGGGATCACAGTCCCTCAGAGGAGCGGCCTCTGCTTCAGCAGATGCTCTAAAGCCATCAGGAGTTCAGGTGGGAGTGTCCCCGGGAAGGATCATGTCCCTGCAGAGAGCAGGGATGGAGCCACCCAATCAGCCAGGCCAGTGGCTTCGGTCTCTGCGACAAGCCCCAGCTTCAATCATGGTTCATGAGAGGCCCTAAGTGCTGCAGCTTTCACCCGCAGAGCTGCGCATCCCACCCCAGACCGGCTAGATGGAGCCTATTCAGTGGCCAGCTCAGGGAGCAAAGCAACTGACACCAGCCCAGCTCCCAGACCTGCTCCAACCACACACATGGGCTCTGTGCACTGGGCGGGGCGCCACCCAGGTAAATGCCTCCCAGCATGGCTCTAGAACCAACCAGGCTCCAGGCTCAGCTATTGCCTAGAAGGGATAGGTGGGTCCCAGTCATCTCCCCAGTTAGCCTCCTGGCCCACGTCTGGAAGCCCAGGGATGCTGCAGCTCAGTCTGCAGTGCTCTGAACAGACTGAGAATATCCCCCCTCCCGTGGCCTAATGCCCGTCCTTCCTAACCGCTTCCCAAAGGGGGCAGAGCCTGGCACTGGCCGTGCCCAAGGACTTCAGCCCCAAGTTTATCCTCAAGGCATGGTGCCAGGACCGACGCTTGCTAATGAGTCATCCTAGTGGGATGGAAGGAAAAGGATGGGATGGAGGCCATGCCCTCTGCTTGTGCCAAAACAAACCCCAGGCTTTGGGCTACAGCCACAAAGGGACTTAGGACTTGGTTAATTAGCAATGGAAGAGGTGCCGGGGCTCAAGCTATGTTTTTACTTTCCAAACGAATGCGGCGAGCCCAGAGGCGCCAGGCTCAGCCTTGGCACAAAGGTAGCATGGCTCAGGTGCCAGAGTCCAACATTTAGGCACCACCGACATTCACAACCCCCCCCCCCCCCTCAGCTGACACCAAAACCCAGACGGTGTCTCTGTTTCTGCCAGCTGGAGCTGCCTGGTGCCCTTGCTCACACCTGAGCCCTGGCAGGATTCCCAACTACGTGTTCCCACACCCATCTCACCCCCCGCGAGCACCACCGAGTAGCCAGTCGTCCAGGGGTGGGAGATGGGGCATCAAGTTCTGCTCTGAAACAGGCAGAACAGGGATTCAAACCCAGGTCTCCTGCACCTGCTCTAACCATTGGGCAGAAGGGGTTTTCATGAAAACCAGCTAACCTGGCTCAGACGCCCGGCTTTAGGAAGGGTCATGGCTGAGAATCCAAAGGGTGGGACTGGGACTTTTTGGCTTGGCACTGGAGTTACTATTGCCGTGAGGTGAGTGGAGCTGGTCAGACCTCTCCGGGCGACGGTTCGGTCACACACAGTTGTAAAGGTTTCTTCATAGCTGCCAGTTGCTGCTTTTCCCACTTAGCATGGACCATCTCCCCAGCAGCCCAGGACAAGAGGTTCTAGGGAGCTGCCTGCGGGTTCCATGTTTGCTGTAACAGGTTTAATCCGTCCACTCACCTCTGTCCTAATGGCTCTGTGCTCCCCTCCTCGACCACTGCAGCCCCAGATCCCATCCCGCCTCCCTCCAGCCCACAGAGGGGAAAAGCCTCTTGCCCGCTGCTTGGACACATCACTGCCTCCTCTCACCCTCCATACCAGCTTCCGGTGGGTCTTTGCTTTCAACACGCGGCCTAGCTCGTATCTCTGGTGTCCTTTCCCACCATTTCCTCCCCTTTGCTCCCTGCTGTCCCCAGCCCCCCGAACAACCACCCCATCCCAGCGGGGCTCAGCCTCTCTTTTCACAACCCCAGGAGAACAATGCTCCCTCCTTGCTGTGACCTGCAATCCCCCAGAGACGGTGCTCTGACTGCACCCACCCTGTCACCCCAGGGGTGGGATTATAAGCCCACAGGTCAGGAAGGGATCTTCCTGGGAATGGAGCGCACCGCTGGGCGATAGGAACCCAGGTAGGGAAGCAGCCGGCACTTGCTTTGCAGAGACACTTTGTGCTCATTTTCTTTCCCTAAAAAAAGTCCTCGACACTCTGCACCATGGCAGGCACGTCAACCCCGGGGTCTTGGCTGAATTCCAATTCCGCCTGCTTTAAGCGCCCTCCGCCGTTTGAACTGACTTGTGGTATTCCACGCACCGGACCGCCCGCCCGCCAAGGGCTGAACTCCAGCAGAGATGGCTGCATACCAGGGAGGGGTAAAAAAGCAGCTTGCCAAATGGGGCCCTCCTGGATTAGATGGCCGGCACTTCACACACAGGCCCTGAGGCCTGTGCCCGCTCCGAGTCCATCTGCTTCTACCTGTGCTGAATCTTATCGGCACGGCCGCCGTCCCAGCTACCCACGTCAGCTTGTGTCCCCTGGGGCAGATCCTGCTGAGCCGCGCATACCTCATCTCTCCGGAGAAAGAAGGAAAAACAGCAGCCGGTTGGATGTCGGGTTTTTATTTCATTATTATCCAAGTACCTTTTAAAAGATCATTGTACAAGTCAGCACATGAAAGCACTCAGGAGACGCCGTTGGTAGGCACGCTGCTGGCGGCTGACACTGCGGTTAGAAAATGTACATATTTACAGGGGAACCCTTCAGAAACAAGGGCAAATGGAAAACCTGTGGCTGTCGGGTATGGTAACAATCTCACCAGACACAGACTACGATCCCAACTTAAAAAAAAAGAAGAAAAATGTTTGTAATGCAGTTCCCTGGATGAAAACAATTTCTCATTTGCTGGACTTCACATAGTGATAGGCAAGTTACAGAACCGTGTTCAAAGGCACTCTGTGACATGTACAATATACTGAGAGGCAAACCTACCTGTGCAGATACACAATCACGCAGGCCTATCCCACTATATCACCTCTTACTGTCACCACCACGCCGGCGCCTCGCGACGCTGCAGCCAACAGAAAGAGTAGAGCTGAGAACACACAACAGAACAACCACCGTGGCCAGAGTCAGTGCTGATGTGAAAGCCCTCGCACCCTTGGGTGGGGGAGAAGTGGACCAGCACAGAGGCCCACTGATCGGCAGGCGGGGCATGGACTGGTATCTGAAGGGGGCCTGGGGCGCCGGGTGATTTAATTGACAAATATTTACACTTGACTCAGGGTGTAGCAGGGATGATCCACATTGTGGCGGATGAAGAGAGCTCAACGGGTCGGTGAAGAGAGGCCTGCAGAATGGTGCAGGGACGAGACAGCTGCGTTCTGGACTGTCCGGCGTGCTCAGTGGGGAGCACATTTAAACAACTGCTTTGGATTCTAAGCCCCCAGCATTCTTGCTTCTGTATAAACACTGGCCTTAGGGAACCTTTCCCGAGGACCCTGTCTTCTCTGCAGCCAGGGTGCCTGCTCTCCTTAGGGTGTGTAACCCCCAATGTGCTCATCGAGGGGGAAACAGGCACAAAAAGCTCTATTTACCACGTGGCCACAAACACAGCCAAAGGCTGCCTCTGTTCACCACAGTCTCTCCAGATCGCCCTTTCTCGGAGGGTTCAGGTAGTAGCAGCAGTGCTACCAGAAGAGATCTGCGGAGCTCTTTCCTTTCCTGGCCACATGGAACAGAAACTGCAAGTTTCCAAGTGGTTTTCCCTCTGCACTACATTCGCTCTGGCTAAGTCTCCCGTGACCATGTCAGGTCTCAGCCCTGGCAGGGCTGACAGGCCATGCCACAGAACAACAAATTATCACAGTCTGCAGCTTAGCAACCCTCCTCGTGGGATGTTACATTCGAAGTCTGAAGAAGCAAGAGGCTTGAATGGAGGGTTCTCTGAGTGCTAATTACATGCGATAAGAGTCCTCCGGCAAAGCACCCACTCAGGAAAGTCTTATGGCTGGGAGCAGGTGTGACCAGACTTCAACTACCTCCTCTTATCTGCGGAGAAAATTGCAGGAGGCAGCACTTTACAAAGAAAGCTCTCATCAAAACAGAACCTGCCGATCCATCCCTAATCCTGGCTCACCATACTCTGGGGTGCCCCCTCCTGGCTGGACTGTAGTTAACATACACTGGGATGCACCTGAGTTGCAGGAACCAGACACTCATGGACTCCAGTGACAACCAGTAGGTGCTCTAACAAAAGATCACTATGTTAAGAGCTCCGAAATACAAACCCTCCCCTCAGTGCTTACTCAGTCACAAGAATGCCTGGAGAAAAACTCCTAGGAGATCTGGTAGCTTAAAACATGGGCAAGGTAAACAGATTAAAAGTGGCTCGTTAAAATGTCCAAAACCCAGATTTTCAACCCTGCAGTACTATGGCCATTGTACTATCAGCGGGAGCCAGACAGTGTGGGCTTCCACATCAGCATCTGAGAAAGCAGCTTGTGTGGACTTCCCCGTGGGAGTTCTCCACCTCAACACACACACAGTAGCATCAACTAAAAGCCATTCACTGTCAGGACACGGGGAGGGTCAGATGAAGGCCAGGCTCCATGCCGGGCTGGACAGATGGCTGTACACGCTGGGTGAGCTCCGAAGTACCTGTACGTCTTACATTTACATAAGAGCACTGTGACATTGGAAAGATTTTCCTTTTATTACAATATATCAAAAATATGCAGCTTTAGTAAACAAGGTCATATTACACTTTCTAATACAACTGTACAATGCTACAATACACAGGATATTCTGTCCGGAGAGGGAGCCCGGCGGGGATCCCACCGGCAAGTCTGTGTGGTGGAACTCCTCCCACTGGCAACGTGGAGCTCCTGGAAGTCCTCAGGAGGGATGGAGGTGCCTCCCTCAGCCTGGGTCAGCCCAGCACGGAGCGACCTGTGCCTCCCAGAGCGCCGACTCTGGATCTGCTCTAGACGGTGGAGATTTCCAGAACCTTTCCCAGGCCTTTTGGCTCTCCCGTTAGTCAATCTTCTCCACCTTCCCAATGATCTTCTCCTCAAAGATGGGCAGGGTGGCCTCGTCCTCGCGCACCTCCTCAAACACCACTCCGCAGTCAAACTCATGGCTCACTTTTTTAAAGTAATACCTGCAGAACAGAGGGGGCCACATGAACCTCGCCTAGCTGTCCACAGCCCAGAACCCTGGAGGGTCCCGCCCACCAGCGGCTGCACCAAAAAGATCTCACAAAACTAAGTGATTGGGTAACAAAATGGCACATGAAATTTAATGTGGCTAAATGTAAAGTAATGCACATTGGAAAAAATAACCCCAACTATATATACAATATGATGGGGGCTAATTTAGCTAAAACTAATCAGGAAAAAGATCTTGGAGTCATCATGGATAGTTCTCTGAAGACATCCACGCAGTGTGCAGTGGCAGTCAAAAAAGCAAACAGGATGTTAGGAATCATTAAAAAAGGGAGAGAGAATAAGACGGAGAATATCTTATTGCCCTTATATAAATCTATGGTGCGGCCACATCTTGAATACTGTGTACAAATGTGGTCTCCTCATCTCAAAAAAGATATACTGGCATTAGAAAAGGTTCAGAGAAGGGCAACTAAAATGATTAGGGGTTTGGAATGGGTCCCATATGAGGAGAGATTAAAGAGGCTAAGACATTTCAGCTTGGAAAAGAGGAGACTAAGGGGGGATATGATAGAGGTATATACAATTATGAGAGGTGTGGAGAAAGTGAATAAGTAAAAGTTATTTATTTGTTCCCATAATATACGAATTAGGGGCCATCCAATGAAATTAGTGGGCAGCAGGTTTAAAACAAATAAAAGGAAGTTCTTCTTCACACAGCGCACAGTCAACCTGTGGAACTCATTGCCTGAGGAGGTTAGGACTATAACAGGGTTTAAAAGAGAACTGGATAAATTCATGGAGGTTAAGTCCATTAATGGCTATTAGTCAGGATGGGTAAGGTATGGTGTCCCTAGCCTCTGTTTGTCAGAGGGGGGTGATGGACGGCAGGAGAGAGATCACTTGATCATTACCTGTTAGGTTCACTCACTCCAGGGCACCTGGCATTGGCCACTGTCGGTAGACAGGATACTGGGCTAGATGGACCGTTGGTCTGACCCAGTACAGCCTCTCATGTTCTTATGTTATGTTCACCAGCCCTGGGCCCTAGTAGGCTTCGGAAGACACCCACTGACTCAAACCCGAGCGTGCTGTACACCTGATTCCTATGTGATAATCCCTGGGGGGTGGATGTGAAACAGGAATAAATATCCACAACACCCAAATTGGCTCCAAGGCCAGAACTGAAACCCCTTCCCCGTCCTGGCAGAAGAGGCAGCAGGTGCCTGCGATAGCAGGGGAGTGGATTGAACTCAAGGACCAGTCTTATGTTCCTGTGATAAGCTTTGCAGGTGATGGGTAGGCTCACCAAGGCAGGCATTGTCAATCCTAGTACAACTGCAGTGGGAGTGGCCCTGACACCAACTATCGCCCAGCACTCCTAGCATCAGAGGCTGACCAGCTGGGTCCGGCAGCCCAGCCCCCCAAACAGTCCCACAGTGTGGACGAAAGTTGTTCTCCTCTTGAGGCTAGAGCTCTGGCTCAGAGAGGCGACGGCTCCTAGAATGCAACTGGCCCCTATGCAAACGGCGTGCAGCCCAGGCAGCCTCCGCTGAGCAGAGCCTGGGGCCCGGTGGGCCTGGTACACCAGTAGGTTTTTGCTTGCAGCCAGACTCTTCAAAGCCAGACCCTGCCCTCGAAAAAACACGCTCAGGCCAGACTGCCTGGTCTACCCTGATCGTCTGGCTGCAGAGTTCAGCAGTTGAACTGTCCCGTCTGGACTGCGGCACGGCACAAGCGTAGCTAGGAACCAAATCCCTAATATACCCGTAACTCGCCACTTCACTAACACCCAGTACACACGTGCGGAGCCAAAGCCCGAATTCCTGCCTGATCCACCCTTCTGTAAATTAGCTCCTGGCAGGCCACTTTACCTGCCTCTTAAAGAATACGCATGCAAGAAACCTCCTTAGCCACTGGCTGTTCTCAACGGCTAATGACAGCTGCAGCACTGCAGGAAGAAGTGCCACAGAAGGGAGCCCCAGGGAGAGCACCTCTGACCACATCACTGGCATTCGGCTCATTAATCTGCCTCTGCCGGAGAGAGAAATGGGCAAAGCACACGCCGCTGTCTGCTCGCTGGTAACACGGACGGCATCAGCGCGCTCTGGATCCCGCTGGCACCTCTCTGCCAGGGACGCCATATTCCTAGGACTCACCGATACTCAGCCCCTGCCCTGGCTTAGCCTACACTGCCGTGGCACTTGCTCTCCCCTCCAACGGCCTGCGCCGCACTGGAAAGGTTGAGAACGCTGTTCTTTTTAAAATCGGGAACCGTTTCCCAGCTCCTCCCCTCTCCCCCAGTCCCTGCCTTGCTGGAACATGGGACTCCGAGAAGGGCCCTCGTGGAAATACTGCGAGCACATACCTAAGAACCCTGCCACGTGCAGAGGGCCGGGGTGAGGGGAGGGTTTGCTCTGGGATAGGAGGGGTTTAGTCCCCTTGTCGCCTGTGCACCCCCATGATTCCCACGGACACCTGCTTCTTTGGGTTTAGCAGCCTGGCATTGCACTGACACAGCGTCCCCGGCTGGCTCAGGAACAATGTCTCCCCAGGGCAGTCCCTGTCCTCATCTACCGGAGAATCACTGCAAGCCAAGAGCCCAGGACATCCACGGTACTAGGGAACATACCCAGGAAGGAGTTAGTGCTGCAGGCTCACAGGGTGGCCCCAACACCCGCCTTAGGGCAAAGCAGAGGAAGAGCCAAAAGGTGAATGTAGCCGTGTGTGGACAGCAGAGACCTAGGAGCAGGCTGAGCTGAAGGGACTTTACCATAGATCTCCTCTGCCTTACCTGTAGTTCCCCTTCTTGGTGAGCAGCTCCTTAAACTGCCCCAGCGTCACCACGCGCCCTTTGACCAAGGTGCGGTACGGGATGGGCTCTCCACAGAAGTAGTATGCGACGACGATATTCTCACACGGCTGGGAAGCGCCATTGCCTGGTCTCTTCTGGGGCTTCAACCTGCCACGAAAAACAAGAACATTCGCGCTCAGTAACACCGCCGGGCCCGTCGGCTCGTTCTGGCAGAGGCTGCTGGAGGCTCCAAGGGGTTTGGCTGCCATTGGGGAAGACGAGATGTGGGTTAATGGTAGACATCAGTATACCCTCACTACAGGCTCCTGGGGACCTGCTGACAGGACTGGTGGGCTCCTGGAGTCCTGTGGTCAGGGAATTGGTTCCCAGCTCCCCAAGGAAATGGGAGACACATCCCACTAGGAGTCTCCTGCTCCACTGAGCCATCACATGCAGCAAGGAACTGAGGAAGGCTTCAGGGGGACTCTGCCGGCCGCTGGCCTGCTGAGGGAATGCCTCTCTCCTGGACTGATTTCTTCATTTTCAGTGTCAGCCAGGGCCAAAGGCACATCCTGGGCAGCACCTCTGCCTCCTGGACGGCCCTGGAGGAAGCAGAAACTCAGCAGCCTGGCCCATGAAAGGATGCCCCACACAAGCCTGGACAGCACGGAGCAGGCCCTGGAGGGACACCCTCACTCAGCGCTGTGGGGTTTTTAAACTGGGATCCTTCAGAACAACCCGTCAGCTGGTCCTGTACCTCCCAGAGTGGGGGCAGGGGCTCCCCAAGGGCCTGGGGGTGGGCTGTGGAGAAGTTTGACACTGGCTGCCTGAGAGGAGGATGGCTTAATGTGGGGACGCAGGTTTTGTCCCCCTCTGGTAGCTGGCTTGGGCTTGGGGAGCACTGCTAGCACAGGAAACCTGTACAGACAGGCGTGTGATTCCTGCTGACTGTACTGCCTCCAGAGGCAACCTGTGTCCGCAGAGCCCGGGCAGCATGCCTCTGCACCCTCCTACAAACCATGGACCGGCCACACTGCGCAGCAGCAAAGCAGGGCATTCAGCGTCTGCTAAGAGGGAATCCAGCGCTGCCGGAGTTTGTAATCGGCCGTGTCTTCCCCCTTCAGCGCAATAAAAAGCAAGACGAGACATTTTCTTTCCTTATGAGAGACAGCAATGATTTCTGAGCAATCGGCAGAATCCCGCTCTCCTGGGTCCCGCAGCTAGCCACGTAGCCCAGCGGGACGCTCCCTGGGCAGCTCTGCAAAACACCCAGCCACTGCCAGCCTGTCGGCACCAGGTCAGGAGGGTGTTTCGTTAGTCTATGCAAACCGGATCACTTCTCTTACTTCTACATACAGGAATGCACAAGGCAGCCTGACTTATTAAGGGCAGGACTAGTTTTCTTATTGCCAAGACAACTTTCCGGAGGTTTTCACATCCTCAAAAGAAGCAAATCAAAGAGTAAACTCAGGCCACGATTATAGAGGGGCACCCCCTTGCTATCAGCAGCTAATTTAGCAGGTGGTTTTGAATCTACACAATCTGGGAGCCGGTAAAAGGTTTCAGGGGGGAGGAGCAGCTGTGTATGTGAACACTCTTCTGGAGGCTTGGAGGGTACAGTCAGGGCAAGGCCCCTTGGAGCTGTGTGAACAAAACGCTACCTTGGACTTGTAGCAGTCCCCCCAAAAGCCCATGTGCCGGATGCTGGGAGTGGAACCAGGTGGGCATGCTCCTGGCGAGGGGGGCACTTTATCAATCTTATTATTTTTGGAACCTCTTAAAAGTGTTTGCTACGCACAAGCCAGGGCACTGAGTTAGCAGCTGCTATCACATCACATCTCAAAGAACCCTGTTTTCAAAGGTGGAGACACCAAGCAATAACAACACTTGGTACTTCTAGAACACCTTTCAGCTGCGCTCTTCTCATTCCTAAAGTTCAGACCAGTTCACCACTTGGCACATGGAGGCTTAGCTAGAGGTGGCTTTTGCTCTGAAATCCATAGATGTTTGGCAGCTTTGAAAATTACAAACCAGTGGACTGGATTAAAGGATGGCGTTACATTTATATAACTGGAAACTCGCTATAAAAACAGAATTTGCCAAGCACATGAGCTAACCCCAGTTTTGCTATTTTGGAAATAACTGAGACCTTGACCTTTAAATCCTGGCTCATCCTCCGAGTGACTGTTTTATGACACGTCTATGTAAATATCAACATGGAAAACCTGGGCAGGGGAAAATCCTTTTGCCTCCTTTCAAAGCCCGAGGTATAAAGTGCAGCTCGACTGTTGTTGGTGCGTGTTCTGCTCAGAAGAACAGGGATTCGAAGCTGCCCCCCCCCCCCCGCCAGCACAGCCTCTCCACCCCGCATTACAAAGCACAGGCTGCCCATCGAACCATCCTTGGAAAAACCACTCATTCCACTCAATGTAAAAATAGCTCTCAAAGTCAGGCGAGTTCTGAGACAAACGTGAATCAAAGAGGTGTGGAAATCCTCCCACTCCCAACTCTCCGAGCCCCAGGGATGGCTGAGATGTGTGCCTCAGAGGCCTGGGCTGTGCGCTTGTGCTGCAGAACAGACGGCATCCACCGGCTTAATCCACGTTGCCCACAATAGCGATGGGTAAAGAAGCCCTTGTTCGTCCTGTGAGATGGAGCGCGCTCGGTCTGCTCTGGGAACGAGAATGGACAAACGCCAGCCCCACCAGGGACAGCCCGGCCCCACCAGGGCAGCGTGAGTAAGGGAGAGATGGCAGCAGCTTGGTGCAGGTGGCCACGGCTGTTAACTGAACTTGCTAAGAGTGGGGAAACTCAAGAGAATCCACGTCCCCCCTTCCTAGGGCTGAGCAAGGGGCTGCTGCAGGGGACCGGGATGAGCGCTGGCTAAAACCTTTCTTGGCCTATCTGAGTCGCCTGCAAAGCACATTCCCACATGGAAAAGCAGCAGAATCCAGCAGTTCCGCTGTGCCCTGATGGAGCACGTGTCTTTGGTGCCTCCCTTACTCCAAGGGCCTCTCAAAATGGAAGGGAGGGAAACAGGCCAACACCATGGAAATCGGGCTTGGGGTCTAGGCACGGCTACGATGGCTCCTGTTCCTTTCCAAAACACAGGCATGGGTTGCTGATGCCTATTAACGTGAACTCTGGTACTTTTTATGGGGCTAGAAACACCCCCTCCCATGTTTTTAGACGCCCCCCCGCTTTCGCCATAAATAAAAGCAGTGGGGGCTGCCGGCAGTGGGACAGACAACAGTTTGCAGAGAATACACCAAGAGCAGTGACACATACTCAGACTTGGCCAGCCCACGTTGCCAGAGCCCTCGCCCAGCCCTCAGTCACAGCCAGGCATTTAGAGAGATTGCCGGAGTAATCAATGATTCCCCCTCCTCACAAGAACGCTCCTACACTCCCCATGAGATCTACCTCTGCTGCACAGCAAGAGACCTCCTGTGCAATGCGTCTCTGACCTGGTTTTCAAGAGAAAAATGCTGGGAACACGGTTTGAATCGCTGGAGTCAGCTGTGCACACCTCCTCTCTGTACCTTTTAACAAGACAGGGGTTGGGGCCAGCTATGCAGAATCTCTCTGCCTCAACATGAATTGATTGAAGCTGTAAACAAGCCTTCAATACAGACCTCATGAAAAAACCAGACTGGTGTCCTGACTGAACATCCGTCCAAACTGTAACAGCTTACAAAAAGGAAAGATGGCTTGACCGAACCGAAGGTGCTCGCATCTCTGGGGCAACTCCTCACGACACACCTGCTCCAGCCCCACAAAGAGCAGGCAACAACCCGGAAAGACCGCAGCACAAGGTCATTACATTACACCTTTTCGCAACCATCCCAGGAGCCATGATCAGAACATCTAGCATGTGAGGAACCATCGATTGCGGAACGAGATTAAAAGTCTCAGAGCTGCTGCTTTTGGAAGCAGCACATTTTATCAGGGCGATCAACATACCCCACATATGCTTTCCTCCTGAAACGGTGGCTGGGGGGGGGGGGGGGGGGGCTGTTTGTAAGTAATTCTGATCCCTATAATAAACAAATGGGACAGGACCACATTGCTGCCTGTTGCATCAGCCCTTTGCCATTCCAAGGAAGGTTCCCGAGCCCCACCTTTGTCCAATGTGCCATTACTGACTGACCTGCTGGCTGGACTGTTTGAAAGGACAATGTATAAATTCTCCGCCGCAACGTCCCATCCTCCTCCCCAGAGGATGCATCTCCCAGCCCCACTGAGCTAGTGGTTTTGGAAATGCAACGCTGAGTTACACTCCACGTACACGGCCGCAATCCCTCGATCTGCTGGCAATGCCCCTACTTATACAGCCCAAAATGCCATTTAGCCTAGTGCGCTAAAATAGCTGACATTTAGAAAATAGGTACTGCAATGTACCAGTTAAAGCTGGTTTGAGCATTCTGGGGATTTTGCAGGCACCAGATGTTAGCGGATGTCCAACCACAAGAATACCATGGTAACTAATTGACATATGTGCTAATAAGCTTGAGGTAAAAAGCCTAGTAATCTATGGGAAAAGGGCACCCCAACATTAGGGGAGTGTGGAAATTCAAATAAGAAAGAGGGGCTGAAACACGACCGAATATGTATTAGACTTAGTGGAGTCAGTATAACACATTATCAAAGCTGTATCACAGGCCAAGACAATGACCACTGGTAATGGTGACGTGGAAAATAATGATTAAATCTTCAGGTTGTTCTGTAAGGGGTGGAGTGAGTATATGGCTGCTTAGACCCTCATTCTATGTTCTCACTAACTTGTTGGGTTGGAGTGTTTGCAACTTTGTAATCTGTGTTAATAAAACAATTGCAAATCCAGAACATTTTTGCTAAGTGCAAATGTTGCAACTGTGGACTCCAGGGTTCCCAAGTGATTCTAATAATACTGGGCCTGATCTTGGGACAAGATCAGACCAAACCGTAGAGTGTTAGCTGGGAATTCCTAGGTAATCAATATAGTTAATACACAATCATTTCTGTCATTGGAGGTTTTTAAGAACAGGGTTAGACAAACACCTGCCAGGAATGGTCTAGTTATTACGTACTCCTGCCCTGAGTGCCAGGGATTGGACCAGATGACCTCGCAAGGTCCCTTCCTACACGGCTATGATTCTATGCCATGAGGCTGGCCAGCATCCCTAGTCTCCTGTTAGATCTAGGTGTCCCTAGTCAACAGGTGTCCTTTACTAACTTGGTTTCTGGGGATTTCTCCGTGTGCTTGAATCTCGGTCTTTGTATCTCATCTTCCCCACCCCCACAGAATGGGGACACCCCATTATCCAGAGATCTTATTTTCAAGTTCCCTGGATTGCTTGTCTTACAAGGGCACGGATTCTAAGGAGACACTGGTCCAAACATGTTTCCAAGTGAACTTCAGGGTTTCTCCAGGCAATACAATACAGCAGGGACATTTCTACTGATAACAACTCTGAACTCCCCAGAGGACTTCTCGTGGGTCACTAACCAGGCTACCCACAAAGGACACAGGCAACTTAGCCTTTTATAACAGCTGTATTTTCTCTCCAGTTCGCAACTCTCTCTCAGAAACCAGAAATGAAACCATCCTTGTTGGCACATTCCATGCACAGACAGGTGTTTCATCCCTGTGTTCTTTAGGGAGGGGCAATACGCCTGGCCATTTGGGGAGGTTGCTTGTTGTGTGCGAGCATCTGCCCGACTAAGCACAGCAGCACAGTCCTGAGCATGCATCGGATCATTCAGCCTATTCTCCTGTCATTGATTAGACAGTAGGTACCACAATAACAAACCCCACCCACCACCATGTAGGTCCTATAGAGAACGTTGTTTATTATGCTTGCTATATTATTTTAATTCTGCAGGTAGCATGGGCCCATGTGTCTGTGTCTATACATTTCTGAGAGGGTGGGTGCTTCTTTGAAATGCTCTTCGGAGCCAAGAGGACAATCCCTATCTGATCACATCAGTTTATAGGCAGGCTGGATACTTGGGGCTTAGCCTACTTGGGAGTGCCCTTTAATTACACACTTGTCAATCTACACCTTATGTAAACATTGCTCTGAGTCTGCCATAGGGCAGTTGCATGAGAAAATAATTAAAACCAGGCAATTAAAGGGTGCCTTTGAAAAATTATGTCTAAGTTTCTAAGTAGGCAGAGTCTGAAGTTTCGGGTCTCTGGAACACTGCATGTAGTTTAAAAAGGTATTTCATGGCAATGAAAGGCTTTCAGGCACTAACATTAATTATCTTGTACTTCTCAAATGCCTTTCATCTGAGCTCAACATGTTTATGTAAACACTGATTAACCCCACACCTCTCCTGCAAGGTATTTTAGCGACAGAACCATTACCCCTTCTTGATAGATGAGGAAACTGAGTCACAGAGAAGAGAAGCCACAGTGAAGAGAAGTGACTGAGTCACAGAGAAGAGAAGCCACAGTGAAGAGAAGTGACTGAGTCACAGAGAAGAGAAGCCACAGAGAAGAGAAGTGACTGAGTCAGAGAGAAGAGAAGCCACAGTGAAGAGAAGTGACTGAGTCACAGAGAAGAGAAGCCACAGAGAAGAGAAGTGACTGAGTCACAGAGAAGAGAAGGCTGCACAGTGAATCAGTGCCAGAATAGATCTACGGTAGAACCTCAGTTACCAGTCAACCACACACCTAGTCTGGAATTGGAAGTATGCAATCAGACAGCAGCAGAGACAAAAGAAAGGGGAGGGGGCAAATAGAGTCCAGTATAATACTGAGATAAACATAAATAACTAAGAAAATAAAGGGAATGAAGGGAAAGTTTAAAAGAAAGATTTGACCAGGTAAAGAACCTGAGCTGGTTTCACTTAAATTCAGATGGTTAAAAGGAGCATTTTTCTTCTGCATAGCAAAGTTTCAAAGCTGCATTAAGCCAATGTTCAGCTGTAAACTTTGGAAAGAACGACCATAACATTTTGTTCAGAGTTACGAACAACCTCCATTCCCAAGGTGTCCGTAACTCTGAGGATCTACTGTAGAACCAAGCGTTTCTGCCTCTCCCTTCTCTGTTCCTGCCCTGAGAACTACCTGCCACTTCGACTTCTAAGGACACCAGCAAAAAAGTCATTTGACAGTTGTCAACCTCAGGAAATCCCTTCGCTGCACCACAGAAAATGAAGGCCATTAAAAATCACCCCCTCCCCTCCGTTTAAATCAATTAAGCACCGCAGACCTAATGAAAACAAGTGAGCGCCTCCCCGCTAGAAGCCCCGCGTACCCTGCTGGGGCAGTGAGAGAGGCAATCCCAAGGAGCCCCCAGCCCAGGCAGTGCTCTAGGAACTGCTCACACAGCTCCTTTCCAGGAACTGAAAAAGGACTTTGCCTCGTGCCTGCAGCAAGGGCATCCCTTCCAGCCCCACCATCTGAAGGCCCTGCTCCCCAGTCTCAAGGCAGTTTGGGCTTTTGCTCCCAGGCCCCTGGGATGCTCCCTGCTGTTGAACGGAAGAGGCATCATAGAGCATGCAGCGTCCTGCAGCTTCCAGAACGTGCTCTTTTCTAACCACCCGCCACTCGCCTTTGTCTGGTAGATCCTGATAGCAGCAGCAGGACCAGCCGAGTGGGTCACCATGTCCTTCCCTCCTCGCCTCTAGGTTCTGTTTCAGAACAGCCTCCCCTCCCCTCTCCCCCCGACCGGACTAAATCATCTCACCTCTGTTTGGGGGGCAGTTTGCCAGCCCTCTTCTCCTCTTCCTCCAGACGCCGGCGTGCTTCTTCCAGCTGCGTCAGAGGGTTGGGGGCTGGGTTGGGCGGCATGGTAGGATCTTGAATGAACGGGTGAGAGGGCTGGACGATGTTCCTGAGCTGGGCACTGACCCAGGGGTGCACAGCCACAGGGCGCTCGATGGAGAGAGGTCTGGGCATATCATGGGCCAGCTGCTTCTTGGCACCTGAGGAGCTTCACACACAAACACAACATGTGACCCGTGCAGCCATGTCCCCTGACACATACAGAGCCTTGTAGTGCTTCACCGACTAGACACAGCAATCGCTCCGCCTCCCCCAGGCCACTCTCTGCACTGCCACCCAGCCAGGAGGGAATGGAGAATACCCGACTTCCAGCTGCAGTGCTAGGGAGGAGTTAGGGGGTAATGAGGAAATGTCTGAGATGGAATTTTTCAAGGCCACTAGGGAGAGCAACTGGCTTCCTACAAAATGGGCCCTGGGCTCACACGTGGTTGGAACCTATTTTATGAGTTATACGAGACGTCCAATATGCATAAATAAAACTAACAGGAGTTAGTTCAAAAAGAAGAGTCATTCCCCCTGTTGGAGATATGTCCCTATGGGTGCCTTGCGTGTTCTCGATTGGAGATTGTCATTAGCAGCGTCCATTCGGCCCATGAACGCGCTGCAGATATCTTTGCGCCCCTCGCCACATGGGCGAACTGCCCTCAGCTCCTTCTCCACTGCTGAGCCTCCGAAGGAAACTCTGAAGCAGCGTGGAAGGAGCGTGGGCAATGGAGTACCCATTGGGGGCACATCTCGAAGAACCACAGTCAACACATGGGGTGAGTAACCTCTCCGAGGAATGCCCCATGGGTGCTCCAATTTAGGTAACTCCCGAGCAGCATCCCCATAAGATGGAGGCAGCTTCGGAATTGAGTCCAGCTCAGAACTGCATTGCCAACCGCTGCATCTCAGATGCCGGGACATTTTGAAGTAAAGCCTACGTCTAGACAGACTTTGCAGGGTGAGCTGCCACACCAGAACGGGATGGAATGCAGGCAGCAGCGTACAAGCCGTACTACACCCAGAAATCCATTTCAATAGTCTTTGGGCAGAAATAGCCAATCTTTAGATCTGTCTGCAAATGAAACAGTCAGTCTAGTAGATTTACAAAATGATTTAGTCTTATCCAGATTGATGGCTAACATGCTCCAGACATCTAAAGTACGGAAAACAGACTTCAGATTGGAATTCAGGCCAGACCGGGAGCAGATCTGCTGAGTTAGAAAGGGCCTTCTTGGAAAGGGCTGAATATATTCCAGGGCTAGTGCATCCTGGTAAGCCAGAGCTCAGGGGACTCTGGAGGGCATGGAACTGAACACGGTCAGGGGCCTGCTGCCAACCCTCCATGCCTGAGGAGTGGCTCTTAAGAATCCCTATAAGCAGGCTCATCTAGGGCTGGGGGCGCTTCGATACAGCTAGGCCCACGAGAACACATTTGGTAACTTTATTAGGAGTCAGAAAACCCCACACACCTGTCATGAACTTGGGGCACCTCAATACTGACTCCGGCCATCCCCACATGGGGCACCCGACCAAGACGCAGGGCTCCCGAAGAGCTGAGCCCTCAACTCCCCGCTGCCCCCGGGAATGCGGCTGTACAATGGCATGCAGGCTCCACACACTGCCTCGCCCAGTGGTTCTCAAACTTGTGTCCTGGTGACCCTTTCACACAACAAGCCTCTGAGTGCGAACCCCCTTATACATTAAAAACACTTCTCTATTTAACACCATTATAAATGCTGGAGGCAAAGCGGGGTTTAGGGTGGCTGGCAACCCCCCGTGCAATAGCCACGCAACCCTCTGTGCGGTCCCGATTCCCAGTTTGAGAAGCCCTAGCTTAGTCCTTACCCATGGCTTGTTTTCTTATGCCTGCTGATCTCCTTCTCTCCTTCGATGATCCACTGCAGGATTTTCTGGTTCCTCTCCACGTCCTCAGGAGATCCAGGCATCTCATAGCTGGCACCATCACTTTTCCCTGAATCAGTCTTCTTGACATTTCTCTTTGAGAGCAGACTCGCTTTCCCACTGCAAGAAGAAGGCTGGAGACATTAGCTACTCATCTGAACCCCCACGTAGCAGAGAAGTGGCAGACTTACGACACTTCTCTTTCTAGCTACACTCAGATGGCAGCTCAATCCCCGGACAGCCCCACAATCTGAACTGGTTTACAGTGGGGGGATATCCCAGTAACACACAGAATCACCTCTGCACTGGGATCCAACCCACCAGTTTTCAGTAGTTTAAATCAAAGACTAGGCTGTGCTTTGGGCTGAAAGCTGCCTGGAGCCTGGATCACACAGATATATCCCACCTAACCAATTCGCTACCACTGCAGGGACCGTAGACATTGGTGGCATCTTGGTCTTGCCCATCCCCTGCTGTGAAGTTAAGTCACGTGATTAACTCAAAAAAATAAATCGTGATTATAAACAATAAAATACCAATTGAAATTTATTAAATATTTTGGATGTTTTTCAACATTTTCCAATATACTGTATTGATTTTAGTTACAACACAGAATACAAAGTGTACAGTGCTCACTTATTTTTGATTACAAATATTTGCACTGTAAAAATGATAAGAAATAGTATTTTTCAATTCACCTCAAACAAGCACTGTAATGCAATCTCTTTATCGTGAAAATGAAACTTACAAATTTAGATTTTTGTTACATAACTGCACTCAAAAAATAAAACTATGTAAAATTTTAGGGCCTGCAAGTCCATTCAGTCCTACTTCTTGTTTCGCCAATCGCTCAGACAAACAAGTTTGTTTACATTTATGGGACATAATGTTTCTCACTTATTTACAGTCACCCAAAAGTGAGAATGGGTGTCCACATGGCACGTTTGTAGCCGGCATTACAAGGTATTTATGTGCCAATTGTGCTAAACATTCACATGCCCCTTCATGCTTTGACTACCGTTCCAGAGGACATGCTTCCATGCCCATGATGCTCATTAAAAAAAAAAAAAAAGGCGCTAATTACATTTTTTGACTCAACTCCTTGGGGGAGAATTGTATGTCTCCTGCTCTGTTTTACCCACATTCTGCCATATATTTCTTGTTACAGCAGTCTTGGATGATGACCCAGCACAAGTTGTTAGTTTTAAGAACACTTTCACTGCAGATTTGACAAAATACAAAGAAGGTACCAATGTGAGATTTCAAAAGATAGCTACAGCACTCCTGACTGAACAAGAAGTAGGACTGAGTGAACTCGTAGGCTCTAAACTTTTACATTATTTTATTTTTATTTTTGAGTTCATTTTTTTTAACATAATTCTACATTTGTAAGTTCAACTTTCATGATAAAGTGATTGCATTACATTATTTTTATTAGGTGAATTGAAAAATACTATTTCTTTTTTTACAGTGCAAATATTTGTAATAAAAAATAATATAAAATGAGCACTGTACACTTGGCATTCTCTGTGTTAACTGAAATCAATATATTTGAAAATGTAGAAAACTACCATTTATTTAAATATTTTGGATTTCTATTATTGTTTAACAGTGCGATTAATCGTGATTATATCAGTTGACAGCCCTAGATGCAATGCTTGGCAGATCTCCTAGATCAGTGGTTCTCAAAGTGGGGGTCGCCGAGCGATTCCCGAGGGGTCGCAAGCCCCTGTGGCCGCCGTGAAGCCGCCAAATTGATTATTTCCGAATTCGGCGGACATACCCACTCTCCCGATTCTCCGCTGAAGCGCTTGCGAAAGCAGAAGCAATCACTTCGGCAGAGAATCAGGAGCGACCGGAATGTCCTTTGAAAAGCCGCGGAATGCGGAAATAATCAATTTGGCGGCTTTTCAGCGGACACACAAGGGTCGCGCCGAGAAGCCGCAAGTAAAAAAAGGGTCGTGATTCCCCCAAGTTTGAGAACCGCTGTCCTAGATCCTGGTGAGGGAGTGAAGACTAGGCTAAATGCCAAACTCTTAGCCTCAGCATGACAACACAGCCCAATCTTAGACCGTCCGGCCAGGTCTGGAGCTGAAATTTACCACCCAGAATAGGCTTGGCCATTCCGGAGCGGAGCATTGCTCCAAGTCTGGGTCTCTTCTTCCTGCCACACAAGATCAGACTGCGAGAACATCAAGGGTCTGACATGCCAGGCCTGCCAAGTCCAGTGTTCTCCTCTTGCCGTGGCCATCGCTTTATGCTTCAGAATAGGGCAAATGACGGAGTAATACCCTAGAGGGGAAACTCCTTCCTGGTCTCCCCGTAGGCTCTCAGCTTACGTCTTGAGTACACTGTCAGGCCTGTCTGTAAGCAAGAGAGCTCACTCTTCCCAGGAAACACAGCAATCCGAGAGCCCGTGCCTGTAGGATGCTGCCAGGCTGCAACGTGAACTGCCCCAGTGCAGGGCTAGTAGACTTTTCAACACCTACTCCCCCCCAAGGACTATATACCAACCTGCAGTGGTGGAGTATTTGAGCAGCCCTCTTCCAGAGCCCTGCAGAACTAGCTCACCCCGGCCCATCTTCAACTTCTCCCCCACCCCCATGAATCAATTCTGGTCTCCCTCCCCCACTTCTGCTTTGTGGGCTCCTCTGCTCCTACCACATCCCTCCTGGGTGCTTCTGCCCCTGATCCCTCTGCTCTCTGGCCCCCACTACCATACTCTTAAAGGGGAAGCACCATTGCTCTCCTCCCCTTCCTCCTGGGGAAAATGTAGCAGCTTCAGCCTCTTCTCCTCCTCCTATCAAAGGAGCTGTGTTGTTTAGGCTGCTCTACTCTGTGCCCATACCTCCCGTCCTAGGGAGGAGTCAGTGACTCTCCAGCCCCACTCAGCCAGTTTGCCCACCAAACTTCTACTACCTGGGGCTTGCAGATTAGTAGATTTGACATGCCTGGCTCCAATCAATAAACCTTCATTCTAGGGTTCTTGCAGCCAGCCCTCTCAATTAGTTCCACACTGTGACATTTATTAGTACTGAGAACTCATCAGACAGGTCAGAATAAAATCTACAAGAATAATGCAATAATGTAACTAACAAAACCTGGCCCAGTGGAACAGGAACAAACTCGCACCACTGCAGAAAGACAGGTGAGAGCAGGGGAAGTGAAGATGGAACAGGAAGGAATTTTAGATCCTTCAGTGATTGTCCTCAGGCAGACGGTCCCAAGAAACAGCCCTGTCACTGAGAATCCTAGACTATCGGTATTGGAAGGGACCTCAGGAGATCATCTAGTCCAACCCCCTGCTCAAAGCAGGACCAATCCCCACTAAATCATCCCAGATAAATGGCAGCCCTGACCCTATCAGACTGAACATTGGGATGGAGGGTTAGAGGTCAATCCAAGGGTTAGGTCAATCCAGTTTATCTTGGTTACTTTCACGAGACAGGGAAAAAAAGTTCCAGCAAGTCCCTTTGGTCCTGAATTATGAAGGGTTCTTATGCACTTGCATTGACACTTCCCATTAACAAGGCCCTGAAACAAAGCCATTAGTTTAGGAGCCGTGAATACAGGATGTGAGGAGAAGGCAACTTTCAGGCACCTACAGCACAGAGAGATCCTTGGTACAGCACACAGAGAGAGCCTAAGTACATCAATATCACCACTAGTAAAGGAGCAAAACAGTCCCCGTGCTCTATAGCTGCTAAAGTTGCCCTGGAATTGCAAAGGGAGCCTTTGCAGCAACATACCCCAGAGCTGATAAGGGACGGCATGTACGACTTGTGGGATCCACTGCTGACGGGAAAGGACAAAGTGCTAAGCAGAAGATCAGCACTCCACCCTGTCCCAGCATGGACTGCCATGCTCGGAGAACAATCCAGAGTGACTGCTGAATTCCACCCCTCTGCTACAAGCAGGGAGCCAAGCCCATATTGCCCATTTATTAACATGATGCAGTCCATTCCCAAATGACCTTGCTACAAAGCGATGGCTATAGGTCTCCCACTCCCACTGGTCCTGCACTCACCTGTAGCCCAAGGAATCTGCAGGATTGGGAGCTAGGCCCATGCTTTCAGTGTAGTTCCGGGATTTTGTTGCATAGTTATGTGAATCTACATTCCAAGCAAAACTGTTCTGCACTCTCTGAGTGGCTTCAGCCTCAATCTGATCCTTCGGTTTCATCATGCTGTGGTGATGAATGTGGTGGTAGATATGTTTATGGTGGTATAAATTAGCTGCATCCAGTTTCGTTCCTGACTTTGTTGCATGCTTGCCATGCCCTGGAGGTATTGTCCCTTGCATCTTTCCAGCATGGCCACTTTCCGGTGACCGGGGCTTAGGTGAATGGCGGCCAGGGCCGGGGGACTGACAACCTGGAGTTTTCATGACTCGCTGTACATGTTCATCGAGAATGCTCTCCGGATTTTCTTCATGAGCATCTCGCAGCTGCATCCCAGCACAACCCATCTCGGAGTAACGAGGAGTGAAGTGATGCAAGGCCTGGGCAGAAGGCAACTTGTGGCTAATGACTGAAGGACCAGAAGAGATGTCTGCATCCTCACCTTCTTCTTCCTGCAGGAAAATGGAAAAAGAGGAGAAAACCTGAAGTCTATGTCGTCTACCATATTAGGGGCAAACAGTAAGACAGACTTGTTTCAAACAACTATCTACGTGTGTCTGACCATATCATAAACAAACGGCTGGGATGTGCAGATGGAAATCCGTGAAAACCATGATTTGATTATATTTAGGAAAAGATAGTTCCTGCTTAAACTGCTGAGTTCCTTGGAGAAATGACTGTAATGACCAACAAAGAAAAGGCAGCTACATGTTGTACATATAGTTTCTGAGGAGCATTTAATAAAGTATCACATCAAAGCAAACTGGATCAAACAGAAATTATAGGATAGACAACAAAACAGGAGGGAAAAAAAAGGGAAACAAATGATAGAAAATGGAAAGAAATGGCAGGGCTATCCACAGGAGAGATTCGGGACTTACCATTCAGACGACTATTTCAAAATGTAAGGAAAGCAGTGTGGATCACACGAAAGCAGAGGATACAGGAGATAATTTAATGATGACAGCAGCGTGAGTGGTTTCAGAAACCAAGGCTCTACCTTCTGAGGCCTAAGGCAAAATACTTCACACATCTGAAGAAACAGGATTATAACTCAAATACTCACTGTGCTTGTCTGCGAGTGGATCACAGAGAGCAGATAACTGGATTTTAAAACACTGAATTCCATTTGAACCTTTGGGCATGCCAGTACGGAGGAAAACTTTCCACTGCTGGCAGCCAGGAAGTTTGAAGCTGACAAATCGTTTGATTCTCCAAGATGCATTGAGATGCTTATGAAGTTGCTTTATAGCAAAGTCAGGATCTTACCTTTGTTTTATTACTTCCTTATTTATTACTTATTAAACAATTTCTTTAAGCTTACCCCTCTCCTCTCCTATCAGGGACAGTAAGCCATGAGTTGCTCAGACAGGATGTGCAGAGAAGCGGTCTGACCTGCCAATATAGCATGAGCTTTATCTGCCAGAGCACATTGGTTCACATCTGCCTTAACTGCCCACTTGCAGATGGCATCTGCTGCCACCAATTAATTAGCTTCTACAGTCACAAGTGCTAGGCACAGATCAAGGGAAGCAATACGAGATTTCTTTGCCATGCCATGCCTGAGAGTATAAAATCAACTCACCTCACTAATGTCAGGCATTTATGTCACACGGGCGCCCTTCACACCGGAGACAAGGAAGCACATCCCAGAAATGGGAGAGGGAAAAGGCCTGGTAAGCCACCTACTTCAGCCAGTGCCTGCACCACCCTTGCCTCTGCTGCACCTGCTCCTGAATACCTGGGAGTTCATTCCATCCCACGTTAAGTCCTCCCCCACAACTCCCTTCATCACTCACACACCTGTGTTTGAAAGCAACCTAGGAAAATAGGTCCCCACTGACTCTGGAGTTATGTGCCGAATGTGTGAGCTAAGCAGAGCTGGAGGGGCCGTCAGCACACGAGAGAATTCAAACCCTCCTTTCCTTTTAGATCCCCTTGAGCTGCAGATCCCTGGGTCCCTCTCCAAGACAGTCCCAGCCTGCACTCTGCAGCTGTGTCAGAGAAGGGCCATTTCAATACAGACACACCCATTGTAGGGCTTGTTTGGCGTTCAGTCTGGCCAAGCCTAATTTTTCAGGGTTCAGCTGATCATCATATTTGGGGTCGGGAAGGAATTTTCTTCTAGGGCAGGTTGTCAGAGGCCCTGGGGGTTTTTTCGCCTTCCTCTGCAGCATAGGGCGTGTGTCACTTGCTGGAGGATACTCTGCACCTCAAAGTCTTTAAACCATTATCTGAGGACTTCAATAGCTCAGACACAGGTTAGGAGTTAATTACAGGGGTGGGTGAGTGAGCTTCTGTGGCCTGTGTTGTGCAGGAGATCAGACTAGATGATCATAATGGTCCCTTCTGACTTTAAAGTCTATGAGTCATAGAACAAGGCCCAGCTAGTGAGGACAAAAAGAACAGGAGTACTTGTCGCACCTTAGAGACTAACAAATTGATGCTTAAATAAATTTGTTAGTCTCTAAGGTGCCACAAATACTCCTGTTCTTTTTGAGGATACAGGCTAACATGGCTGCTACTCTGAAACTAGTGAGGACAGTGATCACCTGCAGAACATTAACACACAGAATACCAGGCCTGACCTTGGAGGTGGCACAATGGGACATACATGTATTGATGGGCTCTGCTATGTTCACACTGGTAGTTCACAGGAAGAAAAGGGGTCCTTCCTCTTCATCTACAATAACCCTCACAGGGAAGTGCGACACTTGGGCTAGGTAACGCAGGTTATTAAAACGACGTCCCATGAGAGAGATACAATGCACAAAGCACTAGCCTGGGGATACCACAGCTGTTCCTGGCTTATGGAAACCTCACAACTCATGAGGTGCTGACATTCGTGATGGGATGGTTCCTTCCCAGAAGGCTCAGCTGAAGAGGCAGCACTGCAAGGCTAACAGGTTACACTGACACTCAGACACACGTCCCAACTCTGCAGTCCATACTAGATAGGAAGTTACAAATCTATCGAAGGGAAGTCAGGCTCTGACTGTCAATGAGCCCAAACGTGCCCCTATAAACTTTAGAGGTTTACACATAGTGGTTTTTTAAAAATTCACCGGGAGATCCAACTTCTGTAACAGAGTGAGTGTCATCTGGGTGGAAGATAGCATTGCTTGGTAGGAGCAGCCCTTGAGTAGCAAGTTGTTGAGATATGGGAAGATTAGGATCACTTCTTCTCAGAGGTCAGCCACCACTATTGCCAGGACCTTTGAGAACAACCTTGGGTCCAAGGAAAGGCAGAAGAGAAGCGCTCCTAATTGGAAATGATCCTTGCCTAGAGTGAAGCATCGGACTGTCCTGTGCAATGGGTGTATCATAAGAACATAAGAAAATAAGAACGGCCATGCTGGGTCAGACCAAAAGTCTTCAGACAGTGGCCAGTGCCAGGTGCCCCAAAGGGAATGAACAGAATAGATAATCATCAAGTCATCCATCCCCTGCTGCCCATTTCCAGCTTCTGGCAAACAGAGGCTAGGGACACCATCCCTGCCCATCCTGGCTAATAGCCACTGATGGACCTATCCTAAATGAATTTATCGAATTCTTTTTTGAAGCCTGTTATAGTCTTGGCTGTTACAACATCCTCTGGCAGCAAGTTTCACAGTGCTTGGAACATGGGGAGCTGAGAACGAGCAGGCTTGGTGCATATCACATGGAAAAAAGCACAAAGGCTGAGTGGAGCTGATGATGCTCCCAGAACATGGTGAGAGCCTCCACAGGTTCCAATGGAGGGAAAGGATTATAGGGATCTCTCTGTTCCTTCTCTCTTGCTGCGCATGGGGGGCTGGAATTTTGAGGGGGAACCCGCTTCCCCCTATTTGGGTGGTAGGCAGATTGGGGCTCTCCTTATCCTTTGGTGTTGACTTTAGCTGGGAGATGAGGAGCTGGGAGGGGTACCCGGGAACACATCCACACCTGTTCCTCAATCATGACCCCCGCCTCACTGCCTTTTCCAAAACAACAGTTAGTCACACAAGAAAGCTACGTTGACATGGAGTTACGGTGGCCAGTGCTCAGCCCTGTACTGCGAGCCTCACCCTCTTCCACTGCAGGAGACAGTCATTCGCAAAGTTTAAACGCCCAGTAAGGGGGACCCTTCCCACCCAACACAGCCACAGACTTAACGCTGTGTCCCTGTGGAGATGGCTATAGGCCAGGGGTGGGCAAACGTTTTGGCCTGAGGGTAACACTGGGTTTCCGAAATTGTATGGATGCCCAGTTAGGGGAGGTTGGGCTCCGGAAGTGGGGGTTGGAGGTTTTGAGGGGAGCAGTCAGGGGGCATAAGTGGGAGGGAGTGGATGGGGGCAGGGCTAGGGTGGGGCTCCCTGGGTGCACACCCTAATGAAATGTTTTACGCATGCCTATGTCACAGGGGCAGAGTTAAGGGTGTGGCTGTGCTGGGTAGGAAGTGTTCCCTGGCTGAATTTCCTGGTTTGCCAGCACTTGAGTTTTGGGAGGGGGGCAAGGAACACAGGGCAGGGCTGAGTGCTGGTGACCTTCACTCCATGGTAAAAATGTGAATTTACGCACACAATAGTTTATGCATTGAAACCTCTGTAAATAAGAGCCACGTTTTCAACAGCAGGCACAAACAGCACGTAGTTAAATACAGCCTCAAAATACATCGCTGAATGCCAACACTGAATGATTTTCTATGGCTTTGGCTACACAAATTAAGTGCCTACTTTTGAAAAATTATCTCTACATATTACTTGGGATATTTTTACTCCCAAGTTAATTTTGACTTCATTAGCTGCAAGATAAAATTATAAAAACCTGCCTTATCTACTTAGATAACAGCTGGATTTTGCGCAGAAACAATGTAGGCTTCAGCAAGCAGCTGATGTGACGGAGTCTTTGTGCATGAAAGGAAAGCAGTTCCGGGAGGCACACGCCCCAGCCCTTTCTTTGTGTGAGCTCTAAAGCAGGTATTTCAGTGCTGATGGGAATGAAGCTTGGAGACACAGCATGGCCTCTGCAGACTGCTTTTCCAAAACACAGAATAATGAAAATCAGGTCTGCTGTGCCCACTAGATGGGGCCTGGTGGTTACAATCTTGTCAGGGGCTCCTTTAATCAGATTTAGAATGCTACAAGTTATTTAAACACCACATCTGCGGTGACATGACCACCCAGGGAAGTCTGCACAGCCCTGTCCATTGAGCTAGGAACACAAACACACTGACAATCTGTGGTACCAGCAATATCTCGTTTCCTCTCCTTTTTACCTATCAAATGACTACAGATTGAGCTGAAAGGATTCCCCGATGTATCTGTGCTTTTTCATTTTAATCGGGGATGCCACTGAGCAAAAATGATGCTAAAAGAAGTTCCCTTCCTAGCAACACTAGCAATGCTTTACACTAACATGGAAAGAATTGTAAACACGGATACGCTTCTCGCTGGTGATGTGGCTGATTGCTTTTCAAATTTCACTCAGGTCAGACAGCGAAGCTAGATCAGTCTGTCAATAGCACATTTTACTTTCTAGCTGCCATTCAGCAGCATAACACTGAAATGCTTGGGCTGGAAATACCACAGGGCAGTGGTTCTCCTCCAGGGGTACGTGCACTCAGGGGAATGCAGAGGTCTCCCAGGAGGTACATCAACTCATCTAGATATTTGGTACATAAAAAGCACTAGCGAAGGCAGTTCCAACTAAAATTTCGTGCAGACAATGACTTGTTTATATTGCTCTATATACTAGACACTGAAATGTAAGTACAATATTCATATTCCAATTGATTTATTTTATAATTATATGGTAAAAATGAGGAAACCAGTAACAGCGTGCTGTGATACACTTGTATTTTTATGTCTGATTTTGTAAGCAAGTAGTTTTGTAAGAGGTGAAACTTGGGGTACATGAGACAAATCAGACTCCTGAAGGGGGTACAGTGGCTCTGGAAAGGTTCAGCGCCACTGCCATGGGGGGATGCATAGATGCAAACAACTCTTTCTTGGGGATATAAAGGGAAAGATGAAGACTGTCCAGTGCTTTGTTTTTCTAAATGTTAAGAAAAAAACCATAAATGAGGAGTATAAATTACCTGACAGGCACTCCCTTAACAAAATCATGTGACTCTAAATTCACTTTCCTTTTTCCTGTATTCATTGACTGATGCTGCTGTGGAATGGGAACTGCAGGCAGTTTGGTGAAGTACCTGAAAAGTTATTTTTGTTTCTGTAGTTTTTGCAAATGTTCCCAAGCCCTGTGCTGAACCAATGACTTGTCTCGAGGCTTTGCGATTTTTCTTTTTTCTTTTTTCTAATTTTGGCACCGTTCAGCGAGCCACCCCAGAGATCTGCACTGAGAGGAAGCTTCCAGTCCTGACATACACCCCCCCAAAAGCTGTGGTGCATCAGGATTCAAGCCCTCCTTTTGCAGATACTAGCAGGTGCTGCACTTTAAAAGATGTATATTTAGTTATTCTGAATCCCTAACGCTTTGCGCTGACCATCCAACACATTGTTCTAGGTGAGTCCCACGGGGTTTATTACACAGCATTACCTAGAGGAAATGCGACTGGACTTTGCACAACAGCAGCAACGATGACAGCTCCAGCCCACCTCCACTAAGTGCTCTTTTTTCTAGAAATGACAGTTATTACCATGTTTAATATCATGGAAGAGACGGTCAGATCAGTTTTCCCCCTTAAAGATGCTCTCCTGCTAAAGGGAAAGGGCAGATGGAAAGTGGTTAAAATGAAAGCCTTACATTCCAACTGATTGCATGTTTCCTTCTACCCTAACAAAGGGGTAAAGGACTTTTAATGGCATGTTTGCCATGGCACTAAGCGGGCTGAGGGCTCTATATAACAAACCCTGAACCTTGTTTACCACGGGTAATGTCGCACAGTTTCAGGGTCATGTTAGCACCTTTGACTCTTTGGGCCCTTTATTCCATCTAAATCAATACACCAGAGTGGCAAGTGAAGGCAATGGGCAATGGTGGGGATGTGGGAGAGAGATCCAGGACTGTACTAACAGGAGTACCCCAAGCCAGCACTGAGGGGCATCCACTGATAGTAGAGAACTGTTGAGGGCCAGGACAGGAAGAGCAGAAATTACCACAGAAGTTAGCATCTAGAATCTAGGCAGAAAAGGCCAGGTAGGACACGGTCATCAACGCCTCTCTGCCAACTCCCAGGTACTACACAGCAAGCTATTTAAGCCATGGGGTAGATGTGGGGAAAGACGCTTGTGTTAACATTCAAATCCCCTAACTTGTCTATGTCTGGATCAGTTACAATGTGCACCACACATTCCAATCCACTGCACTAGCATCTCAAAAGGAGATTTCTGACAAACATGTACAATTCATTTTTATGCTGGTGAAAGGTCTTCGACTTACAGCCCTGGACACTTAACTCGACTGCAGAACCACAGGGCAGGCAGTGGTACTTCAAGCCTGCCCCACACCAACTGGCATCATTCTTTGTCCAGCTGCTAACATGCCACCCTTAGGGGTAAAAGGATAGTTTCAGATGCCATTGAGTCCTCGGATACTCAGCTAAGGGAGCCAAACAGGGAGCCCTTCGGTTCTGAGGGGTGGTGATTTTGGTATGTGGACAGTCATCTGCTAGGAACTGAGATGCACAAATTAATTGTGTTTAGGACCCCAGCTATACAGTTGCAGACTGTGATATTAAGTAACACACTGATGCACTCAGCAAAACATCCCGTACTTACAAAATAGTATTTACACTTACCTAGGAACACAGAACACCAGGAGTGTAAAGGGACTACGTGAACTATCTGAGCAAAATGTCTCACATAGGACTGACCAGCCTTTCTCCCATTGCCAGCCTGCCATGGAGCTAAGGGCCTGGTATGATTTTTTGGCTAATTCAAGGCTCATCACTGAAAAAACGTAGCCGGCTGCTCCACCTGGTCATTTAAGCTCTCATGAAACATCATATGGCTCAGCAGCATCATGACCTATGGCAATGCAGTGCTACTCAACACAACTGCTGCTGAAGGATTCCCACAGTGCAAGTTATTCAAACAACCTGTATTTCCCAGTTTCCAGAGATGATGAGGCTGCTACTAACCGCTCGAACACGTTTAAGGCGCTCCTCTAATTTCTCCTCTGCTTCACGTTCCCTTTGCACTTCCTCCAGACGATTGATCAGCTCTGCAGCAAACTTCTGTGGTTCAACATGGATATCCTTTGGCATTCGGTACGTACGCTGAAGGAAGAACACACCATTGATTAGCAAAAGGAGCAATAAACTGAAGCCAAAACTTTAAAATCTCAAAGAGAATCCTATCTCCGCTTGGAGTGTCATTGTCCTACCAGGGATCAGGCAGCACTAGGAGCAGGACTAGGACAGCAGAATTTGGGCAGGCTGGTGAACAACCCAAAGGGATGGTTTGGTCCATGCCAGCAACATTCAACTGATGAAACTGGAGTTCTGCTCTGCTTTCTGGGACCTTCTTCCACACCCCATCTACACAGCTCCTTGTGAAGAGTTGTAATGGTGAAGAGATTTTCTAGGATGACAACTCCAGGGACATGGTTATCATTGAATAACCAAACTCTGTTGAAGGCATGCCAATGCTCAGTCCTTGCAGCTTATACGAGTTACATGTAACAAGCTAATACTCCACTTACAAAAGGGCTGAAATATCAGTAATTTGTAGCAGAAAAGTTACCATCTTTTCATTTAACAGACTAGGGGGATTCTAACATGCATATCTGGCTTCTGTCAAAGACCCACCAATCTAGGCTGATAAAGGTTACCTACTTATTTGTGTAAGCCTGGCCCCCAATGAGGCCAAAGAGGGCAAACTCTTGTGGCCTCTCACCTGCCGGGATCTTCCTTTCGGTTACACCCCACAAAGTGTGTGCTTCTTAACCCATGCACAAAAGGCAACTGTTTCCCATGAAGCATCCTCTCTAATAGGAATAATGACACAGCACACCTGCATCTAGTTCTCTTCAAAGTCACACAAAGGCTGCTGTTTGGTCGCCTTGGAAAAACAATATTTTGTCCTTTTATACAGTGCAAAAAGATGGATATAATTTGACATTAACTAGAGAAAATAGCTCCAGCCTTACATTTCCTGATAAGGCTAAAAGGCAGCACACTGTCCTGAGATGGCCAGATGGTAAGACAGGGATGGGGAAGAAAGTCTAAAGGAGCGTTTTGCTAAGGAAATGAGACAGGTAAAATAATGATTTGCTGCTTGTTCCATGAGGCAGAAACGCCCAACCACAGAGAGCAGAAGAGGCCAACTACATTTTCCTTTTCCCCTGACCAAATGATGCTGCACCTGGGGAGCTGAACAAGAGAACAGTGACATGCCCCGTACCGAGCTATCAAACTGACAACTGCATTTGCTGCATTTTCTCCATTACCCTTTATTCTATTTCTGTGCTGACCATGTGAAATGACTTATCCCAACCAAAGATTTCATGGACGCTGAAAACAGGATAGAAAGTACAGTCACATGGAAACGCAGTGTATTGTTACATGAAAAAGGAGGAGAGACACAACCAGAAACACAAAGAAACACGGAAAAAAACCAGCAGGTGCATCGGCTGGTCCGGAGCAGGAGGACTTGTGACGTGTACTCAGCACCAGCCCTCTAACAGGGAAACTCAAAATTTGGCAGTCTCCATCCTTTAAACTTGTAAATAAACAAAGAACCACTTGATCCCCATCTTTAAACAAGGACCCTGACCTGGCCCAGGGCTCTGAGCTAGGACCGAGGAGCTCTCTCTGGGTCTGGTCCCAGCCCCAGTGTGAAGTAGTGCCTGATGGCTCCTGATTGGTTAGTGTCTCTCTGGCCTTTCTAGGTCCCTTGAGGACTAAGTCCCGTGAAGGTTCTTCCTAGGCAGGGGAATGTCAAGGTAGCAGCTCCTCCCCCAAAATGCCAGAAGACTGGATAGACACTGTCATATGCAGGATAACATATAGAAAGAATGGTTATGATACCAGAAATACACTTCTCCCTGAGAATCATACTGAGGAGTAGACACCAAATCTCTGTGAAGTCTTCAAGTTTCTTTCTCATGCAGAACACGAGAGCTAACTTACAATCCAATAAGAATGGAAATAATGCATTTCTGCAAGACTTACAGGTGCACCCAAACTCCGCTTCTGCTGTGCCCCAGCACAGGCTGGGGTGGGAGGCAGGGAAAGGAAGATTATATTTAACACAGCCTTCGCTCAGCTCCCGCTGCCAGCCTGGATGTAGGAAGCCCAGTCTGGCAGTGGGTTGAGACCCCGGCTGGCAGGAGCCTGGGGGGAAACCCCAAAGCGGCGGCAGGCTAAGTGCTCAGCCCGTCACCACTTTGGGGTTTCCCCCACTGGCCCCTTTCCAGCCAGGGTCCTGCCGCCTGCCCCACTCAGCTCCCGCTGCCAGCCTGGGTTCCCTGCACCCCGTCTGGCAGCAGGAGCTGAGTGGGGCAGGCGGTGGGACCCTGGCTGGCAGGAGTCTGCAGGGGAAGCCCCAAAGCGGCAGCTGCTTTGCTCACTCCGGGTCTTCGGCAGCATTTCAGCAGCAGGTCCTTCAGTGCTGCCGAACACACCTGGAGCGAGTGAAGGACTCGCCGCCAAAGACCCGGAGCGTTGCCGGGTGAGTAACAATTCAAATGGGGGGGCGCCCCCACGGGCGCAGGGCGGCCGGCACAACCTCCCCCTTGGGGCAGCCGGCACAACCTCCCCCCTACGCCCCAGGGCGGCCGGCACAACCTCCCCCCTACGCCCCAGGGTGGCCGGCACAACCTCCCCCCTACGCCCCAGGGTGGCCGGCACAACCTCCCCCCTACGCCCCAGGGTGGCCGGCACAACCTCCCCCCTACGCCCCAGGGTGGCCGGCACAACCTCCCCCCTACGCCCCAGGGTGGCCGGCACAACCTCCTCCCCTATGCCCCAGGGTGGCCGGCATAACCTCCCCCTACGCCCCAGGGCGGCCGGCACAACCTCCCCCTAAGCCCTAGGGCGCCCGGAACAACCCCTCCATATTTCCTATGACTCTTGATTATCTGGGATTTATTAACTGGGATTAATTTTTTCCCTATCATCCTGGATAATCACGAGTCTACTGTATAAACAAAATAACACAAGTATGTAGGGACAAAATTAGAAAGGCCAAGACACAAAACGAGATCAAACTAACTAGAGACAAAGGGTAACAAGAAATACATTAGAAGCAACAGGAAGATCATCGACAGGGTAGCCCGTTACCCAATGGAGGGGAGGGGGAACAATAACAGAAAAAGTGGAAATGGCAGAGGTGCTTAATGACTTCTTTGTTTCGGTTTTCACCAAGAAAGTTGTTGGTTACTGGACGTCTAACATAGTGAATGCCAGTGAAAATGCGGTAGGATCAGAGTGTAAAATAGGGAAAGAACAAGTTAAAAATTACTTAGACAAGTTGGATATTTTCAAGTCACCAGGGCCTGATGAAATGCATCCCTTTTAGAATACTCAAGAAGCTGACTGAGGAGATATCTGAGCCATTAGTGATTATCTTTGAAAAGTCATGGAAGACGGGAGAGATTCCAGAAGACTGGAAAATGGCAAATAAATAATGCCAATCTATAAAAAGGGGAAATAAGGACAACCCAGGGAATCACAGACCAGTCAGCTAACTTCAGAAAGATAATGGAGCAAATAATTAAACAATGAATTTGCATACATCCAGAAGATAATAAGGTGACAAGTAACAAGTCAGCATGGATTTGTCAAGAACAAATTGTGTCAAACCAGCTTGATACCTTTCTTTGACAGGGGAACAAACCTTGTGAATGGGGGGAAGCAGTAGACATGGTATATCTTGATTTTAATAAAGCTTTTGATACGGTCTCGCACGAGCCTCTCATAAACACACTAGGGAAATGCAACCTACATGGCGCTACTATAAGGTGAGTGCATAACTGGCTGGAAAACTGTCCCAAAGAGTAGTTATCAGTGGTTCACAGTCAAACAAGTGGGGTCCCACAAGGAACAGTTCTGGGTCCGATTCGGTTCAATGTCTTCATTGATGATTTAGATTGAGGCACAGAGAGTACACTTATAACATTTGAGGATGATACCAAGCTGGGAGGGGCTGTAAGTGCTTTGGAGGATAGGATTGTAATTCAAAATGATCTGGACAAACTGGAGAAATGGTCTGAAGTAAACAGGATTAAATTTAATAAGGACAAATGCAAAGTACTCCACTTAGGAAGGAACAATCAGTTGCACACATACAAAATGGAAAAGGACTGCCTAGGAAGGAGTACTGTGGAAAGTGATCTGGGGTCATAGTGGACCCATAAGCTATATGAATCAACAATAGAACACTAACACTGTTGCAAAAACCAAAAAACCAAAATAACCTCCTCAAACAAAACAACCAAACCTCATTCTGGGATATATTAGTAGGAGTGTTGTAAGCAAGGCACAAGAACTACCGTATTTTTCGTCCTATAGGACGCTCCGGCGTATAAGACGCCCCCGAGTTTTTAAATAAAAAAGCCGGAAAAAAAAAAACCAAAAAAAACCACACCACCACCACACAAAAAGCGCCACTTTTTTCGCGCCGCTCTCCCGTCCCCGCCGCGCGGCCGGGCTGCCGGGAGCGTCCCGGTTCCCCCCTCCCCGCCGCGGGCGGGCTGCCGGGAGCGCGGCGGGGAGGGGGGAACCGGGATGCTCCCGGCAGCCCGCCCGCGGCGGGGAGGGGGGAACCGGGGTGCACATTCGCCCTATAAGACGCACCAACTTTTTCCCCCCCGTTTTGGGGAAGAAAAAGTGCGTCTTATAGGGTGAAAAATACGGTAATTCTTCCGCTCTACTCTGTGCTGATTAGACCTCAACTGGAGTATTGTGTCCAGTTCTGGGTGCCACATTTCAGGAAAGATATGGTCAAATTGGAGAAAGTCCAGAAAAGAGTGACAAATAGGATTAAAGATCTAGAAAACGTAACCTATGAGGGAAGATTGAAAAAGCTGAGTTTGTTTAGTCTGGCAAAGAGAAGACACAGGGGATATGATAACAGTTTTCAAGTATGTAAAAGTTGTTACAAGGAGGAGGGAGAAAAATTCTTCTTCTTACCCTCTGAGAATAAGACAAGAAGCAATGGGTTTAAACTGCAGCAAGAGAGGCTTAGATTGGACATTAGAAAAAACTTCCTAACTGTCATGGTGGTTAACCACTGGAATAAACTGCTGAGGGAGGTTGTGGAATTGCCATCATTGGAGATTTTTAAGAGCAGGTTGGACAAACACCTGCCAGGGAGGTTTAGATAATACTTGGTCCTGCCATGAGTGCAGAGGATTGGACTAGATGACCTTTCGAGGTCCTATGATTCTATTAAAGTCTCTATAATCCATTTCACATTTGTGTAGCACCCATCAGAGCATCAGCTAACCACGGAAGGGCAAACTATGACCCACAGGCTGGATCTGGCCTGTCAGGGCCTTCAATCCAGCCTGTGGAATTGCCAGCCCCATGGCGCAGCAGGGCAAAGGCAGGCTCCCTGCATGCCCTGGCCCCACATTGCTCCTGGAAGTCACCAGCACCATGCCCCTGAGGCCCCTTGAGGAGCTGGGGAGGAGGCAGAGGTCTCTGTGCGCTGCCCTTGCCTGCAGGCCCTGTCCCTCACAGCTCCCATTGGCCGGGAATGGAGAACCAGAAGCAATGGGAGGATTGGGTATGATACCCACTGGCGAGGGGAGCTCGCAGGCAAGCCGCTTGCCCCATCCCACCCTTAGAAGCCACTGCCGGACAAGACGGCCACTTTCGGGAGCGGCGTGGGGTCAAGGCAGGCGCGGCAGGCACCCCCACCTCACCTATTCCTCCTCCAAGCGTGCGGTGTCCCTGCTCCTCCTCCTCCCAGAGCTTCCCGACCGCCGCCTAACAGCTGTTTGGTGGTGCTTAAGACTTTCCAGGAGAGAGAGAGGAAGGAGTGGGGACGCAGCATGCTTGGGGGGAGGCGGTAAAGAGGTGGGGCAGGGATGGGGACTTGGGGGAAAGGGGTGGAATTGGGGTAGGACAGGGGCCTGGGTGAGGACAAGCAGCCAGGGGACAGAAGGGAAGTTAGTGCCTATGCCCCGAACCCTTCCTGCACTCCTCACCCCAATCTCCTGCCCCAAGCTCCCTCCTGCACTCTGCAACCTCTGCCGGAACCCTGCTGCACCCCAACCCCCTGCTGCACCCCGCATCCCTACCTCATCCTAACCCCCCATCCTGAGCCTCTTCCTGCACACTGCATCCTCTTCTGAACCCCACACTCCCTCCCACATCCCAACCCTACATTCATGGCCCTGAATGCAATTTCCCCACCCAGATGTGGCCCTCGGACCAAAAAGTTTGCCCGCTCCTGAGCTAAACTCTTCACTGGTAAATGAATGGTGAGGTCCCTAGGGGACTTTGTGAACTCAGCTTCATTCCTGGTAAAGGTGGCTCTATACCATAAGAAGGTGATTATACAATGCATTCTGCAAGATCTATCTGAATTGGTTACATTATAGCAATTGGCTATTCTGATAAGGTTTGTGTCCCGTTGTGAAATCCTCCACCAGAAGAAAGTGAATGGGTTACTACTGCCTGTACGAGAGTGCTACACATCAGGTCTAGATAGGTGCTGAGATTACTTTAACTATGGCTATACTACGTAGCAATGACTGATTTTGGAACGCAACAATGGAAAAATGTATCCGTTTAGATGTTAATTGAGTAGATTTAATTTGACACGCATTTAATTTTAATTTAAAAAATGAACATTATAAAATGCTGCACTGGCGTGTGCTAAAACATACTGTCTAATTACCTTCTCCTTTCATAGTGGATGGATAAAGTGAGGGCAGAGCAGTGCCTCTCTGAAGTCTATGCCAATTCCATGCCAGTAATTGGCAGGCAAGAGGTGCCACAGTGTCTGAACTAAACTCTTATTCACTGGAGAGACACTAGAACTAACTTGCTTCCTCCGTCCTCTCGAATATAAATATGCAATGATATACCTTTTCCCCTGGGACTTAAAATTAAAGCACAAAACTTAATGGGAAAACGGTATCTTTCACTGAGAAATCTGTGTGGAGTGCCTGTGTGAAATTTACAAGGAGCAAGTAATTCTCAAAGAACATGCAGATAAGCATTACAGGAGAAACATTTTCAAACAGCAGGTGTCCAATTTAAACCTCGCCTTTAAAAAAAAAAAATCTGTTTTCCAAAAAAAGTAAATAAAATTTCATGCTAAGTAAAACTAATTAGCTTGAGAGTAACCACTGCTGGAATGACACTTATTCATCTCAACAAAAGAAATATCTGGCAGATGGAAGTTCGTTAAAGCAGAGTTCGCCATACATATTTTATGCGCCACACTCAGAATTTATAACCTGCGGTTCACTGAAGCGTTGCCAGTACACATGATCAATAGAAAGCCACTATTATTTTTATCCAAAAGGTAAAGCTGCTGACAGGCTTTGAAGTCAGAGAATATTCACTCAGTGGTTCCCACTGTTCGGCAACTGGAAAAAAAAAAGAAAAAAAAAAAGGCCAAGCCTTCAAATTTCAACTCTAACAAAGCAATGCTTACAGTAAAAACGGCGGCAGCAGCGGGAAATAAAAAGGCACCCAGCCAGTCTTTTCGACAGCAACCACACTGTGAAAGCAACTATGTGAAAGGAGAAGAGGCTGAACAACGGTGACTAGTAAGCTTCCACAGCCAGGGCTTTTATTTTCAACCCAATGATCAAAGCTCGGGAGACCCTCTGAAATCATCAGGAAAATAATCTAATTTAAAAGGCAAAACAAAGATTTAAAACACAAGATTAAAACAAGGGTGGGTTTTGCCTGCATCACACTGCTTCTGAACAGGCAGGAGGAGAGCGGCTATGCGGAGTGAAGTCATTTCTCGGAGGACAGGGACATTTTCTCAATTTGATTTGTGCTAGTGCACAGCTGCCCAAGGAAGAAAGTAGTATCTTTATTTTCTGCTAACCGTGACGTCACCTGTAACTTCTCGCTCGGGGGGAAAAACCATACAGTGATCAGCAAATGGGTAGAAGTTGCTACAGAATCAGAAGGGTTATGTTAAGGGTCTAATACCAGGCTCTTTGCTCTGATGAAACGGGGGAAAAACTAGAGACAAGAAAGAATCAGAGAGGTAGCCGTGTTAGTCTGGAATAGCAGAGGTAACAAAGAGTCCTGTGGCACCTTAAAGACTAACTATAAAGTTTTGAAGCATAAGCTTTCGTGGGCTAATACCCACTTCGTCGGATGCAAGAAAGGAGCCCACCTTTCTATCTTATATTCCAAAAGAGTAGTCCTCTGCATCAGGACGGGCTGCCTGGGAAACACCATTTGGGGACATGACATTTGTCAAATAGCCAACAATCCTGACACCTAAATTGCCCCTAAATTTATATCATTTCTCTGATCAGCTTTACTTTGTGCAAGATGGGTAGCTAAACGTTACAGAAATACATCCAAGATTAGCTCCAAAGTGCTTACTGTGAGGTGCCTGCCACCATTATATGTGAGCTTGCAACTGCAGCTAGCCCGGTCATCCTACCCAACAACCCAGACCCTGTCCTGGATCCTCAAACAGGCAACTATTCACCAATTACCTTAAGGGGTTGTGCTTCTTAAAATCAAGTGTTGAGTAGGCAGAACAGTTTTGAAGTGGACTGTCCAACTTTGTCTCTCAATAGCCCACTGGACCACCATTTTAAAAAGCAATGCACTAGGGTGACTAGATAAAAAGTGTGAAAAATCGGGACAAGGTGTGAGGGGTAATAGGCGCCTATAGAAGAAAAGCCCCAAATATCAGGACTGTCCCTATAAAATAAGGACATCGGATCACCCTACAATGCACTCCCCTGTGACTCCAACACTACAGTGAGACCACCTGGAGACCTGATCTTTTGCTGACTAAGTGTGCACCTGCAGTTTCTCATATTGGGAGATAAACTTTGACAGGCAGAGTATTGCTACTTACAGGAATGTGAGGTAGTGGCACACGTCCATTTGCTTTGGCACTTTCCTGCATCTCTCGGCGATGCTGCTTTCGGAGTCTGTATGGTGGGATCCCATCTCTGCCAGGACAAAACGACAATATGGGCCACTTTAGTGCCTTCCATTAGATGATCTCAAAGCACACTATGTTCATTTAAGCATCATAACTCCCTCCTGAAGCAGGTATTATCTCATAGATGAGCTGCTTCATAGATGAGGAAATGGAAGGAGAAAGGTTCCTTGGTAGGAGCTAGTGAGGAGCAGTCAAATGTAAAAGAATGTCATTTAAATATAACATATGAAAACAAGCAACTGAATACTGACAAAATGTACACATGCTTATATATAAATGCTAGAAGTCTAAATATTTTCCATCATTGTTTGCAGTGGTGTTGTAGCCATGTTGATCCCAAGATGTTCAGGAGACAATGTAGGTGAGATCATATTTTTTATTGGACCTGCTTTTGTGCTTTCAAAAACCTGTCTCTTTCACCAACAGAAGTTGTTCCAATAAAAGATACCACCTCTTCTTGCTAGAAGTCTAAATACTACGATGGATGAACTTGAGTGCATTAAAGGAGGATACTGATAACAGGCATCATGGAAACTTGGTGGAATGAAGATAATCAATGGGACACAGTAATACTAGAGTACAACATATACAAGAATAAGAGAGTAGGTTGCCCTGGTGGTGGATTGGCACTATATGCAAAAGAAAGCATTGAGTCAAAGTAAAAATCTTAAATGACTCAAACTCTACCATAGGATCACTATGGATAGAAATTCCATGCTTGAACAATAAGTACACAGCAGTAGCAATATACTACCGACCATTAGACATAGGATGGTGACAGTGACTGTGAAATGCTCAGGGAGATTAGAGAGGCTGAAAGGGCAAAACACACTATAATAATGGAGGCTTTCAGCTATCTTCATATTAACTGGGTATTGTGGCAAGGCAACTCCTTCGCCTCTCCAAGCAGTACAGGGGGCCTGAGTACATCAGTTCCATTCCAGAGAGATTTTATTCCTCACTCGGGTTTTATTTTTCAGTGTTTACAAGGTGGACCTCAGGGTATGCCCAAGGAGTACTTTTCAGCCTAACAAACAAAAAACAAGTTAATCACATAAAGAGATCTAAGAGTCATCTGCTCAATGTGCAGCGGAAGTCAAAAAAGCAAGCAGACTGCTAGGAACCATTAGGAAAGGAATAGATAATAAAACAGAAAATATCATAATGCCTCTATATCCATCAATGGTACTCCTACACCTTGCATACTGTGTGCAATTCCAGTCTCCCCATCCCAAAATATATCAGAATTGGAAAAGGTACAGAGTAGGGCAACAAAAATGAATCAGGGTATGAAATAACATCCAGGTGAGGAGAGGTTAAAAAGATGGACTGCTCAGTATAGAAAAGAGACAATAGAGGCCTATAAAATCATGACTGGTGTGGAGAATGTGAATAAAGAAGTGTTATTTATCCCGTCACACAACCCAAGAACTAGGGCTCACCAATAAAATTTATAGGCAGCAGTTTAAAAAAGCAAACGGCAGTACTTATTCACACAATGCACAGTCAACCTGAAGAACTAGTTCCCATAGGGTACAGTGAAGGCCAAAAGTATAGCTGAATTCAAAAAAGGATTAGATAAGGAGGATACTCCATCACTGGCTCTTAGTCAAGATGGTAGGGATACAACCACATGCTCTGGGTTTCCCTAAACCTCCAACTGGCTAAAGTTCAGACTGGGCGACAGGAGATGGATCGCTCAAAATTGCCCTGTTCTGTTATTTTCCTCTGAAGCACCTGACACTGGCTACTATCAGAAGACTGAGCAAGATGGACCAGAGGGTCTGACCCTATACGGCTGTTCTTATGCTCTTAAAATTATATCTGCCTATATGACCACTAACTCCTACCAAGTCTTTTTGTTCAAAACACTAGAAATTAAATGAGAAAAACGCCATTATTGCAGCGTTCAGGTTCCCTGGCTGTATCTCCTGCCCTTCCAGAATGTCAAGTTCAGCAAAACTCACTTCTTTCCTATCCTCTTTGTCAGGACATAGAATTCCCCCTTTAATAAATTCACGCCAAGAGATGTTTCCAACTGAACCATGTGCTCATCCACATTTGCTGGCTTTCCCCCAGCACTGCGTTTAAAAATTTCTCTATAACCTCTTAGCTCCCCCACCTGTGCCCTCCCGCCCACTGATCCCCTGATCAACTCCTCCCTCTCTCTTCCAGCGCATCCCGCCCTCCGTGATCAGCTATTCCATGGTGTGCAGGCGGCACGGGCGGGGGGAGGGGGGAATATGATGGGGTGCACTTGTGAAGTGGCAGAACTAGGTGGGAAGAGGTGGGGGAAAGAGGGGCCTGAGCAGGAATTGAGCACCCTCAGTGAATGGAGGAAGCTGGTGCCTGCGACACAAACAAACAATGTGTGTTTTAATATGGTTAAATGTAAATCCATACAGCCAGGAACAGAGAACGCAGGTTATTCTTACATGATGGGGACCTATCCTGGGAAGTAGTGACTCTGAAAATGACTGAGGGTCATGGTAGAAAATCAGCTGAACATGAGCTCCCAGTGCCACACTGAGGTTGAAAGGATGAATGAGTTCAGTCTATTTAGCATAACAAAGAGAAAGTTAAGGGGTGGCTTAATTAGGGTCTTTAAGTACCTACAGGGGGAACAAATATTTAACGATGATCTCTTCAATCTAGTGGGAAAAGGTCTAACATGACCCAATGGCTGGAAACTGAAGCTAGACAAATTCAGACGGGAAATAAGGCATCATTAACCATTAGAACACACTACCATGGAGGGAGGGGGGAGATTCTCCATCCCCAGCAATTTTAAATCAACAGGATTTTTTCTAAAAGCTCTACTGTGGGAATGATTTCAGGGCAGTTCTCTAGCTTGTGCTATGCAGGGGGTCAGACTAGATGATCACAATGTCCCTTCTGGCCTCGCTCGGAATCTCTAAGGAAATTTAGGGCTGACGGGGAGCCCTGCCCCTATTCGCCTGCCATGCACCCCCATGCCATGCTGTAATTTGATTTCCCTCAAAGGGCTAGTGGGTGGCATGCACTCTTTGGGGTAACTCTTGAGCATTTGAGTTCCTGGTGCAATTATCTCTGTCTTGACTTGCTATCTGTTGTGGCAGGGTGCTGGCCAGGAGTGCCTGAGCCAGCCCTGCGGGCCCTTTAAGAGGGAGCACCAGCCTGCAAACCTCCCTTGCAGGAAAGGCTAATCAGCCACCTGGGCTGCAGGGCAATCAACCTGCATGAGTTGCACCTGGCAGCCTCCTCTGGGGGATATAAGGCTGCCAGGAAGGAAGCCCAGTGTGGTGGTGGTGTCTGAGCTATCAAGAGCTGTGTGTGTTGTCTGAGCTATCAAGAGCTGTGTGTGTTGTCTGAGCTATCAAGAGCTGTGTGTGTTGTCTGAGCTATCAAGAGCTGTGTTTGTATTATTGTATTAGGGGCTGAACTATATAGAGTTTGTAGAGCCAGAACCTGTGGAGCTATTTAAGAGCTGGATATTAATGAGCTGTTTAAGAGCTGGATATTAATGAGTTGCATATTAATGAGCTACTTAGAGCTGGATGTTAATGAACTGTTTTAACCTGTATATATTGGTGGTGGGGTCCTGCACTGTAAATTAAAGGGCACTGTTGAAGCAAAAAAGGGTTTCCTGCCTGTGTTCCTGAGAAGGGGTGAGAGAGCGGTCTGTCACATATGGTGTCAGAGGTGGGATCGCTACACCAGCAACACAACTGGTGGCCCCGAGATGGAGGGAACCCTGCAGTGGCTCGGGAACTAACAGAAGCGGACCCAGCAGGCCATGCATGCCTTGCAGCGAAACCACCAGATGCAGCAGGCTCAGTTAGAGCTGAAGGTACTGCGGGACTTTTGAGAGGGCGGCCACCACAGCCGGGTGGGAGCGGACCACCTGGGCCCTTCGTCTTGCTCCGTACCTTGTGGGCAGAGGCCCAGGACTTTGGGAACTCATGGACTCCCTGATATTGGAGCAGTTTTGCTCAGCCTCCCTGAGACTGTCCGTACCTGAGTCAAAAGGCACCAGCCAGAGACGGTGAAGTCTGCGGTGCGCCTGACCAAGGAGTACGTCGGGACAGAGGGACCTCGGGGAGAAGACGGACCACGACGGGTCCGGGATTTGGGGCGATGGCCCATGGACTGGGGTTTGGGGGCACCCACTCTGCGGGTACGAGTGGGGAGGAAGTCCCAACCGGGGGCAGTGGACTCAGCCTCCCCATCACGCTCCTCCGCAGAGTATTGGTCTGCCCTGAGTGGCTAACTCCAGGGGCCTTTCAAGAGTTAATCGAAAGCTTGAAGGGTCTGAGCCAGCCCAATGGGGCTAGGCTAAGGGGGGAGGTGTGTGGCAGGGTGCTGGCCACGAGTGCCTGAGCCAGCCCTGCGGGCCCTTTAAGAGGGAGCACCAGCCTGCAAACCTCCCTTGCAGGAAAGGCTAATCAGCCACCTGGCTTGCAGGGCAATCAACCTGCATGAGTTGCACCTGGCAGCCTCCTCTGGGGGATATAAGGCTGCCAGGAAGGAAGCCCAGTGTGGTGGTGTTGTCTGAGCTATCAAGAGGTGTGTGTGTTGTCTGAGCTATCAAGAGCTGTGTTTGTATTATTGTATTAGGGGCTGAACTATATAGAGTTTGTAGAGCCAGAACCTGTGGAGCTATTTAAGAGCTGGATATTAATGAGCTGTTTAAGAGCTGGATATTAATGAGTTGCATATTAATGAGCTACTTAGAGCTGGATGTTAATGAACTGTTTTAACCTGTATATATTAGTGGTGGGGTCCTGCACTGTAAATTAAAGGGCACTGTTGGAGCAAAAAAGGGTTTCCTGCCTGTGTTCCTGAGAAGGGGTGAGAGAGCGGTCTGCCACACTGTGTACAAAAAAAAATAAAAAAAATTGTTAGAACAAGTGAATTTAGGGAAAAGCTGGGTTGGGGGGGTGAGGACAGGGGACTATAACTTGGAAATCCCTTGGTCATATGACCCCAAATTTGGACAAGTAACCAAACCCCATGTCGCCAGGAGGCACAGTAAATTTCAAGGCAATCTGAGTAACTATACAGATTTTAGAGCACTTAGAAGAGTTGCGCTTTAAACAGCTGATCTTAACCTTCAGTGTAGCAGAGCTCGCACTCTGCTGTAATACAGTGAGTAAACCACAGACTGGTCTGGGAGAGGAGGAGGAAGAAAAGGCAGTACAAGGATAACTATAGCCTGGAAATCAGGAACACAGTTTTAATAGTGAGGTTAGTTAACCACTGGAGCATCTTCCAAAGGGATGTGGTGGATTCCCTATCACTGATAATCTTTCTAAAAGACATACGCTAACTCAAACAGAAGTTATGGGCTTGACCCAGGAATCACTGGATGAAAATTTATGATCTGTGCTATGCAGAAGGGCAGGCAAGATGATTGCCATGTTCCCTGCTGGCCTTAAAATCTAGAGATTTTTACTGTATGATTGGGTTCTGCTGAAAGTTCCAAAGAACAGTTTCTAATTAGCTCGGTTACCATGCTTCTGAAGAACCTCATCCTCCCACGTTCAGGTGCTATGGAGCATGACAGTAAGTCTGTTCCTCCTTTCCCCACCCAGTGGGCTCTGAACCCAGCCATCTGCTCTGAGGACACTGCCACATGTGGGTGGTGATTAGAGCTGGTCCACTCATCCACTGCAGGTAACAGCCATTGCATGTTTCTAGTTGTTCCATCAAATAATTATTTGCATATGTTTCCATTTTTATATCCACTCCATGCCAGTGCTCAGGAGGTTAGCCATTTGTTCAGACAGGTGGCTGTAAATTTGTTGTTCAGTGTTTACGTGGGGACTGCTCCAGCTACTTAAAGAGTTTCTGTGATTTCAGTGTCATTTCACTAATTCCCTTCTGTTTTCTTTCAGCTCACAGATGAGCAGAGCACAGTAAAGTAAGAGTCAGTGGCTGCAATTAAGTATATTTGGTTATTTTCCCAATTATTTTTTTAATGGTTATAATGCTAGTGCATATGACTCAGGATCAAGTAAATGAGGAAATAATATTTGTTAATGTTTAATAAATGTTGTGCAATTGAAGCTGTGAATAGTGTAGAATACAGAGCTAGTTTATATCGAATTCAGGGTGTTCTGCTCATTACATAAGATGATTCTCCAACCAGGCACAGACCAATCTAGCTGATATCTTGGTTGCACTGGAGCTTGTACATCTGAGGCAGAGCCAAGTACAGTAAAACCTCCATTTAACGGACTAATTCGGGCGAGGGGGTGTCCGTTAAATCAAAAAGTCTGTTATTTAATAATTTTTAAAAATGAGCTGTCGGAGCAGCAGCCCACCCGCCACAGGGTCGGGGCGACAGCTCCGCAGCCCGCCCGCTGCCGGGACCCGGGTGGCAGCCGGGAACCGTCAGCCAGCCCGCCCACTGCCTGGACCCGGGCGGGAGCCAGAAATGGATCAGGAATGCATCAGACTTGCTCAGAAATTTTGTCCGTTGCATCCGAAGTCCGTTAAATCGAGGTCCGTTAAATCGAGGGTTTACTGTAGATACCTTGGTTGCCACTGAAAGAGGGCAGCACCAGCATACAGAGCACAGAGAAGCTGCTGAAAGATAGGGCAAAACGCAGTGTAACAGAGCCAGGCAGAGGCTTTGATCCACTCATGCAGTGCAGGAGGGTCAATGCACAGCTGGCTCTATGGTGGTGGACTGTCACAAAGTTCAGGGCAGCTGCATCTCTATTCCCCCACTGTGGGCCACCAAGAGCATCCACTTTAAGCTTTCATCTCCCAGCCATCACCTCTCTTGGGCAGAGAACCACATCTCACTCACTCCTGACTGGGGTTTTTCCAGGCTGCACAGCTCCCTGCCTACACTGTGTTACTTCCTGCAAGCCACACTGCCTAAGCAGGCCAGGGGGTCTGTGTTTTGCTCTCTCCTCAGAGGCTATAAAGAGCATATTTTCCCACTGTCATGTTACCACCCAGATCGTCTAAGCAAGCACATTTATTCTTAAGGCAAAAGCATTAGAATGATAGAATCATAGGGTGAGAGGGGACTGCAAGAGTCTTCTAGTCTAAACCTCTCAAGTGGCAGGATTTTTTGGGTCTAAACCACTCAAGAGAGATGGCTGTCCAGCCTTCTTTTGAAACCTTCCAGTAAAGGAGCTTCCACAACTTCCCTAGGCAGTCTGTTCCATTGTCCTACTGTTCTTAGAGTTAGGAAGTTTTTCCTGAGATTTAATCTAAATCAGCTATGCAGTAGTTTGAGCCCATTATCTCTTGTCCTGACCTCTGTGGCAGGAGAGAACAACTTTTCTCCATCCTTTTTATGGCAGCCATTCAAATATTTGAAGACTGCTGTCATGTCCCCTCACTCAGTCTCCTCTTTTCCAAACTAAACATCCCCAGTTCCTTCAGCCTTTGCTCACATGGCTTGCATTCCATCCCTTTGATCGTTTTTGTTGCTCTCCTCTGGATCCTTTCCATTTTTTCTATAAACCGGTGACCAAAATTAAACACACTACTCCAGCTGAGGCCTAACCAGCACTGAGTAGAGCAGTACTATCACCTCCTGTGACTTGCATGCTATGCCTCTGTTAATGCAACCTAAAATTGCATTTGCTTTTTTTTTTTTTTTTTTTTTTTTGCTGACTCATGTTGAGGCTGTGATCCATCACAACTCCCAGATCCTTTTCAGCAGTGCTGCTGCCAAGCCAGTTATTCCCCATTCTGTATTTGTGCATTTGGTTTTTCTTCCCTAAGTGTAGCACCTTACATTTGTCTTTGTTGAATTTCATTTTGGTGTCTATAGCCCAGCTCCCCAATTTATCAAGATCCCTTTGAATTTTAGCTCTATCCTCCAAAGTGTTAGCAACCTCCTCTACCCCCAAGCTTTGTGCCATTTGCAAATCTGATCAGTCTGCTCTCTATTCCCGCATCCAGGTCATTAATAAAGATGTTAAACAGCACTGGACCCAGAAAAGATCTCTGTGGAACCTCACTGGAGACCTCCTCCTAGTCTGGCATCATTCCATTAGTACTTACGCTTTTTTGTGGCTGTTTAACCAGTTATGTATCTACTTAATGAACGTTCTGCCAAGCCCACACTTCTCCAGCTTGCTTATCGGAATGTCATGTGCCACTGTGTCAAAAGTATTGCTGAAGTCCAGATATATCATGTCCACCACATTCCCCCTATTCACCAAACCAGTTACCGTGTCAAAGGAGGAAATCAAAGATGCTTTGGCATGATGTGCTCTTAGCAAATTCATGCTGGTTTTTAGTGATTACCCCTTCTTCCTCCAGGTATTCGCAAATTCAGTTTTATACATTGCTTTAGTACCTTCCCAGGTATCAAAGTCAAGCTGACTGGTCTATGATTCCCTGGCTCTTTCTTTTTAAAAATGGGCTCTACATTAGCCCTTCTCCAGACTCCCAGGACCACTCCTATCATCCATGAGTTAGCAAATATTATTGCCAGTGGCTCCAAGATTTCCCCAGTAAATTACAGAGAAAACACATTAAAAACAATACAAGACCCTACACACGCATGATAATAAGCTTACCACCAAACTCCAGAAGGGCCTCTAGTAGGAGTATGTCCTTCAAACCATGCCAACGAGTTTTTCTATGGTTACAAGTTCATAACAACCTTAGCTCAGAATAAGCACACCTATGATTAGTTTAGTCTTTCCTTTTGATCAAATCTTGGGTCTTTGATCTTCAGATTCTGGCAACACGTAATTGGTAGACAATGGTCCGCTCCTCAAGGTGTAGCTTGAAAAAGCTGGGCTTCTGCATAATCAGAGGTGGGAAGTTGCATTCACCTCTACCTGGAGGCCCCAGGCAAACTACTTGATGCTGTCCAAAAATCCATTCTTGTCTGGCTCATTGTTTAATATAATCCTTTGAAGTTCCAAACACTTCCCAGGGCTCACAATAATACACAAGCTCTGCATTTAATCCAATGGATTCCAAGACACTTAAATTTAATCCAGTGAGGTTTTTCAAGGTCTTGCAGGAAACTGTCATTTCTATCAAACACTGACTCTAGTCCTGCTACTGGCATCATACTTGGGTTCATACTGATTGCTGTCACAATATCTTTTACAGGTGTTGTGGGCACCAGGTTTTAAGCCCATAATAAGAACATAAGAATGGCCATACTGGGTCAGACCAAATGTCCATGTAGCCCAGTATCCTGTTTTCCAACAGTGGTCAATGCCAGGTGCCCCAGAGGGAATGAACAGAACATGTGATCATTCAGTGACCATCCCCCATCGCCCATGCCACCTTCTGGCAAACAGAGGCTAGGGATAGCATCCCTGCCCATCCTGGGTAATAGCCACTGATGGACCTATCCTCCATGAATTTATCTTTTTGGAACCCTGGTATAGTCTTGGCCTTCACATCATATTCTGGCAAGATTTCCACAGACTGACTGTGTGTTGTGTGAAAACAACCATTGCTATCACTGCTGGTGGTAAATCATTTTTGGCTTAGTACAGACAGACTCAAGGCAGTTGCCCAACTGTAAAAAACAAAACAAAACAAAAAAAAATCCCCAAGAATTGTACTCTTTCACCAAGACACATCCATACTATTTCAAGGCTTATTTACCATTCCTACATCGACAAATATACAAATACAAAACATAATATAAGTGGTGCTCAGCGAGGCCACCAACCCATGGAGACTGTATTATAAAACATGTAAAACAGGTTTTTAGCCTAATGAAATTGGATTCTTTAGAAAGAAATCAAGGGAAAAAACAAATGCCCATTTAGGAATGTTGGCATTTTAATTTTTGCAGGTTATTATAATTTCTCCTGACACAGCAAGAGCGATGAAATTTGAAATCTTTGAAATACAAATTAAACTTGCTGAGGTAGTGTTTTTAGTTCTCAGACACTGTTTCATTAGACACACACAACTTCTCCTTAAAACTGTTATACTATGCAACTCCAACAACAAATAACCACCACTTCATTCTGAAAAGCAGCACAAGTAATCCAGATACAATGCAACTCACAATGTTTAGATAATTCATTTACACAGACCAGCTGTATTTATTGTGTTAAATAAAATTGCTAAAGAAATTCTTTATAGTTGCTTCCAAATATTGCATAAACAAAGCTGTTTAAAACTGTCACATTACCAATTTCTGCATTCCCTTCACACACTATTTGACAATGAGAACAGACTGCTTACTGTACACTAAGCCTGAACAATCAAAGAATTACAACTACCAAACTGTCCAAGGAACAATAAAAGAGCAGACTTGTAATACAACTTATGTTTGCTACCAAACGGTTATTGCAATAGGCACTTCATTCAGTTGCTCTCTTTTTCACGTTAGTGACTAAAATTCATATTGTCCTCAGAGGATAATTCTCTTTCCTTATTACTGTGGGCATACAGGATTGCTACAGATTTGCTAGTGTGACTCAATTACTTCATATGAATGGAATTTTATTTAGTAACCCAATCAAAATGAAATTCCATTAAACAGACATGATTAATAACAAGTGCTTTTTAATATGAAGACAACTGACAAAAACAGAAACATAAGCTAATTATGACTCTGCTTATTGGTTGCAAGTAATGTAATATCAGAGAAAAAATACAAATCTCAGAACACTACCTATACTTCACCAAGTCAGTAACATCATCCAAAGAGCCAAGTGTTTTTCTGAGAGTTAGAACATGGAAGTGTTGCTATAACAACAGGCTATTATGATGGCTTTCATTGTAGGGCAACCTCTATTTTCATGGTGAATGTTCACGTGGAAAATAAACTTAGAACCACTGAAGTTAAATAAACCAGTTTCATCAATGTCCATTCAAAATGTAGCTCTCTCCAGACAAAATGACAATAGAAGCACAGTACTGACAGTATTACAGAAAATGCCTGCTCTCTGTATGGAATCGTTTGATCTATTTCAGTTATAAAGTCAAGGTCTGGCAAATATGCAACAGTGGTGAGCTGATGGCTAAATACCAAACACTGTGGCAGAGTACAACTTGTGTATTCTAAACAGCTTAAACATTCATGGTAAACGCAGCATTATGTTGGCAGGTAGGGTGCTGCAAGCTTTTAAAAAAATTCTCTGCAGCACCAGTCCCAGAGGAAAGAGCAGACTTTTGTTCAGCACACAGTAGTGAAAGGCTGATAATGGCCTCTAATCTATCCACCTTCAAACACATGTTCAGCCCTGCTGTGCTGTCTTTGATGTCTCTTTAGCTAGATTCCCCAGTGCCACCTCTGAACTGGGAACATTCCTCCATTCAATGCACTCTGCCAACTCAACCAGAGGAAGCAAATTCAAAAGATAAGCACTTTAATTTTATCCCAACAAAACCTCATTCAATAGATGGGGAAAGCAATGAAAACCAACACCATACTTTTGTTTTCCTTTTGTCAGGTAACTTTCTTTGAGATATTTTCAATAGCTAGTGAAGTTAAAAAGTAGTTCCTGGTTTTCTTTTGCAGCAACTTTGCTTTTAAGTAACTTTATAAAACTGAATCGACACATTTGACTGGATAATCTTTGCTGGTACCAAAACGAACTGCTGTTGGACTAGGAGGGAGAGCTGGCGAAAGGGTTTGTGACTCTTTTCTTTCTTTTTTTCAGTGATAATTATTTAATGATACATTTCTAATCTGCTAGTCTGGAAACTCTGGGGCTTCCTCTCCTTTCAAGATGGACAGGCAGCCACAACCTGTGACGGATTCTTTTGTTGGCCTGTAGCCAGGGCTCCCAGGTTATTTTCCTTTTCTCCCAAGTAGACAGCTTCCAAGTCCAATCCATTAAATATACACTTGGGATCATTAGTTGGGGTTTTTTAATTAAAAACTGCTAAACTTCCAGGACAAGAATTTAAGATCATTTTGGATCATTGGCCATGAACGAGGCAGGAAGCAAATCAGCAGGTAAGATGCCATTTTCTGAACCATCACTTCTACCAATGCATGACTATGAATATTTGACTGGTCAGCACTCATTCACAGAAGCAAGCAGTAGAGTGGTAACTTCTTATACATCGCTACTCCTACAAAACCTTTCGTTCAACACCCTAAGGTGAGGAAATGGAACCTATCATGTCGTGTTTTCAGGGGTGACCGGAGGACCAAACTGGTAGCCTAAACTAGCTTTGTCCTCCCTATTTCAGCGGAACAGTCTCTCATCCACCTTTGCAATAGTGTCCCTGAACATCCACTTGGCAACATAAGCAACATATCTGCTGGCCTAAATTCAAAGTTCTTTCTGGTTAGAAACAGAGCCATACTCCTGACATCTAACAAATGCCTGTCCTTTCCCTTTCCAGGAAGAGACCATACAAATGAAACCACTGACTCAGGGCATATCTACACCGCACCTGGAGGCCGAACGTCAGCTTGGGAAGACATTAGCTTTGATCAGAGGAAGTGTGCTAAAATTGGCAGTGTAGCTGTGGCACTGACATGCGCTAGCCACACTGGCACAATCATATCCGAGACCCTGGAGACATACTTGGGTGGCTGGCCCTTCGCACTACCCACATCGCGGCGGCTACACCGCTATCTTTAGTGAGTAGCTCAGTCCACATCTACCCAATGTGAAAATTACACTGTAGACAAGCCCATAGACGAACCTGTACATGCTACAAAGCCCAGAGAAGGGAACTGTATTCCTTTTTTACTGCGAAGCACTTAGAGGAGAGGAAAGTGATCAGGAACAGTCAGCATGGATTCACCAAGGGGAAGTCATGCCTGACTAACCTAATTGCCTTCTATGATGAGATAACTGGCTCTGTGGATGAGGGGAAAGCAGTGGATGTGTTGGTCCTTGAGTTTAGCAAAGTATCTGACCATGCTTGTTATCTAACGCAGACAAAGATTATTATACCTCATGCAAGTGTCTTCATGCCCAGTTCAGACATAGTCATTATCAAGTTTACTGCTTGCTGCCACCGTGTTCCTAATATTCCAGAGAATATTACTTCATGCATACTTTGAGGCGGTTTATATTACTGAAGATAAATTCCAACTAGATTATATACCTGTGGGTGACATAATTAGCACCATTACCAAAGATGTTTCACACATCAAATACCGTGAAAGCCACGAACAGTTCAGCTGAGGAAACCTGAAATGGATGTGTATTCCGTATGTACAAAGATATACCCTGTATGCTTCACCCCACCATTAGGGGATCATTGATACAATGTATTCGGGCATCAACTTCTGGAACGGCTACTGGTGGCAGATTTCTTTTGCTAATGTGGAATCAGGGTTAATTGAACTCGTTTGTACAATGTAAACTCAAGACAGATGTCTAAAGAGAATACAGTCAAAACCTTGAGGCAAAGAAACAATAAAATAAGGGGCTGCTCCCTTCTAGAACAGAGATATGATGATGAACAATCAGCAAACAACTGCACTAAAAACAAGGCCATTGCGGAGAAGCTACATGAATTATTTGCATCAGTCTTCACTGCAGAGGACGTACATAAACGTACATATGTACATATGTAAACAAATTGTTTTAGGTGACAAATCTGAAGAACTGTCCTAGATTGAGGTAATTAGAGGACTTTTTGGAACAAATTGATGCATTAAACAGTAGTAAGTCGCCAAAGCCTGATGGGATTCACCCAAGAGTTCGGAATGAACTAAAACACGAAATTGCAGAACTGCTAACTGGTATGTGACTTACTGCTTAAACCAGCCTCTGTACCAGACATCAGGCTGCTAGCTAATACCAATTTTTTTTAAAAAGGGTCTCAGCAACAGGCCTGTAAGTCTACTTTCAGTACCGGGCAAATTGGTTGCCACAAGAGCAAAGAAAGGAATTATCAGAGACATAGATGAACACTATATGTTGAGGAAAAGTCAACAGCTTCTGTAAAGGGAAATCATGCCTCACCAATCTGTTAGAATTCTTTGAGGGTGTCAACAAACATGTGGACAAGGGTGACCCAGTGGATATAGTGTATTTGGAATTCAGAAATCCTTTGACAAGGTCCCTCACCAAAAGGCTGTTAAGCAAAGTAAGCAGGATAAGAGGAAAGGTCGTCTCATGGATCGGTAACCGATTAAAAGAAGGGAAATGAAGGGTAGGACTAAAAGGTCACAATGAAGAGAGGTAAATATTGGGGTCCCAAAAGGAGCTGTGCTGAGACCTGTGCTGTTCAGCATATTAATAAATTATCAGGAAAAAGGGCTAACAAGTGAGGTGTCAATGCCTGAAGATGATACAACCTGAAATAGATGTTACTTACCCCGTCACATAATGCAAGAACCAGGGGGTCACCCAATAAAATCAATAGGCAGCAGGTTTAAAACAAACACGAGGAGGTATTTCTTCATGCAATGAACAGCCAGCCTTTGGAATCTGTTGCCAGGGTTAAATTGTTGTGAAGGCTAAAACTATAGTGGAGTTCCAAAAAATAAATAAGTTCAAGAAGAACAGGTCCATCTGTTGCTATTAGCCAAGATGGCCATGGATGCAACCCCTTACTCTGGGAGTCTCTAAACTTCTGACTGCCAGAAGCTGGGATTGGATGACAGGGGATGGATCACTTGATGGCTGCCTGTTCATTCCCTCTGAAGCATCTGGTACTGGCCACTGTCAGAAGACAGGATACGGAGTTAGATGGTCTGACCTAGTATGACTGTTCTTACGCTCTTGGATGTAACAGTTCTCCTCCTCTGTGTTACACAAGCAAACACCATGCCAGGCAACTGCACAGCAGCTTATGGATTTTCTGCAAAGGCACAATGGAGGCCATATCACCTAGTGAGCTCCTCTGTTGTGGTTTATGACTCTACAAAGAGGCGAAAGGGCTCTCGGGGAAGATGTGAAACTCCTCATGTGAAGTCTTTATTAAAGAGGCCCAAATCAGATTAGGAGCTTGCCCATCTCACAGACCAATACTAGTCATGTCAAAATGCTGCTTTGAGGGAAGTCAGAGTAGTTTAAAGGGCAAGCTCAAGCGAAGCCAATGGGGGAGAATCTTAGCTTCAACGGCCGCTGTCTATGCCAAGTCTATTGCTAGCTATTATCTTTACACGATGCTTCCTTTGCACCTACTCACCATATCAAACAGCTAAAACAACACATCTACTGGTCAGTTTATAAAAGCAATTCTAAGGAGAAAAATCTGAAGCTGTTTTGCCTGGAAGGACATAGGAATTCATATGACAAAGGTGAGCTAAAAAGTCATCAGCAGTGCTGCATCCATTTGGGAGAAATGCATTTACAACCACATGAAAGGGAACTCCCTAAAAGAAGCAAAGCGACTGCAGAAGTACATGTTATACATAGAGTAAGCACATCCCTGCACAGCACAAGACTATTTGACAAAGTCTGCAATTACATCCTATTGAAAGATGGTCAGCAGTGACGGGCTGTGTACTAAGAGACCCTGGGCAAAATTTTCAAAGCACCATAATACTGCTACTACTTAACTCAGCAGGCTGAATCTAATAAAATGATACAGATTTTTGCTGTCAGTTTCCTATAACTGGATTGTATGTGCGACCTGGGAGGGGAAAGCACACAAAGGTTTCCAGAACAGTCTTCTATGATTGTTCCTTAGACTGTCAAAGCTTACAATTGAGTTGTAGACAACTGGCTGACATTACTCAAGATTTTGTCTTGCACTAGGTGTTATTCTCCCTGACTGCACACTTCTAGGAGCTTGTGATTAGCTCTCTGCAGCTCTCTTAGATTATCCCAGGCATGCATTCTCCATTGGGATCCAGTGCTGTGGAGATTTCTATCCAAGCATTACACCCAGTTTAGCTATTGCCTTCAATAAGATGTTAGATTTCTCAATTAGGGCACTTGGTTAATATAACAAATTGCAGCGCACTACTAATCTCCCCAATTGGCAACTGAATATTTCACTGCAGAATTTTGTTTAGACTAGGACAGAATTCAAAGTACCCACAAATGGAAGTCAAGTAGCAGAAGCCCCTTTTTCAGAGGCTGCTTTTGGTTGAGTTTCATTTTTGGCTCTCTTTAGCAATTCAGCAGAAACTCCATTGAAACTAAGAAGCTATATAAATTCAGGAGTTCCATATAAAAGGTAATGATAGCCAGCAAGACTTTGGAACTACATAATGAAAAACAAATGTTGAATCTATGTCAAGTATTTTGTAAGCCAAAGGTCAAAATTTTGTCTCTGTAGTTCACAATGTTTGGGATAATAATGCATGCAGCCCAATATGAAGAACACTAATTGAATGAAAACATTTTATATCAACGTAGTCATGTCAGTTTATTTAAAATGAGCCATAGAAATTATACTAGTTACTAACATGGAATGTAGCAAGTACCGAGTCTTGATAGCAATTAAAGTCCTGAAACTCAGCATTAGCATGTCATAACAGAGTCACAGAAGGGATGCATACACTGAAAGAAAAGGGGAATGGGAAGTCAAGAAAACAATGGATGGTTAAATGGGAAGAGATTACTCAAATATAAAAAAAAATCATCCAGTATATGAAACACATTGTGGCAACTAAAATGGAAATTAGAAGGGCTAACAGAGAACTTGAAGAGCAAATAGTCAAGGACATAAAACACACATGGTTTAAAACGAGTATCCTGAAAGTAGTAAACCAGTGAGAGTTGGTAGGACTGCTACACTACCAGAGAGTGAACTGAAGCAATAAGGAGATGAGAATACTGCCAAGAATTTTACCCTCAGTCTTCTCCACTGAGGATGATGGAGCAATATGGCACCTGCTCTTTGCAGATAGGGCAAATCATAGAAGATTAGGGTTGGAAGAGAGCATCGGAGGTCATCTAGTCCAACCCCCTGCTCAAAGCAGGACCAACCCCAACTAAATCATCCCAGCCAGGACTTTGTCAAGCTGGGCCTTAAAAACCTATCACCACCTCCCTAGGTAACCCATTCCAGTGCTTCACCACCCTCCTAGTGAAATAATTTTTCCTAATGTCCAACCTAGACCTCCCGCACTGCAACTTGAAACGATTTATTCTTGTTCTGTCATCTGCCACCACTGAGAACAGCCTAGCTCCATCCTCTTTGGAACCCCCCTTCAGTAGCTAAAGACTGCTCTCAAATCCCCACACCTCCACTTTTCTCTTCTGCAGACTAAAATAAGCCCAGTTCCCTCACCCTTTCCTTGTCAGTCATGTGCCCCAGCCCGCTAATCATTTTCTACGTCCTTTTCTGGACTCTCTCCAATTTGTCCATATCCTTTCTGTAGTGGATTGCTCAAAACTGGACGCAATACTCCAAATGTGGCCTCACCAGTGCCGATTAGAGGGGAGTAATCACTTCCCTCAATCTGCTGGCAGTGCTCCTACTAATGCAGTTCAGGCAACAAGGGCACACTGCTGACTCATATCCAGCTTCTTGTTCACTGTAATCCCCAGGTACTTTTCTGCAGAACTGCTGTTTAGTCAGTTGGTCTCCAGCCTGTAGCTGTGCATTGGATTCTTCCATCCTAAGTGCAGGACTCTGCACTTGTTCTTGTTGAACCTCATCAGATTTCTTTTGGCCCAATCCAATTTGTCTAGGTCACTCTGGACCCTGTCCCTACCCTCCAGCATATCTACCTCCCCCCCCATTTTAGTGTAATCCGCGAACTTGCTGCATGTGCAATATATGCCATCATCCAGATCACTAATGAAGCTGTTGAACAAAATGGGTCCTAGGACCGACCCCTGAGGCATTCCACTTGATACTGGCTGCTAACAAGCTATCAAGATGTTGATCACTACCCGTTGAGCCTGACAATCTAGCCAGCTTTCTATCCACCTTATAGTCCATTCATCCAATCCATACTTTTTTAACTTACTGGCAAGGATAGTGTGGGAGACCATATCAAAAGCTTTGCTAAAGTCAAGATATATCATGTCCAGCACTTTCCCCATAAGGGAATTTTTTTTTTTTTTTTTTTTTTAAGATCACCTTTCAGAGAATTAAGTGGTCTGAGAGTGAAAGGTAAAGTTCCCTCATGAAGTTAGAAACTGGAAGAGACAAAAAAAAGACTTAGAATTTTCTGCAGGGAAGGAGTATAACAGTGTAGTGGATGCAGGGCCGGCGACAGGGGGGTACTACGGGTACAGCTGTACCGGGCCCCGGACTTTAGGGGGGCCCCCTTAAGTCCGGGGCCTGGTACACAGCAGTACCCGTAGTCGTCCCCCCTTGTCGCCGGGCCTGGAGAGCGGGGAAGGGGCGGGGAGGCGGCGCGGCTCTCCTCCGGACGAGCACGCGTGTCCCCGGCAGGAGCAGTGAGCCCGGCCGGCGGCAGCGGCGCACCACCGCCTTCAAAGAGGGCGAGGGCGGGGAGGCTCCGCCGCACGGTAGGGCTTCCCCCGCCGGGTCCGGGTGAGAAAGGGCGCACGGGGGGGGGGGGGGGAGTGAGAAAGAAAGGGTGCGCGGGGGGGGAGTGAGAAAGAAAGGGCGCGCGGGGGGGGAGAAAGAAAGGGCGCGCGGGGGGGGAGAAAGAAAGGGCGCGGGGGGGAGAAAGAAAGGGCGGCTCGCGCCGCTCCCGGGCTCACGCTGCCGCTGTCAGCTGGGGTGGGGGGAGTGCCGGCTGGCCTGGGCTGGGGGGCCCCTTGTCTGGGCTTCCCCCCCCCCAGCTGCTGTCAGCTGGGGGGGGCCCCCGTCTGGGCAGGAGGGGCCCGGCTGGGCTGGGGGGGCCCCCACCTGGGCTGGGGGGCCCCCAAATTTCTGTCGCCAGCCCTGAGTGGATGTGGTTAAACTATTTGAACAAGGATTGGCATACCATACTGATTTAGAATCATCTCAAAGAGGACGAGCACAGCAAGGTAGCAAAATTAGAATAGATAAGATTATATGTTATTTACTTAGGTTAATCAAGACTAAACTATATTGAAGAACTCATAAGAACCTAAAACGAAGCTAGGTGATGAGGCAATATAATGGCAATTGAAATATTTCCTATGGATAGTGATTATCCAGGATTTTATTAACCAGGATTAATTTTTTCCCTGTCATCCTGGATAATCGAGAGTCTACTGTAGTTTCTAAGTTAACTAACCACTCAGGAAAAAGGCATTCAGTAAGAAGATTGTTGCAACTGACACTTTTCAGGGCCCCTCCATTTCACTTAAATGACTGATTGGAATGACAGCTTGCACATACCCAATGTTCCTTTCCCCAGTCTGTTACTGTACAACCAGTTCTCTTTTGTAACCTACACTCACATGTTGTTTTGCATGGTCTGTAGCTTTAGCTATGCATTCTCAGTCATTATGTTTATTCAGATTTTCTCTCTCTAGCAATTCAAGAGAGACTCTCTCATTGACAGAATCCCAGAAGCCATTTATGGAAAAGGATATTTCAAAAACTTAAACCAGTATTCTGGCTGCTCTTCCCGCTCCTCCCTTTGCACAATGTGCCAAATCACAGCTTTTAAAGCCATTGTTTCCTGTTGGAGACTCAGCACATTTTATTAGAACAAGATTTTTTGAATTTCCTTATTAGGAGAGAAGAAAGGTAGAGGTTTTCTTTATTGGGGGTTAGGGACTTTAGTATTCCACTTCTAGTGCACCAGACAGCAAACCCACTCATTTTAATCCCCCCCTCTTCCTTACTCTCTCTTAACCCACTTCACTCAATTAAAAAAGTATATCTTAATGTAGAGGTAACAAAGAGTCCTGTGGCACCTTAAAGACTAACACCTCTACCTCTCTGATTCTTAATGTAGAGGATTTATTTGCAATTTGCCACACACTTTTAACCCTTGTTAATGTGCTTTTCTCTAAGGCCTCATCTACACTATACAGTTTTGTTGACAAAAGTCTTAAAAGCTTAGTTTTATCAATATAATAAAGTAAGGCTCTTGAAATATCCAGCACATGAAATTTCTTTTCTCCTGGTGCAGAATGGGGTTTTGGCAAGAAAACAGGAAGCCAAGTGTATTTCAAGATCACCTTGTGGATGACTTTAGGATGAGGTCTCAGTACCACTCTGCCTCTGAGGAATGCCATGTAGGGAAATTCAGCCATAAGTACTTGGAGCTTACTGATTCTCCTAGCTGATGACAGTTCTGAGAGCAAGAACATACAAGGAGCCGTCTAAATGTGATTCAAAGGAAAACTCCGTGAGGTTTAGAAGAACAAATGTAAGGTTCCACATGAGCATCAGTTCGCTTGTTATTGGGTAAATATATCATGAGAAACATATACTGTCAGGAGTGAGGAAACCAAGCATGATTGCATTGGTGGGTGAGAAGCCAAAATTGTCACCAGTGAATTGTCACATTGACACATACTCATAGAAGAACAATTGTTAAAGTTCTATAGTAACCTCTGAAGAACTCTGGGATGGACACACTGTTTTAACACCCATTAACTGGTTAGTTTTTCGGAGTATCCCTTAGCCAGTCTCTAACGGAGTACTTGTGGTGGCTTAATCCAATTATTTTCTGAAGTGACATATCCCTTTTACTTATTAAAATAAATGGAAGGAACAAGTCTAGAATTTGACTATTCATAATTTTCACTCCATGCATCTAAAGAAGGGGCGGGGGGTTTACCCACAAAAGTTTATGCACAAATAAAGCTGTTAGTCTTTAGGGTGCTACCAGACTCCCTGTTCTTTTCCTAATTTGCATAGTGTGTCAAAAATGACTGTCTGCATACTTAGCAGACGTGACATTCAGGATATGATGGGGGACATGCAACACAATGTCATTTTCTACTGACAATTTGAGAACTGGAATGAGAACACATGAATAAATATAACCCAGTATCAATCAAATGGCCTGGTGTGGAGTAAAGACTAGCTATGTATCTACATGAGCATGTCAGAATCTTTAATGTATCTATCCTCCGAACCCCCCTGGGAGTGAGAGCAGGGCTATCAACCCCCCCCCACCCCCCATTTTACAGCTGGGGAAACTGAGACACAGAGCAGCTAAGCAACTTGCCCAGGTGGTCTGTGGTGGAACAGGGAATTGAACCCAGATTTCACACATCCCAGGCTAGTGTCCTAACTGCTTTTGCATGATCCTTCCTCCCTCTCATGAGGCAAAACGTAAACTGGCATAATTAAACATGGAAAGTACGATTACAGATAAATAAATTCCCGCCAAGCTTCAGGCAAACAACCCAAGAAGCTCCAACAAAGTGATCACTGGGTGACACTCCGATGCCATTATCTCGGTAATCGGGTGTCTAAAAGGATTGTATTTTTGATAAATCTGGGAACCTTGAGAAGATAAAACAAGTGGCAAACAGCATAGCTGGAAGCCTATTTGATTCAGTTCATGAGGGGAGCACATCTTACAAGAAGTTAATCTCTGTTTTTCACTCCACAAACCCACCTGCAGTTGCTGGCTGGGAAAATCAGAAACACCTGCTAGTCATTATTTGGTTTAGATTACACACATTCCCAGTCCATTAGACTGGAATAGCTCATTTCTCCACAGGTAACAACAAAACAATACAGCTAAAAAGGAAGCTGTAACAGGAACGCTTTGGAGCTAGATTGGTCACATGCCTGGTATATTCCATGACAGCTACTTAACAGTTAGATATTCCTCCCCAGAATGATTCATCCCAACTAGGGATCTAGGGCACTGACCTCTTTACACAGCCAAAGCCACAACCTGGAATCCTAGAAATTAAATCTGCAGTCAATTCCAGCAGCCAGGAAATAGATATGCAATGTCCTACTTTACCCCATGTCATGCTCAGTCCCCTCCCCAGGTAAGTTACTTACACACTGCTGTCTGTCAGCGACATGGTGTCTGCATCACTAGACATGCTCTGCTGCTCACTGTCATTCGCACTTGTGGCTGGAGCCAGAGCATACCCTGTGTTGACATAGTAAGGGTTAACTGGCTCTCTCAACGGCCCATGCCTGAAAAAAATAAAACACGATACAATTCAGATGACAATCTTAATTTCTGCTACTACCGCAGGTTATTAAGTCTGAACCAGCAAGAATCTGCAGCTATTTTATAGGTTTTCTTCATATTAAATACAATAAAGGATCTTCTAGTAATGGCGGCAGAGGTAGCAATGAGAGGTAAGCTGCAAAGAACATAGGTTAATAAGTAGAAACAAGGAACAGGCACAAACATTATGACGGTATAATTAGATGATACTATAATACTTCACTGTACAGTTCTAGGCTAGACTGGATGTAGGGTTATTTATCACAAGAGCTTGACTGGAACCATGCGGCACAGCAGGTAAATGAACAGAATCATATTTAATGCAATATTGTGTATTGCCTCTCTCATCCCAAGGAACTTCACCACCAACAGGAACTTCTAGCATTGTTAAAGTGCTGTTAAGGAAGCACTTTAATGTGGCTTGTGTAGTCACACCACCTGCATGAGGGGAACAGCTCCCAGTGCTGGTGCACGGTCTACACTGGCATTTTACGGCACTGAAACTTGCAGCGCTCAGGGGGGTGTTTTTTCCACACTCCTGAGTGAGAAGGTTGCAGCGGTGTAAAGTGCCAATGTAGATGAGCCCTTCGACTGTGTCCCATCTGTGGAGAACAATACTGATGGGCAGCCATTACCAGGGTACGTGGCAGCAGCCAGCAGATATAGAAATCTTTGGAGGTGCACCAGGGCAAACACCTACTCGGATAATGTGCCAGAGAACCTTTAGCATCCTCACTAGACCTCTGGGTCACCCGCACACTAGGTGGAGGAAGTGTGGCATTCCCAACCATACCCCTCTGACTGTCTAGTACCGTTCCTTTTCCATTTGGATTCTCAGGTCTGAACATGGATTTGGCCCTTTGTCCAGTGATGTTCCACAGCAAGTCCCCTAGCCTGTGTCAACAGACTTGTGTTAGTGGGGCTCACGCTCTCTCTCTCTCTTGGCCCGTCACCCCAGCCGGGGTATGGGCCACCAACCACAGATCTCACCATTTCTGTCGTTGGTGTTTCGGTAGCAATTACAAATAACTGCGTAGAGCTGCTGGAGCTCATGCTCTGAAGTCCACTCCCCATCCTTGAGTTCAGAACCTGAGCCCCAGCCTGAGCCAGAACATCCACATGGCTCTTTTGAGCGTGCTAGCACGACTCGCTCCCAGCGCTGCATGGACAGTGTGGTTCTTTCCTTCTATTGCCTCAGCGCAAGAATTCCATGCAGCTCCCTCGGACAACATTCGCTAATGCTGGAGTCACACTGATCTCCACAGGCACGCCAGCAGTTTGGAGTCATAGTCCCAGGTGACTAGCACTGATAGCATGGAGCAGTGAGGCAAAAAAGGGAAAGGAGCTCAGTACTAACAGTGCACAATTTAAGTCATCTGCATTGCACCTCTGCTCAGTTCATTAGCATGACAAGACAGGTGCTGTCAACATCTTACAGACATAATGGACAAGAATCAGAGAGGTAGCCGTGTTAGTCTGTTAGTCCACTGCTTGCATCTGACGAAGTGGGTATTAGCCCACGAAAGCTATGCTTATGCTTCAAAACTTTATAGTTAGTCTTTAAGGTGCCACAGGACTCTTTGTTACCAGACATAATGGAGTCTGTCAGATGTAGATGTGACAGACCAGGCCTCTGCCCAAGACTCCTACATTCATATTTAGGCACCCAAACAAGCACCCTTATTTTCCTAAGTGTAGCCCAATGAGACTCAAACTGAAGCTTGTGGGCTGAAAGTGTCTCTTTAATGCATCTCCTGTGGCTCCTTGAAGCACATATTAAAACCCTGTGTCACTTACCAAAGTTATTAACCAATCAGGATGCTTTTATTATGTTATTAACCAATTATGTTACCAACCTGCACTGTTATTAACTTCTTTACTGTGTGAATGAATATAAAAATCTATATAAACTCAGTATTTCCCCTGTCACGAATAGAACTATAGTAAATGAAACAATGAATTCACAGTACTGCGGCTCTTTCGGGTAATGCTTGTTGCTAATTTGGCTCCTGACCCACTGAGGTCTGAGTATCACTGGTGTAACCAAAACTGGGAAATCTGAAATGCACCTACAGAGGTGGCAAATGCATAGCTTGTGTTGGCCAAGCCCACTATGCTTCCCAGGGGCTCCTTGCATCTCTCGCCCTCCAGTTTCATGGGGGCCACCTTCCCATTCTCCTCTATTGCAGAGACTCCCTGCAACTCCCCCTAATCTTGCTCCTGCCAGGGGCTGTGTGCCCCCCACTATTTCCTCCCATATGGGGATCCCCCTCAAAATCCGTGACTATATGATTGTGTGCCTGATTCTACACAGAAAATAGCACCAAGAAACACTAAGTACTGTATCAGAGAGGGATTTCATACAGTTTTCTTCTCCTATGACATATGTTTTGTGTCAGCAACCCAGTTGATTAAACTCCCTTGAGTTTTCTACAGAGTAGGGTATAACTAGTATAACCTGTATTTTCTCTTTTACTGCTGACATATATGCTGAAAGCAATGGTATTCGGCAGATAAATTGTGCACTGGTCTATCACATACATATCTAAACATGGCATCTCAGATTGTTTACATATCTCAGAAGTAGAAAGCTTCCATTTCAAGTGGTAATGTATTTTTTAAAAAAGACCATTATATTTACAGGCAACTAAAACAAAGTGATGGCGCTGCATGAATTCTAGGACTATTCTGGAAATAGTAACAAACTGTGATGCAAATTTACCAGTCAAGACACAAGAGCTATTTATCTACAAAGACAACCAGGAGTCCAGTGGCACTTTAAAGACTAACGGATTTATTTGGGCATAAATTTTTATGAGTAGAAAACCCTACTTCTTCAGATGCATAGAGTGAAAATTACAGATGCAGGCATAAATATACTGGAACATGAAGAGAAGGGAGTTATCTTACAAGTGGAGAACCAGTGTTGACAAGGCCAATTGAGTCAGTGTGGATGTGGTCCACTCCCAATAACTGAGGAGGAAGTTTCAATACGAAGAGAGGGAAAATTGCTTTTGTAGTGAGCCAAATCACTCCCAGTCTGTATTCAAGCCCAAATTAATGATGTTAAGTTTGCAAATGAATGTTAGCTCTGCAGTTTCTCTTTGAAGTCTTTTTGAAGGGTTTTTTTTGTTGTTGTTGAAGGATGGCTACTTTTAAAGCTCTTATTGAAAGTTCAGAAAGATTGAAATGTTTTCCTACTGGCTTTTGTATGTTACCATTCCTGATGTCTGATTTGTGTCCATTTATTCTTTTACATAGAGACTGTCCGGCCTGGCCAATGTAGATGGCAGAGGAGCACTGCTGGCAAATGATGGCATATATCACATTAATAGATGTGGAGGTGAATGAACCCCTGATGGTGTGGCTGATGGGGTTGGGTCCTCTGATGGTATCGCTAGAGTAGGCAACAGGGTTTGTTACAGAGACTGGACCCTGGGTTAAGAGTTTCTGTAGTGTGCTGTGTAGTTGCTGGTGAGTATTTGCTTCAGGTGGGGCGACTGTTTGTAAGCAAGGACTGGCCTGCCTCCCAAGGTCTGGGAGAGTGAGGGATTGTTTTCCAGGATAGGCTGTAGATCACTGATGATGACGTGCTGGAGAGGTTTTAGCTGGTGGCTATACTTGATAGCCAGCTATGTTCTGTTATTTTCCTTGTTGGGCCTGTCCATGCATCTTTTTTCACCCACGAAAGCTTAGGCCCAAATAAATCTCTTAGTCTTTAAGGTGCCACTGGACTCCTTGTTTCTTTTGTGGATACAGACTAACATGGCTACCCCTCTGATGCTCGTCCTGTAGCAGGCGACCTTTGGGTACCCATCTCACTCTGTCAATCTGTTTCCTCACTTCCCCAAGTGGGTATTGTAGTTTTAAGGCTGATAAAGATCTATTTATCTGTTACTATGATAATGAAGAACTAATATTTCCCTTCTCTGTCAAAAAACAGCCCTTCTCAAGCAAGTAGGTTGAGCAGAAATTTTAAGGCTGATATAGAGGATCCAGAGTTTTTAGTCCCAAGGTTTTTCAGTTCTCAGTAAGCCATTTTATGTAGAGAGCGCTGTGAATCCTCCCCAGGATCTGGTGCAGTCTGGCAATCCATAGGCATGAGTACTCTCACTCTAAGCCCTACCTGGAGATGGCAGGCCATCTTGTTCTTTTCCTAGCAAGCCAACTTTCCGGTTGTCAGTTTAAATGTGCGCTGGCAGAACCATAGTTCTATATTCCATTAGGAATCAGAACAGGTTTCTAGGAAAAGGAAATAATCTGAACACGTTTGTCCTAAACAGCAAGGCATAACAAGTCGCAATGTCACAACTAACATTTTCCATTTTTGCCCCTTGAATAATGGTCAGTTTTGAATAGTAAAGAAACACCACAGAGTATAATCCTCCTGTCAAGTTTGATATGATAGTTGGCACTATGGAGGCAGATATGACTTCTTACATCGGGGTGAGAATGATGGATAGGTCAGGCCTTCCCCGCGGGCAAAGAGATGGATGCTTTTTTGGGTAACCCAATTAAAATGTACCACCACCTTCCAGAGGACTGTTTGCCAGGTATTCTCTTGGCCACTACTAGATTTTTCCAGCAATACATTTAAATATAGCACAGCAGTTTATAATGCATTTAAGGACTACTGCAGACAGTATGCCTTATAAAAGACAATTTGACTAATCAATTCCTCTTTCACATCAGCTGACCATGTAAAATGGGCCCAAGAGAAGGAAAAGAAAAAACTTCTCAGATTAATCCTGCTGATACTGCAATATTTCCCACATTTTTGAGAGAACAAAGCTCTTAAGTTATTTTTATAGTTAAAATGCTCAATTTTGTCTATTTTTTGCAAATGGGGGCTGAATTTGTTGCAGGAACCCCACATTCCCCACACCGATTCACACAATTCCCCTATAGGGGAAAGATCACAGCTATCATGCTGTTCCTGTATGTCCTCGGGAAAAGCAACTCAGCAAAATTCTCCAGCTTCATCATGACACACTCTGATATGGCTGGGTAGGCATTGTGTGGGAAGTAACACAGGAATAATTCGCTGCCACCGCTACTTGGGGAAGAGTAGTGGGAAAGAGAGAAGTTACCGCCCATTTTCCCTGCGCCCCCAGAAACAGCAGAGGTTCAGGTTGAGATATCACTCCTGAAGTGACCTAGAGGCATCATTTCATCCCATGGCTGTTGCTAGGAGGGCAAGAGCACAAGCAGGTTTCTGGGGTGGAGGAGAAGGTTTAAGGAGGCAGAAAACAAAAGGGAATAAAAAGGAGAGAGAGAGAGGCAAAAAGCAGGAGCAGGAGAAGACTGGCAGGAGAGGGTCTCTAGCCCAATAACAACACTTTGCATTAATATGGGCTTTCCATCCAGCACGCTAGCAGCATTGCAGGAATTTGGGATCCAGTTCAATGTATCACCCGCAGAGCCAATAAGAACAGGGAGTGCCACTCAGTCTCTCTCCATGCTCCTAGCAACCCCTCTAGTTGAGCAAGGAAGCCATGTCTGCAGAAGGGACGGTTCCAGTCTGCCTTGGAGAGAGACATCAATCACTGCATTCATTCATTCGCTTGATACAAACTCTCAGCTCCCTCTCTTAGGTGACAAAGTTGGTGTGAAAGTCGAAAGAAAAAAAATGAACACTTCTCTCATGTCCCCTGGAACTCTACTGTTTGAAAGCCCCTGTGCTGGGCAAGGAAAGAACCAACACCACTCTTCTTCCCTCCTCTTCCAGTAGAGCAACACCAAAAGAAAAGTACAATTAAAGAGCTGCTTGGCATGGATACAAAAGACTTAAGGCAGTCCCCACCACCGCAGCACACTGTTAAGAGGAATTCCTTGGGTATTCATTTGGGATGGCAGAAGGAATTCCAAAAGGATAACACCAAACAGATGGGTGTCTTTGATTCCACTCAGTTCCAGAGGACTGAAGATAAGCACTCTCCTCTTAAAATGTACACGGGCTGTGAACTTTCCATTGAGAATACAGGAAAGGGGTTAGTCACAACTGTTATGTTTAGTTAAAATTACGCACTTAAGCATGTATACAGAAGGGATTACTTACAGCTTAGCTCTGGCCTCTAATACTCAAACGTGAATGTAAACTCTGGGTAAGCATAAGTAAAGAGTATAGGATTTCAAAGCAATCATAACAGGTGACGTTACTTTTGAGGATTCCATCTGCACTCCATCCTTCTCCAAATGTTCTCCTGCCCTGACAACTCTCTTCAGCTGGACCATATCACTGGTTGAACAGTTCATGCTGTGCCTCTGAAGAACATTTGGAACAGATACTAATAAAAAAAAAAAAACCTAAAAAAACCATGCAGTCTAACAATGAGGAACTGATTCTCTTCTCATTCAAGGAGATACTGCTACTACCTAAGGAGTACTAACTCTCACACACTGGTTTTAAATTTCCGTTAAAGACACCTATGCACCAAATGCAAACTTGTATCAGCCCTCTGACAGGAGAGTGAAGGAAGAGGATAAATAAACAAAAAGTTTCTCTTGATTTCTGAAATTACTTTAATCTCCCCAGCACAAGGAAAACACTGCAAGATTTTCACAAGAACATACCAAACACTTAAACCTCAATCTCTCCACTGTTCAATTTCTAAAACAGTGACATACAGAACAATTAAAACAGGACTGAAGATCCAATGAACCAAGCACTGCAAAGCAAAGAAAAGTATCCCTAATTCAAGCTGCAGTGGTATGGCAGGAACAGAGGTGGCAGGACTCAGCAATGGAGATGCTTCGGCCCATATGCTCTTCTAGGCCCACACTTGAGATGTAGAAGACAGTCAGTTTTGGCTGAGCGTTTCTGCTTTGGGAGATTGCTGCAGTGGCTGTTGTGACATCTGGATCAAGTCTCTCCCCTCGCCAGCTGTTGATGTTCACAGACTATTTGCATGTGGCAAAGACATCTTGGGAAATCAGTAAACATCTCCCTAGGGCAGCCTTCACCCTCACCTTGATTAAGCACATATTCCACTTCTAAATATCAAACTGAACTAGACAGAAAATCAGAGAGGTAGCCGTGTTAGTCTGGAATAGCAGAGTTAACAAAGTCCTGTGGCACCTTAAAGACTAACTATAAAGTTTTGAAGCATAAACTTTCGTGGGCTAATACCCACTTCGTCGGATGCAAGCAGTCTCTGCTATTCCAGACTAACACGGCTACCTCTGCTATTCCAGACTAACACGGCTACCTCTCTAGACAGAAAATGTATTTCTTTGGAGTAAGATGATCACAAGAGAAACCTCTCATTCTTTAGGCAACACATGCAGGATCTTGATATTATCAAATGCATTTGCTTATATGACAGCATTACTCGCAAAGAAAAATATGTGTGTGTTCCTGTATCACCTGTCAGTGTGTCTTCACTTAAATTTGGCTCCTGGCAAAGTGCCCTGCTATGCTAAATAAATAACGCCACGTAGAGTCATGGTCAGTGTAGTTAGCTTGATGCAGTGATACTGTAGACACTGCATTACTTGTCTTACGCGGACTGTTCCTGGCCTCTAGGAGCTGTCCCACAATGCCCCACACTGACCACTCGTCACCATTGAGAAATCTGCTGCCCAGCGGTCAGGTAGACAGGAAGCTGCCTCCCCCCCTTTAAAAGACTGCACATTTTTGAAATTCCTTTTCCTGGTTGGCTGGCTTGGTGAGTGCACCTGGCAGCTCTCCATTATTGAGTGTAACTGCTTAGCTGACCATGCCGGCTACACGCGGCAGACATGCTCCTGCCTGGAGTACCTGGAAAGTGGTGGATCTCCTGGGTCTGTGGAATGAAGAGGCTGTGCAGGCACAGGTCCAATCCAGATGTAGAAATGTGGACACCTATGAACAGACTGCTCAGGGGATACAGGAGGATGACTGTCACAGGGGTCTGCAGCAGGTGAATCAGTAGGCCAAAGAGATCAACGATCGATATGATGCTGAGCCACAGACTTTTACAAAGAGCGCCATGCCCATCCTCAGTGAAGACCACGCCCTACCCACAAAAGCTCCGTGGATATTTCTGTTGAGAACTGCTTGGAGGATGGGTATGGGAGGCAGGTGACCAGGGGGTCCAGCTACACAGCAAACTAGGACATATTTTTTACTCCAGCGCAGTCCAGCCAGTCCCTCAAGTCCAGTTTGGGTGAACCTGATGGAGGGGAAGGAACCTTTGGTAAGTGTGCCGTTTGCTTTGAAACATCATGTTCCTATCATGTTCCTCTTGTAGCTCTGCAAATTCTGCAGGGTCATGCACCCTGGGCTTACAACACTCATGACAATAGCGCAGAGCTGCCCACGTGCCATGCTGCTGATTGAGATGGTGGAGAGCAAGGAGGGACGCCCAGGTTTGTGGGGATTTTGAAAAGAAGGCACAAGATATTATGAGATTCGTATGAAATTATGGGATGAAGAACACTGCATTATGGGATGCTGGCCCTATCCTCCCAGTCATCCCTGAGAGACTCATTTTGGCCCCATCAAATGTTGCAAAACTTTCCCAAAACACCCTGTACTGGATGATGGCGAGTTGCACAGTGGGACATGCTGCACTCTGCATCGATACGAGTGTTCCTGGGGAGACACACAATGCCAGCACAAGGAACAACGTGTACACATGCACAAGCAATGTACTAACTGCAGCAGCTGTATTGCTGACGTAACTTAGGTCAACATAATTTCCCAGTGTAGACATGGCCGTAGGGTCCTGACTAAGAGCTATTCAGGACTTTCCAACACCTCTACCACTTGATACTTAGTTGTAGGACCTCTGCCAATGCCCTTTCACCAAAGCACTGCAATCACATCCTCTACTATTCCAGTCCTGGCCTTATATAGCTTTGTCAGTGCATCTCAGTGCTGACTTGCAGAATGCTCTGCTACTGAGTTCTGGTCCTCTCCTGGTCCTCTGCTGATTTCTGCCAAACACACTCCTATTGCTTTTAATAAAAAGAGTAAGAGAACATGATTTGCAAAAGAATTCCTTCTAGCCCCAAATGATCTACCAAGTAGGATACTTTGGAAACATTTACATTTTCTGTGTCCCAGAAGGAAGTGTTTGTAAACACAGAGTTGGCCAAATACACTCTGGAACATGCTGGTAAGGCTGCCTGCATTTCAGAGGGATAATCTCCTCTACCACTGGCAGGCAACACCCTGGAAGGTCTTTCTAACATCACAGTCCAGGGATGGAGATCCTGAAGGGCTGGTGAAAACTCTGTTTTTACCCACAAAATGATGCTCCAATTGCGAAGAACCTAATAGGCCTAACACAGGCGAACTTTGGTGGAACGAGAAAGGAGCAAAATAAAGACAATATTTTCCAAACAGGTGACATAGCACAACCAGATTTCACAGCTCCTTGCTGTAATGCCACTCTAGGGCTATATTAGCCCACACAAAATACCTATTTATCCTCTTTTCTTGAGTTTATAACACCTCTTATTTCTAACCAAGGTTTAAAATAACTCACTTGCCATAGGCAAGTCAGAAATTTTCTCTGAAGATGAGGGACCTCTAAACTACCAATTTCTGCAGAATTTAAACTTTCATTGTAAAGAGGACATTTCCCAACCTTAGGCTGTAAAGATAATGTTCCATCTGTGGATCAATGCAATACTGTCTACCCAAGCCTGTAAGCAGTCCTTGTGCCTCAACTGCCACTCATAATTCACCCTAGACCCAGAAGGGAAATCGACTAGCCGTTAGCCTGTTTCATGGCTACACTAGAGAACAGTGGGCAGTGAAACTATCAAGGAAAACAGCTAGCTTCATGCAGCGGCCACTGTCTTGGAAAATGCTGAGGAGCAGCAGAGCCGGGCACTGGAGCAAGCAATAGGGAAGTACACTCCAAAAATGGGAGCTGGCTAAGGTGCAATGTAACAAAGACCTTTCCTGTCCCCTTCACTTTCAGCAGACAGGAGGCAGAGGACCAGGCAAAATAGCTCAGACACCCCTCTTCCCTTTACAGCAACCAGGAACTTGAACATGGAAGAATAAAGTTCTCGCTTTTTAATAGTCAAAGGAAATTTGCTGTCATCTACTTGATAGAGATTAAGATAAAAGATGGAACCGCTGAGCAGGATCTACAAACAAAACACGAGTTAGAATCCTTGCAATCTATCCTGAATCTCGGGTGTTCCCTACCTGCCTTTCATATCAGCCTCTGGCTAGTTGGTTAAACCTTCTGACTAGTAAATGTTTAAATCTGTGCTAAAGATTTTCAACACATAATTATCTTTCCCACTTCAAAACACTAATGATGAAACGTGTTATGTTTGTGAAACACCAATACTTCTGTTTGAAGTGCATGTTACATTTTTGCTTCATTGTTAATTACCCATTTATTTATAAAGCGCCTACGACACTATAATTTCTGCTGGTGCAGCAGATGCTGTTGGGATATAATCCAAAAGTACAAATTCCTTCTAAAGGAACCAATTTATTCTTCATTCTAATTTCTCAAGTGGATACCTGAATTGACTGTCTTTTGGGAGAAAGGTACAACAGCTCTGCACATGGCTTGGTTCCCCTTGTCCTTGAACAACAGAACACACAGATTCCACTCTTCTCCTACCCTCCCCCACAAAAAGCAGCAGTTTAAAGAAATGTAACGAGTGCCTTCACAATATGGAAGATGTGGCCCATATTGTAACAATGCTCCAGCTAACCCTTCAGAGAAAGCTGTTCTAACCCCACTGATGTAATTTTGTGAAAAATTAAGCTTTAGATGAACAAATTATCACGTGCCTCCCTCCTTCCTGAAAAAGGATGCCTTTAGAAATGACAGCTTGCTGATTCTTGGGCTGACAACAAATATTAAAACACAGTTCTCTTGTTTACAATATTTACATCTACCAAGCGTGTGGGTAATTGTCCCATGGAGTCAGATTTTCACAGCAGATAGTTCGAATCCAGCAAGCTCCCTGCTAGATACATTAAGAGGCGAGGACAGCATATAATAATCCTTCACGTAGTGCTAAATTTTACTGTCATAGTCAGCCAAATAAAAACGTGCACGCATCATCCTATGCTAAATGACCTTGTGCAATTCCCTAGGCATATTTAAATATCACATGCTGTCAATTATCTGATAATAATGCCCAAGTCGTGGAGTTGCCTTTAAGCAAGAGATTAGAATAAAATCTACAAGGAGGTTTTGGCATTAAAGAGCGGAAAAAGATCCCTTTTTTATCAGGTGAACGGAAAGGTTTAGTATTCAAATATATGATAAAACAGAGGCTGGTGTCTCATGCACTAAATGATGTGCCTCATGCTGAGTGACTAGCACTACAGAACCCACAAGAACAGCGCCAGTATCTTTTGCAACTGAAAGTTAAACAGATTACAAACAAGCAAAGCAAAGCTAACTTTCTTCCCACCTGGATTTAACCTACATTTGTGTTTCAAAGAGTCAAATCAAACAGCTGAAATTGGGGATTGATTTGATAATCTGACAGCAAATCCTCAGAGTTGCTCAATCCACAGTCCTTCTCAATAGACTCTGTGGTCAGATGCCAGCGTGCTGTGTCAGGCTAAAAGCAGTGGTTTTATGCAGAAGTGGCTTCCCTAGAAGAGCAGATCATCTTTGGACAGGTTATTCTGTTCTCTGTGGGAATCAAAAAGTTAACGTCTAGCTATGTCACATGTAAGGAAAGCAATAAAATCACTCCACACAAGACAAGAAAGGCATCTGATCAAAATTTGATCCTCCAAAAAATAACACACCTGAGTTTGAAAGGGAACAGCAGTCTGTCATCTGCACGTATAAGCAGGATTCTTCACATTCTGCAGATGTCAGGGAATTTAAGTTTACAGACTATTTTTTAAAAAGCTAATAAAAAGACACCCCTGAATGCACATTTATCTATTTTGCTATGAACAAAAAATGCAACGCACAGATGAGCGCTCTCTTCCTCCTATTTTCCAATAATCTAAACAAAGCTGTCAACTCCCACTGGCAGTACAATAGTAATAGTTACACGGAACAGGTCTACACAAAAAAGTTTTGTTGGCATGGCTTTCTTGGCTAGGAGTGTGAAAAGCCAATCACACACAGCTAACAGTCACGCCAGCAACTTCCCCCGCCTCGGCCTATACACAGCTCATTCTGGTAAGAGCCCTTTTGCTAAGAAAGCTAATGTCATTTGGGGAGGTGGTTTAACTATCCTGTCAAAAGAACTCCTTTGGTTGGTACAAAGTGCATCTTCACTATGGGACATTGCTGGTAGAGCTGTACTGGCAAAGCCTTTGTAGTGTACACATAAGGAGTGTTAGTTGCTACAAAGCAAGTATTAAAATAGAGTTAAAGAACTAGACACAGGGCTCTAGGAATCTGAGTTTCTAGGTCTTTTGACTGCTGTGAATATGTCAGTTTTGAAGACCCACGTCACAGATGATGCAGATTCATGCAGACTAGGTTGCAAACTGCAACTGCAATGTACATCAGAAATGCCTCATTGTGTACAGAAGTGCACGTGAAAAGAGTGCCCTGGGTTTTGTAAAAGAACTAGAAAGACACTGCAGTGCAGGAGAGAAAAACTGAAAATACTTCGAAGCATGTTGGGAATTCCCATTTGAAATGGATTCTTTGGGCTGAGTATTTCACTTTTCATCTAACCTATAAAAATACTTTTTCTTAAAATACAAACAGCATAATTTGACTTACAGCACTTAACATTTATTTGTCCATTAAAGTTGGCAAATTCCTTTAAAGACCCGATTATTAGCTGATAAATCCCTAACCTAACCTACTCAGAAATGGGCACTTTAGAAAACAGGATATGACTACAAACTTGAAAAGAAATTGGAAAAAAAACTTTCCAGAGATTTAAACTGGCTATGCGTCTATAGTCTATATATACTAACTCCAAGTCCTTTTGATCATCAGAAGTGAGACTGTTTGCATCTTACCTACCCGATACAGGTTTTAATTCAAAATTGTATAAACAATCTTGCTACTACAGAATATAAATACAGGCCTTCTTCTGAAAAACTGCACACCTTTCCCTTGTATACTTAGAATTAAAAATCTCATGTTTAATACTTAAATGCAAAAAAACGAGTTAAAGTAAAAACCCAAACCAGAGAGAATACATGTATTTTTGGTCATCTATCAGCTGCAACACTGGTCCTAGGAAAAGGGTTTCAAATCAAAGCAGCATAACATTTTGTTCTATGTCTCTGAATTTATGGCCTCCGACAATCACAGAATCATAGAAATATTTGTAGGCCTGGAAGGGACCTTGATTGGTTGTCTAGTCCAGTCCCCTGCACTGGGGAAGGATTAAGTATTATCTTCTAGACCATCCTTGACAGGTATTTGTCTAACCTGTTCTAACAATCCTCTGAAGCCAGAGATTCCACAACCTAGGTAATTTGTTCTAGTGCTTAACTATCCTTACAATAAGGAAGTTTTTCCCAATGTCTAAACTAAATCTTGCTTGCTGCAATTTAAGCCAATTAATTCTTGTCCTGTCCTCAGTGGATAAGGAGAATAATTTATCACAACCTTCTACAAACTGAAGACTTATCATATGTCCCTCAATCTTCTCGTTTGTAGACTAAACAAACCCCATTTTTTCAATAGCTCCTCACAGGTCATGATTTCTAGACCTTTAATAATGTTTGTTGCTCTCCTCTGGACTTTTTCCAATTTGGCCACATCCTCCATGAAGTGTGGTGCCCAGAACTAGACATAGTACTCCAGTTCAGACCTTATCAGTGCTGAGTAGAGTGGAAAAATTACTTCTTGGGTCTTGCCTACAACATTCCTAATACATCCTAGAATGATGTTCGCTTTTTTTGAAATGGTATTACATTGTTGACTTATATTTAATTTATAATCTATATTATAACCTACAGATCCTTTCTGCAGTACTCCCTCCTAGGCAGTCATTTCCCATTTTGTATGTGTGCAATTATTTCTTCCTAAATGTAGTACTTTGCATTTGTCCTTATTTAAATTCATCCTATTTATTTCAGACTGGTTATCCAGTTTTTTAAGATCACACGGAATTTTAATCTTGTCCTCCAAAGCACTTGCAACCCCTCCCAGCTTGATATCATCCACAAACTCTGTATGCCATTATCCAAATTATCTATATAAAAGTCAAATGGTGTATGTATGTTCCCTTACTCCTTCCACACCGTTTCAGCTAGAGACTTGAAATTTGGTACAGTTATAGGCTTTAGGGTTCTAATCAGGGTAGGAATCGAAAAATTTTAAAATCTCACCTCTTACACCCCCTAAGGGTGAAATTCATTAAAGCCCATTAACATCAACTACACAGCTCACATATCATCTGGGCTGCAGGTTAACACATGCTGTTGTCTGTGACATAGTTATGATGCAATAATACAGATAACCAGAGAGCTTAGTGTTGTGTAGCGCAAACCTAATTAAATACACTGTTTTTTTCTTAAAAAGGACCCTATTTGTTATGCCGCGTAAAAAGCGAAACTGTATCGGAGAAACCACATCTAAATGCAAGAGAATGAAATTAATTAGGCAAAATGAGAGACTTCTGAACAAAATTTGTATTAATAAAAAACATTGTAGTCTTTTTACATCACAGTTTCCAATTACAAATACCCCAAGCAACGCCGGGTATTTTTGCTAGTCATTTATGAAGATAGGGAATAGAACCAGACCCATGATACATCCCTGTGGGAGCCCACCTGATATGCCCTTTCACCTTGACTGTGAACCATTGTCAACTAGTCTTGGAGTACGGTTTTCTGACTAGTTGTGCATTCACCTTATAGCAGGTTCATCTACTATATTTCCTAGTTTACTTATGAGAAGGTGATGTGAGATAGTATCAGAAGGCATACTAAAGTTGATATGCGGTATCTGTTCACACTCATTTGGACAAGTTAGGTTGGACTTGCAAGGAACACTTGGTTATTTTAAAAACACAGCTTCTGTGTCTTGTGAGAGATTTAAAATGTTGACATTACATGTTTCCTGTAAAATCTACCCAACAGTTAATTGGGAGCAACAGTTTAAAATCAAACAACGAAAAAAGGAAATGTGAGGTTTGCCAGTGTCCTCCATTCTAGAAGCAGTGCTCACCGTATCTACCAGCCCCAGGGGAAGGTGTCATACCAAAGAACCGTCACAGTGACCTCTACAATTACTACACAGAGGAACTGGCCAACAGAGTCCTCACAACTGTCACAGAAGGAATTCCCAGGATCCACCACTGTGGTATGTCTCTTATACCAAGAGTTGTATTAAAAATACCTCCTAGCCCCTCTAGGGGCAATTGTTTGATGAAGGCCATGCAAATGGCACAGAGACCCACTGCAACAGCAAAATATAAAGTCAGGCTGCCATGAAAAGACATTTCAATATCTGAACACATGACTGACTATTAGAAACCATAGTGAGAGATACCTTAGAATAGCTAGATAGCCATGGCGTGTTTCTGAGGGGCAGTATATGAACCTGAGGGCAGACAGACTCACTTATGGATGCTTGCAACTGCTTCTCCTTGCCTGCAGGACATGCAGAGGCCCAGGTCAGCTTTCCTCTGACCCAGAGTGCAGAAAATGGTTTTACAGTTATTACAAGTATATAAAAGGGTGGTTGTAGAAGACACCTCAGAGGGACCTTAACTATAAATTCACTACCAGTAAAAAACCCTGGAAACAAGAACTAAATGCAAATCAATTTTAGCTACAGAAAAATAAAGACTAACATTGTGGCCAGCCCTCCTGTCTCACATCAATGATGTTTGTCTTAACATAAATTGTGATATTGAGCAGAGCTTTTAAAAAGATTCATCCAAGAGAAATGTTTCCCCTTTGCTTGGTAAGTAGCTTATAAAAGAGAAATTACATTTAATTAGTGTGGCAGGTATTGCATTAGAATTGCAACACGCAAACTAGCCAGCCCTTTAAGATAACACATGGGAGTGACACCTTCCCACAGGGCAGGTGAGACAGCACCTTCCTCCAAGTCCCCCACCCCCTAAATTGCTCTTTTTTTTAAGACAGTTTTTCAGTTTATTTTGTAACAAACCTGTTGGCACCGGCAACACCCAACCCCTACCGCCTCAGGGTGCCCTTCCTCCCCATCCCTCCTCCAGTGGAGGGAGGGGAGAGAGAGTCCCCTGCCCTATATTCATATATATTTTTATATTATATATTTACATGCAGCCAGGCAGGGGACCCCAACTCTTGCCCCACAAAATTAATTCAGGTGAATCAAAAACAAAACCAACTCCAGTTGCAGGCAGATAAAATAGCATCTCCTGGCCACACCTCCACAAAAAGTATAGGAGTTTTTGTATTGGACATTTAGTTAAAAGGCTTATATTTCTGGGGGCTGGGTGTGTGTATGTCTGGGGGTGGGGATGGATTTAAGATTCAGATCCACCCAGGAACCACTCCTGGGACTAAGGCTCCAAACAGAAAGGTTCCTGCCATCCAGGAAAAGAGAGAGTTTGATATCGGTATGTCCTTATATCCAGTTATGGTTTTTATGTTGAAAACATACAAATACAACCAAGAAAAACAAAGTGTTAAAAGCCTCCAGAAAACATGCCAAGCAAGCAAATGCTGCAGTTAAACCCTTTACTCTTCTCCGTATTGATTTCAGGAAAGGCACTTGAAGAAATGCAGATGAACTAAACAGCTGGAAACAGCTCCCTGATCTCCAGCTTTAGGAAATCTTCACAGAATTTCGCAGAGCACAGCCCTCAAGAAGAAACCATCCCCCTTGTCTAGTCTGCAGGCTCAGTGAGGGCTGATGGGTGAAAGAGGCTCCCCGAAACAAATTAGTTCCAAATGCCCCTCACTGAGGCACTACAGAGGGACAGGGAGGGAAGCACAGGGCTATACATGGTCTGCTCACATTCTAAAGAAAGCAGCCACTCTCTGTTTACAAATACAGATGCCTGCAAACTATCAGACTGATCCCGGGATTTCAACAGCTTTTCTTGATTACTGTTAGTTTCAATCAAGTCACAGATTCATTTAATGACTAAACCAGGCAAGCAAGCACTTTGTTTTCCAGACAGCAAGGAACCTTTCTAACAGGATCCAGGTTTTCAGATAATATATTTATCTACAGTCATGATGATGGGAGCATTTCTTAGCTTTGTTCCTCACTAACTTCTGAAATCGCCAGCATTCTACATTAGGAGAGGCAGGCAAACCTCTACAAGCAGGCAACGAAGGAGGACACATAAGCCAAGCAAATCAGTGCCTCATTGAATTCGGGACCCAGTTTACCGGTTCAGATACAAATTGAGTGGGATACAATAAAAAGAACACTCTCTTCCAAAAATCATTTGAATAGTTTCTTGGATTCTAGCAAGAACATTCAATGCTGTAACTTCAATCTGATACGTTGTAACACTCTGCCTCCAGTATTGTTGATTGCCCCGCCTTCTCTGAAATGGCAACGTCTTTCCCTTCCCCCATCTTTTCCAAGGGACGATATGGAGAGGCCTGGGATAGCCAGTCAGTGATTGTCCTATCCTTAGTTATGCCTTGTGCTTTTTCCAGAACGTCAAATTCAGCTATATTCAAACTTCTGAAAACTAAGAGTTAAGGTAACACAAAATTAAATTTCTGAAAACCAGAAAATACAAAGTTACAGTACAGGCCATTCCTGCACTAACTCTTCCCCTGGAGTTGGGAATGGCCTGGGAATAGCTCAATACAGCATAAGCAGACATGAGGAAGTCCTAAGAGAATGTGCCTTTGTGTGTTGTGCTCCAAGGATTTAAATTCCAGCGTTTATCTGCATGCACTCCCACTGCCTTTACTGTGGTAGGTTATAAGAATCTGAAAATATTATTAGCAGCTCACGTTAAGGCGGCTGTATGTCAGGAGCCTGTTGAGACCAAATGACCCAGCAACTTGCTTTCCTTCAATTGCACTCAGTCCCATTGTTCAGGAAAAAGGTGAAGGACATGAATCAGGATTCGATTATCCTCACTGCTTGTTAACATCTCAACAGCTACGTAATTCATGCTAACTTCCTTGACAATGCTTCTAAAGTAAAACCAGGTCTTCACGTGGATTTCAGGACACTTTACATTATAGCTCGTACACCAGAAATTTTGGTTCCACAGCAGAATGGAGGCAAGAGCATCTAATTTGTGCACAAAACATTCTCTGAGAACTACCAAGGGAAGGGCTCAAACTCCCAGTGCAGGTTCAATGACCACAGTGTGTCTCCGTGAGGCACACAGTTAGCGTAACAAGGAAGTTCCAACAAAGCCTTCGGCACACGTCTTGCTGCACTTGCACTCTTTGAGGCACACCTCCATTTAGCATACACTGATTCAGATTCCAAACATTATCAACACTGTGTTTTCCAATACTGCTTCCCCAAAAGGGCACTTGTGCTGTGCACTAGCTTAGACAGATCATGAGGGGTGATATCAGTTTGGGGAGGAGCAGAGCCATACTTTGAATCCCAGAGGTAGCAAAAGAAACTGGACCACTAATCCTAATCTGCACCCCCATGAGGCACTACACAAGCTAAAACACCATGTTAACATATAGGTTTTAGGGCCCTTAGAACAGTTGCCTTTTAAAGAGTAAGCAACTCTCAGCCTTAACGGCTGTCACTCCACTATAATATTGTATGATTTTGGGAAAACTTTAAAGAGCACTTATCCAACCTCTTTCCCCCTGCCAGATCAGCTCCATGGACTTGCAGGCTCCCATGGTAGAAGTGACATTCCTGGCACAGAACAGGAGCTAGTGACCTGCAATTTTCACGGAACATGAAAGGTAAAGAGGATCGGTCTGAAGTAAATTAAATGCTGAATGCCCTGCTTGACTTTGATCCTTGGGGAACTCAGCATAGCATGAATAGCCCTCTTCAAAGAGAAAATGATTTTAGGAGCTTCTCAGTCCAAAAACTAATCTGATTCAGAAAGATACTGTACTATCTTCACTTCTATTACAGTATGAACAAGGCAACATGCAATGAGAACACATGGTTAATACTTCACTTCCACTTCCAAGCCAAAATCTTTGAAATGCTTTAAAATTAAAGAACTAAAACTGCTAGTAGACTTTTGGCACCGTTTTAAACCATCAGGTTTCTTTTAAGAGATGCAGAATTGCTGGATGCCCGTTATATTAATTATTTATTATGAGTTCAGGTTCCAGGCCGTGTGTGATAATTAAAATCTCAGTAGGTAAAATGACACCCCCGCCCCCCAAAAGAATACATTCCAAGCCCCTGCATTAAACTGGTCTTCAAAGCCTAATTCAATCTCACTCCCAGGTCCAAAAAATGGATAAACTTTGCAGGATGCCTGAGGGTCACCCCAAATCCAGGCTCTGAGAGATTAAGTAAGGAAATGTCAGAGTCCAGAGAATTCCCCGTCTCCGGGGAATCAAGCATCTGAGCTAATTGCAACTGTTGGATTTCATTCAAGGAGAGAGGCAGGGTCTCTCAGGATACATCTATACAGCTTATGGCCGCAGCGTCAATAGACTTGGGCTAGGGGAACTTGTGCTAGTATTTTAAAAATAGCTGTGGGGATGGTGGTTTGAAGTTGCAACTCAGGCTCTGAAGCCTAGGGAGGGGGTAGGGTCCATAGCGTGAGCTGCGACTTCAAAGCGCCTAAGGAGCTATTTCTAGAGCACAAGCTTTGCCAGCCTGAGTCTATTGTCCTGGGCCGGGAGGCTCACTGCTGCGGGTTCTGTAAACATACCCTAAGCTGATATCACAGAGCAGACTTTTCCTAGTAGTCTTCTAGAACACCCCACGCTCCCAAGACTGAATCCTCTGAGCTTATTGGGTCAGGTAAGTAATTAATTAGTGGTGATGGAGATCAATTGAAAACACCTTCAAGCTACACAAAGCTTTTTATGGAGTTTGGAGCCCAATTCTTAAGATATCTCAGTGCCCAGAGTGAACACAGACCATAGCCAAGTGTCTTTCTGGTCTCGGCTGGGAATATGACACACTCTTTTCCAATTTGAAGGGACTTATCCTTCATGCTAAGGAGTAAGGATTCTCCTGTTGAAAAAGTCTACTAAGAACTGGCAACAATTATGGGCCTCTGGAAAGAGAGTGGAATGACAAGTAACCACAGGAGGTGCTCTTAATAGAAGCAGTATTCACTGGAGACAAATATGGCAAAACCGGATCTGCAAGACATGTCGTGGACTGAAAATGTTATCCAATTTCAGCTCACGTTAATGGCAGACAACCTCAAAAGAGTCACCCCAAACCGTACATATGGAAGTTATTCTGGCAAGGATATCAACAACGGATCTCCTTCCAAAAAGGAGAAAAATACGAAAATACTCTCTTTAGGAGGTGCAAGGCCTCTCACCCACACCTTTTATCCCAATATATACCCTGGCCCTACCCTCAGTTAGTGCTGCTTAGATTACACCACCATCTAAAAGCCCAAGACAGGAGAACTCTTGAGGTAGCTGCAATGTTCTTCCAGTCAATTTGCAAAGGTGCCCAAGCATTAACACAAACATCCTTGCCGGAAGAAAACAAATTTAATTGGGGATTGGTCCTGCTTTGAGCAGGGGGTTGGACTGAGGTCCCTTCCAACCCGGATATTCTGTGATTCAATGAATACATGCTTTCTGCACAGCAGCAACACTCTAACTTCAATTCACAAATGAAAATCCCAGCACGGGTCATAATTGCAGGTTTCTTGCAGGACACTTCAGACCACAATCACCAATACCAGCAAAAACACAAAATAAAAAACATATGAAAAATTATAATAATTAAACTGATTCCAGTGGAATCAGAATATTCCACATGTAGCAATGGTGCACAACAGCTAACAGCTCTCTGGTAAACCTGGAACATATAAATATGATCTCTGTAAAGAATTCTACACTGCAAGAGATCCAAATCCTTAGCCCATTAAAGTATGAAAATAGAGCATGTAACCTCTACAGAACAGGAGGAATTTTAGGAAAAATGCCCAGTTTTTGAACTTGACCACATCTGCACAGGCATTCATTAAGTAGTTCATGGTACCTAAAACTAACTCACCTCATGTAAATGGATATGAAAATAAACTGGAAAAAGACCAAAATAACTAAGTGAGGAAACTAATGACTGCCCACACACAATTCCTTCAGCAGTTAAAATAATAGTAAAGACAGAATGCCAGTACATTACAACAGCCAGGACTCTCAGAAGGGATCTGGGGGGAAGATTCATGTAAGGAGATGAAGTTCCTTCTATGTTTATGTCATATTATTGTGAAGCCAGCCCTCTTATCTCAAATGAAGGCAGTCATACAGCTAACATCCCCCGCGTTGGTCCAGCACTGGGCTTAATGTCAATGGTTCACTAACTAAGCAGGTTCTGTGTTCCCTTCTGTTATTTTCTCAGGCCCTACTTTGTTAACTTTGTAGCTGTTATGCTTTAATGAAATATTTTGACAGCTACCCTCATTTCTCTCCACTGTGGGGCTTTCCTAGTTTGGTTCTCACATATTAAACCAGGTAGAGCTCCCCCCCCATCTATCTTTATGTGATTAAAAGAAGTAGTTTGATGCTACAATTTACGGAAAAAAGTGAGTGCAAAAAATATGCTATTTCTTCCAAATACATTAGCCGTTGTTCTGATGGAAGGCTGCCTTTTTGCCTGGTTCTACAATCTGAAGGGCAGGGGATGTGTCATGTAATGCAGTGAATTTAAAGTGAAGTTTACTGATCACTCTTCCTTGTGAGTTGATTGCCCACCAGTACAGTCAGTTAGATTCTGAACAACAATCCCTAGACACTGGAGGAGAGAGGGGGAGAACAAATTTTCACAGCCAGGCAGACCCACTGACACACACCAAAGTCCAACCCATGTGATTAGAACTAACAGTGAAATACTGTGGAGGGAGAAAAGGTACAGAAATAGGGATCACTAAGCCAGGCCTGGCGCACTAGAACTATGGGTAACTGAATGCCACACATGCAGAAAACAAGACATCACAACGGATTCATGTATGTGCGCGCGATACATAAAGGCATTCATTTTGTTGAGTGTTTTAGGGGAAAGCAGTGGTGGATGAAATACTCTCCTGTTTATTCTTTCTTCGTCGTTTTAAATATTTACTTGTAAAATATTAGTTTTCATATATGATATCTAAAATGATGTTAAAATAATATCACAGTTGCAAAATCAAGCAATCTAGAGTTAGGAAGTGCTGAATTTCTGATTCCCCTTCAACTTTAATTTGACCTTCTTGTGGATATAAATTATGGTACCATATTTAATAACATGGTCTCATACTATTTTTTCCACAGAACCCCTGCCTCATTCAGTGTACAGGATGAATGATGCTCCCTGAACAGGCAGGTATTCAATACTTTTTTAATCCATTTCATTCAGTGGATGGCTCCATGCCTTGTTCACCATACATCATCCAAAGCCTGCACTGAACACAGAATTACTCATTTCCTTTTGGGCTTTTTTACGGCACTTACCACAGAAGATCCTGAGTACGTCACAAGCATTAATGCATTTTCCTTGACAACATTCCTGTGAGGCAGGCAGGTTTTATTATCCCCATTTTACACATGGGGATTCAAGGCACACATATTGTAAGGCTAAAATTATCAGTAATGTCCACTAATTTTGGGTGCCCAACTTGAGATGCTTACAGTCTAATTCTGTATAGCCTTTTATAAAAGCATAGATCCCACTGACTTCAGCCGTAACTGTGCACATCCTCCTCTTCTGGGAGCTCAACTTGAGAAGTACTGGAACACATCATAATTGTCTCCCTGTGAAAAGTTTTGGTTTAAGTGCCTTGTCCTACATCACACAGGAACTATGTGGCAGAGGCAGGACAGAATTCAATTCTCCAGGATGACAATCATCTGCCTTAACCACAGGGTCATCCTTTCTTTTCCTGCAATCCTCCGCCCCATTCAGAAGATGGAAGGTGTGTACGGAAACCAAGGCTGAGATCCTATAGACAACAGCCTCAGTCATTACACGACCCTGATTCATTCCCCGAGCACCATCCACCCTGCATACTGATTGAGGCAGGGATTCTGTGGAAAAAATAATCCATGATTGTGTAATTAAAGACTGTCTCACAATGCATAGGCACAAAGATAGCCAAATTAAGACTGAATGGGCAACCTTAATTCTCACATTTTTAAACTTCTGAGTGCTTGACTTTCCAACTTTAATGTGCTTTAAATACTTTTGTATGCAATTTCCAGTGGAAAAAAAATCCACAAAAACCCTAACACCACTAATTCCATGATGTTGAACTAGAACAATTCCCACATTGGTCATTAGCAAGATTAGGACTTTCAGATCCACAGTCCAGACTTCTACCATTTAGACTTACAGAGTAGTAATAGTAGGCTGTTATCCTCTATGTGGACCAGTCGTTGGAAGGGAATGACATACCCTACACCAGGAAGTTTACTGCTATTTGCTGGACAGAAGAGGAATTTTGGAACTCAGAAATCTTGGGTTGTATTCCAGGTTGTGCTTCAGTAGTTATAGACTTTTGCCCCTGTCCTACTCCCAGACTGTCCCATTCTGACCCTGCCTCCAGTATTGCTGTTCTCCTCCACTCCTATTCTCCGCATCCATCCACTCAATCTATCCCTATTCCCCGCCTCCATACAACTCAGGCTGCTGCTTCCACCTCCATGCTGCATGGGCACCAGCAGGGGAAGCACTGAGAGAGGAAGAGAGAATCTCCTTTCTCTCAGTGCCAGTGCTGGGTGCCACAACGGTACTCAGTGCATGGGAAGAATAACTGAAAGAAAGTGCTGTTCAGCCCTTGTTAGAGCATGCTCAGTGACCACCCGCTCCCAGCCAGAAAGGCTTAGAACAGCCCAGGAAGGGGTTGTGGCTGGGAGCAAGCAAGCTCCCAGACTGATTGGGAGAGCAAGCTTAGCTGGGTGGCCATGCCCCAAACACACTAGCAGGCCTGTATAAAAAGGCTGAGAGGCAGGGGCCTGAGAGAGAGTCTCCTCGGTCTACAGAGGTAGACTGGCCTGGCTGCTGGGAGCTTGACAGTGTACCTAGAGCAGTGGTTCTCAAATTTTGTGTATTGGTGACCCCTTTTGGACACCAGGCCTCTAAGCGCGACCCCCCTTAGGGGTCGGGCTGGGGGGGGGGGCTGCTGGCAGCCCTTTGGGGCAGGAGCCGGGCCGGGGAGGGGGGGGGCGTGCCTGCAGCCTGCCATGGCAGGGGCCAGGCTGGGGGTGGGGGGTTCCAGCAGCCCCCTGAGGCAGGGGCGGGCTGGGGGTGGGGGGTTCCTGCAGCCCCCCGAGGCAGGGGCGGGCTGGGGGTGGGGGGTTCCTGCAGTCCCCCAGGGCAGGGGCCGCCTGGAGACAGAGCACATGGAGCCGGCCGGGGGGGGGGGGGTGCCGGGAACCGGCCGCAACTGGCCTGAGCTCGTGAGGGCACCGGGCGCCTGCCGTAACTGGGCTCGGCTCGTGGGGGTGCCTGGAGCCGGCCGGGGGGGGGGGGGAAGGGGGGGAGGAGCGCGGGGAGCCCGCTGTGACCGGGACTGAGCTCGCAGGGGCGCCGGATGCCAGCAGCCCGCGGCAGGGGCTCGCAACCCCCCCAAATCAAGGTCGTGACCCCCACTTTGAGAACCAATGACCTAGAGGGAAGCAGGGCTGGGGCAGGGCACGAGGAGGTGAGGAAGCTCTAGCCTAGAAACCCCCAGGCTGCAGGGTCTAGGGGAAGGCCCAACAAGGGGTACTACGGTTGCAGGGGGCAACCCATGGCTACTGAGGTAGAAGCAGCAGGCTAAACCCTCCTTGCTGGTGATTAGTGGCAATTACACTGCACTCTGCCACAGTGAATGGGGGCAAGTGGTGACTAGCAGTTGCCTAGACTGAGGCAAGGTGGCGATAGGGGTTGGGGGTTCCATAGGGAGGGGAGACCCTGAGACTTGGGGGGGTACTACAAGGGTGCAGCACCGTCGGGAAGAGGGCACCGGGATCCGGGAGGGACATGGGGCCAGAGCAGCAAGCAGGACATCGGCCTGCAGAGGGCGCTCCGGATGCTGGAAGAGCTAATTCCCGGACGGACCAGCAGGAGGCGCCGTAGGGGTGAGTCGCCGCCCTGCTACACTCAGTAAAAATGGAACTTTCAGAGATGTTGACTGCAACACACTAACAAGTCTCTAGTAAATATGTGCAAACAGCAGTTTCCAGGGCCTTATAATTTAGCTAAATTTGATGCCCCTCTGAAAATTCCCTCAAAGGGCACCTCTCTGACCCCAGGGCAACTCACTTGGCAAATTACTAGTGCCTGCTTCAAAGCATGGAGGAACTGAAGCTTCTCAACAGTTGTAAGTTTTTGTTTGGTTTTTTACCATTGGCAAACAATATATGTTCCCATAACTTCTGTTTCTGCTGAAATTTTCCAATATTTCAGCCTTAGCCAGAGACCGAGCATGGAAAACGGCAGCTTGATCAGTTACAGTTTGGTAACATTAAAAGCAATTGAAAACAGGGTTTTATATAATGGGCTAGGCAACCTTAACCACTGGCATTGCTGCCAACTCTGCCTATATAATAAATGGGTGAGATTTTAAGAGCTTTTGCTAATAGAAAAATAATGTGGAGTGAAAAAAATTGAGTTGAGCCTGTAACTTGAGTTGCAACCTTTTCCCAGACAGAATAAGAGCAAAGGTGATGAAAATATCCATTCATAAACATGTGTGAAAAAAGTAGTTGTGTGACTCAAGAAATGCAGCAGCCTGCAAAATTATTGTCTTGAGTCAGCTCAGGGATTTGTGAGAGCAAACAGACAAATAAAAATCCCATGCATGTGACTGTGAAACATCTTGCCATGACATGACAGAAGAGACACTTGCTTACCTCAACATAGAACACACCCAGTATCTCGTCTCTGTCATCTCTAGGACAACAGAAGTCTTCCTTTTACATTGGTGGTTACATCTCCAAGAAAATGTTAAATTCACACATTGAACAACGGAACTGAAAAATATATTTATTAGTTTCATTTGTAATCACTGCAACTAAAAACAGCAGCTCTTAAATGTCAACATTGTTTCTCAGATAACAAAACAGATGTGCCTGTAGAGCTTTCGTTTCCCAGTCACTACTTAACTTTAATCAAACATCAATAAATGAGGGTGTCCATGAGAAAGGCGGCCGAGATAGCTGCGTTTTACACAGCTTCTCTGCACACAGGATGCTCTCCCTTGAGAGAAGGGGAATTATAACCAGGCACAGAACATGTTCCCTAATGCAGGAACAGACCCTGCTTCCCAGAATTTTTGGCCCCAAATCTCTAAGTTCATAATTGCTGCCAGTTACCCCCAACGGAAACCCCTCTGGTACCAGTGACACATCAGTGAGGTTGCACCAGGAAATGGGAGGAGACAAGCAGTAGCCAAGGCCAGGGGCTGCACATGCTTTCTCCACAAAGCGCTGATAGCATGCCTCAGTCCTGACCTGCAGCATTCCCTGCTGTTCCAGTCCTGAGCCTCCCTGGTTCAGCTGCCAGTTGTACCAGACTGGGTGGTGGTTCTGCGACATGAGTGTTCAGACATCCATCCCTCCATCCTCATTCACTGTGAGCATAAGCCTCAAATTGAATCCCAGAGTCCAGCTGTTGAATTAACCCTCTAATCTTCCCCCTGCTGCACCAGTCTGATTAAGCAGAACAGGGCTCTTTAAAGTATTACTACTTAGGCCCAAGAAACCATCTCTTGACACTGATAAACTTACTAATCATCACCCTGTTTCTAATCTTCCTTTTCTGGTCAAGGTTAGTGGACAGCATGCAGCAATATCTGGAATCCTCATTTCCTTAGCCTTGATCAAACTGGGTTTAGACCTGGGTGCAGTATGAAGATGGCACAACTACTGCAATGATCTCTTGTGGGCATACAAGAACCCAAGTGTCAAGCTGCTTCTTTTAGATACACTCTAATTCCATTTGATACTACTGTCAGTTCCAATTCTTGGCACCATTGAAGGGAATCGACGCATATTGCACCAAGCCTCCCTCATGGAATTACATACAATCTGTGGCCCACAATGATACAAAAACTTAATACAGTGAGATCTCCCAAAGCTATTGCAGGAACTTTCCATATCTGTCACAGTTAGATTCTCAAAACCTTTTCCTCTTTCTATCAACAGCACTTGCCCAGATTTAGGTAAAACTCAGCCTGCCAGCAGGAGAGCTGGTTGAAAGTAGATCAGGAGGAAGCTGGGTCTGGCTAGAAGGACTTTAGTTACACAAAATGAAATGTTAAATTATTTTTACTTCTAGAGAAAAAAAAAAAATTATTCTGACCCAGTTTCAGATTTCTTTTAAACCAACATCTAAGCAAAAGCAGTTGAAGTTTAAATGATCCAATTTTGCAGGCCACTACACTGCTGTTGCACAATTCATTGCAATCCCAAAAATTCTGATGATGTGCCAATGCAAATCCACGCACATCTGTGTATGTCTTCAAACTGGGCTTTCCGCCCTTCCAATAAAAACCTTCAGTCCATTAGAACATTTTTTTGGAATGTCAAAACACTAAAGCCTTTCTATATATTTATTTTGATTTCTTTGGCTACACAACGACAAGTGTTTGAACTCCCAACCCCAGTTGGGAAGTCCGTGTCTAACAGAAATTAAGTAATGTAAATGCGGACCAGTGATCTCCAAACCTTTCATCCTGACAAACAGGTTTCCAAAGGTCAGGAAGGCCCAATTGGTATAAGGGGCATATTCCCTGTCCTGTTCTGCTTCTGTGTGCTAACAAGAACCACCCAGAAATCCTCTTCTGGGGATTCCCCTCACGTGGTTAAGTCAAGTTAGTCTGTTTCAGCACTCCTCTGTTCCTTGCTAAGAGCACCTCCCCTCCTCCGCTCTCCTTCCCCACCCCAGGCAGAGCCAGCTGAACTCCTGCCCAGCACCCCCAGCAGGGAAGCAGTCCAGGGAGAAGCCAGGGCATTCAGAACAACTCCTGGAGTAGTACTTCAAGGAAGACAGCTGTGGAGGCGGCTCCCCTGACCTCCCTGCAGCGATGGGGCTGATACACACACTTCAGTTTAGCTGCAGGATGTAGCTCAAGGAACCCATCTTCAAATGCACATTTCCTTCTCAATTAGGGCCCCATCCAGGACCACAGTGAAGTACAGTATGTAACAGTCACAAACTACAACTGGACTTGTTAAAGGAACACAGTCAGCTACATGGTGAAAAGTAGGGTTCAGGCACCCCTTGAAGCTGCCACAGCATACTCAGGTGGGACCCGCTGAGCCCACCCACTGAAAAACATGAGGTCCTCTCTCTATTAAAGGGTCACAACTACAGGTAGGTCAGGGTTATAAATCTCTAAACTGGTTGATTAACATCAGTACACACACCATGTACACGTTACAAAAAGGGCAACCTCATTTAGGCACAGTGGCCCAAATGGAGTGAGCTGAATTAAGGGAATAGCAGCAATTAAAAAACTGTCCTTAATTTTATAGGTACGTCTTCAGTTTATTATGTCAGAAAATACTGTGTGTTTAGAGCACCACTTTCAGATTCAAATTATATTTGTTTAACATTTGCCCTCTAACATTTTAGATTAAAACCACAAGAATTTGTAACAGTTTACATCCAGCTGGTGCTGTTTATTGATGACAGCAATAAAATGACTAAATTTAAGTCATCTTAACTCCAATACCCAGCTTTACGAAGCTTAGTGTGATCCTACTGCACATGCCTGAATTGGCCAATCCTGTGCTTTACAGTTCCTATTGAACCGCAAACAGCGTCACCCTATGTAACGCATTCATTTTTCCCACAATCCAGGGGTGGCCAACCTGTTGTTCTGGAGCCACATGTGGCTCTTCAGACGTTAATATGCGGCTCCTTGTATAGGGGCCAACTCCGGGACTGGAGCTACAGGCGCCAACTTTCCATTGTGCCAGGTGGTGCTTGGCACGGAGTGTGGGGGAGTCTGGGTCCTGCACCCCCACTTCATGCGATTCACTGTGACTCTCAGCCAGTCAGTAAAACAGGTTTATTAGACGACAGGAACATGGTCTAAAACAAAGCTTGTAGGTACAGAGAACAGGACCCTCAGTCAGGTCCAACTTGGGGGCCGGGGAGCCCAGCGCCCCACCTGGGCCTGGGTCTCCCTCCATATCCCCAGCCAGCTCCAAACTGACTCACTCTTCAGCCCCTCATTCTCTGGGCTTTCTCTCTTTCCTGGGCCTGGAGGTCACCTGATCCCTTTCTTTTCCAGCCCCTTCAACTAGCACCTTGCAGGGGAAGAGGGGCCCAGACCATTAGTTGTTAAGACAAGGAACATCTTTCCCTTTCCCTCACTCTGACCCTTTGCTCTGCAACAATCACAGCCCCTTATCCCACAACCTAGATACTGAGGAAATGCATGGGGGAAACAGACACCCACACAGTATTCAGAGAAACCATTAACAACATTCCCACTTCGTCACAGGGCTCACTGCTCAACCCCTGGCTCTGCCACAGGCCCTACCTGCAACCCTTCCTGCCCCCTCTCCTGAGCCTGCAGTGTGTGTTCTTCCCCCACCCCCCTTTTCCCGGAACCTCTTCCACCCCACGAAACAGCTGATCGGGAGGTGTGGAGAGGGAGGTGCCGATTGGGGGGCTACCAGTGGGTGGTAGATGCTGGGAGCAGGGTGGGGGAGCTGATGGGGGGAGGAGCTGCTGACTTATTACCGTGGCTCTTTGGCAATGTACATTGGTAAATTCTGGCTCCTTCTTGGGCTCAGGTTGGCCACCTCTGCCACAACCCAAATCTGCTTTTTAAGTAGTGGGGCACTCCCATGACAGTTTATAAGGTGAACATAGCACAAATTCATATGTGTAAACAAAATCACTAGTGTTCTGATTCATACCTGAGGCACATTCCACGACATTCAGACCAACCTATGTGATGGAGACATACAGCACATTGGATCAGAATCTAATTAGGCCTTGTCTACACTGCCCTGAAACTTTCTTCGCTCAGAGGTGCGAAAATACCATGCTCCCAGTACTGGTAGCTATTCTCCTTGCAGAGGTGGTTTTATTACAGCACTGGGAGAGCTGTGGCAGTGCTTTAACGTGGCTGTGCAGACATACCCTAACATTTCAATTCCAGGCATGGAGTCCAACCCCAAAACTAATTAAACAATACATGTAACCAAAGAAGAAAAGGGGACGCTGCTCCTTCAGAGAAACTGGCCTTATCCTGCTGCTTTACGATGCAGAGACTTAAGGTGAGCACGGGTATAAATCCTAATGCAGTTGTACCTGCGAGTCAATTAGGAAGTTGGGAGCTGAAATCCTACTGTAAAACAATAAGAGTTGTGGATCTAATCCCCTTAGGCGCTTTTGAAAATCCCACCCTAAAGATGTAATGCCAATGGTTTGAAATGTTCACAATTTCTCTGAGACTGTCCAGTAGCAGGCACTTTGTGTTTGCATAGATACTACTGTTAGAAAAGCACAGGGCTTTCATTTGTTATTCAAAGCTCAGAACGTTGAAATCTTTCTCTGCATAGCCTGGAAAGAATCTCAGCAATTTAAACTACAAGAATCTCCCTCCCTGCCTGCAAACTCTGGCACATTTTTAGGACAGTTCCTCTACAAGGCCTAATTTCAGCTAAATGTTTCTCACAAACTAATTATTTAAATTATTTCCAGTCTATGTTACTGCATGCCAGGTTTTGAAGAAAGTATTCATTTAGTTACCTCTGTTTTACTGCATAAGTGGGACAAATTTCATCACCCCTGCAAGTCTATTATGCATTCTATTTATACCACAAACATTTGGTGTACAATTCAGGAGCAGCAGGAACAGGTGATGTAATGCACTGTACAAACAACATTCTATTCAAACAGTGGGAAAATAAACTCTATTCTCTGGGTTTCTTTGATCATCTTAAAACAATCAGATTAGAAATCACAGATAACCCACTATGTACTGGAGATGAAAGGCCTCTGAAGAAATAAATTACCCAAAGTTAGATATTAAGCAAGATTTCTCTCTCAACAATCAACTTATCTGTGAATAAAAGAGGACTGGCCATGGGGTTTCAAACTCCTGCCAGGCACTTTATTTATTTTTATAACACTGGATAGCTACTCCACCCAGAATGAACTTTGCATTGCACAACACATCAAAGGCACTTTATGGCCTAAATTAAGCAAGAAAATTGTTAAGATTGTGTGTTATGCTGAAAATTGGCTGGCCTCTAGTGTGAAGTAAGACAGGAGGTGAATGGCATATGCTTCCTGGAGAAGGCTCAGGGCAGCATGGCCCGGGGTATCAAAGTGTGTGGCTCTTTGTGGCTCTTATATTTAACATTTTATGGACCAAAGAAAACCGCTCTGGGACTTTAGTCTCCATTTTAACCCTCTGTCCCCCAAGGTATTTTAGCTTTCCCCTCCTGAAGCCTACAGCCTTCTAGCTAAGCCCCAGCAATGACCAGACAGACATCAATACCACTCCTTAAATCTTTCAATAGATTCACTGTTGAGTGAGCTGACTCACTCCCTTCCCCGGGAGCTATTCCACACCATTCCCCAGCTACGGCATAGCAGACCAGAAATAAAACTAAACCCAAAGCAACTGCATGTTTACATGTCTTTAGTCTGGTAAAGGGGGATTTTTATTTTTATTTTTACTTTAAAGTTTTTGTTTAAAAAAATCCTCAAAGGGGACTTTTACTGCTCTCCATTTGCTCCCTTCCGACTGGGCAGCCACATCATCCACACACTTCAACAGATGCTGCCATGACTTTTAACACATGTTCTAGTGACAAAAGAAACATAGAGATGTTTAAACCTATTGAGTTAGTTTAAGAAAAAATACAAGTTATAAGAAAAACCCAACTGAAAAGTTCTGGAAATCCATAGGCATGGTAGCAGAGCCATTCATAAAACAGCCTTTCTTGGCACCGTGTCTAGTATTGCTTCAGCAGAGCATGTGAGAGCTTTTAACTTTCACTTTTTATTTACCTTCCCTTTTATTTACTCATTACCTCAGAACATTAAGCCCTGACAATTTACCACACAGACATCTACATTAGCGCATTCCTCCCCCAACCTTCTCCAAATTCCCCTCCACAGTTTCTTCAGCAACAGTGCAGGTCAGATCCAGTTTAGATGACATGCAGGATAGAAGGCTAGCAGCCAGTCTACACCGACACTTTCACTTTTGCTACCATAGGAAACCTCAAGAAAAATGCTGTGTAAGTAAGGCCAGGGTGAAACAAAATTGCATTAAACCTTTGCAAGCAGCTATTGATATAAAACTAGGAGGTATTCTTTCCAAAAGTGTTTAAAAAGTAAAATATAGGTTTGAGAATTCCATTAAAATAACATGCACATCCCCTTCTTTAGGGCATATTAGCTAATCATGGCATACATGCTCCTTAATGCTGCATGCAGGATGGGAACAAAGCCAAAGGAAAAGCCAAGTGAGCCCACAGTGAGGGGAAAATAACTAAAGCAGGTTGATCCTGCCTGCGGAATAATACCAACATGGGGCCAAAGTAGCAGGCAAGGCCAGAGATAAGAAGAGCCGCCACACTGACTAGCATGTTCCCTCCCATCTCCAGACTGCCAGCAAGCTATAGGAAAAGTCCTGGGAAGTTAGCACTGCCTCAAATAGCACTAACTCCTGAGTCCCAGAGGACCGCTAACAGCTTTGGGTCAGTAGTAGTATGGCTAATAGTGTTGCCATGGCTGTAGGGAGAGGCACGGAAGTCCCCTCTGTGCAGCTGCAGTACAGCTTTCAGATTCTCTCTCTGCACCCCCTTTTCAGGCCCCACACTATGCCCTCTCCCTACCCTAGTACCATGGAAAGATGGGGGCCTGGAGGATTCCTGGACTCCCTGGCTCCCCTGAAGCTACTAATTTCTGCATTACTTTATTTCCCTCTACAATTTTAGTGAACATCAGCAAGAGCTCTGACTAATCACAATTTTGGCCATCTCCAGCCTGTGCCAGAACTGCTCTCTTTGCATGACACCTCACCCATTACAGGAGAAGGAAGGAAAAGAGATGCCGCCATCTTGAAAGATTTCACTTGTGTCAACCGTGAATGTTTCAATCGGGTATGAGACAGTTATCCATGCACTGACACTGACAGACATTTAAGTTATGTAAAGGACTTTGAAAGCTGCAAAGCACTAAGTAATGGCCCAGTGTTAATAAAACGAGGCACTTAATTCTTTTAAAATCACCCTGTATAAATAACTTTTAGTGCCTGAACTCATCCCAAGCAGACTCCTGGGTTCCTGTCTATGGCGCTACCAAACAAAAAAGTTATACACTACAGGTAATTATATTGTTTCCACGGAGGACAACAATTAAAAAATAGCCAATTATACTTTACAAGCTCAAAATAATCAAGTGCTTCCTCGGATATCCACAGCGGCAATAAGCACTTAGAAATGGCAACTCCCAACAAATTGCAGGTAATTTAGAGTCATTTACACAAGCCTTCAAACACCGTCCTTTAGAATGCCGCATGGGAATCTTGGCATGTAACTTTGCCAGTTTCAAAATGGGGTGTTGTATTTATTCAGTCAACTCGTAATCCCTGAATCATACCACCATTCTCCTGGGAGGTGAGAGTCAGTGACTTTCTTCTCTTAGAAGTGATTTTTTGTTCCGCAATAGAGGTGCCAGATTTTATATCAGATATTTAAGGTTTGAAAAGCTGTTAATTCATGCACCAAGTCAAGCCAAAAATTGCCCCCTAACACGAATCCATATTAATGGGAAATCACTCATTTCGATAATACCCAATTTCTACATTAGCCCCAGTGATTCTAAAGGAATGGTATGCAGTCAAATTTAAGCCCCCAAATTAGGTTTTGCTAATCAACAGCTTTTTTATAAAATAACTCTCAAGAAAAATATTTTTGTTTTTTATAAATTCCAATGGAAATAATGTTTTTTAACAAATAAACATTTACATGCTGTATTTGCAACCCCCAATATGGTAGTACCGAGCTAATGCATGGAAACCGGAAGTAAATGCACTAAAAACATACTAGAAAAGCAAAACATTAAATGTCTATTTTCAACTGTCCAAGAAGTGACAAATTCAAATTGTGAACAAAAAGCATAAACAATAACGTGTAAAGGACATTCATAGCTTCAGTTTTTCTAATAGTTTAATTTGTCACAGGGATGGAAATCATTTTAAAATATCATTTTAAAATCGGACAGTGCCCCAGTTATTGTTTCCCAGCCCTTACAGGCAATGGCACCCTTTCTCCTGACCATCATTGCACCAGCTAGTGTTTCACGTGTGTCCACTTCACTTGTGTGCTCCAGCTTTCAACTTCCCACAATGTCCACTGTGAGTCAACTATAACGACACACAGAGAACCTGACAGAAGCACCAATACGCGCATGTGACAGATGAGAAGCTGCTATGTATCAATGTATGAATATTGATATGTAATAATGCTACAAGTATCGTAAGTGACCTGGTTAGTGTGGTAAATTTGCATTGTGGGTTATTAGAATGCCCTTATGATTGTACTGATCTAGTTTGGTAAGAGAGAAAAGCAAACAGGAAAGAAAGCAACATGATAGCTAGAGTCTAGATAAAGGCACCCCAATCATTACTTGAAAAACAGGGCAAGCTACTAGCGTAAAGGATTCTGTCTCCATGGAGGATGCAAGCTTGTTTTCTCAGGCTTGGAACTTGAAATTAAAAGAACACTAGAGAGTTAAAAAGCGCTTTTAAGGAGAAGGTAAGTTCACTTATTAGATACTGTCTTCTAGACTAGAGAGACAGCTTCAAGGAGGCTGTTTGGTGACTGATGATTACCACTGTCATTGCCCTGGAGGGAACCAAACTGCAGGCTCAGGCCTAACTCAGACCTGCTGGGGCATACACCATTAGTGTCAGAGCCATGTCTGAGAGTGGGAGAATCCTGTGATTCCACCACAAGAGACATGTGACAGCTAGAGACCTGAGACCTGACAGGCAATGTGCTTGGAGACCAGGAGGGGTCAGAGGCGCAGTTCACTTGATAATCATGGCACAGAAGTGGGTTGGTATATCACGGAAGGTGTAGAACACAAAGTTCCCTGTCCCAAAGGGGGCACAGTCTAAAGAGTAGATGTGAGATGATGGCGCAGTAGGGAGGGGATGGAGTGGCATAAATTGAGGCATCATTTGACCATGTTGCTATCAGCTGTTATCCTTCTGGCACCCATCTCCACCCTGCTTTCTCAACTTATCACATCTCAAATGTGGCTGGTACGCTCTTTCAGTCAGGGAACAAGTTGCTCTATATTGTCTGTGAAGCATTAGCCCATTCTGGGGAGCTATCCAGTATTTGCGCACTATGTTCCAAACCCCAATTCAAAGGCTCTCTTCATTACATGTTCTGAAGAGGGAGCTAAAGTATTAGTTGCAGAAGCCTTGAGCACCAACAATAGTAATGCAGAGCAGTGGTTGGGATGCTGCCACAAACCATCTTTAACAATATATTTTTCCATAGCTGCTTTTGCCAAGTCCTGCCTTTCATTTCCACATTCCCTCTCTGCACATGTCCTCTTCGGAATTTGTAAACCAAAATGTAAGCCATCGGCAGGTGAAAATCACTGGATTAACAACAATATAACCCATTGCCTGGGAATGACAGTCCATGGGGAGGGAAGGAAGGGAAAAAAAGCAGACGGCAAAAGGATTTTCTGTAGAGATGAACAACTTGGGAAGACACTTGAAGACCAAACCTTGCAAACTAAATTTACTCTCTGGATCCAGTACTCTATACACTGATCCCTCCAAAGGAGGAAAATGATACTTTACAAATTCTGTTCCCACAACCACTGTATATATAATAAGTAACTTCCTAGAAGCAGCCTTCCTTCTTACAACTTTAAGTAGAATGATGACTGACTTTAGGGTTACTGGTCTTCTACTCTGAAGGCTCGATATCTTGATTGTGGTACAAATGAACTTTGGGCTTGATGCTGGAACATAAAATCTATCTCGAGACAATTTAATGTCATATGACAAATCAGTTTGGCTGATCTGTAGTTAGCAAGGTAACTACAGAAGGTTTAGGATTTCAGGTGTTTGCTCTTGTACTCCTGTTTTTGCCTACCCACAGTGCCCCCCCAAAATACATATAACATTCCGATTTTAGAAGAGGCAAATTTTCCTTCCCTGTTAATTGCTTTCTGTGGTTTGGCAACACCAATGTGGACAATAGGGTGTTCCTGCTTCTGCTGTCCCACCCGGTTTCCTCAGCTCACTCCTTCGGCTCAGCTCCCAGGATGACTTCCAAGGCTGTGAAATCAAAGGATTAGCCTACTCTGCATGACCTGAGGCTACATGCTACACCCAAATCAACACCCAGGATGGGCTACTCAAAAGAGTTTGGCTGTTGCCAAGCCACAAAGGCGAACAACAGGGATGTTGGGTTTGCCTGCAGCTTGGCTGATCACTCTGACTAGCACAACCACCAGAGGACAAGAAAGCAAGTGATCACACGGTAGGTCTTCACTGCAGTTCACTTGGGTAATCAGCACCTGGGTCATCCTAGCTTGGGTGTGAGCAGTCACACAGCAAAGCCATACCTGAGCTACCATGCACTCTTGTTGGTGCTGTACTCACTCACGTCTGCAGGACTGCTGGGGTAAATCCCACAATTCTGTGTGTTTCAGAAGCTGAGCTGCTCATTCTTTCCCAGCAAATTGTGGAAGAACTCATCTGTCCTGGGCACATGGGGGAATTGTGGGAAAGGTTTATCAGCCCTCGATAGGTTTTGTCTGCAGCCTCGCTGCAAAGCTGGCAAGGTACCAGCCCCAGTGGAAGTCTCATTCGGGTTTTAGCCTATAGCCCCCCGATGAGGCAGCTAGCTTGGGTTGAAAGCACCACCAACCTTGGGTCACAGGTTTGTGTGTGTGGAGTCATAGGCAACACCTGAGTAAGTGCCCAGGTTAACTCTGTGACAAACCCATGGTAGACTGGGGAGGAGAGAGTATGTCTCAAGTGAGGGGGATCCTGGCTTTTCCCCAAAGATTGCTCCAAGGCTAAGGCAGAAGGACTGCCCTCAACTCTGCAATCTTAGCCAAAGGGGTCAAGTCTAGGCAGTAGTGCCTAGCCAAAGCATGGATGGAGCATCATCAAGTGACTTCCCTCAGAGTTCACTCACAGGGTATGTGTATATTGCAAGTAGACACCCCCGGCTGGCCCAGGCCAGCTGACTCGGGCTTGTGGGACCTGGGCTAAGGAGCTGTTTAATTGCAGGGTAGATGTCTGGGTTTGGGCTACAGGCTGAGCTCTGGTACCCTCCCACAGTTTTAGAGCCTGGGCTTCAGCCCAAGCCCTAATGTCTTACCACAATTTAACAGCCCCTTAGCCCAAGTCCTGCAAGCCAGAGTCAGCTGGCACAGGCCAGCCGCGGATGTCTGATTGTAGTGTAGACATACCCTCCGAAGCTTCACTTCATTCAGCCTAGAAGCATCAATAGCTCCAGAGTGGCAAGTTCAAATTTTCGAATGGGCAATCAAGACAGGATGCTGGCTAACACTGGTCTCCAGTAGGTCACTATGGGAAAGAACCAGGGCAGTGTCAAAACAAAGGTCGACGTTTGGATTGGAGAAGGCCACTGCAGCAGGTACACCACTCCAATTTCCTGGCCAGATGTTACGGACGCTGCTGTGGCTCCTTGGGTTGTTACTGTTATTCCAGGCCAATTCTCTGTGCTCCTTGGTCCTGAAGAAAAGTTGGAACCTACACAAGTCCAGAATCAAATGGTGCTTTAAGCAAGAGTTGCCACTTGCTTCTTCCTGGACAAGCAAGAAACAACTGACAGAGATGAAGGAGGTGGAACTGGAGCCAGAATTCTTTTTCCTAGTGAGATACCACCTGCCTGATGCACAGGAGAGAAAAGCATAGCTCATCTCCACACTAATGTTGCCAGGACAGAGAAATGTCCTGGCAACATTAGTGTTATTAATGTTATATTAAAACCCACCTGACTGATCCAAACTAAACTACTTCCCCCATCAGCAACCTCCTCTCAAGGAAAGTAGATGGGCTTTACCATATGCCCTGAAGGACAACAGGTTTGGGACATGATGGGTTTCCAAGCCTCCAGTCCCTTACTAGCTCCTCCCTCTTACACTGGGAGCAGATAGCTCAAGCAGCTCAACTTATGAGAACTTCTGTAGAATCACTGGGAGAGAGGCAGATCCTAACCATTCAGAGCTTTACAGGTCAAGAACCCAATGAATTGGGAACTGAAAGTTACAGCAAGCTATATGGCACACATGCCATATGTCCCTCATGGGAAACCCCATAAAGAGGGCAGGCAGATAGAACTCTCAGCAGTTTTATCAGATGCAGTTGCGTACAGATTGGCACTGTTGTAACTCAGTCAGGAGGCAACAGGCACATTTGTCCTTGCCCCAAAGAAAAAGCTGCCAATTGCAGATGGATAGAAGCATTTGCAAAAGCCTTGCAGGGTGAACAAAAACCAGTTTTGAAATATAAAATTAGATTTTTTTAATCAAAATCAGATTTGTTAAAATTTAAATTAAATACAGGAAACCTACCGTATTTTTCGGCGTATAAGACGCCTTTTTAACCCCCAAAAATACTTTCAATATTAGGGGGGGCGTCTTATACGCCGAATATCGGCCGGACCAAAAAAAAACCAAACAAACAAAAAAAAAGCGACGCTTTTTTTGCGCCGCTCTCCCGTCCCCGCCGCGCGGCGGGGACGGGAGAGCGGCGCGCTCCCAGCAGCCCGCCCGCGCGGCGGGACAGGAGAGCGGCGCGCTCCCAGCAGCCCGCCCGCGCGGCGGGGACGGGAGAGCGGCGCGAAAAAAGCGGCGCTTTTTTTTTTTTTTTTGGTCCGAAAACGCGGGGGCGTCTTATACGCCGGAGCGTCCTATGGGACGAAAAATACGGTATTTCAAATCAAATTTAAAATGGACAACCTACATTAAGGCTTAAACATCTTACAATCATTTAAATTAAACAAAAAATACTAAAAAGCACATATTTGTTGCCAAGTTTTAAAAAATGTCCAACCTCTGATCTGGTGGTGTACCTGGAATCAGAGTTTAGTGCAGTGCTAAACCAGCTTTTGGGAGCAGTAGCCTCTTCTGAAGGTCCAAAGAGAATATTTTCTTCATTTCAACTTATTCAACTCATTCACTTCAATGATTAATTCATACACAGATAAGAAAACAGTTGAGAGTTGAAAAAGCAGAAAAGCTTCTATGAATCGTCTATAAAAGCTCTATGTTCGTCTATGAATAAAAATAGGTGTCAGAGGGCGAGATCTACTAGTTCTAAAATCATGAAGACCACATGACCAGAAATGAGTTGAATTCACTAACTACAAATAATACTTCCTATGTTTAATAAATCAGTTAGTCTTACATGCAAAGCATTTTTGTTAAACTTTTTCCCTTCCATATCCAACATAATTAAGATAGTTTTATTTAATTAAAAAATGTAAAAAGGTTCATTTTGTGCATTTTAATTGAATTCCAATTTCCATCCAAATACAGCTTGACACAAACCACAAGAATAAAAAGAATCAGTTAGTAAATAAGAAATGCATCATTCACTGTTTTCTAACATAATAAAAAATGTAAAAATAAAGAATCTGAATAAATGTATATTAAGCTATATAATTGCTTAAATAAGTGTATATAGATATAGCATAGCTTCCTGGTCAACAAAAAGCACCAAATTTCATGTAAAGGCTATATTTAGTTTTGATACTGTCTCACATGACCTCATAAACAAACTAGGGAAACTCAATCTAGATGGAGCTAGTATAAGGTGGGTGCATAACTGGTTGGAAAACCATTCCCAGTTAGTAATCATCAGTGGTTCACCGTCATGCCGGAAGGGCATAATGAGTGGGGTCCCGCAGGGATCAGTTCTGGTTCTGTTCAATATCTTCATCAATGATTTAGATAATGACATAGGGAGTAAACTTATAAAGTTTGTGAACGACACCAAGCTGGGAGGGGTTGCAAGTGTTTTGGTGGATAAAATTATAATTCAAAATTATCTGGACAAACTGGAGGAATGATCTGAGTAAATAAGATGAAATTTAATAAAGACAACTGCAAATAACTCAACTTAGGAAGGAACAGTTGCACACATACAAAATGGGAAATGACTGCCTAGGAAGAAGTACTGCCGAAAGGGATCTGGGTGCCAAAGTGGACCACAAGCTAATTATGAGTCAGTAGTGTAACACTGTTGCAAAAAAAAGCTAACCTTATTTTAGGATGTATTAGCAGGAGTTTTGTAAGCAAGACACAAAAAGTAATTCTTCTGCTGTACTCTGCGTTGATTAGGCCTCAAGTGGAGTATCGTGTCCAGTTCTGGGTGCCACATTTCAGGAAAGACATGAACAAATTTGAAAAGTCCAGAGAAGAGGGACAAAAATAATTAAAGGTCTAGAAAACATGACCTATGAGGGCAGATTGAAAAAAACTGGGTTTGTTTAGTCTGGAAAAGAGAAGACTGAGAGGGGACAAGCTAACACTTTTCACATATGTAAAAAGTTGCTACAAGAAGAAGGAAGAAAAATTGTTATTCTTAACCTCTGAGGATAGGACAAGAAGCAATGGGCTTAAATTGCAGCAAGGGATGTTTAGATTGGACATTAGGAAAAACTTCCTGTCAGGGTGCTTAAGCACTGGAATAAATTGCCTAAGGAGGTTGTGGAATCACCATCACTGGAGATTTTTAAGAGCACGTTTGACAAATACCTGTCAGGGATGGGGGATGGTCTAGATCAGCGGTCGCCAACCTTTTAGAACTCACAGACCACTAAAGTCCCCCCCCCCCTCGAGCGGCGCGGCACCGCAGCCCCCCCCCTCCAGCTGGGGGGGGGGGCTGCGATGCCGTGCTGCTGGAGCGGGAGGGGGGAGGGGCGCAGGAGCGGCCACGGTAGCTGGAGGCTCGCTCGCTCGCTCTCTCTCGGCGGGGGGAGGGGCTCCCGCCGCTTCCCTCACCCCCCCCCCCCGCCCCATAGGGGCACAGTCTCACGGCGCCGCGCCCCTCACCCCCCCCGCCCCATAGGGGCACAGTCTCGCGGCGCCGCGCCGCTGCACCCTGCTCTGGGCAGGCGGGGGGGGGGGGGCTTCCCGCCGCTTCCCTCACCCCACCGCCCCATACACTCTCGCGGCACTGCGCTGCTGCACCACGGTCCGTGCAGGCAGGGGGCGGGAGCTCCTGCCGCTTGCCTCCCCGCCCCACAGGGGCACACTCTCGCGGCGCCGCGCCGCAGCACACTGCTCCCACCGCTTGCCTCCCTTCCACCCCCCCCCGCCCCGAAATTTCCCCATGGACCACCCAAATTTTCTGACGGACCACTGGTTGGCGACCGCTGGTCTAGATAATACTTAGTCCTGTCGTGAGTGCAGGGCACTGGACTAGATGACCTCTCAAGGTCCCTTCCCGTCCTATGATTTGAAAATCAACATATTTCACTGGTTACCAACCAATGAGAATCAACCTTTCTTTAGGAAAATAACTAAAAAGTGCAAATGCAAAACACAATTAAAATCAATGATTTAAATCAAGGCTGCCTGATTGCTGATTTAAATTATGATTAAAATCAGTGATTTAAATCACTTTGATTTAACTCAGTCCACCCTGATACAATGTGGATTAGTGCCTCTGGGTATTTTAAAGAATTAAAAATACTGAATCTCACTTTGCTAGGTATTAGACTTGGGGCGGGCAAATGTTTTGGTCTGAGGGCCACATCAAGTTCCTGAAATTGTATGGAGGGCCGGTTGGGGAAGCTGTGCCTCCTCAAACAGCCAGGCGTGGCCCAGCCCTCTGCCTTCACCCCGCTTCTCGCCCCCCTGGAACCTCTGCACCATCCAACCCCTGTCCCCTGATGGCCCCCGGACCTCCACCCAACTGCTCCCTCCACCCCACTCAATCCCCCTCTCATTCCTAACACCACCCCGGGAACCCTTCCCCATCCAACCACCCCTTCTCCCTGACCACCCCTGGAACCTCTGCCCCTGACTGCCCTACACCGCTGCATCCAACCCCCGCTCCTTCCTGACTACCCCCCCGGAATGCCTGTCCCCATTCAACTCCTGTGCTCCCCACCTCTGACTGCCTCACCCCTTCCCCCTGATCACCACCCCAAAACTCCCCTGCCTTCTATCCAACCACACAGGCATGGCGTGCCACCCGGCTCGAGCCAGCCACGCCACCGCGCAGCACAGAGGAACGGGTCCGGCCACGGCTCTGCAGCTGTGCTGCCTGGCAAGAACTCGCAGCCCCGCCGCACAGAGCATTGCGCTGACCGTGCAGTGAGCTGAGGCTGGGGGGGAGAGGGAACAGCAGGGGCGGGGCCAGGGGCTAACCTCCCAGCCCAGGAGCTCAGGAGCCAGGCAGGAGGGGTCCACAGACCGTAGTTTGCCCATTTCTGTGTTAGCCAGTACTCCAACGCCTGGATAAATGAGAGGAAAGATGTTGCAACACTCTCCATACCCTTGAAAGAGGCAGGAAGGGTGGGTGGGTGGGAGTCCTGAAACTGCCCATTTGTCAGGTTCTAAGTAGACACCTCTAATATCCTTAATGCTCTTCCCTTGCCCACTGCCACTACAGCTTATACACAGACAGATCCTGGTGTAGTGTAAGAAAATAGGAATAAACTAAAAGTAGGAAATCATAATGCAACAGGTAACTCAGTCACAGTGGATTATGGTTACACTAGGCTTGTACCCCCACAACTGCAGTTTCTCCTTCAGGAAGAATGAGGTCACTTACATAGGTCAACTACTGGCATTTTTACCATCCTGTTACCTGACACAGACCTGACTTTTAGATGAAACATTGGTTAAAATGCTGGCAGACCCCCCGTCTACTATAGAGCTTCCACTGTTGCTTTGACTGGTAGAGCCGCACCAGTGGAAATTTTGAAGAAAAAAAGCTAGTGCAGACAAAGGTGGGTGAGATTTACCTTAGAAGGGATTTATATCTGGAGCACTCAACCTTAAACTGCTGAGACAGCCATTTTTCAGGTGTATAAACAGCCCACACTGTAAGAGCCAGGCTTGCAAGAATTTTCCCCCAAAAGCTTAATAAATTCACGTTTTAAAATAATTATGAATGAATCATTCTGAAAACTTTCTACTTTCCCTTCGTTACACCAACTGTGCAGCTGTTACTAAATTACCCGTGCTCACTTACATACACACTGTAGAGAGGACACCCTCAAAGCTGTATGTAAGTACTTCAGGCAGCAGGAAACCCAGTTTCTGAGCTACAGATTGTATGTGTAAAATACACTGTCGCATATAAGAGTGTCGGCACAGTGTTTAGTACAGTAGAATTTATTGTTTTGGAAAAAGACAGAGGTCACAACTAAATTTCCATTACAAGCCCAATTTTGATCTCTGCACTGAAATCTACAAACAAAAGAATATTGGCATCAAAATTGGTAGGTTATGTCAGGTCAGGGAACAAGGTAGAATTGTTCTGAGAAAGAGAGAAAGTCTACCAGGCCCTGATGAGGTTAGCACTAAGGCCATTTTTCCAAGCATTCTGAGAGAATTCAAGAGATTCTTTAACTGTTTAATCTGCAGCAAGCAGAGAATTTTCTCAATTTCCCCCAAAATGGTGTGGTCATTGAGGCCTTTCCAGAATGTAGCGTAAGTCAGTATCATCTGAAACGCTCCAAGTCTTTGCAGGACACTGGAACCCATCACAGTGGGTCCTCCATTGCCAGAAACTGATTAGACTAGCAATGGCCATGGTCCCTAGTTCTGGAAACCACAGCCTCCATTGCCAGTCCAAGGCTACAAGGGAGAAGATTCCTGGAGACTGGGCAATCTTCTGCAATACTGTCTAGCATGGACCACGGAGGAAGGCTGATATACTAGCCCGAAGTCCCAAGGCTCCAAAATTCCAAGGGAGTGAAAATGCACCTGTTTCCTGTACACCTTCCTGTTTAGACACCTTGCAGCAGGGTGACTGAAGATAAAAGGCGCATCTTCTCCAAGGACACAAGGCTCTGTAGCAGTTAAACCTGTTATACTGATCTGAGGTCATTAAATGTGCTGTTAAATTGTGTACCTGTGGCTCATCCCATAGGCCTGTCCCATGGCAAACCCAGATGCTTTGGAATTGTTAGAACTTTTCTACCATCTCCACAAGTAGGAGCCTGCCCGGAAAGGAAGAGTAGATAATTTGATCTGCCCCAACCCCTATCCACACCCCCACCCTTGACAGACCCCTGGACTCCCTGCCCCTTATCCAAGGCCCTGGCCCAGCCCCAACCCCCTTACCATGCCACTCAGTCACACCGCCCCGCAGGAGCTCGCAGCCCCGGCCCTTTACGATGCCACTCAGAGCGGCAGGAGCTCAGGACCCACCAAAGCCAGCCCTGCCTGGCTGTTGCCCAGAGCGCTGGCGGCATGGCGTGCTGGGGCTGCGGGGGACAGGGGACAGCAGGGGAGAGGCCAGAGCAGCTTCCCCTGCCGGGAGCTCAGGGGCCAGTCAAGAAGAGCCCGTGGGCCATAGTTTGCCTACCCCTGCTGTACCCCCTCTGCTGCAGGGGATCCACACGAGTCAGGAGGATCTGGGTTTCCCCAGAGTTCTCAGCCTGGTATACGAGTAGGGATCCTTGAGGGAAGAGATGGGGGAGGGAGCTTGCTATAAAAGAGAACTGTATAAATTCATGGAGGTTAAGTCCATTTAGTGGCTATTAGCCAGGATGGATAAGGAATGGTGTCCCTAGCCTCTGTCTGTCAGAGGGTGTTGATGGATGGCACAAGAGAGATCACATGATCATTATCTGTTAGGTTCCCTCACTCCAGGGCACCTGGCATTGGCCACTGTCGGTAGACACGATACTGGGCTGGATGGACCTTTAGTCTGACCCAGTATGGCCACTCTTATGTTCTTCTGTAATAGGGGAAGGGAGCTGGGCTGGAGGCACCTTTCTGCACTGGCATTGGCAGCATCCAGAGCTCATGGGGAAGTGAAGGAGTAAGGGGAGGAGGAAACTTTGTCTGGCTTCATTCCCTGAGGCTTTTCCAATCCCTGACTGCCTAGGGGAGAGGAGCTGAGGCAACCCCACCCATCTTGGCCTGTGAGGAAAACTGCACTCTGCCCAAAGGGCCAGCCAAGCTCCCCAGAGAGGAACTTGATAAGGGGGTAACACGAGACACAGACTCTTTCTTCAGCCTCTGGCTTAGTTCACTCCCTCAAGCCTCCAGGGGCACCAGCCACTGCAAATACTTCAGAAGGGGAAGCAGAGCTGAGGGGACAATCACCCCAGAAATCAAAATGAAGCCCTGAGACACAGCTGGGAACTGGAGACAGGACTGAGCCCAAATTGTTCTTCTGGACATTTGAAGTGAAGTCTGGAGATTCCCCTCTGAAAAGCTCTGCAGCAGGGAGGGACAGCAAAGAAAACTGGCAGGATCTTCAGGGGACAGGGCATTCCCCAGCTGCCAGAGACTGTACCCACTGGAACCCAGTTCTGTGGACCTTACCACGAAGAATGATTCTTCCTAGCCCTGAAATCTCATCTATTCACATGGGAAGAGGACTCAACTATGGAAACTGAGCAAGGTAGACTGCCTCTGTGACACATAGGGGTGGAAGGACAGACCTAGTAGGTAGGTAACTTTGATTCCTGGCTCAGCCACAAACTTCCCGTGTGACCACGGGCAAGTCAATTAGTCCCCCTCTGACTCAGTTCTCCACTTGTAAAGTGTGGTGATATTTCTGAGGAGAACACCCATTCGTGATTGTGAGGTGTCAGAGATGAGAGCCCTGAACTACCTGATAGCAAAACCCAATCTCCACATCTCCGTTTTCTGGATTTCTACCAGGGTCCCGTCTCTGGAACCTGCTTAGGGGGCTTCATATGTTGCTAATGCAACAGGTGGAAAAGCAGCTCTCTCCCCAAAACTCTACAGCTCCAAATAATCTAGTTTAAATGACTTGTTCATCATGAAGTCTATGGCAAAGCGCTGGACAGAGCCCAGTTCTCCTGGGCCCCAAACCATTTGTTCGAACCACACAACATCTTTGTCTTCATCTCCCTTCCAGCACTTGCACATGATGGAATTTAAATACAGTGACTATCCTAAAAGAGGTGATTATTTCCTGGAGCAATTCAGCTTTGGCAGGTTCATTTCAAAAGGCTATGTGGATGAGGTTTGATCTTCTGCCATATCAGAGACCTAGGTTTTATCCCCAGCTCTGCTATAAGTGACCTTGTAAAACTTCTCAGTTATCTTGTCTGTAAAATTGCAGGGAAGGACAGTTGCCTCCCTCTAGGATAGGGATCTAAGGCTTTGGTCAATAATAAGAGCTTCTGAATTGCACAAATATTAACAGCAGTTTTAAGAGGAGAAAATCAAGCAGCAACATCACGTTAGAAGGCAAAAACATCAATAAGGTAGAAAAGTTCATCGACCCAGACAGAACGAGACTAGTCAAGGGAGACCTCAAAAATGAAGTGACATCAAGCATTCATTAAACTCAACAAAATATGGAAATGACAGGTATTCAGCATCAGAAAACCCCCCGAGAATTCTCAGTGCTAACATTCAGGTGTGATAAAAGGAGATGTGCCGAAGCATTAGAGAGAAAACTAGACATCTTCCAAAATAAGTGCCTACGAGAGATCCTGGTGTTGGATGGAAAGACTTCGTCACCAATGAAGAGATTAGCGAAGTCACCATCCAACTGCTTGTCTCCACTAGAAACAGAAGGAAGCGCTGGTCATATTTGGGGCATGTACTGCAGATGCTCACATACAGACTCCCACATGGAGTCATCAAATGGAAACTAACTGGTGTGAAGAAACACGAGAGATCAAGAGAAAATTTACGAACTCTTTGTAAGTAGGGCAGAACAGTTGATCTCAACACCACTGAGCAGATGGAAGCTGGAGCGGATGACAGAGAGGAACAGAAGAGATTAATTTCCACCCTTTACACCAACATCGACATGGGGAGGATGTAAATGTAATGGAAGATGAGACAACTTGGCTGCATGTCTTCTGACTCTCAGGCATTTACAACTCCCAGTATAAATGATATTTGGGGATGGGGAGTGGGAGAGGAAGGGTCTCTTTGCTCTCTTTCCTCTGTGCTTCCCAGCTATATGTCTACACACAGCGCTGGTGTTCCATACATTGCTCTTAGCAACCCAGTGCAGTACTCCGTAGATTCAGAAACAAAGTCTAACCCTTTCTGAATTATTGTGAGGCCTACTAGATTTCCACTGGGCAGTTCAATGATAAAAGTTTTTTGAGATACTGCCTATAGTTCAAAGGTCCCAAAAAGTATTAAGAAAGCAGGTATTCTAAAGGAAGGGTTACGTCTCAGGACCTCCTTAAACAAATTACTCTAAATTTGCACCACAAAAACTCTACTCTAGGCCTCTGCATTGATCAAGTCAATTTGACTACATACATGTGTTTTAAAGAACTCTGAAAATTCACCTTTACACAGAATACTTTGCAGCCTTCTATTCATTGCATCATAATAGAGGAAGACTTGGGACAACATGATAAGTAGTAATACTGAGTTATGACATATTGCTTTATGCAGAAGATGACCTGCCTATCAATGGTAACATCATACAGAACTTCTGAGTGACGACTTACTGGAAAATGGACCATGGTAAGTGTCATGCTGGCAGAAAGATGAATGAGAAGACAGATTTATCTCAGAACATAATTGTAATCTTGTTAAAAACATACAGACTTGGCAAAGGGAGGTTCCAAAATGTATACAGGGCTTCACTGTAATACTGAAGAGACCCTTGCTTTGCAGTAGACAAAGACTCAAGAAGGATAAATAATACAGGGCCTCAACTAAGAGAACTCAAACTCATAGACTTTAAGGTCAGAAGGGACCATTATTATGATCATCTAGTCTGACCTCCTGTAACACAGGCCACAGAATTTTACCCACCCATTCCTACAATATACCTCACCTATCTCTGAACTATTGAAGTCCTCAAATCTTGGTTTAAGGACTTCGAAGTACAGAGAATCCTCCAGCAAGTGACCCATGGGCCCTGCGGCAGAGGAAGGTGAAAAACCTCCAGGGCCTCCGCCAATTTGCCCTGGAGGAAAATTCCTTCCCGACCCCAAATATGGCGATCAGCTGAACCTTGAGCATGTGGGCAAGACTCATCAGCCAGACACCCCGGAAAGAATTCTCTGTAGCATCTTAGATCCCATCCCCTCCAACTTTCCATCATATACCACCAGGCCCCTCTATTACCATAGTCAAAGATCAATTGCCAAAATTATGTTTTCCCATCACACCATCTCCTCCATAAATTTATCAAGCTCATCTTGAAGCCAACTAGGTCTTTTGCCCCCACTGCTTCCCTTGGAAGGCTGTTCCAGAATTTCACTCCTCTAATGGTTACAAACCTTCATCTAATTTTGAGTCTAAACTTCCTGTTGACCAGTTTAATCTCCATTTGTTCTTGTGGCCACATTAGTACCGAACTTAAATAATTCTTCCTCCTCGCTGGTATTTATCCCTCTGATATATCTGTAGAGAGTAATCATATCTCCCCTCAGCCTTCTTTTGGATAGGCTATACAAGTCCAGCTCCCTGAATCTCCCCCTCAGAAGACAGGTTCTCCATTCCTCGGATCATCCTAGTAGCCCTTATCTGTACCTGTACTAGTTTGAATTCATCCTTCTTAAACATGGGAGACCAGAACTGCACACAGTATTCCAAATGAGGTCTCACCAGTGCCTTATATAAGGATACTAATACCTCCTTATCCCTACTAGAAATACCTCGCCTAATGCAACCCAAGACCACATTAGCTTTTTTCACAGCCATATCACATTGGCGGCTCATAGTCATCTTGTGATCAACTAATACTCCAAGGTCCTTCTCCTCCTCTGTTACTTCCAATTGATGTGTCCCCAGTTTATAACTAAAATTCTTGTTATTAATCCCTAACTGCATGACCTTACACTTCTCTCTATTAAATTTCATCCTATTCCTGTTACTCCAGTTTACAAGGTCATCCAGGTCTTCCTGTATGATATCCCGGTCATTCTCTGAATTGGCAATACCTCCCAGCTTTGTGTCGTCTGCAAACTTTATTAACACATTCCCACTTTTTGTGACGTCAGTAATAAAAAGATTAAATAATACTGGCCCCAATACAGATCCCTGAGGAACTCCACTGGTAACCTCCCTCCAGCCTGACAGTTCACCCTTCAGTATGACCCTCTGTTGTCTCCCCTTCAACCAGTTCCTTATCCACCTTTCACTTTTCATATTGATCCCCATCTTTTTCAATTTAACTAATAATTCCCCATGTGGCACTGTATCAAACACCTTACTAAAGTCAAGGTAAATTAGATCCACTGCATTTCCTTTATCTAAAAAGTCTGTTACTTTTTCAAAGAAGGAGATCAGGTTGGTTTGGCACGATCTACCTTTTGTAAAACCATGTTGTATTTTGTCCCATTTGCAATTGACCTCAATGCCCTTAACTACTTTCTCCTTCAAAAATCTTTCCAAGACCTTGCTTACTACAGATGTCAAACTAACAGGCCTGTAGTTACCCAGATCACGTTTTTTCTTATTGTAGTTGACAGAGACCAAGATTCTCATATGTGTAGCAGGACAACGAGCAAATACTGCTTACAGCAGGAAGTGAGGCAGTTTATCCACTTGAATGTAAAAGCATGTTTTACAATAATGTAATGTGTGTCTTTTTAACATTTTTGGTTTTTAAGCATCTAACAAACAATTAAGTCTAAAGGGGTTGACAGACTCTTTAAATGATGGAATTTACTGTTCTTTATTTCAAAAGATTAATGTCACCAATTTTTGGCAACTGTAGGTTTGCCATATTAATGCTACGAGAGCAATAGCAATGTGTCTTAAATTACTTATTACTATTGGAGATATGATGTCTAAAGTCATAACATATAAATATTGCATTTTTAGAACAAAAGTTGCTTTTTTGGTCAACAAATTGTCACTAAAATAGCTGTATATTGTTGGGGGCTTGGTTCTACATCAGAGGTACCTATTTTGTAGATTCCCAGGCTACAGAACTGCATGTTCATGCTAGTAGACTGTAATTAGTTAATTACACGCATTAGGCTTGATGACATTGGACTTGTTTAATACCCTATACAGGCAATAGTGAAGCTGCTCCTCCAAACATGGTTTAACTGCCAAATTACCACCATTAAAATAAACTGGAAAAGTTATGACAGTCCATTGTCACTAAACAGCTGCATAATATGCCACTGACTGTAACTACCCCCAACCAACAGCAGAGCAATACTTGCACACAGAGAACACACTTTATACTATCCATCAGGGCAAGGGAAAAACCAATTGCAGTATAGTTAGTATGCCTGCACTCGCCAAATAAGTGTCAAATCCTTTCAGAGAAATGTTCCAAATTACACATACAACCAATTTGGCTTTTTAATCATTTCAATTTCTGTGACTAAAAACCTTACAGCTGAACAAAAGAAATCTCCACATACTGAAACATTAGGCTTAGCTTCACAGACCACATCAAATTGTATGGGTTCTTGCTTTGTTATCTTCACATATTCCATTTAGAACACATAATTAACCTCAGTTTCTATCTCATTTCAAATCTTTCCACACAGAGAACCCAACTAATCCAGTGCACTCAGTGGCAGATTGCAAATTAAATCATTACTATAGCTCCCAACTGCAGCTTAAAAAACTTCAGGTTCCTTCTTTTCAATGGCTAACTGTAATTTCTTAAAAGATTTAAGAATGAACCTAATAATGCAGTGATTATATTTTTATAAACTAACTAGCATAAGTGCCCGGCGTTGCTCGGGTCAGTCGGAGGTGGGAAGGGGGCAGACAGCTGACACCCCCTCACCAACCCCAACACCCACACCTCACCCCTCACCCACCCTGACACCTTCCCACCCCCCTGACCAACCCCAGCACCCCCCGGCTAACTTACCCCCCCGACCAAACCCGACAACCCCACCTGACCCCCCCAAGCAAACCCGACACCCCCACCTGACCCCCCGACCGAACCCGACACCCCCACCTGACCCCCCGACCAAACCCGACACCCCCACCTGACCCCCCGACCAAACCCGACACCCCCACCTGACCCCCCGACCGAACAGTGTATTTAATAATCTGTGTGCTACACAGTGCACCATGAGCCGGGGGGGGGGGGTGTCGGGTTTGGTCTGGGGGGGTGGGAAGTTGTCGGGGTGGGTGAGGTGTGGGTGTTGGGGTTGGTCAGGGGGTTTTGCGGTTGGTGGGGGGGTGAGGTGGGGGTGTCGGGTTCGGTCGGGGGGGTGGGAAGGTGTTGGGGCGGGTGAGGGGTGAGGGGTGGGTGTTGCGGTTGGTCAGGGGGTGTTGCGGTTGGTGGGGGGGTGAGGTGGGGGTGTCGGGCTTGCTTGGGGGGATGAGGTAGGGGTGTCGGGTTCGGTCGGGGGTAAGTGAGCCGGGGGGTGTCAGGTTTGGTCTGGGGGGGTGGGAAGGTGTAGGGGTGGGTGAGGGGTGAGGGGTGGGTGTTGGTGGGTGGGGGTGTTGGGTTTGCTTGGGGGGGTGAGGGGGGGTGTCGGGTTTGGTCGGGGGGTAAGTGAGCCGGGGGGTAAGTGAGCCGGGGGGTGTCTGGTTTGGTCTCTGGGTGTCGGGTTTGGTGGGGGGGATGAGGTAGGGGTGTCGGGTTCGGTTGGGGGTAAGTGAGCCGGGGGGTGTCAGGTTTCGTCTGGGGGGGTGGGAAGGTGTAGGGGTGGGTGAGGGGTGAGGGGTGGGTGTTGGTGGGGGGGTGAGGTGGGGGTGTTGGGTTTGCTTGGGGGGGTGAGGTGGGGGTGTCAGGTTCCGTCAGGGGGTAAGTGAGCCGGGGGGTGTCGGGTTTGGTCTGGGGGGGTGGGAAGGTGTAGGGGGGGTGAGGTGTGGGTGTTGGGGTTGGTCAGGGGGTGTCGGGTTTGCTTGGGGGGGTGAGGTGGGGGTGTCGGGTTCGGTCGGGGGGTAAGTGAGCCGGGGGGTGTCAGGTTTGGTCTGGGGGTGTTGCGATTGGTGGGGGGGGTGAGGTGGGGGTGTCGGGTTCGGTCGGGGGGTAAGTGAGCCAGGGGGTGTCGGGTTTGGTCTGGGGGGGGAAGGTGTTGGGGGGGTGAGGGGTGAGGTGTGGGTGTAGGGTTGGTCAGGGGGTGTTGCGGTTGGTGGGGGGGGCACCCACCCCAACACCTTCCCCCCCCCCAGACCAAACCCGACACCCGCCGGCTTACTTACCCCCTGACCGAACCTGACACCCCCACCTCACCCCCCCACCAATCGCAACACCCCCAGACCAAACCAGACACCCCCCGGCTCACTTACCCCCCGACCAAACCCGACACCCCCACCTCACCCCCCAAGCAAACCCAACACCCCCACCTCACCCCCCGACCGAACCCGACACCCCCACCTCACTTACCGTCCCACCAAACCCAACTCAGATCCGTCGCAGGGGGGGAGGGGGCCCAGAGCAGAGGGATTCCGGGGACCTTCGCAGGTGGGGGGGGGGGGGGGGGGCACAGAGCTGATGGAGTCCGGGGTTCCATTGGGAAGGGGGGAGGGGCAGAGAACTGAGGGATCTCCGGGGTTCCGTTGGAGGAGGGAGGGGTGAGCTGAGCGAGTGAGGTGTCTGTTGGAGGGGGGGTATTATGACATCATCACCACCTAACCGCCCAGCTGATGTGATTGGCCCTGAAAGACTTTCACCCCTGAGGGGCGTCAGAGGTGAGATCCGAAAATTTTTCGACCCTTACCAGCATCTAGACCCCAAAACCCCTCACTGTACCAAATTTCAAGTCTCTGGCTCAAACGGTGCGGGAGGAGTTCGCAGTCATACATACATACATACACCACTTGACTTTTATATATATAGATTCAGGCATCAGTGTCTCTGTTAAGAGTCTTCTTAAAATCTCACTTTTCTACACTAAATGAATGGCCTCTTTAAACCAGAATTTTCTTTTCCCACTAAATATTTAAGAGTATTTTTTTTAAATAAAATGTACAGCAATTGCTTGATACAAATGAATCACCTTTATTTTACCTCTCTTAGTTACGGCAATCAAAACAGCAACAAGGTGAAAGCTTTTGGGGGCATTTATCCCAAAGTTTATCTATCGGTATCTGCCCTGAAGATGTCAGAACATGAGCAATGGCCTTTAGTCACTGGCATGCCATTTATTTATACATTCCTCTGTATGGACACATGTAAATCTATCTATATATATAAAAGTCAAATGGTGTATGCGTGCGTGCGTGTATGTATTTGGGCTTTCTCCTTCAACACCGTTTGAGCTAGAGACTTGAAATTTGGTACAGTTAGAGGTCTTGGGGTCTTAATCAGGGTAAGAGTCGAAAAATTTTCAAATCTCACCACTGACGCCCCCCAGGGGTGAAATTATTTAAAGGCCAATCACATCAGCTGGGCAGCTGCTGTTCTCTGTGACATAGTTATGATGTCATAATACCCCCTCCAACGGACCCCGCACTCGCTCAGCTCTCTGCCCCCTCCCCCCTCCAGTGGACCCCGGAATCCCTCTGCTCTCTGCCCCCTCCCCCCTCCAGCGGACCCCGGAATCCCTCAGCTCTCTGCCCCCTCCCCACCTCCGATGGACCCGAGTTGGGTTTGGTCGGACGGTAAGTGAGGTAGGGGTGTCGGGTTTGGTCGGGGGGGTGAGGTGGGGGTGTCGGGTTTGGTCGGGGGGGTGAGCCGGGGGTGTTGGGTTTGGTCTGGAGGGGTGGGAAGGTGTCAGGGTGGGTGAGGTGTGGGTGTTGGGGTTGGTCAGGGGGTGTTGGGTTTGGTGGGGGGGTAAGGTGGGGGTGTTGGGTTTGGTTGGGGGGGTGAGGAGGGGGGTCGGGATTGGTCAAGGGGTAAGTGAGGTGTGGGTGTCGGGTTTGTGGTGGTAGGTAGGGGTGTCGGGTTTGGTTGGGGGGGGAAGTGAGGTGGGTGTGTCAGGTTTGGTCTACGGAGGGTGAGGTGTGGGTGTTGGTCTGGGGGTGTTGGGGTTGGTAGGGGGGAGACGTGGGGGTGTTGGGTTTGGGTGGGGGGGTGAAAATGTGAGTCGGGGTTGGTCAAGGGGTAAGTGCGTTGGGGGTGTCGGGTTTGGTTGGGGGGGTGAGGTGGGGGTGTCAGGTTTGCTCTCTGCCCCCTCCAACGGACCCCACACTCGCTCAGCTCTCTGCCCCCTCCGACTGACCCGAGCAACGCCGGGTATTTTCGCTAGTAATATAATAAAATCCAAGCAAATCACAACTGCCCAAAATTGACTGTGCCCATGTGGATCTCCACTGACTTTGGTGGCACTGTGTGAGAGCAGAGCCATTGCAGGAAGGAGATTTAAGACTCTTCCCAACAACCTACTCAACCTAGTGAATTATGGCTTTGCAGCTCAACGTGATAGTTAATATATCCATAAAGAAAGCCAGAAATACTTGTAGCATCTTAGAGACTAACTAGTTTATTTCAGCTATAGCCCACAAAAGCTTATGCTGAAATAAACTAGTTAGTCTCTAAGGTGTTACAAGTATTCCTGGCTTTCTTTACAGACACAGACTAACACGGCTGCTATTCTTTAATATATCCAGACTCTGACCGACCAATTAAGGAAGTGAGTTATAGATGCAATGGAACAAAATGTCCTGCACTCTGAAATTACATAGGGAAAATTAGCCACAACAAAGAACATCTCTAAACAGATAAACCAAAGTTAAGGTTGAACTGCAAGGGACGTAAATGTACCACACTTAATAGGTATACTCAGCACAGACTTCTGGGGCTGGATCAATTTTCATTTAACTTTTCAACACCCAGCTTTTTTGGAAAGTGCAGAGAATTCAAAATTACTCCAACCATGTTTCCCAAATGGATTCCATGGGATTTGTGTCAACAGAATTATAGAAAAGCTGGGGTGGACATGTCACTAAAAATGTACATCTTTTAGAAAAGTGTATGAAGCTAGGTATCAAATCAGGTCAAGCTTCTCCATGAAAGGCAAGACATCCTTTAACAAGTTTACTGTATCAATTTATTGCCGATTTCTGAGCTTCAATGCGTGACAACAAGCCCAAGGATACTAGAAATGAAGAAGCCAGTCTAAAAACTCTTCGGAAGACTAAGAATTTAATTCTATTTAAAATACTTGTTTTTAAAAATATAAGTTTCGTGACCTGAATAAGATACAATTCTATCCTTGCAAGGAAAGGTACACATTCAGGGAAGGGGGCGAGAGAGATAACATTGCCATTGCTTAGAGGTTTGCATTGTCTCTCTCTAAAAAGAAACCCAAATATCAATCCACACCCAACCACAATGGATGAACTATTTCTCCAATTCAATTGATAAAGCAAGCCTTGTCTATACATAAACACTGCTCAGGTTTACATAACATTAATTTTAACTCAAACCCGAGCAAAACTTTCTAACACACTTTAAATTGTTGATATAAATGTGTCCAAGCAGACACTCTAATCAGTTTAACTACATCAATTTAAAAATGGGTTTTAGTTAAACCAGTGCAACTTAATTGTAGACAGACCTCTCAACTAGAAGGAGATACTCTTCTAGCCAGGTGTATATTGCACAAATCTTTCTTGAGCACAGCTCCTACCTGATTTTCTAAACCCAGCCATTGATCTAGTCAGATCCCCAAGGTATGCATTCATTTTAACAATGGTGGTTGAATGCTCCCAATACTAGAGTCAGACATAGTCTCCACCTTCACTTCCAGTTGTTTTTCCTAACCTACCAGCATCATCCCAGTCTTGTCCAACGGAGCCTCAGTCAGCTCCATGCCCCAATCGCCACCACATGCTGGAGCAACTGAGATAAACACTAAGCTGGTTGTCATCAGGAGATTGAAAGTACTGCTGCCCAAGTCTCCTTATCAACCTCCCTACTGATCCCACATATACACTGAATAGGAAGGACGATAAATTAGTATCCTATGCTACCCTGTGAGAGTGCCCTTGAGGTTGACAAGCAGTTACCCCATAAAACCCTTTGGGGGCCTTACAGCTATGAGATAACAAAACCAGGTAGCATCATACACTCTTAATTTTAAAATGGAGATATACCTATCTCCTAGAACTGGAAAGACCTTGAAAGGTCATCGAGTCCAGTCTCCTGCCTACATTAGCAAATCCCCTGACAGATTTTTTATGCCCCAGATCCCTAAATGGCCTCCTCAAGGATTGAACTCACAACCCTGGGTTTAGCAGGCCAATGCTCAAACCACTGAGCTATCCCTCCCCCCATACCCAAGACTGCAGACGAATGGAGAGCAGGTGGTATATCTGATATATCAGCAGTGACCCTGATTGTCATTAATTGTTAAGAGAAGATCAACCAAACAACAAGAGTTGTACCAAACCTAGATCTGCACCCAGACTGACAAGGGTCAAGATAATCAAAGATAACTTGAAAAGAAGGAACCTGATGTGCCACAAGAGTCAATGTGCCACAACCTTGTCAAAATCTTACTCCAAAAGGGAAGGTACCACACTGGATTATGGCTGCCTAGACTCTCTATGTTAAAAGATGATTTATTTATTTATTTATTGGAAAAAAAGGAAGCATGCTAGCCTCCATGCTCTCCCTAACAGAGACACTATCTCCAGCAATAACCGACTGCACTGCCCTTCACCAGCCAAGAAGGACTTGATTCTGATGCACTGGCCTATTATTGGCTACAAGTCAAGGTTGTGATTATCCTCACATCAAACAAAACATTTTTTCCCCTGGGGAAAACCCATAAAGGTTTTTACAAAAACACACCACAAAGCAGAGGACCCCAAGTGATTCTCTTTCAAAGCATATTATTTCCCCAAGTAAAAGAAGAAACATTTTGTCCAAGAAAAAGCTTGTACTTCTGTGAATAGAACAAACCAGCTCTCCTAGGGCTGGTCTTCGCTACGGGGAGGGGGGGGGGGGGGGATCGACTGCAGATACGCAACCTTCAGCTACGTGAATCACGTAGCTGAAGGTTGCGTATCTGCAGCTGACTTACCGCTCGTCCTCATGGCAGCGGCGGTTGGCGGCGCGCTCCCCCGTCAACTCCAGCTTGCACCTCCCGGCAACCTGGAGTTCCGGAGTCGACGGGAATGCCGCAAGTGATCGATTTCTCGCATCTTCATAAGACGCGAGAAATCGATCGCCAGAAGATCGATCGCAACCAGCCGATTCGGCGGGTAGTGAAGACGTACCCCTAGTGAGGTCACTTTATCTGCCCTTATATACAGTTACCTTTAGTAACTATTTGCTCTTTCAGTAACCAGCCTACTATGAACTTTCAGCCAGACCAACCCAAACCTACTAAAACATGTGCAGTTAATGCTGAGCTGACTACACCACAATGCAGGTTATAAAAATGGTCAAAATTCTGAATTCAACTGTCCTAGGTTTTTACTTCCACAATTTCACACCACTTCAGTACTATGAACCATGCCACAAACTCCTTCACCAACAGAGGCCGAGGGGTCTCAAAGTGTAAACACTAACAGAGAACAAACATTTAGATCACCTTCCATCAGCCACATTTCAACTGCTTTTTCTTGATACGGGCTCAACTTATGACATTTTTATTTGGGATTAGTTATGTTTCACTGAATTATTTTTCAGTGTTCTCTCTGTGTAGCTGCAGTTCTTCACTGTTGGTTAAATCAAGTCAGATTACCACTAAAACTGCGAGAGAAGTGTCAGACTAAATTGTCATGTCCTTCTGAAACCTCTTTCAATTGTTCCTGTAAGTCTCATATCGATCAGTAAAGTACCATGTTATGAAAAAATGGGCTACGTTTTGATCAGAGTCCACCGCATTCTTGGTGAAAATTTCAACACTGATAATATTTGAATACAAATATACAGAATATTCTAGAAAGAGTCCTTCGGGAGCCATGGCATCTATCCTCCTTTTTCAACAAACCAACCAACTCTGAAGTTCATGGTGATTGAATGCATTTTTGACCTTCGATGAAGTGCTTTTAGAACCGTGTTGTTTATTTCACAATGTAGTTTAAATAATAAGCTCTGTACCCATAAATCAGAAGTTTAGGATCTTTATATTGGAGCAGTTCTCATTTTTTAAACTTTTATTTATACTGTCTGAGAAAAATGGCTGTCATATTTTCCTCTACGTTCCTGGATGGCATCTTCACCAATTTAACATAATTTGTGGTTTTCTTTGTAGACATCAAATCAAATCTTCCTAGTATGGATTCTTGAAACCATTATTTCATATGATTAGCCAGCCATTTTTTCATTAATTTAAGTGCTGATTTTTGGGTTTTAGTTCTTCATTTAATTTGTACTCATTCTTAACTTGCAGCATCGAGCAATGGATCTGCGAGTTCAAATCTATCTAGTGGAGCAGAGTGGATAAAAGTTAATGATTTTTTAAAAATTAGATTCTATTATTTAAATCGGATTTTTTATTTAAAAATATTTTTTCTCTTTAGAACCCCTATATAAAATTAAATGTCAGATTATGACAAATTACGTTAAAGCCTACATTTACTATAATCTACTAAAATCATTTAAACTAATGTAAACAAATAATATTCAAGCATTACATTTGCTGCCAAAGTCTCAAAAAAAGTCAAACTACAGAACTAGTGGGAATCAGTGGCTAAACACCTGGAACCAGAATTAGCTCAAGTGCTAAACCAGCTCTTGACAGCAGTGGCCTCCTCTTGTGCAGGTGCAGAGAGAGTATTTTCTTCATTCCAGTTTATTTAACTAATTCAATTCAATAACTAAGTCATGCAAAGTTGAAAAAACAATAGGGAGTTGAGAAAAAGCAAAAGACGTTTATTTTTCTCTTCCAATTTAAGACTAAAAATAAAGTGTGGAAAGTGGAGATCTACTAGTTCTAAAAACTTTAAGGACAGGGGGTCCAGAAAAAAATCAGTTAATTTCACTAACTACAGACACTTGTTTTGTTTAATAACTCATTTTTACAAGAAAAATGTGCTTTGATAACTGTATAAAAGAAAAGTATCCAGCACATTTAAGGTCATTTTGATAAAACAGTTTTAAAATGCTGTTTAAGTGCATTTTAAGTGAATTCTAATTTCCATCCAAATGCAGCTTGAAACAAGTAATAAAAATTAAAACTCTGAATAAATGTGTTACACTATATAATTATTTAAATAGTGCGTATAGATAATATATTCTCCTAGTTAGTAAAAAGTAGTGCCAAATTATACTAAGAGAATCAACTTTACAAAAATTAGGAAAATAAAGTACAAATGCAAAACAAGATTAAAATTGATTATTTTAATAAAGCCACCCTGCAGCAGGATATATCCAAGATGAGTGCTTCAGTTATTCCTTTAAGCTGTTCACTTTGTGCTACAATTAAGGCAATGTTGTTAGAAGGAAGAAGGTTGCAACTTTCTTAACAAGTTAACATCTTTGACTTTCAATTTTTGTATGGCATATCACCGATTGATCTTTGCCATTTGTTGGATGTTGAAGGTGAACAGAGACCGCTCTGAATTTACCTGGTATTGAATTGCTGCTGGAAGGCCTGGAGCAGGGACTTAAATCACATATATATTTTAAAGCCTTACTTGCAAGATTACCAAACTTCTTCAAATCTTTGTACTACACTTCCACTTCAACAACCATTTTATTCAATGCACATTTATTCTTTAACAACCTAAAGAAACCAATTTTTCCCACGTGTTGAGATGGAGTACAGATTTGTCCAATTCTACCACTTAACTTCTGACAATGTTTACATTTACTTTTAAAGAGTTAAAGATAAGTACTTCCGTCCATTCAAATCACTTGTTTCCTATTATTTCCTTCAACTCTGGTTATGCTGAGTCACATAAATTCACATGCTGAAATTTGATAATCAGTACACATATCTGTTTTCAGTATTAAATAGCAATTTTCATATTTACTATAGTTGGAATGAAATACCAGCCTCAGTGCATTCAACTCTGCAAAGACTGAAAAAATAAGATTAGCTAGCCAGCTTCATATAAGAATGACTTTATGTTTTCAGACATCGTGCCCACTTTCCACAAGTTTCCCAGTTCTATCAATTCATGCCCTCTCAAGTCAAACTTTCCAAGCTCCAATATCCAGTAACAGTGGATTCCACCTTTAACCATGTCCCCCTCCATTCAACACTCACTCCACCTATTGTTCCTCTCTAATGCATGTCATGCAAGTTAAGGACACCCAGAGCTCCGGATGGGCATCCGTAGGTGGACAGATCTTAGACCAAATTTAGATAAATAAAATAACTAGTAGAAGAGACCTGCACACATAAAGGAAGAATGTGACATGTAGCCTGTCAACGTAATGACTAGCAATAGAGTTCCAAATCTTTAAAATGTGCAGGTTTTATTAGAATACAGTACTTCAAAATAAATCTGCAAGGCAGTTCTGAGGCAAAAGTTTAATTTCTGCTCTTCATATCTCAGAAAAATCCGATCAGTGGATGTCAAAAGAAGGTTAATGAAAGATTTAGTCACACTCACTACCATGCTAGTGTCAATTCTGGAAGCTGTGTATTAATGCATGAGATCTTCTGAGGTTACCTTCTTTGAAGTTCACCGATCCATAACTAATATCCAATTAATTTTCAGTAGTCTACCTGCAATGACTATTTGCCTTTTCCTTCGGATACAAAACCACAGTAGGTAACATGACACTTTTTATTTTAAACAATGCTATCCATACTACACATGAGTGAACTCTCACCTTCAGGAATATATCATGCTAATAACAGGCTTAATTTAAATGGTTTGAGCAAATATTTATATTTGTTTTATTTTCATTAGTTGAGGAATTTAACACTTTAAGCCTCTTATGCTGCAAAGATTTGAGTCTGACTCAAAATGCATGTTCACAAAAACAAAGTTTAAGTTCTAACTGTACAAATCTTTCTTTATTCAATTTCCACGGAAGTCAAGCAATATGCAGAGGTTAAATTTGGGGAAGATTAAACAGACCTAAAGATGTAGGAGGTTGAAAGAAAAAAAAGCTAATATCAGTGCTCTTTCAATAACAAATTGGAAATTATCTTACATACAAAACTGGAAGAATTGTGAAAATGTTCAAGACAACCAAAGGTTCTGATCTGCACATGCTTATATATGTGATAAGAACATACATATGTAAGTAATCCACTTGGCTTCAAAGGCACTATCACATGAGAAAAGCAGGTGGATTAATTTAAATTGAAGTGATTTTAATCATGATTTAAATCATCAATTATAATCTTGTTGTGCATTTGTACTTTTCAGTTATTTTCCTAAAGAAAAGTCGATTCTCATTGGTTGGTACCATTAAAACATGTTATTTTGCAATTAAATATACCCTTTTCCCTTAATTTATTTTTCCAATTTTTGTTAAGAGAATATTCTATATACTCATTTAAATAATTCTATAGCTCAATTTAAAATTTATTCAGATTCTTAATTTTTACATTTTGATTATGTTAGAAAAACAGCAAATGTCTTATTTAATAGATAATTAATTTTTTATTTGTTATTTATGTCAAGTTCTAGTTGGATGGAAATTCAAATTCAATTGAAAATATACAAAAACATTTTTAAATGGTTGGGGCGGGGGGTTATAAGTTAAATAGGGAAGGGTCTTAAATGTGCTGAATACCTAAGAACAAAATGGTTTGTCAGAAAGTTTATCAAAATGTTTTTTTAAAACAAACTGATTAATTAAATGTAGGCAGTCTCATCTGTAGTTAATGAAATGAACTGACTGCTTCTGGTCACCCTGTCCTTCAAGATTTTAGAACTAGTAGAGCTCATCCTCTCATTCCTAGTTTTTATTCATAGATTGGAAGGGTAAAACAAGCTTTCCTGTTTTTTCGCAACTCCCAACTGGTTTCTTATCTCAGAATGAACTACTCAAACTGATCTAGCTGAATAAACTAAAATGAAGAAAACAATCTCTCTCCATTTGCAGAAGAGGCTACTGCTGTCAAAAGCTGATTTATCACTTTAACAAATTCAGTCTTTTAGGCAGTGGAGCTTAGCTAGTGACTTCCACCAGTTCAGTGGTTTGACTTTCTTTAAAGCTCAGCAGCAAATATGTACTGCTTTATTTTAAAAAACATTAATTTAAATTATTTTAATAGATTATAATGAGTTTAGGCTTTATAGGTTGTCATAATCATACATACTTTTTTTAAAAAAAATAAACCCATTAAAAATTTTTAAAATCCAGTTTTAATAAAAACTCATATTTTAAAAATATATATATATATTTATCCACTGCAGAGAAAAGTACTCAGGCACTTAAGTGTTTGCAAGAGCAAGGTTTTAATGTTTAAACGATCACTCAAAATAACGGTTGGTATACTGTACCTTTGGAGAATATTGGTTAGTTGACCTGTTCAACAAGGATGGATTGGAAATTAAGATGTCAAATTACTTTTAGCTTATGAGCTTTTTTGGAGGGTGGATCATGTCTACATATATATTTGGATATCCCCTTTGCACAATGGGTCCTCTGGACCTACAGTAATACATATATTAATTATTTTAAAATTTTTATTCCTGTTTAGTAATCCCTGGTATGGAAATGCATCTCACTTAAGTGTCCATTGATGGCAAGAATTTCCAATAGGCACCTGACATTGTATAGCCATAGTGACGGACTATTGAGCACAAAGTTTCATGAACGATTAATATGCCTCTATTTTTTCTGAGATGCACAACTTGTGTTTAATCCCATCTCATATTGCTCTGAACTAGTATGAAAGCCTCTGAACTTTATGAACCTTATTACACAGTGCCACTAGTTCATGGTGTTTTAAAACAGTTTTAAAATAAGTATTCAACCAATACTTACATGGTATTCTCTCTAAATTAGATCTGAGAAGTGCAGAACTGCTAAATACTCTTTTGTTACCTGCTCTATAAATGAGAAAACTACACCTCAAACCAGTTATTTCCCATCTTAAAAGTTATTTATCACTTAAATAAAAAGATACTTAAATCTTAAAATTTTCTAATCTTCCCTTATAGTAGGTACCCAAATTGGTTAGTCAAAATGCACTTCAAGAAATGTTCAAGGCTTTTATTAACTCCACAGGAAAGTCCCAGGATGTGGGATTTTGTTTTTCAGACTCTTGATTAAACCAGCAGGGAGTCTCATAAATTCCCCTGTTTTTCAAAGTTTCACATTCAACATTCCCTCCTCAAAATCTGTACGAAAACAAGGATCAAAATGAAAATGCTTCAGCATCTGCAATGGGCTGAGACTTTGAACAGAGAGCGATGAATTTCCAGCTGCCAGCCTAAAGGGACTGCTGAGTGAGATTAAATCCATAAATACCTTCTCCTAAGGCGGGGGCAGCTTTGATCAGGACACTTTTAGCTGCTTCATTTTAGAACCTTCACAAAATGGCCAAATTTTAGCCTAAGATGCATTTTTTAAAAAGGTGATTTTATTTTAAATAAAGAAGAATGCATTCTGGACATGTTACTGAACCTGGAGACCTCTCTGATAAATTAATATTTGGCATTTTAACTGAATTTACCAATCTGTGTTAGCTGGAAAGATGTGGGAGGAATGATAGGAAATAAAACAACTTTTTTATGAAAAACAATGATCTGGATGAAAGGAAAGGCCTTAAAAGCTAAATTTGGCAACCTCTACTTTTGGATGGCACTGGTAGAATCCACTATCAGGAACCTTTAAGATCAAATAAAAAATCACTTCCAGGGACGCACCCCAGGTTCGTACAGAGGAATATGGTGGGTGCCATCGCTCAAGTGACAAAGAGCTTGTAGTCACCAGTCACACTGAGTTATTTCCTTCCATATTCATACAGCAAAATCCTATTATGAGTAAGGTCCTACCAAATTCAGGGTCCATTTTGGTCAATGTCACGGTCATAGGATTTTTAAAATTGCATTCATGATTTCATATGTAAAGCTGAAATGGCATGGTATTATGGGGGGTCCTGACCCAAAAAGGAATTGTGGAGGGAGTTGCAAGGTTATTGTAGGAGGGTTGCGGTACTGCTATCCTTACTGGGTTGTGGTACTGCTATCCTTACTTCTCTTCTGCTGATAGCAACGCTGCCTTCAGAGCTGGGCAGCTGGAGAGTGACGGCTGCTAGCCGGGAGCCTAGTTCTGAAGACAGAGCCGCCACCAGCAGCAGCACAGTAGTAAGGATGGCATGGTATGGTATTGCCACCCTGACTTTTGCACTGCTGCTGGCAGAGCGCCACCTTCAGAGCTGGGTGCCTGGCCAAAAGCCATCGCTCTCCAGGCACCCAGCTCTGAAGGCAGTGCAGAAATAAGGGTGGCAATACCTCAACCCCCCTAAATAACCTTGCAACCCCCCTGCAACTCGCTTTTGGGTCAGGACCCCCAGTTTGAGAAACGATGGTCTCCCCCATGAAATCTGTATTGTAATGGGTAAAAGCATATAAAAGACCAGATTTTCACAGAGAGGGGCCAGATTTCACCATCCGTGGCGCTTTTTTCATGAATTTGGTACGGCCCTAATTATGAGTATATAAATCTACAATCCAACCACTAAATACTGACATTTCTCCCCTACAGGCCAAATGCAAACCTGGAAATGCAGCTCATTTGAATCATTCTTCAGCGCACATGAGAGGACCACCCATGGCCACGATTGATGCATTAGCCCTCCATCTTTCACCAGCCCTAGTTTCAAATCACACTCTCCATCAGCTCCTTAAGATGAGACACACACTTCAGGTGTGATTACTAGAAATCATAAACTGTCAAGCGCAGTTCTCAGTTTCCACGGATATTTCAGACTGACTCTCCTAAAAAAAAACAACAAAAAACTCGCATTCCAAACCAAATTTACAAAAGAAAAGGTAGCGTTCACCCCCAAAACTGAGACTTACTCAGTCCCACGTGCATCCCCAAATTCACAACAGCCCCAAGAAGCTCAAAACAGCTTTCATGAAAGTTCTACAGACACAAGAAATTCTGTTCTATCAGGCTAACGTACCTGAACTCTCTTCCCTCACTATATCGCCTGGTTGATGTGGCACGCTGGGTTGCTGTCTCCAAAAGCAGCTTCTGGGTAAGCCTGCTGGATGGGGCTGAATCTCGGCTGGTTTCCTCTTCGGTGTCTTGGTCACACTTCCACTCTTCATCCTCATTAAGAGTAGGCAAATATCCAGGCAGTCCTTTACCTGTCCCAGATCCTGAGCTCTGATCACTATAAATTTTAGGACTTTCCCCACCTGTCCTTGTATATTCCAAATAAATATCTGACTTAAGGAACAAAGGATAGGTATTATCTTCGATCATGCCCTGAATCTCAGTTTGGGCCTGGTCAAACATGTCAGGATCGATTTGCAGTTTCATAACACAATCTTTTATGAAGCTTTTTGTGGCTGGTTTGATTTGCCGGGATACTATCCCATTATTGTCCAGAATATATTTTTTGTAAATAGCTTTAGCCAATTTGAGTCGCTTTTCCTCATTGGAGCCGCAGGGCTCTAGTTTCCTGAAGCCACTGCAGGCAAACCAGAAGTCCAGCAAATCTGCACAGTCCTCCTGCTTCAGGAAAGTCCTGAACAGATTTATCCCATCTTGATCATCCAACAAGGAGTGCAATGACTCAGCCCATTTCAGGTAGGGTGGAGTTGGAGAAGCACTCCCCTCAGGCTCATACCCCAAATCCAGATCAGAGCGCCTCGGTGTCGCTGTGGAAGTCTCATTTTTAATCACGTCACTTTTACCAGAGTAGAAGCCGTGGCTGATTGGCCTTGGATCTGTAGAAACTAGCTCGCCCTCCTCACCGGGAACCGGTGGCCTTGGAGCATCTTCGGTGAAGCTTCCCCCAAGATCCAAAGGGAAGCCTTTCCCCTGGATATTCATTTTTATGGTGCCTGCTTGCACCGGAACAATGAGGGAACAGCCTTCGGCTCAAAACACCAGTATCAGTAGTTGCAGAGTGAATGCGTTTGTCCTGCTGAAACAAATGAGAACAAACATTAAGGAATATTGAAGATAAAAATTCAAACACACACGACTAATTTTTAGAGTACTCCAGTATTTCTAAGCTTCCTACTACTGAGGTAGCTAAACAAACTGATGACCAATCCTAGAAGAGGATTTATACAATTTCCTAAATAGGAGATTTACTTGAACTTTTTAATTGTATATTTGTACACCAGACTTAAGTCATAAAATATACAGTGTTTGTACATAGCTAAATACCAGGTAAATTCACATCTCCAAAATAGTTTTAGAATTTCTTTTAGGGCATGTGAAAATATTCTGAAAAAACTTCCACTTAGCATTAAAATAAAATAAAAGCATGGACAACTTTCAATACAATCAAAGGTCATTACACACTATGAAATTCTCCTCCAATCCTAGAGACATTTTAACAGTGCCTTAGCACTTTTAACAGACAAGCAATTTTGAACATTCATTAGGTTAAGTTAACAATATATTTTAGTGAAATTAAAATCATAGTGTACAGATAATCATAATACAGTCATTCCCAGAATATTTTGCATATTTCTCAATTACAGTCCTGTAATAAATGAGCATAATGTCAAAATGATGTTTATTGTACAGCACTACTAAATATATTATTATACATCATGCAGTGGAGGATATTTACTGACATTTCATGTAAGCTTACAAACATTATTTGCTGCTGGCTCTGAGAATATTTCTAGTCACCACCTGATGAGAAATAATCAAAATATTTTGAAAAGTAATCTGAATCAACATCATGCAGAAGGTGTGTCTTTATGGAAGCAGGAGTAGAAGTGTACAACCTCTGGCACCTACTTTTGTAATAAATACAACTTACATTCTTCAAAGACACTAACAAAAGTTGTGTTACAAAATAATACTGAGTCAGAGAGGTAGCCGTGTTAGTCTGGAATAGCAGAAGTAACAAAGAGTCCTGTGGCACCTTAAAGACTAACTAACGTATTGAAGCATAAGCTTTCATGGGCTAATACCCACTTTGTTGGATGCAAAATAATACTGGTGAACCCAAAACCCAGAATGCTGTAAAGCTGCAGCGGTCTTATAAATCACTTCTTTAGATGGACTAATTCAATTGCATATGAAAACATACCAAGGAAAATAATTATGAAAGAAAAGCCTCTCACAAAGCTTACCCCACACAAATGACATCTTTCAGACAACTTTCCCACTTCTGTTGCTCCCAACTGAGCTGAAAAAATACAGCTAGAAGGTGCTCTTGCTGGCCTTCAAGACACCAGTTTGTATGTTATCACAAAACAAAGAGGGAAACAACTAGGTTAACTGATTTTAATTCCTAGATAACTGCGTATTTCAACTGTTTTTTTGTAATCATGAGACCAAGAGATACTGTTACTCTTTACAACGACTGGATCAAAACACATGCAACATTCAGTTGCTATTCTGAGGTTTGCCTTAACACCTGTAATCTAGTGTACTGTATTCTTATTTCATACTATGTCCCGTTTGCAGTATGTTTCTCGTCCATCACTGAGGTAATGGAATTAATCTGATCTTCACAATAAAGATCCCGAAGTTCCCAGCACCTAAACATCCAACACAATATTGTAACCTGTTCATTGAGTTGAACCTCACTCCCCCAAACTGACACACGAGCCATTTTGCTCCCAGTTGCAAGCGAGGCTCCATTTCTCATGCCCTAAGAAACCCTGAACATTTCAACTCCGGGGAAAGCTTGAAGGCACTTCTGTAAATCGCCCTGCCCGGTGACTCTGGGCACAGCCCAGCTACATGGTGCGGAGACACATGCACGGGCTGAGGCCCTGATCCCGGCGGCTACGTGCTGTTGGGGCGCGGATCGAGGCCTTGGTGCCCAGACCCTGGATTTTCACCCGATAATCCCTCCTAACTCTCCGGATAACGATCCTCCCCCGCGCTGCGCAGGGGCTCCCGAGTGGGCAGCTCCTTCTCCCTACTGCTGGCCACAGTGGCCAGTGCCCCGGGCTCGGAGGCTCCCGCAGCCCCGCTCCGGTAGGGCGCTGCGGCACTGACAGGAGCCATGGCTCCGCCGAAGCGAGCAGGACGCGGGGCCGGGACCCTGGCGGGCCGAGTCGGCGCTCCGCGGGGAGCCCGGCTGCCCGCGCCCGCCGGGGACCCCTGGAGCCCGACCCCCCTCCTCCCGCCGGCCGGAGCCCAGCGCCCGCGAGCGGATCCCGCACGCCCGGCCCGCTCCCCTGCCAGCGGCGGCGGCCTAGCGCCGGCTCGGAGCTGGCCCGTCCCGGCGGCCCCACAATGGGGCGGCCTCCCCGGCTCGGCCCCGCGGCCTCGGCGCAGCACGGCCGGGGCCTGGCTCCGGCCGCTCCCGCTCGCTCACCCGCTCGGAGCAGCCGCGGCGCGGGGCCCGGCCCATGCGGCTCAGCAGCGGCGGCGGCCAGGGGCCGCAGGCGGCGGCCGCGGGGAAGCAGCACAAGGCGGGCGGCCCGGGACCCCCATGGCCGCAGCCGCTCGGTCTGGCGGCGACACGGAGAGCAGCGAGCCCCGCACGGCTCAGCCTGCGCCGCGGCTCCAGCCCAGCCGCTGCCGGGAGAGACCAGCTCCGCCGCGCCCCCCGCGCCTCCGCCCGGTACTGCGGGCAGCGCGCCGAGCCAGGGGGCGCAGGAGGGCCCCAGCCCCGGGGGCGGGCTGCGCCGTGCCGAGGAGAGGAGAGAGCCCGACCTGGAGCCTCCAGAGCCGCTGCTGAGCGTGTCCTCCGTGCGGGCCGGGCTGCGCGCCTCCCTCCCTCCCCACGGCGGGGAACCGAGCCCGTTCCAGATCTGGCAGCCGCGCTCGGCAGAGGCCAGCTCGGTTTCCCGGGTCATTTTTCAAAGAGGGTATTTACCACTGTGCAGGACAGACGCAGAGGGCTGCTCCTTTCTGAACCGTGGTCCTGGACAGGCTCACCTCGGGGGGCTCTAAGCTAAATAAACAAACGGGGAACAGCGCTGCCTCAAGCCACTTTAAAAATGAAATACAAAGAGCTTCTCTCGTTATTCATTTGTAACCTCATCAGTCTCCAGTAAGAAAAGCCATTGGAACTCAGCTCCATTGCTGTCTTCCCATTTGCCATGCTACAAGGACAGTTGCCTCTGCAGTATCTACAAACTCCCTGTTTCTAACAAGAAACTGACTCCAAGTCCAACTCTTATCCCGCCTCCAATCCTAGGCTCTAGGAGTAACAAGGGGCCAGGGAAAGTGAAGGTCACATCATCAGAGACCCAAATTTGTACCTTTGCTGCACCTCTAGGGTTTGCCAGACAAAAGCCCTTGTCTACAGAGCCGGATTAAGGTACAAAAGGCCAATGCCTAGGGCTTTAGCTCCTGGAGTCATGTGATTACATCAGAATCTCAGTTTTCATAAACACAAAAAGTGAACTTTGAGCCCTCCTGGTTGGGTAGAATAGTTTGTAAACAGGGCACAAGCGTACCTGATGTCATGGTACCTGTCTGAATCTGCTGAGAGCCTGACCTAGTAGCTCTGATGAGAAGGAGGAACTGCTCCATATACCAGGTTATCTCTGAGACCCACTGCTCTGCAGGGCTTGGCCCACACACCGCAGGTGCTGGGACAAAAACAGGGGAATCCCTGCTGCCACCTCTGCTGCTCCCAAAGGGAAGGGATACCTGCTGCTGCTTCTAGGTGGGGAGAAGTGGGCCCCATGCTGCTGCTTCTGCCTCACTGGGATCAGAACTGGGGGACCCTGTCACTGCAAGGGGGGGAGATGGGGTCACAGGAGCCTGATGTGGTGCGTTTCCTAAAGGCCCAGATTGCCTGGCTCCTGATTCCATCAGCTCTAATTCCAACCACAATGGTTTTTCCTTTTCCCTTTTTATTTTTATGATTATTCCTTCAAACTAAACGATCAAAAAAATCAAAAAAGCCCAAACTCAACACAATCAACAGGTTTAGGAGCCTGGGGATAGACCATGGAACAGGGGTGCCAGCTATCCGCTGGGACTGAGGGGCTGGAATCTGCCAGGGAGATGGGAACTAGTTGGTAACAGGGGTCCAGCTGTCATCCAAGAGCATCACTACTCAGCCCTGCTCTCTAGCCCTGCCCTCCTGCCAATCTGTGTTTTCCATGCCCTCCTTAAGGAGTGTGGCTGTACCAATGAACAGAAGGGGAAGCTGGCCTGTAAGGAGGCATGGGACACACCAGAGCCCTGCAGGGGCTAGTACACACTGTAATGTGAATAACTTTCACCACTGATAAATATAAAGTAATATTAATAAGCAAAATCAATTGTTCATCCCTTTCGGGATCCAACACTAAAAACACTCCTCTCTCCATGACGACCACAACAATGGTAGGGCAAGACATGCTGCATGCCTTCCCTTGCCTTGTCACTTGCCCTCCACCACCACCACAACCTGCCTTACCAAGCTGCTGCTCCCAAGTGGGTCAAAATTTTCATACAGCACCTTAGCACTCAGCCCCAATGCAGTACCCTGCTCAACACACTGGGAACACAGGTGGAAATGAAGCAACCAGGAGCTGTGACTGACCCAGAGAGCAGGTGGGTTCTGGTCCCCTACTGAAAGGGGTGCAAGTGACTCAGCTGATATGCTGGCTTGATTGGGTGACTCAAATCCCAAGGGTGGGGGGTGAAATAGTCTGTCCTTTTTCTCCTATTTATTCTGAACAGAGTAACCCAAACCAGGAATAAACCTTTGGAAAGGTTCTGGCCAAAACAGTGCCCAGAAAGGCTCACTCTTCAGAGACTTCTCAGTCTGCAGAGCTGAATCTGGGAAAGGATGTCTTAGTCTGAAACTGAAATACTGGTGTGGTTGCCAAAGTTCAGTAGGCAATAGGATTTAATGTCTTGTATTTGCCTGAAAAATATTCTAAGCCTTACATTTGTAGATACCTGCCTTAGGAGTCACTCTTTTCTAGCCAAATAGCTAGAACTGGTTGAAAAAACATTGTAGGTATAGTCTCTGATTTCCCTACTCAGTTGAAATAAATTTTGCAGCCAGAGTCAACATGTGAATTCACCAAGAGGTGGCGCTATAGGGAGTGGAATGTGAAAAACAACCTGAATTAGAACTCTGAGAAAGGCATGAAGGGAATCATGTCCTACCTAGATATAGACTGTTCTTTTAAAAAACTATTGGTTAAATATATGATATCACAGTTAAATTTGTAATGTTTCCAGCCTCAGGAAGAGTTCCCCACCACATTCTGCACTGCCTTTGTGCCGCAGGTGCTGCCCACACAGCTCCCATTGGTTGTGGTTTCCAGCCAATGGGAGCAGCGGGGGCGGCACCTGCAGGAGCAAGGTCCACACGCAGAGCATCCCTGGGATGCCCACAAACCTAGAGCACAGGGACCTGGTGGCTGCTTCCTGTGCCCACCATCCCAGGCCGTGCAGTTATTGCCTTTCCCACCAATGGACTCCATTCCCTTTCCAGAACTCTTCATCCTCTGATTTCAACGATTTCCATACCAACATCAACCTCAGCTTGGACCAATCCACACAAGTGATCCACTTCCTGGACACTATGGTGCTAATAAGCTATGGCCACATAAACACCACCCTATACCGGAAACCTACTGACCTCTATACTTACCTACATGCCTCCAGCTTTCATCCAGGACACACCACAAGATCCACTGTCTACAGCCAAGCACTAAGATACAACTGCATTTGCTCCAATCCCTCAGACAGAGACAAACACCAACAAGATCTCTATCAAGTGTTCTTAAAACTACAATACCCACTTAGTGAAGTGAAGAAACAAATTGACAGAGCCAGAAGAATACCCAGAAGTCACCTACTACAAGACAGGCCCAACAAAGAAAGTAACATGAGGCCACTAGCTGTCACCCTCAGCCTCCAACTAAAACCTCTCCAGCACCTCAACAAAGATCTACAACCTATCCTGAAAGACGATCCCTCACTCACAGCTCTTGGGAGACAGACCAGTCCTCGCTTACAGACAGCCCCCCAACCTGAAGCAAATACTCACCAGCAACCATATACCACACAACAAAAAACACTAACCCAGGAACCTATCCTTACAACAAAGAGCAAACTACTCTGTCCACATATCCATTCAACTGACACCACCATAGGACCTAATCACATCAGCCACACCATCAGGGGCTCATTCACCTGTACATCCACCAATGTGATATATGCCATTATGTGCCAGCATTGCCCCTCTGCTATGTACATTGGCCAAACCAGACAGTCTCCATGAAAAGAATAAATGGACACAAATTTAACATCAGGAATCATAACATTCAAAAACCAGTAGGAGAACACTTCATTCTTTCTGGTCACTCAGTTACGGGCTTAAAATGGCACTTCTTCAACAACGAAAAACTTCAAAAACAGACTCCAATGAGAAACTGCTGAACTGGAATTAATTTGCAAACTGGATACCATTCAATTAGGCCTGAATAAAGACTGGCAGTGCTTGGGTCATTACACAAACTGCAACCTATTCCCCCATGTTTGCAATCTATTCCCCCATGTTTGAAATCTATTTCCCCATGTTAAGTATCCCTCTACTGTTACTCACACCTTCTTGTCAACTGTTTGAAATGGGCCATCCTGATTATCACTACAAAACTTTTTTTTTCTCCTGCTGATAATAGCTCACCTGAAAAGCTTATGCCCAAATAAATTGGTTAGTCTCTAAGGGCTTGGCTACACTTGCGCGTTATAGCGCAATAAAGCCGCCAAGAGCGCTCTACCTTATTATCCATCCACACTGGCAATGCATGTCGAGTGCTCTGACTCCACAGCTGGAACACGCCTGGTACTCCATCTCCCCGAGAGGAATAACGTTTGTTGCACTCTCGCTGGAGCGCCGTGGCACCAGTGTGGACACCTAATGCGCTCAGATTGGCCTCTGGAAGTGTCCCCCAATGCCACTCCGGGCATAACTTTTGAACTCTACTGCCCTGGTCTCATGGGCGTGGGGCTAGCAACTCCACCCCGTAGGGAACCAAATTGCTACCGAAACACCAACAACAGAGATGGAGTAATCTGTGGTTGGTGGCCCATACCCAGACTGGGGGGTGACGGGCAAAGAGAGAGAAGAGAGAGAGCCCTGTCCTCAGGTGACCAACCGGCAGAGCCGCCCTTTAAATTCCCTGGGAATTTTGAAAATCCTTTTCCTGTTTGCTCAGCCGCATGTGGAGTGCTCTCAGCACATCTTTCCAAGTGACCAGGCCTCCATGTGCCAGGAAATCCCCAGCATGGAGCAATGGCGAGCTCCTGGAACTCATCAGTGTTTGGGGGGAGGAAGCTGTGCAGTCCCAGCTGCGCTCCAGTCGTAGGAATTATGATACCTTCGGGCACATATCAAGGACCATGATGGAAAGGGGCCATGACCGGGATGCGGTGCACTGTCGGGTTAAAGTAAAGGAGCTGAGGAATGCCTACTGCAAAGCCCCCAAGGCAAACCGCCACCCCGGTGCTGCCCCCACGACCTGCAAATTCTACAAAGAGCTGGACGCGATACTTGGGGGCAACTCCACCTCCACTCCAACGACCACCATGGACTCTTCCGACCCCAGCATAGCGGGGGGGGGGGGAGGGAGGTGGAAAGCGCAAGCGAGGGTGCTGGGGGGGGGGGGGGGAGACCCCTGGAATCCCTTGAGGCATACAGCCAGGAACTCTTCTCAATCCAGATGGAAGGCAGCCAGATGCGGCGTCCGGTGCTTGGGGAAGGACAAACAGCAGAGGAGGTTCCTGGTAAGTGGCTTTTTTTCAGGAAGGAAGTTTTTAGTTGCTTATCCACTGCACTCAACCCCCCTCAACATGCCTTATAGCCACCCTGAAGTGCAGCACTCTGTGCACAGCACTCCAGACAGGATTCCAGAGTATGAAATCAGGACAGACTCAAGTCTGTAAGTGAACCGGTCCCCACTCCACCCTTTTGCCCTTTTGGTATTTCTGTGTTACTTCCAGTCTCCAGGTGTTGAACCTCCGAGGCCCATGCCTGAGTGAAGCTTTCACCTTTCCCTTCACAAATATTATGGAGGGTATAGCACGTGGATATAACCGCGGGGATGCTGTCTTCGGCCAAGTCCAGCTTCCCATAGAGCGCCAGCGGCCCTTCAAACGGCCAAAAGCACGCTCCACAGTCATTTGGCACTGGCTCAGCCCGTAGCAGAAATGTTCCTGGCTGCTTCCCAGGCTCCTTGTGTAGGGTTTCATGAGCCATGGCATTAAAGGGTAAGCGGGGTCTCTAAGGATCACAATGGGCATTTCGACTTCCCCTACGGTGATCTTCTGGTCTGGAAAAAAAAGTCCCGGCTTGCAGCTTCTTGAACAGGCCGGTGTTCCGAAAGTGTGTCATGCACCCTTCCAGGGCAGCCTGCTTTAATGTCAATGAAACACCCACGGTGATCCACAAGCACCTGGAGAAGCATGGAAAAATACCCGTTTTGGTTAATGTACTCGGAGGCTAGGTGGGCTGGTGCCAGAATAGGAATACGCATTCCATCCATCACCTCTCCGAAGTTAGGGAAACCCATTTGTTCAAAGCCAGTCACAATGTCATGCATATTACCCAGACTCACAGTTCTTCTGACCAGGATGCGATTAATGGCCCTGCAAACTTGCATCAACACAATTCCAATGGTTGACTTTCCCACTCCAAACTGGCTGGCCACCGATTGGTAGCTGTCTGGAGTTGCCAGCTTCCAGATTGCAATAGCCACGCACTTCACCACCAGCAGGGCAGCTCTCAGTCTCGTGTCCTTGCACCGCAGGGTGGGGGTGAGCTCCTCACACAGTCCCATGAAAGTGGCTTTTCTCCTCCAAAAGTTCTGCAGCCGCTGCTCACCATCCCAGACTTGCATAATGATGTGATCTCACCATACAGTGCTTGTTTCCCGAGCCGAAAAGCGGCATTACACGGTGGAGAGCATGTCCGTGAATGAGACAAGCAATTTTGTGTCATAAGCGTTACATGACTTGATAGCGTCGTCGGACTCCTCAGTGTCAGTTTGGATCTTAAGGAGTAACTCGACTGCCAAACAAGACGTGCTGGCGAGACTTGTCAGCATGTTCCTCAGTAGTTTGGGCTCCATTCCCACAGACCGAAAGGGAAGACAGACTGCGACGCACAGGAAGCGTTGAAAGATGGCGCCAAATGTGGAAGGAAACACAGGGATTGCTGGGATGCGAAGTGATGCATCACGGGGCGTTGAGACAGGATACAGAATGCCCCACACCCCACGCCCCCTTCCCACAAGCCCCAGCCCCAGAATGGGAAGAGGTGCTCTGTGGGATAGCTGCCCATAATGCCCCACTCCCAATGCTGCTTCAGGTGCCGCGAATTTGGCCACGCCAGTGAGCTTGCAGTTGTCAGTGTGGACAGACTGGAAGCGCTTTCCCTGGGGCGCGCTCCAACGGCTGGTTTAACTCAAAGCGCTCTACAGCTGCAAGTGTAGCCAAGCTCTAAGGTGCCACAAGTACTCCTAGTTCTTTCTTCATCCTCTGGACAGCATTTCTAGTTCCTGCCCAGCTCCATCCCAGGATAGTGCCCTGGCTTCCTCTCCTGACTCTCCTTTTCAGAGATAAAGAGTGGCAGAGGGATGGGGCCCATATATGTGGTGTTTAGGGCAACTGGCTGTGTGACATTCAGTGCAAATTACATAATTAGCTAATTTGCACCTAACAATGCAGTGTCAATCCCAGGCAAAAAAAAATGGAAAAACTGATATAGGATCAAATTGATAAAGAATGACAGGATAGGAATAAACTAATGCTAGTCAATATGGCTTTATCAAAAGTAGGTCTTGCCTAACAACTCTGATTTCATTCTTTGACGAGCTATTACAAGCTTGGATGATAAAGGTAACTGCTTCGATGCAAATAACTTAGACTTTTGTAAGGCATTAGCACCATATGGCATTCTGATTTTAAAAGTATACAATATCAATAAGCACATGTTAAACGGATTAAAAACGAGCAGCTAACAGACAGCTCAAAAAGTAGTTGTGAAAGGGGTCAGCATGCAACATGTGCGTTGATAGTGGGGTTTGACAGGGGTCAGTACTAGAACTGATGCTGTTCCACTCTTCATCTATGATCTGGAAATAAAAATGAAATCACTGCTGATCAAGTTTGCAGATGACATAACAACTGGCAGTGTGGAAAATAATTAGGAGGATCTGGAGGGATTTGGATCACATTTTCAAAGGCAGTTGAAAAATTGCAGGAAAGCTGGAGAAAATGCCTTATAGTGAAAGCTTGTCAAAAAGAAGATTGAAAGGGGACTTGATTACAGTGTGTAAGAACCTTTGTGGGGAGATGGGATAGGGTGTGTACACCACAAAGGCCCTGAAGGGGTTTATGTGGGCCTGCGAGGCCAATTAACATACCTGTCAGCACCTGCAAAAGAGAAAAAGCCAGGCTGAATCCATATTGAAGCCCAGCTGGGGAGGGTGTAGGCTGTGATTATAAAGCCTGGAAGATTGTAACAGAAAGGGGCTGGGCTAATGTCTGGTCTCCAAGTGAAGTCAGTCGGGAAACTGAAGAAGAGTCTTTTGGAAGGGAAGGGGGAGAAACAAAAAATAAAAGAGTAGACGCCAATGACAATATTGGCAAAAAAGCAAAACTGAGAAAGGAAATAAACCAAAGTGTTAGAACTGTAAGATCCCTAGCCAAAGAAATAAAAGACAGTGATGCTAACCCTGTGAAAGTAGCTGACTGGATTGAAAAAAAGCATAGAGAATATAGTAAAAGCCAGTAGGTTGCACCATTGGGGTTCTTGTAACTCATTGGGAGTTGAATGTAAAAACAAAGAGAAGGCTGATAAACTGCTAACAATGGAAATACTAGGGAAAGTTAAAATAAGTTGCCAGCTACCAAAGTATTTGACTGAAACAAAGGGGCTAGTATAGACTACCATTAAAACCGCCCAATCATGAGAGAACAAAAAAGCATAGGAGAAGATAAAATGTTAGTAAACCGGTGACTACAGTAATTAGCAAACGAGAAAGCGAACCACCAACAGCAGAGCTGATTACATGTAAGGGAGGGATGCTGAGAAAGCTACACTATCTTTAGAACTAAGCTATAAATCTTCCCCGCTCCCCTCAGGTGTTGTAAGTGTCAATGATATGGGCATGTAGCAGCTGTTTGTAAAGGGAAAACAAGATGCTGTTAATATGGGGAGAGCATTTGTGTGAAAAAATTCATAGAAAAGGATAGAGTTCAAATGTATTAACTGCAGTAGTCATCATAGGGGTGTATTGCAACAAGGCAAGCTAATGAGATAAAGAACATTAATAACATATCTTATGCTGAAGCTGGAAGGAGACTCAAAGCATCTGGTGAAGAAGGAAGAGAAAATCAGCACAGAAAAGAAGAGGAACTGTGGACAGAGCCTCATCCTATAAAAATACGATAAATACCGTGAAAGGATGATTTACTAGTAGTAAAAAAAAAAGTTGATCACATTTATGATAGAAGTGATAAATTGCATATCACAGATGGGGGAAAAATTAGTAAACATGCAAATTATAGCAATGGGAACCAAAAAATACCTGTATGTTAGCAAGCTCTCAATGGACTGTATTCATGTGACTTTGAGTGAAGTTAATGGTAAAATATAACTAGCATGGGAATCTCAACCTTCTGTTGGAGGGCACAGAGTTTGATAGCACGTGGTCAAGAACTAAGAGCAAATATCCTGGAAATGAAAACTAAACCAAATGTATCCAGGAAACATGGTTGTTTAAATAGTTTGCTTTTAAAATTCCAGGGTATATCGCCTTTAGGCAAGACCAAAAACTAGGAAGAGGAGGAGGTGTTTGTAGTTTCGCAAGGGAAAGATTAAAAGCAGTGCTCTCCAACCTTTTTACACCCAAGGTCACTTTTTGAATTTAAGGGCAATCCAGAATCTACCCCTCCCCTTCCCCGAAGCCCCACGCTGTTCACTCCACACCCTGCCTTCATTGCTCACTCTCCCCCCCCCCACACCCTCACTTTCACTGGGCTGGGGCAGGGGGTTGGGGTTGAAGGGGAGCTCAGGCTCTGCTCTGGGGCAGAGCGGTTCGCAGTGTGGGAGGGGATTCTGGGCTGAGCCTTGGGCAGTGGGATGAGGCACAGGACGGGGTGAAGGGTGCAAGTTCTGGGAGGGAGTTTGGGTATAGGAGGAGGTTCTGGGCTGGGGAAGAGTGTTGGGGTGCAGGAGGGGGTTCTGAGAGGGAGTTTGGGAGCAGGAGGGGGCTCCAAGCTGGGGAAAAGTGTTGGGGTGCAGGAGCGGGTATGAGGTACTGGCTCAGGGCTGGGGCAGGGGCTTGGGATGCAGGAGGAGGTTCGGGGTACAGTAGGGGGCATTGGGTGCTGGCTCTGGGAGGGGGGGGTTGAGGTTTGGGCTCCCGCCAGGTGGCACTTACTTTGGGCGGCTCTTGGTCAGTGGCGCAGCAGGGCTAAGGCAGGCTCCCTGCCTGCCCATGTCCCACACCTCTCCCAGAAGGGGTCAAAATGCCCCTGTGGCTCGTGGGGGTGGGGGACACGTGGCTCTGCACGCTGCCCCTAGCTGAAGGGACTGCCTCTGCAGCTCCCATTGGCCACAGTTCCCCCTTCCTGGCCAATAGGAACTGCGGGACCTGTGCTTGAAGGCAGGAGCAGTGCACAGAGACTCCCTCCCATAGGCCACAGGGGATGTGCTGGGTGCTTCCAGGAGTGCCATGGGACCAGGGCAGGTAGCCCTGCTGCACCACCAGAGATCGTAATCGACTGAGAGAGTCTCCACGATCGACCAGTCGATCACGATTGAACAGTTGGTGACCACTGCAATAGAGAATGAAGAAGCAAACCTAGCATATAATGCTGTTGAGATCCCAATGCAAACATCACATTTTCTTTAAGGATTTATAATATCTGTAACCTATGTGGGAAATTAGAAAGTTCAGAGCTACAAGAAATAGTGCAGAATGCTAAAAGATCTTATAGAATATGTGGTGACCTAATAATAGTAGTAATAATTGTAGCAGGAAGGGAGCTTGAGCTCTCGACCCAACATGTACAAGGTGATAAGTGATAACTAGCCACATTGGAGGCAGTAACTATGTCAGAGGGGCAGTATTAACTTGTTTGTATCGGTGTATAAAGATGTATCTCGGAGGGAGTATCTTTGTCTAGCCTAGGGAGGAATGGAAAGTCCTGCTGTTCACTGAGCTGGTCCATTGTTACAGGCATACACGTATTAGTATTAGACTCCAGTCTGTAGGATACTAGTACTCTGCTTCATCAACAATAAACCTGGCTGGGTGCCTTTGTCCCTTAACTGATCTTATAGTCATTGGGCGATTCACTCAAGGTCTGCCATGCCACCTGTCTGTGCAGGGCTGTGGCAGCACACAGAGGAAACACACACGCACAACCAAACATCAACATCTAACCACAATAATAATAAATGATGGGGCAATAAAGCAACTGATAACAATGGCACATGCTTAGAAAAGTTCATTGATTAAAACAATCTAGTGGTTTTAAACAATGGAACCTCAACTAAATTTAATGCAGCAGACAGTAGTTTTTCTTTCTTAGACCTAGGATTTATAACAGCACATATTGCAAATGGGAAATAGCAAAGATCTAAAGATAAGGCAATTGCACAAAGATTTACCAAATAAAACAAACAAAAACAGCTGGAGAAAGTACTGTGGGTGGATAAAGAAAGATAACAAGACAACAGAAATATACAGGCAAATTAGAAAAAAAAAAAGAATGGAATTCAGACTAAGAATAGTCACATCAGGTTCTTATTGGTACTAAGAATAGTCACATCAAGTACTTATTGGCATCAATAAAACTGTTAGAAGTTCTGATAATGAGAAAGCAGAAGTTTTAACAGGAACTTACGGAGAGGTGAGTAATGATGAAAATCAGAGTGCAGGTTTTTGCCAGAGTAAAAGACAATTAATTGAAGGGAGCCATGAACTTTTATTTAGGTGAGATAAAGATGAAGATACTGTCCTGAATGAATGGATTTTTATTTGAGATGAGCTATTGACATCAGCGAGACTACAGCCCCAGCTAAAATAACATAAGCACAATAATGTTTAAATCTCTCTCGGAAGGCAGTTTGAAGTTTCTCTTGGAATTATATGGAGGGGAAAAAAGAGTGATACTGGTAGGATAAAACACGCAGAAGTAATTCCAATATGAACACCAGGCAAACAATTGGATGCTTATAGACCAGGGGTTGGAAACCTTTCAGAAGTGGTGTGCCGAGTCTTCATTTATTCACTCTAATTTAAGGTTCCGCGTGCCAATAATACATTTTAACATTTTTAGAAGGTCTCTTTCTATAAGCCTATAATATATAACTAAACTATTGTATGTAAAGTAAATAAGGTTTTTAAAAGGTTTAAGAAGCTTCATTTAAAATTAAATTAAAATGCAGAGCTCCCCAGACCAGTGGCCAGGACCCGGGCAGTGTGAGTGTCACTGAAAATCAGCTCGTATGCCATCTTTGGCACGCATGCCATAGGTTGCCTACCCCTGTTATAGACCTATTGTCCTTATCGGTTATAGATCTTACTGTCTGTCTGGGTAAAACTATGGAGAGAACAGTGAATGGAAGATCGGTTGCCTATTTGGAAAAAAATGGCATTATAGATAAGGTACAAGGTGGTTTTAGGAGCGGAAGATGCATCATTTATCACACTGCTAAATTAGAAGATGAAATACATGAGGCACGAAGGTTACAGGATAGCTGTCTTTCTAGATATTGAAAAGGTGTAGGACATGCTCTGGAGGAAAGGTTTGTTGTACAACATAGGTGCACTAGGGATAAGGGGAAGAATGTATGGGTAGAGACTTTTTGAGTAAAAGGACCATGCAGGGCAGAGCTGGGAAAGTTATGTTGATGATACATAAAATAGGGAAGTGTTATCAGCCCAACCTTATTTATGATAAATGATCTCGCAAAACCAATAAGTGTCACACTATTCACAGATGAATGTCCTCTGTGGGTTAGGAACAGGAATACTGAGGTGGCAGAAAAGAGAATCAATCAAGAGTTAGGAGAGACCTTTGGCTGGGGCAATGCATGGAGGTTCAAGTTCTCCACTGCCAAAACCAAAGGATTTATGTTTACAAAAAGGAAAATTACAAAGGAACATAAATTATATCTGTATGGAGAACAAATAAATATAGATAAAAGGTTTAAATTCCTAGGGGTAATATCTGATACTAAATTGCGTTGGAAAGATCATATAAACTATGTGAAAGATAAATGTACAAGAAGTATTAATCTACATAAAAGTCTTGCTAGGACCAATTGCAGGGTGGGTAAGAAAATGCTTCTGATAATACACAGAACCTGAATCAAACTGGTTATTAACTATAGCTGTCATGCCGTTGGGTCAGCATCAAAACTAGAACTAAAAAAAAACAAACAGTTTGAATAAAAGCCCAGGCACTTTGAATTGCATGTGGTGCATTTATTACAGTACCCGTATGCATGCTACAGCTAACTTTTAGTGAAACGCCAGTTACATTACCAATGAAACCATAGGACCTAACCTTCTGGGCCAAAGTTAATGAGAATTGCAATGATGAAAGTACCAAACAACTATATAAGGACTGCTGGGAATTCGATAGGTGAACTATAGCACACGATGTTAGAATGTCCCGTGCCATTCAAGTTAAAGTGTGGATGTAGTACCTGAAAGACAAGGAAAAAGTAAATGACATCAAAACTCTTGGTTATGGGATAATTAGTTGTAGATGGAAAGTTACATATCCAAATGTGGATTTAGATTCATTTTATAAACTTCAGGGTAAAAAAAGAGACAGTGGGTATTAAAAGTGAAGTGTATATCGATGAAAAGTCGAGTTGTTTTTGTCAAATATATACAAAATGGGTTCTAAAGAGAAATGACAGACAAGGCAGTTGAAAATGCTGTAAGAAATGGAAAGATTGACACAGAAATACTCTTGAGTAATCAGGAATTCAAAACTGTAATACAGAAAATTTTAAGAGAGGAATAGCAAAAAATATTGGATTAATGAAAAAAAGAGAAAGAACATTTTTTTGAATTGTGCCCCAGAGTTGAGGAGTCTGACATACTTCAGGGGATGGATAGGAAAAGTGAAGTGATTTTATTTAGGGTATTAACTGGCCATTGTGGCTTAATCAGAAATCTTTGCAAATAAATAGAAGCAATTGATCACCTTTTATGGGTATGTAAGAGCTTTGATAAAGAAGGGAAACAGCTTTCTGAGGAATTCAAACATCTGAAGGTAACAAAAGTTACATTATGTTATTTATTAAAAATATTGGGGGAAAGGCATTACATTACCCAAAGAATACAGGGCAGAGTGAGAGAATTTCAGCCACGGAGTATTTAGGAATTATAGTGGGAGGCAGCTGTAGATTATTCAGTCAAGTCTGCTTCGCCATTAAAAAAAGAAAGAAAGGAGCTACAGGGAGAAAGTCTGCAGCCAATCTCTGGGGGTTAGATGAGGGAGGAAGCAGTCCAGGAAGGCAACAAACAGTCGGAGGGAGTAGGCCTTGGCTGCCAGATGGCTTCCCTGGGATGGACCCCAGAGTAGAGGGAGGACCTGGGTTCCCCTACCTGCCACTGAGGAAGGTGGGGCATAAGGACCACTTTGTCCAGAGAGAGATGGAAGGTCATTGGACTATTACTGGGTTCCACTCTCTGGTACCCAAGAAGGGGTGGACTAAAACATGACCTGGATGGAGGGCCAAGTTGTAGGAAGAGAAGAGAACACTGCTGTAACCAAGTGACTGTCAATAGGGGGAACTTTACAGGGAGTCAGCTGCTACCCTGCCCCTGGCCACAAGAAAGCGCTCCTGTGGTGAGCAAAGCCTTTTACAGAAGAAAATACTGGGTCCTAAAGCACTCATGATTCTAACAGAGAAAGGCAGAACAAGAACCAACATCTGGAAGCTGAAGCCAGACAAATTCAGGTCAAAAGTACAGCACACAGGTTAACAGTGAGGTGATTATGCAACAGGGAGGTGGTGAATTCTCGGTCTCTGTGTGGCTTCAAATCAAGACTCAATATCTTTCTGGAAGAGGCTTTGGCCCAACACAAGTCACTGGGCTCTATGCAGGGGTAAGCATGTGAAGTTCTCTGGCCTGGGCTATCTGGGAGGCCAGGCTAGATGATCTGATGGTCACGTCTGGCCCTAAGCGCTATGAACTTATTATGCCCAATTCTGGTTTAAGGTCACCCCAGCCCAAAGCAGTGGTAGGGGCAGGGCATGGAGCTACACAGACCTTGGCCGTGGTGGCTGGGGAAAGCCAGTGTCTGTTGGGGGAAGCTGAGAGGGGAGATGCTTGGGTGGCTGAGAGTGGTGGGGTGGGTGTTCATCAGCTGACTGTGGCAGGTGTGTTTGTTTTCAGGCACTGAGGAATGGTAAGGGCAGGGGTGAAAGTAAGCCGGTGCTGGCCAGTACAACATACTGGTAAAAAGTGGCCACCGGTACCAGCCTGTAATCAGCTGACATTAAAGGGATGCCGCGGCAGCACTTTAAGGACCCTGCTTAACACCAGCACTTTCACATCATTGCCCCTTTTGCCCCCCTGGGCCGCTGAAGGGGGGAGGGACAAAAGGAGCAGCTGCCCCAGGGCCGCGATTTAAAAGGGCCTTCAAATCGCTGCTGGAGCCCCAGGCAGCATGGGCCAGGCAGTGTGGATGGGCTGGGGGTATGGAGAGGGCAAGCTCCTGGCTCACTCCTTTCTCCTCTCTCCTCTCCAGGGCAGTGCTATATGGGGCCATGCAGGTAGCAGCTGTCTCTGCTGCTGCCTCCATGTCCATGTCCATGGGGAGCAGCACCGGCAGGAGCCACCCCTGCAGCAGCCTCTGCGGATAGCGCCCGGAACTGCAGGCCAATGCCAACAGCATCTAGTGACTAGAACAGCACTGCAGCGTCCCGCAGGAATCCTGAGCCGCCCAGAGCTGCTCTTGAGATCGCCAGATGCCCAGAGAATGCCGCACTATTGTGGGACTCGGTGGTATTAAGAGGAGCGGCTGACATTCAAGAGTAACTCACAGCAGTTTTCTACCCACCCTCACCCACCGTGAGAATGGCTTGGTGACATTCAGGCAGCAACGCCTGTGCAACCGGCAACTGCACGGGGGCGCAGAGGGTACGTTCATAGCTGCCAGCTCCTTACAGCTGAAAGAGTGACATTTTTCATTAGTGACAAGACCTCACTAATTCCCCACTCCCCCCCAGGGCTCCTCCAGGCAGTGGGAGCAGAAGCAGGATCTTATTGCTTGGACCCCAGAGAAGCTGGGGGAATAGTGAGGCTATTGTGGTATATAGGGCCTTTTGTTCACACTTACCATCCAATATTCACCACTCTGGTTCCTATAGTCCTCCCCCCCCCCCTGCTTTGTGTTCCCAGTCTCCCTGCCATTGGCTCCTACAAATGGTACCCAGCCTCCCCTGCTCCTGATAAGGAGCCCTGTCTGCTATGTGGGTAGAAATCACACGCTCGCTCCAGGCTGAATCATCTCCGAAGCCAGGAGCGGCTATGTGCTGAAACACACACTTGCGAAGCACTCTGTGCACCTGAACGCTTGCCACAGCATTTGCAGCTGCAGTGTCTTGTTCAGCTAGACCAGCCATATTGTGCTGGGTTGCTCGAAAGCCAAAACAGTGCCCCTCCCCCATCGAGTGGCTCCAGCTGCAAACACACCTGCTGACAATGTGCTTCTTGGCAAAAACCAGCATGCCCCTGTCTGTGTGCACAGTAAAGGAGATGAAGGGGCCAGGGGAATCAATCATTCTCAGCCTGCCCAAGGGCCAGAAATTTTTTTGCACTGTATTGATTCCTTTTTTAATGCTTAAACAATGCAAGCAAAAGGTTTGCTCATCCTCCCAGGGCATTGGCCTTGCTCATTGGAGACTGCAGTATCCTGGGGCCCTTCGCTGTATCATTGATCTTAGTAAAAACAACAAAGTCTTGTAGCACCTTATAGACTAACAGATAGATCTGTTAGTCTATATAAGGTGCTACAAGACTCTTTGTCACTTTTGCAGATCCAGACTAACATGGCTACCCCTCTCATATTGATCTTAGTGTAACCCACACACCTCCTGCATGCAATGTTCTGTCCCCTTGAGTGGCACGGAGACCACTTAGAGATTAATGAGGCTACTACAGCCTTAATGAAGGGCCATGTGGCTTTTAGCTCATGCAGTAGAAGCACATACACTACACTCCAGACTTCCCACATTCAATCCCACCTACTGCTGACTAGGGTCTGTTGATGTTACATTAGTCCTGGGCACTATTTTCCGGCAGAATTACACCGGAGGCCTAACTTAATCCTTCCTTTCAAACCCTTTCCCAGTGCAGACTCCCATGTCTGTCAGGCAAAAGCAACCTCTGCTAATACAAGCCCAAAGGTCTGGCCATCCTGAGCACAGTTGAGATATACAAGGGGGGAGACTGTACAGCTTGTCAAGATGTTTCACTTCTGAAAGCAAATAGAGGCATTCAGAGGGGAAGTTACAAACACCAGCCAGTTTGGTGATCTTTGATACGTCAGCACTGGGCAGCTATAGTATTAGACCCTAAAGAGGCAGCCTTCTCTTTCCACACTGGAGGGCAAATTCAATCCAAACTCAAGCTAAACACTTCACCGGAGACCTTCTTTGCCTCTTCCTCTTTCAACTTTAAGTGCTATAACCCAGATCACAGGCAAAGAATAAAGCAGAAATCTCACTGGCTCTTGCTGGAGGCAGCTGCCTTTCACAAATTGATACACCTGAGCGAGAGAACCTGCTTCACAGGATACTTTGGGGGTGTCACACTTAAAGTTGACCAGTCAGACCTGCCAATATAAAAATAACCTATTGTAAAAACGGATGTCTTCCCTCCCTGCCTCATTGATAACCCCTGAGAGGATTCAGACTGAAAGAACTTTCAAAATCTCATTTCCTGTTCCTTTGCTTTTACCTTTCAGAGGTATAGACAGTGATGTCAAACTGGTCAGTTTCCCTTTCTGTTTTTAGTCAGTTTCACAATCTAGGTCCTTCTGTTATATGGCAGGAGGTTACCTACAGTAAAAGAAAAACAAACAAACCCAGACCATTTTCAGATAAATCTTGAAACCACAGCTATTCTGGTTAGGTTTTCTAACCGTTTGAAACAAAAGCTAAATTTGCATTCTAAAATCAATGGAATGTTCCTTGATATTTTATTCGTTTCTCCTTGAAGTTTGCAATTAAAACCAGGGTTTCCTAAATGTATACTACAGCACCTACCTACGGTACTAATTCATGTGAATGACATGGAGCTCCCTTGTCAATTACTGAATTTGGCAAGTTAGTAAGCTCCTCATCCTGCAAACACTTAGAATGTATGTAAATATATTCATGTGAATAACCCCACTGAGTTAAATGCAGCAACTCCCCTTGGGAATGGAGGTTGTTCGTAACTGAAATGTTTGTAACAGAACAAAACTTTGGTTCTTTGAAAAGTTTACAACTGAACATTGACTTAATAAAGTTTCAAAGCTGTATTATGCAGAACAAAATTCTGCTTTAAACCTCTTAATTTACATGAAATAAACACAAACAGTTCCTTGCTGGAAAAAAAAAGGAAAAAAAAAAAAAAAAAACTCCTATAAGGGGGGTGGGAGAGCTCAGTGGTTTGAGCATTGGCCTGCTAAACTCAGGGTTGTGAGTTCAATCCTTGAGGGGTCCATTTAGGGATATGGAGCAAAAATGGGATTGGTCCTCCTCTGAGCAGAGGGGTGAACTAGATGATCTTCTGAGGTCCCTTTCAACTCTGAAATTCTATGATTAAGTAAAAAGTTAGGCAAGTGTTTGTAGGATTAGGTGACAAAATACCATAAGAAAAGGGACAATGTACTTTCTTCAGTAAACTAGACACTTGTAGTTTCTTGGAATTCCATATCACATGACTCATTACACCCACACTGAATAGCCAGGTTTTAAAGATAATGACATCTTCATGATTAATTTGAGATCTCACTTCAGCATGTGCAGAGTGCACCTTTGTGAAGGAGTAGAAAGAGGCCACTGATGTTTTAGATGAATTATAGGGTAGGTCTACACTGCAACCAGAGGTGTGACTGCAGCATGTGTAGCTTTGATCTAACTAGCTTCAATAACAATAGAGGGAAACCACGGCCATACAAGCCCACCTGGAACCCTGGGTATATACTCAAGCAGTTAGCCCACACTTCAAGGCTTCAGTGCTGTTGTTACTCCAGCTAGCTAGATCAGGGCTAGTCTGGGTATGTCTACAACTGCTGCAGTCACACCTTGTATTGCAGTGTACAGTGTAGACATACCCCAAGTGTAAGCAGGACTGGTTTAAGACCAACAAAGTCTTGGATCCAACCTACCAAAGATCCTATCAAACCCAAGTGCCCCCCCCCCATACGCTAAGCTAACAAGTGACTGAGTACATTTTCTGTCCAATTCTAATACACACTTTAATTTCTGCCTTGGGGTGAAATTCACTCCTGCAAAGCTCCATGAGCCACTGGAGGCCCACTTATGGCTTATTTTTAGGATTTAAGTGGGATGTAAGTGGTGTGTGGGCATTCTAATGATCAGCCAGCAAGCATTTTACATCAGTATCCTAGTGTAACTTGCCTTAAGATCACATTCAAGTATCCTGACCCTGCGCATATAGTGAACACATGCAAAGCCCGTGCATGTCGGGCGATTACTGTAGCTAGGTTATCAAACTGTATGCAAACATCTGCCTGAGTTTGAAACTGAATTTTCTTGGCAAGTGTTTGCATCCCTTGCAGGTTTGCTTTCCAGATCCACCCAGCCACTCAAGCCTCAGTGGTACGAAGACTCCATAAATGTAAATGAAGCTGGAGGGCTGACATATACTGCAAGTGAGTTTTGATGCATATATTTGATTGTAATACTATCAATTCACACTGTGCTGGGTAGTTACACAAACCATCCAGTCAGGGAAGAGGGAAAAATACCAGCTTTCTCTGGATCCAAACTTTATGTGTTCATGGACCTCCCCTTAACCCTAAGCCCTGGTCTGTGGATCCTATTTTAATTGCTCTCTGAGTATGAGTATTAACAAAGTGTGGGCTAATGAGATACTGCTCTGGGATTAAATTGATATTGGAATATAAAAACAGATTTGACAGAAATGTCCATTTACTCTAAATTACAGAGATGCTACATTTTACTGTACGAATGAATGTAATGTGACATTGCAGGCGCTGGGACTTTCATTCTGATGTGCATCACAGCTTCACTAGATGGCGCTGTGGAGTAGTATTGATAAAATGCAACTTTTTTTAGTAATCATTTTAAATGGAACTTTCAGGTCAAATTTGGTCCAAAATGTAGGTTTTATAAATTTTAAAAAAAAACCAAACCAAAAAACCTGGTAAGACATTCATGTTCTTGTAAAAGAAGTCCAATTGTAAGAGCTATTTTAAACAAACATCGCCTGGCAGCATCTACAACCCAGTATTACTGCACTGTGCTAGCTCATAAGAATGTGAAGACTAGAAACTGACTAAACCCTGTGAAACTGACCTGTCAATTTTCATTTTCCAAGCCTATAAAAATGAACCTGAACATTGCACATTTCAGCTACAAAACTGTAGTGCTCTGGGGTTGGGTGATGTTGTTATTGCTTGTACATTAAAAATAATAATAATGGGGGAGGGGTTTGATTCTGACTCAGTTCAGATCTCCTGAGAGTATAAAGCCAGAAAGGACAATTAGATCATCTAGTCTGACCTTCTATATATCACAGGCCCTTGCATTTCACCTGGTTATGCCCACTATTGTATTGACCCCAATGAAGGGAGAGGGAATCTCCCTTTTATGGACACCCGGCCAGCCAGTTAGATATAAAATCCTCTTAGTAGTTGTTTTCTACTTGCTTTACCTGTAAGGGCTAAAAAGTCCATAGGTAAAAGGAAGGGTGTGGGCACCTGACCAAAAGAGCCAATGGGAAGGCTAAAAAAAAAATTAAATTGGGGAAAACCTTCCCCTTTGTCTGTCTGTGTTGTTCTCCCAGAGAGCAGAGACAGGGCTGTAAGAACTTGGGTCAGGTATGAGAAATCATCAGATCATATCTAGAAACTACTAATTTGAAACCCCAGATATGCAAGTAGATCAGGAAATGTCTAGGAAGACGGGATTAGGTTTATCTCTTTTATTTCTTTATGGCTTGTGGACTCCTCTGTGCTAACCCCAAATTCTTTTGTTTTGCTTGTAACCTTTAACCTGGACGTCAAGAAAGTTATTCTTGATGTTTAATTTTTGTACATGGTTTTTTAAAATCTAGCAATAGCCTGAGAGTTCAAATGTATTTCTTTCTTTTTGGTTTTAATAACATTTACCTTTTAAAAAAACAAGATTGGATTGTTCTAAGAGGTTTGTGATCCTTGAGGGGGGCATTTAGGGATATGGGACAAAAATGAGATTGGTCCTGCTTTGAGCAGGGGGTTGGACTAGATGATCTCCTGAGGTCCCTTCCAGCTTTGAGATTCTATGAGTCTATGTTGTTTAATTAGCTGGCAACAGCTCATTTCCTTTGTTTTCTTTATCAGCTCTTCGGAAGGGCTGGGGGGCTGGGGGTGAAAGGGCTTGCAGGTACCCCACAGGAAGGAATTCCCAAGTGCACCTTCCTGGGTTCTCAAAGGGGTTTTTGCACTTGGGTGGTGGCAGCATCTACCCATCCAAAGTCAGAGAAAAGCTGTAACTTTAAGTTTAATACAAGCCTGGAGTGGCCAGTATCAATTTTTAGAGTCCTTGCAGACCCCCACCTTCTGCACTCAAAGTGCCAGAATGGGGAATCAGCCTTGACACCAATAACTTGTGTTTACCTAAAGCATATTTTCCAGAAATTCATCCTGTCTTACTGTGATCATGTAATGGAAAATCCACTGCTTCCCCTGATAGTTTGTTCCTGGGGTTAATCACCTGCACCATTTAAAAACTGTGCCTAATTTCTAACTTGAATTTATTTGGCTTTATCTTCCAGCCATTGGTGCTTGTTCTGATTTCCTCTGCTAGACGGAGGAGCGCTATTGTACCTGGTATTTTCTCTCCAGGAAGGTACTTATCACTTTAATCAAATTTTATATTTACTTCCAGATCACAAATAAAAATTTTGAATGGTGAAGGGTCTACTACTGGCCCCTGCAGAACCCCACTAGAAACATCTCCATTCTATGATGATTCTCCATTTGATAACTAGTTTGAGATCAGTTAGCCAGCTTAACCATTTAACATGCCCTTTCTGAATAATTTAGCACTGTACAATAGCAGTGTACAACATTACTGATAAGTCAAATGCCTCACAAAAATCTATGTACATTACATTTATGCAGTTAGCTTCATCAACCAAATTGGTAATCTCACCAAAGAATGAAATCAGGTTTGTTTGACAAGACTTCTTTTTCATAAAACCACATTGACTGGCATTAATGATATTACTATTCTTCATTGATTGAATCCCAGATGAGATTTTCCATTGTTTTGCCTGAGATTTGTCCAAGATTTATTAAACCTTAACATCAGTGGGCTAAGATTGCATAGTCAACTCTTCTAGGACTCTTGGGTGCAAATTATCTGGTCTTGCCGATCTAAAAATATTTAGTCCTAGCAGACATTGTCTAGTGTCCTCTTATTTCTAGTGGACTGGAAAATACGTAGTCATTCTCATGTTATATGTGATCCTGATTCTTTCCAAATACAGAGCAGAAATATTTACTATACATGTTCACCTTTTCTGCATCATCAACAATTTTACCATCTGCATGGTAACAGGCTTAGGCCACCGCTAGGATTTCTTGGGTTCCTAATATACATTCAAAAAACCTTCTTATTTATTGATTCCAAGGCCAGAAGGGATGATTGTGATCATTTAGGGCTTGTCTACACTTACATTTTATAGCACTCTAATTTGCTGGCTCCAGGGTGTGAAAAAATTACACCCCTGAGTACTTTAAAGCGCTAGTATGGACAGGCTCCCAGCGCTCAGAGCTAATCCCCTCATGGAAGTAGATTACCGGGGTTTGCCACTCCAGGCCAGTGAGGGCTGCTGGAAGCGGCGCAGGCTGAGGGATATGCTGGCCACCACTTCCCGCAATCCCCATTGGCTTGGAATGGTGAAACGCAGCCAGTAGGAGCCGTGATCGGCCGAACCTGCAGACGTGGCAGGTAAACAAACTGGCCCCGTCCACCACGGGACTTACCCTAGCGGGTCGCATGCCAAAAGTTGCTGATCCCTGAGGTAGGTCTTTGGTGGCTCAGTCATCCAGACAAGTCACACAGTCAAAATGAATGAATCCCTTCTGGGGTACCAAAGAGTTCAACAAACTGAAAGCCATCAGCAGGATCTTCAGCCCCATCTCTGGGCCCTTTAAATCCTACCCTTCTCTCAGGCGTCTAAACAAGCTTTGTCACCTTCTTGGGACTTAGGCCACTTCATCGGTGGTCAGTGGGGGAACCCAGGCCCGCCCACTACTCCAGGTCCAACCCAGGGATCCTACATATAGCAGCCACATATCACTGCCTCCGGTTCACAGCTGCTATTCCCTGGGCCTTTTCCCATGCCACTCCCTTCTCTTCGCCCTGACCTTAGGGCTGAAATTCTCAGATCCTCTTCCTCCTCACTATATGCAAAAACCCACAAGAACCCAAATACCCTTTGGCGCTCTCTCTCACGCTCCTGTGACCAGCCAAGAATCTCCATCCCTGCTGCTCTAGTCCCAGCCACACTCAGCCCCTACAGCTCCTTTTATCTGAACCCACTGTGTTCGGATTGGCTGCTTTTGTGCAGCCTTTCTAGGAAGGCCTGGAGGACCCATCTTCATGGCTACTTTCTGGGACAGGGTGTAGTAGGACGGTAGAGCCTCCAGCAGGGAGCCATGAAGGCCCAGGTACACCCCATTACACTGATTATTTAACTTCTCTTTCAGGTCTTTGATAAAAATATTAAATAGCATAAGGCCAAGAACTAATCCCTGCAGGACCTCACTGAAAACACACCCATTTCACGATAATTCCTCATTTACAATGAATTTTTGAGACCTATCAATTAGCCACTCTTTAATCCATGTGACTTCTGTATCTTTCTAGTATTTTTAACCAGCAGTATCAAGTTAAAAGCTACCCTGTTTCAACAGACCTCAGGTGGTGGCCAGAATGTGACAGCTGACTGAGAACTCACAGACCTGTTCCCCTCATGTGGCACCTGAGATCAGCTGAGCAAAGCAGTTTCATCTGGGATATTCTGATGCCAAATGGGGAGGCATTGGCTGAAAGGGCTGAAAGGGTCAGCTGGTGTGAGGTCTCTCAGGTGGGGTAGGGGGTGCACTCCAATGTCAGGTAGGAGAGTCTACTTTGTGCCTTGTCCTGCCTGGATGTTCTGTAGCTGCGGCCCCCAAAGCTGTGGGATCTGTACCAATACAAGCCAGCAGGTGTGTGCTGTGTCAGGTACAGTGCCACCTCTCTGACAGCAAATAAAAGGCCCACCAGATACCCGATCCAGACAAGTGGCCTTCCACATGATGTTTGTTGATAAAAGCACAGGATGGAGCACAGGGCTCTGTTGTCAGTGCTGAATGATCTTGGGCAAGTGACTGACTGCATATAAAATCCCGGGCACCCCCCCGGCTCCATTTCCCTGGCTATTACAGTTGGTGCAGCAGGTCCTGTGCTGCTCACATTTCAAAGGCACTGGACTTATGGGGTAGGAAGGAACACACCTGAAGGAGCACATGCCAGACAAACCATCACACACCTTCTTGGCTGCTGCCACCTGCAGGTGATTATGCTGTCAGAGCAGCCATTAAAGGCAGGAATCCAGGCCCCCTACTGTGACAGCCCGGGGTTTCTCTCCACCCACCTGAAATCCTTCGGGACAGGCCTGCCCTCTGCATGCCAGCTCCACCAGGGTCCTGCAGCTTCCTGAGGCATCCCTGGGTCATATCTTGGCGAGTGGGGGCGTGGGATTCTGTCCTCTTGCTTCCCAGCACTGTTGCTCTGTAAAGAGAAGAGGTTCAGGCTGTTAGATCTCCGAAAGCCTATGACACCCTGCAGAAGAGGGGACTCAGGATACAACCTGCAACCCCTCAAATTCAGGGGAGTTCACATCCGGGGGCTGTTTTGGCCCCAGACAAGCCCCATGTATTAACCCTTTCAATCTCTCCCCTGCCCTTTAAACATGTTCCCTTCTTTGGCTGCTCCAGGTGGTGTGTTGCAGAGTGTGGCACTGAATTAGGCCAGCCAGTGCTGGCTCCTGCACAGGGGCCCATGAAGCAGTGGCTGATCACCAGTGCTCAGCTGCATTCAAATATTCCAAACTTACTTGAAATACCCTCCCAGCCTCATTAGCCCCCGTGCACAGGCGCAACGATTGCCAAAAGGATGTCACTAGACAACCAATGGGAGAGGAGATAAGAATGTGTGACAGCCAACGGGAAGGAATGGGGAGGGGTTCTGCATGACAGCCAATGAGAGGGGAAGTGGGTCTGCATGATAGCCAATGAGAGAGAGCAAGGGCCTGATCCTGTGAATTGCTGAGTGCCCTGCATGACTCCTGAGAGCTCTCAGTTCTCCTCAGGCTCAGTTCCCTAACATACAGGAACCCCTCACTTAACGTTGTAGTTATGTTCCTGAAAAATGTGACTAAGTGAAACAATGTTAAGCAAATCCAATTTTCCCATAAGAATTAATGTAAAGGAGGGGGTTAGGTTCCAGGGAAATTTTTTTCACCAGACAAAAGACATTTTATTTATATATATATATACACATACATACATGCATACACATACATACACCTACATACACACACACACACACACACACTATAAGTTTTAAACAAACAATTTAATAGTGGAGGAGTCAGAGGGTGAGATATTTCCCAGGGAATTCCGTACTGCTAAATGATGAACTAGCAATTGGCTGAACCCTCAAGGGTTAACTCTCACACTCTACAAGACAGCAGGAAAGAAGGGAGGGCAGAAAGAGACAGAGACACGTATGTGTGTGTGTGTGTGTGTGTGAAAGAGAGAGAGAGGGAGAGAGAGAAAGAGAGAGATAAGTGCGTTTCTCCTTTAAGTACACTGCCTTGTTAATTAGATCAGCCAGCAGAGCCGCAGCTGCTGCCAGGTCAAGCTCCCTCCCTAGCCCTGTCATGTGTCCTCCCTGCTCTATGGAGAATGGGGTAAGCGGGGTGCAGGAGCAGGGGGGATACATCCCCAACATTAGCCCCCATCTTCCTCCCTCTCCCCCCTCCACAGTAAGCAGGAGTCTTGGGGAGCAGCTCCAAGGCAGAGGGCAGGAGCAGCACATGGCAGTGGGGGAGGGACAGCTGAACTGCTGGCAATTGGTAGCCTGCTGGGCAGCTGCTGCACAGGGAACTTAGGGGAGCTGATAAGGGGGAGCTGATAGGGGGGCTTACAGTCACCCTGGTTCCAACCACCCACCAGCTAGCTGCAACGGGCTGCTCTTCCTGCAAGCAGTGGACAAAGCAGGCGGCTGCCAAAAGACGTTAGAAGGAAGCATTGCACAACTTTAAATGAGCATGTTCCCTAGTTGATCAGCAATGTAACAACGAAATAATGACTCTTATCCTGGAGCCTAGCTCTAGAACTCTTACCCTGGAGCCTAGCCCTAGAGGAGTATGACAGAAGACTCTTTAATTTTGCAGACTAAGGCAGAACAAGATTCAGCAGCTGGAAGATGAGGCCTGGTCTTCACTTAGAACTTAGGTTGACGTAAGTTCTAAGTTATGGTGCTGAGGGGTGAAGTCCAGTTGAAAAATTCATATCCTTGTGGACATAGCTGATGCACAGAAGAATTCTTCTGCTGTCCTAGCTACCATCACTCAGGGAGGTGGAGTTCCTACAGTGATGGAAAAATGCCTTCCATTGCTGTAGGCTGCATCTACACGATGGGGTTTGTTGCATTGCTATATGACCCCATAGCTACACCACTCTAACCCCGTGTCAGGGTTCAGGCCCCCCAGGCGGGGCAATGAGGCCTACTGGCCGGAGTCCCTGACGAGTCCCGTCGGCTGGGACAGTGTGGCCCAATGGCCAGAGTCAATATCAGCCCCCTCGGCTGGGGCAGTGTGGCCCAATGGCCAGAGTCAATATCAGCCCCCTCGGCTGGGGGCAGTGTGGCCCAATGGCCAGAGTCAATATCAGCCCCCTCGGCTGGGGGCAGTGTGGCCCAATGGCCAGAGTCACTATCAGCCCCCTCGGCTGGGGGCAGTGTGGCCCAATGGCCAGAGTCACTATCAGCCCCCTCGGCTGGGGGCAGTGTGGCCCAATGGCCAGAGTCACTATCAGCCCCCTCGGCTGGGGGCAGTGTGGCCCAATGGCCAGAGTCACTATCAGCCCCCTCGGCTGGGGGCAGTGTGGCCCAATGGCCAGAGTCACTATCAGCCCCCTCGGCTGGGGGCAGTATGGCCCAATGGCCAGAGTCACTATCAGCCCCCTCGGCTGGGGGCAGTATGGCCCAATGGCCAGAGTCACTATCAGCCCCCTCGGCTGGGGGCAGTATGGCCCAATGGCCAGAGTCACTATCAGCCCCCTCGGCTGGGGGCAGTATGGCCCAATGGCCAGAGTCACTATCAGCCCCCTCGGCTGGGGGCAGTATGGCCCAATGGCCAGAGTCACTATCAGCCCCCTCGGCTGGGGCAGTATGGCCCAATGGCCAGAGTCAATATCAGCTCCCTCGGCTGGGGCAGTGCGGCCCAATGGCCAGAGTCAATATCAGCTCCCTCGGCTGGGGCAGTGCGGCCCAATGGCCAGAGTCAATATCAGCTCCCTCGGCTGGGGCAGTGCGGCCCAATGGCCAGAGTCTATCAGAACCCCCCTTCCCTGGGGCAGTGTGGACTAACGGCCAAAGTCAATAGCAATCCCCTTGCACTAGGGCAGTGTGGCCTAACGGCCAGAGTCAGTGACAATCCCCCTTCACTGGGGTAGTGTGGCCTAGCGGCCTGCGCCTGACCCCCACTCAGCGGGGAGGTCCTACTGCAACACGCTGAGTGTCTTCGGGTGGGCAATACCACTCCCTCACTATCCTGGGGTCAGTTCCTACCTGGTCCATCGACAGGGTCCCTTGGCGGGTTGCTGATCCCCCGTATGTGGCTAGGTCCGTCGCCCCCTCAGGCAGGTGGTGGTTTAAGGCTCCTGACTGGCTGTGGTCGGCATCAGACTCTAGGGCAGGGTCCTGCCATGGCTCCAGCTCCGGCTCCTGGTGTGGCTGGGGCTGGTCCTCCGCTGGAGCTCGGCCGGCACGTCCTCCTCCTACGGCAGCCATCCCAGACTGAGCTGTGCTCCCTTGCTTTATACTGCCTGAGCATTTGGAGCATGCCCAGTGCAGCGGGGGCGGGACTTCCGCTGCTAGCACTTCCGGCCAGGGGCAGCCCTGGCCCGTGCGGGGCCGGTCCGCCCCGTCACACCCCCGTAGTATAGACATGGACTACAGCTAGATCATTCAGATCAAAATGAAGTGGAAATATTTAACAGGGACAGCTCACTAAGGTTGTGCGGGAGTCTCGCTCATGCAAAATCTTTAAATCAGGATTGAAGGTCTCTTTCTAAAAGATCCCTCTTAGCACAAACAGAAGTTATGGGCTTGATGCAGGAGTCCTTGGGAGAGGTTCTCTGGTCTGTATTATGCAGGAACTCAGATTGGCTGGTCAGAATGGTCATTTGGGCCCTGAAACCTACAAATCTACAGTTAAAGGTCTCAACCATGCTTGCTTATGATAAGCAATTGCAAGAACTAGGACTAGAAATGAAAACCCCGGAGTGATGGTTATACCGACCTAACCCACTGTGTAGACAGAGCTACGTCAACAGGAAAGCTTCTCTCATTGACAAATCTATCCCCCTTGCAGAGGTGGACTAACTACACCAATGGGAGAAGCTCTCCCATCCGCAAAGGAGTGTCTTCATTTAAGTATTACAGTGGTGCACCTCCAAAGCAGCATTTTAAGTGTAGACCTGCCCTGAGTGTAGAGAGTCTGGGCACAAGGATAATGTCACACATGCAATGTTACTGGGAGTCACTAGATGACACTAATACAGATGGTCCAGTAAATGATATTAGCTCACCCACCTTAACTCTCTCTCTAAAGAATGTCTCTCTATGTTGGTGAGAGAAACAAGCTCTTGAGCTACACAGCTCTTCGTCAGGTCTGGGAAAGGTACTCAGTGGCACAGCTAAATGCAAGGTCAAACTGATAGTACACATAGTCTAAGGGACCATTCCAGATGAAGTGACCCGTTAACATCCCTGCAGTCATCGGTTAGTGGGTTACAGATTGTTGTAATAAGCCACAAGTCTTTTTTTAAGACCATGATTGTTAGCATCTAGCAGAGCCGTGAATTTAAGCTCCCAGGCTCGTCTTTTGAGAGTGTCATGCAGGTTTCCTTTGAGGATGAGGACTGATCAGTCAGATACAGTGATCACTTTGTGAAGAGTGTTCACCCACAGGTGACAGGGTGTTTTTGGCTTTTAAGATTTTTCCCGTGTGGTGTTCATTTGAGAGTGTAATGGTTTCACCCATTGGTTTCACCCACATCGTTGTTATTGGGATATTTGGTGCACTGGGGGAGTGAGGTGCACATATTGTGGTAGACATGTTTAGGACCCATGAATCTTGAACGCTGCATTGTGGGTGGTGTTGAGCATTGTAGCAGTGGAGATATGTCTGCAGATTTTGCATCTGTTGTTCTGTCAGCGTCTGGTCCTGCTTTGAGTTGCTGAGTCCTGGTCTGTGGAAAGCTTGGGCAGGGGGTGGGAGTTTTTTGAATGCCAGAAAAGGAGGTTCAGAAAAGATTTCCTTCAGGATGGGGTCACCATCCAATATGGGTGGTAGTTGTTTGATGAAACCCCGTATGTGTTCCAGCGTGGCTGGTAGATGACAATGGGTGTGCAACTGGAGGGGTTTTTATTTCTGTATTGAAGCAGATTCTTTCTGGATATTGGGGTGTCCCTTCCATGATGCTATCTACTTCTCTGACGAGGTGTCCTTGTTTGACGAAGGCAGTTTTGAGTGTGTTAAGGTTTATATTCCGGACTTTCTCCTCGGAGCATGTTCTGTGGTATCTGAATGCCTGGCTGTAGATCACAGATTTCTTAGTGTGTTTGGGATGGTTAGGAGTGGCAAGCTGCATATTTCTGGTACAAAGCTGTCTATAGGGTTCCATTGCTGCAGCTGATAGTGGCATATTGGTGACAACATAGATCACCTCAAAGAAGAATTTTTGGACAAATGCTCCATAAAACCACCAGAGACAGAGACATTCTTATTCTCTGGACAGGTGACTTAAACTCCCTCAGAGATTTCCACCACAATTTCAACAGCTACCACTTGTCCATAAAACTCTCTGGTACACTCCAACACTCACATCATCTTCCTTTTGCCAGTACAGGAAGATTGTAAGAACTCCACCTCTATGCCATGACTCTTCTGGCAAAAGTTTCTAATGTAGCTCTGGCCTAAATGTATGGGTCATGTCAATTATTTACAAATGTTCAAGTTAGTTCATTCCCTAATTTGCTCAAAATGTCACAGATGGAATTGCACAAAACTGTCCAGCCCGATTTTTCAAAGATGCCTGTCACCGTGGTATCTGGCTTTCCTTGCACTCACACTGGAGCCAAGCACCTCATGCTTCCTGCTGCATACCATGCAACAACCCCAGAAGTCCAGATGATGGGGTATCATTCCAGCCCAGGTGCTGGCTAGAACTGTATGTGTCCGGCTGTGCCCATTCTCAGTGACTTCACGGGGGATCACACAGCACAGTCAGCATGGACATGAGTGTGCAGGCAGGGGAGAGGAGAGCAGGGCTCTGTCACATGCATGGGGGCTGCTTCACTCCTTACGAACTTGCCTTCTCCGCTGGCATTTTTCAAGGACAGCAACACTCCCATTACAGGGAACGGAGAGTGGGCCGGGGACAATCCTGGGAAACACCAAGCTAGGTCAGACCAGGAAGTGCCTATCAGGTTTTTGAACCCCACTAAGTCCTTGGCCCTGAGGTTATCTTGCGGCAGTGAGTTCCATGCATTATGTTTTAAGTGAAAAAGTTTTTCCTCCTCACATTCCAATCTGCTGCCCCTTGTTCTTCCATTACCAGAGCCCGACGAGTCACGTCCCTCCCCTGCTGTAGGCCATACACACAACTCTTCTGGGTCCCTTCTGATCACGGAGGTAGTCGGGTGAGAGCAGGGTCAGGAAAGCAGCAGAGATGTTCCCTGGAGCATGAGAGGCAACCTGCTCTTACTAGCAAGGAAGCTGTAAGTCACCAGCATTTCAGAAGAAGTGAGAACAGCCTGGAAACAGCAGCTTAGAAAGAAAATGTCTCTTCCCGGAGAATCGTAAACCTGCTGCCACAGTGTTCTAATGACAGCATCCTAGTGGAGTACAAAGCCGGGCTCTCCCCTCTGGGTTGGCCTGGTCTGCAGGATTTCCATGAGCCCCCAGTTTAAGGCCTGGTCTACACTTAAAACTTAGGTGTATATAGTGCTGGGGGGTGGAAGGGCTGGGGGGTGGAAGGGCTGAAAAATCCCCTCCCATCAGACACTATAGGTAAGTCAACCTAACCTCCAGTGGAGAGGCAGCTGGTCATTGGAGAATACTTCTGTCAACCTAGCTACCATTGCTTGGGGAGGTGGCGTTCCTACAGCAATGCAGAAACCTCTTCAGTTGCTATAGGCGGCATCTACACTATGGGGTTATGCCAGCCTAGCTATGGTGCTGAAGCTATATACTGCATGGCATAGCTATGGCCCAAGGTGGCATCTCAGTGCTGGGGACAAGTGTTCCTAGATGGGCAGTGCCCTGAGTTCTCAGCATCCTCTAGCCCCGGGTGCCCTTTGCAGCCTTGTTGCGGTGCCTGTGCAGGCAGGAGACATGAGAGAAAGGACATTAGTACACATCCCATTCTCAGGCTCTCGCCACACGCTCCGCTCCACAGTCAACGGGGTTTAATTTGCACAGGACGCTGCTCCTGCTTGGGCTGGAGAACGCTCCGTGCAATCCAGAGACTGAACGGAGGGCTGGGTGGCCTGTGCATTCAGCTGGATGACATTAAGCTGCAATTCCTTCATTAAATGCCATGGATCCTCCAGAGAGAAATTCTGTCACACGGAGAAGAGTCAATTACCTGGCACTTGGATGAGCCAGTCAGTCGGAACGGGGAAGCAGCACACAACTAAATTCCCATTAATTTGATCCCTAGTGACCTTGCCCGTTATCCTGCCCTGCAGCAGGCAGGCCAGGGGGTGCCGTTACGAAGTTTTAGACCCTGCTGATGGGGAGCCTGGCATGTCAGATACCAGTGCCAGGACGCCTCTCCCTCACCATCTGCCAACCCACTCCTAGGGTTCTCTGCTTCCCTGTGTCCTTCCTCCCCATAGCGACTCCCCGTGAATGTCTGGAACTTCCCAGACTGGTTCACCAGCCTCTCAGGCATGCGTTACCCAAGACTGTGCCAACAGCCCACTCCTCCATATGGTCACCTCGAGGGACGTCTCCCCCAGATGCCCCTTCCTCAGATGGCCCTCTGTGGAGAAGCCCTTTCCTAGTCAGTCACCTCCTGAGGAGTCTGTTCCAGACCCCCACGTCCTTTACGCTGCCCACCCTGCGGAGCCCTGCCCTTGCAGCCTTGAGATCCTGGGGCCCAGGGCACACCTGGCCATTGATTCCAATGGCAGACGTGCCCCAAACAAGCCAGCACTGGGGTTTACAGTGAGCAAAACCTTTGAATACTCCGCGGTTCTGCGCCTCAGCCTAGTCAGATGTGGGCTGTTTCCCCTGCATAGGCATAGAAATTAAGGTAAAAAACCTCTCTCAGAGCTCAGTGTTTCTGCTGTCAGGAACGGGGGAAGATTCAGGCCAGGGCTTATTAGGCCAGATGATCAGCTAGAGTATGTGAATGCAGCTCTGTTGCCTTGAATGGAGCAAGGTTGACTGGACACCACCTGAGAACTACAGCACAGCTGTCAACAGCCCAGAAACCAGAGTGCAGTAGGGAGTGACCTACAGCAGGGGGGCCTGGAATCTCACTTCCGCCCAGTCCAGTGGTCAGGATGCTTGGAGGGTCTCACAAGAGCTTCTGGGATAAGCAGAGCTGTGAGACATCTGGCCTCTCAAGCCACCTCTGGCACTGCTGTTAGAATTAATTAGTCTCCCGGGCCACTTGACATTTACTCAGCAGCAACAGTCGAATGGAAGGAGGTGGGAGGGGGTTTACTCCTCAGAAGCAGACAAGGCACTTGAAAGACAAGCCAGTCCAGACATTTTCCAAGTGCAGACTATTCCACGAGCTACAGGGAAAGACAGCTTTGGAAACAGGCATGTGACTGCAAAGGGCAAAATCCAAAAACTGCAGGATCGGTGGGGAGGGGAGGCTCATATTTTTAACAAAAAGTTAATTTCTCACAGAAAGGAGAAACCTATTTTTAAAAACATCATTTAATCCAGGGCCCAGTTTTCTGTTGGAAAAACAGTTTTGACAGAATTTTTAACTGGCCCTAGTTCCAACAGTTAATTAAACTCACTGTTAAAAATATGCACCTCGTTCCTAGCCCAGATTTGTCTAGCTTCAGCTGGCAGCTTTTGGGTCTTGTTACACCTAGGTCTGCTGTATTAAAGCATCCTCCGCTCTCAGAAATCTCCTCCTTATGTACGAACGTATAAACGTGATGAAGTCACCTCTTAGTCTCCTGGGTCTAAATCATCTGAGCTTCTTCAGTCGTCCACTGTGCAGCCGGATTTCCAGCCCTTGAACCCTTCTAGTAGCTCTTTTCTGAATCCTTTCTTTTTTGAAGAGTGGACACAGTGTTCCTGTAATGGCCTCACCAATGCTGTATACACTGGTAATAGCACCTCCCTACGCCTGCTGGATATTCCTCTGCTTGAACGTCCAAATATCCATTATGGCATAGCCGTCACATGGCCCCGGGAGCTCCTGTTCAGCTGGTTTCCACCATGGTTCTTCTCAGAGTCGCTGCGTCCCAGGATACATTCTTCCATCCTGGAAGTGTGACCTGCATTCTTTGTTCCTAGATGTGTGACCTTGCACTGACATGTATTGAACATGCCTGTTGGTTAAATGAGTTCACCTGACCAAGCAATCCAGACAGCTCTGTACAACGGTCATTTCCCCATCATTATTCCCACTTCACCACTTTGTGTCATCTGCAGGGTTTACCAGGAGTGATTGCACAATTTCTTCCAGATTGTTGGTAAAGATGTTGAATAGCGCTGGGGCTGGAGGCCTGCTCTAACGAGCCAGATGTACACTAATTATTTAGCCCTTGACAGCCAAAAATGCGTTGGGTGTCATCCAGCTACCCAGTGCTCACAGGCTGACTAACACATGATGCAACAAAGGGGAGACAGCTCGGCAGGGTGGAGCTGCGGGAGAAAGATGGATGCAGCACCAGAGTCCTGGTCATCAGCAAAGGCACCTGCCTGGCTGGGGGAGAGGGATGGGATTCCAGCCTATATTATATATGTACAGCAGCTCTGGCCTGGATGTCTTCCCTCCTCCGGGCAGCATGTCCAGGGGGGCCTGGAGATGACTGGGATGTGAGGAAAGTGGGAGAGGAAGAAGTCCTCTTGCACTATTTCTGTCTTGGCAGGAAATAGGAAACCCAGATTTCCAAAGCGAAAGAGGTTCAGATAGCTCACGCAGTAAGGGCCAGGACTGCTGGTACTCTCCAGCTACTTGGAGGCCTCTCTAGTGACACTGGCATTAGAAAAGGTTCAGAGAAAGGCAACTAAAATGATTCAGGATTTGGAACAGATCCCATATGAGGAGAGATTAGAGAGGCTAGGACTTTTCAGGCTGACTAACACATGATGGCTAGGTCAACCTAAGATATGCAACTTCAGCATTGTGACTAGCGTAGCTGAAGTCGATGTATCTTAGGTTGACTTACCTGCTGTTCTCACAGCAGCAGCGGTCAACAGCGGGCTCCCCCGTTAACTCTGCCTTGCGCTTTTTGGTGAGCTGGAGTTCCGGCGTCGACCAGTGTCTTGACGTGACGCGATAAATTGATCCCCAGTAGATCAATCTCTACCCGCCGACCCAGCCAGTAGTGTAGACATGGCCTAAGGAAAAGTTACTTACTTGTTCCCATAATATAAGAATTAGGGGCCACCAAATGTTTGTCAGAGGGGGGTGATGGATGGCAGGAGAGGTTTCACTTGATCATTGCCTGCTAGGTTCACTCACTCCAGGGCGCCTGACATTGGCCACTGTCAGCAGACAGGATACTGGGGTGGATGAACCTTTGATCTGCCCTAGTACGGCCATTCTTGTGTTCTTACATTATGTTCTTAACATGAATAGCTGGCTGCATTGCAGCCCTAGAGTGCCACAATGAACTGAAGAGTCTAGCCAAAGGCTAGTCTGAGCCCAAAGTCTGAAGCAGATGAATAATTGCTAATGATGACGTTATTGATTCTTGGAAAGACATGGCCAGCCAGTGACAAACATCCTCAGGAGTCGATTCAACACTTGTGTCAGGAGCATGCATACTCAGTATGATATCTAGCATGTGTACTTGGTATGTGTACTCAGTATGAAATATAGCATGTATACTTGGCATGTATACTCAGTATGATATATAGCATCGCTATTAGCATTGCCCTATGCTGCAGCCACTGGAAAGACACACAGTGCCAGTCTTGCCAGATCAAAGAGTGAAGGAAAGAGTTTTAACTATCACCCTTCCAAATCCATTAAAGGCAGGATAAGATTCTAATGAATCAGCAGCCCGGACAATGCTCTGGACAAGCGGCTTGCTGTAAGTGGTGCGGGAATGAGTAAGAAGAATCATAGAAAAGGTGATGGGGAAATTAAAAGTTAAGCGTTGAATTTCTTCTGAGAAAATACTGAGGCCAAGTGGAGGATTTAGTGGGGTTCTGCAGGGTCAGAGCCCCCTCCCCCCCCCCCCCCCCCCGCAGCCTTCTCTCACAGCCCAATCTTGGCCAGTTCTGGTCAGCATGTGCCTGGAAGACCTCCAGGGAAAAGCCAAGAATTGCAGGAAATAGTGTTGATGGGCACCGTTCCTGGTGAGTAAATAGTTAACCAATGCTTCAGCATGGTGCTAAGGACTGCTGTCTGTCCTAAGAGACATGCTTAAGGTCAGAGATCCCATAGCACTTGTCACTGGGGCAGGGGTGTTAGCTCCAGCATCCTGGCCAGATTCCACTTTGGGATGTTGCTTTCTCCCGCCATACGTTCCCCGGCTATATCTGCACGGATACAGCGCTCGGATTCCCCTCCCGGCCGGAGCTGCTGTGCAGTGCTGCTGTGCAGTGTTAACTGGCACAGCTGCTGCACTGCATCCCAGAGGTGGCTGTATCTCAGAGGAGGAGTGCATGTATCTATCCTGTGATCTGCGTCCCCTTTGAGCCCAACAGGTACAGAGAACAGGCAGCAGTGTCTGCTAAGAGGGAGCACGTGTCCAGAGTACAGTGTGAGGGCTCCTGCCCCAGGCCAGGGTTAGCACCTCACCCGCCTGGGCCTCCCCACAACCTCCCAGATACATGCTGGTACACCAGTGCAGACGGGAGCCTGTATTATACAGGAACAGCAGCCTTTCCAGCTCAGGCCGGTTGCCCTAGTCCTCGCACCGAGAATATTTCCCATAAGTGGCCGGTTTTCCCTCTGCTCATCCCCGAGTGCTCCTTCCTTTCCCGCCGTGTGGCTCTGGGAACAGAGGTGCAGGACTCTGCTGCTCCTCATTAGCAAGCCAGGGCCGCGCTTTGCTTGGGCAAGGCACATGCTGATTAGCCGATGGCTGCGGCCTCGTCGGAGAGCTGTTATGTATTTATGGAAATAGGGGATACTGCAGGCGGGGCACAGATATGGCAGCCAGTGTTCGCCTCAGCGCGGAAGCGTAAACGCCTCTGGCTTTGCTTCTGGCCCCTCAGCCTGATGCCACCTGACCCCTGATTGCTTGTGACAGGCTGAACGTATCGGCTGGCTGGATTGTGCAGTGTGCACTCCCCGCCCACACAACAGAGGATGTGGGAGAGTGACCCCTGCCCTCATCTTGCACTAAAACTTCCCTAGAAGTAGGCTATGCTTCCCCTCACACTGACACCCTGCCTAGTCACTATGCGTCCGCTCAGTGCAGCCCCTACCCCGGCAGAGAACCATCCCAGTCCTGAGCCAGCCACACAACTGGGACCCAATATCCTGAGGTCCCATAGGGCCAGCCCCTGAGCAGCAGTTATATGTATAGCTGCAGCAGGGCCGGCACAAGCACTAGGCGACCTAGGTGGTCACCTAGGGTAGCAGGATTTGCGGGGCGGCTTTTTGCTGCCCTCAGTGGCATTTCGGTGGCAGCTCCTCCGGCAAACCATGGAGGGGCAGCCCGGGCGGGAGTCAACAGTGCGGCAGTCAGGCATCCTTCGGCAGCGCTTCTGCAGGAAGTCCGCCTGTCCCGCCGGCTTCGGTGGCATTTATAGTAATTATTAATTATTATAATAATAATTTATTCAAAAATAAAACAATAAAATAAAATAAAACAATATAAAACTTTGGAGCCTACAAGTCCATTCAGTCCATTTCTTGTTCAGCCAGTCTCTCAGACAAACGAGGTTGTTTACATTGGCAGGAGATAAAGCTGCCCACTTCTTATTTACAATGTCACCTGAAAGTGAGAACAGGCATTCACATGGCACTGTTGTAGCTGGCGTCGCAAGATATTTACGTGCCAGATGCACTAAAGATTCATATGTCCCTTCATCTTCACCCACCATTCCAGAGGAAATGCATTCATGCTGATGATGGGTTCTGCTCAATAACAATCCAAAGCAGTGTAGACCGACACATGTTCACTTTCATCATCTCAGTCAGATGCCATCAGCAGAAGGTTGATTTTCTTTTTTGGTGGTTCAGTCTGTAACAGTGGAGCTCCGGTATAACGTGCCCCACAATAACACAAATTCGGTTATAGCGTGATCATACCATGGCTCCCTGGATATGTCCCTATGTCCTGGCACTTGGCGGTGGCTTCTCTCCCCTGCTGGGCAGCGCGGAGAGAAGCCATGGCCTGCACCTGCCAGGGACAAAAAACTCCGGGACTGCAGGTGCGGGCGCCGCTGTCCTCTGTCCCCGGCAGGGGAAACCCTGCTATAAGACGACCCCACTTCTAGCACGATGGGATTTTTTGGATCCCAACTGTCAAGTTATAGCAGAGCTCCACTGTAGTTTCCGCATCAGAGTGTTTCTCTTTGAAGACTTCTGAAAGCATGCTCCACACCTCATCCCTCTCAGATTTTGGAAGGCACTTCAGATTCTTAAACCTTGGATCGAGTGCTGTAGCTACCTTTAGAAATCTCACACTGGTACCTTCTTTGCATTTTGTCAAATCTGCTGTGAAATGTTCTTAAAATGAACAATATGTGCTGGATATGACCCAAGACTGCTATAATACGAAATAAATATATGGCAGGAGAAATATTATTCTCCCCCGTATTATGGCAGGAGACATATTATTCTCCCTCAAGGAGTTCAGTCAAAATGTAATTAACACATTATTTTTTTAACAAGCGTCATCAGCATGGAAGCATGTCTTCTGGAATGCTAGCCAAAGCATGAAGGGGCATACGGATGTTTAGCGCATCTGGCACATAAATACCTTATAACGCCAGCTACAAAAGCCCCAGGCAAACGCCTCTCTCACTTTCAGGTGAGATTGTAAATAAGAAGCGGACAGCATTATCTCCTGCCAATGTAAACAAACTTGTTTGTCTTAGCAATTTGCTGAATAAGAAGTAGGACTGGGTGGACTTGTTGGCTCTAAAATTTTACATTGATTTGATTTTGAGTGCAGTTATGTAACAAAAAAAATCTACATTTGTAAGTTGCACTTTCATGATAAAGAGGTAGCACTACAGTATTTGGATGAGGTGAACTGAAAAATATGATTATTTTGTTTATCATTTTTACAGTACAAATATTTGTAATAATATAAAGTGAGCACTGTACACTTTGTATTCTATATTGTAATTTAAATCAATATATTTGAAAATGTAGAAAAACATTCAAAAATATTAAATACATTTCAATTGTCATTCTATTGTTTAACAGTGCGATTAAAACTGTGATTAACTGTGATTACTTATCTATCTATCTATCTATGTAACACTGGTGACTCTCCAGCTCTTAGGTATGGTAGCTAGTTGGAATGACAGATTACATATTTCTGCTAGCAGATCAGCCACTTACTTCATTCTTATATCCTTTCAAGATTGCCGGATACCCACCATACAGTTAGGGTGACTTGTTGCTATTCAATTTATCATTTTTGTGCCAACACTTCCTCTTTGATAACTGAATTTCTGGAAGTGCCCCTTTGTCACCTGGGGGGAAAATAGTTCTGAGGTAAGTATCTCCCCAACATTTCTGGGATACAAAAGAACTGTTTGGCTTTTTTCCAATTTATCATCCTTAAAGCCTCCATTATCCCCTGCAGCTCCAGCAGACCAACCAGTTCTCTTGCAGTCTTCCTGCTTCTGATAGACTTAAATAATTGATCTTCAGTTGTTTCTGTCTTTGACTATTTGATCTTCAGATTCCTGCTTATCCCCCGACTTCCATCTGCCATAGTTTATACTCCTTTCTATTGGTTTCACTTGGACTGGGCTTCCATTTTCTTAGCCACTTCAATCACTTAAGTAATATCTTCTATCTAGCTTTCTAAGCCCCCATTACCATAGTATCTTTAATGTGTTTAATGGCTTGTACCCTGCCATTTAGCTCTACCGGGGGTGGAGTGGGTTTCTAACCTTCCTTTTCAGCATTGATCCTGTATCATTACAGGGGATGCCCCGTTTCTGAAAGAAGTAGGATTTCAAAATGAAATCAGTAGAATATAGCTTAGTCCTAGAAATGAGGGGCTGGGTTGTGTGGAGCTCTGTACCATTACTAATAGCCCGGCTCATGTGACATGCTAACGATGCTACCCTGCTCTGACACTATGCTTTCAGAGAGTCCTCACCAAAGGGAGGAGAATGTCCTGACAATGGTAACAGAGCTCAGGCCAGTCTTAAAAACCTGTCTGCCATGAACAGAACTCTTTCACGGCTGGTGCAAACATCTGACATTAGCCCAGCAAGATGGGACTTCTTAGGAGCCTGTAAACACTTAATTTACTTCTTGAGTCCTCTGCTTCTTGTGAAGAGAATTCTATTTCCCATACTAAGGGCTTCCTTATCCATGGATCTCTGCTACATTTGTGACACCATCTGTCTTTAGCTATATTCCTGCCTCTTGCTCCTCCATTTTTCTGTTTCTCCTCCATCTTGGCTATTCCCCTAACCAGCCCTGTGGCAATCCGCTGCCCTGCCTCACCTGCCAATGATATTCCATCTTCCAGCATACCTGCAGAAAGGTTTCTGATTATTTTACTCAGAAAAATAATCAGCTCTAATTGATGACAGTGACATCTATAACAGCGGCAGTGTTATAGATTCATAGACTATAAGGCCCAAAGGAACCACTGTGATTATTTAGTCTGACCTCCAGTATAACACCGGACCTGGAACTTCCCTGAATTAATTCCTGTTGAGTTAGAGCATATCTTTCACAAAAAACATCCAGTCTTGATCTAAAAATTTCCAGTGATGGAGAATTCGCCACCACCTTGAGTAAGTTGTTCCAGTGATGGAGAATTCACAACCGCCTTGGGTAAGTTGTTCCAGTGGTCCATTTTTCTGTTAAAAATTTGAACCTTTTTTCTAGGAATTTGTCTAGGTTCCGCGTCTAGCCATTGGAACACTTTATACCTTTCTGCTAGATGGAAGAGTCCATGTAGGTAGTTATAGCTGTGCTCAAGTGAGTGCTTAACTTTCTCTTTGTTAAGCTGAACAGCTTGAGCTCCTCAAATCTCTCACTATAAGGCATGTTTTCCAATCCCTTTAGTCATTCTTGTTGCTCTTCTCTGAACCCTCCTCAATTTATTAACATCCTTTTTGAACTGTGGACCTCAGGACTGGATGCAGTATTCCAGCAGTGGTTGCACCAGTCCAAGTACAGAGCTAAAATAACTTTCCTACTTGATATTCCCCTGTTTATGCATCCAAGCATCACATTACCTCTTTTACCCATAGCATCACACTGAGCACTCATGTTCAGCTGATTATCTACCATGATCTCCAAATATGTTTTAGCTGCTGCTTCACAAGATAGAGTCCCCCACCACATAAGTATGGCCTACATTTGTTGTTAATAGATGTATGCCCTTACATTTGGCCATATTAAAATGCATATTATTTGCTTGCACTCAGTTTACAGAGCAATCTGGATTGTTTGGTATCAGTGATCTGGTATCAGAACCCTCTTAATTAATTACCACTTCTCCAAATGTAGGAAAATCCACCGCTTTATCACTGATGATTTTATGTTTTCTTCTAGGTCATTGGGATTAGGTTAGTTGCCTTCACAGCAGAGTCGACCTCATACCCCTCACCAACATCGGGCACCCACTCCTCAGAAGGTCCTTTTCCTGGGCCTCTGCTTCAGTTGAAGTTAGTTCAGCAGGGGCTCCTTGAGGGCTTGGGTGGGGGAATTCTCACTATTATGGATCAGGTAAATATCTGTACCTGCTGCTGCCCATTGGTTCTGATCCCAGCCTCCACCGTGCAAGCTAGTTGTGAAGAGCTGGTTGTGCCATGGATGTGGAATTGGATTTCTGCACATGGGAGGATAGACAGGCCTCACATCAGGTCTATACAACAGGAACTGTTGTTTATGGCCCATTCAAATACTCTCCCTTCAAGGAATCTCTACATCATGGACTCATGCCCCCTAGGTTTTCGGGTCCCCCCTAAGGCTCTCTTCCTTCACTGCTGCAGTCTCTTTCATGGCAGAACTATTCCGTCTCCAGTTATGGCCCTGAGCCAGTAGTAGCAATACTGAGGAGTTAACTAGCTTCTGCTACTACTTCCAGGCTCTGGTCCAAACCTACTGTTGTCTCAAGAGCCGGGTCTGGGCCAAGCCTGGGATGGTCTCAAGAACTGGATCAGTGACGAGGCCTGGCCCCGTGAGGGGCTCTGAGGCAGGGACAAGGCCGGGCCCCATGAGGGTACATCTACACAGCTCATGGCAGCAAACCTCCCAGCCTGGGTTGACAGACTTGGGGTAGCAGGGCTCACACTAGCACTCTAAATATAGCTGTGGAGACAACACTCTGAAGCTGAGACGTGGGTGTGGAGTCCATCCCTCGGCCTAGGTTTCAGAGCCTCAGTTTTGGCCCAAGCTGCAATTTCAAAGCACCATCTACACAGCTATTTTTAGAGCTAGTGTGGGCCCTGCAAGTCTGAATCTGTCGCCCCGGCTGGGCGACTTGCTGCAGCGGGTTGTGTAGATGAATCCTGAGAGGCTCTGAGGTAGGGAGTGGGCCGAGCCCACAGAAGGCTCTGAGGCAGGATATAGGGCTGTGCTGGGGACTACTCTTTCCTCTTTGTGTTCTCTTGAATGAGCAGTTCAGTGTAAACATCTCAGTGGAGCTCTTTGAAATGAAAATAAAACTGATAAAAGTCTTGCAAATCACCCGCCCTCAGCCCTGCTGCTGACCTGGGAAGTCTCTGTTTCTGCTGCTTCGCAGCTCCAAGTGGCAGAGTTATAAATACATTATGTATGCTGGTGTCCATCAGCCAGAGCCTTTTGTTGGCGCTGAATATGTCATGGCCAACAAAAGTAGACTGGATTAGCCACAGTGGATTAAAAGATTTTCTTCTTAGAGTTTACCTAATAATATAACAATTGACATAGAAGGGTCCTTTGAAACCTACACGACTCTGTTATTTTACCATCTGTGAGTTTGCTTTCCATTAGCGTGCGAATATGATGGAGAGGCTGTTTCTGGTGGTGCTTACGCTGGGGTAACACTGTCTTTTGCTCGATTTCCTACTCACAACAAAAATAAACACATATGTAAGGAGGAGCAGCAGTAACCGAGAGTAGCTGAACTCCTCCCTTTGCTGATGTCCCTGCCGCCCCTAGCCCAGAGGGCTCTGGGATGCTACAACTTTGGGAGGAAAAAGAAACCCAAAGTAGGCTCAACCTCTGAAGAAAGCATCCATCAGCCCCTGACAAAAGCAATGAACTGCCGAGCTATTCAAGGTGTCCTGGGAGGTTCTATCTGAAATACGCTCATTTATTAAGAACAAATTTGGAATCCCAGCTACTTAGTTTCTGAACTCTCTTTCTCCCCACCGCCACAAGCTGATGGAGTTTGTTTGTCCCCGTTCCAGCCATTCAGCTATGGTTGCGTAATTATCTGCCTCCATCCCTGACTGACATCACATTTGCAGTATCCATTGCAAGATGGGTCACACAGCAGCAGCCGCGACACTCGGGAACATGGAGGGCAGCAGCAGCAGGGGAGGAGAGCTCCCCCCGCCATCCTGCGGCTCAGTTCCTTACACTCAGCCCCCTCCTCTAGCCATCACCACAGCAAACACACACAACTGTGTCCTGGCTCTTTGGCTTTGATCTCATAAAGGGACTCCATTTACAAGTCATTAATAGCAGCCTTTGGAAATATCCATCCTCAGAAGTCTTGAGTAATGAGATTTGGAGACGATGATCAATTTAGGAGCCGCTCTCTTTCTGTCTTTTTGCAAACACACTTTTTAAGCCGCCCTGACTTGCGATGAATTGTCGCATCATCCAAGACCTGGCGGGGGAGGGGGCCATGTGGGCGGCAGGAATATGGGTTGAGGCTCTCTCAGTGAGAGCCCAGCTGGGGGCCTTTGATGAGGCTGCTTTGAGAAATTTGATTTGAAAGGCCTACGATAACAATTTTGGGAGAATAGTTGAGCGTTTTTCCATACAGCTCTCTTTGTCTCTCCTCTGATAGGGGTTTTATTGTTGGTTTCAGGGGTGGGGGTGAGAGAGTCGGTGGTGGCCGAGGGTGGGGTGGGGCGGCGGAGGGGGCTGCGGTGAAGGAGAACAATAAATGGAGATATAGGGAGAGCTGTATTTTCTCACCTGCCTCCCCTGCTGCGTTTCCTTCCTGCTGGGTTTTCGCAGTCCGCCATGACAGGAGAAGCCGCCCTGTTTGCTGTCCGGAGCACTTTCCAACACTCTTAAACCTATTTCCCTTTCTTGGTAACTGTGTGGCTGGAAGATGGGAATCTTTACTTTATATTGCAGCTTTGGCTCCTCAACCTGATTGGCTGAGGCCAGGACCAAATGATGGTCCTTCGAATCCTATTGTAACTATGGCAACCAGCCCCTTTAGGCACCACTGATTTACTTATAATTGCTGGGTAAACAGTGGAGACAGACCACTTTCATCCCACACAGAAAGATTCCCTTCCCTTTCTTTTTAGGATGGGGCATTAAAAAACAGGGACACTTAAGCAAACTCTCTCAACACTGCTGAAATAAGCCGTTGTTTCTCCCCCAGCCAGCCAGCTTTCCGTTGCTGCATCTGACCCTGACTGCACAATGACTTGATCCTGGGGCTTTCTGCACCACCCTCCAGACCTCGTCACCCTCCTCCTCCAAAGAGGCTTTGGCTCAGGGCTGGGGAAAACACAGCATGTGTTTCTACACCGCAGCTGGGGGGTGCAATTCCCAGGGTGGACAGAGAGGTTTGTGCTAGCTCGGCTCAAGGTTATGCACTGATAGCAGCAGTGTGGATGCTGCGGCACAGGCAGGGGCTTGGTTAGCTGCCCAAGCTCTGACGAGGAGTCAGGAGGGCTTGGATGTCAGTGGCTAGCCTGAGCTGCTGCCCATGTCACACGTCCACTCTGCTATTTTTGGCACTCTAGCTCCAGCTGTGGTAGCATGAAACCGGGCAGGAAAATTGCACCTCCCACCAGCAGCATAGACATCTCCCATCTACCCAGACCAGGAATCACACCTCCCACCGGCAGCATAGACATCTCCCATCTACCCAGACCAGGAATCACACCTCCCACCGGCAGCATAGACATCTCCCATCTACCCAGACCAGGAATCACACCTCCCACCGGCAGCATAGACATCTCCCATCTACCCAGACCAGGAATCGCTCTCTTTCTTAGAAACCTCAGCTGCTTGCATTGAAGTCCGGAGCTGGGCACAGTGGTGCTATGTGAGCCTGGGTCTCACGGCTGAGGAAGGGAATTTGTTATGAAGGATGATTATCATCATCGATGTGATTGGCTAATGAAAGACCCAGTTCAAAATGACAGAATGATCGTGAGCCACCAATGTGACACAGCCATGAAAAAAAGACAAATGTGATCCCAGGATGTATCAGGCAAGGTATTTCCAGCAAGTGCCATGGCCCTGGTGAGACCTCTTCTGGAGTACTGCTTACAATTCTGGTCACTCAAGAGAGATGAATTCAAACTGCAACAATTGCAGAGAAGAGCTACTGTCCTAGGATGATCAGGGGACTGAAGAACCTATCTTATGAGAGGAGACTGGAAGAGCTTTGCTTGTTTAGTCTGGCAAAACGAAGGCAGAGAGGAGGGTAAAAGCCAAGGAGGGTGAAGAACTGTTTAAGCAAAAGGACAATGTTGGCACAAGAACAAATGGCTATTAACTGACCATAAGTAAACTGAAGCTGAGCATTAGAAGAAGGTTTCTAACCATCAGAAGAATGAGGTTCTGGAACAGACTCCCAGTGGAGGCATAGACTCTATCTAGTTTCAAGATGGAGGTTGATAAGTTCATGAACAGGATTCTATGATGGGGTGACCTGCTATAGCAGGGGATTGAGCTTGACATCCCAAATGGTCCCTGTGACGGGTTGGGATCACAGAAACCTCCTTAGAAGCTGCCACCCGACATGCCAAGCCTACTTCTGCCTCGGATTTCCTGCCCCTAAAGCTTAGGACCTCAGTACCCTGCCTGGTTTGAGTCAGACTCGCTAGCCTGCTGCAACACCAGACCCTGGTCTAAGCCACGTCCCCCAACAGCTATGGGCTTGCCTGGAAACAGGTTAGGAAGTGTTCCAGCCCTTGGCACTCAGATGCTCAATTCCCAGTGGGGTCCAAACCCTAAATAAATCTGTTTTGCCCTATATAAAGCTTATACAGGGCAAACTCATAGATTGTTCACCTATAGCAGGGGTGGGGAACCTTTTTTCTGCCAAGGGCCATTTGGACATTTATAATGTCATTCGCGGGTCGGTTCCCCCCCCCCCCCCCGAGGAAGCCCAGGCTGGCAATGGGAGTTGAGACCCCAGCTGGCAAGGGGCCAGCGGGGAAAACTCCAAAGCAGTGGCAGGCGGAGTGCTTAGCCCTGCACTGCTTTGGGGTTTCCCCGCTGGCCCCTTGCCAGCCGGGGTCCTGCTGCCTGCTCCAGTCAGCTGCCGCTATCAGCCTGAGTGTAGGGGGTGATCTTCCTTTACCCCCACCCAGCCTCCCCCCATCTAACCGCCTTTCCTCCCCCACCCCTGCCTGGCCCGGCCCATCCCACCGAACCTAACCTCCTCCCCCCTCCCACTCCCAACCCAGCCTCCCCCCCACCAAACCTCCTTCCCTCCCGCACCCACGCCTCGCCCACCCCATCCAGCCTAGTCTCCTGTCCCCCTCCCCGCCCGACCTCCCCCCCCACCGCCCCCTTGCCTGCCCCCCAGCCCAGGCTCCCCCCCCACTTCCCCTTGACCGTCGGCTCCCCACGGCTCCTCCTTACCCCGCCCGGCTAATGGTGGCCGCGTGGCACCGGCGGCTCCCCCAGGCGCTTCCCGGCCCCTTTGCCGAGCGCGGAGCCGCCCCCGCCTGGTGGCCCACACTCGTCCCTGGCCGGCGGCTCCCCGAGGCGCTTCCCGGCCCCTTCGCCGAGCGCGGAGCCGCCCCGGGCCGCCAGGCGGGGGCGGCTCCATGTTCGGCGAAGGGGCCGGGAAGCGCCTGGGGGAGCCGCCCCCGCGTGTCCCTGCCCAGCGGCTCCCCGAGGCACTTTCCGGCCTCTTGGCTGAGCGCGGAGCCGCCCCGGGCGGGGGAGGCTCCGCGCTCGGTTAAGAGGCCGGGAAGCGCCTCGGGGAGCCGCCGGCCAGGGACGCTCGCGGGGCGGATGGAATGCTTTGGCGGGGCGTATAAGGCCCGCGGGCCGAAGGTTCCCCACCCCTGCTCTATAGCAATGATAGAGAGATATGCCCAGCTGTTTCCCCCCCCCCCGGGTATCAACACGTAGTCCAGGTTAATTAATAAATAAAAAGTGATTTTAATAAAGACAGGACGTAGGATTTAAGTGGTTCCAAGTAATAACAGACAGAACAAAGTGAATTACCAAATAAAATAAAACAGAATATGCAGATCTAATACAGTAAAAAGCCTCACCCTCAGATGTTTCAGTGAATTTCTTCTTTCAGACCAATCTTCCTTTTAGTCTGGGTACAGCTATCACTTGCACACACACCCCTGCAGTCACTGTCCTCTGTTCCAGTTTCCTTCAGGTCTCCTTGGGGGGGGGAGGGGTGAAGAGGCTGTTCTTTGAGGCAGCTAAAGACAAAATGGAGGAGTCTTTCCAGGGTTTATATAGACTTTCTCTTGTGGGTGGAGACCCCTTCCTCCTTCTTATGCGGAGATCAGTTGTAGAATGTAGTTTCAGAGCCACATGTCTGAGCCAGACTTCCTTCATTACCAGCCAGGCCACGTTCCTGGGGAAGCTCGGGTGTGGACGGGCGTCTACAAAGTTAATTGTTAGCTTGACTAGTTCTTGACTGGGCATTTACTGAGAATAGTTTTTTTCTCAGACAGCTGCCCAGCTGCTTTCCAAAGTCTACTTACAACTGACCAAGCACATAGCCAATATTCATAACTTTGACTACAAAACTGACACATACGATGAACAGATCCAGAGGATCATTACCTTTACATAGATATGTTACATGGCATATGTAGCAAAACCATATTCCAGTTGTAGCATACATACATCTATAGGCACCCCTCCATAAAGCCTTATGGGGTAAACTGTCACAATCCCTTTCAGTCCTATGTTCCTATAAGACCCATGGACAAAAGTCAGATTAAGATGGCCAGGGGATCCTCCAACCCCCAGTGCTTCTGACTCTGTGGGTGATGTATCAGCGTTCAGACTCATCCCTGCTTGGTTCTTGCATAGAATTTCCTGCGTTTAATAAAGAGGAGAGGGTTTTAAATTTTCTTTAAAATGAAATATTTCTGGTTTTGACAAAAAACCACTTCTCACTTATGTTACCTTTGAATGAAGGGAAAAAAAAAAGGAAAAAAAAGGTTGATCAGTTCTACCGCAAGGTTGCAGACCTAGCAGTGGTGGTGACAGCCTGACAGTTACCCTGGTGACGTGGAGGCCTGGCTGTGGCAACCTCCCCCTCGACTTCTCAAAAGCCACCGGCCATGGAGCATTTGAAGCCATGCTCAGTCGTAGCTGTCCAACCAAGTGGAATGTCTCTGTGGCCAGTGGCCATTAATCAACATTTCATCAACGTGCCCAGGCAAGGATGGTTCTGGAGTCTAATAATAAGAATTTCTGCTGATCTCCCCAGAAAGCCCCAGCACTCACCCATCCCCAGATAACACTGAAGCATTCAGGGAGGCCAGACACATGAGCAGAGATTGCCAGGCAGGCTCAGGAATGGCCAGTGTTTTCAGGAGGGATCAGGAACAGCCTGACTAGGGCCGGAGGAGGATGAAATGCTCTGCCTGGCAATGCAGAGGTGAGAACACTCAGCTGGGCATACAACACCCCACAAAAGGCTAAATTCAGTTGCTAAAGAATCCTCAGGGTTCTCTAGGTACCATGCACTAGGTTGATGGTGATGCACGTTGCTAGGCAACCTCCCAGAGGATGGCCATGCCTGCAGTCCCAACAGTGGCTGATGGGAAGAGGAGACAAGGCTGAAGTGTCTGGGCTGATTCTGACGTCACTAAGCAGCTTTCCGTACCAGTGCCCAGCAGGCAGCACCTCGCAGAACCAGCTGCAGTGGCTGAGACCTTTCCTCCCCAGGAGCCCAGGGAGAAGCGCTGGCGACACCTTGTTCTGCCTGAGATCTTCACTCCCAGTGACCCCCATGCCTGCAAGCCCAGCTGCATCTTTGCCACCTTTGACTCCATGCTCAAACCTCCCTGCTACAGTCCCCTAGGCCCACCGTGCCCTCCCTGCCCGCTTCAATGAGAAAACCAGCAAACCAGGATGGGACCTCCAGCCCTTCCCTCCCCACCTGTTTCCTTTCTTTGTTGAGATCTTTATCTGAGGGAGGCAGTCAGGGATGACAGTGCAGAGTGCCACAATTGCCAAGGTGAAAGGCTTTGACTAAGGGCCCGTCTACACATCTAACGTGGTGCCTGTTTTGTGTGTCTGCATTAAGTGATCCACATCAGCTGTTGCATGATGGTTCAAGCACACCGCCTTGTTACCACAGTCAATTTACTGTTGCCTCATAGCTTTGTGGCCACACACCACAATACTGTTTTGCAAGGAGCCCTCAGCATTGTGACCAGACACCCCACTGTGTATTTCTCTGTTGCTGTTCCATATGCATTCTGGGATGTTTCATGCTGTGCACTGTGGGATTCTTATGGGAGGGCAATGGAATCATGGGACTTGGGGGCGGGGACATAAACTGAATAATTCCCATGATTCCTTGTTTCACCTCATCACCCTTCTTGTTTCTGTGATCCAGAGCCATTTTACAGGCACTGTCAGGCAGCATGGATGATCACTGCTGACTTCTAGTTGTGAATACACAGACTATTGGTAGAGTAGCTGAAGTCACGCCACGGCTAGCCAACCAGGGTGATAAGGGCACCAGAAGAGGAGGAGACTGAAAACAACCAGACTCTTCTCCTACGTCTTCTCCTGCAGCAGATTCACTCTTCAGCGTGCTGCTTTGGGGCTTGGCCAGCTATTACTAGCTGGTGGGGCAGGACAGGGCTGCAGACCCGGGCTGACCAGAACCAGGGGCAGAAATTCAGGATGTCAAAAGACACTTTCTTAGAACTCTCTGCAGAGCTTGTCTAACAGCTGCACTGGTGGAGCAACCACATGAGAGCTCTCCTCAGCACGTGCCCATCACAACTGGAAACTCGCCCCCATCCCCCACCCCCTGACTACTGCCAGTTAGTTGCTGATCAGTTTGGTGTTAATCAGCAGTTGGGATGTTGTAACAGAAGTCTGTCCCCCGGGACATAAAACTAGGCTCTATGCAGACAGCTATTAAGGGTCTTACATGGATGGGGCCACCGATGGGACCTACATGTCTATTCTCTCCCTTCCCCTGCATCAAGCCTCAGAGTTCAGCACCACCAAGGCATTGCTCCATGATGCTGAAAGGCTGATTGATCACTGTGGAAGACTCACCAGTATTAATGTGGGGTGGTCTGGAAAGGTCAACGGTGCCAAGATCTTTAAATGTCTGCACTTTCCCTGCAGTGGCAAATGGTACTTTTGCACCCAGGGTCTACATGGCCATTAGTGGTATAGCCTTTTCACTGGACAACTGGAAAGGAGAACGGAACTGTTCACTTCCACCCGGAGGAGATGCAGAATGGCTGGGTAATGACGTTAAGGCTGGATTCTAATGAAGACCATTGCACAGCCTTTGCAGGAGTGAGGGGGAGAGCCTGGCATATGAATGGGTGCAGGAAGCAGGCATGCTTGGTGAGCGTTTTGAACAGCCAGGGAGAAGACCTTTTCAGACTGATACAGCCACTCGTGGCACACACAGTGCAGGATGCATCATGCTCCTATTTGGACTCAAGTAGGTCCACTTGCGAGAAACGTTACGTCTTTGTTTAAGGTATTTATAAACATCAGTGTACATTACCTCGTTGGAAGGCACTGCATGTGTGGTTTGGAATGCGGTGGTTTTAGCCCAGTGCTTATTTTGATGCTATTATTATACCTGGGTGGCTGTTATGATCCGGGTGCTTTGCCATAGAAAGGAGGGTCCAAGCCCCAGACCCAAAAATGCCCCCACATTTTCAAATTACTTTTGTAAACACATCAAAATACACCAAGGCGAAATTTATTAGCATTTGAGAGTTGGATGAGCAGTCATACTGCGATGCAAACTTAGGCCACGTGCTCCAGCAACGTGGTCTGCCTTTCCATAATCCAATGTCCTTTTCTCTCCTCTTCCTTATGCTGCTGATACAGTAAAATAAAGAACTTTTGTAAAAGGCAGTTTTCAATATATGAGTCAACTTCAAACAGCCTCCTTCCTCGGGAAGTCTCGCGGTGCCATTGTTCTTGGGGCAGGTGGGAGTTTGACCAGGTGGAGAGTGAAGAACAATTACACCTCAGGTCGGTTGGGATGGGGCAGCACATAGCAAAGCTGCATGGTGATATTGTGTTTTCATATTGCTGTTTAAATGAGGGGAGAGTTTGAGTAGTCTCTGGTGCAGCTCTTGCATTGAGCACAGAGGTGAGGTTCTAAAGCCAACGAGCTGGAGAAAAGTTAAACCAACATGGTGACATTCTTATGGCATCTGGACACATGTAAACCCCTCTGATCCCTCCTGCTGTGGTGTATTTTGCTAGATCCTTTCTTACAGGAATTGGTGCCATCCACAGTCTGGGTCGGGACCTCAGTGACTCTGGCTCAAGATTAACTGGTCTCTCTGACTCAGGGTTAACCCACGTCTGGGATGAGTCAGGGTGCGTCCACAACAAACTGGTACAGATGCGGCCAAACAGATCGTGGTAGCAGACTCTGTAGTCACTTTGTACTTCACATGTCTGTGGCCCAGCCAGAGTTCTTTTGTTAGCTGAGAGGCCCCTTTACTGCTGACCTGCCATGTGATCCAGCCCATCAGATGGTGGTTACTCTCACTGCCTTCCCTGCATGCAGGTCTCAGATGCTTGCTGGCCACCCAGGTGCTGGAGGGTCCTGATTAGCAAGGGGTACGTGTCTTTCAGGCAGACTATGTCTACACCAATGATGAAGTCACTCTCTTAGGAATGCCTCATGGGCCTCCAGACCCCATGACACAGCCCAGACTTGGGCCTGAGCCATTGCTTTGTGGGCCCATTCCTGTGGAAGTTCTCCTGCCTCTGCTTCGAGGCCAGGGGGAGCTCAGTGATCATTACATCTCCCCATGCAAGGTGGCAAGGATGCCCAGGATATCTGCCAATCACCTTCTTTCCCCAGAAGTTGAACTTCTGCTCCTCAAAATATTCACGCAGGGTTAGAGCTGCCTCCCAGAGGGGTGCTGCCTCCCCAAGTTGGGCCCTGTAGTGGTGGGGAATGGTTAACATGTGACTGCAGAAAGGGAAGCTGGTCTCCCCACAGAAGGTGCCAGTGAAGAGCCCGACCTCCTGGGGGAACACAGCCTGCAGCCCTTCAAAGTGGGCATCAGCAGCAGCTGTCTGTGGCACCTGAGCAGCCCATGCCAAGCTTCACAGGGGAGAAGGGAGGCTGCCTGGATGTGGCCATCTTGCAAGGCATGCAACACAGCTCTCTCTAGCATCACACAGTGCTAATAACCGCTCTGCCTGTCGTGACCTTCAAAGGAGAGCACCCCCTCACCTTCACACACACTACATTGGAGCGAAGTGTGTACTAGAGACGCCTGATTTCCCTGTAGCTTTACCAGGTGTTAGGTCCTCCTTTGATCTAAGTAACAGGATTTGTTTGATCCCTGTAGCCCTTATATTTGATGTTTTATTAGTGTTCTTCCTTCCACATCTGTTTCTTTTTGATTCATAGAAAACCATCAGAATACTGTGCTGGCCACTGTATGTTCCCGAAAGACGGCAGAGCACAGAGGACAAAGGCCTTGCCCACCGGAGCTAAAGCAGCAGCACTATTGGGTAGTAGACATAGTAATCCTTATCCTGTTTGATGCAGCCACTAGTGGAAGGCAGCACATTTCACCAGTGTGATATATATCATTAAAGATCCACCGTCTTATTACAGAGCTGCAATAGGTACCTGAAGGGAAATTCTAAGCTCATTTAAACAGTGTTGAAAGAGAGTGTCTCCAGCAAAGACAAGAGATTTATATAAATGAGGCTGGAATTTGATGTTCCACCCTTAAGAATCTATGTAAAGATGAGTGAATAAATTACTCAAGTTTTGCCTTCTTAGTTGTGAATTGTCAGCCGACAGATCACAAAACCCCACATGTATTCATTCACAAATCTCTTCAACAAATAATTCTTAGAGAGACACTGCGTTAGGTAATATCTGCGTTAGGAAATATCTGTTAATGGATCAACTTCTATTGGGGGAACAGAGAAGCTTGTGAGCTGCACAAAGTTCTTGACTTCTTCTTTAAGAAATCTTTTGTTGCAAATATTCAGAATTCAAGTGGTCTTGATTAGTCATATGGTATTGTTTCTGTTTCCTGATTGGGTGAGTTACTTAAAACAACATGGTGCAAATCACAAATTTAACAATCAAATATACACTTTGAAATACACCAGCATCTATGTAGCATGTGACACATTTACAGTGGTAGCCAGGGATGTGAAACATTTCTAAATTTGTTGCAATAACCATATTAAATCTGTATCCCTAGTAGGGGGGACTTGGCAGGACATGGGGCCAGAGTTAAGGTTGTTTCTGGAACCTAAGTCTGAATTCTCCTAACTGTTAACTTAAAAGAACCTCTGCAATGTTTGTATTATTATTTATATCACCGTAGTGCCTAGGAGACTGGTCATGGCCCAGGGCCCAAATGTGTCAGGCACTGTACAAATACTGAACAAAAGACAGTCCCTGCCTCAGAGTTTTATTTCTTTTTGTTTGCAATCTAGCTTTCCGTCCTTAGTTCTATCTTAATGACATTTACAGGATGGGATGTTAATATTATTTGGCCTAAATATTCACAAGTGGCTAATGATTTTGCAGGTCAATCTTTTAAGATGTGTCAATTACAACCCACAAACTTGGGGCACCTACAAATATTAATCGTGTGGGAAAATGTGGGGCATAAAGTCCTGTATGAAATGCTCTAAGAGGGATAGCTTCTGATGGCACTGGTGTCAATCTGGAGTAACTCCATTTCCCTTTGATGGCCACACTCCGGAGTTACTCAGATATAAGTGAGGTTCCCTAGTTGAAGTTTGGCTTTGCAGAGATTCAACCATCTGGCTAAATAGGAAGACAACACCCCACCCCACCCCACACACACAGACAAACACATACGCTCCTAAAAAGACAACGCTTGCTCTTTGAGTGGGAAATGTTTTTTCTGAGAATTTACAAGTAAACCCATTATTAGTTTCTGAGCTACAATTAATTCATATATGAGCCCTTGAAGAAAGTTAACCCTCTGTTGTCAAACTTTTTTTGTCCTGAATTATCTCAGTGGCCATGAAGGGTAAAAAAAAAAATTTTGAAAATCTAAGATATTCAAAAAGCAAATCTCATTTTGGGATCAAAAGCACTGAAATGCCTTGATCATAATTGTATACTGGCACGGATACAACGGTATCATTAGAGGGCAGAGGAAAGTTTGGTGGAGTGTCCTAGCTGTGCATTTCTAGATTGCAACATGTTTTGGTATTTTTTCAGTTTGATCATAATGCTGAATTTCCTGGGTTTGTAACATTTGGCCTGGAGATAAAACATCCCTGTCGAGTATTTTGCCTTCCATTCCTGGTCTGTGTTCTCTAGCATCAATCCATCTTAATGTTGGGTTTTACTTTGTTTGTGTTATTATTGTTTTGTTCTTTCCCAGGATATTGAAGAAACTGGGTGTTTCCGATATATTAGTGGATGGAATCTGAATGGGATCTCTCTGCTACCTGAAATAATCCCTCTAAAAATCCCAGGGAAGGTAACTTCCTTTTTCACTAGAAGGTTCCACTTTAACTTTCTATGAATGGGTCTCCAGCCACATAATTATACATTAATTAATTCTTACCACATTTACTAGTGAAATATCTGATCCCAAACCCATCACATGAAACAAAGCCAAGTGAAAACAAACAGCTGAGCTGGCTAATGGTGTAATCAATCATGAAGGAACCAGTCATTTTATTGGCCAAGGGAAACAAGATACACTTTGTGCTAAGGGGATTGCCTTGATCAGAGATCCCAGCAGTGGTGTAATGGGGGAACACTCACCTCTCGTGAGGACCTCCTGTTGCCTGAGTGTGACACTGAAATCTGTCCTGGTCCCACTGACCCCTGTAAATTGTTGATCTTGCCTGGCAGATCTTCAGTGGCTCAGCCCTCCAGCAAAACCACCACTGAAATGGATGTATGAACCTCTTCTGAGGTAGCAAAGAGTTCAACAAAACTGTCAACCCTCACTGGGGAGTCCTGTCTCTGGATCCGTTAAAACTAGCCCTTTTCTTGGGCTTTTTTAAACCAGCCGTGTCCCCTTTCCAATGCTTTAGATTAGACCACTCCAGCACTAGCTGGGGACAGAGGTGGGGAACCAGGCCAGCGCACTACTCCAGGTCCCCACTAAATAGGGACCCTATAAATAACCACCTGCTGCTTCTTTCACTTGGCTGTTACTACATTCCCTGAGTCTCTTCCCACCAAGGCTCTTCACCTCTGTCCATTACCTTAGAACTAAGCACTCAACCCCTCTCATTCCTCGGTTTAGCTACTACAGCCCATAGCAGAACCCTCATCCTTCCCTCTCTGGCAGAGCTGGGGACTACACTGCTCAGCCCTTGCAGCTCCTTTTATAGGAGCCTTCTTTGCTCTGATTGGCTGCTTCTAGCAAGGCCTAGACTCAGAGGATGCTCCTTCCAGGGCTGAGTATGGTAGGACCGCAGGGAGCCTCAAAAGGCCAGAGGTAACAAAGTCCTGTGGCACCTTACAGACTAACTATAAAGTTTTGAAGCATAAGCTTTTGTGGGTTAATACCCACTTCAAAAGGCCAGGTGCATCCCATCACAAGTAGTTTGTGAACCTGGGAGGGGCCAAGTGAAATCTACCTGGTCTTGTTAACCTGACCATCTGAACAGAGAGACCTTCACCCACAGTCCTAGCTGGTGAATGTCAGGGCTTTGTCTGGCTGACCACGCTTGGTCTGGCCTGGCTGCTTCTATGCATGACAAGCTTTGGAGCAGATGATGTTTCCTTCACATGGGCGCTTTGTATTGGATCATTCAATGCCTCTGGAAAGTGAATCTTCCCTTATTATGCAGCCATGCAGTGCTGGGGGAGGGGGAGGCAGGGGTATGGGAGGGAGACATGGAGTCTGGGACTAGGACAGCGCAATTCTCTGCACAGGAACAAGGCAAAAAGCTGCTGAGCTTCCCAGAGTTGCTGCCTCTTCCTCTCACCATTCAGCCCTGGTTCCCTCTATGCTGAGGCTTCCTTACACTGCCCTGGCCTGGAAGCCCCTGCACCCTGGGGTGGGTCTCAGAATCAGGCCCTCTGGACTGGGCTTGTCAGCCCACTGATTCCCCCTTGTGCCACGTGAGGCAAAGTAAATGTGCACCAGCCAGAGCCTCCTCCGGGAGCACTCCCTGGGCACCAGGGGATCTGCGCCAGTTTAAGTTAGCAGAGGCAGCTCCACTTCCTCCCCCTCCCCCTCCCCTTGTGGGCAGCTGCACTGCACTGCCCAGCATCCGGAGGGGGAGGGGGCACATCAGGGGTGGGAAAAGAGCATGTCCACAGAGGCAAGGCAGGTGGAATGAGGCTCCATGGTGCTTCAGACCCAGCATAGCAGCAGCATATGTTAGAGCTGCCCCAGCATCGGGCCAGGCAGCTGAGAATCAGGGAAACTCCTCTCCAGTGTAAAACCTGTGGTGCTCTCTGCTGCTGGCTATTCCTGGGGCAAATCAAATGACTGCCTTACCGGGAAGGATAGCTCAGTGGTTTGAGTATTAGCCTGCTAAACCCACGGTTGTGAACTCAGCCCTTAAGGGGGCCATTTAGAGATATTGGGCAAAAAGTCTGTGGGATGATTTAACGGGGGATTGGCCCTGCTTTGAGCAGGGGGGTTGGACTAGTTAACCTCCAGAGGTCCCTTCTAACCCTGATATTCTATGGGAGGGCCTGAGTGGATAGCCAGTAATTGGCTTCTTGCAGGGCTGTTTCTATTAGGAGGGGAAATTGAAGATAGAGTCAGGTACTTCTTTGGTGTGATGCTGCTTATTTACAGACAGGCACAAGTCCTGTTTCCCTGGACACAGCAGGAACAAACAACAGGCAATTTCCTTGCTCACAATTGCCAAGCCTGTGTCCCAAGGAGCTCTGTATCAGTTCTCTGTAGGGCTACACATGATTTCTCTTGCTATCTGCTGGGGGGGGGAGGGGGGAAGGGGGATTTGCTGGCTTTCTGCATCTCTCTCACACACACAGCTGCAACCCATCAACCCTGCAGCCCCTCCACATGCAATCAGTCCCCAGGAAAATCCTTTAGCCCAAATGGCTTTGCTTCTGCTGAGGCTTTGTCACCCTGGCCAGTGCCTTGGGCAGGTGCCTCCTATAGTTTCAGCTAGTACTACACAAAGGGGTATTTAATTGCTCCTTCATTTAACCTGAAGGGCACTTAGTGTATCAATCAGCTTTAACCGAGTCTCTGATTGATGGCTGCCTTCTACGTAACAACATGAAAGAGAATAATGCCCATGGCACCACTAGTTCCCATAGTGCAACATTTCAAAGGCAGTCACTGCACAAGGTGCATCAGCCAGGCACTGGAAGTTCTCACCCCTCCCCAGGGGAGCGGGTTTCTAAATTAGGTGCAGGTGTTTGATGGGGGTAATTTAGGCTTTCCATGGAAAATCTGGCCCTGGGCTCTGGTTCTGCTGGAATGCTGGTCTAGAAGTTCTTCCCATCTGATACAGCATGAGACAGGATTCTGGATTAGAGGGCTCACTGATGTCTTCTTGTACGGTAGGAGATGGAAGTCCAGACTAGATGAGTACCAGAATACAGGAGAACCTCAGAGTTACGAACCCCTGAGGTATGGCGACTGTTTGTAACTGAAATGTTTGTAACTCTCAACAAAATGTTGTGGTGCTTTCAAAAGTTTACAACCGAACACTGACTTAATACAGCTTTGAAACGTTACTGTGCAGAAGAAAAATGCTGTTTTTTAGTCGTTTACCTTTAACACAGTGTGGCGCTGTCTTTGCTTTTTCTTTTTTTGGCTCTGCCGCTGCCTGACTGGGTACTTCTGGTTCCAAGTGCGGGGTGCGTTTGACGGGTCAGTTTGTCACGCTGGTGTTCGTAACTCTGAGGTTCTACTGTACATTGGTGCTTGTGTGGTGGGAAACGGGGACTAGCCAGACCATAAACCTTTCTAATGCGGCGCATGAGAAGCCATTGCCTTACCTATCCAATGCGTCACCTTTCGCTAATAAATTATATGCAAACAGTTCAGCAACACAGGTGAGCAACGGACCCTGACATCAGAACTTGCCCATCAGACCCCACCCAGTTGTACGAAATAGCCCTTCCTGTCCCAAAAGAACTGACTCAAAGCTCTGCCCAGAACTGGAACCTACACTGTGTTTTTTGAGGTCAAAGCCCCTGCCTGCTGAGCCACGTGCAAGCGCCAGCGTCCACTCTGATGTAGGGGCGTTGTCCTCCACTGGCTGGTAGGGGGAGAAAGGGGCTATGGGTCAGGCAGCAGATCTATTCTGACGGGAGATTGTAGAGGGGCCACTCCAGGTGCCCTCTTTGCTCTTCTGATTCGAGGCAGAAGCTGGGCTGGCACAGGGAGAGACGGGTCTGCAGGATTTCCACTCAGCAGCTGCAGCTTGGCCCCATCTTCTTCCCTTGTTCTTGTGTGCTGCCTTAATGACATGGCCTCACAACTGCAGACTAACAAGAGATTCACACACAAAATGGGTGGGGCCGGGGCCGTCCTATCGGGGGCAGTGATGCTCTTTCTCCCTCGCGCATGGGCATGTAAGCACAGGCCAGGTCTGAACTGTCCTCTCCAGCAGGGGGCAGTGGTCCTCTCTTTCTCACACACACACAAGCACACTTGGCTCAGTGTGTGTGAAGGTCTCTATGTAACAACACAAGGGAGTGTAGCAAGAAAACCAGCAAATAGCAGAGTGCACAGAAAGGAGGCCAGAGCCTTCTCTCTTTGAGTGTTTCACACCTTTTTCTTGGTCAGTAAGGGTATGCCTACACAGCAATTAGACACCTGCAGCTGGCCCATGCAGCTGACTCGAATTCCTGTGACTCCGGCTTGCAGGGCTGTTTAATTGTGGGGTAGATGTCTGGGCTCAGCCTGGAGCCCAGACTCTAGGACCATGTTAGGCGGGCGGACCCCAGAGCCCGAACCTAGAAGGCTACACCCAGTCAGCTGGCACAGGCTGGCCATGGGTGTCTATTTGCAGGGTAAACGTCCCCTAAGTCACAGCGTGCTGGTTCCTCATGCTTTGGCGTGTGGCAATAAGTCAGTCTAAGGGCTTCTGCCTGAGGCTCACCCATCAGCCCTGAATCCCCCGCTCCCTCTGAAGCACCCGGCACACTGTACAGTGCAGTCATCTCCTGGCCAAACATCCACTGTCACAGGCAACAATAGAATTATCATCCCAACATGGCTGACTATGTTCCAAATATAACTGACATCAAAGCTCCCTTGATCTGTTGTCTGCGTAGCAGCTCACTATTGTGGGAGCTCGGCAGTGCCTCGCCGGGGCCAGGTAGCCAGCCCCTTGTGAAGCCGTGGGCGAAAAGCTGAACAAACAGAGGAGGGCGGCAGGTGGCAGCGTCCCTGCTGAGACACGCCTGGCTTCCTTGTTGACCAGAATAAACAGGACAACAGGAGGTCTGGGCCGCTGCACCATTACCAGTGTGCTTGCTGCTGCCAGGGCCTGAAACACAAATGTTCCCTGGTGCATCAAGAGCTCCTAGCCACAGAACTAGGATAACAACCATCCCCAGAGACGCAGCTTTGGGTAGGCGCCATGTTGGACGGAGGGGACCCCGAGGAGGGCAGTGGGGGAAGGAAGGTCCCTCTTTAACAATGGGCAGACCAGAGGGGACTCTCTGAGCCCAAATGAGAACAGCTCCTGCATTCTACCTTGGAACTGGAATATCTTTATGCAAGCGACTACAATGGAGCCTCTGATGGGGACTATTTACCACAATCCTGGACAAATCACCAGAGAAGAGGTAGGCAGGAATCTTAAACGGGAGCCCAGACTGCAAATATCAATTGATTGCACACGGTCTGGTCTGGTCTGGTCTGGATGCCCAGGAGCAGAAGTGGGAGCAGCTGGAGGGCCTTAAGTGACAACCACCAGCTGGGATTGAAGCAGGGACTGCCAGAGCTCACACACTGAATCACTGCAGCTTGAGTTAAGGAGCCAGCACCCAGGGAAAAGCTGCAACGGGACCGGTAAGCAAGTATCAGGGGATAGCCGTGTTAGTCTGTATCCACAAATACAACAAGGAGTCTGGTGGCACCTTAAAGACTAACAGATTTATTTGGGCATAAGCAGAAGAAGTGGGGTTTTCCCCACAAAAGTTTATGCCTAAATAAATCTGTTGGTCTTTAAGGTGCCACCAGGCTCCTCATTGACCAGTGGGTTTCACTTAGTCCTCCCGAGGCAGGATGCCTTAGTAATCCCTGCCTGGACACTGAAAGGCTCCTCCTGCTCCAGTACCCAGCCCAGCCGTGTTTCCAGGAGCTAAGGGCTCATTCTGGGCCCCCTCAGCCCCCCAGCAGTTCCCTGTGGGAATGCAGATGAAGATGCTGAGATGACTTGGTTACAGTGTGTCTGTGATCTAATGGTTCCTTCTGGCCATAAACTCTACAAATCTGTAACAGTCCCTCTGCTCTGGCCTCCCTCCCAAACAACACGATCCCCATTCACCTGCTAGGGATCCCGGAATCAGGCCCCTCTCTGATCTGCCAGAGGAAATCTCTTCCGGCCATCACCTATTCTAGGCCATCACCTATTCTATCCTCCGCCTCCCCATGCCCTGTGGGGCTAGCTAGAATTATATGAAGCACGTTTGTTGGTTTTTAATGTAGTGGCTGGAACTCAGAGCCCACCTGGGGTGCCTGATAGGTAATAGCTAATTAGCACTTTGTCAGAAAGCAGGGGCCATGGCAGTCTGTTTTGAACTCGTTTCCCTCATCCCTGCTTTCTGCTCACATAATGAACCTTTGCAACTAATTAATGTTGCAAATCCCTTGGAACTGGCTAGAGAACCAGAGGAGGTGAGCGCAGCAAGGAGGGTCAATTAATACCACCAATGTGCTTCCAGCTTCAGGAGGGGGAACAACAGGAGACCTTGCACCTGTCAGGCTGGGCTGGAGGGGCCGTGCAGCCCCAGTGCAGAAGAACAGCACCAGAAACACAGGCTGGGCTGAGAGCTCACACGCAGGCTGGGGGCTTTGCAAAGTTGCCATCAAATTTGAAAAGAGTCTTCAGAACTAAAACCTGAGCTCCCAGCCGCTGTGGGCTCCTGAGAAAATTAGCTCCACTGTCCTGGCCAAATTCTATGCTAAGTAATTCCATTCCCACTGGGACAGTCCCAGTTTTGTACAAGCTGCCCCAGTGGGCCAGGAACTTCTCTTGGGAGCCCCGAAATGTCCCCCTTTTTTTTCCATGTAATTGATCCAAACATTTCAGTTTACTGCGGGAGAATCGTTGCCCTGAGCATGCCCTGCTCTGTGTTTGCCAGGTACAAGCAGCCAGTGGCACGAGGACCCAGCGTGACTGGAGGGAGAAGGGAAGCAGAAGGAGTGCAGGCACTGTCAGAGCTGCTCAGTGTGAATGGGAGCGTCTGTTTTATACACAGATGTCTCTGGAGTCGGCTTCCGAGGCTCAGAATGTGTAGTGAGGCGGCCACGTAAGACTCTAGATGATCAATTTCAAACCAACTCTGAATGTTGCCCTCTAACCTCCCATAGCTGTTAATTCTGTCAGGATGAGGACACCCCGTTCACCCCTGTATTTTCACTGCAAGGCCTGGTTACATGGAAGGTTGCTCTTTGAATGGGCAGCTTCCCTCCTGGCTGCAGCCATCCACTCCAATGGTGAAGGATGGCTGCGGACAGTATAAATAAATACACTTTCAGAAGCTAATGAATGCTGTTAATTGAATTTATGCGTAGACACAGGAATTCTAGCTCACCTGCAGTAAAGGTGCACATTTGTTTGTTTGTGAATCACCTGTGTGGAAAGCAGTAACTGCTTGTGACGTCCGGGCCATGAGTCAAATTGGAGACCGTATTGAAAGTCCAGGAGCAATGTGGCTGGACACTCACGTCTGACAATTCCAGGAGGAAGTGGGACCAGGCAGCAGGAGCCCAGGTCACACGGACGTTTGTTTAGCACATTTGGAAAGTCAGGCAGCCATTGGCTGAACTTCAGCCTTTGCTACATCTCAGCTGGATCCACAGAAAGCAGCGGAGCGGCAGGGAGCATGACTAATTACCTCTCATGCAACACGAAGGGGCAAAAGGGCAATTCCCAGAGGAGTGGCTGGTGGTGTTCTGTCTGATTCCAGCCACAGCATGAAAGACTGAGAACCCTTCACCTCTGCTGCGGGTGCCCAGGGATTGTCCAGGTTGGTCTGGTCTGAATCAGTTTAATAAACCCCACATCAATCAACACTCTGCTCCAGAGCACTGATGAGGCCTCTAACGCTCCTGGTTCTGGCTTATTGACCCAGGAGAGAAACCAACCAGGGAAGGAATCCCAGGCCAGGTCGACACTACCAGCTTATGTTGGTATAACTGCCTCATTCCACACCCCTGGGCAACACCGACCTAACCGACGGTGTGGGCAGCGCTATGTCAACAGAGTCGGGGTGGGAGGGGGGCGTCTCCCATCGATACAGCCACTGCCTCTTGGGGAGATGGCGTGCATCAACCGATGGAAGAGCTCGATCTGTGGCATAGGAAGTGTCTTCACTAAACACCACAGGGGTGCAGCTGAAGTGATCTAAGCGTAGCCAAGCCCCCAGTGTCGGCTCATTTGCCTGGGTCACGAACGTAACCAAACAATTGATACTAACACAATGGGAAATTGGCTTCCTCTTTCTCATAAGCCCCTGGCGGACATTCAGCACCTCTCTGGTCTGGTTCTGCTCTCACTTACATCTGGTTTCAGTGGAGAGCCCCCTGGTTTCCACCAGTCTGAGAACAAGGGTCTTGCCTGTGGTGGGTATATGGTAAATGGCTGTGTGAGGCCAGCGTGTGCATGTTCCTTGAGTCAAAGTTCCCCTGCACAAGGGCTGGTCTTTTTGCTAAAGGGAGCCGGGACAGGTCTGTGGATGCAGGCGTGAGGACAAGTGAGAATGGCGAGTGGCTGCATGCTCCAGAGAGACACTCCAAGGGGTGGAACAGGCCTATCGCTAACCTGTGGAGAGAATGAGGCCTACGCAGCCTAGAGGGGAGTACTTGTGTTGCCTGGCATAGACTAGGCTTTCTCGTGCACAGGATGGGTGGTAGTGAGATCTCTAGGGTGACCAGACAGCAAGTGTGAAAAATTGGGACGGGGTGGAGGGTAATAGGAGCCTATATAAGAAAAAGACTAAGAAAGTGGGACTGTCCCTATAAAATTGGGACATCTGGTCACCCTAGAGATGCCTCACAGCCCTGGGCACCTGCAGGAAGCGTCACAAAGGAGAAGGGGGGGATAGCAAATGGGAAAGGAGATGACCAAAGTGACAGTGAATGGGAGGGATGAGAAGGGAGATGCTCACCAGGCAGTGGCTCTATTAAGTCAGGGTCTCCACTCTAGGCCACAGGAGAGAGTCCCTGGGCTAATTGGATCCCTGATGGTGGTGGACCCATTGCCTCCGTCAGTGCTGTGCTCCAGCCGGTGGTTTGAAGGCTGGTTTCAGATCTGGTTATACTGTTGATCTGTACAGCTGGTTATGCTGGTCTGGTTATGCTGTTGGTCTGTGGCATATGCATGAGCTGGGACTATGCTTGAGCTACCATGTGCTGGCATTAATATGTATGACACCAGGAGCTGTGATAGCCCTTATGATGAACAGAGCAGTCTAGGAGGAGCTCAGCCCAGGTAATTAGCTCTAATGAGGGCAGAATGTCAAGGTCCCAAGGGAGCTGGGCAGTGACTTCTCACTCAGATGTCTGGTATCAGACCCGAGGAGAGGGAAGTTACCCAAATGTCACTGTGCGAGACTCACTAAGAAACCATTAATTAGGCAAATGTGACCTTCCCCACTTGTTTGTTCTCGTGAGCCCACTGGAAACATGCGGTGCTCAGCACACGGTCGCTGAGAGACGGACACCACATAGCCAGGCTGGGGTGGCGAGAGCTTCCACCTTCCAAGCTGCCACACAAACGGGAATGCTTGCTGCCCCCTCATGAGGAGTGTGGGGCACTGCAGAGCAGTGCTGTCCACGCAGGGTCCCCCCTGACTCCTGTAGTCAGAAATATGGGTCATCCAGCCATACAAATGCCAAATCCTGATTCACAGGCCAGGCAGCTATTCTGATAACTGCCCAGCCCAACACTCGGCCAGGTATTTGGGACCTCCTCAATGCACACTGTCCTGCTCCTGAGACGTTCCCCTGCACAAACTCTCTTCTCTTCTAGCACTCCAGCCTATAAGTCTCCTCGTTTTTCGCTTGACACAGTCCTGTTTAAACCAGCTGGCTCTCAGGGGTCACTACTACTGTTTTCACCATCTATCACCTGGGCCAGCCTTGCATGGACACTGGCTCTTCCCCGTTGGAAGTGATGGCTCTGGCCCTGGCTAGTGATTACTGCTCAGCTGCACACCTCACTCTTGTGTTTTCTATCGTCAGCTGGAGGCCAAGGTCCAAAGCCAGAGAAAACACTGTCCTGGCAAACATCACATCTTGGTAGGATGGATCCTTGAGTAGTCAATCACTGAGGTACGGGGATACCACTATAGTCTGGTAATGCAGGTAAGCAGCCACCACTGACAGAACCTTTGAGAATACACTCAGGGCTGAGGAGAGGCTAAAGGGGAGCACCTGTTCCAGCAAACGATCATGGCCTATCACAAATTGGAGGAGATGGATTCATTGCTATATGGAAGTACACAGCCTGGAGGCTTATGGACAAAAATTCAGTCCCCTAAAGCTGGAGAAGAAATTATAGCTGCCAGGGTTACCATCCTGAATTTTTGGGGTCTCACAAATCTGTTTAGGAGTCTTAGATCTAGAATTGGTCTCCATCCTCGATTCTTCTTTAGTATGAGCAAATAGCTTGAATAGAAGCCCTTTTTTTGTATTGAGCAGATACAGGTTCTGTTGCTCCAAAATGAAGAGGGGTGTTTACTTTCTGCCTTTCTACTTTCTGCTTGTGAGAGGGGTCACTCAATCAGGATGGGGAAGGGGAATGAGGAGGGGGGAGGGGAATGAGGAGGGGGGAGGGAGGTAGAGTGGATGATATAGCCTAATAATATTATGTCCTGCACCCATTTGCCTGAGGTCATCCACTCCCCATGCATGCTCCAAGTAGAGAATCTGTTTCCAAATGGGGGAAGGTGGGCAAAACACTGAAGCTGGCAGGCTAATGATGGGTAGGAATTCAGACCCCCAAGAATTACATCAAAACTGGCACTTCAGTGATGTTGTGCAGCCATGTCAGATGGAGTAGAGGGTCTCTTTCTATGGAACTTGTGCCTCTTCCTGGGCAGGATCCATGGGCAGGGCTGGAGACAGAAATTTGGGGGGCCCCTACTTTGATAGTTTGGGGGCCCCCCAGCCCAGCCGAGGCCCCCCCCCCAGCCCAGCCGGCGCTCCCCTACCCCCAGCCCAGCCGACAGCGGATGGGGGCCCCCCAGCCCAGCCGGCGCTACCCCCCTTCCCCCGGGCAGCGAGAGCTGCGTGAGCCGCCCTTTCTCCTCCCCTCCCCCTCCCCCTCCCCCGGACAGCGCTGCTGCCCCCGGCCAGGCTCACAGCTCCTGCTGGGGCCAGGCTCGCTTGTCCGGGGGGAGAGCCACGCCGCCTCCCCGCCCCTTCCCCGCTCTCCAGGTCCGGCGACAAGGGGGGACGACAATGGGTACAGCTGTGTACCGGGGCCCCCCTAAAGTCAGGGGGCCCGGTACAGCTGTACTCGTAGTACCCCCCTGTCGCCGGCCCTGTCCATGGGTCTCTATCCAGAGAATTGCAGAGGTTGGGATCTCTGAGACATTTACTATTTGCTGAACTTCCTTTTGTTTGCAGGAGTATAGCTGCCTAACAAACATAATATGGCCCTGGAATCTATAAGGGTATGTAACGACTCAGCTTCCATCAGTCAAACAGAAGATCCTCAACCATATCTTGCATCCGATGAAGTGGGTATTAGCCCACGAAAGCTTATGCTGCTAAACTTTATAGTTAGTCTTTAAGGTGCCACAGGACTTTGTTACCTCAACCATATCTTGAATTTCTCTGGGGAAATTCTACCAGAAGAGAATTGCTGCCAGAAAGCCCTACGCATCACCACTACTGTAGCGATGGAATGGACTGCAGTGTCTTCAGCATCAAGCACCACCTGTAAAGATATTTTTGCCAGCAACTGTCCCTCAGCAATAGGGGCCTGGACTTGTTCTCTTTGGTCAGGGGAAAGGTGCTCAATAAATGAATCAAATGCCATGTACTTGGTAAAGTTGTACTCGGCCATCGGTGCTTGGTGATTTGCAATACAAAACTGCAGTGTAGCCAATGAGCTGGCCTGCCTTCCCAGGAGGTCCAGCATCCAGCACTGCCTGGAGGGAAATTCTGGCCACCAATTTGCCCTTATCAATTGAGGCCTGGAATTCAGTTCTATCCTCTTCCTGGAGCATGTCCTTAAAATCTAGACACTTAGCATAACTGGTAAAATCACATTTGACACAAAGGGCCTGATAGTTCGAGACCCTGAACTGGAGAGGAGGTGGAAGAGAAAACTTTTCTCTCCAGGAGGTCGAGCTCTTTGTGCCACTTATCACAGGGACTAGCCTCTGGATGTTGCTGCCTGGATCTCTCAGTAGCCACTTGTACTACCAAGAATCAGAGAGGTAGCCGTGTTAGTCTGGAATAGCAGAGTTAAAGTCCTGTGGCACCTTAAAGACCAACTATAAAGTTTTGAAGCATAAGCTTTCGTGGGCTAATACCCACTTCACCGGATGCAAGCAGTGGAAGTGTCCAGAGGCAGGTATAGATAAATAGTCAGGAATCAGGTAGGAGGTAACAAGGTTAGTCCAATCAGGCTGAACCAGCTTGTTATCTCCAATCAGGAAGGGTGAGATGTTCTTCTAGCAGCTGAATTGAAGGTGTGAACTCGGAGGGAGGAGAAGCTGTTTTTGTAATTAGAAAGCCACTCAAGGTCTTTGTTCAGTCCCAGATTGATTGTGTTAAATTTGCAAATGAATTGCAGCTCTGCAGTCTCTCTTTGCAGTCTGGTCTTGAAGTTTTTTTGCTGCAGTATGCTGACTTTTAAATCTGTAATTATGTGTCCAGGCAGGTTGAAGTGTTCTCCTACAGGTTTTTGTATATTGCCATTCCTGATATCTGATTTGTGTCCATTTATCCTTTTTCGTAGGGACTGTCCAGTTTGGCCGATGTACATAGCAGAGGGACATTGCTGGCATATAATGGCATATATGACATTGGTAGATGTGCAGGTGAATGAACCAGTGATGGTGTGGCTGATCTGGTTAGGTCCTGTGATGGTGTTGCTGGTGTAGATATGTGGACAGAGTTGGCATCGAGGTTTGTTGCATGGATTGGTTCCTGAGTTGGAGTTATTGTGGTGCAGTGTGCTGTTGCTGGTGAGAATCTGTTTAAGGTTGGCAGGTTGTCTGTGTGCCAGGACTGGCCTTCCTCCCAAGACCTGTGAAAGTGAGGGATTATTGTCCAGGATGGGCTGTAGGTCGCTGATGATGCGTTGCAGAGGTTTTAACTGAGGACTGTAGGTGATGGCCAGTGGTGTTCTGTTGTTTTCTTTCTTGGGTTTGTCTTGCAGCAGCAGGCTTCTGGGTACATGTCTGGCTCTGTTGATCTGTGTCCTTATTTCCTTGCGTGGGTATTGTAGTTTTGAGAAAGCTTGGTGAAGATCTCGTAGGTGTTGGTCTCTGTCTGAGGGGTTGGAGCAAATCCGATTGTACCTCACTGCTTGGCTGTAGACAATGGATCGTGTGGTATGTCTGGGATGGAAGCTGGTGGCATGAAGGTAGGCATAGCTGTCGGTAGGTTTTCGGTATAGGGTGGTGTCGATGTGGCCGTCATTAATTTGCACTGTGGTGTCTAGGAAGTGGACTTCCTGTGTGGACTGGTCCAGACTGAGGTGGATGTTGGAGTGGAAGCTGTTGAAGTCACGGTGGAATTCTTTCAGAGTTTCTTTCCCATGGGTCCAGATGATGAAGATGTCATCAATGTAGCGTAGATAGAGAAGGGGTGTGAGTGGACGAGAATTGAGGAAGCGTTGTTCCAGGTCAGCCATAAAGATGTTGGCATACTGTGGGGCCATGCGGGTGCCCATAGCAGTGCCACTGGTCTGGAGGTATATATTGTCACCAAATTTGAAATAGTTGTGTGTGAGGATGAAGTCACAGAGCTCAGCAACCACCTGTGCTGTGGCATCATCAGGGATACTATTCCAGACAGCTTGTATTCCATCTTTGTGTGGGATGTTTGTGTAGAGAGCCTCTACATCCATGGTGGCTAGGATGGTGTTTTCTGGAAGGTCACCAATGCATTGTAGTTTCCTCAGGAAGTCGGTGGTATCACGGAGATAGCTGGGAGAGCTGGTGGCATAGGGTCTGAGTAGAGAGTCTACATATCCAGACAGTCCTTCAGTGAGAGTGCCAATGCCCGAGATGATGGGGCGTCCAGGGTTTCCAGGTTTATGGATCTTGGGTAGTAGATAGAATAACCCCGGTCGGGGCTCTAAGGGTGTATTAATTTGTTCCTGTGTTAGTGCAGGGAGAGTCCTGAGTACATGGTGCAGTTTCTTAGTATATTCCTCAGTGGGATCGGAGGGAAGTGGCCTGTAGAAATTGGTATTGGAGAGTTGTCTGGTAGCCTCCTTTTGGTAGTCTGACCTGTCCATGATGACAGCAGCACCTCCTTTATCAGCCTCTTTGATAATGATGTCAGGGTTGTTTCTGAGGCTGTGGGTAGCATTGCGTTCTGCACGATTTAGGTTGTGAGGCAGGCGATGTTGTTTTTCCACAATTTCTGCCTGTGCACGTCGGCGGAAGCATTCTATGTATAGGTCCATACTGTCATTTCGACCCTCAGGAGGAGTCCATGTGGAGTTCTTCTTCTTGTGCTGCTGGTGGGATGGTGTCTGTGTATCAGTGTGCTGTTCCATGTTGTACTACCAACGAGTTAGGCAGCAGATGCAGGAATAAAATCTCTCCCCCTTCGGATGGAACAAAGTAACACTTCTTGACTCCCTTTGAGGTGGAAGCACAAGAACCAGAAGTGTGCCACAAAGTTTTTGCTGAGTCCATGATGGCCTTGTCCAGTAGGAAGGCTGTCTGACTGGGACCAGAAGGCTGCAAAATAACCAGCAATCTGTGTTGAGGCTTCTGAACTTCCTCAGTCTGAATCTGCACCTTGGAAGCCCCACTTAGCACAAGCTCCTAATATTGCCTGAAGTCATCAGGCAGAGACACCGCCTCATCCGGTGAAGACGATGAAATTAGTCCCCAGAACAGTCAGATCCAGCTCACCTTCCCCCTCGGAATACTCCGATGGAGCTGTTTGGTGTTGGCCAGGTGATGGGAAACAGGGTTTGTGTACCAACCCCGGGAGCCTAAAGTAGGGCTCTTATGGGCCCCAACAATGCCAGTACGTGGAAGCAACTGGCAAGGGAGAAACTCATGGCACAGGGTACCACCTGCCTTTTGGCCAATCATGTTTGGCCATAGGTTGGGACCTTGATCTTATAGGGCTTCTATATGGAGTCACCTCTACTTGATACTGCAGAGACTCCAGAGGAGTTTCCAACTTCCTGGAAGAAAAGGCCAGATCCCAGATTAGAATAATAGAAAATTAGGGTTGGAAGAGACCTCCAGAGGTTATCTAGTCCAATCCCTTGTTCAAGGCAGGAACACCACCAACTAAATCATCCCAGCCAGGGTTATGTCAAGTTGGGCCTTAAAAACCTCTAATGATGGAGATTCCACCATCTCCCAGGTAACCCATTCCAGTGCTTCACCACCCTCATAGTGAAATAATGTTGCCTTATATCCAACCTACACCTCCCCAACTTGAGACAAATGCTCCTTGTTCTGTCATCTGCCACCACTGAGAAAAGCTGAGCTCCATCCTCTTTGGAACCCCGATCAGGTAGTTGAAGGCTACTATCAAATCCCCCCTCACTCTTCTGCAGGCTAAACAAGCCCAGTTTCCCCAGCCTCTTCTTGTAAGTCATGTGCCCAACCCCCCTGATCATTTTCATTGCCCTCCACTGGACTCTCTCCAATTTGTCCATATCCTTTCTATAGAGGGGGGGAGGCCACATCTGGAGTATTACATCCAGTTTTGGGCCCACCAGTGCCCAAGAGAGGGGAATAACCACTTCCCTTGATCTGCTGGCAATGCTCCTACTAATGCAGCCCAATATGCCATTAGCCTTCTTGGCAACAAGGGCACACTGCTGACTCATATCAAGCTTCTCATCCACAGTAATTCCCAGGCCCTTTTCTGCAGAACTGCTGCCTAGCCAGTCAGTCCCCAGAATGTAGCGGTTCATGGGATTCTTCCATCCTAAGTGCAAGATTCTGCACTTGTCCTTGTTGAACCACATCACATCTCTTTTGGCCCAGTCCTCCAAATTGTCTAGATCAGTGGTCCCCAACCCCCGGTCCGCGGACCAGTACCGGTCCGTGGAACATTTGGTACCGGTCCGCGGCCGCGTTCCCCTCCGGCCCGCCCCTTCCGCATCCGGCTGCCTTCCCTTCCGCATCCGGCCGCCTTCCCTTCCGGTCCTCCAAGACTTCCGGATTTTGCGGCTTTCCCGCCCCGTTTTCCTGCGGCTTTTCGGCGGACATACAAGATCCCGCCTCGCCGAAATTAAAAAAAGGAAGATGAGCTACTGAATTCTGCGGGTTTTCGGCGGACATACAATGGTCCGCCGCACCGCACAGAGCCCCCGGGCCGCAAGCATTACTCGCCCGCGTTGACCGGTCCCCGGTGATCAAAAGGTTGGGGACCACTGGTCTAGATCACTCTGGACCCTACATCGCTACCCTCCAGCATATCTACCTCTCCCCTCCCCCCCCCCATCTTAGTGTCAGTCGTGAACTTGCTGAGGGTGCAATCTATCCCATCGCCCAGATCGTTGTTAAAGATGTTGAACAAAACCTGTCTCAGGAGTGACCCCGGGGCACTCCACTTAATACCAATGCCAACTAGACGTTGAGCCATTGTTCACCACCAGGTGAGCCTGACAATCTAACCAGCTTCCTATCCACCTTATAGTTAATTCATCCAATCCATACTTTTTTAACTTGCTGGCAAGAGTACAGTCGGAAACCATATCAAAAGCTTTGCTAAAGTCAAGATATAACACGTCCACCACTTTCCCCATCTCCACAGAGCCAGTTATCTAATCATAGAAGGCAATCAGGTTGGTCAGGCATGACTTGCCCTTGGTGAATCCATGTTGACTGTTCCTGATCACCTTCCTCTCCTCCAAGTGTTTCAAAATAGTTTCCTTGAGGACCTGCTCCATTATTTTTCCAGGGACTGAGGTGAGGCTGACCAGTCCCTGGGTACTCCTTCTGCTCTTTTTTTAAAGATGGCCATATATTTGCCTTTTTCCAGTCATCTACAACCTCCCCCAATTGCCACAAGTTTTCAGAGATAATGGTCAATAGCTCTGCAATCACATCAGCCAACTCCTTCAGCACCCTCAGATGCATTAGATCTGGACCCATGGACTTGTTCACGTCCAGCTTTTCTAAATAGCCCTTAATCTGTTCATTCACCACTGAGGGCCGCTCGCCTCCTCCCCATACTGTGTTGCCCAGGACAGCAGTGTGGGAGCTGACATTGTCTGTGAAGACTGAGGGGGGAAAAAAAAGCATTGAGTACTTCAGCCTTTTCCACATCATCTGTCACTAGGTTGCTTCCCCCATTCGTTAAGGATCCCACACTTTCCCGGACCACTTTCTTGTTGGTAACACACCTGTAGAAACCAATGGCACTCATGGCTGCACACTGAGGCTGGCAGGCAAGATGGAAGGGCAACTTTGCATGCTCAGGAGTAATAATGTCTTGGAGGGATGAATGAGATCAGGGGAGAGCAAAAATGTCCTCCAGGAAGACTTAGGTCTCAGACCACCCCAGGGAGCAGGGAGAGTCCACTGGTGGAGCTGTCAGATTCAAAGCTTCCCTGGTCACAGTGGAAGTCGGATCCGTCTGGGGGCATGTTGTTATAGGCACCACATTGGCCCAGTATGTGGCAGAGAGCACCAGTGGCTGTTTGTCCTTAGCCATAGGAACTGGTGCTGCAACTGGCGGATCCGTACCCTTGAGCACCTTTCTCTTGCCAAGATTTACTCAAGCCTAAATCTTTAGCACCCATATGCTAGGCTCTCCCATCTTTGACAGGGTTGGGAGGGTTCCTTCCTCTTTGGAGCAGTTTTCGACAAAGACTGTTTGTCCTTTTGCCTATGAGTGCATCTTACTCTCATGGGAAGGCTTCTCTTTAGGCTTAGAAGTTGTCTACACTACCGCAGTAAGTCTACCTAAGTTACGCTACTCCAGCTATGTGAATAATGTAGTTGGAGTTGACATATCTTATGTCAACTTATTGCAGTGTCTACACCACGCCGTTTCGACATAGTCAGACTCTCCTGTCAATTTACCTTAATCTTATTGTTCCGGTAGAGTACCAGAGTCGATCGGCGAGCACTCCGGGGTTGATTTAGCGAGTCTTCACTAGACTCACTAAATCGACCCCTGCTGCATCGATCTCAGTAGTGTGGATCCCTGGTAAGTGTAGACATAGTCTTACCCTCAGTTCCTGTTTGATGAGTTTGACATACGGGGCGGAGGGTGTCCCTGATCCGATTAGAGTCTCACTTCCTTCTCCATTAGGTGTTTCTTAAGTCACAGTTCCCAACCCTCAGAAGTTCTGGGGGAAAGGAGCAGCAAATGCTGCCCTTGGCTGAGATGTTTGTCACTCACAGAAAAAGAGCCAGTGCACGAAACAGTGCTGGAACCCCAGAATCCTAGGTATAATCCCGGACTTCCCTGGGAGTGTGTGGAGTGGGGGAATAAATTTCCCAAGGTGTGTGTGGGGTGGGGAAAAAAAAGACCATCTAACTACACTATACTAAAAAAAATACTAAAGCTATTTACAATGTATTTACAGAAACAACACAACCCTGACTGGGATGATTTAGTTGGTGTTGTTCCTGCCTTGAACAAGGGATTGGACTAGATAACCTCCGGAGGTCTCTTCCAACCCTAATTTTCTATTATTCTAATCTGGGATCTGGCCTTTTCTTCCAGGGAGTTGGAAACTCCTCTGGAGTCTCTGCAGTATCAAGTAGAGGTGACTCCATATAGCAGCCCTATAAGTAGAAATGAATTGAAAAACCAAAGATTACTACTCAGAAGAAACTGGAGAGCTATTGGCCAACATCACCTTCATACCCTTGGTTCAATGCACAAAGAATTCTATGGCACAAGTGTGGACCAACGGACACTGCGACTCCTGGAGCACATGGGCCCCACTGTGTGGAATACACACAGGGACATTCATTTGAAGAAGAAAACTCTATTTAGGAACAGATACTGCATGGGCAAAAGTCATCTTAAAGGTATGGAAGTAAGAGGAAAGAGGTGGGCATTCCTTTCTATCTTCATATGGCTGTTGATAATACTCTTCAGCACTCTGTAAGGCTTTCACTTCCATCTCCAACAAAAACACTACATACCTCAGCTTCACCAAACCCACTATGGCAAAACATTGAAAGTGCGCCTACATCCTTTTAGATCAATTATATCAACAGATCAGCAAGTCTGGCTGCTCCATATTCCAAGCAATGGGGACTGGAACAGTGGAAGTACCCTAAAAGTGGGGGGCCCCATAGGTGCCCAAACAGTGGCCCTGCCCACACACGCCCCCTTAGTTCCCCCAGAGCCCCTGCTCTGCCCCTTCTCCCTGCCCCTGCACCACCCCTTCTCCCTGAGACCCCATTCTTCTGCTGCCTCTTTCCACCCAAGACTCCGTCCCCCTGCTCACTCCTCTCTGCGCCCTCCCCACACTTGCTTGCCCTCACAGCCAGTAAAAAGTGGAGGGGGGGTGTCATTCAATTAGATTTTTACAAAATAAAGATTTAAATCTCATAGTAAACTGAACTCTAATGCAACTGGGGCTATTGTGCAGCAGTAACACAAAGATACAATCCAGCCAGGCTGAGAACACTGCTCCACCTGCTGACATATATAAGTATTTGTCACTATTTTGGAGCCCAGAATCTCAGATGCTAAATACTGTAGTTGACGCTTCTATATAAGCTGGGGCAAGCAACCTGAGCTCCGGGCTTCATCCCTAAAGCTTGCATTTTGCACTACACAGACCAAATAAAGCCAGTCAGCATTAGGGTTATCAGCTGCAAAGATATTTATTGATGCCCCAAATAAGCACATTTCATTGTACATCAGGAATCCAGTTCAAAGCATCTGAATCAGCTCCCAGGTCAACACCCAAAGGGAATTATTTGCAGAGGCAGATGGCATCACTTTGACCAGCATAACAGGCGCATGACGGGAAGCTATGGGGGTAAGTCCTTCCCCTGACCAAAAGGGACCATTTTCTTTCTGAATTCAGGCTTCACTTTGTGCCACTATTGCTAGAGAGTAGTAGTAGCCATGATCACTCTGGATCAAACTCTTCGGCAGTACACCTTTCTCTGTCACACGAGGGACGAGGGAGGCAGAGGGGGTCTGTTGAAATCAGTAGTCCTGGAAGGCCGCACGCTCCAGGCTGTGACAGGACACTGCTCCTAGCTAGGAGTTCTTCACTTCTGCTGCTTTGGAGAGTGACTGCTTCCTAAGTTGCTGGACCAGCTTTTCCGCATACACTTTAAAAAGAGGAGTAGGGTCCTGAGAGAGAAAACAGGTTAATGAGAGACTGAACCTGAGCAGCAACAGCAAGAGGGAAGGAGTAAAGTGTGCAACAGCCATTGTGCTAGTTAAACCATGACATTAATGCATGTTTTAGTCCTTACCTTTTACACATACTGCCTCTCTCTACTTGTACTACGGTATGGCACCAAGACTTATCGCTAGTCACTAACCTGCAGGTCACCCTTGGGATGTTTTCCCAAGTCCTTCCCCTCTCTCCCATGGAAAGATACGGCTTCACTCCTGAATAGTTTCAGAGGAAAAGGCAGTGTGGTGACTGTGACGAATCTGGAGGACACTTAAGGATATTATATCGATATTGTAAAATTGTAATGAGTTGTGCCAGATATGCCATGTAAGGTATCTGCAAAAATGTTATAATTTGTCAAATATAATAATCTTGTTTATATGTTTGTGTCACCTTTGTAATGTGGGCTATAGATATGTGTCTGTCTGTATTTCGAAACTTGTGCTATGCTTTTGGGAGACACCCCTAGAGAGTTTGGGCATCCGCTCTGCCTAGCCTGCTTGATGGCCCATTAAGGACCCTCCACTATACAACTGATCCATTGAGAGAAGGCAGATACACCTTATGACTCACGAGGCATACAGGGACACACTTATGGACAGAACGCTAAGGCCTGCCAGGCATGTGCTGGGCAGCTTTTTGTTTGAAACAAAGGAAGCACAGGCCGCATGGCAAAAGACTATAAAAGGCAGCTGCATCGTCTCCATTTTGTCTTTAATCCTGCTTCTTACCTCTGGAGGAACTGTGCTACAAACTGAAGCTCTGAACAAATGATTTAGGGTATGGCTAGAATAGAGATTATAGCGCGTTTTTTTGTAGCACTTCCCAATGTAACGCAATAGGTATCGCGCTAGAGCCTGTGCAGATTGAAACCCTGTAGCGCTAAAGAATGGACACATTTGTAGCATTTCTGGCAGCAGTGACAGTAGCGGGATAGGGCAGGTATCCCAGAATTCAGCTGGGTGCAACGTGCTTTGCAAAGGAGGGGGGTGAGGGGGAACTGGGAAGTTGTTCGCAGGGAGAGATCAGGCTGTCAGTGAGTTTTCCTTAGCGAAAGCTGACAGACTTTGTATTTAAGACAAACAGCTCCATCCACAAGCATTTTCACTGGTTATTTGCTGTGTGAGTTGTTAGAGAGAAACTGCAAAGCTACTTCTGCTTTTATAAAACACCACCTCATGTCATTTGCCTTACATGGCATGTTGATTGTCTTTAATGGCTTGCTGATGGCCTTAAATGGCTTGCTGATGGCTTTACATGGCTCGGAGGCATGCAAGAGATCCCATGGGTGTCCACATTCCCAACCTTGCGCTACAGCACTAGCGCTAAAAGCCTTCTGCCTCTCGAAAAGGAGGTTTAATACTTGCGCTTTAAACAGTGAGTAAATGCGCAAAATCTCCCTTTGAAGTGTGTACGGTACGAAAATTATAGCGCTACTGGAGGGTTTTAGCGCTGCAAAGCGCCAGTCTAACCATGCCCTAAATGACCCATCCAAGCCGCCTATGTGTACTAGAGGAACTTTCAAGCTGGCAAACTCACCAGTACTGCTAAAGACCTGATATATGGACTCTGAAGTCTTTGTATGTATGCGACTGTTTTACCATTTAACATCTCTCTTATTGTTCTTTCCTTTTCTGTATAATAAACCTTTAGTTTTAGATACTGGAGGGGCTGGATCATTTTACTGGCTAAGCGAAACAGGGTCCTGCTCTCATCTTGATAGCACGTGACTGTTTGTCTGGAAGTAAAGTTGTAACTTTGGAATAGCACATCTGACCAATTCCAAAATTTCAGGGAACATTCTACCCATGTATGAGCAGAACCCTATTGATTTTGGGGAAAATCAGAAAACCGTAAGGGAAAATGGGGGGCACAGAGCCCCTCACATCTGCTTAGCACACCTAGCAGCTTTAACAAGCCCTGTAATTGTAGAGATTTAAAGACCAGCTGGTGGCAGCCATTGACTTCCAGCAGAACACCCCAAACATCTCACCTCAGCCAAAGTCCCATAGGAGTTTAACAGACTGGGAGATAAGGCCCCAGATTAGTATTTCTGCAAAGCAAGTGAAACTGAGGTGTTGATAGGGCTGTAGGGGGACAGCTGGAGCCGGCAGTCATATCTACATGTCCTAGGTCACATCCATGCTGCTTAGAAGGGACACAGAGGAATGATTCCTTCTGAAAAGAAAGAAGCCAGTGGACCCAAAGCATTTCCATTCTAGGGTATGGGGAATGTGTGTTGTAACTGACCCTTATTAAACACCCCCAAGGAAATCATTCCAACATTAAACATCTCCTGTTTCAAAAATGTCCACACTAGCTGTGCCGATTAACGTGGCACTTTGGAGGTGCCCAACTCACAGCATAGCATCAATGTGAGCACTGCATGGGCTCTTTGTAAAGCAACCAGATACACAGCCAGCGGGTGCTACCCAAGAGACAGCGAGGACACTGTGTTCCCATATAACTCAGAACTCACCTTCTTCTCTAGAAGCCGCTGCTTTTCTATGGCTTCTTCCAAACTTAGCCCAACCCACTCAGCCTCCTCTTCTGGGATCACAAACTCCTGTGTGACAAGAGAAAAGAGGTTAATGGTACAATCTTTACTGGGGAAGCTAGTGACTAGATCCAGTAGGACTGTGGGACTGTCTCAGGCAACTGGGGGGGAGCTAATTAGAACAGAATCATGGTCAAAAGAATTGAGCATTTTGTATATGCACTTTCCATTTCTGGTGACCAGCAAAGAAGTTCATCTCCCACAGCTTAGTTCTTTTCCACTTCACAAACATTGGTTGGTTTCTTATTGCACACACGCTGCCAAGCTCTGTCTTAGGTCAGCATAGTGAACATCAGAATAGTTTTGGGAACTGGGTATTACGTTAACCCTGGCTCTGTACTGACTTACTTCAGCAGGGGCATCTCCAATGCATGAACTGCATTAAATGTTAATCAGCAATATCCCACACACACCGATAGGGCTTCACTGCAGCAGCAGCTCAGATAGCCCCTCTGTAGATATAGTGGTGATGCTAGATGCTAGATCATTTCTAGGCCTAGATGCTAGATCATTTCTAGGCCTTTCTGGCTAACACCGAAAACATGAGCCTTTCCCCTTCTGACCAATCAAAGGTGTACTTAGCAAACAGCCTATGTAAAATGACAACTGGCCAAATAATAGAATTAGGGGGGAAAAAATGGACTCTACCCTCCAGTTTTAACCCTGAGAATAGAATCTTGAACTATATTTATCAGCCCACTGCCTGGCAAACATGACCAGTTAGGAGGGATAGACAAGCTTCGCTGTACAGATCTGATGATAAACAACCGGTGAACTACCCACCTGATACTTGTTATAGATAGCCTCCCTCTTTGCTGGATCATTTGGATGTAGGCTAGGGTCCCTCCGAGCGAGCCGTAGCAGCATTGTTCGCTTCAAGTCCATCCCGAGCTTGGAACACAGATCAACCTTCGGAGTCTGAAGGAATAAATTTTGATGATTGAATCTATCCATCAACATCAATCAAAAGACCATAAATTACTCTTCTGCAACATCAGTGAAACAGTCAGACCTCCTTCCCCCACCTACTGGTGGTTAATCCTCAGTACTGCCTACTATTTTATAGGCAGCACTGTAGTAACAACCAGAAAGGAAATTTAAATTAGGCTCTAAGAAAATGCTTCAAACAGCTGCATGACTAGCTGATGGAATAATCTGCCCATCGAGGTTGTTGACACCCTCACTAGAAAGGCTTGAGAACAGACCTAAGGCTGTTTCCACCTAAGGCTGGACATGACCTCTTGCATCTAAACTGAACTGAACTCACTCTGAAGTGTGGTCAGAGTCACAGTGCTCTTAACATTTAATGCTGAAAACAAGATGGAGCATTGCAGGCTGGGACCTTTAGGGCTGCACTGCCATATGAAGGTTAAGGTGCTTGCCACCCGCTCCACTTACATGAGTTGGGTACAGCACTGTGGTGATTGCGAGTTGCGGATGCGGACCTCATTGGGGAAAAGTTCAGGAGCCTACCCTCCCACATAACTCAGCAAAGCCGAAACACATGCGCCTTGCCTTGAGGATGTAGAAATCCAATCCATAGGCTGCGTCGATCAGATCCAGGGTTCTCATGGTGACTGTAATGGCCAATTTCTTGTCAAGGATCTCACTGTACAACTCCCGCTCAAAAAGCTGCGGCTTCCAAGTCTTCTTCAGTCTGTTTGAGAGCTAACAGGGATAAACAAGATTCCCAAAGAACAAATCATTCCTCTGTTAATGGCCACATTACTCAGAAAAGACTATACAACACACCCACGAACACTGGCTATGTTTGGACAAGGCAGTACAGAGCCTATGTTTTGTCACAGGGTCCCTGAGGCAGGAATGAACAAACCGGGCCCACCCACAGATATAGCATGTGGGGACTGCAAAAGAACTCCTCACAGCCACTGCAATCTATGCCATTTTATGCAAACTAAGCTCCAGGCAAGTTGCCATGATCCAGTTGAGTTAAGTTGGGGTCCTCTCCTACGCAACGACTTCTGCCTGCTCCCCCACACCACCTTCTCCTGGCTGGTCAGTGTTTGTCAGGTTTCATTCACACTCAGGTTTGCCCTGATCCAAGGCTGGAAACATTACAATGCTGCTCCAAGACCCAGAACTTTGTGTCATCCTAGGACACACCAATGGATTACTTAGAACCAAAACCGAAACTCTTACAAAAAGCACAAATGTGCCTTGTCGGGCACCCCAACACCTCCAAAGACTAGCCCAGAGGAAGAAAGCCTAATCACACCATAGGAAAGTAAACACATTGTTGCTGTCTGCAGAAGCCTTTGTTTCACACATGCAAGTTAGACAAACACAATGCTAATTTATTCCTGTGTCAAGAATTTGCTCTAGATTATCAAAAGGTATTTAGGGACTCAACTACAACCTGATTTCAATGGGAAATGGGCACCTGATACCCTGGAGGATCTGACCCTTAGAGCCTGAACTACAGAATAAAATCATGCTGGGTGCAGAAATTAAATCTAGCTATGATTTGCTGAAAACTGGAGAAGTCTGTGGGCATTGGGTCTCAGTAATTCCAAAGCAAGTTTGCTCATCTGATAAGTAAAATAGTATTTGTTCTACCTGCCACCCTTGCACACTAACCCTGTGATCTGATAGTTAAGCTGGGCTCTTCTGCTTTGCACGTCACCAGGACTAGAACCTAACACTGGAATTCAGTCAACAATTCTGAATATGCTACACAAATAGGTAGGCATCAAACACCACCAATTTGGTCAATTTCTTTATGCACACATATGCCCCCTGTGCATCATTTGAAACCTTATTATGTCTATTTTAAGATGAAGCTGTGAATTAATGCCTTTACCACAGAAACAGTGATGTCACCATCAACACATTAAAATAACTACTTTGAAATATTTGCATTTGTTTCTATTAGTTGCATCAATTCAAGACATAAAATTGGATTTTGTTGTTGTGATGCTTTGAAGTTACAACCTAGAGCAGTGATTCTCAACCTGTGGTTCACACACCCCTGGGGGTCCGTAGATTATGTCTGACCTAATGGTTACACAGTTTATTACAACACTGCATAATCAGGAATTATTTCTCAAGATCAACAAATGAACGTATAGTGACCACATTGTGTAGTATGATGCTCTCATCAGAGCAGGTGGGAGAAAGGATTTAGTTGGGGATTGGTCTTGCTTTGAGCAGGGGCTGGACTCACTAGATGACCTCCTGAGGTCCCTTCCAATCCTGATATTCTATGAAGCCTGGATACTATTGGTGGAAAAAAGAGAATAAGAATTACAGCAACTGTTACCCAAGATCCCTGCTATCGGAGGGAGGGGAAGAGAGATGCGGGGGGGGGGGGGGGGGAGAGAAGTCTGTGACATTTTCCCTCCCTTCTGATTTTGCTGCTAGAGAGTGGGTGACAGCAGACACTGGGTGCATACTTGCTTCCTGTTCCTAGCACTGCCCCAGTTCGCTTAGCAGACAAATGAAGCCATAAGGCGGCACCTTTAGTTCTTTTGTTTTCCCTTTCAGATGGGACTCCCGCACTCACTTTGTCGTTGCCGGCGTACCGAAAGCCGGAAATCCAGCCTTCCCCGCCCCAGAGCCCTCGCTGGGACTCTGGCGGGTAGTAGACTTGGACAGGCGCATCCTGCACCCGCTCTCGCTGGCCTGTTTTGGGGTTTAATTTGTATTTCGCCCCGAGGGGTTTCCAGTGAACGGGGGTGGCCGGCGGGTTCTCCTGGAGCGAGCGGAGGTAATGGGCCGGCAGACGGGCATGGATTCCCTGCTTCAGTTTCAGGGCCTCCCAGATCCGCGGCGGGTACTTGTGCAGCGGCATGGGGCGCGGTCGCTGGAACAGACAAGAGACGGGATCAGTCGGGCTCTCCGGGGCCCAGGCAGCCCGGCGCTCCTAGCCCCACGGGACGACCCGGGGGGGCGCCGCCATCGCAGGCTCTTGAGGGGACCCTGACCCTTAAAATCCCTTCCCCCCCCCCCAAGAGCGTCACTGCGCCTCCCACCGCCCCCAGCCCTACTGCCCCCCTCCGGCTCCCTCCGAGCCCATCTACAGCGCACCTACCGCGGCCACCGCCCACTCACGCAGACAGCGCGAACGCCCGCCTCTTGCCACCGGAAACAGAACCCGGCAGCCTGCGACGCTCTCCCCAGACGCCCCCATTGGCTGCCGCTGCTGTCACTCGCAAGCCCCGCCCCCTCCCCTCGGGGTCGTGGAGAAAGCGCGAGCGGGGAAGAGCCGAGGAGCGGGCCATGGAGCGTCTGCAAAAGAGCAGAGCCCGGTGTCAGACACTCGAGGGAGTGTAGCCAATTTACCAGTACCACTCCACCGGTATAATTGTACCACTACAGCTCTAGGGGGGGTAACTCCCTTGGTGAATGCTCCTATTCTGGAGCGATTTTCTTCTGGCTTGGCTGAGGTTGCTTTGAAAGCAATGTCTGTACGCCCTTTGACAGCCTGTACAGGGTGATAGAGTCCTGTGGCACCTTAAAGACTAACTAAAGTATTGGAGCATAAGCTTTCGTGGGCTAATACCCACTTTGTCAGATGCAAGCAGTGGAAGTGTCCAGGGGCAGGTATAGAAAAGTAGGCAAGAACCAGGTAGGAGGTAACAAGGTTAGTCCAATTAGGCTGAACCAGCTTGTTATCTCAAATCAGGGAGGGTGGGTTATTCTTCTAGCAGTTGAATAGGGGGGGTGAACTCTGAGAGAGGAGAAGCTATTTTTGTAATTAGCAAGCCACTCAAGGTCTTTGTTCAGTCCCAGATTGATTGTGTTAAATTTGCAAATGAATTGCAGCTCTGCAGTTTCTCTTTGCAGTCTGGACTTGAAGTTTTTTTGCTGCAGTATGGTGACTTTTAAATCTGTAATTGTGAGTGGCAAGAGCTGTGCAGTCTGCTACCCGCAGTTTTCTGCATCTGTAGTTTTAGGCTGTCAGCTGCATCAGACCGTGTGATTCAGCTGCCAGTGCTGGTGGCCTGTGCAGGATGAGATGGGGTGGGTGGCAGTCAGCCCTGACCCACGCAATAGTACATAACATGGGGAACATCACCTTTCAACCAATCTTCTTCCACAGCCCTGCTGGCCCTCCCGTTGCTCTGGAGTGAGTCCCTGCCTTGTGCACATGAACAGAAACAGGCCAATTAAATGTGGGAAAGTACTGTGGCTCACTCGCAATGCAAACAGAGAAATCCTGCTGCAGCCAGGAAGGGCAGGAGAAGCCATTCTCCAGTGTGCTGTGAAAAGTACATCCTCATTGAGGCCTGTGCCAGTCGGGACTTCCTACACAAAGTTTTGCTATTGGCCTTGGAGGAGGCTGGAGCAACTATCTATTTCAAGAAAGATTCCCTCCTTCCTAACTCCAGTACATCTACACCAGAAAATTAGACCCAGCTACAATAATATAAATAGAACATTTTGTAAGAGACAGAAGATGGGGGAATAAGGCCAGCACTGACTCGCACAAGCAATAGCGGAGGAACAATTCCACTGAATGATGCTGCTTTAGATGTTTGGTCAGGGTTCCCCCACATGAGGGAGGGAGATCATGGTTCAGCTCTTCTGCCAACAACCCTGGCAGGAAATGACCATTTTCATGTCCTTGCCTGCCTGTTCAGCACTCTGCGTGCAATGAAGTTGGTGCTTCCAGGGCAGTTTCTACTGGATACTTATGCAAACCACAAAAGCCACCAACATGGTCTCAGCAGAGCGCTATGGACTGAATAGGCCACAAAGCCTGAACTCTTTTCTCCCTCACATAACGGGTTCCCTAGGAAAGGGGACTCACAGGTAGAGAGGGGAGAACATGCACTGCCCCTGCCTATGCTGAACTTGTTCTATGGAGAGATTACTTCAGTCTCCAGGGCACCATCACCACACAATCATCCCCATGAAAGAAAAGACTGGCTGGGACTTCAGAACTTTGTTTTGCTTTTTATTTGATTTCTCGCCTTAGACATACAAATATAAAATCCCATTCCAGAAAGTGCCATTGCAGATTGGACGATCTCAAGTACAATTACATTTATTAAATTATAAAAACAGGAAGTTTTAAAATTCACTATATACAATAAAATTAGACCACAAATATTACAGCCAAAAAGTATTTAAATATTGGCATCTTCTCAAATTCTACCCGAGGTAACTAACAAAATATTTATTTCTCCCAGTAAACTTATATAAGAGTATTCTTTCCAATCGTAGTGTTGTGGATGAAGAGGAATAAGACTAGCAAAATAATTACAGGGATTTACCCCCACCCCCATCCCAAAGCTCAAGGTGCTTCACAGCATTGAAAACTATATTAAAGAGGCATAAATTAGAATATTATTGCTCCATCTAGTTAATATGCAGCATTCTAGGTACGAAAGAGTTGCAAACAATGTATTACAGTCCTCTAAGGCCAAGTGCTCAGCTTACAATTAAGTAGTATCAACTGAGGGGAAAGTGCTAAAAACTGGTGATTAAGTTATAGGAATCCCAGAGTGCTTGAAATCCTGCTCCAACAAGGTACAAAATCGCTAACTAGAGCCTTGCTACGGGAAGTGAAAGGAACAATAAGACATACCCACGCCTATAGCAGAATAACAAAGGCCGATAGATTTGGGAAATTATATCTCAATATATATCTCAATCCTGTCTTCATGTTGCTTGGAACAACTAATATGTCGGACTACCACAACACTTAGTGTAACCACACAGCCTCTTCCATACAAATTCACATGTCCTGGAAGTAGCATGGAGTGAAGAGATAAAAGCGTTCCTAAACAGCCTGCAATAGCCATAACCATTTTTTCCCTTCTATCAGTGGCTTTTTTATCTAGGTACAATGAGTGTTATTCGCTCATCTGTATATCTGTTTGAAAAAAAAAATTGTAAAGAAATATGGCAACCAATGTGAAATTCTCATCTCTGCTTCTACTCCAGGAGTAAAATGCAGGTCAATTCAGCTTGCAGGTCTTCCCCAGATTTACCTGCACCAAATCCAGCCCAGACCCCCTGAAGAGAACTTGTTGGAATTTTAAGATAGCTGGTGGCTGGATTAGTTGCTAGAGCAGGGTAAAGCTTGAGGTTGTAAGCAGCTGGCAAAATGCTGGGCTATTTTTCAAAAGCCAAATAATCTTACCCAGAGAAAGTGCCCTTAATTAACAGCTTACACTCTTCTCCCCTTCCCCAACCACATGTTTTAAACAGAGCCTTTGCGGTCTTCCTCTGCAGCTGATCATTGTGAAGGAAGGATCCTTGATGTCAAATAGCAGTCAGATTCCATATCGTATACAGGAAATATAGCACAGGTAACAGCGAGCCCCAGACCAGCTGTCATGGCAGGAAGGGAATGGAGCTGTCGTCTTTTTGGTGGCATGTGGATGCAGGCTATTCCTTTATTTCTAAAAACACATTAGAAGCCTCTCCCTATCCCATGGAAGGGTGCGGGGACTCCTTGTCACCATCTTCCCTGGAGGCAAAGGCCCACAGTCAAACCTTTTCCTGCCATCGTGCTGCCCTGGCTAGCCAACAAGTGCATTACTGAGTTCGGCGCATGCACAGGTGGCAGTTCTCACTGGTCTGGAGAAGAGGGGCGGAAGCAAAGGCCTCCATCCCACTGGCCTGTAGCCCTGCATGCCAGCCCCAGTCAGGTCACCGTGTAGAGCTCCTCACGGTCATTTTTGCATATCTGATAGCGACAGATGAGCTTCTGTGACCAGGCCCAGGGCTTCTTATGCTTGTCACAAGGCGGGAGTAGGAAAGCCACGCTGCTGGCCACCAGGATGTGCCAGATGCTGTGCGTGTAGTAGTAGTTGTCATTGGTTTCCATGAATGCATACACTGAGATAGCAACGAAAGCCAAGGTGATCCCTGGAATGAGGTAGAAAACCCAGCGCTTCCATGAGGTGGGGTAGCAATGGCGTCGCTTCACACCGTGGTAAACCTAAAGGCACAATACCAAAGAAGGGTTATAGCAACACAGACCCACTTCTTCTGTGGGGACCAGCAGACGCTAACACTGGTACCCAGGGATCCAGACAGGAGGGGAGCAAACCAATAACTAAGAAGTCTGCAACTCCCAGCAAGAGAGGTCACTAGTCCCATCTCAGTCCTGAGGAAGGAAGCTAAGAGTCCACCCCAGCAATGCCTGGACTTGTTTATTTTGTATTCAGGGCTCCAAATACCTTCAGTTAATAGAACAACCGAGTTACATATTTAAACACGCAGCACTAGGCAATGCCAAGTCATGGTCACTGTACCTTTAAAGGCCCAGAGCACATATGTAGCCAGCAATCACAGTTCGGCCATGAGACATGCCAGCGAGTTAGAGCTGCCAGAGCAACTGGGCCAGGCTGAGATTGGTAACCTGGGAATTCCTCAGTTAACTTTTGGCAACAAGTTAAGGAAGAGACAAAATTTAGAAGTACCTAAGCCTTCCCCCTCCCCAGGTCACCCTGATCCATGGGCAGAGGGGAGGCTGCATGAAGTCTGCTCATCAGTGCAGGCAGGGATCTCATCCCACGCAGCAACTGTGGTAGCTCCTCCCTGCTCCCACCTTGTCAAGAACATGCTTCTCAAAGCAGTAATAAATGGAGCCCAGCTCCAGCCCAGCAGCCAGTCACTTACCCATGCAATGATCATGATGATGAGAGCAAAAAGACAGGGGCCCATCATGTTCCAAATGCCTCTGCGGTCCAGCTGCAGGGACATGGCGATTAACAGGGTCCCCAACACAAAGAGAACCTACGCAAGAGGAGAGGACAACACTGACGTCAGGAACGTACCTATCAGACTGTCTTAAAGTCTATACACTATACACTGCAGTCACTTGGCTCCTGTGGGTGCCGATGTCCTAACTCAGACGCAGGGTCCCTGGAAGGGAGAATCCTGCAGAGAGCGGCCAGAATCTGGACAGGATACAACAGCACAGCATAAAAAAGGCTACCTGGGCCTGGACAAACAGAAGCTTCACAGCCACCCGCCAATGTGGCTTTGGCTTGGGCCCCAAGAGCACAGTGACCTTTGCTCACTTGGACCAGTTAGTTATGGAAATAGGACTCTGTCAGAATCTTCTAGGAATGTACATGCAAAAGGCCAAGCCCCCGACACTGATGCAGGGAACAGGCTGCATGGCCCAGCGCTCAGGAAGCCAGGAAATGCCAATGTTACAGTTGAACATGCAGCCTTAGTGCTTGTCTGTATTAGAAATGTTGCACTGGCTTTTAAACTAAACCGATCTTGTGAAACAGATTCCCTTTTCTATAGAGCAGGCCTTTGAATCATATGCACACTTTACATGAGAACCCTTCCTTGTGGGACTACAACCAGTCGACTCTCCATTCCCGGACTGGCTGGTAGACTGTGGAATTAAGAGTAGAACAGCTGCCCTTGTGCTGATCCCTGAGTGTTTCACGTTGCAGGGTGACTGGTGCTTTGTGCAAGCGAATGCCCATTACTCACATATTTTAAGATTTTCTTCACTCGGGCCATACACAGGATCGTCACCCAAATAGCGACTACAGAACCCAGAAAGTCACAGTACTGCAGAGTATCGTAATCCATGATGCACATCACAGCAACTCCTGGCTGGTCACACGCATGGTAGAACTAGAGGCAGGGAACAAGAAGAGCCGAGTGCAGCAGAAGGCCAACACGCTTGCATGGCCAAGCTCCTTTTTGGACGGAGTTGACAGACAAATACAAAAGGCTCAGACCTGGAGCTACAGAATACCTGCAGGGAAGGTCTCCTGGTGCCTTGTTGCAGGCATGGAGAGCATCTGCTTCTGAACTGTATTTGTTGTTGACAGACCTGCCAAGGGCTGAGGGGGAGGAAACTCTGGTTTCTCACCAGACTCAGAAGTCCTTCCCCAAGTGCCTGGGATAGATCAGCCTCACATGACATCCCTGTTCAGGTCCCCCAGAGATCTTGCCAAGAGGCCCCTGGCTGACAGGGGAAAGGGAGCACCTGATATTTCTAGTTTAAAAGAGCTGCAAAGCAAACAGGTTTTGAAGGCAGCAGCAGTTTTGCTCCGCAGATCACCAATAGGGCTCAAGATCCGAGGCAGGAGCTGGGCGATCTTGTTCTTTGGAGACTGCACTGTTTCAAGTCACAGTAGCAGCACCCCCCATGCTCGTTCCCCTTCTGCGACCTCCTTGTCGCCCTGCTCAGTCCTGACTAATGCCTCCCCTTTGCCTCCTTGCAGCAATTCAATTGCCTCGTTGGATTCCCTGCACTCAGTGGGGGACGAACTAGGAACAGCACGGGGTGTATTCCCCAGGGCTCCCGTCCTGATCTGCTATGCGGAAGTGGGAGAGCTGTTCCAGTACTAGAAGTGTCATACTTTAGATATGATCCCTTACGAGCCCTCTCATGGGCTAAGTGGAAGGTCCAGGCTACAGGCCACTATCCTAGCTAGCCAAGCAGAGTGTGAGCTGTCACAGAGCACAGTGTGGCTGCCCCCGGGCCTGCATGGGATGCTAACATGACACTGGAAGGGGGCAGGCTGATGAGGATATTTTTCATGCTAAGCTTTGAACTGAGCTGCAGCCATGTTCAGCTTCATCAGCACAGGCTCAGGCATGGGTCTGTTTTCCACTGGAGGTGCCCGGCTGATGGCAGTGAGCGTTCTGAAGAACTGTGGGGGCTACAGGAAGAGAAGACCCTCAGCTAAGCCTCTCCCTCTCAGGTACAGAGAAGCGGACTACAGGAGCCGTCCCTTTCAGGGTGGGGAGGGCCCAACACTCTGGGGAGGGCCCAACACCCTGCACCAACTTGCTGCTGGGTGGCAGAGCAAACAGACATGACTTACCGTGGAGAAGAACATGGTGTAGGTGTAAACAGAGGCCTCCACCAGGTAGTAGCGATACAGAGCAACTGCAATGGCTGGCAGGAACATGAGGTTACTGAGCGTGAGCAGAAGGGTGGCCAGATTCTGTGAGCCGACAGACTGGGCTTTAGTGTCATCAGTGCAGCTCCATCCGCCCCAACCTGGCACACATCAGAGAGAGGTTACAATGGCACATCTCCAGGGCTTCCATAACATGCCAACAGCTGCCCAAGGATTCCCTAGCACAGGCACACACAACCCATCCCCACACATGACAAATTCCACATCCCTCTCAATCTCCTCTCCCCATATCCTGTGGGTGACCGAATGCACTTGCTGCATTAGCCATCTGCCTATTCCCCTGTTCCTGCAGCCCCAGGCTTTGTTGCAGCAGCTCATGCTGGCAGGGAATGGGGAGGACTGAACCTTCAGGAAAGATTGCTGTGCTGGGGTCACAGTGATCCCAATAAATAACATCATTGGCTGGCGGTAACAAGAGACAAATGGACCCTAGACCTCTTCCTGCTCCTGGCGCTTAGCTAGGGTCCCAGCTAACATGGCTCCAACTGCCCATCTGAAATCTGGGTCAGGGCTCAAAGGGGAGATTCCTACAAAGCCAGAGAACCAAGATTGAAAACCACTGTGACAGTTTACAGAGGAGGCTGCATTCTCGCTCTAGGGCCACATGGCTGCAGCCAGACGGCCAGGAAGCAACTGGCTGGAATTTGAGGACAGTCAGGGGTTTGGGGCAAATATCACCTCTGTCTGTGAGGAGTTTATGATTTTATCAATTTTGTCCAGAGCTGGAAGGATCTGTCAAGTAATTACTGTGAAACCTCAGACTGCAGTGAGTTTGCCAGCCACTTGCTCTGAGCCATTGAGAGTCCCAGGTCCAGGAGTGTGGGTTAGTTTTGATTGGATGCCAATTCTGTTGATTGACTAGATGGGTGTCACCCTCCAAAACAGGTTTGTAGGGTGAATATTGAGTTAGGAATTGCAGAGCTCATGCTAACACTCCAGTATTCATTGGCCCTGTTGGGCTACTCATCGAAAGCATACACAACGGTCCAAGAAGTGCAAAATGCTGGTTTTGATGTGCCTGTACGTTTTCAGAAAAGACATGGAGGGATTCACCCAGATCTGCAATTTAGGAGGAAAGTCTAGAAGCCCATCTATGAATTCCAGTGCTGATCTCATCATAATACAATGAATAGTGTAGGGTAGGTAGGACCTACCCATGTCTCAGGAACTGGGCTAAGGTCTAAGGGACATGGTTTTATCCCACCACGCTGTAACTCAGATATGTTGCAACAGACAGGGAACAGGCATCCCTCCCAACCCCCAATGGCTACACAGGCCATAAACACATATAAGCAACTAGCTAAGTCATCCTGCATTTTCCTTGGGCTATTTTCTTTTTGATACAGACTCATGGCTCGCAAGGCCAAAAAACATGTAGGAGCCCTTTGTAGATCACTGCATTCCTAAGGGTGAGTGGCCTTTGTCTCACTCCAGTACCCTGTCCCAGGACTGCCTGCATTGCTGTCCTATAGTGATGCCACTGGAAGATCCCCTTCCTTATGAAAATAGCTCCAGGACTGTGAAGTTGGGCTCAGAGCAGCCAGAGGCCCCTTCTCCAGGTGTTCCAAGTTGGAGGTGGCTGTAGCTGCTGCAGATGGGCTATTCCAGTGCTCTTCACTAGCACGGGGGTCTCTGAGCATTGCCTGTGCAGGGGCCACATGAGGGGCTGTGGTTTCACCCTACACTCTCCAGCTCCATGAGCCCCTGGACTCCATTGCCTGCACATCAGAGTCTCTACACAGGAAAGGGGAAGTTCTGCCTCAGAGTGGACATACAGGTCTGCTGGGAGGCTGGCCCAGGCTCCGGAGAGAGGGGACTCACCAGCTTTGCAGCTGCAGCCAGCGTAGAGGTAACCATGTCTTCTCAGAAGACTGCACTGTCCATATGTCCCACAGTCATCGAAGCAGGGGGTGAGGTATGTGGAGACGGTCACTTTGGTTTTCGTTTTGTTACATTCCCTGCAGCCAGAGGAGATTTGACAAATGAGCCTGAATGTGAGATTTGACAAATGAGCCTGAATCTGCTGCCAATAGAACACACTCTGATCCCCTCCCTAGGATAACCGAAGGCTAGTACACAACTTGGAGCCCTTCCCCACACTGGGGCCATGAGATCCTGGGCTGATGCCACCCTGGCAGTCCCCCCGTTCAGTGTGTTGGGCTCCCTGTGCTGCGCTGCCAGTGACCTGATCTCCACTTGTAGACTTGCCCCTCTCCAGGGGCTGGAGGAATGCTGCAGACAGCGGACACCACTCTGGGCAGTCAACCCTTCCCTTGCTGCATGCTACGGAGCACCCATAACAGCACCAAAGTGGTGTGTCCAGGCCTCCAGAGCCTCCTGGACCACAGTTATAAATGGATATGAAAAGTGTGTTTGTGGGGGCTCCTCAGAAAAAGTAGGTTAGAGAAACCTCCCCCCTGGGTATCACAAAGAGCCTGGCACCCCCCTCCAGCTGGCCTGTCCCTCCTGTTGTGTGTCCCTCCCCCCCCCCCCCCAGGGAACCTGATGCAGGACCAAACCCAGCAGAGTACTTTTGAGGTCTCTGGACAGTCTCCTCTGAAATGTCTCCGAGGAGGATGCTGCCACCCAGCCCCTGGCAGGATGCGAGATGGATGTAAACATTCCAGCACTGCCCCAACCCAGATACCTCCCGCCTCAAACCACCTCCTGTTGTCACCCACAGAAACACAGTGGGAGTGGGAGGGGCACGGAGCACTTGGAGTGAGGGTGGGAGGCATCCCATGGGGGTTTTTCTTCTGTTGCCATAGACATAGAACATGAGGGAGGTTTCTGGCCTGGCTGATGCTTAATGACCTGTTCACTGGCCCAAATGGGTTCTTGAGTACCTTGGCCAAAGGGGCTTGAATCCATATTTAGACACCTGTATGGATGGGACCTGGGCTGGCAGGAGGTTCCAGCCAGGAGCTGAGAACATGGAAGCCTGGTTGAGGCCCCCCAAGTTTAGGCATCTTGGCCTCAGTTCCTTATTGAACCTTGCTCATCCTGATTTGTTTCACACAGAATGCTTTGCTCTTGGCCAGAGAAAAGGACCTGGTGGGGACACTGATTGCTGAATGGGGAAGAAGGGAGTTGATGAGGGCATAGGAGATAGACTGGTGAGCTGGCTGTATAGCAAAGGAACATGAGCTAGGTAGGGTGAATGCTATCCCAGGGTGATAGTCTCAGCTGCCTGGCTCCCATCCTGTCCATCTGGGTAGAGCGATTGCTTCCCATTAACCCTATTTCCCTTCACCACCTGTATCCTTCACTTCTTCAGTCTCATCCCCTATATATGCTCTACTCCACTGTGGGATCAGCACCAGATCAGGTAAATTTGCACCAGAGAAGTGAAGCAGTTGCATGTCCTCTGCAGTCAGAGTTCAGCTGGCCAGAGAAAGCCACTGGACACCCTGAGGTCTACAGTCCTACAAGCTAGAAGAGTCAGTGCTCAGTGCCCGGGAGTTGAGTTACCACGGAGATGAAGCAGCACAGCCAGCCACCTGGACAGGCCTCACAGAGCACTGTGAGCCACGCTGGGGCAGAGTTTATTTGATGGTGATAGGATATTCCTGGCCTGCAGCTGCACTGTCCCACTCTCAGAGAAGAGACAGTCACTTCAGCCTCTGCAGGTCTCAAACGATAGGGAAATGCGCTCAACCTAAGGCCGCAGAGCCCCCTGGGGAGCTGTAGGACAGCGGTTTTACTTTCATTTACAGCATGATCGTTTGCAGCACCTGTCGGGTGAAAGCCAGACTCCACAGCCACTGGGCAAGAACCCAAGCCAGCACCAGCTGCCACCACTGCCTCCTCCAGATGAGAGCAATGGGGCTTCATGCCAGTGGCTGCCTGGTGTCATGTATGCACCCCCCACAGCAGAGTGCTAGGCAGCGAAGTGATGCAGTTTGTCTGTGTGGTGAGCTCCTGGCCAGCCATCGCACACTCACCCCTGGCCCCGGGGGCAGATGAGCTGCAGGGAAAGGAACCAGTTGTCAGTCTCCGGGTAGGGAATAATCAGCGTTACGTCTGTGGAGGACGCAGTCACGTTCAGAGGGTAGCCCTGGAAAAAAGCTTCAGAGAAAAAGGGTGTTTGCCATTAGTTACATGATGTGGCTAAGAACTCCCAGGGGCTCCAGAGCTTTGGCAGGTGGGGGAAGGGAAAGAAACAAGACCCATAGAAATACCAGGCTGAGACCAATCCCCTGAGCTGTGGAACAGTCAGAGATACATTCCCCACAGCAGCCTGATCTTTCCACGATTGGCCTTCCTGAGATCAGAGCACACCAGGGAGCCAGCCCTCATGACCAGAGATTAGGGGCAATGGGAAAAGCCCAGACCCTACATCCCAGCACTCTCCAAGGTCCTGCCCTGCTAGGGACAGTGTCCAAAGAATCCCACTGGTTCAGTTCCACTAGTCCTCGCAGTACTGGGATCCCAGATGCAGCTGGGCTGGGGCGTCTCTGCTCTGTGACACCGTGTGACGTTACCCTGCTCCCAGCAGGATGAGTAAGGGGTTAAATCACCACCAGCCACTGGCTACTAACTGTACCAGCACTCCCACCGCAGCTAACTCCCATGGCAGTCAGCACTCCGCAGTATAAGCAGGATCTCGGTGGTTCCCTCGGCTCTACTGAACAAGGTCCAGAGAGGCCCAGCAGAGCAGCTACACCCATTCTGCTAGCAGGAGGCTGGGCAGCAGCATCTCCCACTTACCGTGCTAGCACAGGCAGCTTCTTCCAGAGGGACCCTGTATAACCAGGGGGCAAGGTTTGGAGAGAATGGTTCAGGCTGAAACAGACCATCACTATCAGACAGGAGCTGAAGTGCTGTCAGGCTCCAGCACCAGCCATGAGACCACGCTGCCGGAACCCTAACATTACACCAGAAATACAGGCAGAGCCCAAAGGTGGGTGCCAGCGACGCCCGTACCTGTTCTGCAGTTCTGTGTGATATTGAGGGTCAACACTGGAGAGGCAGCATTCATGCACGCGAACACGCTACCATTGCCTATGCTCAGGGAAGTCTGTGGAAACAAAACACACAAGATCTGAAAAACACATTAAGCTGACCTCGCTTCCTAAAATTACCCTGCCCAAACACATCACATATTATTACCACCCCCTGCCTCATGCTGTTACTCAGCCTCTCCCAATAAACACTCCCCAGCTATATCACTTCACACCTCCCCACGTCCCCTGAACAGAGCGTTTGGCATTGGAGATTAACCCATCTGGCAACACTTTACTGATCTCTGGGCACGCCAGGCTGGGGCACAAGCAGTGACTCTACCAAAAAGACCTATAGGCGAATGGCAAACACCAGTGATTTTGCTGACTTAATGTTCCCGCTCTACACCCATGTTCAACATACTCTTTTGCAACATGAGGATATCAATGAAAAAAGGGAAGGCTGCAGGCCCTGATGGTATTCCGCCAAAATTCCTCCACCATCTCAACCCTAAAGGACTTCAATGACTAGCAACACTGTAATCTGCTACCTTAGGACAATACAGATCCCTCAAATATGGCATGAGAAAATGGTAATTACCATTCCAAAGCCTGGAAAGCGCACTGATGAAGTGGGACGCTATAGGCCAATTTCTCTACTATTCATGACCTATAATCTTCTTGGACGTATCAGTCTCAAAAGAATATGCCCTTTTACTGAGCCAATTATCCCTGTCAAATCAGCAGGCTTCGAGCCAAGACCTAGTTGTTGTGACCAAGTTCTGGCAATCACAACTCACATTGAGGCAATCACAAAAAAAACCCCCTAAAGACTGGCGCAGTATTTGTCAACCTGTCATCTGCATATGATATTGTATGGATTAAGAGCACTCAGGGCCTCAAACGCTAGAAGAAAGCCATGTAGAGCATGACTGAATTGCTAACCAGTGCAGTACCAGGTGCAGAGACATCAGAATCTACAAGAAGATCTTGCAATCCTGTGTTTCCCCAAAATTTCCCAGTACATACACTAAAGTGGCACGAGGTGTGAAAAGCACCCAGAAAAATCACAGTGATATCAAGTTCATTTGGGAGAGTCCATTTCACTTGCTGAGCAACAGCATTCAGCTGCTGATCCACGGTCTGAATGACAGAATCCTGTCATTTCGGCATTATAGGATAGATTGTGGCCATATCAGCTGGTCTGGCCTCCACAATAGGCATATATGAAACCACTGTGTAGGTTCTCTTCTTTGTTGCAAGCTTGTGGTTGAAACCAGGCCAAAATGGAACCACCTGAGTGTGAGCAGCAGCAGGAGCAGCATTTGGTACTGGCAGGACATCACGGGGCAGTCATCTTAAGACACTGGGAGAGATCTGACAGCATTCTTATGTAGGTGACAAGAGTTTATTTTCTCAAGTACTTTTTCATGGCAAGTTGGTTCTGGACTTGTTCTAGGTTCTTCAAATACTGCACAAGCGACACTGATTGCCCAGGGAGAGCAAGTGACTTTTCTTTCCCACACTTCAGTGATATTTCTTGTGATGTTGGACTACTTGTAGACTGTTCTTGAAATACCACTCTAGCCCTTGAATGGAAGCTGTTCTTTCCATTAGTGGCCTCTACATTGATGTCTATATTAACATCTCCTCCATGCAGAAGCTTTCCACCAGCATGAAGTGGTATAAATCCATTTAGAATGAACACACCTCCCTGGAGTTGTTCTACTTCAGTTTTTGCAGCAGCAGTGATGAGCCAGCTGAGCTTATCATAACTGATGCAGAATCCAGCAACGTGTAATATATTAATTAATTTGCAAAACCCAAACTCATGGTATAACTGTGCAGCAAGGTTTACATGCAGTGGTGTGATAATTTTGGAACTGTTAAACACGATGCACTCTGCAACTGAGAGCTGTCTTCTTTAAATGCCTTCTGAAGGATGATACCTCTTGTTGGCTGAATTATATGCCTCTTTATCAATCAGCCAAAGGACAAACTTCTGCACCGATTGGAGCGCAAAAGTAGTGACCTCTGAACTGCAATCCCCTGGCTTTGGATAATAGTCCAACACTTTCGTTTTGGCTATTTCAGACCGAAAGACTGAAGCAGCATTATACAAAACCACTTTTTCATCAGGTTCATTCACCAGAAGAACACCCATAAAACATTTGGATGACTTAATTTCCTGTTTCAGGTTATTAGCAGCTTGGATAGATCAGCTAATGTTACTGTGATGCACTGAACAATGGTAGATTTGCCTTGTCCATGCTATGCATGAAGTGAAGTGCAGAGTCATCATGTTTTTTCTAATCTTGCCTGTAATTTGCACTGGAACAGTTTACAATTACGACATCCGAGGGAAGTAGGGGTCTATATCTTTGTAGCAGCTTGGACAGGAAAAGAGCCTTCTTGTTAGACAATGATATTATGTACATCTCTTCAATCAGTTGATAAAATAAGCTGAGTGTATTGTTGCAGTGTAACTGGATAGTTTTGCTTTAAGATTCACTTTACTCAAGTAGGAAGAAAGGCATATTGGGGGACAAACTGCATCCTTATCAATCAAGTCTTCCACAGATATTCTCTGCAACATGTTACCATCTCCGCTCTGAAGTGCTGCCTCCCTTAGAATGCTTGTGGCACCTTAGAGACTAACCAATTTATTAGTTACTAGCAAAAATACCCGGCGTTGCTCGGGGTATTTGTAATTGGAAACTGAGATGTAAAAAGACTACCATGTTTTTTATTAATACAAATTTTGTTCAGACGTCTCAGCGTTGCTCGGGTCCGTTGGAGGGGGGAGGGGGGAGAGAGCTGAGCGAGTGCGGGGTCCATTGGAGGGGGGTATTATGACATCATAACTATGTCACAGAGAACAGCAGGTTTTAACCTGCTGCCCAGCTGATGTGAATGGGCTTTAAAGAATTTCACCCCTGGGGGGCGTCAGTGGTGAGATTTGAAAAATTTTCAACTCTTACCCTGATTAGGACCCTAAAGCCTATAACTGTACCAAATTTCAAGTCTCTAGCTCAAACGGTGTGGAAGGAGTAAGGCAGCATACATACCGTGTTTCCCCGAAAATAAGACAGTGTCTTATATTAATTTTTGCTCCCAAAATTACATTACATTATATTACAGCGAGAGGCAAAACTGGAAGTATGTCTTATTTTCGAGGGATGTCTTACTTTCGGGGAAACAGGGTACACACACGCACACACCATTTGACTTTTATATATATAGATTTATTATTAGTCTCTAAGGTGCCATAAGTCTTCCTCATTTTCTTTACGGATACAGACTAACACAGCTGCTAATCTTATTTCTGTTTTATGAAGTTTATCATCTTTTTCGTGTGGCTTTCTCAAGCAAACAATGCAGCAGGACTTGTCACTAGAAGAGGGGCTTGCTCCAGTGGTTATAGACGCAGATGAACATAATGCTTTTCTATCAGCTTCAGAGTCTATTTTCTTTCCTGGGTTCAATACAACTCTGCTGGTGTGCCAAATCTGACTCATGTCTCCATTTCTGAAAGCAACCCCTGTGATAGAGTATTGGCAGCAAATCCTCTACACTAGAAAACTCATGCAAAGGCCGCCAAGACAATTACTCTCTCCTGGAGTCTGCTGCCCGGGTCACAGAATTCTGTTCCCCACTGGTGGCTTTTGACAGTTTTGCATTCTTTTGATTTTCTTGAATTACAAAACATTTTTCAAAGTTTGCAGAGAGCCTTTTTCTCTTTGATGTAAACTTTAAGGAGCTTGTATCCTCCATGTCTTTATATACTTAACTTCCCTGTAGAGGTACAATTCCCAAAGCAGATTGTTTGCATTCCCACCCCTACTATTATCCCACTTGTCATGTTGTACAAGTACACACACTCGTGCTAAATTAAATTGATATGAGTATCAAGATTGCCATTTTTGTTCAATGAACACTTTGATTGAAGCCCAGTATGAAGCTGTGTATTGTCATCTCTAACACGAATACTGACCTGTGCATAAGCGCCACTGAAATAAAAAGCTAGTTTCTAGAATAGCTAGAACAGCTAGTACTGCATCCGTGGGCAATTACAAATTGAAACCTTCTACCAGGCAGACTAAATGTTAAAATCGTATGCACAAAAGCTTACAAATAGAGAAGCATTACTTTAGGAATTCATGTACATTTATATCTACCCATTATGTAGTACACACTATGGGCATGCAATCTACTGCTATTGGTACACAACCTTCAGTGAGAGACTGATCCGGTCAGAAAATTTCAGCTAAAAATATAGAAAACTTTAATAATCACTTGTGAGATACTTTGATGATTAAGAATATGCGATGTAAAAACATTTCCTGTCAGCATATTGGAAAAGTGATATTTGCTATTTTTGCCACATGCTAAACAGCTTCATCATTTTTGGAAAAAAGATACTTGGCCATGCAACATCAATAAAAATCTTTTAATATGCTGATATTTGGTAGCTTTGACCAATAAACACCACATTATGGTGTTGTAATTAACAGTAAAAGGCTGTAGTCAGTCATGTTGCAGTGTTTCTGGAAGTGCAAACACGACACTCATTTTGGGTACCACTGCTTCACCTCATCTCCAGACTTACAGAACCACATGACAGCTCCCCATCATACCTCACCTAAATGTACTGTATGTACATTAATGTAAATCATTAATAATAAATGATGTCTGTTTACAGACAACTCCAAAAATATGACCCTTTTTTGGAGAACAGCCACTTGCCAACCAGTTATAGATGCTGGAGATTGCTCTCATCCCCAGTGCACCAGGGCAAGAGGGGAGACTAACCTGCTTGGAGCATTAGGAAGGTTTCTAGTCAGGTGCTGCTAGTTACTGCAGTGCCTGTATTACATGTTCACTGAAAGACTTACAAGTCGCTTCCCAAGTTATTCATCAACATATCAGGGTGAAGCTCCCCAGGAGGGCGACAGGGGGTGTATCTGACCTTCCAGCACGGGCTATTCACTCTAGTGCAGTAGTGTCCAATATGTTCACCACTAGGCACATGTATCTACTAGGCTATTGAATTGTGGCTAATGCATGTGGCTTTTTTATAATGTGGCTATAAGAAAAATTCAAAATCACAAGTGTGGCTATCATTGAAATTCTGTTGGACACCCCTATTGTTTTGCTAGGTCACAGGAATGGAGAAACACATTTTAGTTGCCATCACCCAACAGAGAGCCTGTGACTTCTGAAAGTCCTGGCAGAGTAGTGACTTGAACCAAAGTGTCTCAAGTCCCAGGCCAATGTCTTAACGACTGGACCATCCTTCCTCCCTTGCTAATGTGAGCAGCCCCCTGCTTCTCTCAGCTGTTTGGCAGGCTCTGCAATCTGGAGTTTTCAGAGATAGCTGGGTCAGGGGTGTTGGGAAAGCTCAAGTTCTTTCCCACTGCCTCCCACAGACTGGGCTTTTCTGCTCTGCTGTGACTAAGAAACAGTGACTAAATAACAGGTCTTGGGCCCCAAGTCAGGGCACTTGTCTTCCCCACAGCTCCAGAGCCAGCTGGCAGGACATGCTAGATACAGAAGGGCAGAGCTGTAAAATTCTTTGTGAAACTGAAAGATGAAAAGCAAAGCATGGGGAAGTTCTCCCATGGCTCTGTAGCTCCCCACCAACTCCCGACCTCCCCAGGCCTGCCCCTGTAGCTCTATACTCCCCAGACAGCTCACGACCAGTATATGTGCATGCATGGCAGGGCAACTATAGAGAGAAGATGCCAACACAAAGGCGACAGTTTACATGGGAGCACACTGTACCTCGTTCAGCAGCAGGTTCACCACCAGGGTGCCTCCACTGTCCATGCCTGTATTCAAGTTGAAGAGGAGCAGCGTGGGGAATTCAGAGTGGACAGGAATGCTGGGCCCATTTATGACTCTGAACCTCACAGAGGCAACGTCCAGGTCCTCGCGGATGATGGGCTGATTCTGGAGGCAGAAGGTCCCTGGATCGGATGCATTGTTTGCAGCACCCACTGTGGGTAGAGTGCTGTTCCCCAATGTTCCCGGGGTGCTGGCATTGGAACCCCTGCCCAGGGCTGGAGTGCTCTGGCTCTGATTCAGGCTGTTGTAGAAGTTAAGGAATGAATTGGTGCTCCCCGGCTTGCAAGCTGCAGAGCAACGAGGAAAGGAGGGAAGGTTAACGTGTCCGAGACCAGCATGAGCACACCGCTCATTGGAACTGGAGGACTTTGCTTAGGGCCTGGTGATGCTGCTGCACTGGTGGGCAGGGTCGGGGGGGAGGGTTAAATCTGCCTTGAGCCCAGTTATAGAACCAGGAATAAACCCCAAAGTGTGGGGGCACAATCTGAACTGTGACACTCAGTGCTCTACTCGCTTTGGCAGCAGGTCACCACTACCAGGTACCCACAGGGACCAAAGTGTCCCATTACTGAGCTCAGCTCCTTCCCCCACCTCCCAAGCTGTGTCTTCTGCAACAGCAAGAGAAACTGCTTCCCTGCGAGCACCCAGGACTATGCTCTTTTGCCTCGAGAGCCCACCATCTGCTGCAGAAGGCAAAGCCCCCAGAGCCCTCTTATCAGGTGGGAGAAGAAAGTTTCTAAAGGCTAATTTGTTAAGAGCTTTCCAAGGATCAGGTAAACTCCCCAAAGTGAAACCCAGTTCTGAGAGCCAAACCAGTCTTGGGCCCCCAATAGGGCAGTGGCCTGCCCCCCATCGCTCAGAGACCAGGCTCACTGCCGAGCTGCCAAACGGCCAGCAGACGGTTATTGCCTCAGTGCTGGAGGGGAGAGGCTGCCTCTCTCCCCGCAGTGCCCTGAGCTAGCCTCTGCCACCCCAATGGCCTTTGAAGGAGTCTGTGGCTGAGAAACCCTGGGCTCTTTTGAATTCCCGACATAGTCTTCCACCCAACAGAATCAGCTGTAAGCACCCTGCAGGGAGGCCTCCCGCCAGTGGTCAATCATTTAACAAGCTGCAGCATACACAAGGCACAACTGGATCCCAGCCTCCTGGGAAGTCTGAATGGCCCAGTCATGCCAGGCAGCAGGGATACGGGGGACAGTGACCCACACAATTACATCCAGTCACACAGTATAGGCTGTCCCTCCCAAGACATGGGGCTTGTCCCATCTCCATTCCCCCCACCTGCCCCCAGGAAGAGCACAGGAGCAAGCCAGCCTGTGCTGGTGAAAGCCCAGTGGAGACCTGTGCACAGTGGCCCTTCTCCACATGGCTGGCAGCATCCAAGAGCACACCTGTGAAGGAGGCAATCATCTCAAAGGAGACGCTGGCGTTGGCAGTCCCCCGATTCTCTACCATGATCTGCAGCCACTTCTCCCACGGGGGCGAAGGGAGGACCAGGCTGCAATTCGCTGTCCCCGTGCAGCTGAGGATTTTCTGGAAGGACTGCGGCAGCATGATGGAGCCCAGCACGACCCGTATGGCACATGTCTTTGTGCTGTTCACCACACAGCTCCGCAGTGTGAAGTGCATCGTGGCAGTGTACTCGGGGATGAAGATCCTGCAGGAATGGGACTCATCAACAACTCAACGCCTGCCCTCAACACAAGCCAGCCTGGGGCACTAGGGGTGGAGAAGGTCTGTAGCCCTAAAAAGTGAAATCCTCCCAGGGGGAGTCCAGAAAAGCTTTGGAGCCCAGCACAAGGTCACTCTGGTTTGTGTTGCTACGGTCCTGTCCAGGATGGTGCATTGTAATGTGTAACTGTGTCTCTAAAAGCACCAGGAAGGAGCTCGTCTTTCCCCTCCTTCGGGGAATGGGGCCCTATTTAGCACAAACTCCCCCTTTGGTTCCAGGGGAACTATCACAGCTCTAGCTCGGTGCAAGGCAGCCAAGGGCCCTCAGATTCGTATGCACCTCTACTAGGCCAACACCTGTGGGAGAATAAAAGCCCCACCCGCAGCCCCATGCAATCTCTACTGTCATGCTCACTTACTTGACATGCAGTGGCCTAGCAGGCGAGGCAATGGTTTGCTGCAGGGGAGTGTCTGGCTCCAGGACAGGGACATCAACAAGTCTCAGCACAAACATATCCGGCTGGAATATATAGGCGCATGGAGTGGAAAAACCCTGCAGGGAGAGCAGGAAGGCAGCTTAGCATTAGCTGCCAGAGATCACCAATCCAAAAACTGCTTTGTTGAGCGAAAAATCAGCCAGTGAAGAACCGAGCTATAACCAAGGGACCAGCACCCACTGCCCGCCCATCCTGACTCCCAACCAGTGCTCTCCTTCCCCTGTCATTGCCTGCGCACACAGTGACATCCTAGCCCAGGGGTTCTCAAAGTGGGGATTGGGGCCCCTTAGGGGGTCAAAAGGTCTTACATGGGGCTTGGGGGGGGCGGGGTCACAAGCTTTCATCCTCCACCCTAAATCCCGCTTTGCCTCCAGCATTTATAATGGTGTTATAAATTCCATGCCCAACCGCACAGACCATGGTGAACGGTTACCTCCATTCCTCACTAGGGGCAAGGGCTTCCCTTGCTGGGGCCCTCGGACTGGTGAAAGGATTCTGCACTCATGCCCCTTGTAGCCCTTACCTTCACTTCGATCTTGCCTGCAGCCTGAGGCAGGTGTGCAGCGATGAACCAGTCTCCGGCAGCTGGGGTGGTGATGTTCACAAAGGTGCTGTTCTGAAGAGTAATGCCCAGAGTCATGGTCAGGTTGTAGGACGGGCGGACAGTTGCGTTCGAGGGAAACTGAGTGCCCAGTGGGTTAATGACAGGAGGGGCTCCGTAACTGAAGTGGCTGCAAGATAAAGCAGGGAAGGATGCACATAAAATGCCATGCCCGCCCTCCAATAGCACAAGCACCTACAGCAACAGCTAGGCCAGGCTGGATCAACTGGGGAGCAGAAAGGAGGCAGCAGCCTGGCCCCAAGGAGAGCACTGAGCTGCAGGCTGAACTCCAGAGGTTGCCTTTCCCCCTCCCATTCTTGATCTGCTGGCAAGACCACTGGAGAAAAAGAAAGTGAGAACATTTCATTGGCCTGGAAAATAATTAAAGCATCAGAATGTGCTCAAGGGGTCTGAACTTAAGAATCACATTCCCCTCCAGCCACCAGGGTACTCAGTGTGCAAACCAACATGGGGGTGACATTTCAGCCAGAGCAGGACAGAGATCAGAGCAAGAGAGCAACCAGCATGTGTCCCCAGCACCAAGAGAAGATGGGTCTAGACACCAGTGACTGATTAAATTCAAGCAGTCACAGGCAGGAAGCTGGACTTCAGCAGCAAAGGAACATAGGAATTGCCAGGCTGAATCAGACCCAAGATCCATCTAGTCCAGTATCCTGTCTCAGACAGCAGACAGCACCAGATGTTTCAGAGGAAGATGCAAGAACCCTGCAGTCCCACTGTGGGTTAACATGCTTCCTTTAGAAGTCTCCTCCTAGCCCTAATAGAAGATGGCTTGAGCCTTAACATAAGAGGGTTAATTGTCCTTCCAAAACTATAACAACTGGATATTCTCATTATCCATTAAGTGTCCAATTCCTCTCTGAATCTTGCTAAATTCTGGGCCTCAACAAAACCCTGTGGTGATTACCTGCTGTATGAAAGGACATTTCCTTTATCAGTGTTGAATGTGTTCCCTTTTAAAGTAACTGACTATCCCAGTGTTGTAGTGTTATCAAACAGGAAGAACAGACACTCCCAATCTATCATCTCTAGACAATTATTTGACTAATTTACATTACCTCTTACCCCTCTCCGCTCTAAGGGAACAATCTCAGTCATTTCAATCTCTCTTCACTGGAGAGTTTTCTCAGCCCCAATCATTCAGGTTGCTCCTCTCTGAATCTCTCTAATCCTGCAGTTTACTTTTTCCGATTGGGTGGCCAGTCCTGCCCATGGGATTATCACTATATGCCAGCAATGTGGGAAGAAGGGCTGCTCCCCACCACACCCTGGCTGTGGCTCCAATCCTGCCCCCACTCCCGGACCCAGATCCAAACCCACCTCCAGTTGTGCCCCCAGCCTCTGTCCCACATTCTCCCCAGCTCAAGCCACGACCCCACTCCTGGCCCCAAAAGGGCACGGACAAGGGGGCAAGGGGAAACTGCAACCCTCAAAGTTTGGGGACTGCTGATTTACACTGACACTGCATCAACTTTGACTTTCTGTCGCACATGGACATAGAGTTATTAAGCCAGTGCAGGGAGGCAGTTACATCGACAGGAGCGAAACTGAAGAGTAGACACTTCCATAACTAGGTCCATGTAAGCTGCCTGTCATTGACCTAACTGCAGTGTAGACCAGACCTAAAAGTCTACTTGGCTAAAAGTCTACTTCCCATCCCCATTGTCTGGAAAACACAGCTAATAACACAAGAAAAGCAGTTCTGTGAGCATTGTGCCTTCGAACAGAGGGCAGGCAATGCTGGCCAAAGCAGGTGCAGCTGGTATTAGACCTGTGCAAGCTTCCCCACTCAGTTGCACTACAATTCTGCATTCCCATCCCTCCCCTCCATCCCCATCCTGAGCTCAGCCAATGCATCTCTATCTACTCCTGTGGGAATTCTGTGCTAAACTAAAAATTCTGCACTAAAAATTTAAAAGTTCTGTGCACAATATTTTTAAATTCTAAAAATTCTGCATATTTTATTTGTCAAAATAATGCAATATAATCACTCTAGTTTCAATTATTTTGGTAATTTATTTAAACTACAATATAATTGATAATAATTATAATCTATAATAAACTATAATAATAATTGATAGAGAATAGGAGTGGGGAGAAAACCCCCTTGTTTAATAGTAATATAGCTAGGTTTTACCCTTTATTTTGAGTCAACAAATATATGCAGCCATATGCTCCATGTTACATCAGAGGCAACTGAAGAGCAAGTGGGAGCAGGGGAATCAAACTCACAATTTATATTGGCTTCTGACCATCTTCAGAAAGGTCAGTAGCAAGCAGTTCCTGGAGCACATTTTGATAAGAAATTTTTTCAGCGCAAAAATTTAGACCAGTTCTAATCACTAAAGCACCATAAGCATTTATAAAGCCATACTGTCTTTTACACCAATCTGGCAATGTAAAGAAGCCGGTTTTATACTTCTGGAGGAATTCACAAAGACAATGGGAATAAATCACTAAGCAGGCAGGCTGCTACATTCTGTTCTGCCTGAGGGGACAAAGCCTGCCCTACGCCTACCTCCTCAGAAACACCCCAAAGCCCTGCCTCTTCATGCTGAGCGTGCTGCAATAGCGAGTGAGAGGGACAAAGTGTCTCTCTTTCTCTTACACTCATCCACCCACTCCGCCCCATGGCAGTGATTTACGTCTCTACCAGCTGCTCCAGATGCCCAAACCAACCTGCCTACATTGCTGGGAAAGGGCATATGACTTCTCTTGCATCTTCCCTTTGCATCCCCTCCAGAAGTCATTTATTTCTGCGGGGAAGCAAATAAATCTGTAGGGGACATGAAATCTGTGCACGCACAGTGACACAGAATTCCCCCAGGAGTATCTATCATGACCTGCAACAGCCAGTCCTGCTCCCAGCTCTGCTGATGCAGTTCAATGAGCCCTCCCACAAGCTCTGCATGTGCATATCATTTGCATGTTATGAGAAGGAGTAAATAGCACTTCCTTAATTACTTTCTCCACATCAGTCATGATTTTATAGACTATCATATCCCTCCCTTAGTCATCTTTTCCAACCTGAAAAGTCCCAGTCTTCTTAAGTTCTCCTCATAGCAGCCATTCCGTACCCCTAACAATTTTTGTTGCCCTTCTCTGAATTTGTCTAGTTTCAGACTCCTGCACTGGGCAGCACAGCATGGGGAGGAGGTGACCAGCCGTCTGTGGAAAAGGAAGTGGTTCAGGAATAGTTAGAAAAGCTGGACGAGCACAAGTCCATGGGGCCGGACGCGCTGCATCCGAGGGTGCTAAAGGAGTTGGCTGATGTAACTGCAGAGCCATTGGCCATTATCTCTGAAAACTCATGGCGATCAGGGGAGGTCCCGGATGACTGGAAAAAGGTTAATGTAGTACCCATCTTTAAAAAAGGGAAGGAGGAGGATCCAGGGAACTACAGGCCAGTCAGCCTCACCTCAGTGCCTGGAAAAATCATGGAGCAGGTCCTCAAGGAATCAATCCTCATGCACTTAGAGGAGAGGAAAATGATCAGGAACAGTCAGCATGGATTCACCAAGGGCAAATCATGCCTGACTAACCTAATTGCCTTCTACGATGAGATAACTGGCTCTGTGGATGAGGGGAAAGCAGTGGATGTGTTGTTCCTTGACTTTAGCAAAGCTTTTGATATGGTCTCCCACAATATTCTTGCCAGCAAGTTAAAGTAGTATGGGCTGGATGAATGGACCATAAGGTGGATAGAAAGCTGGCTGAATCGTCGGGCTCAACGGGTAGTGATCAATGGCTCCATGTCTAGTTGGCAGCCGGTATCGAGCGGAGTGCCCCAAGGGTCGGTCCTGGGGCCGGTTTTATTCAATATCTTTATCAATGATCTGGAGGATGGGGTGGACTGCACCCTCAGCAAGTTTGCAGATTACACTAAACTGGGAGGAGTGGTAGATACACTGGAGGATAGGGATAGGATACAGAGGGACCTAGACAAATTAGAGGACTGGGCCAAAAGAAATTTGATGAGGTTCAACAAGTAGAAGTGCAGAGTTCTGCACTTGGGACGGAAGAATCCCATGCACTGCTACAGACTAGGGACCAAATGGCTAGGCAGCAGTTCTGCAGAAAAGGACCTAGGAATTACAGTGGATGAGAAGCTGGATATGAGTCAACAGTGTGCCCTTGTTGCCAAGAAGGCTAATGGCATTTTGGGCTGTATAAGTAGGGGCATTGCCAGCAGATCGAGGGACGTGATAGTTCCCCTCTATTCAACATTGGTGAGGCCTCATCTGGAGTACTGTGTCCAATTTTGGGGCCCACACTACTAGAAGGATGTGGAAAAATTGGAAAGAGTCCAGAAAAGGGCAACAAAAATGATTAGGGGCCTGGAGCACATGACTTATGAGGACAGGCTGAGAGAACTGGGATAGTTTAATCTACAGAAGAGAAGACTGAGGGGAGGTTTGATAGCTGCTTTCAACTACCTGAAAGGGGGTTCTAAAGAGGATGTATCTAGACTGTTCTCAGTGGTAGCAGATGACCAAACAAGGAGTAATGGTCTCAAGTTGCAGTTGGGAAGGTTTAGATTGGATATTAGGAAAACCTTTTTCACTAGGAGGGTGGTCAAGCATTGGAATGGGTTACCTAGAGAGGTGGTAGAATCACCTTCCTTAGAGGTTTTTAAGGTCAGGCTTGATAAAGCCCTGGCTGGAATGATTTAGTTGGGGATTGGTCCTGCTTTAAGCAGGGTCCTCCAAAGGTCCCTTCCAACCCTAATATTCTATGATTCTATAATTCTATGAACTTCTAGTCATTAAATCATGTAATACCTTTGACTGTTAGATTGAAGAATCCTTATTAAATATTTGTTCCCCATGCAGATACTTATAAATGGTGATTAAATCACCGGTTAACTTTCTCTTTGTTAAGATAAGTAGAAAGAGCTTCTTGAGTTTATTCATCTCTTGGATCAGATCGTGTGCCACTTAGGACTAAAATAAGAATCACCTTTCCCCTTGTGTATTCCAGGACTAGCTTCTCGAAGAAGCATTCATTTACAGTGTTTAGAAATTTAATCTCTGCATCATGTCCTAAGGTGACATATACCTAATCAATATATTGATAGTTGAAATCCCCCATTATCATCAGGCTTTCTGTTTTTGTAACCTTTCTAATCTGCCTGAGCATTTCTCTATCACCATCACGATGGTCAGGTGGTCAGTAGATTATGCCTACTGTTATACTCATTACTCAAGCATGGAATTTCTATCCATAGAGATTCTATGGTACAGTTTGATTCATTTTAAATTTTTACTATATTTTACTCTATGATATCTTTCACTCCTCCGCAGCATGACTACTCTGGCATTCCTGTATATTTTGTATCTGTATTACCATGTCCCATTGATTATCATTCCACCAAGTTTCTGTGATGCCTATTATATCAATATCCTCATTTAATACCAGATAATCATGTTCACTCATCTTTGTATTTAGACTTCTAACCTTTCTATTCAAACTGAGATTTCCCCGTTTATGCATCCAATTATTGCATTACCCCTTTTGGCCACAGCCTTGCATGGGAAGCTCATGTTTAGTGGATTATCCACCATGACTCCCAATTCTTTTTCACACTCACTGCTTCCTAGAATACAGTCTCCCCATCCTGCAAGTATGGCCTACAGTCTTTATTCCTAGCTGCAAACATTACATTTAGCCATATTAAAATGCATTTTGTTTGCTTTTGTCCAGTTTACCAAGAGAACGAGATTGCTCTGTATCAGTAACCTGTTCTCTTCATTATCCACAACTCCTCAATTTGTGTGGAATCTGCACACTCTACCAGTGATTATTTTACGTTTTCTTTCAGGTCATTAATAAAAATGTAAATGGCATAGGGCCATGAACTGACCTTTGTTGAATCTCACTAGAACCACACCCCCTTGATGAGGTAACAAAGAGTGTCCTGTGGCACCTTAAAATCTAACTAAAGTATTGGAGCATAAGCTTTCGTGGGCTAATACCCACTTCGTTGGATGCAAGCAGTGGAAGACGAAGTGGGTATTAGCCCACGAAAGCTTATGCTCCAATACTTTAGTTAGTCTTTAAGGTGCCACAGGACTCTGTTACCTCTGCTATTCCAGACTAACACGGCTACCTCTGATTCTTGACCCCCTTGATGAGGAGTCCCATTTACAATTACATTCTAAGACCTATTAGTTAGCTTTTAATTCATTTTGTGTGTGCCATGTTAATTATAGTTTTTTAATCACATCATGCAGTAACAAGTGAAATGTCTTACAGAAATCTATTACATCAACATTATTATCTTTATCAAACTTATAGTCTCATCAAAAACAGATATCAAGTGAGTTTGATAGGATCTATTTTCCAAAAATCCATGTTAATTACCATTAATTATATTACACTCCTTTAATTCTGGACTAATGGGACTGCAGAGGGTTAGAATGGCAGGTATTATACAATGTGGTCTCTAGAAGCTCACCATCTTCTCACTGCAGTACTGGTCACAACAGCACTTGCTGGGACAGAGACCTATTAAACCATCCAGTCCAACCATACCAAACCTTTTGAGACACCCTTCATTACCAGACTAAGACCTCAGCTGTGCCACCCAGTGCCCAGTGCCTGCCATTCAATGGTGCATTGTGCCCAAACTTACAGCTGCCAAAGTGGCACTGTGGGTCAGAGCTCTAGCAGTTGGATGGGAGGTGGACGGTAGTAGTCCAGTAAAATTGAGCTCAGAGACTAATCAAGCTCAGGAGAAGACTAAAGCAACAGCCCTCAAACAGCCTGAATCCACAGTGCTGGGAAGCCCAGCTAGATCCTACCGGCTGCCTGCACACTTGTCTGCGCAATCACACAGAATCCTTTGACTTTGGTCCTTTGACTTTGGTGAAGTGTTGCAAAGTTACAGTATTGAGAGGTTACAGCTTTCCTACTACAGCAACGCTTCTGGAAACAGACAGGCCCTCTGAAAACCCAAAGACAGGGGGTACAATGGGAACAATGTCCCCTGGGGACAGATAATGGTTGTGACAGACTAGGGCCATCAGCCTACAGGTGGCATCTCTCACTCTCTCCTGTTGCAGCTATTCCACTGTGTATAAATACACCGACAATCACTGGGCCAGAGACAGCAAGCAAGAATGACTCTGCAATCGGTGGCAAGGGCTGCCATCTGGGAGGCGAGATACCCAAGTTCATGTCTTTTTTCCAATAACAATTTATACACAATGGAACAGTTTCCACAGGAGAGATTGAGCCCCGTATCAGAACATCCTGTGGTTAGGGCACTCTCCTGCAGCGTGGAAAGATCCTAATGCACATCCCTGCTCCACACCTGGCAAAGGGAGGAACTGAACTTGGGTCTCCCATACCTCAGCCAGTGCCCTAATGACTGGGCTGCAGCTTATAAGGGGGACACTGCCACCACCTCCTCAAAAAAATTCTTTCAGCCAAAACTATTTGGTGAATGTGTGTCAAATTCACCGTTTCAGTTTGCTGAAAAACACATTACACATAGATTTTACATGCACAAAAAGCATACACAAGTGCAAAACACAGGGAGGAACTAACCCTTCAAAAAATCAGGAGTTGCAGCTCAGGAAAATTCCCTTCTGGGCTGATAGCAGCCCCAAAGGAATTTTAAAGGGGGGGGATGGGATTAGAATCAATGTACATGGGTGCCAGGTTATACATACACGGTGATCTCCATATTGGTGCACTCAGGTCCTTTTCCCTTGGATGCCTGCAGGAGCCAGCGCAGCAGAACCGTGTCCTCCGGCACCTGGAAGCGGAACAGCTTGGCGTTCCCATACCAGCTGTAGAATGACAGCTTCTGGGCACTCTGAGAGAAATACTCAGAGATGTACAGGAGGTCTGGAAGGGAGAGAGCAGAGCACAGGTCAGGGACCCTTCATGCAGGTTCTATCCACAGGGACGTGTGGGCATTCTAGTGTTGCTGAAAAGAACCCTGTTACTTCACCAACATTTTACACAGAACCCTGTGCTCTCACCTCCTGCCACCTTAGCCCTGCTCCCGTGAGAGGGACCGTCAATATCGTCAGCATTAACCAGACACAGATGTCAATCTCACTAGTCCCATCACACTGCAAAATCACACTCATGCAGGTCAAGCGTTCAGTAGCCAGGATATGCCAGAGGAGGAGGAGGAGGAAAGAGCATCCTCCACACTGCCTAGCTGGATAGATACATTACATCACATGCAGTCTAGTTACAAGATAACATGGGGGCCAAAGTAGAAGGAAGGGGACCAAGAACTGGCGTGAAAGCCCCAATGGTGATAAAGTGGAGAGGCCATGGCTTATGTACTCAAAAACCCAGAATGCTGCATACTGTTTTTGTTGCAAACTCTTCCAGTCTAATGTTCCAGACACACTGGGTTCTACAGGAACAAAGGACTGGAAAAATCTGGCTAGAAATCTGGCATGCCATGAGAAGAGAGCAAATCACCAGAGAACATTCCATAGGTGGAAAGAGCTTGAGATAAGGCTAAGGTTAAAGGCCACCGTAGATGATGAGCATCAAGAAAGGATTGCAGCAGAGTCTCTTTACTGGCAAGATGTTCTGAAAAGGCTCATTGCCATTGTGGGAATGCTTGCTACCCAAAACCTAGCATTGCATGGCACTTCAGATCCGCTGTATGTGCCAAACAATGGAAACGTCCTTAAAATTGTGGAGCTGATGCTGTACTCCAGGAGCATCTAAGAGTCGTCACCATCCAAGAAATGTACACACACCACTATCTTGGAAAAACAGTTCAAAAGGAGATCACACAGTTACTGGCAACAAAAGTCAAACAGAAAATTGTGGCAGATTTAAAGTAATCAAGATATTACTCTGTTATTCTGGATTGCACACTTGACATCAGCCATACAGAACAAATTACTTTAATGGTGTGTTTTGTAACAACAGAATCTAGTGAAAATGTCCTTGCAATGGTGACTGTCAGGGAGTATTTTCTATAATTTATTGACCTTGATGATACTACAGGAACTAGTATGACAAGTGTGCTTCTTAAAAAGCTGGAAGTTACTGGAATTGCGATAGCTGACATGAGAGGTCAGGGGTACGATAATGGTGTCGAGAGTTAAATCCTCGAGCTTTTTTTGTCTCGTGCAGTTCTCATTCATTGAGTCTAGTGGTCAGTGATGCGGCATCAGCTTCTAGTGAGGCTGCTGAATTTTTTTAAATGTAATTCAAAGCATCTATGGATTTTCTCTGTGTCCACTCATCGATGGCAAATTTTGAAGCAATATCTGGGAACATCCTCTCTGTCACTGAAACCACTGAGTGTCACACAATGGGAAAGTCGAGTGGAGGCAATAAAGCCTATCAAACACCAAATTGGGAAGACAGAGGATGCCATAGTTGCCATTATGGAGGATAATACCATGAGAGGAACTGTTTGTGGGAGAACAATGGCAGATGGGAATGGAATCACTAGAAACATACATAACTTCAAATTTCTGTGTGGCTTAGTGTTGTTGCATGACATACTGTTTGAAATAAATGTTGTAAGAAAGACTTCAAGGTGTTGACTTTGATATATCTGGAGCAATGGAACAACTGGACAAAGCAAAGTCATACCTACAGTCTTACCAGTCAGATGAGGGATTTCAAAACGTTCTGAAGAGTGTACAGAAGTTGGCAGAGGAACTTCACACTGAAGCTATTTTCTCATCCATTCGTAAATACAAGAGTCACCAAAGAAGACATTTTGATTACGAGGCACGGGATAATCCCATAAAAGAGACCCCACACAACAAAGTTGAATTATTTAACCAGGTGCTACATTATGCAATACAGACTGTTGAAGAATGTTTCAGGCAGCTCAAGGAACACAGTAGTATATTTGGGATATTGTTTGATCTTCAGGTAAAGTGAGGAGTTTTGGAATAAGACCTACACCAGCATTAGAGACAGTGTTGACACATGACGACATGCGCGATATTGATGTGAATGATTTAGGTGATGAACTGAAAGCCCTTTCAAGATACATTTCAGCAGGATCAACGCCAAAGGCTTTTCTGGGATATATATGCACAACATGATCACCCTCTATCCAACTGCTTTTGTTGCTCTGCGCATACTTCTAACACTTCCTGTAACGGTTGCCAATGGAGAACAGCTTCTCCAAGCTGAAGTTAATAAAAACACATCTATGCTCCGCAAAGACACAGGAAAGTCTGTTTGGCCTTGCAACCATCTCAATAGAGCATGAGCTGGCCCCAGGGCCAGATTAAGACCTTTAGAGGCCCTAAGCACTGAAAAGTTTATGGTGCCCCCACATATAGCTTTTATTTTGAATTATATACTACACCATAAAATAAAATTTCATTTTTCGAAATGACACAAAACTTACATGTGTGCTGAAATTAAAATAGCTTCTTTCTAGATTTTTTTATTGCAAAATTCTGGATAAGTTCATCGAAGCTGACTCGACGAAGCATGTCCGCTTCCATACACAATAGGGAAAGTGAATCAAGTCTGTCCTGACACGTTGTTCTCGGAGGGGTTTTTATTCTTTTCAGCTGAGAAAAAGAGCATTCTGCGGAGCAGTTAGTAATCATCAATGTTAGAAAAATCCATAGTGCAATCTCTACATTTGGAAATACACATCGTATTCCCTCTTTCAATATTGTCATGAAGATCAATGTGACTGAATTTCATTTTTCCTGTTTCATTAAACTTTGTGCGCATAACCGTGGAACTGTCGTACTTCTCCACAGAGATTCATCTTCAAGTCAACAGGGTACGAGTCAACTAGCTTTTGGGAACCTTGTGAATATTGTTCGTCAGATAAGTCCATATCGTTTAGAAAAGAAAATATACTTGATACTTCTTTGTACACTTCACCTCTCCTCTTCATATGCCCGTCAAGTGTATCAATTATAGCGTAGTAAGTAGATATGCAAAATTTGTCTCTAGGATTCAATGCTGTTTCTGTTGCACTGCTATCATTTGCTTGTTGTTTCCTGATTCACTTGTGGGACTGGTTTAGGTGGGGATAAGTAATAAAAAGAGAACAGAAAAACGGGGGAAGTGTGTGTAGTGGAGCGTAAGAAAGTCTAACAAAGTTCTGATTTTTCCCATGATGACTACTTCGATTTGTTTGTTTTTTTAAAAATATCAAATTAAAAAAAAATCTCATTTTTTTGGTGCTCCCTGCTTTGCTGGTGCCCTAAGTATGTGTTTAGTCTGTCTATTGGGTAATTCAGCCCTGGCTGGCCCAGACTGTGGACCTTTACGAAGCAGTTCAAATCTTTGCAACCAAGGCGGCACAGAAAGCACCACTTTGATTATTCAAACAAATAAAAAATGCCAGTGTTTACTATGAAGACAAGAAAAGTTACATTTGCTGTTCAGGCATTTGAAAGTTAGTTACTTAAAAATCTTGAAGAAAGCATTTTAAGTTGTTAGTTCTCCTGTATAGGGGTAGGTAGCAGAGAAGTACCATGAGAGGAGTAGAACAGGAAGAAGGCAGAATTGAGACTTTTCAAAGTTTTGGCCCAAGCAAGGGAGCATGGGGGTGTCATTTGACCTCCCTGCTTCAGGTGCCAAAATGTTGTGGGCCAGCCCTGTTGACACCAGGGAAAGATGGCCCCTTTGAGACCAATTTCACTTGTTAAAAAAGAAGCAGAGCAATGGGTGCTGTTTAACCTGTGCTGTTAAGTAATTCAGAAGGCTCTGGCAGCTTCATAAAGGGCCTGCTTAGAGCAGAACATATGCTGGGCTGGTCCCCAGGCAGTGTTTGGAGCCCAGGGCCTGAGAAACTAGGAGAACCTATTGCCAACAAGAAACATGATTGATGCATCAAAGCAGGAACTGGCCTGGCCTGCACTCGAGGAACTGCAATTTGACAGGGTAATCATGGGTTTAATTACTTGGCAAACAGGACCAGTTTTTCACCCAGCAACTCGGGCTTTCAGTTTCCTAGTGCAGACAGAGCGCCCTGGTCTGCAGAAAAACAGCTTGACAGTGTAAATTAAAGAGAGGGGAACTACTCTCACTTGACTCATTGGGGTGATAACTCTTGAGCCCAAAGGAAAACCATTCCAATAACACCTTTTAATACTTCATACCCCGTTAATGCTTTTATCCAGGGATCACGTGTAGAGTACAGTTGGTCGTGGTACAGTCAGACCCTGGGGGCACTGTGTTCATGTAGGGTGGATAGTAATCGATAAACTTCTATTTCTAGCTCTGCTACTGACCTGCAGGGTGACCATGCACCAGTCACTGTACCTCTCTGTGCCCAGCTTCCCCATCCGCACAATGGGATCATGATGCTTACCTTCTTTGTACAACACTTCCAGATGATGAGTGCTATGCCAGAGCTAGGTAATATAATATTTGCTGTCTCTGGGTTATTTGATTTGTTCTGGGAACTGAGGGGTCTCTATCATGTTGATTTAAGATTGCCAAGGGCACACATGGGACAGGCACTTTTGGATTTTATAAACACACAAGGAAGTAAATAGCTATTGGAGAGAATCAGCACCTCTTCCACTTCTCCCCATCCCTGCTTTGACCCCAGCCAACAGATCTCAAAATTGCTGGGAGTATCCTCACAGAGCAGCCTTGGGTGAAGTAGGGGTTCAGGATGCCTCAGACTTGGTTCTCTTTACCTGCCCTTTAGAAAATTAAAATTAGGCTGTGAGTTCTTGCCCTTTCTCCCTTCCAGTGGTTTGAGCACTGGTCTGCTAAACACAGGGTTGTGAGTTCAATCCTTGAGGGGGCCATTTAGGCATATGGGGCAAAAATCTGTTGGGTGATTTAATTGGGGATTGGTCCTGCTTTGAGCAGGGGGTTGGACTAGATGATCACCTGAGGTCCCTTCCAACCCTGATATTCTATGATAATCCAGTGTAATCTGTGTGTAGACAAACATCACGTCTGGTTTCCCTTTCACGTGACCTTTTAGACAAGCATTCAAAGAACCCAGCTCTCTGTGCTGGATGTTGTACAAACACAGTAAGGGACAATCCCTGCCCTCAAAGAACTAAGTCTAGGTTGGTCATGAGACACATGGGGATGAAATCAGGCATGGGGAAGGACAGAATAACCATAGTAGGAGTGTGTTTTCATGTAGTCTAGCTACTTGCACAGAGCACCTGCCTAGCTACATCCAGAGGACAGGTCAGGACCAGTGGGATTTAAAGAGAGATATAGAGAAAAGAGATGAATTGAGACAAACCATTGTGAGCAGAACTACCCTGTACACAGAGTGAGCTGGGCAGGGAAGCAGTTGCAAGAATGACAAATTCCCAGGCAGATGAAAGGCAATGCCCTCCCCCACTACCCATGAGTGAGTGAGGGGGTAATGCCAGGGGCAGCTCCCCCCACCAGTTACAGCTCATCAGCGATTGGTGAAATGGTGTTTGCTTGGCTCAGGTACGGTGCATCTGTAGGATTAGTACCCTCCGTGGATATAAAATTTGTATCTGTGTTCGATCTGCGATCCACAAACATGGTCCACAGGTATAAAGTGGGTATCTGCAAATTTGCTGGGCTTTACGTATGAGTTGTCTCACTATTTAAAATAAGGGAAACCCCACTTTCTTTGCTCATGCCTTCAGTTGGGCTGGCTTCCTCATGGCATCATCCCTGGGAATGAGACATCCCTGCTGGGAAAGTTTGTTCATTTGGCCCTTAGAAATTTCCCTTTGTCTCTCACATTAGAGCCTGATTTCCATCTATGTGTTGAAGGTCTAACGGGCTTTTTCCACCCCCCACCAAGAGAAGTGCACTGTGCCTGGGGAGGAAGGGTGGCAGCTTAAGAGTGGTGTTGGTTAACCCACCAAACTGCATGCCAGATGAAGGTGAGGCTAGAGCACAGATGTACCAAGAGCTGGTTCCCAGTGCTCATGGGCAACTTGAACAAACAATGAGGGAGTAGCCAGGGACCGCCCAAAAGATAAATAATTCCATCAAAGGATAACCAAGGCCAAACATTAACCTTAAAGAAGCAGCTTCCTTAAAACGGCCTGTGCCAGCAATGACTGCAAATACCCTGTTGCACTCAAGGCAGTCAGCCGACACTGGGCTATCCGGGGCAGCAGAGACTCAAATCACATGTAAATTATCAAATCACATGTCAATTATCTCCTTACTTCCAAAGTAACGGGGTCCCCCAAAAAATCTTGGGCCTGGACTGTGTCTTTGTTCTGTGTACAGCACCTATAGTACAATGAGGTCCCGGTCTTAGACCACAATACAAATAAATATTTATGAACACCTTAAACTCAAATAACTTAAATGGACACTGTCAACTTAAACATCACACTTCCCGTGTTTTAGTGGGTTATAAGCAGTTCCCTAGGGCATGGTCTGGGCCATCCTGTAGTCAGCATTGAATTCTGGGCACCACTGTAACACAGAGTAAGCATTCAGTTTGTTTCCTTTGTGCATGTGCCTATCACCAGTGCTATCGGCTCCCTTGTAAACACACACACCCCATTTTGTGAGTCCTTCCTATTTTATAAGATAGGAAAACATGATTGAAAATCACAGTCTTTGGCAGAGGAATCCCTGGCAGGAGCAGTATCGGGAACAACCATGATTAAGGCATGGTTTGACTGACTATATTTCAAGTTGATGGTGTTTTGTACACACTTAAAATTGAAGATTCACTTTACGTGGAAAGAAGCTGAAGCACCTCACAGAGAGAAAACAAAGGTGACTCCAAGAGCTGACACCATTACTGGACTTCTCTACACTAGGTTAAACATCAGAACTCCTAAAGTGTAGGCAATCCCATTGACAGCATATCTCAATGACAAGCCCAGGCACTAATTCAACCCAGGCAGGTAGTCACAAACATCAGATCAATTCCTTTTCTCCCAGATCTAAGATTGGAAGAAAATGGTCCTATTTCAGTGAACCTCTCTGGACATGGCCATGTTATAGCTGGCCGCCCTCTGAATCCTGACCCAGGGCAGAGTCACTGCCTTCCAGACACTGCTCAGGGCAAGGGACTTTTGGGCAATGTGAAAGATATGTTTGGCAGGGACAAGGGAACCCGGGGCATTAACATGATCGGGGATGAACTACTCAACCAACCCACTGCAGAGAATGACAAGAGCGAAAACCAAAAGTCCCAGTTCTGCCCTGTTTGTCACCAGTCCTGTTCACTCCAGGGGCAAAGTGTGACGGAGGGAGTGGCTAGAACAACTGTCAATAGGGACTACGCTCTGCAGTCAAAGAAACCTTTGTAACCTTTTATCCATGAGCACTGTTTCCTCTAAGCTGTGCGCGTACAGATCCTAAACCCCGAGCACATGGCGAAACACTGTGCTCACAAAAATTTGCATAGAAGCACAAAAATTTGCACCGAAGACATTTTTTGCACACCCAGCCTGTCAAAAATTAGAGGGAACATTGTCCATGAGACTTATAAGAAGTCAGGTCAGTCCTGCCACTTTCAAGCTTAGTTTCTAATTATGTTTATTTTACTCTGTTCTGAGCTGCCTTTATTACAAGCTATGGCATAGTGCTGTTTGCTTTCCATTGCCCTGTAATGGATTCACAGAATACCGTCTACCCTGTCAGCTGGGACTCACAGCTCTGCAGGAATTAAAACACAAATATTTGAAGGATGAGCCATGCTAAGGGAGGGCAGACAAGACAGGCGTGGGTTGATTACTCCAGCAAATGCCATGCTGGGAGGGTTGGCAGCCCCAGGACAGAACTTTCACAGCATCACTGACATGCTTCCCTAACTGATGAAGTTGAGTTGGAGAATGGCCTCCTTCCGGCAGTAGGGAAGGCATGCAGGATCCAGCTCAGCATGGGTGGGTAAGGATCTTGCACTGAAATCTGGCCTGTAGGAAAGGAAGTATGTGTTCTCAGCAGGATGCATGCTCCTCCCAAACAGCACCAGAATGCATTCCCAGGATGCAGGCCAGCTGAGCAAAGTCAGCTGGGGGATGTGATAACCCACCTGGAGGGAACTTCCAAATAGAAGGTGTGCAGGGAAGCACCTCAGAAGTGGCTTGGGAACAACTTTTTTTGATAATCCTCTTCTGAGGCTTCTCAGATAAGCCAGTTTGTAGCCAGGAAAGGGCAAAAGACAATTTTGAAAAGTTTTCAACATAGAATTCCACATTTTTAGAATAGCTTGTCCACCTAACCAGGAGTGTGTGGAAAGTCTCTTACAGTGATCTTAGTGCAAAAGGGACTTGCCTTTTTACACACATCCAGCTCCCTGACCCTCAGTGTGGGTCATCTTCCCTATTGCTTAAATGCCCCATATGCAGGCAAAAAAAATTCCTAAAATCTTGTTAATTCCATCACACTGATGATCTCACATATAGAACCTGTGATCAGTGAGGAAGTCAAAAGTCAGGTCTGTTGTACCAGTACTCTATAGTTCCGCTTCCACCCCTTACAAACATCACAAGTGAGAGAATGACTCACTGACCATGGAATCTGATTATACTAATCAGAGTCTCAACTGATAGAGCATATGGATGGAATGCTCTTGACTTTAACCCACCTTGTGTCTCAAATATGCCTACAACCAATACTGCAAACAACTTTCCTAGATAGTCATTTCACACTAATTCTGAAAAGTCTGCCCGGTGCCTACACAGATAGAGAGGAGGCAGTGTTGAGGATCAGAATGAAATCTTACACACACAGAATTCTGCAGTTTTGAAACCATGTTACATATAAACATTTAGAGAGCTTCTGGCAGTGCTAATTAAAATCCATTATAGATTGAATGACCGTCCTAGGCACTAGATTCAGTCTAACAAATGTAAGACAGGCAGCAGAATTTGCCAGGCGAAGAATTTGCTGGCACATGCAAGAGCTGGAAAGAGATCATGATTTGAGGTGCCCACAGATGCAACTACTAAATGTGAGGCAGGCTGCACAAGCCAATCGCCATCACCAAACTCCACCAATGCTCACAGCATTGGTAGAAAATGTCTGGCTGTGATAATTCCACAGGGCCAGGAGTTCAGAAATCTCATCCTCTTCCAGGAAGGATGACACACAGTTAGCATATGGATCTCTAAATCAGGAGAAAGCCAGATACAAAAGGACCAGGAGCCCAGCCAATGCAGCATACTCAGCTCCTCACATGCATCTCTCCAGTGACGACATGAATAATGACCACAGTTTAAAGGACGGAAATTAGGAGCTACCTCCAAAACTCAGTTTCTATAGCAGGGGTGGGGAACCTCCGGCCCGTGGGCCTTATACGGCCCGCCAAACGATTCTGTCCGGCCCGCGGCGGGGCTGGGGATGCGTCACAGCCGCCAGCCAGGGACCCGCGCGGGCCGCCAGGCCGGGGCGGCTCGCGCATGGAGGAGCCACTGGCGCCGCGTGGCCCCCAGGCGGGAGCGGCTTGCGCCTGGGGGAGCCGCCGGCGCCGGGATGCGCGCGGGCCGCCAGGCTGGGGTGGCTCGCGCATGGAGGAGCCGCCGGCACCGCGCGGCCCCCCAGGCGGGAGTGGCTTGCGCCTGGGGGAGCCGCCCGTTAGCCGGGCGGTGAACAGAGGAGCCGCGGGGAGCGGAAGGTAAAGGGGGTGTTGGGGGGAAGGCTGGGCTGGGGGGCAAGCAAGGGGGCGGTGGGGGGGAGGCCAGGCTGGGCGGGCGGGGAGGGGGGCAGGAGACTAGTCTGGATGGGGTGGGCGAGGCGTGGGTGTGGGAGGGAAAGAGGTTTGGTGGGGGGGAGGCTGGACTGGGCGGGTCAGGCATGGGGGGGCAGGAGGCTGGGTTGGGAGTGGGAGGGGGGAGGAGGTTAGGTTGGGTGGGATGGGCCGGGCCAGGCAGTTAGATGGGGGGAGGCTGGGCGGGGGTAAATGAAAATCACCCCCTACACCCCGGCTGATAGCGGGAGCTGATTGGGGCAGACGGCAGGACCCTGGCTGGCAAGGGGCCAGCGGGGGAAACCCCAAAGCAGTGCAGGGCTAAGTACTCTGCCTGCCACTGCTTTGGGGTTTCCCCCGCTGGCCCCTTGCCAGCTGGGGTCTCAGCTCCTGTTGCCAGCCTGGGCTTCGGGGGGGGGGGGGGGGGAGGAGGAAGCGGCCCGCGAATGACATTATAAATGGCCAAATGGCCCTTGACAGAAAAAAGGTTCCCCACCCCTATTCTATAGGGTCAGCCAGCTGGAGCAAGGAAAGACAGAAGGAAAGAGGACAAGCACTGCGCCAACTGCTAAGCCGCCTCAGCACACAGAGCAGTGGCTCCTAGAGTCTCACTGTACAGCTGGTCAACAAGCTCTACAGACCGCCCAGCAGGCCGCCAGCTGCCCAGTTTCCAAGCTTAGGCTGCCCTGGGGGCTGCTGAGGCCGGGAAGCAGCATGAGAGAGGCTGACACCCCCCCTCCCCCCGCCATGGAGGGGGAGACGCAGGCACCGCTAAGGGAGGATTTAGGCCATTTCCATCCCCCTCCTCCAAACCAGGACACTAGTCCAAGGCCGACAGCGCCGCTCCGCCACAGCCTGGCCCGCTTCCTGCGCCTCCCCCGTCCTGCGGGAAGCTGGGAAAGCGACAAGGGGCCGCGGTAGTCGGGGCGAGGCTACGGGACGCTCCCGCTCCCCATAGCGGCGGGCCTGGCGCACGGGCTCCCCCTCCCTGGGGCTGCCAAGCACCCGCCCCCTAGGCGCTGCGCCGCACCGAGCTCCCAGTTCAGGTCTCTGGAGACGGGAGGAGCCCGGGGGGCGGGGGTGGGAGCTCCCCGGTGCCCAGCGCCCGTGGAGGGCAGGGAGCCGGGCAGGGCAGCAAGGGGCGCCGGGCTCTTGCCTTCGCGGCGAGGCCCTGCCGGGCGGTGGGGGGGGTCTCAGCTCCGCCGCGCTCACTCACCGCCGGGCCGGCTGCTGCGGGCGGCGGGGAGCGAGAGAAGCTGCAGCAGCCGCAGCAGGAGAAGCCCGAGCGCGGGGGCCGCTGCCCGCACCATGACACCGACTGCGCTATCCCGGCATCACCGCCCAGGGCCGCGGGCTCCTCCCGACGCGGGACCCCATCGCCGTCCCTGCGGCTCCCTGGCCGCCGAGTCCCGCCCCGCCGGCTTCCGAGGGCTGGCCCGGCCCCGCCCCAGGGGAAGGGCCCAGCCTCAGCCTCAGCCTCAGCCTCAGCCCGGCTAGGGCGAGGTGCCTCCCAGGGCTGTCCTTCCATAGTACAAACTGGTGCCCCGATGGCAGCCCTAGCTCGCAGCCCGGGGGTGGGCGGGGGATGCCTCAGGGTAGCGGAAAGTCACCCGCAGAGTTAGTTACCGGCGGACACCCTGAATCCTTTTCCTCATGCAGAATGGACATGCAGAAGGTACCTAATAAAAAAGCACTAAGCCTGGGAATAAAAAATGTCTGTCACAGGTTTTTTGATATGCCCTGAAGTTTGTCAGATATTTATTTGCAAAAACTTTGTAGTAAGGGTGAGTCAGCTGTCTTGCAGAATACAACATGAAATATTATGGAATACATGATGCAACTTTTCTCTGTTTTTCATTTTCTTAATCAGTATTTGTGAGCTGATTTTACATTTTAAATGTACTCTTAAACCTTCATAAAATAATCATTCCAGCTTGCTACATATTTAATTCACTGAAACAAAGACATTATTTTGACTTAATCAGTCACAGCTGTTTAGTGTGTTCATAACCATGTTCATTGCTTTTAGAAAAAGGGAACACTAATTTACTTTGTGTAATCTCCATGACAGTAGACATGGTTATGAAACACCACCAACTTTAAAAAAATGTTTCCAAAGATTTTAGGCATTACAGAGGTTTTTATATCTTACTAAGGTATTGATTTTGCAGGAGGGCCTCTTAAAAGTAGTTCATCAGATAGTTTCCCTTTCTTTAGTTCTGACTATTTGTCCAGCTATCTGGAAGGAGAAAGGGATGGACAAAAAGGACAGAAATACTTTGGAAGCAAGTTTTCTTTAAAATGTATTTTAGATAATGGTGGTCTTTTGAAGGATTTATTTAAAAAACTATATGTCTGAAGATCTAAGCATTTAAGGCTAAAGATGATTGTGCATCTAAAAAAGAGTTTAGAGATATGATGTTATAATCTTCACCAGCTCACCACCTCCAGGAGAAACCTTGGCACCAGGATCGACCACTGGCGCACTACACAACATCAAATTTACCAAGTCTACCCCTCACTGGAGCTGAATTATCTGTACTCATGGGACTGAACGTCTGCCCCACCACACAATCTGCTACCATACTAACGTGGAGAACTAGAAGAATTCATCACCATCTCTGCCTCAAAGAATTCTTTAACAATGACACCATTCACAATTACGACATCCCCACTGACAGTCAGAAGAAAAAACAGTCATCTGACTTGACACTGCAGGGCAGATGAAACCACTCTTGATAATTACATTTATTGCTTCCGGGGAAAAATAAAGTTGAAATCCTTAGCAAACATCACATTCACCATAACCTCTCCACCGCCAAGAGGACAACCACATGGTCCCTGAATCGAACTACCAGATAGTGATCAAACCAGCAGAGAAAGGGGATACCACTGCAGTCCTCAACAATGAAGACTACAACACCTACTATAAAGAACTCAAAGACACCACAACACAATTTACCCAGGAATTTAAGATCATAAAATCCTTCCCCAAACAACTCCAAGAGAAACTCATCCCCCACAAACTCACCTCACAGATCTTCTACACACTTCCTAAAATACACAAACAAGGGAACCCAGGCAGACTCATCATATCTGGCCATGCCACTCTTACTGAAGGAATATTGGACTCCTAAAACCATCCTCAAACCACTCATCACACAAAGGGCCAGTTTCCTCCAGGACACAACCCACAGGCACCAACTTTCCAAAATGCTCCGGGCTTAATCCCCCGCTCTGCTCCAGGCCTTACCTCCACTCCTTCCTCCAAGGCCCCGCCCCACCTCTTCCCACCCAGTTCTGTCCCCTCCCCCTAGCATGTCACATCCTCACTCCTCCCCCTCCCTCTCATCCTCCTGCACACTACAGAACAGTTGATTGCAATGGGTGGGAGGCAAAGGGAGGGAGGGAGGGAAGGCGCTGATCCCTGGGGCCCACTGGTGGACAGGATGCGCTGGGGGAGCTGATAGATGGACTGTTGGTGCTGAGCACCTACCAACAGCCCACCATTTTCCCCCATGGGTGCTCCAGCTCCGGAGCACCCACAGAGTTGGCACCTATGACACAAACGACTTCCTCCACAAACTCCACAACATTAACTTCCCCCTTCACACCACCATCCATGCCGCCATGGATGTCACTTCCCCATTCAACAACATTCCTCACAATGACAGCATAGCAGTCTGCCTCAAATATTTACAAGACATTGGGCAACTCTCAGATATCTACACCAAACAATCACCAATCTCATTCATTTCATCCTCACTCATAACAATTTTACAGTTGACAACACACTGTTTCCCAGGGTTTGCACAGTCCTGGGTGCTAGGATGGCTCATCAGTATGCCAACATCTTCCTGGGCCACCTCCAAGAAGAATTTCTAGACAAATACACAACAAAACCAGCTGTGATATTTTCATCCTCTGGAGTCCCAGCCTTCCCTTCCCCCACCATTGCTCACTCAGATCTCTCCCCCTCCTGCTTCCACCAACTGTCACCCCCAGAATTCCACTGCCTCACAGAGCTGGGGAGCTCTATCTGTTGGAGGTGCCAGCAGTGTGGTGAGAGGCCCTGGGCACGGGATGGGGTGGGGGGAGCAGCCTGCCCTGGCCCCAAGCCCCTGGCTCCCCCACCTAGAGGGTGGTGTTTAACTACATGGAGCTTCCTGGCTGTGAGGGCTGACCTCGGCCCCATAGCCCCTCACTTGGCAGCAGGGCAACTAGGCCAAGCAAAGGGTCTCCCCTCCGTGGAAGCAGCACCCTCCCCACCACCTCTACCCTTCTACCTCAGCAGTGTCCCGGGGTGAAGCCCCCAGTCAGTGAGTGTGAGGCCCCGCTCCCAGCTTTGCCCCCTGGCTGTGCTGAGGTGATCAGGGCTGGGCACGACACAGCCTCACTGAGCCAGCGGGGCAGCACCCTTCACTTTCTAGGAGCATTCTGAGGTTTGGGAGACACATACAGATGATATTGTTCTGAAACAGCAAGGGCCTAAATCTCCTCTCATTGACTCAGGCGGCACACCAGTGTCATCCAGTAACTGAGGTGGGAGACGCACACACAGACAATACTTCCCCATTCCACGTTCTAAAGCAGCAAGGGCCTAAATCTCCTCTCATTGACTCAGGCATCACACCAGTGTCATCCAGAAACTTAACTTTCATGGATGCACTCCTGACTCTCATTAGGGGTGAGTAAGCGGTGGCTCAGTCCTACAGTGCCACTGTCAGTGGGCTTTACCCCACGGCTTTTGATGGGGCCAGGAGTTGACTGTAAATGACACTGGTTTGAAAGGCCTGATCCGTGGTTTTGTAGGTCCCTGAAGCTACGGAACATAATTTTCTTTTTGAAAGGGAGATTTAATGCGGTTTCCCTTGTAACTCTGGTTTCCTTGGTAACCTTGTTACTGTTCACAATAAGATGAACACACATAGTTTTGGGGTCCTAAGTGCAGCTGTGCTGTGGAGCTCATCATGGGAATTCCAGCTTCCCACCAGCTTACTAATAAGCTCACTAGTTATCTCACTTTTGTTTTGCAGTTCCCTTTCGGTTGCACCAGCTGCCTCTTTATTCAGGAGAAACAGGATTCCAGCACGGAGGTAACTGGTGTGTATGCATCCTAAAATGACACCATGGGCAAATCCTACTCCCTCCTCTGCACCTGCAGAGGGCCAGGCTGCAGGCCTGCCCTGTATGGGATCCCCCTGCACAGCAGGGATTGGCAGTGGGCCAGAGGCGAGGCCTGTTATCCACCCGACATTGCCATCCCCACCACCATCTCCACCACTGTGGAGAAGGGCCACACAAGGACTATTGCAATCACAGAGCTTGCAGCTGCCACCGTGGAGCAGCTTTGCTGTCACTGCAGTCGGGAGGGGAGGATTCCTTCCCCACTGCCACTCTACTGCCAAGCCCAGCTACTCAGTCTTGGGTGGGAGATGTGTGAAGGACAGGGAGTGTGACCCAAAATGAGAATTTGAGGGTCACAGAGCTCAGTTCATGCACAGACACCCTCTGTTTTATTGCTGCCTGTACTTGAAGCATTGGGAAAGAACATAATAAAACCATGTCATTCTTGATAAGAGTTCCCTGACCCTGGGACCACAGAGAGGTAAACATTAGTCCCATTAAATACTCCATGGGGAATAATCGAACATACAGTTTGCCTGGGACATCTCAGCAATGCAAATTACAGAGACACGGCTGAGATTAACTCTAAACTGAGATTAACTCTAAATCGCTGATGGGCAGTGTCACAGACTCACAGAGGGCCCACTCTTGGCCCTGTGTGGTCTGTGGGGGGTGCCCCTTTCAGTGAGACAGCTCTTCTTGGGAGAGACACTCTTTCTCGGGGTAAGCCCCTCCACTTCCTGGATCTGTACCTCTCTGAGCCTTAGCACACTTGCCTCTTCCATGGACCCCCTCAGGGAGTCCTCTTGCCTGGAATCCTGAGGGCTCCCATCCCCGAAGCGGACGATGCAACCCTGTTCTCTAGACCGGAGAGACTTCCAGCCAGCGGAAAACAGGAGGGTTGATTGAGCACAGCACAGGAAACTCTCAGGGCCTCAGGCCTGGCCTCCCTCAGCCCAGCACATCCATGTCTCTCCTGCATCCAGGTGGGCTCTGCCTGCTCCCCCTCTCCAGCACAGAGCCCTTTCTGCTTCCCAGCTGGGCAGCTGATCTCACTCCCCCAAATCCCGCCTCTGTCCATTGTCCTGTCTTCAGGTAAACAATGTCGTAAACAGGGTCGTCTGGGTCTCTAGCTGGAACCGGCTGGCTGGTCTTTGCAGCCCATTGTCCTCCCACCAGCGAGCACTGCCTTTGACTCCTGAGCTGGGCTCCAGGTCGCCAGGTCACCGGTCTCCATTCTCCAGGCCATTGACTGGGGTCCCAAGTTCCCTCAACGGTCTTCTGGAACAACAAACTCCCTCTCCCATCACCTTGTTAAATCAGTAACACTCAGGGAAAATGAATCCCCCCTCCTCTGCATGGAACCCATAGGAAACCCAAGGGGAAAAAACCCTCATTCTGTCACAGACGGTGATTGGTGAACCTAAAAGAATCAGATTTCAGGTCTGATTCTGCATAAAAAAATCTGAATCCTGTTTTGGGATGCCCTGTTCTCTGAACTGTGTTATCTGTCTTCCACTCCCAGCAGGCCTTGCCTCTCCTCTGCATTGTTGTAGGCCGTCTTGGAGGTGAGTCTCAGCAGTCTACTAATCCTTCCAATAGTCCAGCCATCTCCATAATCCATCTCCAGGGCACAATTGGACAGCTACAGTTTGTATGGGATTTGGGAGCTCAGCCGCTAGATCTGCTCTACCCTTCTATCTCTAGGAAAATGATCTTCTGGGGAGCAGGCAGTTCCCCTTCCACCCTGTTCTGATGCACCAGGGCATGGAAATATTCCCCGAGTTCTGCCACTTCCTCCTACCCCTGATACCCCAGAATGCAGTGGGGACTTAAGATAGGCCTGATGTTTCAGTGTCACAGTGTTTTAAAGAGCAGTGCACAGCCAGGAGCAGCACAACCTGGGGGACTGTTTCCCAGTCCCACCTCAGAAAACCGGCAATGATGTGAATTGGAGCTGGGCAGTGGGCCTGCCAACTGGCCTCCGAACATTTGAGAATGCTCACCACTTGGTCTGTCCAAGTGGACTACAGCACTGAGCTTCACCCAGCCTCCACCATCTAAGAAGTGGGAAGGAGGCACTTTTTTGGCTAGATCCCTCTGAAAGGGCTATGCGGCATCCTGAATCAATTTATTCAAATATTTAGAATGTCAAAAAAACACAGAGGTTTGAGAGGTTCTTACTGTATGAAGTCCACTTTGCTGTCCCTGGCAGGAGATAGCAGTTTTTGCCTTTTGTCACTACCAGGTACTTTTTCATGTAACCCCACCAGGAGACAGGGGGTCTTCTTGTTAACATTGGCCTAATGGTGTGGAAGCCTAGTGTAAGTCAGAACACTTATACCATGCATTCCACAGCCCCAGAATGTTCTTGTCCAATGAAGAGTGAGCGTATTCTGTTGAAATTTCATCCAAAATGTGCAGATATTTTCTACTAGAGAAGGACTCAGGCTGCAAAGATCAGATTTCCTCCTTTCTCCCAAGTTCTGATTGGAAAATCTCTCTTTTACACTGTACTGGAATGGCTCATTCGTCTTTTCTTATACTCTCCTGTTCAGTCCTGTCTGCACTTTCTGTTTGGAAGTGAACCCCACATCTCTCTCTGTCTGTCTCTCTGAAATACAGAATATAAGTCCTATGTCACAGACAAACCCCTCCTGTCGAAGGAGAGGTTTCATATGGAACATTTATGTTTGTTCTTGGTGAACTCATCTAGAATGCTTGGCTTCCTCCAAAAGCAAGGGCTGCAAATTGTCTGCTATCTTGTCACTTCACCAGGAAGCATCCTCCAGGCATCATGGCTTTGTTCACTGATGATAAGAAGAATATCCATCACATCTGGGTGAAGTTATTTGAGAATCCAGAAGAGAATGGCATAACAATTGTGATCAGGTAAGCCATGACATTCAAGGGTTTCCTGCTTATTTTAGTTCAGGGATAGGCAACCTATGGCATGAGTGCCAAAGACAGCACGCAAGCTGATTTTCACTGGCACTCACACTGCCTGTTTCTGGCCACTGGTCTGGGAGCTCTGCATTTTAATTTAATTTTAAATGAAGCTTCTTAAACATTTTAAAAGCCTTATTTACTTTACATACAACAATAGTTTAGTTATGTATTATAGGCTTATAGAAAGAGACCTTCTAAAAATGTTAAAATGTATTACTGGGATGCGAAACCTTAAATTAGAGTGAATAAACAAAGTCTCGGCACACCGCTTCTGAAAGGTTGCTGACCCCTGTCTTAGTTCCTGCCGTCATTTTAATTCAAACCACAGTATAAAAGATGCTATAAAATGTAGCTTTCTTCTATGCTTGTTTGTGACATCTGAGATCATCACTGTGTTTCCTTCTGTCTCTACTAAACATAGCTGTTGTGAGATATCTTTTATTGGACCAACTTCTGTAAGTGAGAGAGACAAGCTTTCTTCAGGGCTGGGACAGGTACTCAAGAGTGTGCCAACTAAATACAAGGTGGAACAGATAGTTTAGCATAAATAGAATATGTGATAAGAGATCATTCAAGGTGAAGTGACCTGGTGTAACACCCCTGCAGTGATAGGACAAAAAAGGGGGGTTAATGGGATACAGATTGTTGCAATAAGCCCTAAATCCAGTGACTTTATTAATACCATGATTGCTAGTGTCTAGCAGCAGAGTTATGAATTTAAGCTCCCAGGCTCGTCTTTTGAAAGTGTTGTGCGGGTTTCCTTTGAGGGTGAGGACTCATAGGTCAGACACAGTGATCGCTTTGTGAAAAGTGTTCTCCCACAGGGGATGTGGTGTTTTTGTCTTTTATCATTGTCTCCCTAATATTGTGGGACTGACGTGGCTACAACAACATTGCATATACCTGCTGTGAGTGTAATTGCCCATGAGACAGACCTGCAGATAAAGGTTATAGCAAAGCACTACACATTTGGTTTTACTTCACTGGGAGCTTTCCCCCCTTTTCCTTGCCCATGAAACATCCCTGTCTGTCTCTGCTGCTTGAGAGTGAAGACTTAGGCAGAGTTGGCTCTATCTATTTTGTCGCCCCAAGCAGGGGGCGGGATTCCGATTCTGGGCGCTAGCAGGTCCGCAGGTTCGGGCTGTGGACCTGCTGCAGGCATGCCGCCGAATCCATGGGTTCGGCCGCCTTCTCAGCACCCGGAATGCCGCCCCTCCTCATTAGCCGCCCCAGGTATGTGCTTGCCAGGCTGGTGCCTGGAGCCGGCCCTGGACTTAGGGCATTACCCTGTGACGGGATGAGCAGGTCTGCTCTGCTCTCCGAGCTCTTCTCATCTTCAGCGTGTGGCTTTGTTTCAGTCAATAATATGAACTCCAGGTTCAGTTCAGATTCTAAATCCATAGATTCTGAAGCTGGGCCTTTGGACTGAGGGGACTAAGATGCCTGGTGGACAGTGACAACATGCATCCTTCTCGTCTCTTTGGCATGAGGTTCAAGAGGACAGAAAGTCCTTGTTCTGACTTCCCCCTTCACTGTCTGGTCTCTGAGCTGCAGAGGGTTATTCAAATTGGAAATGTGCTTAGAAGCACATGTAAAGTATGTAAAGTTCATTAAAAATATAACTGTTCCTTCCATTCTGCCCTTTACTGTGATGCTCACTGTGCAGGAGTTCTTTCCCCTCCCACTACATTCACTGGGGACACACTGTTATTCCCTTTAATAGTTGATGGACAAATGTGTTCCAGGATAATCTGTTCTTCTAAGAGGTTTTGTTAATGAGTGTGCACCAGGTGATCTACCAAAGGGCTGAACAGCTTCTGGAGTGAATTAGTCAGTTTCTATCCTCTGTTGCTGAGGGGTGATATTGCTGCAGATTTAAAAATGCTTGTCCATAAAAATGCTGAGTGTTACTCTTTTGTAAATTCCTTGAAGCCCATCTGTTCACAGTTGGACTTTTGTAATGTTGCAACTGTCACTCCTAAGCACCTTTGGGAATTTTGGCTAGCTAAAATAGTGGCTATTACAAATACAGGACAGGAGTCACACTATGAGAGGGGGCTAGTTCTCTCTAAAAGGGAATGATCTTATTAAGGGGGTCCTCTTCCTTCCAGTAACCTTTGTTTTTTGCCACCTGGACCTCTCCCAAGTTTATCCTTTTGGACACCTTAGTAAACAGTTAAGCAGCTGTCACGATTAAGAGAAGAGGCCATTAAATATATCAGTCTGAAAAATATATTTTTTACTTTTTCTTTAAAACATTAAGCTCAAATGAATTATATAATGAAATTGCTTCAGTGCCTGCAATATTAAAAAAGATGACAATCTTTTTCTGTCTTATAAGTAGATTCCTATGCCCTCAAAAATAAATCTAATATTTATTTAAACCTTTTCAGCATTTTGCAACATCTTTAGAAATGTAGGAACTCTTAACTGATCCGAATTATTTCATTCAAATTTATTTTTCACTGCTGAGTAACTATTACCTTAGGGTTGTTTTTTTTATAAACTTCTTCCAGTTCTTTTTAATCATTTCCTTCACTCCTTGTCCCATGTGTTGTTTTGTATTCAAGTAATCCATTAAGCTTAATAATAATTCATTGCTAGTAATTTAACAATGGTCTTTATTAGATACATAGTTAACACATAAACAGAGCATCTTAACTCCAGTCAATCTATCAGTCTAAGCTAAAGCCGACAGCTTCCTCCCACAGTCATGTCCCACCCAGGAGATTCTCTTAAAGCAGTAAAACCACAGTGGGTTTGCTTTAATAATTTGCGATTTTCAGTCACTATTGTTTCTTCCCAATACAGACTCTTCAAAGATTATCCTGAGACAAAAGCGTACTTCAAGACCATCCCGACTGAAGGCAACCTGCAGGAGGATCCATTGGTGCGTTTCCATGCCCGAAGAATCATGGTTGCCCTCAACCAGGTGATTGAAAACCTGGACAATTGGAAGCAGGTCTGTAGGATTCTGGACCGTCTATCAGACAAGCACAAGAATAAGCACCAAGTGCCATCAGCGAATTTCCAGGTACCAATGCATGCAGACATCAAGGGAACATGCTTTGTTTAGAGATTCCAACTATTTGTTCTGGCACAGGGAACAGATCAGTATCCCAGGGGCATAGCTATGCATGTTCACACATTGCGACACATTGTCAGAAAGCAGGAGGTTAGCATAGACATGTGCAATAAGCATTAGAGTTAATAAAGCACCCATGCCATGCAAGTTCAATTGTTTGAGCGATCAAATGTATGGAAAATACAAGGTGATTCAGTATAGCTGCCAAGGAGGGATTTTATGCTACCCTTCCCTCTATATTTATGGCAATTATTATAATAACCCACAGAGGCCTCAACCAACAGGGCCTTGTTGTGCTGGGATCTTGTCAGGGTTTCTCCCCACCCCACTCTGAACTTTGGGGTGCAGATGTGGGGACCCACATGAAAGACCCCCTATGCTTATATTCCATCTGTTTAGGTTAAAACTTCCCAAGGCACAAATTCCTTTTCTTGTCCTTGGACGGTATTGCTGCCACCACCAAGTGATTTACACAAAAATTCAGGGAAAGGTCACTTGGAATCCCTATCCCTCCAAAATATCCCCCCAAATCCTTTCACCCCCTTTCCTGAGGAGGCTTGAGAATAATATACCAACCAATTGCCTTATCAATGTAAGCACAGACCAGACCCTTTGCCTGCAGGACACTGGAATCAGTCAGGTTTAAGATTAGCAGCCATGTTAGTCTGCATCCGTAAATAAGACAAGGAAGACTTTGTAGCACCTTAGAGACTAACCAATTTATTTCAGCATAAGCTTTCGTGGGCTATAGCCCACTTCATTGAATGCATAGAATGGAACAGAAGTAAGATGTATTTATATACACAGAAAGCAAAAAAAAAAAGTTGTACATTAGCATACCAATTCTAAGAGGCTGTTTAATTTGGATGGGCCATTATCAGCAGGAGAGAAAAATACCTTTTGAAATGGAATCTCTGTCTGACAGGAGATAACAATTATTGGAGGTAAATTAACTAGGGAAATGCAATCAATTAGTATAATGAGAGAGCCATCCAGAATCCCTGTTTAGCCCTTGGTTTATAGTGTCCAATTTGAAGTGAACTATAGCCCACGAAAGCTTATGCTGAAATAAATTGGTTAGTCTCTAAGGTGCCACAAGTCTCCATCGTCTTATTTACAGATACAGACTAACATGGCTGCTAATCTTACATCTTTATTTTTAAAGAAAAAGTAAAAGAATCACACCTGCAAAATCAGGATAGAAGGTAACTTTACAGGGTAATAAAAAGATTTAAAACACAGAGGACTCCCCTCTGGACTCAACTTCACAGTTACAAAAACAGGAATAAAACTTCCTTTGTAGCATAGGAAAATTCACAAGCCAAAACAAAAGATAACCCAACACATTTCCTTCCCCTACTTACAATTTCTGTGATTTTAGATCTTTTATTCCAGGTATATTTTCAGGAGATGTTGTACCTGCTTGGTCTCTCCCTCCGGAGAGGGAACAACAAAGAGAGCACAAACAAAACCTTCCCCTTCCCTTTCCCCTTCCCCCAGATTTGAAAGTATCTTCTTTCCTCATTGGTCCTTCTGGTCAGGTGCCAACTAGGTTATTTGAACTACTTAACCCCTTACAGGTAAGGCGATTTGGTATAGCTGCCAAGGAGGGATTTTATGCTACCCTTCCCTCTATATTTATGGCAGTTATTACAATAACCCTCAGAGGCCTCAGCCAAGATCAGGGCCTTGTTGTGTTGGGCTCTGTACACACATACAGTAATAGACAGTCCTCACCCCCAAAGAGCTTATGGTCCACACACACACAAGATAGACAAAGAAGGGATAGCTTCTATGTTACGGAGGGGGAGCTTGGCTAAGTGACTTTCCCCAAATTACATCTGGAGTCTGTGGCAGCGTTAGGAAATGACTCAGATCTCTGGACCCACAGCCAGATCCACACCCACATCATCCTTCCTCTCTTTACAAAGTATTTAACTTCTAATGGAAAAATATCAGAAAAAATGCACTTAAATAGGCTTAATGCAAACACTGACACTTGGTTTGAACCCTGGTTCCAGAAGCCTAAACTAAAGGGAATTATCATTGGGAAGGTGCAGATTTGGGGGAGACATCCAGTGAGTCCTGCAGAGATCAGTGTTAGGGCCAGTCTTAGATAACATCCCCCACAATACTGAAGTGGGAGCAAACAGCCCATCAGTACAGTTACAGGTGATAGGTTCAGAAATACAGGCGGACCTAATAAAATGAGGTTCAACCTCCACTGGTAGTTTTTCAAATGTTTTCATAGAATAGCCCATGTCTCAGTAGAGAGAGCATCCAATAGACGCCTCCACTCCTGTTCCTGGCTGCGGCCCCTCCCCTCCCCCATGTAATTGTTTGACACCCCGTAACACCCACAGCAGTAACTTACATGGAGAAAGTCAGGAGCTGCAGAGGTCACTAGTAAGGTGACAGGGAATGCAGTGTCTCCAGGTATAGGAACCCTACCACAAGCTCCAAATACCCTACCCATAGGAACTCTAACCCTAGGTTGAGAATCAGAGAGGTAGCCATGTTAGTCCGGAATAGCAGAGGTAACAAAGAGTCCTGTGGCACCTTAAAGACTAACTATAAAGTTTTGAAGCATAAGCTTTCGTGGGCTAATACCCACTTCACTGAATGCAAGCAGTGGCTACTAACTATAAAGTTTTGAAGCATAAGCTTTCGTGGGCTAATACCCACTTCGTTGGATGCAAGCAGTGGCTTGCATCCAACGAAGTGGGTATTAGCCCACGAAAGCTTATGCTTCAAAACTTTATAGTTAGTCTTTAAGGTGCCACAGGACTCTTTGTTAACCCTAGGTTGGGGAGCCCTACTCATGGGAAACCTACCTCTAGGGTGGGAAAACCTATCCATCAGAACAGAAAGCGAAGAATACTTGTAGCACCTTAGAGACTAACTAGTTTAAGGTACTAGTTAGTCTCTAAGGTGCTACAAGTATTCCTTGCTTTCTTTATGGATACAGACTAACACGGCTGCTATTCTTGAACCCATCAGAACAGTATCCTTAGCTCCAAGTAATCTATCCATAGGAATGCTATCCCTAGCTCTAAGTCTCCTACCGTAGGGCCGGGAGCCATACCCATAGGAACCCTAACCCTTGCTCCGAATACCTTACCCATAGGAACCCAACCTCCAAATACCCTACTCATAGGAACCCTAAGTCTAGAAGGGGGCTCTTTACCCTAGGAATCCTAACCCTAGTTCCAATTACCCTACCCATAGGAACCCTAACCCTAGGATGGAAGTGGTGTGCCGAGTCTTCATTTATTCACTCTAATTTAAGGATTTGCGTGCCAGTAATACATTTTAACACTTTTAGAAGGTCTCTTTCTATAAGTCTATAATATAGAACTAAACTATTGTATGTAAAGTAAATAAGGTTTTTTTTAATGTTTAAGAACCTTCATTTAAAATTAAATTAAAATGGAGAGCCCCTGGGACCAGTGGCCACTGAAAATCAGCTCGCGTGCCACCTTTGACACCCGTGCCATAGATTGCCTCCCCCTGCCCTAGGACATGGAGCTTTAGCCGTAGGAACCCTAAATCTAGCTCTGCATAGTCTACCCATAGGAATCCTAACTTCTAGTATCCTACCCCTAGGAACCCTAACCCTAGGGCGGGGTGCCCTGGATGACCCTCAGCTCCATGGCTCCCTCACATCTGAGCCAGCGTCTGCACGAAAGAGCTGCTGTTCTACAAAAGCCACACAAATTTAACTTTGTACACAAACAGAGAGGCGAGAGTAGGCAGCCCTAGAGGAGAGGCAAACAGGGGAAGTCAGTTTTGGCTCCTGCTCACAAAGGATGTAAGAGGATTGACAACTGGCAGGCAGTTCTGCTAGTCACTCCAGGGTTATTACACTGCTCCTAGGGGCTGGTTCCGAATTGGTTCCTTTCAAGCTGAAGAATTTACCAACCTTAGTGCAATTCTACATTTGTGTCTCACTCGCTCTGTGTTCCTTTGACAGAGCATGTTTCAGGTGATCCTGAATGTCTGCAAAGATGTCCTGGGAAATGAATTCAGCACTGAGGTGTCCCTCTCCTGGGAGAAGCTGTTCGGTCTGCTCTTTGAACAAATAAATGCATCTTATGAGAGCACTTCCAAGTCTTGAAGTGGTCACAATTGATCTAGAGCTATGGAAGAGAAGAGACTGGTCTCTTTTGTTCATGTTGTTATATAGATACATACATATATAAATGTATGGAAATAGTTCTAGATGAGATAGAATAAAGGGAGAGTCAGCAACATTTTTCTCGATCAGTGTTTGATTTCAGAACACAAGAATTGCTAGACTGCATCAGACCCAGATCCATCTAGCCAGGGTCATGTCTGTGAGAGGAAGAATGGGTGGAAGAGCCCTACAGCAGGCAGATGTGGGATAATCTGCCCTCCATGTTCATAGATTCCAAGGCCAGAAGCGATCTTAGGGCAGATCTTTTAGAAAAACATCCAGACTTGATTTAAAAATTGTCAGCAATGGAGAATCCCCCACAACCCTTGGTAAGTTGTTCCCATGGTTAATTACTCTCACCATTAAAAATTTATACCTTTTTTCCTATCTGAATTTGTCACTGGTCACCTGTCCATAGTGTGATTGAGTGGTCTGTAGCACCCACTGACTAACACCCCATCTTGTGTTTGATCTCTTCCCACAGCAATTCTCAAACTTTGGGTCTGGACTCCAAAGTGGGTCATGATCCCATTTTAATGTGGTCATCAGGGCTGGTGTTAGACTTGCCAGGGCCCGTGGCCGAAGCCTAAGCCAAACCGAAAGAAAGAAAGAAAGAAATTGGGATTAGTTTTGGCTTAATAGGCTTGTGAGTTGCCTGTTGGCTAGTTTTTGGCTTATAGCTTGTTGTTTTTTGTTTTTTGCTCTGCTGCCAGCAAGCAAGGGCAAGGGGTGGGGGCAAGCAGGGGCAACGGCCAAGCAGGAGCAACGGGGGGAGAGAGTTGGGGTGCACAGCTGGCCCACCACAGTCCCACACTGCAAGCTGGGGGGATCTAGTCACAGAGTGTTGGGGTTCTTAGGGATTGGCTTGTTTTGACCTTGTTTTGAAAAGGAATTAGCTTGATTTTTGGCTTATTGTGAAAGTCGGCGTGCTTATTTACCATGTGAAAGTTGGCAACTGGTCAGATTGGATCAGAAATCCCTGAGACACGGCCACAAAGTCACTCTACAGAGCAGAGCCACACTTCAGAATGGATTGTGTCACCCATTAGTGTGACTCCTAGGACCGCGAGAACTGGCCAGCTTTGTAATGTGCCAGACACCCTATTGCCTGGGTAATAACTGCACGGGTGCTGGGTTCGTTATTAACTACACAGGTGCTGGGTTCGTTGTTAGCTGCACGTTATTAACTGCACGGGTGGGGGGATTTTTCTGGTCAGGTGTTTGATGCTCACGTAATTTCCTTCTTGCTGGAGCTGGCCTCACCGCAGTTCAAACCAAAGCTGGTGGCAAAGCCCCCTCAGTTCTGGAGTGGAGTTCAGAACCTGGGCAGGATCCAGATCCAGCTATTACAGTTGCTCCCTCTTTCTGTAATGGGCTGAAACCAAGCCCTGTGTCAGACAGCACTAACATCCTGGAGGTTCAGACCCAGATCTGTGTTGTAGGCCCATCTCTAACTTTGGCTGGTTGGTTTGGTACAGTATCTGTTTGTTCGTGGTCCCTATGAGTATAAAGCAAGTTAACAGCGCCATCTGGAGGCAGAAGAGGTTTATGGACACACTGTCATTTTGCACGTCTGTTCTGAGCTCAGCCATACAGATCCTGTCATTCCTGCCAGGGTCCCAGTGCAGCGCCCACCGAAGGAAGGCTTCAGCCCTGACCCCATGCTCAGCATGCACACAGTTCTCAGCCAAGGCAGGCTGTGTTGATAAAGGTGGGGTCTGACCCAAGAATGAGTAAGATGCTAATAAATAATAATAATACTTTTCAGCAGACCTCAAAGTGCATTATGCAGGAGGTCAGTATTATTCCTATTTTACAGATGGGGAAACCAAGGCACAGGATGCTGAAGGGACTTTCCAAGATTACCTGGCAGGCTAGTGGCAGAGTTGGGAATAGAGCCCAGGTGTCCGGAGTTCCAGGCCAGTACAGTGCGCTATCCACTAGGACACACTGCTTCCCCTGAAACTCTTACAAAATTAAAGAGTTCAGTGTGGCCTGGTGTTTCATAGCAAGTTATTGCTGGCAGCTCCCATTGTAATAACCACTATTAAAATCATTTAAAGCTTTTATTAAAGACAGAAAATAAACAGCTTTGGCATTTGAAATGTGATGTATTAAGTAATGCTTATTCCTTTCTCTTTACCTGTAGAGAGTTTTTTGTGGAGGAAATCTCTGTTTGACCAGTATCAAGTGTCCTTTTGAGGGGAAAAGAGAAGCAATTAGTTGAGATAGGCTGGAGCTGTTGTTGCTGTTGCTGGTGGTGTTGTGCTTGGAATCCAATCCTGGTTTCTTTAAGACAAAACAAGACAGTCACACACACAAGTGGAGCAAAAAGAACAACAAAGGTTCTGGCTCTGGTGCCAACTTTCACTTGCCACTTCACCGCTGGAGAAACACAGCCCTGGCCAATGGTCTGATCAGGATCTGAAAAACTGTTCCCAGCTCAGGGCTGTTGAAGGTATTGCTAGTAACTGCCTCTCTGCTCAGAGGCAAAAGGGGAAGTAGTCTTTGCTGGCTCTAACAGACCCTTAATATATCAGACTGGAAATAATGCATCATTTTTTAACGGTGAGAGGGATTAAACATTGAAACAACTTACCAAAGGGGGTGGTGGATTCTCCATTTCTGACCATTTTTAAATCGAGTTTGGATGTTTTTCTAAAAGGATCATTTATTAATATTTCCTAGGAATGATTTTTGGGCCAGTTCTCCAGCTGGTGTTATGCAGGAGGTGAGATGAGATGTTCACAATGGTCCCCTCTGGCCTGGAATCCCTGAGTTACACAATGGCAAAAGGAGAAAGATAGAGAAGAGGAGAAATAAAGGGGTTGGGAATAATGTACAAGGAACGGGGTAACAGCAGGGACCCACATCACCCGTTCCAGGTGGCATTCAGGATCTAGCTGAAGCTGGGGAAGGGATGGTGTCATTTGGTTCCCTCTCTGGCCTGGTCAGGAAGTCTGTCAGGAGCAGGACAGTGAAAGCCCAATGCTGTCATCACAGAATTGCAGGAGACAGTGGGGGCAGCTGCCTCCTTCAGCTTCAGGCATCCCACATGTCTTGCTGCAGCTCCCAGACTGGTCTTTATACCATTTAGCCCTGGCTCCTCCAGAGCTCATGTGGCTGTCAGCCACGGCCCAGAGCTGCACCGGGCGCTTTGGGGCATGGGTACAGTGGCACATTTCAAAGTCCCCCATCCCTGTGACACACAGGAGCAGCTGTGCCCAAGGGCATAGTTAGGATCTCGTATTGGACAACCAGCAATAATATATTACAATGAATAGACATCAGAATAATTCAGTGACCTAACCTCTCCCCTCTGCACACTCCCCCTTACAAATACAGACATGTACCCCCCTATAAACACACTTCCCTGCACCACTCACACATAGTCTCTCCCCTGCTATACACACATGTGCCTTCCCTCCAAGCACAGACTCATGGCCTCCTGCACACGCACATGTTTGGCTCCTTGGATGCTCTTAGGTTCAGTGGGAAGTTATTGCTATGACAAGCTGTTCATACAAGTGTTGGAAGAGTGTGGCCAGAGACAGAGGCCTCAGATGCCTGGCAGAGGGGATTCAACCCATCCTGGCTTGGGTCATACACAATGGCCAGGGTTTGATCTCTTGGGTCCCTCTGTCATTCCTCTCCCGTGCTGCCCTGGGCGCAGCTGGCTCACTCTGGAGAAGGATGCTGTCTCTGCGATCTCGCACTGTATCTCTGTGACGGTGCTGTTCCTGGTGGGATCCAACTGTGAATGCCAAGTCAAGACAAATTGCTTCCAAAGGGCAACTAAAGCCCAAATCCACTCTAATGCAAACCAAACCAGCTGAACAGAAAAGACTTTGGTTTCGCCCCACTGGCTAACCACAAGTCACACAAGCAATTCCCTTAGACACTCCAGCTTCCCAGTATCACCACCAGCAGCCACCTGTCCTGGGAACCAATGGTTATGAAACCCAATACCCCAAATAAAGAAAACGGTTCTCCCCAATTCCAAAGAATCAGGCCACAGACCCAGGTCAATATACAAATCAGATCTTACCCACAAATCACGCTGTTGCCAATCATTTAGAATCTAAAATCTAAAGGTTTATTATACAAGGAAAAAGGTATAGGTGAGGGTTAGGAATGGTTAAAAGAAATCAATTACATGCAGTAATGGCAAATCTCTTGGTTCAGGCTTGCAGTTGTAAAATAAACTGTAGGTTCAAATAAAGGTCTCTGGAATGCATCCCCTCCAGGGATGGGTCATCAATCCGTTGGCCAGAGCTTCCACGTGTAGCAAAATCCCATCCAGAGGTAGGTGCTAGCTGAAGGCTGGAGACTGGAGACAACATGGAGGAAGTTTCTCCCAGGTTTTATAGACTTCCTCTTGTGGGCAAAGACCCCCCTCCTCCTTCTTATGCAGAGTCCAATTGCAAAATGGGGGTTCATAGCCACATGGTCCAATTACCAGACTCTCCAAGATTCAGTTTCTGACCAGGCAGTCACATTCCTGGAGAAGCTCGGGTGTGGACAAAGTTCATTGTGTAGTTGATGGTCCTTAATGGGCCATCAGGAAGCTCAAGCAAAGCTGACTCCCAGTATTCTGGAATGTCCCCCCAGCAGAGCACAATATTTGGAAAGACAGACAGTCCAGAGCCAATATTCATAACTTCAACTACAAAATTGATACACACATATCAATGGCATATTCATAATCAGCAATCCATAACCTGGTTGTAGACACCTTATATGACCCCCTTTACATAAGATTTGGTGCCACTATAGGACCTTGGTTGCACCAATGATCTATAGGATCCCAAATTATTTCAGTAACTTGACAATCCCATGTTCAGGTAATGGTTTCCTCATCACACAGTGATGAAATGTTGTCCATGATCCCTGACACTCTGAGGGGATCCCTCATGCCCTCGCCTCCCCACACACATACACTGCTCCTGCCCACACACACTCCCTTCTCCACAGACACACACTCTCCACCAGGCTCACACATACTTCCCCACTGTAGCAGGCAGCTGACTAAGTACTTGCTGAGTCAGCCCCTGCTCCCTCCTTACCCCTGCAAAAGCCACAAGCCTCTGCAAGCAGCCTGCTGAGGCAGGCTAATTGGCCAGCTGGCTGTAGCTCTGCGCTGCAGAGGGCTTGATGGGCTCCACCTGGCAGCCTCCACAGGTATATAAGCCCTGTTAGGGAGGAAGCCAGTGCGGAGCGGAGCGGAGCCCAGCCAGAAGGGGCTAGTTAACCCTGAGGCCAGCCAGAGACAAAAGGCTGAGCCTTGACCTGCACTGGGCAAGAAGCTGTATATAGGTGGAGGGGTTTATGCACTGTGTAAATAGAAATAAAAGACACTGGTGAAGCCACAGAGCAGTCTCTGGCTGATATTTTGAAGAGGGCAGTCAGGGGCCCGCCTACACCCACAAAGCCCAGGATGTGCTGTGATTGGGGGGAGGCATGGGGTAGGTATGTCAGAGGTGGATCTTTCTTGCTTTACTCTGCCTGAATGCCAGGGAGCCTCCTCGCCTGAGCTCAAGGCCCCATTTTCTTGATAAAGTGTTGCTTTATTACAGACTCAATTTGAGGGATGGTGTGAAACAGGATTGGAGGGGCCTGAGAGAATCGAGGGGTGTCTCCCGCCCTGGCATTGGAGCTCCAGGATCAGGGCTACCTCCCTTTGAAATCTGTCCATAGGGCTGGTGCTGTCCATGACCTGTGCTGGGTGCTGTGCAGGGGAAGGGGAGGTGGTGGGGGAACTGTCCCAGCTGCAGCCCCCTGCCTCTGTGGAGCAAGCCAGGATTTCACACTTGCTGTTCCCTGGGGTCCTGGCAGACTCCCCGGAGCCTCTGCAACCAGTGTGTCCAGTGCAAGTGCCAACACTAGGCTAACCCTGCTGTCATGGCTTGCAATGGGGGATGTGTCCTCACTGGGAGCAGGACGCAGCCCAGCTGTTCGCTAAGCACCGAGGGAATCTTTGTAGTGTCACAGTTTGGAGCATGTGCACAATCTTACCCCTGGCCACGCCAGCGTTCTCTTGAACTCGTCTCTCAGGTGCCATCCTGCTGAGCACTCCTGGGAGGGGTGCTCAGTCCAGGGTATCATCAAGTCCCTGGAGACTATCCGTTGTCAAGGGCTCCTGACCCACACCCAGACGTCTGGGCGGTGAGCTCTCGCTGCTCCTCTATCGGCCCCTTGCAGCGGGTGAGGCGCCGCACACCCAGAAGCCCGGGCACACCCTGGCTGGCTGCACTGATAATGGGGCCCAGAGCCATGCTGAATGTTTGCACCTCACTGCCTAGTGCTGCTGATTCACAGTCAGTTACTGCTTGTTTACCGTCCTAGGCCTCACAGTGCTTCTGAATGGAGATTCAGAAGCAGCGTCTCTCCAGCACAACAGTGTTAGAGGCGCCTATCCAGGAGCACAGAGCCCCTGAGAGCAAGCACCCAGATGGAGATGCTCTGCTGGAGATGCTCTTTCCTAGGCATGGTCAGGAACTCAGCCTATGTCCTGCACAGCAAAGCCCTCCCCATCCTGACTGTGACCTTTCGTGTTTGTCTGTAGTTTCCCCTCGCTCATGGTTTTCAGTGTCATATTTGGGAGGGCTGGAGTGGGGGCAAGTGATATTATCTCCAGGATGTTACAAGAGAGGGCGCTGGGCTGTTATCAGAAGATGGTAACACTGAAAGTTATACAGCGTAGGCGCTGAAAGCTAGAAAGTCATGGTAGCTTCATACACAGCACCTAACTAATGTGCAAGGATGATACTGGTTTGGCATATGGCTCCTACCCTCCGACCTTTAAACCCCGACACAAAGCAAGTCAGAACTACACTTAAAACCAAAGTAACTGAAAGGGGGAACTTCCATGGAGCAGCATCCTATAGTGGTTTCCTTGAACAGAGAAACTGAAAGAGGACATGGCTGCTCTTAGCAGATTGGGTATCCTGCCCATGCCTGGACATTTCCCCATTCCATCACAATGCCCCATTCAACCTCTTTATAAAACTTAACAAAAACTAGAATTCCCGGCCACCAGGATATTGCTGGATCTACTCCCACGAAAGCTCTCTGCAAACTTTCCCCCTTCCCAGTGGAAGAGCATATAGATTTAGCTGAAGATAAGAGAGAATAAGGAGCTGGGCTACTTTAAATGTATTTTGCAAAGCTTTTCTCTTTCAAATCTTCCCTCTCTTAAACAGCTGACTACCCTTCTCCAACACAGAGGGTCCTTCTGTCATTCCTTGGGCAGTCTGGGGTCAGTGAATTATGGGACTTAGAAAAAATGGATGTTGCCTCTCTGAGATGAGTCTCTGCATCCCCCTGTTCATGAGTCTCATCTCCCAGAGCTCTGGTTACTTTACAGGCAAGGAGCCTTCCGTTTTTTAGCACATCTTAAACATTCTGACATTGCTTGGTTACCTTGCAAAACCAGCCGGTGGTTCTGACTTCACAGATCAGCCTCCAATCAAAGCCATGCACAGGCCTCATTTTGCTGTTTGCTGTTTGGACTGGATACAGTTAATTATCTCTCTGAATATATTATAACTTCTGAGCTTGCGGCTGCCAAGAGTCCACAGGCAGGACACAACTATTATAAGCTCAGCACAAGAAGGCGAAGAAAAAGCATGTGGTTATTCAGCACTTTCTACCTGTTGATTTGGCAGCACATGGAGTGGAAATATTATTATCCACATTTTAGAGACAGAGAAGACTGAAGCAAAGGACATTTTCTGTTGGACATTTGCATCTCCTATTGGGTGCAGTGTGAGCTGCCGATATCCTGTTGCTGGAGATCAAGGCCAAGAGAGGTTAATATGTGACTTGCCCTGGGTCTAGGGTGACCAGATGTCCTGATTTGATAGGGACAGTCCCAATTTTGGGGTCTTTTTCTTATATAGGCTCCTATTACCCCCACCACCACCACCACCCACACACACACACCATGTCCTGATTTGTCACACTTGTTGTCTGGTCACCCTACCTGGGTCACACAGGAAGGCCAGGGCACAGCACAGGCTTCCTATGTGCATGCAGACAAAGATCCCTGCAGTGCATGAATACTTGGATGGAAAACTAGATGGCTGGCACTCAGATTCTCCGTGCTCTGCTGATTTCAGGTTTCTTACATAGCCTCCCATTAGGCACTTCATGCCATGCACTGAAGTCTTATGTACTGTGCTGATTATCATGAAGTTTGCAGGTGCGGCTCCTTATGAGCTCCTTGCTCACTTACTGATGCAGTGCTCACAGGGTCTGGAGCTGTTGCACGATGCTTAAGCTTTCTGCCGGCCCATCCTAACCCTTAATTCTGGGGTCCTTCGGTGCATAAATACTGAAGGGTTGCCTTGTTCTCTATGACACTGCTGGGGGGCGCACCCTGCTGGGCAGTACTTAAACTGCTTTTTGGAATAGCCGTTATTCACCCCTTCCTGCGTGCCAGGCACACCCTAGGGCAAGTTGCCCTCTGACATCTGTGGGGCCAGGTTAGCACAGGGCAGGATTTCCTTCACCTCCCAAGCACCGGCTTCCAAATGCCAGACCTGGGGACAATTCTGAGTTTGCACCCAGGCACCCTCACTGTCTGTCATGGGGTGGGCTCAGGCCATTGACTTGGGGGGGGGGGGCTTGGCAGAAGCTTTTTCTTTTAACTTAAATCTTATTCCTCCCTGTTTCCCAGCACCTCCCCTCCTCCCCTTGGCCCAGAGGCTCAGCCTGGGTTTACTTTAGGTGTGTTTGACCCCTGCCTCCTGCCTGTATGGGAAGGGCCAGAGGCTTCGTTCCCCCCCTCTCAGCACTCGTTGGCTTCACCTGATCCCAGAGAGTCATAGTGCAGACGTTCTATAGACAGGACACATGCTGCACACCTGCCAGCCCACCCCAGGGGAGGTCCCTGTCTGATCAGAGCCCTGGCAGGGTCTGCCTCCCCTGCCAGCCTGACCATGGGTGGGGTCCCAAGGGTGCAAAAATCCAGAGAACCTGGTGCCTTGCAGGACAGGAGAGAGCCCAGGCCCTCTGACAGCTTTTCCTAGGCCCCTCACCATAGATGCTGGGACTAAGGGAGCTGTTCTGGCTTGAAGTGGTTTCCTTTATATATAGGGTTTACAGTTTGGATCCATGGCTCTCAGCACCCCCTCCTATACAAATGGTTCCAGCACCCTGCCCCTCACTGTGTGGCTGCACTGCCCCCAGGAAGCTCCGCAGCCCCTCCTATCCAGCGCTGCCCAGTTCCCATGAACAAACCAGCCCCAAGGAGTCCATGGGCTGACTGGTTGCGGCTGCACCCACAGGCCACGGGCTGGGCCCATCTCCTGTACCCAGGCATCATTAATCAGGTGGCAGGCCAAAGGAGGGCCCAATCCTGCACTGCCTGCCACAGGCTGGGGTCATGTGGACTCTGGGGGAGGAGAGCTTGGCGAACACCCTCCAAGGCCAAGAACCTGCTTCCCAGAAGGCCCGATCCTGCCGCCTCCCAGTCTCCGGCTCAGCTCCTAGCTGAGGAGCAGATCAAATCCCAGCGGCACCGACGAGCTCCCGCCCAGAGGAGGGGACGCTGGCTGGGAAGCGCAGCTGAGACGTGGCCTTGGCAACACCGGGGTTCCCCCATCCCCGGGACTGGTGTGTGGCTGCGCCGGGGGATCCCCGCCTCCCGACCTGTGTTGGGTGAGGGCTGCGCCAGCGCTGCCGGCTGAGCCCCGGGACCCACCCGCAGCTGTCACCCGGCCCAGCTGCCCTCCCGCCCAGCCCCGCGCGGCGCGTGGAGAGAGCAGGACAGCACAAGTGGAGCGCAAGGCAGCGGGTTTTATTTCAGATCACTGGGCTGCTTGGCGGCGCGCAGGGGCCGGCGGAGGACAGCCCGGCCGAGGGCGCCGCCTAGCGGTACTTGGAGGTCAGCACAGCGGCCACAGCGCACAAGAACTTGTCCATGGAGACGTGGACCTCGGCGTTGAAGACGTTGGGGTGGTGGATGGCCACGACCATCAGGATGCAATGGGCCAGGAACTGGAAGACAAGGCACGCGAGTGAGAAGAGCTGGCGACCGGCTGCACCGGAGGGACCCCCCCCAGCCGCTGCCCGAACCGTCCTCCCGGCCCAGTTCAGCCCCGGGGCGCCCCGCTCACCCAGCAGTCCGCCCGGGGGCGGGGGCACGGGGCAGCAAGGGCTGCGGGCGCCGCACAGGAGGGAGGTTGGGGAGCAGCGGGCTCGGAGCCGGGTGGGGGAGAGGAGGAGGAGGATGGGGAGGGGAGCAGCGGGCTCGGACCCGGGGGGCAGGGGGGGAGGGGAGCAGCGGGCTCGTTCCCGGGGGGCAGGGGGGAGGGGAGCAGCGGGCTCGTTCCCGGGGGGGAGGGGGCATTTCTCCCGCTCACTCACTTTGAAGTTGACGGGGTCCACGCGCAGGTTCTGGGCGTGCAGGTCGCTCAGCTTGTCGAGGGCCGCGGGCAGGTCATCGATGTGGTTCACGGCGTCCCCCAGGGCGCTCAACACCTTCTTGCCTTGGCAGCGGATCTGGGCGGAGCCGTGGTGCAGGTCGAAGTGCGCGAAGTAGGTCTTGGTCTGGGGGTAGGTGATGAACATCCTGCAAAGAACGAGGCGGGTTAAGTGGGGGGGGGGAGGGGGGAGCTGGCCGGGCGCAGGCGGGGCGCGGGGAAGGGCGCAGCGGCTGTTACCTCTCCAGGGCCTCGGCGCCATAGTCCTCCACGTGGCTGGACAGCTTGTTCCACACGGCCTTGACGTTGACCTTGTCGCACGCGGTCAGCCCCATGGTTCCGGCTCCACAGCACCAATCCCTCCAGGGTACCCGCCTGCAGCCCCGGCCACCCTTATATCCCGTCCCCGCGGCCCGCCCCGCCTCTCCCATTGGCTGGCACCGGGCCTGCCAGGGGCCCGCTGGGCTGCTGTGCCTGTCGGAAGCCCAGCAGGAGGCACTGGACCCCCGCGAAGAGACCTGCCCCGCCTCCCGGACGCTTCCCGGCCCCCTGCGCAAAAAAGAGGGGGCCTGTCCCCTGGGGGCGCACGGGGAGAGCGAAGCGCAGGGGCAGGCGCATCTCCCTCATGCCGGGGCCTCCAGCTGCCCTTGGGCCCTGAAGGCCGGGGCGATTCCGCGGGGATCTCCCTGGCCTGTTGTAGTGGGCTAAGGGGAGAGCTGTCCAGCGTGCTGGGCTCCCCCGCCTTGCCCGGCGCCTATGGTGGGCATCCTGGGGCGCCCATGGAGCTGGTTGGGGGGGGGTCTCTGCCCCTAGAGGCAGCTCCAGGCGGCGGTTCTGGTTGGGTGGCTCCGGGCGCCCCGTTGAACTACAGACAAAACGGGATCAACACCTCTCAGCCGAGAGTATCCCAGCCGGCACCCTGAATCCTCTGCCCTGCCAGTGTCCGCTGCGCCGGCAGAGAACACGGCTGGGGGGGGGGGGGGGGGGGGCTCACGCTGCTAAGGAGAAAGTAGAACGAAGTAGCATTAGCCCTACTCAGCGGGCAGTTCTCACACACTGCTTCCCCCATGCTGCCCCCTGAAACACACTACCCCCCCCCCACCACCCGCCCCTTCACACACACTGGCCCCCTGCTAAGAACACGGGAACGGCCATAACTGGATCAGACCAATGGTCCATCCAGCCCAGTATTTTGTCTTCTGCCAGTGGCCAGTGCCAGGCGCTTCAGAAGGAGTGAACAGAGCAGGGCAATTATTGAGTGATCCCTCCCCTGTCCTCCGCTCCTGGTCTCAGGGACTCCCAGAGCGTAAGGTTGCATCCATGATCATTTTGGCTAATAGCGGTTGATAGACCTGTCCTCCATGGAATTCTCTAATGCTTTTTTGAACCCAGTTATTGTCTCAGCCTTCACAACATCCCTGGCAAAGAGTTTCACAGTTTGACTGTTCCTTATGTGAGAAATAGGGTGACCAGACAGCAAATGTGGAAACTCAGGCTGGAGGTGGGGGGGGGGGGGGTAATAGGAATCTATATAAGAAAAAGACCCTAAAATCAGGACTGTCCCTATAAATCAGGATTTTACCCTAGTGAAGACGTAGTTCCTTTTGTTTGGTTTAAACCTGCTGCCTGTTAATTTCATGGGGTGATCCCTGTTTTGTGTGGTATGTAAAGGGGTAAAGCACACCTCTCTCTTCACTTTCTCCACGCCACTCATGATTTTATGGAGCTATCGCATTCTTTCCACACACACACCCGCCCATTGTCTCCTTTCTAAACTGAAAAGTCCCTCGCTTTTGAATCTCTCCTCATACGGGAGCTATTCCATGTCCCTAATCATTTTTGTTGCCCTTCTCTACACTTTTTCAAATTCTATTTTTTTAGATGAGGTGACCAAAACTGCAGGCAGTATTCAAGAGGTGGGAATACCATGGATTTATATAGAGACAATATGATCTTTTCTGTCTTATCTATCCCTTTGGTTCCTAATACTGTTCGCTTTTTTGACTGCTACTGCACATCCAGCAGTAGTTTTCAGAGAACTATACAAGGTCTCGTTCTGCAGTGATAATGTAGGCACACCATTTTGTATGGATAGTTGGATTATGTTTTCCAATGTACATTCCTTTGCACGTACTAACTGTGACGGAGTAGGAATACTGGGTGTGTGCCTCAGTTTCCCCTATGCATTTCTTAAGTGTCTATGTGAAGGAAGAGGGGCTGATAGTGTAAGCAAGCAGGCAATGCCCTCTCCCCTCTCTGCAGGTATGCATACCTGAAGCTGTAATCTAAGTGGGGGAGGGAGGTCACCTGACCTGGTTGAGGGGGGGGGGAGGGGTGGCTGGAGAGAGTGAGTTTCAGTTTGGAGTCTGCAGCTGGCTGGAGGGGGGGGGGGTTGAGTCTGAAGCTGGGTGGGCAGAAGGGTCTAGCCTCCCTTGGGCCCCCAAAATGGATCCAGCTGAGGGGTTCGGGTACCTACAAGCTCGGTGTTAGACCATGTACCTGTCGATGAATAAACCTCTGTTTTACTGCCTGGCTGAGAGTCACGTTTGACTGTGGATTTGGGGTGCAGAATCCACAGGCTCCCCCAGGACCCCGCCCGGGCAGGCTCGCTGCGGGAAGCGCACGGAGGGGCAGAAGGTGCTGAATGCTCTGAGGTCAGACCCAGAAAGGTTGAAGTGGGTACCCGTGAAGCTCCTAGCCTTGGAAACAGACTGTGTACGGAGAGGGGACACTTTCCCCAAAGTCCTGACTGGCTTCCTAGGGAGCAGTTCCAGACCATCGCCCGGGCACTCTGTGACACTAACATCTACCATTTTGTTCATCTATCCAGTCACCCAGTGTTGTGAGATCCCTTCATGGGGGCTGGAACAATGTGTATCGTGAGGGTGTTGAGAGCCACTAAACCAAACTGTAAACCCTGTGTATGATGAAAACCACTTCAAGCCAGGGGGTGCAGCAGCACCTCCAGCCTCTATGGATCCTTTCATAACTCTTCACAGCTTGCCTTGGACTTAACTATCTTGGGTAGTTTTGTGTCATCTGCAAATTTTCAACTTCACTGTTTATTCTTTTTCCAGATAGCCTATGATTCTGTTGAACAGCACTGAGACCTCTTTCCATTCTGGAAAATGACCATTTAGTCCTACCCTTTGTTTCCTATTTTTTAACCAGTTGCTGATCCATGAGACAACCTTCCCTCTTATTCCACTGTGCCCCCCAAGCCCTCTCCTCACACACTGCTCCCTCATACAGACTTTACCCATATACATGTCCTCACTGCTTCTTCATACACTCTGCCCCTCCACACACTGCTCCCTCATACATACTCTTCCTCACACACACTGTCCCCAGGCACCACTTCTTCATACACACTACCCCCCATACTTCCCCTTCATACACACTGATCCCCCCACTTCCCCTTCATACACACTGCCCCCTCCACACACACACTGCCCCCTCACACACACTGCCCTCTCCTATACACTGCCCCTCCACACCCTACCCCTCCACACACACACTGCCCCCTCACATGCACTACCCTATCTTACACACTGCCCCCTCCACACACACACTGCCCCCTCACACACACTGCCCTCTCCTATACACTGCCCCTCCACACCCTACCCCTCCACACATACACTGCCCCCTCACATGCACTACCCTATCTTACACACTGCCCCCCCACACACACACTGCCCCCTCACACACTCTGCCCTTCCATACACTGACCCCTCAAACACAGCTTCTCCCCCACACATTGCTCCCTCATACGCACTGTTCCACACACTGCTTCCTCATACACACAGCCCCATAAAGAGCACCACACACACAGGGCCACTCCTACACACTGTCCCCTCATATACATGGTCCCCTCACATACCTCACTGCCCCCCCACACAGAGCCCCTTCTCACACACTATTCCCTATACACACTGCCCCCCAACACTCTGCTTCTTTTTATACTCCTTGTTGTTTTTGTGGCTACAGACTAACAGGGTTCCCCCCTCCCCCATAATAACATGAAATAATCCCCACAGTCCCACGGTACTGGGCATTGTTTGCTGGGTCAAGTGCTTATGCTTTCTCCTGGGCTGTAACCCCAGCTGGACTGATCTTTCCTGTGTCACTTAGGGTGACCAGCTGTCCCAATTTTATAGGGACGGTCCCGATTTTTGAGTCTTTTTCTTATATAGGCTCCTATTAACCCCCACCCCCATCCCGATTTTCACACTTGCTGTCTGGTCACCCGGACTGTATTATTTCTCATACACCTCTGAGGTTAGGGGGGTGATTTTCTTGTGACAGTGCGAAGAGTTATTAACCCCTGAGTGACCGCAGACAGGGCATTAGGACGGGTGTCAGATAAACCCTTGGCTAGCGGTGCTGGGAGCCACTGAATCGGACTGTAAACCCTGTCTAGAGCTCTCCCACTTCAATCAGTGCAGCGGAGCTCCGAGTTCCAGCCCCTGTGCCCTTGGCGGGTCTCATTGAGGGTTTATCCGAGGCGGTTTCACACAATGCAGACCCCAGTAACCTACAGGCAGCCGCAGAGCTGAGTACCCCCCCTCCCCGCATATACCCCCCCATCCCCTCAATGACACGCGGAGACAGAGCTGCCGGGTTGGCATCTTTATTGGGTCGGAGCACAGCAAGACGCGTGGGGAACCCGCTGGAGCCTCCGGAGCCAGCCGCTCACCGGTACTTTGAGGTCAGCACAGTCGAGACAGCTTCCAGGAACTTGTCAAAGGCGACGTGCACCTGCGGGGTGTACTCCTCGCCCAGATGCACGGCCAGCACCACCTGGAAGCAGTGGGACAGCAGCTGCAAAGCAAAGAAGGGCAACTAAAATGATTAGGGGTTTGGAACGGGTCCCATATGAAGAGAGATTAAAGAGGCTAGGACTTTTTAGCTTGGAAAAGAGGAGACTAAGGGGGGATATGATAGAGGTATATAAAATTATGAGTGGTGTGGAGGAAGTAGATAAGGAAAAGTTATTTACTTGTTCCCAAAATAGAAGAACTAGGGGCCACTCAATGAAATTGGCGTGCAGCAGGTTTAAAACAAATAAAAGGAAGTTCTTCTTCACACAGCGCACAGTCAACCTGTGGAACTCCTTACCTGAGGAGGCTGTGAAGGCTAGGACTATAACAGGGTTTAAAAGAGAGCTGGATAAATTCATGGAGGCTAAGTCCATAAATGGCTATTAGCCAGGATGGGTAATGAATGGTGTCCCTAGCCTCTGTCTGTCAGAGGGGGGTGATGGATGGCAGGAGAGAGATCGCTCGATCATACCTGTTAGGTTCACTCACTCCGGGGCACCTGGCATTGGCCACTGTCGGTAGACAGGATGCTGGGCTAGATGGACCTTTGGTCTGACCCAGTATGGCCGTTCTTATGTTTTTCTTATGTTCTTATGCTCTTATGTTAAAGCGCACCGGGTCAGCCGCCGCCAGCCCTCGGCCCCAGGGAGCGCCGAGTCGGCAGCGCCTGGGAGAGCCCGCACCCCCCGCGGAGGGTGGGGGGCTGAGCCCGCACCAACCAGGAAGAGGGGAAAGGAGGGGCCTGATCCCGCACTCCCCGGCGAGAGGGGGGGGCTGAGCCCGCACGAGAGGAGAAAGGGGGTCTGATGACCCCGCACTGCCCGGGGAGAGGAGATCAAGGGGGGCGGATCCCGCACCCCACGGGGATTCTCCCCGGCCCTGGCTTGCTCTTGCCTTGAAGTTTTCCGGGTCCACCCGCAGGTTGTAGGCGTGCAGGTCGCTGAGCTTGGAGAGCGCCTGACTGATGTTGTCCACGTTCCTCACGGCGTCCCCCAGGGCGATCACCACCTTCTTGCCGTGAAGGCGGATCTGCTCCGAGTCATGGTGCAGGTCGAAGTGGGGGAAGTAGGTTTTGGTCTGGGGGTAGGAGAGGAACATCCTGCGGGGCGGGGGTCAGAGTCAGTGAATCCCAAAGTTCCCCGCCCCGGGTGCAAGGGGAGCCCCGCGCCCTCCCGCCCCGGGTGCCAGGGGAGCCCCGCGGCCTCCCACCCCGGGTGCAAGGGGAGCCCCGCGCCCTCCCGCCCCGGGTGCCGGGGGAGTCCCGCGCCCTCCCGCCCCGGGTGCCCCCATCAGCCCGGTTCAGCAGCGCAGCTGGGTCATTTCCAAGTAGTTCGTGCGCTGGTTTCCTCCCTGTCCCTGTCCCTGTCCGCGGGCCGCCTGCCCCCGGTCCTACCTCTCCAGTGCCTCGGCCCCAAAGTCCTCCTGGTGGCCCAGCACCTTCTCCCAGGCGTGCTGGATCAGGTGCTTTTCGTCTGTCTTCAGCATGGTGGCGGCGGGGGTCTGCTCTGGGCTGACTGTCCGGATCCCCTCGACTCTGCCGCCTGCTTTATAGCTGTGGCAGCCGCCCTCCCCCTGGTCCCGCCTGGTCCGGCCCTGATCTTATCCGGGGCAAGGGGGCTGCGGCGGGGCAGGCGTTACAGGACAGGGCAGCTACCGCCTTCCTAACGGAACCGGCCCGAGAGGCGGAGCGAGGCCCGGCCTCCTCTCCTGGGAGGCCCCGGAGCAGGCGAGCACAGCCCGTGCCACTGTGTCTGACAGGACAGCCAGGCAGCGGGGCTGGGAGCAGCCCCACAGGCACCAAGCCCTCAGGGCAGATCCCACACACAAAAACCGAAGCACCCACCATCCCCTCCCTAACCCCCAGCCGCCGTCCCCCCCCCCCCCCCCCCAGGTGCCCGGGCTAGCGCAAGGCCCCGTTCTGCAGCCGCCTACAAGGAAACAACAGGGGGGCTGTAAAAATCACTAAACTGTGACCCCCCAAGGAAATGTCCCAAGGGGCACCCCCCTGAGCCTTTCCTATGATGGTCAGCCAAAAACCCAGCTTTGAGTGGGCTGCATCTGGCACAGAACCCTCCATTTGCTGCTCTGGAGCATAACAGAAGCTCGCCTCTTTGCCCCAGAAGGTGGCACACAAGGGTCTCTTAGCACAGTCCATCCAGAGAGCCCTCTTATCCTCCCCTCAGTCACCCCAGGGTAAACCAGGAAGGATTCCAAGGCACTAGGGTAAGCTGGGTATAAATTAAGAAAATTTGGCCCATCTCATGCACCTTTGTTTTCCTTCAGTTCCCTTGGATAGTTCCATCCTGCTGGGAGATTTACTGCACTTGATTCTCAAGCTGCCCTGTATCTGTTTAGACATTTCAATCTCTCATAGATTCATGGACTGTAAGGCCACCAGGGACCATTTTACCATCTAGCCCAGGGGTGGGGAACCTCCAGCCCGTGGGCCTTATACGGCCCGCCAAAGCATTCCATCCGGCCCACGCGCGTCCCTGGCCGGCGGCTCCCTGAGGCGCTTCCCGGCCTCTTCGCCGAGCGCGGAGCTGCCCCTACCGCTCGGCGAAGAGGCCGGGAAGCACCTTGGGGAGCCGCCGGCCAGGGACACACGTGGGCCGCCAGGTGGGGGCGGCTCCGTGCTCGGCGAAGGGGCCGGGAAGCGCCTGGGGGAGCCGCCGGCGCCGCGCGGCCACCATTAGCCGGGCGGCGAAAGGAGGAGCCGTGGGGAGCTGATGGTCAAGGGTGTGTGTGGGGGAGGCTGGGCTGGGGGGCAGGCAAGGGGGCGGTGGGGGGGAGGCCAGGCTGGGTGGGCGGGGAGGGGGGCAGGAGACTAGGCTGGATGGGGTGGGTGAGGCGTGGGTGCGGGAGGGAAGGAGGTTTGGTGGGGGGGAGGCTGGGCTGGGCGGGTCAGGCATCGGGGGCAGGAGGCTGGGTTGGGAGTGGGAGGGGGGAGGAGGTTAGGTTCGGTGGGCCAGGCAGGGGTGGGGGAGGAAAGGCGGTTAGATGGGGGGAGGCTGGGCAGGGGTAAAGGAAGATCACCCCCTACACCCAGGCTGATAGCGGGAGCTGACTGGGGCAGGCAGCAGGACCCCGGCTGGTAAGGGGCCAGCGGAGGAAACCCCAAAGCAGTGCAGGGCTAAGGACTCCACCTGCCACTGCTCTGGGATTTCCCCCGCTGGCCCCTTGCCAGCTGGGGTCTCAACTCCCATTGCCAGCCTGGGCTTCCTCGGGGGGGAACTGGCCCGCGAATGACATAAATGTCCAAATGGCCCTTGGCAGAAAAAAGGTTCCCCACCCCTGATCTAGCCTGACATCTTGAATTTATCAGGCTTTAACTATCAGCTATTGGTTCTTGTTATGCCTTTCTCTGCTAGATAAAAGAGCTCTCCTCAAGGAAGCCGCCCCTGCTATTTTGTTAAATAGGAATGGGGGGGGGGGAACCCACAGTCTTCTAAAGAAAAGACTCAATACAAAAAGTGAATGTAACATGTCTACTGCTTCGCTCTACTCCCTTCACCCTTTGGGAGTCAGCAGGATGTGTGTCAAATTCAGTCTGTGCAGGAAGCAAAAATATTTTTTCTAATTGTGTTTGCTGGGTTGGGGGCTACAAAGTGAGTCTCTCAGTTCTGCCAGGGATGACCAAAAGAAATGTGCACAATGATCAAGGGGAAATGGCCTTTTCATGGTAACTAAACTGTTAGTAAATTTACAGCAGATTTGGAATCACTTTATGAGGAATACAAGTTGCAGGACACTATCAAGAACATTATCATTTCTGACCTTTCTTTATTGGGCTTTTTCCCTATGCAATTATAGTAATTAAACATGCAAATTAGGAATATACAATTTGTGTGTACAACAGCCTATCTAAGTTATCAGACATTCTGGTCTCTAAAGTGTATTTGTTATGCTTCAGAGTCAACAGACCACTGAGATGGCTCAAAACTCTCAAAACTGTTGCCTCCAGCATTGGTTCACATTTGTAATGTTATTTTCACAACTATAAGGGCTATTAATTGTCTTTCAATGAAAACTTTCATTCTGCAGAAGCTGAAGCTGAAGCTGTTGTGATGGCCAAAAGTATGACTGGGTTCAAAAAAAGAACTAGATAAGTTAATGGAGGAAAGGTCCATCAATGGCTATTAGCCAAGATGCTCAGGGATGCAACCCCATCCTTTCAGAGTGGAGAGAGGTAGATAGTGGTGTCCCACAGGAGTCTGTACTGGGACCAGTGCTGTTCAACATATTCATAAATTATCTGGAAAAAGGAGTAAACAGTGAGATGGCAAAATTTGCGAATGATACAAAACTACTCAAGTCCAAAGCAGACTGTGAAGAGTTACAAAGGGACCTCACAAAACTGGGTATCTGGGCAACAAAATGGCTGATGAAATTTAATGTTGATATATGTAAAATAATGTACATTGGAAAACATAATCAAAACTATACATATAAATTAGCTATTACCACTCAGGAAAGAGACCTTGGAGTCATTGCGGATAGTTCTCTGAAAACCTCTACTCTTTGCAGCAGCAGTCAAAAAAGCTACCGGAATGTTGGGAATCATTAGGAAAGAGAGAAATAATAAGACAGAAAATATCAGTGCCTCTATATAAATCCATGGTATGCCCACATTGTCAATACTGTGTGCAGATGTGGTCGCCCCATCTCAAGAAAGATATTTTGGAATTGGAAAAGGTACAGAAAAGGACAACAAAAATGAATAGAGCTATGAAACAGCTTCCATATGAGGAGCAATTAATAAGACTATAATTTTTCAGCTGGGAAAAGAGATGACTGAGGGGGGATATGATAGAGGTCTATAAAATCATGACTAGTGTGAAGAAAGTAAATAAGGAAGTGTTATTTACTTCTCATAATACAAGAACTATGGGTCACCAAATGAAATTAATAGGCAGCAGGTTTAAAAGAAAAAAAGAAGAAGAAGTATTTCTTCACACAGCACACAGTCAATCCGTGGAACTCTTTACCAGAGGATGTTTGTGAAGGCTGAGACTATAACAGGGTTCAAAAAAGAACTAGATGATTTCATCAAGGATAGGTCCATCATTGGCTATTAGCCAGATGGGCAGGGGTGGTGTCCCAACCTTTGTTTGCCAGAATCTGAGAATGGGTGACAGGATGGATCTCTTGATGATTACCTGTTCTGCTCATTCCCTCTGAAGCACCTGACATTGGCCACTGTTTGAAGACAGTATACTGGGCTAGATGGACCTTTGGTCTGTCCCAGTAGAGCTGTTTCTTATGCTCTTATGCTCTGGGCATCCCATAACCTCTGATTACCAGCAGCTGAGAAGAGAAGACAGGTGGGTGGGTGGGTGGGGGGAATCACTCCATAATTGCCCTGTTCTGTACATTCCCCCTGAAGCTCTCATACAGGTTATTGTTGGAGACAGGATAATGGGCAAGAGTGACTATGGTCTGACCTGGTCTGGCAGCTCTTATGTTCTTATATGGAATCCGCCAGGCCAGGCCAGGCCAGACCAAGCCAGGAGTTCGTGAAGCCTGGTCCAGAGGAACCACAAGCCACAAAATCAGCCTTCTTGCTTGTAGGGCTTTATGATGGGTCTTGTGTGTATGAACCCCACATGGGTAGTGACAGAGTTAAGGGGGTCCAATTAGCCTATTCTGACACCTCCAGGCATAAAAGGAATCAGGGCCGGCGACAGAAATTTGGGGGCCCCCTACTCTGATCGTTTGGGGGGCGCCCAGCCTGGGCCCCCCCAGCCCAGCCGGGCCCCCCCCTGCTAACAGCGGCTGGGGGGGGAAGGCCAGCCGGGCCCCCCCCCCAGCCCAGCCAGCGCTCCCCCCCAGCTCACAGCGGCTGGGGGGGGGGGAAAGCCCAGCCGGGGGGGGGAAGCCCAGCCAGGGGGGGGCCCAGCCCAGCCGGCGCTCCCCCCCCCCCCCCAGCTCACAGCGGCTGGCGGCAGCGCGAGCCCGGGAGCGGCATGAGCCGCCCTTGCTTTCTCCCCCCCCCCCCCTGCGCCTTTTCTTTCTCCCCCCCTCCCCTTTCTCCCCCGGACCCGGCGGGGGAAGCCCTACCATGCTGCGGAGCCTTCCCCCGCACTTTCTCCCCCGGACTGCGCCGCTGCCGCCGGCCGGGCTCACTGCTCCTGCCGGGGACACGCGCGCTCGTCCGGAGGAGAGCCGCGCCGCCTCCCCGCCCCTTCCCCGCTCTCCAGGCCCGGCAACAAGGGGGGACGACTACGGGTACAGCTGTGTACCGGGGGCCCCCTAAAGTCCGGGGCCCGGTACAGCTGTACCCGTAGTACCCCCCTGTCACCGACCCTGAAAGGAATTAAGGATTAGACCCACCTGGGAAGAAACAGACTGAGTGATTGCTATAAAGGAAGGGCCAATAGGGGAGGACTGAGAGAGAAGAGCTACAGTTGGGATTGTATATCCTGGGTCTAGCCCTGAAGGGAGGAGGTAGTCGGGGTTAAGGAGTTCCAGGAGGCTTCCAGAGAGGTTGAGGAGACACTGAAAGTGACACCCTTCAGCAGTAGATTGATGAGAAGTGAAACTGGGTCTTTAGGAGTAGAGGATCACAGGACCTGAGTTTGAGGAATCACCTGCAGAGGCCCATGGTAGGATGTAGGTCAAGGAAGCAGCAAGGGTCAGAAGAGATTTCTGCCACTTCCTACAGGGACCCTGGAACTCAGAGGAGTGAGTGGCCCTTGTTTCCCTTCCAAACCCAGCAAACCTTGAAAGTGTGAGCCATAGCTGAGGGATTGTTGACCCCTGCTCCAGGTCTGAGGATCATAAAAGGGAAACTGAGTCAGGGTGCTACAATTCTGCATCCTAATGTGAGGTGTTGCTGAGGTGCTGAGCATGCACTGTTTCAGGCCTGATGCAATTGGGATTATTTCTATTGACTTTAATGAGACGTGGATTGGTTCCCAATGGCTTTTTATTTACATCTACCTCTAGGTGTGATAGTTCTTTGCATATCATGATAAAATATGGTTCTTCATCTCTGGCCTCTTCTATTTCCAGATTACTCTGAAACTGGCACTAGTACAACAGTGAGTGTTGTCTCAGGACACTCCACTACTCAGAGAAGTCCACACAACTCAGCATTTCCTCAGGGTGTCGCAATTAAAATCACAACAGTGCCCATATCATACTGAAATCCTGCCCTGCAGCCTTGGAATGTTGTATTGCTTGTCTGTATTGGGGAAGTCAGCATGTTGCCCATGGGGCTGGAAAGGAACATGGGGAGAGAGGCTGGATATGGATATGATGCTTTTCACCTCTATGTCTCGGGTTCCCCTCCCCTCCAGTCAGGAGTCTGGCTAGGCATCCTGGGAATGGGATTGTAATACAGAGCCTTTCACCTTTGAGTCACCTAACCTCTGGCAGCTGTTTGGTGACTTGTGTACAATGAATTAGGACCGCACATAATGCGAACTGTTGCTGGCAATCTGAGACTGAATCATGGAGACCGAACGAGAGTGACCCATCTAAACCAGGGCAGAGTGGGATGCTGCTGCCCATCTGAAGACAGAGGACTTAAAGCTCAAGACTGTCAGATCCCACCAGCACTGACTTAACTTGAAATATAAATGCACAAAACAGAACCACGCTCTGAAGTCCTGCTAGAGAACTTTCCTCTGCTTTCACACAGCATCCCAGCTACACTTGCACTACAGTGGATTTGTCTAGCCAGGCAAACCAGCTAGGAGGAGGGGGTGTCTCAGAGATACTGCCAGCCTGGCTCAGCCCAGGGTCCTTTTAGCCCAGGATCTTTCCTCTGGCAATGGCCAGAATCAGCACCAGAAGACACAAAGATCCCTGCAGTGGCAGTTCTGGTATAGCCTTCCCACACAGGAATTTCTTCCTAGACTCTTTCAATTGAGGTTGTCTTAATCCCTGAAGTAGGAGGGTTCTATGCCTTAAAATGTTGAGTTGGGGGGAATCTTTTCTAATGTAACTTCTCTTTATCAAGGATGTATCTAATTATTTGTGAATCTGGGTAAGGTGTTGGCCTCCGTGAGATCTTGTGGCTAATTGTACAAAAAACATTTCCTTGTATTGATTTTAAATTTCCTGCCCTTCAGTTCAATGTATGATGAGAAAAGCATAAACTAGTGTTGTATGTGGATCTCAGATAATTAACCCCTTAGCATCTTACAGGGAATGTCAGAACACCTTCCATTATGAACAATGATGTGTGGCTGGAGCCAGTAAAGATTAAAGCACAGAGATCATGATGGCTAACTGGCATATTTATTGACTTTTTGTTAAGGACAAAACCCATGTGTGGGGATTCATGAAGCATGCATGATGAGGGGTGGACACTCCTAGCTGCTATGGCCTCATATTCCATGAAGACAGTTTATCTGTACTTCTCAGTCAGCACCGAAGAAATGTTTGACAGGAACTTGTCCCATGCAGCATGGACTTCTGGGGTGAAGTCGTTGGAAAAGTGGGCAGCCACGGAGCACAGAATGCAATGGGAAAGCAGCTGCAGGAGAAAAGAACAGGAGGAAATCAAATGGAATGCCTTGAAATAACATTCCTCTGGCTGGTGAGACTCTGGCCTTTGAAGAGTCAAGCAGGAATCTCCTTGCCAGTTATGCAGTTACCTCATGTGGATATGAGCTATTGGCTGAGAAATCCACCTTCAGGATTAGAGAAAAGTCATTGCTTAACATTGCTCCCTCTTTCCCCTCCACAAATGGGGAATACAGAGTACCCCTTAATAACCCTTGCATTTATAGAAGGCTTTTCATGCAGGAACCCAAAGCCCTTGTCCAGAGACTGTCAGTATCATAATCCCCATTTCAGGTGGGGAAGATGAGACACAGAGATGTGATGTGACCTGCCCGAGATCGCATAGTGAGTATAGGGGAGAACCAGATTTACTCATTCCCAGACCAGTGCGCAGCTTCCTGGACCAAGGCTGTACTCTTAGGATTGACTGTTCCCAGCAAAGGCAAGAGACTTAACAAGCCCAAAAAGGAACAGCCAAGGATTTCCACAGCCGCTCTGATTAAAGTGAAGCTGCAGCCCCACTTCCAAGGCTCAGTACGATAATAACATCATCTCTAAGCTGCAAGACTTCTTCCCTGCCACATTCTGCACTATATGGGAAAGTATTCAGTGCTTAAGCTCCCACCAGCTGAAGTGACCTGAGCCCACTGTCTCAGTGACCAATGGATTCTCTTCACCCTCTGCACTGCATGTAGGAGTTCACCCACCTTGAAGTTCACTGGATCAACTCGGAGGACGTAGGCATGCAGCTCACTAAGTGTGGCCAAGGCACCTGTAATGTTATCAATGTTCTTGACAGCTTCACCAATAGCATTCAGGACCTTTGAGCCATGGCCATGAAGCTGAGCAGAACCTTGGCTGAGATCGAAATGAGGGAAATAGGTCTTGGTCTGGGGGAAGCTTGAGAAAAGCCTGGAAAAGAACATTAGAAATGGCTTCAGCAATGGAAATTGCACTGAGCAGCTGACACTGAGAAAGGGAGGGGAATGACCCTGGATAAACACTCCCTTCTACTCTTCTAGTCCAAAGCACTGGAACTGATAAAGAATGGATTAGAGAAGATCTGTGATCCTTAGACGATTAATGTCCTACTGTAACCTGGACTAAACCATGAGCTGAAATGGTGCTGGCTAGTAGTTCCACAGAAGCAGTTAGTAATCTTATTTCTTTATTTTAGGAAAAGAATATCAGACCAAATTCATCCCTGGTATAACTGCATAAATCAATGGAGTCACATAAGGGAGGATTCTGGCCCACAATGAATAATCAGATGTAGTGGGAGGCTAGAGGCAAATTTAGATTTTCATGCTGAAAAGTATTTTAAACTTACAGTAGTTTCTTTTCTTCTTTGAACTAAATCACCTAATACCTCCACACAGCCACCTGCACCTTCTGTCATCTTTTTTCTTCAGCAGAACCAAGTTGTATTTCCTAATGATAGTTAGCAGAATCTATAACCTTACAGTGAACACTCTATATACAGATATATTTTATTGTCCAGAATCTTTGCCTTACCCACTATAAATGGCTAAATAATACAAACCTGGGACTATTCTTCACCGGAAGAAACCAAGTCTGGTTGAATCAGCTCTTTGTGTTAGCTTGTTTAGTTGATTAACTTTGGATGGATTTCTACTGGAAGGGGCATAGGGAGGGTCATCTCCAAACTTCAGCTGGGTTCACTTGAAATGGGATGTTTGGGGAAAACATCCTCTTCACTTAACAAACTTCACTTCACATAACACTTAAAATACAATTTCCCAGTTCTGCCAATAAAAGCCTATATAGTTGTATTTACAGTAAACCCTCCCTGGACATAAGAGCCCAGGTGGTTTGAAGTGATATGCACTTCTAGGAGATGGCTACTTCTTCCCCTACTAATCTGTTAAACATCAAATGGAATGTTGAGATGTTTCAAGCAATCTGCCTGAATGCCCTGTATCCTCTCTCAAGCATTGCTCAGTACTTGCCAATATAAATTGCACCACTCACATAACAAACCCCACATCCAGCCTTTTCTTTTTCATGTTCAGCTCATAAAAATGATAACCTTTGCACTTGACAAGGTATTATCTGGGTATTAATGACAGTGTGGAGCCACTCTCCCGAACTCCTCTGAGCTGGCGTTCATGGAAAATGACATACAAGAAAATTAGTATAGAAAATTACATTCTTGCCTTAGAAACTATCCAGTAGGATTTGGTAGCAGGAATATTATTCTGTTGCATTCTAGAGTTTTAGAGTCATTTCTATAGAGCTCTACCACATTCTACTGTACTTTCCATTAAAGTTATTCTCCAAGAAAAGCTGAGGTCCTCAGTCTTCAGTGTTTGAATGATACACTTTAATATCTTCCCACTCAAGGGTGCCCAGTAGCCAACCATCATTGTCTCTGATTTCCCTCTGACTTACAGGCCCAAATTCAACCCTGGCAAAAGGAAGCACAGCTCCATTACTGTCAATGTTGCTAGGCCCACTTACACTAGTGGTGAATTTGACCTACAGAATCTACTGAAAGTCTAAGGTCCTGATTCTAATCTAATTCACACAAGTTTTACACTAGAGTAAGTCCACCAGACTGAGATCAGAGACAGGCCCACAGTATTTAAGCAAAGATGCTGCATTGCTTACCTCTCCAGTGACTCAGTCCCAAGGGCATCAGCGTGGGCAGCTATCTTTCCCCAAATGGCAACCACTGAGGCCTTCTCAGCTTGAGTCAGAGTCATGATTGCTGGAGTTTGTGAGATCAGCCTCCTTACAATGGAAACTCAGACAAGTCTGCAATGATTGCCTTCACAGCCTCCGTTATAAAGGGGAAGGGGAGAGCAAAACTTGGCAGCTGTCCTTTGTCATTGGTCACTTCTGGGATCCACCCAATGACATGGGGCTATCTTATCTCCCTATGAAACAATGCCTTGTCCTGCTCTGGATTGTACACTGGGAGGTTTTATCAATTTCTCACATCTTAACACAGAAATGGGATGGCCGGGGAAATGGTCACAGGGGCACCCATGAGCAATCAAACACTACTGGTGATTCATAATGACAAAGTGGAAAATGTCAGGCCAAAGAGCATGGAGGGAATCACTAACGTGTTTTACAAACATGCTAAAAGGCTTAGAGAGAGGTGACAGCCATGACAGATCACTGCTTTGCATACATGGGGATAGATCAGGATGTGCTAAATGCAGAATGTGGGTAAAATTCTGGCACGCTGAAGTCAGTTGGGAGTTCACCCTGTGTTGCTCCTGCAAAGAATTATTTACTAATTACACAAGGACATTACTACATAACACTAGTTAAAACAAATTACATCACTTCAGATCTAAAATCATCTCATGAAAGTAGCAGTAGTAAGATACTTTGTACAAACACATGCACACACCCCTTGCTGAATTGAGTAGGGTTTCACAGAAACGTGGGGGGGAGGGGTATGTGAAAATTATTATTATATACTACCTCTATATCTACAGAATGCATCTGATCCCTAGATCTCAAAGTGTCTGAACCATGCTGCCTTCTTGCAGTAAAATAGCAGGCACCCAGAAATCAGTCTCTGAAATCTATTATTCACTGGCATATAGGTATCTCTCTAGAACAGCGGTCGCCAACCAGTGGTCCATGGACCACTGGTGGTCCGCGAGAAAATTTTGGTGGTCCCTGGAGAAATTTGGACATTATTTGCAATTTTTAGGAAGATAAGTCCCTAGTAAAGGCTTCTTATTTGATAGCACTTCAAATCGCGAAAAGTAGAAAGCCGTATACGATTGGAGAAGAATTAATTAAGCCTTGCTTGTTACAAGCCTGTGAAGAGGTTTTGGGGAAACAGGCTGTCCAGAAACTGACAGTAATTCCTATGTCCGCTAACACTGTGAAGCACAGAATTGAAGACATGGCCGAAGATATTGAAAATCAAGTGATTGAAATGGTGAAAAATTCAACGTTTTATTCAATTCAACTCGACGAATCAACAGACATAACTAACAAGGCAGTTCTCCTTTGTTTTGTGAGGTTTGAGTGTCAAGGACAGCTAAAGGAAGAACTCCTCTGTTTGCTCAACTTGCCAGGCAGAACAACCGGCTCTGAGATTTTCGATGCACTTAATGGTTATTTCCTGAGACACGGTATTGAATGGAAGAAATGTGTTGGGATATGCACAGACGGTGCCGCAAGCATGACCGGGCATCGTTTAGGAGTGGTTACAAAAGTGAAAGATGTTGGACACCCAGACATTTTGTTTACTCACTGTATTATACATCGTGAGCAACTTGTGGCGAAAAGAATGTCTCCAGAACTGCACGAAGTACTCTCTGATGTAATTAAAATTGTAAATGAAATTCGGCACAAAGCGCTCAATTCTCGAATATTTGAGGCACTTTGTGAAGAAATGAGCTGTCAATATACTCATCTTCTTCTTCATGCTGAGGTGAGATGGCTGTTGAGGGGCAAAATACTAACCCGATTGTTCGACCTGCGCCAAGAAGTCAAGTTATTCTTCCAGCAGCAAAATAATTCGAAATTCCAAGATCTCTTGTCCGACGATGATTGGCTAGCCAAGCTTGCATACCTGGCAGATATTTTTTCAATGCATTTCAAAAGAAAAAATTGCTGTGGCAAATGCGGTTGGCTAAAGAAGATCTGCAAATGTTCCCAAATCTTGATGAGTATATGAAAGAGGAGGATGTCAACAGACAGGTAATAACCATTGTTCGATAGCACTTACGGTCGCTCACAGAATCTTTTGGCCGTTATTACCCAAAGGAAGAGGACCCCAGACATGGCAATATCTGGGTAATGGATCCATTTTCGGCGAAAACTGAAGATAGCAATTTGAGCATGAAAGAAAAAGAAAGCCTAATCGATCTATCATCCAACGACAGTCTCAAAGCTAAATTCCACTCGTCCTCATCAAGACATCATTTTTGGCCCTCCGTAAAAAGTGAGTACCCAGTGCTGAGTGAAAAAGCCATCAAATTTTGATTCCATTTGCAACAACCTATCTATGTGAAAAGACATTCTCATCTGTTACGACAATCAAAAACAAGTACTGCTGTTGGCTTGAAATACAAACGGCTCTCTGTATTGCAGTGACGTCATTGGAGCCAAGAATCCATAAACTTATTTCAAACGAGCAGCAACAAATATCACACTAATAATTTTGTTATAATTAAACAAGCTTTAATAATTTTGTTATAATTAAACAAGTGCATTTCATATTAATAAAATGGAACTTTTATGATCATTATTTTATAGATGTTTGTACCTTTTAAAAAAAAATCATGTTAGTGGTCCGCGGGATTCAAAATTGTGAGTTTAGTGGTCCGTGAGGTCCGAAAGGTTGGCGACCACTGCTCTAGAACTCATCACTGGAATATTTGATGCTTCAGGTCTTTCGTTTCTTGGCATATAATTATTGCTATTATTTATTCCTTATATTGTTGGATAGCACAGACTGGGAGACCATTGTGTTTCATGCTGTATCAACACACAGGAGGATACAATTCCTCCCTGGAAGAGCTCACAGTCTAAAGACACAGAAACAAGCAAGGTGTAGGGGAGTGAATGAGCAAGGGGATGGCTGGTATATGCTAGAGTCACTAGGCAGCCAAGAGGGGCCAAGAGGGGCTGTAGAAATTGCCCTGCAGTTAGACACAGCTTCAAAACAATGCTCCTCTGCAGAAGAGTGCTGATGTGATTGCAAGAAGGAACTTCTTGTCCCTGTGCCCGTGACACAGGCTACAGCAGACCCATCTGCCACCAAGATGAACTTATAAAAGCAATGCACACAGCTCCCCTCACCCTGTCATACTGACAGCAGGCCACAGACAGGAAACTGCCACAATCAGAGAAGAAACTTGGACCACTGACTTCAGCCAGAATGAACCCCCTTGCACCTTGCCACAACTGCAGTGTGATGACTCATATGCACAAGCCAGCCCCTGACAGCTGCCCTTTCCTCTAGAAGGGGTTGGTGATTTGTGAAGATCTATAATTTATGGAGGGCCAGAAGAGATGCTGTATGATCCACTCCACCTTGTTGGGACATCATGTTTCATTCGGAAACTGTCTGAACCATAAGGTCTTCGGGGAATAGATTTAAACCCAATGGCTTCTGCTTTCTGGAGAAGGTAATTCTGCCTTCCAGGGGACACCTTCCAGGGGACTGGTGCTTGGGCCATTTGTGTGTCTCAGGGCTTGTCCAGATTAGGGAGATCTCCACTAATCAGAGAACAATAGGGTTAGAAGGGTGTGATGACACTTGTGCAAGCCTCTAATGGAGACACCCTGCACCAGCGCAAAGTGGGGCTTGCCCCGGTGCGACCTGCCCTGCAAGGACTTGCCTGCACTACAGGCGTTTTCAGTGTGAGGCTGACCAATAAACGCTGGAGCTGGATGACAATTTTTAGGAAGTATACCATTGATTTGGGGTCTCTTGTGCCACTGTGTCAGTGGTTCTCAACCTTTCCAGATTACCATACCCCTTTCATGAGTCTGATTTGTCTACATATCCCCAGATTTCACCTCACTTAAAAAATACTGACATAAAAATACAAGTGTCACAGCACACTATTACTGAAAAATTGCTGACTTTCTCATTCTTAATATAAATATTATACTTACATTTCAGTGTATAGTATACAAAGCAATATAAACAAGTCATTGTCTGTATGAAATTTTAGTCTATACTGACTTTGCTAGTGCTTTTTATGTTGTAGCCTGTAGCAAAACTAGGCAAATATCTAGATGATTTGATGTACCCCCCGGAAGACCTCTGAATACATCCAGGGTTACGCACATACCCCTGGTTGAGAACTACTGCACTAAGTCACACAACAGGCAGGCTGACTGATACAAGTGGATTGTCTCACTTCTGCAGACAAAAGCCGGCAATGAAGCTTGGGGATCCACTTCAAAGTGAGGGTTTATCTTCCAAGTGCTTTTCACCAGAATCTCAGTGACCAATTAATACCAACACAGAACTGGATTTCCGATGCACCTCAGTAGGATCAGGGATAGGAATCCCTCCATGACCTCATCTGTGACACTGTCAGCTGATTCCAATTAATTTCAGCTCCAAATAATTTTGAAACCATTACGTTTTGAAAACCAAATCTGGAAAGAGCAAACCAAAGTGTGATGATTTTATGGTGTGGATTCATGCTCATCCTCAAATTGCTGTGTTATGGCAGGCTCTCACCCCTGAGTTCTCTGCCTCAACTTCCCCTTATGGACTATCAAGAAGTTCAATGAGGTTTCTATATAGTGAACAGTACCTCTTCAGGAGTCTAGTTTAATTAATCAAAGGCCAAACATGGTATGCAAACAAGCCTTCACTCCTGTATCATAGTTGAGGAATGGGAAAGAAAGTTAGTCGTCATGCCCTCATCTGATTCACTCCATCCAGGCTCTTCATCAGTAATGCCCCCTCAACCCAGAATCCTCTACTGAAGTCAGGTCTCCAGCCATTGACTGGAAAAAGGTTCCTTTTTGAATTCAGGATCGCTACAGAGATCAAACCTTTACAGCTCTTCCCTAGAGGAGCACATAGCTCCTCAACAACCTAGATCCCTTGCCACTATCTGGTAAAGTCCTTTCACAGGGGCTAGGACTTTGCCCCTCCTAGTCCTTTCAAGATCTGCTCTCCCCAGCAGCTCTCCTAGGTCCTCTTTCCTGGTAAACTCTCTCTAACCAACTCCCATGCAAATTTCCTCTCCTCAGGAGCTTCTTCTCTGATCTGAGAGCCCCCGACTTAGTTTTCATAAGCCTTTATGAGGTTCAGATGTTCCTTAACCACTAATAAACTGCCACCTAGCAATCAGGCAGTTAACTACTCATGCGGAGCTGAGTTGGTACATTCTCCTTAGAGGAGCCTGTCTCAGGTAGGTTGGGTGCCTGAGTCTCTGATGAATCAGCTACCCTGTGATAGGCTGATTAGACTTTTTGCTTTAACTACAGCCTCTCCCAGATGTAAACGACAGGCATCTCTGTCATTTATTATATTTTAAAATGCATATTTTGCTTCACAGAAGACAAATTGGGAAATTTTAGCAGTTAATACAGTTCTGGGGCACAAAGAATGCTCTTTGAAGATAATACGCCTGCACTTTAATCACTCTCAGACAAATATCTCACTTGGGTAACATCTACTCCTGCTACAATCTTTATCATCCACCTCACAGAGAATGGCAAGACAGATAAAGCATTCAGCAGTGTGTCCATCCACCCCCTGGCCACCCATTTCTCTTCATATGCAACCTCTCAGAGGGGATCCTGCAGAGCTAAATCCATATTAAGCATGTATCACTTTGTTGCTCTTAAGTCATCTTAGTCTTTGTTAAAGTAGCTGAGTATAGCAAATTGATACAGAGGAGTGTTTATGCGAGGTATCCAGATGAAAATACAGGTCCTTTTCCATGGTAATCCCTGATAATGGACATTGTCCTGACCCCAGTTAAAATTTCTGAATATGAACTAGAAATTGTTTGGCAAACAGAGAACTGAAAATAAACATTAATGGTAAGTAGTAGTATCAAGTGACCTACAACAGGTAATAATGTTTTAATTAATTATCTAAAGAAAGGTATAAATTCAACAGGGATTGCATTTGGTAAGAAAACCTAAATCATAAGGTCAGACTCACAGATGCACAGAAACCCAGAGAGATCATAACAGTGGAGTTTGGGCAGTAAGATCAGTTCTAATGAATGCTATATCCAAGGAAAGGAATAGTTGTCACATTTTGATACAGGAAATTCTCCCCCCATGGATTTCAATCTGGATATGAAATGAGTCCCATTGTGAGGGTCACAAGACTTGCACTAGGGCAGGGTATCTGGGTCCCATGAGTGGCTGATATGTTATCTGTAGGCAAGAGGCAATGACACAGGACTGAAGGGAGCTGAGGCATGGAGAAATAAAAGGTTAATGCTTCTGCTAGACATTAGTCAAGGAAATATTGAAATGCTGGCCAAATGGGTTTGTGTACTCTGGGGAAAATTGGGAAATCACACTTATAACGTATTAATTAGCACAACGTGAAACACTTGGCGTACACCAGGGCTGGTGTGTTTAAGTTTTTATTTGCTGGTTGTGGTTAACCCCCCTAGCTCCGGTCTTTTCCTCCAGCTTGGCGTTGCTGCACTGCTGGGTGATGCTGGAGGGCCTGGGCCAGGTGCTAGAGCCACGAGGGAGGTCAGTGGGTGAACCAGAGCCAGTGGCCCGGCCCGGCTGTAGGGTCCCGCAGACTGGGCTGGGAGTTGCCAGGGCTGGCAGGTCCCAGGCTCGGGCAGGGTCTGAGCGGGCTGTAGAGACAGCGCCACGCGGGGTAACCCCCGAGCTGCTGTGCGCGGGTCAGTGCTGCGCCTGCGTGCGGGAGAGCCCCCCCCGTCCAGAGCCGGGGGTGTCTCATCCCGCGCACGAGCGGGCTCGCGGCAGAGTTCCACCTCGAGACCGGAGCAGCTCTAACGGGCGGCGCCTCAGCGCATGCGCGGAACCGGAAGTCCGCCAATCATTGTTTCTTTAGGGCCCTTCTAGGCTAGTGAACTGAGGCGTCTCTATGGCCGGCGGTGGCCGCTAGCTCGGGGAGCTGTGAGGGAGGGGGGAGTGGCGGCGCCTCCGGCTGCCTGGCGGGGGGATGGGCGAGAGTACCAGCCCCATCAGCGTGATCCTGGTGAGCTCGGGCAGCCGTGGGAACAAGCTGCTCTTCCGCTTCCCCTTCCAGCGGGGCCCGGAGCACCCGGCCGCGCAGGCCGGTAAGTGAGCGCGCGGGGCCACGTGCCGGGCGGCCGGGCGCACGAGGCTGCAGCGGGCCGCTAGTCCCCGGGGCTTCGTCAAGCCCAGGGCGGCCTGAGCCCGCCCCCATCCGCGGCGTGGGCCGGGAGCCGCCCCCCACCAGGGCCCGCTTCGAATCCCGGCGGGAGAGCGGGGCGGGGGATGGGCGCGGCCCTGCGGAGCAGCCGGGCAGCGGAGGGGCAGAGGCGCCGAACCGGGGGCGGGGAGTGGCCAGACGCTGGTGGGTTCCCTCACCGAAGGTCCCTCACCAAAGGCTCTTACGTAAATTAAGCTGCCATGGGATAAGAGGGAAGATCTTCTCATGGATTGAAAACTGGTTAAAAGACAGGGAACAAAGGGTAGGGATAAATGGAACTTTTTCAGAATGGAGAGGGGTAACTAGTAGTGTTCCCCAAGGGTCAGTCCTGGGGCCGATCCTATTCAACTTATTTATAAATGATTTGGAGGAAGGGGTAAACAGTGATGTGGCAAAGTTTGCAGATGATACTAAACTGCTCAAAGTAGTAAGGACCAAAGCAGACTGTGAAGAACTTCAAAAAGATCTCACTAAACTAAGTGATTGGGCAACAAAATGGCAAATGAAATTTAATGTGGATAAATGTAAAGTAATGCACATTGGAAAAAATAACCCCAACTATACATACAATATGATGGGGGCTAATTTAGCTACAACCAATCAGGAAAAACACCTGGGAGTCATTGTGGATAGTTCTCTGAAGGCATCCACGCAGTGTGCAGCGGCAGTCAAAAAAGCAAACAGGATGTTAGGAATCATTAAAAAAGGGATAGAGAATAAGTCGGAGAATATCTTATTGCCCTTATACAAATCCATGGTGCGCCCACATCTTGAATACTGCGTACAAATGTGGTCTCCTCATCTCAAAAAGGATATACTGGCACTAGAAAAGGTTCAGAGAAGGGCAACTAAAATGATTAGGGGTTTGGAACGGGTCCCATATGAAGAGAGATTAAAGAGGCTAGGACTTTTTAGCTTGGAAAAGAGGAGACTAAGGGGGGATATGGTCGAGGTATATAAAATTATGAGTGGTGTGGAGGAAGTAAATAAGGAAAAGTTATTTACTTGTTCCCAAAATAGAAGAACTAGGGGCCACTCAATGAAATTGGCGTGCAGCAGGTTTAAAACAAATAAAAGGAAGTTCTTCTTCACACAGCGCACAGTCAACCTGTGGAACTCCTTACCTGAGGAGGCTGTGAAGGCTAGGACTATAACAGGGTTTAAAAGAGAGCTGGATAAATTCATGGAGGCTAAGTCCATAAATGGCTATTAGCCAGGATGGGTAATGAATGGTGTCCCTAGCCTCTGTCTGTCAGAGGGGGGTGATGGATGGCAGGAGAGAGATCGCTCGATCATACCTGTTAGGTTCACTCACTCTGGGGCACCTGGCATTGGCCACTGTCGGTAGACAGGATGCTGGGCTAGATGGACCTTTGGTCTGACCCAGTATGGCCGTTCTTATGTTCTTATGTTCCCGAGGCTACGGGAAGGGAGGGGGAGCAGCAGACTAAGGACAGCGGCCCTCCTAACATCAGAGACACTCGAGAGGCCGCGGGTAAGGTCCCGCGGGAAGACAAGTGAGAGGAGAATCTCCCTTCAGGGGAGCTGGGGGCATTGTTTCCCCAGGAATTGAAATGGGGGGAGGGGAGGAATATTCGGGTGAGGGTCCAGTTAGGTTGAGACCATGAAGGCAAAGGTGGGCTGTACGGCACCGTAATAAAAATGTTTCATGCCCATTTTATTAGATCTAACTCATGTTTTAAAATCATCACACAAATTAAAGTTGGCTGAACCACTAGTGATGATGAAGTTGAAGTTGCATCTTCATTCCTTCCTGGTATGATATTCCCCTCTGTGTTCAAAGTTCTCTATTCTCTCCTGATCATATAGCCCAGTGGTTCTCAAAGTGGGGGTCGGAACCCCTCTGGGGGTCACGAGCCAATTCTGTGGGGGTGCCGCGGGCTGTTGGCATCTGGCACCTGCTGCTGCAGGCAGCCTGGGCCCCTGCCGCGGCCCCGGTCACGGCGGGATGCTGGTGGCCCCACGAGCCCAGTCCCAGCTCCCGCTGCGTCGGGCTGCTGGCGGCCTCGCGAGCCCGGTCCGGGCCCTGGCTCCTGATGCGGTGGGCTGCAGGAACTGCCACATGCCTGACCTGGCCCCTGCAGAGGTGGGCTTCCGGCCCCTGCAGAGGTGGGCTGCCAGCACCTCCATGGGGCTGCTGGACCCCCCCCCCCCCGGCCTCGGGGGGGCTGCTGGAACCCCCCTCAATCCTGACCCCTGTCCTGGGGGGCTGCTGGAACACCCCCATCCCAGCCCCTGCTGCAGTGGGCTGCAGGCATGCCCCCCCACCGCCTGACCCCAGTGGGGGTCGCGCTTAGAGGCCCAGTGTGGGAAAGGGGTCACCACTACAAAAAGTTTGAGAACCACTGACATAGCCGCTCTATTGCTGGTAGTGTCTCACTCCACTCAACTATAGCTTTTACAGATGCCTGTCTTAGAACACCTATGTGGAGGTTGAGTAGAATCCAGAAATGTCAAGTGTAGATTTGTAAAACTCAAGTCTGTGTCCTTTTTCAGCTGGAATTAACAAGTACTTCTTGTATTAACTCCTTAAGTGCAGAGGACAAGTACTTTCATTGGTTAACTTCTGGACTGAAGTCTTTACTTCTTTCAGTGCACTTTCACTGGATATTTCTCTGATTAATCCAAAGGTAGCTTCTATTGCTGGACAAAGATCTACTTCTGTTGTAGCAGATGCCTGGATGACATTGTTTAATGACTCAAGTGATTTCAACAGTAGATTTACAAGAGAGAGAATGGTGATAATCTTCTCTGAATTTAGCAACAAAAGTAATCCCCAGCCTCACTACTTAATCTGTCCTATCTTGACTTTCCAAGCCGGTAATAATTGTTGCCATAATTTTAAGACAACAGCCAAGAATTGCTCATGAGAAAGCCAACAGGTTTTCCCAGGTTGGACTCATTTGAACTTCAATGCTAGTGTATCCCCTATTTGTTTCCAGGATGTTCAGTCCTTTTGAACTCTTGCTGGAAAAAGAGTATAAAAAAGCAACTAAATTTGTGGCTTTTTAATGTCTTTTGACGATTCCGCAGCTTGTATTGGTGCAGGGGTGGGCAAACTTTTTGGCCTGAGGGCCACATGGACGTTCAAAATCGTGGGCTGGGTAGGGAAGGCTGTGCCTCCCCAAACAGCCTGGCCCTGCCCCCTATCTGACCCCCACCCACTTTCTGCTCCCTGACTGCCTCCCTCAGAATCCCCGACCCATCAAAACCCCTCCCCCCGCCGCTCCTTGTCCCTTGATCACCCCCTCCCGAGACACCCCCCCCACTCTAGCTGCCGCCCCCCAAGACCCCACCCTCTATCTAGGCCCCCCGCTCTTTCTTCCCTGACTGCCCCCCCCCGAAACCCCTCACCTTAACTTAGCCCTCCCCCCCGAACTTGACCGCTCGCCCGGTGTCCCAGTTGGGAGCACAGGGCCCGGTGGCTGTACTCCTGGCCGGCACCCCAGCCTGGGAATGCGGGGCCCCGTGGCCATGCGCCGCCCACCCGGCATCCTGGCCCAGGAGCGTGGAGCTCGCGGCCATGCTCCGCCCGCCCTGCAGCTCGTGGCCACGCTCCGCCCTCCCGGCGCCCCAGCCCAGGAATGTGTGGCTTGCAGGCGTGCTCCGCTCAACGCTCCAGTCCAGGGTGACTGGCGGATCACATGTGGCCTGCAGGCCATAGTTTGCCCACCTCTGAGTTATATGTTCTAGTAGACTTAGTTCAGTTTCCATTCCCTCCTTTCCAATTACTCATAATTCTAAAGCAGATTCCTTTTTGGGTTGACATTTTGAGTGCCTGGTCTTAATTCATTTTTCTTGGAAGTTTTAGCTCAGTTAGTCCATCTATTGGTCATTATTCAGTTATGGAAAATATCCCTTATGTTCTGGCTAAAAGCCTCTGCACATATAACTAAATAAAAATTACCATCTGTAGAAACTTTAAACTTGTTTTATCATTGATTCATACCAAGATCTAAGGTTGAAACCAATTTTGAAAAACATTCAAGTTGTGCATTTTTAAAAGTATGTGTATTAAGAGTCAGTTTCACATGTGCTTTAGAATTTATACATTTTTGGGGGATGGGAGAGGGCAAAGGATATGACTTTTTAAAGACCTTTTTTAAACCTTTTAACTGAGGTAAAATTGGCTGACTCTAAATGCTTGTAATTTCCAGAGAGGCTTAGCTCAGGTAATTTGAGTAATTTGAGATAAAGGGACAGTTCGGATTGAGCCCTTAGTCATAAATTTAGATTTTCATTTTTATTTTACTTTTTTTTTTTGAGTACTTTATTTCTTAACACTAACATTGCATTAACTTCTTTTAAAAAAATCAGAGAGGTAGCCTTGTTAGTCTGGAATAGCAGAGGTAACAGAGTCCTGTGGCACCTTAAAGACTGACTAAAGTATTGAAGCATAAGCTTCCATGGGCTAATACCGACAAAGTGGGTATTAGCCCACGAAAGCTTATGCTTCAATACTTTAGTTAGTCTTTAAGGTGCCACAGGACTCTTTGTTACCTATGGCCCTTAGTAAGTTGTTCCAATAGTACTTTTTGACAGTAGGGGCAATTAACCTTATTCCAATTTGAATCTGTCTAGCTTCAACTTCTAGTCATTGGATCTTGTTATACTTTTCTCTGCTAGATTAAAGAGTTTATTAAATATTTGGTCCAAGTTTCAGCACCCCTTCATCTTCAGTTGAAGGCTGATGACACTTCTGGTCCTGTTTCTCAGACTTTCTTGGAGCAAAAAAGAGAAGTTGAGGCTGGATGTTTCTAATATGAAATAGGAGGGAGAAAGAGCTTTTGTTGATGTTTTTAAAAAGAACAGTTTTGGGCCTTCCTACTACATCCTTTAGAAAAAGGCACAAACACACATTTCTTTTTCTAGGTCATGGTTAGGTGATTCAAATTTATCTTCTTTTCCATTTGCTTCAGGTAAGCCAAGGAGCCGATATGCTGTGAATAGCACTAATGACAACACAGAAGACCAAGATGGAGACTCCAGGTAAGGAAATTTCCCCTCGAGCAAAAGTTTTAAAATAGAGAAGGAGAATGGCCCATTCTCATTTCTTGCACACTAGTTGAGTAGGCAAATCCTCTTGTACTGTATGAAAGGAGATCTGCAAAGAAAAGCTCAGAACTGAGTTAACCCCAGACAGATGTGCTGGATGCATCTACTAATCAGGCACTTCTCATGAGCGTCAGAGTGCTGCTTAAGGTGCTGGTTTTTGGGTAAGATGTAAATCAGACATAATCCCTTCTGGTCATTAAAGAGCCCATGCCACTCTTTCAAAATAGGAGTGTTAATTCGGTGGCTTTGGTCAGATTTCAGTTCTACCTACCTGCATCTCCAAATGGGAGTTGCAGTGGGATGCAGTGTTCTTCACTTGCTACCTTAACTCTCGTGTAGAGTTGTGCACAAATAAACTGGTGTGTTTCCCCAGAGATAGCTGCAATTCTTTGTTGGATGAAGTGATGTCTCATAAGGATACTGAAATTCAAACAATGTTTTTGGGATCCTTGGATGAAAAGTGCTCTAGAATTGCTGAGTGGCCCTGTGTATTACTTAGTTTAAACTGATCTTTTAAACATTCTTCTTACTTAGTGAAAAGTCTGCTGCTTTGTTTGTGACAAAATGTATCACTCTGGGTTGGCAAAGTTAGCGGGTGTCCTGAGCTCACCATTAACTAAGTTGGTGTTCTTTGTGGCATGTTTTTTAAAATCTTACGAAATAGTAATAGGATGGGTTCTGTCACTTCTACTGAGGAAAGTGTTATTTGAAATCAGTTAGACTAATTACAGTGAAAGATACTACGTAATCTGAGAGAAGTTGGCAGAATTGGACCACAAAAGGGGAAATGTATGTCCTGATCCTGCAAAGATTTAAACATATGCTTACTTTTATTACCATGAGTTGTCCCATTGAAATCAGTGTAACAGCTCATGGTAGTAAAGTTAAGCAAGTACCTAAATGTTGGTGGCATCCGTGTTTTAGTTTTCTACAGATGAGAAAAACACATTTGCTTGGGGCTTATAATAAATTGGTGTGCTGTCTTTTTTTTTTTTTTTGGTGTCTTAAATCTGGGATGTCCTCAGTGAATCCAGTGCAAGGCAGCAGACTTCATGGGAACTAAAAACAACTTTTAAAAACTAGTATTTTAAAGTTAGTTCTATGCTAACCCCTCCACACAGCCAAATTAGTGGAACCATTCAGTATGAGTTTCTTTGGTTAACTCAGGTTGCTTTTGAAAATCACTGTTAAAAAGTTTGGCCCTAATATTTTGTAGACTATACTTGTAAAGCACAGGAATGTTGTGCTGCTTTTGACATTTCAAAGAATTCTCAGAAATGCCAGGAAAAGAGGGAAGCTATTGGCTCCTACAGATAATGACCAGCATGAGACCCAAAAACAAAGCTCAGAGAACTTGAAGAGCTGAATTACCAAAATTTCCTAAATCCCAGTTTTCATTGTGTTGTGTGACCTTGTACATTATTGGTCATTATAAGGAAAAACACATACTTAAAGATTCAAACCATTGGAGTTACTGGAATATTGCATTCAATTCTGGACTCCATTTCAAATGGATGTTGAAAAATTGGAGAATGTCCCGGAAAGAGCCACCAGGATGATGTGAAGTTTGGAAAACATGCCCTTCAAATACTTATGGAGCTTAGTGTATGTAGCTTATTAGTTATGGTGTAGATATGGCAAAGATTTTGGATAGTAGAGGGTTCTTTAATCTAGCAGACTTGATGAAAGTGCTCTTTGTGTGCTTATGCATCTGCCTTCAAAAGTGCAGAGGTGGCTCCATGTTAAACCTAGCTGTGACAGTCCTTTTCTGAAATTATACTTGAGTCTAATTCTTCCTTTGCATAAATCCTTTTCTAGCTCACAGAATAATCAGTATTTTTCACATTAATCCCATTTTTCACAACTTTCCTCTCCCATACTAATGGAAGGGAAGAGAGAAACTCTTGTCTACAGCTGAAGAACTGATACAACAGCTAGACTGATCCCCATCTTCAGAAATAATAGCTGATAGCAACAAGTGACTTCTTCCATCAAATTACTGCATGTGCTGTTAATGTACAACATGTTTTCAATTTGTTTCCTGAAATGTACTAACTTTGACTTTCTTCAAATATAAAGTCCTACAAATGCCGTCTATTTTGCCCTTTTGTCTTGAAATATGATGGCCAGACAGCTCCAGTTTTCAGATCTGTATCTTTCACTAGATTGTGACTCTGATTCTTCTTCATCTGGGGTCAAGTCGTCGAGCAAGCAGGCACCATCTTTGGCTGTTCTTGGCAGCACTATGATCCACCTGCTTAGGCCCTCATCTTCTTCGATGCAATCCATCCATCACTCCCTCAGCTTTCCACTGGGTCTGTTTACTGCCATGCTGTCATCCCATTCGATCTTCGCCTGGTCCGCTTCATTCATCCTCTGCATGTGTCTGAACCAGGGAAGTCATACTTCCTGGATTTTGTCAGCCACGTCAGACTTTGATTGGCATCCTAATGCTTTCAGTTAGAAATTGGTCACTTTGTGTAACTCCTTTTATAGTGCAAAAACATCTTCCTTAAACAGCTGTTGGCATGGAATCTTCTCTCTCTTCACCATCCATGTTTCTGCACAATACAGCATTGCTGGGTGCACTATTGTTCTATAAAGTTGGGCTTTCAGTCTCAGAGGCATATGCTTGTTGTGCACGACCCTTGAGATGTTCTAGCACTCCCCACTCTGGACTGTCTCTCATTCAAGCTCTCTGTCGAGATACCTGAATTGGTCAATTTGGTTTCATCGTACTTTCTTAATCTCTGTCCAGTTTCCAAGTGGCATCCCTACTGACCCACATCCCCCCAGTCTTACTCATGTTCATATTTGTCCCATGTCTGTTTAGCTGGTCATACTACTGGTTTACTATTTTCCCTAAGTCATCTTTTGAGGATGCCCTTACTGCTACTTCATCTGCATATAGCAGCTTTTCATCTTTTCCCATTGTCACTAATTTTTGAATGGATAATGTGCACAGCTCAGATTGAACAGACTCAATGCAATAGCCCACTGCTTTTCCTCAGTTAATTCTGTTCTTTTCAAGTGTATGCTTTACATTTTCCTTTTAAATGAAAAACCACTCCTGTGAACATAACTCAGTTATAATTAAGCCCTTGAGCTGGAGGAAAAAAAATTAAATCTGCATTTTAACTTTTAATTGGAGCATTAGATAAGTTTCCGACAGTTTTGTAGCTCAGTACATAATACAATTGCTCCTAAAGTGGAAAGAGGATAGTATTTACTTCATTAGGTTCAGGGCCGGCTCTCCTCTTCCCCCCCCCCCCAAAAAAAAAAAAACCCAACCAAAAAACCAACCAACCAACCAACCAAAAAACTACATGGGCCTCAAATGACTTTCCCAATGCCATAAGGTAAGGTTTGGTCCACGCTTAAAAAGTTTTACCAGTGTAGTTATGTCAGTTATGGAAGAGAGGTGGTTTTGTTGTTGTTTTTTGGCCAAAATAGTTGTGCTGGTAAAAGTGCTAATGTAGATGCACTTTTTTTTGGTATAACCTATGCTCAGGGCCTGTGCTTTTAGGTTTTAATGGATAAAACACTCCAAATTTATCAATATACAAATCCGTGTTTAATCAGTAAATATTGCAAAAAGCCAGAAATGGTTACTCAATTCGTATTGACCTAACCACTTTCCCAGTGCAGTTTGTTTATATACGTGATGTCACTGCTCCTTGGCTTGCATCTAAGGGCTTGTGTAGACAGACCAATAATGCAGACTGCAGATTGCGATTTCTAAAATGGAGTAATGTTTTGTGCATTAATTGGTCTGTGTGGACCCCTTTGATGCATACTAGTGTGCTTTAACATAATGTTGTTTGAAGCAATAGTGTGTTAAAGCGGACTACACAGATCAAACTAACGTAAATAATTTTTATACATATAATAAAAATTAAAGTAGATTCTATTTATACAAGAATTTTGGGAAGTACCCCCAAAAAATCTTATTACAGTATCGGAGAGAGAGCTCTGGAAAATGAAGTTAAGTAAGGAATCTCTTCCTCTAAAATCCGTGTTTGTTTTTCTGCAATTTTTAGGTCAGAATATGCTAGGTAAGCATTAATTATAAAATATGCACCAGCAATGCCTTTACCATAGGCTTGCTTTTACTCTTGCATGTAGTTATGTCTACTGTATAGAAGTTTAACCCTTAATAGTCCATCTTCATTTTCAGTATTGTCACTTTTGTGTATCATGTGTTACTTTACCTGGTTTATTCTTTTGCTGTATTTTTGTTTTGTGTTTATGCTCATGTTCCCATTTCAGAGAGCAATGTCCTCTAACTGATGAGCAATTGGTTTCAGGGTAAGATCAAATATTCTAAACAATCACAACTGTCTAGAATGGCTTTCTTTTCTCACCATTCTTTAATTGTGCTTTGTTTCTGATTTCCATTTTACACTGAACACTGTGTTAATTTGAACTCTATATTAAATTATAGTGTCCATAGGAAAATTATTGCCAAGGTTTCTTGCTAGGTGATTTGAAAAGATCCTACTAACGTTTTTGTGCATTCTATAGTGTATCAAGTGGATGGATCCATACTGTCCTTTCTGTGGGTATAGGAAAGTAGGCAGTCCTGCAAGAATCCATGCCTGTGTCAATGGACGTGCTTCAAAGTCACCCAGAAAGCTCCATGGGAATTGGGTCTGGGGTCATGTATCACCAAACACACATTTTTTACAAACATCAATAAAATTCCAAAAATGTTAATATGAATAGTAATTATCATAGTGCTTTGGAGCCTAGTCCTGGAGTTGTGTTGTTCATACAAACCAGTCCAGGCTGGAATAATAAAAACTAATAAACCCCTTAGTCCACCATCTCTGTAAAAGGCCAAGGAAATAGATGAGCTATGCAGTGTGTTGTCAGGGTTAACAAATCCAATTTGTGAGACTAAGGGGGAGTGGGATCCAGAGTCAAAGACTCAGCATTCCCTTGAAGAGGCCCTGCCATAAAGCCAGACTCCTCTCCCTGGAACCAGAGGGCTGTGTATCTCAGGTGCTTCAACTAATCACATTTGTGGTAGTCTCTCAGAGGGAGAAAGAGGTAGGCAGACAGTTATAAACCATTGAGGGCTTTATAGTTCAGACCAGCTCCTTGATTTCCACCTGGAAGCCAGTGCAGATTATAGTGTATTCTGCATCAATTTTACCTTCTGAAAGGCCTGGCTGTGTAACCCCATGTTGAGCATGTTGTGGTAGCCTAATCTTGAAGTGACAAAAATAAGTATAATGGGTTGGGGACCCACAGTCATGATTTTTCTCACCAAGAACAGATAGAAAAAATGCCCACTCATCAGCACCTAGCCCTTTCTGCTCCCATATTTGCCATCCCATGTGGCCCAGCCCACTTCAAGATTCTCTCCAGTCCAGTGTGAACCACCTAATTAACATAGACTAGTGATGCAAGTGATTTTTTGTAAATGAGCACCTGGAGCTGTAACCTTGTGTTTGTTTTTAACAGAAACTGTTTTCAGGGGAGCTCATTCTAGTAAGTTTGAGCAAACTAGTTTTTTCTTTATTGAATTAATATGTGTAGTTGGACATAGATACACAATTCATGAAATGATGTCTCAGTTGGCTTTGAGGCACCTGGATTAATCCATCTCCTTATACCCCTATCCTGTTGCTTTCAATAGGAAACTGTCTCCTATAAGCTGCAGTACTGTCTGTGATGAGCAGTTAGTTATAGGGTTTGAAAACGCAGCACACACTTGTTCCTTCCAGAAGTGCAAGGGTCATTATGACCCTAGCACACCTAATGTCCAGCAGGGCAAGAATACTCCCAAATCTCATAGCCTCTGTGGCAGCTGCCAAAGCCATTGGGTCAGTGTAGACCTTCAGTATAACCAGGTATATTCTCCTTACTAATAAAAGTAAATGACTAGGGTGCTAATTGAAAGGAAATACAGCTGCCTGTGCATGGGTGAATGTGTAAATATTATATGGCTGTACATTTTTCTCTTAATTCCTTTAATAACTCACCCAAAGTAGACCAGAAATCTTTCTTAAATGAGTAGCTTCCTTGAGCACTAAGGGCTCATTTGCTGACAAGAGATAAAGGGAGTGCAGCACACACCCTTGGTCCACCCTTTTCTTTAGGTGTTATCTGGGATACTTGCATTGGGAAGGGGGTTGGGGGGACATGTACATACGAGCAAATATAAGTATAGGAGCTGAAATATCTCCGTGAATGTTGTTAAACTCTCATCAGAGGGTTAGTTTAAATTTCTTCACTTTGATTGCAACTGGGCTGCTTCAAAGAGGGCAGTTGAGGAAAGACTATACAGTAATAAAACAAAGTTTGTACAGTCTGTAAATGGGGGGGGGGGGGAGAAGGTTTCCGATGTGCAAAATGAAATGTTTTACTTTGGTCTGAGCTCCTCTGTCTTAAACAACATAATAATGGATGCAATATAAGAACCTAAATAGACTAGAATGGTGTAAGATCACCCACAACACTGTTGATGGAGCTGCAGAGTGGTTCTTTCTTACGGATTTTTATGACGGGGGTTTTCAGACTTTTTTATAATGAGTGAAATGCCTTTACAAGAGATTCTCTTGTGTACACTTGCCCCCACATTCTTGGACCACATCCTCCCCACTCACAGTGCCATTAAATTCCTGTGCCAACAACAGCAATTTGAGTGCACTGTATTGTTACTTCTTGTAATCCAGTTGAGTAGCTGGGAGGAGGAGAGCCAGCACCATGTGACCAGCCAGTTCTCTGCAGGCCATCAGACATTTGAATCTGACTACTGGATTTAGAAGAGATGGGACAGACAAGGGAAGATTTTTATTAAAATCCAACAATCTGCCCCCACCCCACCCCACCCCACCCCACCCCACCACACACTTAGGTAGTTAAAGATCCTTGTCTGCTTGAAGGTTATTTTGATACCTACCTGCTTATTCAGTTCATTAACCTGCAGCTATATCTAGGCAATGACTAACTTGAGCGGTTTTTGTTTTTTTGAAAGCAGATGGCATCTAGTCTGTCCCAGAGCATGTAATTAAATAAGCATGAACCTTTATTCTTTGCCTTTGATGCTTCTTATTTTATTAATTGGTGATCTGAGAGACATAATTTTATGGAATTATTAATTTTCATAATTGGATGCATTCAAGGTGTTCCAATTTAAATATATAATTTAAAACACTCTTAAAACTAACACTAATGAAGTAAATCTGTATTTCAGTTTGGGAAATATTTTTAGGATGTGGGGGTTTTTGGTAACCATAATAACTTGTTTCTACTTTTGAAGGTTTTCAGATGTCATCCTAGCAACAATTTTGGCTACCAAATCAGATATGTGTGGCAAAAAATTTGAGCTGAAGATTGATAATGTCCGTTTTGTTGGCCATCCTACCTTGCTGCAGCATGCCCTCGGGCAGGTACGGTAAGAGAGCTGCTGGGGCACTGGGAAACATTTTTTCCCTGAGAACTGATATGGACAGAACAACAAAAGGTTTATGAAATTTGGAATTCAAAATGTACAGCATTGCTTTGAAACTTTATGCCTGTGGTTTTTGGAAACTTTTGTCTTTGCTTATTTTCTGATGTTAATGACAAATAGGTTGTGTCTACACTGGGAATTTAAAAATAAATTTCCCAGTGGTTCAAACACAGGTGCAGCTGACCAAGTGTTAATATTAAATAGAAACCCTAGTGAACCATATCTATGTTTACCACTGTGCTAGTTAAACTGGCTTTTTGGCAGGTTTAACTAGACATAATGGTAAAAATTCTGGAAGCCACCTGAGCTTTGTCAATTCTATGGCTCTCGCCAGGGCTAAGGCCGTTTCATGAAGATATGATTTAGAATCGGGGTTCTCATTTTTTTTCCTTTCTGAGACACTCCTCCCCCCCCCCCCCATGCTATAAAAACTCCATGGCCCACCTGTGCTACAATAACTGCATTTCTGATATAAAAGCCAGGGCCAGCGTTAGGGGGTAGCAAGCCGGGGAATTGCCTCGGGCCCTATACCACAGGGACCCCAGCAAAAGCTATATTGCTCAGGCTTTAGCTTCATTCCCAGGTGGTGGGGCTCAGGGCCCTGGGCTTCAGCCCTGTGTGGCAGGGTTTTGGCTTTCTGCCATGGGCCCCAGCGAGTCTAAAGCTGGCCCTGCTTGGCGGACCCTCTGAAACCAACTCACGGACCCTTAGGGTGCTGCGGATCCCTGGTTGAGAACCACTGATTTAGAACATTTTGTTTTGTTTTTGGGGTAGGGGTTGGTAAAATTTTCCAGGGTCAGCAAGGCACTTCCGAGTTGAGACATTAATTCATAAGTGCTGCATGCTGAAATGGAATAGACTTTCAGCCACATGAGCCATGGAAAGAGCTTCCTCATGAGTCTTGGGAAGATTTGCACTTCCACTGTCCCATTCTACGTATCACTAATAGTGTGTAAAAGTGAATTGTGCTCTGGGAATTTCCATTATCAGCAACAGTCTGACCATTTTGCAGTGTCAGTTCTAAAGCTGGATTTCTCTTTTTGCAAAATTAGAAAGAGGCAAAGGTATTTTCTTCCAATCCCTGTCAATCAAAAGTAAATAAATAAAATTCTAAAATAATAAAGTACCCACAACATTTCTGGCTTGGATCTCATCATATCTCATAAGCTGCAGTGGGTTAATAACCAGGGCACCACAAGAAGTGGTGTTTGTGACTCATTAGCTATGTCCCAGAATGCTGTGTCAGAGCAATGTGCTGTTGCAAGATTTTTGTTTAGGTTAGATCCTGGCCTTTTGTGGTTGTTAAAAGTCATATGGCAGGCTTTTCACAAGAGTTGAAGTATTTAATCCTGTGTCCCTGGTATGACTCCTGTTTCTTTTGACATTCTGCCTCTTTAAACTTTCCCTGTAGTTTTAAATTGACTTGACTTGACTTTCTCTCCTGGTTGGAGAACATTGTGAGATCTGAGCCAGCTGCTGTTTGAAGTCCGTGGCAGCACTCCCTTTGACTTCAGTGGGAACAGGATTGGGCCCTACATTTGCAAATGCTTTGAGGCCTCTGAAAGGTGCTTAGAGAAATGTTCCTGTGGGAATCTTTAAGTTCCAAGAAACCAGATGATAAGGCTTGTTGCCAAAACTGCAGTGCAAAGTGCCCCCCTCTCCTCCCGTTAACTAGGATCTCATTTGATCCTTTAGAAAACAGACAATTTCCTCTTTCCTTGTAGTTTATCTAGTTTTTTAAGAATACTGATAAATGGTCTTATTTATTTCCCTGAACTGTGTCACTTGGGGCCCAAAGTCCATGGGAAGTGAGAGGTTTTCCATACTTGTGAGGATTAGACATAAATCATTATGGAGCTCTCTGGGAGTACAGATATGTTGCTTGGATCTCCTACTCCATCTTGTGGAGATATATGGTCAGTGGAATAATCAAGATTTAATAGCTCCTAGTGAAAGACTTCCACCTGTTTTGTCGTGCTTGATTTTATTTTTTCAAATGTCTATATATATTTTTGTTAAATCTCAAAAGTATTTTGTTGTGATGAGATTTGGTTTTGGGGAAAAGGTTTCCAAAATGCCTTATGTAGAAGACAAATCTACTTTTGTTTTAGAACTGTATACTGTGTGTGCTTGAATGTATGCTTTTCTAAAACATATATTCTTTTCAGTCCTGATAAGTGGAAATATTAGAAACATGATATAGTGGAGTACATTTTAGGAAGGGAAGGTCTGGGATTCAGTTTGGTTGATGCCACTTAAAGGCTTTTACTTGTTATAAAAGAATCAATTTTCCATAAATTTAATTAACTGTATGTAGAAATACAATGAGTCCCTTTGAAGGAATAAATGTACAAGCAGCCAATGGTAAAATACAACAGGAAACTTACCTAAATAAGACTAGCTCTGTTAAATCAAGACCATTTCCATGTACAGCTGAACTCTCAAGAAATTCTCAAGAATCCTGTTTTTTAGTAGTTGCGTCTATGCTATTTAAAAGCTATCTGAAGTACTGCCTTCACTCATTAGAGCTTTATATATATGTTTTGCAGGTATCCAAAACTGATCCATCACCAAAGAGAGAGGTGCCCACCATGATTCTCTTTAATGTTGTATTTGCCTTAAGGGTAAGGACTGTTTTTACCCAAGTATGGATTCTGTATTGTTTTATAAGGACTGTTGGTTCAGATGCCAGTAACATTTCAATAATACATATTCACCGTCGTCTTTCACTATAAACCAGACTTTCTTAATTTGAAATATGTAAAAGCAGTACTACATGTGACACTAAAGATGCACAGTTAAAATAAAGAAAGATCAAGCAATCATAGAAGTCAAAAGATAGAAGAGCCCTGTCAGCTTTTGCAGCAATCTTTTGGGGCAGGGAATGATTGTTTCCAACAAGACATTTTCAGGACATTTTCTGTCATTCTTTTGCAGGTAAATGCAAAGGTTGAGGTCCATCTTCATAGTTGAGATCAGCCTTATTGCACATCCTGTGTATTTTATGGTATAAATTTAATAACATAGACTGGAATCTTAAAGTATCCCTCTAACAAGAATAGAAAAGACTATGTAGATGCAGCAAGGCCAATGCAATATTGCTGTAGAAACTGCAAGTGTTACATATCCTGACTTTTAAGATGTTGTACAATTGTAATCTTGTATTATTGTTTACCTATTGATAATATACAGACAAGAGAAAAGTTTCCCATCTCAAAGAATTGAGCACTGTTATATTATTTAAAAGAGTAGCCCTAGATCCTAGTGCCAGAGGCACAGACATTTCTTCCAAGCACAGCATTGCTGCCTCTGAAATGTGGAGTCATTAAAGCATTTACTGTTTATTGATAGGCATTTCTATAGTTCTCATGGTATCTGAGTGATTCACAGTATTAAATACATCAAATGCAAGTGCACTTAAAGAGCCACACTGGTTCTTTATGCAGGCAGCAAGGTAGTGGACTGGGAATCCACTTGTTAGCAGGGCAATAGAGGGTGGGGTGCTCCTTTCAATCCAGGGAGCAGGGATGTTAACAGATGCACAGGGGCCTACTCTGTGCTTGTGTGCTTTAAATTTCTCAGCGCACTTGGTGTACTTGGAATTTTAAATGTTTATGAGAACTAGTGATCTCTCAGTGAAAAGCATACTTTGTCAGGGAGTTGAGGGAATAAAGGGGTTAGAGTAGAAACTGCGATATTAAAACTGTTTTGCAATCTTAAGTATAGCATATGCTCTACTTAATTCAAATTCTGAAGCAAAACAAAATTTCCTTGGCTCTGTCATTTACAGTGACTAATATGTGACAATTAGCAATTATACATAGAAATTGAGGGATAATTAACACACCTATCCCAAGAATCAAAGCACCAAGTTTAGGGTTATATTTTTAGATGGAAATAGGACTTGGGAGTCCCCTTTCTGTCCCTAACCCAACTTTGTGAAATTAGTCAGGTTGTGTGTCCTTTGCTGCATCAGAGGTTTGTGGTTTCATCTGAACCCGGCCTTTTGTTGAAAGTGTTGTTTGGTTTGGTGACCAAAATGTGTTCTTGCCCTTCTTGTCACATGCAGGAGAAATTCTAGGTATGGGGGAGAAGGCCCTTGAATTTCTGTAGGGAAATTGCTAGCCCTCTTATAAGTCCTTCTGTAGTGACATTTTAGAACAGCATTCTTTGGAGTCCTAAGTCATGCTGCAGGGTTTTCGGGAGAAGGACCGCAGTGGACATATTTAGGGCTATTTCCTTGAACCTGTTAACATCTTAGAAGTGGAATCTTTCTGTTAGTGTGAGCTGGGGAAGGAAGGCACCAGGCAGCCATTGGGTCTCAAGTTCAAAGTGGCAGGTAGTGTGTAGAGTTATTAGGCTACAGACTTGTACTGAGTCTCTCATAAGTCACAAACCCTTTTTTATTTCTCTCTTCTGGTGAAGCCTGCTGTATTGTACTTATTTACATAACGGGTCCCATATTTAGCCCAAAGATTCTGGGAGTAGGTTTGCTCGGAGCCACTCATTCTGATTTTAACATTGCTGTACAATTGCTTTAGTGTTTAGAGAAGCCTGATTCAGCCACTTTGAGGGTATAAAAGGTGCCATATGTGAGATCAGCATTTGATTTCCCAGTTCTGGCTTTCCCTACCCAATCCATAAGCCTGAGTGTTGTAGAGGTAGCATGTTGCGTCTGGAATTCATGAATATGAGCTAAGAAGTCTTCTAGGAAGGATTAAGGGAGTGATACCTGAGGGAAATAGACCTTTGTAAAGCAATTGGTTGTGATATAGTTTCTGTTTGGAACTATGGAGTTCATGTTCTGACCATGGTGGCCAAAAGCAGAAATGGAGAAGAGCCTCCTACTTCTCCTTTCCTCCTCCCGCTCTGCTCCCACTTGTTAGAATGCTGTTAGTGAAACAAAGGTTTTTCTGTTATACTAATGTGTCCTTTGCTGTTGGCTTTTTTGTGGTGACAAAGCTCTCCCTCACCAGGGGGACAGGGTTTTCTGCTTGAGTTCCACAGAGTTAATACAGAGATGGAATTATCTCAGAATTGAATTCAGAAAATCTAAAACATGAACATCATTCTGAAGGTGCCTTATGTTGAAAACATTGCTTATTCATTCACATGCTCTGTGTGGCAGCTTGATGATTTGCAGTGAAGCCATTGACTTTGGTGTGGCTTATATTTCTCTAGAATCTAATTTCTAATGGCCCTCATACAGGGAACAAAAGCAGAAATTCTGTCTTTGTAATTCACTTTGAGTTTAATCTGCCATCTTTTTAAGCAGCACTGTATTATATTTACCAAAATGACATTCTCTTAATTGAGAATGATCTGTGGAGCATACTGCATGTAAGGCAAATCGAATTTTGCTAACATAGTTAGTGCTGTAGATGACTTCTCCAAGTTGTGGGTGGAGGTACTCTAAGATAAAGGTGAGAGTCCATCTGCAGCAGACAGACAGAGCAGGCTAAGACCCAAATGTTATAATCAGCAGTGATCCTGCTGTGCTAAGTTTCAGCCCTACCAACGTGTCGTGAGTCAGCAAAAATGTTGGCCTGTAAAAAATGTTGACTCATGGTTTTTTAGTTTAGATGTCACCTTATCTGCTGCCTGAACCTTAAATTCCTTTAAATGTCTTAACAGACGTACAGCAGCTGCTTACTGCGCCCTTCCTGGCTTAGAACCAGTGAGCCCCACCTTATCAGCTGTCTGTGGCTGATAGGTTTTGCAGCACTTTCATTCTAGAGGGACACCTACAGATGGAATGTTTTAGTTAATCAATATTTGTTAAATGTGGAAACCTAAATGCAATTCCAGTTTCTTTGGGATTAAAAGTATCATAGCACCTTCTTAGTTCTCTTGCGATTAGCATAAAGTGTTGTTGGAAAAGTTTAATGCTAAAAGCCCAGTCATAATATATAATGTCTGAATATTGGGGCATGTGTTTTCACTATGTAGCACTGCCTAAAGTCAGAGCATTTGCATGAGTCTTTGCCCCTATTCCTTTGTAGGACTGGACTTTGATTCAGGTGAAGAAAATTAAACTAATGGTGGCTGTGTGATTTGCAGTCAGTGTAAATAAGCTACGTAAGGTTTGACTAAAACGAGTAAAACAAACACCAGTGCTCCAGTGTGGAGAGATTGGCTTGTGGTAAAAGCTGTGCCATCCTTGTACTTCCCGAGCTTTTGTATTGGAATGTATTGCTATTTTTCACTATTCTGAAGTTTTCCTCTAATGCTCTGAGGGTCTGTTCTGTAACTTTTCTTTTAGTAAAAGGTCCAATAACAAATGGGAAGATAACCTATGGCACGATTACTCATTTTACTTGTTTATGTTCATTGTTTTGTACATGCCAATGTTTTCATGACTACTTCTTGGCCTAGTTACGTGTGTTTGACTTGCTATAGTTACGGATCTCTGTCCTCCTGCTTTACTATTCTGAGAGTCAGAGAAATCTCTTTTATCTTGACAATCGCCAGGGAGGCTGACCTCCAACATAACGATTAAAGATAATTTATGATCTTTAATGAAGACTATTAAAAATAAGTAGTCAAGAGCACAACACTCATGTTGAGGCTAGTTTCGTGTGTTTGTCAGCTACTGAATTATTGACCAGGTCTGTTCCTGTATTGCCTGTAGGCCAATGCAGATCCATCGGTGATCAGCTGTTTACACAACCTCTCTCGTCGTATTGCCATCGTTCTACAGCACGAGGAGCGTCGTTGCCAGTACCTGACCAGAGAGGCCAAGCTGATTCTAGCCATTCAGGATGAAGTGTCTGCCATGTCAGAAAGTGAGTTCTGAGCTCAGGCTAATGGGGAGCTTAGTTACCGATGGGTACTTTAGTCATGGGCTAGTCAGTCAATTACTGGCCAGTTTAATGAATAATCCACTTAAATGCAGATTACCATGGTTTGAGAATGTTAGTGTTGTACATACTTCCAATAACAGTGAGGCCGTAGCAGGAATCCAGGCAGCTGGGTAACAAAGTGACTTAGAGAGTAAACCTTTCACATCTGGAGCCTTGAGTTTCCAACCTGACCTGAGAGTCATGGGCAAAATCAAGGTCTCGTCTTAGTCCATTTTTGTACGTGTATAAAAGTTCTCTCTTTACTGCTTGACATAACTTCCGGATTCTGCTTGAGAGAAGTTACTTGGAATGTAATTGCCAGATTATAGTGCATTTAAACAAACAAGCAAGAAAGAACGAGACTAGTTCCAGTTTTGGAATGGAGTTGTTTAAAAAAGGGAAACTGCAACAGTGTAAAATGTTATCCTTTAAAGTTTACATAATTTATTACAATAATTGGGTTCCATTGTTAAATGGGGCAAATCTCTGAGAGACTTTCATTTTTGGAGGGTGGTGGCATGCTTAAAGTCCGCTACAATACTGTCTTATGTGCTAACCCTGCAGACACTGAAACCCTGCTCCTGAGCTGTGGTAATATGTGCCCAAGTGTGTATTCTCACAAAGCAGGGGGTGTACTTGAAAACCCAGTACAATTGCTACAATAGTCTTTCTGATTGTCACTGTGATTCAATCAGAGAGACAAGGTAGATGAAGTAATGTCTTTATTGGACCAACTTCTGTTGGTGAGAGGCAAGCTTTCAAGCCTACGCAGAGCTCTTTTTAAAAGATATTACTTCACCCACCTTGTCTGTCTAATATCTTGGGACTGACATGACTACAACAAAACTGCATACAGTGTTTGATTCAGTTGGACAAATGGGCCTTCTCAGGCCTTATCTCTTCTTTTCCCTTCCTCTTATAGTCCCTGAGGTGACCTCCTCTTAATCTCAAGCCTGTGAGGTGCTGTCATGGTTCTTCTTGCCTCTGTAATTCCTGCTAAAGACTCCCATGTGTATCCAATCTTTTAAAGAGCTCTCTTACTGCAGAATTTCTTGTGCTTGTCATTTTGTTCATTTTTTAAGAAATCAAAACCCAAACCCTTTTGTTTATTAAAGGAAGATGTTTCTTTGCGGAGCTGAGAAGAGGTTTGTCACTCTTATTTGGAGGGGTTTATTATTTCCATTTTGTGACATGTAGTTATAAACTCAGTATAAAATTTCACTGGAAATGCTAATGCTGGAAGCCCAATCATAATGTAGCAAGGTCTCAGTGCAAACACATGCTCCAACACGATGTGGCTTTGCCTACAGTCAGAGCATGTGCATGATTCTTTGTCATGATTCCTGTGCAAGGTGAAATTAGGATTCAGATGAAGAGAATTAAAATCTGATGGTGACTGCATGAACTGCAGCTGAAGTAAGCTGTCATGGTTGGCTTAGCTCTGTGGTTCTCAAACTTTTTGTAGTGGTGACCCCTTTCCCACACCGGGCCTCTAAGCGCCCCCCCCCCCTTGGGGTCAGGCAGGAGGAGGGGGCGTTCTTGCAGCTCACTGCAGCAGGGGCTGGGATGGGGGGTTCCAGCAGCCCCACGAAGCAGCCCCAGGCCGGGGGGGGGGGGGTGTTCCAGCAGCCCCACGAAGGTGCCGGCAGCCTACCATGGCAGGGGCCGGGCTCACGGGGGCTCCGGAAGCCCACCTCAGCAGGGGCTGGGTCTCGCACTGGGCTCACGGGGCAGCCAGCAGCCCACCGCAGCAGGGGAACGGGCTGCCTGCAGCAGCAGGGGCTGGATGCCAGCAGCCCGCTGCAGCGGCATTGTTTGGGGCCAGCTGCTGGCAGCAGGGGCTCGTGACCCCCAGAGGGGTCCCGACCCCCACTTTGAGAACCAATGGCTTAGCTGCTAAAGCCTCTAACACACACTGATCAGTCTGTCAGATCCCACTTTTGGCATTTGCAAAGGAGCTTTAGTTTTTAGTCTGATATTTTTGAAACAAAAAACAGTGAAAACTGCAGTTTACAGAAGACTAAAGTATTCTCCTGAGACAGCTCTTTTGGTATCCCCAGATATCTTGGTGTCACTGTTCTTTTGCCTTTCTCATGCTTTTGAGTATAAACAAAGGGCACTCTGTGAATGGGGCCAGTTTGAAAGGGGTTCTTTAGCGTTTATTATTCTGACTGCCTTTGACTCTACTTTGTCTTATTGTCTCTGAGGTCACCTGTGTTACATAGAGATCCCTGCTCTGCAAGTGAAGTAGTTCAGTTGCTTTTGTGACTAGCTCTGCTCCTGTCATTCACTAGGAAGGGAGTATGAGTGATACAGCTTTGCCTTCTGGTGCATTTGCTATCCAGTTTTGGGAAAGCCCTCGGGTAATCTCAGATCCACGTTTCCCACTGTGTGACCCTATGCCAAGCCCTCTGGCCATCCTCAGAAAGGATCTTTCTAGTTCGCATGTAGTTTCCTTGACTTGTATAGATAGTAACATGGCATTGTTTCAACCTGTTATGAAGATGTATCCCTTTTTAAGGTCACTCAGTAAAATTTTCAAAAGCACCTATGTCTCATTTTCAAAAATGACTTAGACACTTAGGAGCCTGTGGTCTCATTGAAAGTCGGTGGGACTTAGGCACTTTTGAAAGTGTTACTTGCCATGTTGTAACCTAAGAATCCTAGTTCTGTTGAGTCAGCCACTTGCATTAGCTGTTACAGTTAGAGTATGGAGTCAATCTATCTATCTATCTATCTATCTATCTATCTATCTATCTATCTATCTATCTATCTATCTATCTATCTATCTATCTATCTATCTATCAAATGGTGTATGCATGTATGTACGTTCCCTTACTCCTTCCACACCATTTGAGCTAGAGACTTGAAATTTGGTACAGTTATAGGTCTTAGGGTCCTAATCAGGGTAAGAGTTGAAAATTTTTCAAATCTCACCTCTGACACCCCCCAGGGGTGAAATTATTTAAAGGCCAATCACAGCAGCTGGGCAGCTGCTGTTCTCTGTGACATAGTTATGATGTCATAATACCCCGCTCCAACGGACCCCGCACTCGCTCAGCTCTCTGTCCCTTCCCCCCTCCAACGGACCCTGCACTCGCTCAGCTCTCTGCCCACCTCCGACGGACCTGAGTTGGGTTTGGTCGGAGGGTAAGTGAGGTAGAGGTGTCGGGTTTGGTCGGGGGGTGAGGTGGGGGTGTCGGATTTGGTCGGGGGGGTAAGTGAGCCGGGGGTGGGAAGGTGTCGGGGTGGGTGAGGGGTGAGGGGTGGGTGTTGGGGTTGGTCAGGGGGTGTTGGGTTTGGTGGGGGGGTAAGGTGGGAGTGTTGGGTTTGTTTGGGGGGTGAGATGGGGGGTCAGAGTTGGTCGAGAGGTAAGTGAGGTGTGGGTGTCAGGTTTGTTTGGTGGTAGGTAGGGGTGTCGGGTTTGGTTTGGGGGGAAAGTGAGGTGTGTGTGTCAAGTTTGGTCTACGGGGGGTGAGGTGTGGGTGTTGGTCAGGGGGTGTTAGGGGGTGACGTGGGGGTGTTGGGTTTGGGTGGGGGGTGAAAATGTGAGTTGGGGTTGGTCGAGGGGTAAGTGAGGTGGGGGTGTCGGGTTTGGTCGGGGGGGTGAGGTGGGGGTGTCAGGTTTGCTCTCTGCCCTCTCCCTCCTCCAACAGACCCCGCACTCACTCAGCTCTCTGCCCCCTCCCCACCTCCGACGGACCCGAGCAACGCTGGGTATTTTTGCTAGTATTGCATAAAGTTGGGATTAAAAAAGAAGTTCATATTACTTTTGCTTAATTAAAAAACAGCTGTGAAAGGTGAATGTGGATTAAACAGGTTTAAATCTGTCACTGTCTAATCTCCCCCACAGAATCTGCCATTATAATTGTACAAAATTCAGATGGCCACCTGAAAGCAACGTTTCTCTGCTTTGAAAACAGTTGAATGCTTTCTTGTTTTAATCTTTCCATAGCAGCAGAAGGTCCGCAATCACCTTTCCATCACATTCTACCCAAGTGTAAGCTGGCCAGAGACCTCAAGGAGGCTTATGACAGGTAAGAGGAATCCTTCTGACAGGCCATGCTATTCTGCTTCTTGGTGAAAGGTGTTTGACCTGCATATTATCACTAACTCATCAGATATTCTATGTCTCTTCCCCTTAGTGATTATCAGATCACTGGATACACCAGTTCAAATAGAGGTTTGCCTCTATTTTTATATTGCATTTGAGTCAATCTCATCCCAGTCAGTGAACATGAACAAGTATAGAGCCCAGAAAGTGAGTGGTCCTTTGGGCTTTGAAGTTAACCCAGGTGGAGATTTGTAGCAATATGGAGTTTAGCTGTCAGAGTAAATCAGAAATATTATGGAGACCAAGTTGCTATCTTGCTCTCTCCAGTGGGATATCCCAGGGATTATGTTCTTTGAGGCTTGATAGGAGTCTTTGGTTATAAGAACAGCATGTGCTACACTTCCCTGGCTGGCAAGAGGCCTAATGACAACTTATTTGCAAAGCAGCATTTTCGGGAGCAACTCTCCCAGTGCCCCAAACATACAATTTTTTGCAGTGCCCCATGTAACATAGTTGGCAGTTCCACAGGTTGCCCCCACCTCACTTGGTTGCACTGTGTGCACATGGGAGCCTGAATGAGCGAGGCTTTAGCAGCATATAATCTGCAGCCTGTCAATGCCTGACCAGTTAATGGTTCTGGCTGGGATTTCAAATTGCCTAAAGGAGTTAAAAGCTCAATTCCCATTGCTCCCTTGGGCTCTTTTTGAAAATTCCAGCCTGTGTGTCTTTCTGACGGTCATGGCATTGCTAACCCCTTACTGCAGAGCAAAGGGCTGCATTTGGTGCACTAGCATGTATTGGTGACAATAGCTACCACAGCAGGGGGAGGGGAGAACCCTGAACTGCGGGCCTTGGCAGATAAGTAGACTGTAGAGCAAGACGGTTGACTCACTTTAGGGGCCAGGCTTCAATTCCTTGCTCTGCCACAGACTCCCAGGGTGACTTTGGTTAAGTCACTTAATCTTTATGGACCTAAATTTCCCCATCTGCAGAAAGGGGTCGTAGCACTTTCCTACCTCACAGGGTTGATGACATTAAAGACAGATGCTTAGATTCTACTTACATAAAATGGATTGTTAAAATTCTTCTGTGTTAATGGCTTTTGATCTTAAGCTTCTGGAAGAAATTCAGGCTGTTGGAAAGAAACTGGATTTGGCATGAATCCTGTAAAACATTTTTCCTGGTATGGATTTTAAATATCAAACTCTCACCCATTTCTTGTTTTTCTACCTTCCTTCTGGAATATTTATTTCTGACTCACTAAGGTTGCTACTGGATGATAGGCTATGGGGTCTTCCCAGTAATTCAGTGACATCTAGTGGCTGAGAACAGTGACTGAGAGAATTTTGAATCTAGGACCAAAACTCATGATAAGAACAGAAAATACGTAGCAGTGGTGCCGACACAATTTTCCCAGTGTACTAGCAGCTGTCATCCATTGAGAGAGTCCCTGGCCCAGTACATGTCTGGGGGAAGTAGGCCCCCTCCTGCCCCTCTTCCTAGCCCTTCTCCATGATGTAGTGGAAACTTCTCCCACATTATTTGAGCTTGACATGGAGCATTGTCAATAGAATCTTATCTTTGATTATTTTACCTAGATTATTTCTGATTTGAAGGTGTTACTAGAGACTGTCCCATTTAAAGCTGGAATGAGCTTGTTCAGTAGTTTCCTCAACAAGTGCTGTTTGCTTTATATCTTTAGATTCTGCTTTTGTGGCATTGTCTCAGCATCACTGTACAATTACAGTTGTTTACAAAGCGTACAACGTTGTATCTGTTTAGTCTGAGGTGGGCAAAGCAATTAAATATTTATAAATGTTGATAGGCAATTATTGTCTTAATTGTGTATGAATTTTTGGCAGCATGGTGCAGTAGATCGGGCACATGGAGTTGCAAACCAGGCTCTATTTCTGGTTCTGCCAGTGACTCACTTGGGCAAGTCACTCAAGAAAGTCAGAAATATCCACTGATTTTTTTGGATGCCCAATTTGAAGCATCTTGGACCTCTAAGTTGACTTTAATTGGAGCGGTGGTGCTGTTGGAGCAGTGGTGCTGTAGCAGGATACAATTTTTTCAAAGTATTTTCCTACAAGGTGCTCCCCACTAGATGGCACTGGAGTATTTCAAGTCAGATCTGACATATCCCTAGTGCTCCATTCTGTGTCATGAGACGTATAAAGATTTGAACCTTTTGTCACAGCCCAAAATGCATTGAATGCTCCTATCTTTTTAATTGCTGTATAAATGGGGTGGACGGTCATGATTACAGGTACCACTAGTTCCCATGATCTCCTAATGGCTGTAGAAGAGAACCTCAGAAAGCAGGGCTTTTTAATGATTAGTTTAAAATATTTTAATGCATTTGGGATCGTCAGATGTTTTTCACACGCCTCTGCCTACAACATGAACAAAAAACAATGGCTGGATGCCAAAATACCTCAGCTACAGCTCATTTCTAAGCTGCAAACATGCACCCATCATAAAACGTAAACCCTGTCACTAGTCCAAATTTAGGTAACGGAACAGACTGCTTGCCATAGTTTAAACGACAGCTGCAGAGAGCCTTTGCTAGGTTTACATCAGCCCACCACTTAATATTTTCTTCTTCAAAATCTCTCGCACTTTATTTAGCCGGACTCTGCTGTTTCCATCTCTTTCCAGATAAGTTTTTCATACAAGAGCAACCACACACTTTCAGCCTGACTGATTTCTTTTAGGGGAAGGGTGACAACCGAAGCAAGAATGAACAAAAATAGAGAAAATCTTTGAGGGTGGTGTCTCTCTGTTAACGTTTTGTTTCAGCTTTGTCTCTCAGAATGTCAGATGTCCCCACAAGACAGGCAGGCTTTGTAGAAATTTCAAGGTGAAATACAGAGCAAAAGTGACTGCCATTATATAGATATATATAGACACCACCAATGGGTTTTGAGACAGTGGGCTTGTCCAAATGGCTAGTTTAGTGTGTGGCAGGTTGGAGTGTTTCAAAGCAGAGTAGAGGAGCACACTCGAGGAACTTTTAGTGCACAGTTGCAAGATCCACATGGTCAGTTAGTGCGTGACTTGCTAGTATGTTGTAGATTTACAGCCCATCTTGCAGCACACTGACTAGTCATCTAGACAAGCCCAGAGACCACCTATACACAAACTGGTCTCCATGTTCAGTAGAAGAGGCTACTACAAGGTTAAAAGAATTATGACATGACCACATGAATAAGGCTGATGTACTGACACAGTAACAGCCATACTGCATGGCAGTGCTTGGTACAAAAGCCGTAAACAACAGATAACAAGTGGTGTACATGCAAAGAGGGGTACATCTTATTCAGTGCTCCAAATGGTACTGCTTTGTATTTCAAAGAGAAGGCTACCAACATAAGCCTATAATCCGCTTCCAGGGTACATTTTGAATAGCATCTAGTAAGCATGTCTATAAGACACTCTACTTGTAGGTAAAGTGCAGTAAAAAGGTGAGTAGATATAATTATCTGTATCATGCACATGGAGAAACATGGGTGCAGAAGTGAAAGCCAAAATTTTCAGAAGTATCTACAGATTTTGGATACCTAGTTTGAGACACCTCAGACCTGATTTTCCACAAGTGCTGAGTGCTTGTGTTGAATTTAATTGGAACTGTGGGGCTCATCACCGGTGAAAATCATGTTCAAGGCATCATGGTAGGCCACCAAAATTAGTGGACACTTACACTTACAACTATTACTGATTCTTTTTAATGTAGATAATGGAATAAATTGAATTTTGGATTCAGATGTTATTACTTAGCTGCAGAGTTAGGTCGACCTAATTACGTCAGTGTGCACTGTATAGCCTTGCCCCCTGCTACACCAACATCATAATTCCACTTCCACAAGAGTTGTAGGGCTTATGCAGTGTAGTTAGGGTGACAGTGTCTGTGTAGACACTGCAGGCTACTTACATAGCTGTTCACTGTCATTCTTGTCAATTTCATGGCTCCATCATGGAGCCCTGAAATTGACAAGAAAGCAGCTCACAGCTTGGGCTGTCACCTCTAGGCGGCAGAGGGGCTCCACCTAGAGCCTGGAGAGCTCTCAGCTCCCCACTCCCAGCTGGGCTGCTGCCTGGACTCTCTGCTTGGAGCCAGGCTCCCCTCTCCCAGCCCAGCTGCTGCCTGGGCTCCCCACTCCCTGCTCGGTTCAGTTCACTCCTGTCTGCCAAAGAGGAAGAAAGGATTTGCGTAGGGTGTATCTCACCTTTCAGGAGAGTGCTCTAACTACTGAGCTATGTGATCTTCTGATGTGGGGCTCCCTCAATCTGTCCTGCTGAAGTTGTGCCATTGTGGATAAATACATCGCCATTGAAGCAGGGAGACTGAAGCCTAGGTCTCCCACTTCCCAGCAGGTACCCTGACCACTGGACTACAGAATGTCTCGCTCATTCTCATTGGCTGTTTCAAGACCCCTGGCCTCATTCTAACAAGAAACATCTTAGGTGCCTAAGCCACCTGACTCCAGACAGCTGGTTTCTGTTTGTGGATCACTAAGTAGAGAGAGGCACCCTTCCCCCTCGTCCCCCCAGCCCAGACTTTAGGTACTTGTTTGACAGAGGGGTGGGCCTTAGCAGCTTTGCGGCTGGCATTCTTAGGTGTCTGTCCCTACCTGTTCATTGTTCAGGGACCCATGGCACCTACCTCATCTTTGTGGGTCACAAGTTTTTTCTAGACACACTGTGACTGAGTTCCAGTGCCTAAATCTATTCATGGATCCCACTCCTAATAATTTGTTTTGTGCAGTCCATTTTTATTTTCGTGTTTCCTTTGACCTTTGTAAATAGCATGAGTGAATATTATATCCAGAATGCCGTTTGGCTGTGCTGCATTTTAAGAGTTCACTCTTGATGGCATGTTACAAAATGTATGTCGATTATGGGTGAATCTGCTGTGTCTTCCTTAGCCAGGATACACAAGTGTGTGTTAAATTTCATCCTTTAAGTCCAAGAAAAAACAGGGAGTTTGTAGTACTGTGGTGTAACTCTGGATGCCCTTTGAAGGCTTCTGGCTGCGGACTGGATGTGGGATTTAGGAATGCATGAGAGTGGCTTCCAACTCTTAGTGGCATCCCTATCAAATTTGCTCAATTTACAAGTAATGGATTTTTCTATCTACCAGGTCTTCAAGTTCAGCCCGGGACCTGAGAGTAAAGCTGTGGTCATTCTGTAGCTCAAATCATTACCAGTAATAATGATTCTGGGGTGAGATCTTAGCTAACAAGTTTGATGGTGCACAACACAGAACGGAATCCTGTTCTGCTCCACTACTGCTGTGTTGTGGGGTGGCAAGAAGCTGCACTCTAGCGAAATCTGCAACATAGCTTCAGTTTAAAGCTGACTTTAAATGAAGCTTTGCAATGCTTAATTTTTAAAATGGGATTTTCAATGAAGATGTTTTTGTTTGTTTGTTTAATTTTGACTGTTTTGAAGATTGATATAAAATGAAGGTATTCGAGGAAAAAAACACCCCCCCCCCCTTCCAGCCCAGCCACTGCCAAGCAGTGAAGTGCACCCACGGCTTTGGGTGCAGTGTGTTTTTGTAATGCTTTTTGCACAGAGGTAAGGGGAAATTCTTGGGCTGTTTCTATGTGAAACTTTTATTACTGGACTTGCTTCTGCTGAGATCTAGTGTCTGGCACAAAGAAAAAGCACAGCTCCAAAAACTACTAACAAAGTCATTGGACTTTGGTTTCTGGCTCTGAAAATTGAGGATTAATGTTTTCGAGTTCCTGTTAACACACTTATGACTGCAAATCTCTCTGCTGTACTGGTGTACAATATCTTTGATTTTAAATTTTTAAACTTTCAAAAAAATTGGCCAAAATTTCAAAAGTTTGATCTTTGGTATAAAATGTAAAACCATGGATGGATGCTCCGCCATAGGCTAGTGGGAACCATAGGTTCTCTGTATGGCTGAAAGTCAGTCCATTTACGGCTCTTAATGTAGTTAGGTAGCTAATTTTAGGCACACACTTTTGATTACCGTGTTTCCCCGAAAATAAGACAGTGTCTTATATTAATTTTTGCTCCCAAAATTACATTACATTATATTACAGCGAGAGGCAAAACTTGAAGTACGTCTTATTTTCGGGGGATGTCTTACTTTCGGGGAAACAGGGTAATAGTTGCTCCTGGCAATAGACTTCCCCCTCTGCTCTGCACTAGCATCCTCAGCAGAGCAGCCTGCAAACCACTGGTTCCCATTGGTCAAAAACCTGGCAACTAGCTAGCAGTCAGGAGAGTAGTGTGACCCCTCTTTCACCCTGGCTGGGTAAATTTAAGTTTTTTTTCTAATTTGGTCCTTTTCCATTCTGAAATGTTTTAGAGCAAATGTTCAATTCCCAAAGGAGAGCCCTGGATTGGCAGAGGGGGTGCTCCACAGATGCCATTTCCTTTTGGGTTCTCTGGAAGTGAGACTTTGGCAAAGACTTTACAACTTTATTCCTAGTGTTTTGTGGTTTTGAAAATCCAGGGAAGTGGGACACTGCCTGCTCTTATCCAAGCCTCTTGAATGAACTGCCTCTTTCTTGGCATGTGCAGTGCTTGCCTTGGTCAGTTTTAATAACTTTGGTGGTGAGTGTGTTTTGAATACAGTTTGTCAGATAAATCCCTTAAATGTAGAACCTTTCTGAAAATGTGTAATGTATTAAAAAACCAAAACCCTAAAAATGCAATCCAGAGAGAACTGAGATTTTTTTGGTGACCTCTGAGGTTCTGAATCCAGATAGTCTTGCGGCTAGAGACAGTGTTTTAGGGCTACATGTATTGAACTGATTTTCAGGTTCTGTTTTAGGAACTGTTTAATGTAAATGCTGATGTCAACTGGTGTGGATGGGACATCAGCTTTTTTTAAGGCTTCAACTAGCACACCCATGTCATGAGAAATGGCTTTTTTGTCTGCTCACCCTACAGAGAAGGTAGGGTGTCTTACTTTTGTGTGTTTGTGCTTGGGTGGTGGTAGAGTAGTGAATGCCATAAAGATAAGGAATAAATATGTCACTGTCTAAAATCAAGAAATAGATCTGCTTGAGTGAGGTTGGCTGCCCCAAACTCCCTGCTTGCTGTTTCTCCTGCTTTCCAGGGGTATTAAATAAAAGATACTTAAAGCTGCTTTCCAGCCAAACAATGGGTTCAGACTTTATTATCATTCCTGAAGTGCATATTCTCTCCACTTCAATCCTGTTCTTTTGGGTAAACTTAAAAGTTTAGTTTTAGCAGATGTGGTTTCCTAGAACAAAGGAACTATTTAACAGCAACTTTCGTGGTTTCCTGTGACAAGCAGGAGCAGGTCAATGGGAAACAAACCACCTAGGTAGAATCTATGGAATCAGTGTTGTTGTGACATGTTGCTCTGTAATGCCTAAAGCGCAATAAGGGAACTTCCCTCCCTCTTTAACATGAAGTAAAATTATGATGGAAACATTGGGCCCAATTCATCATTGCCCTGTATGCCATCCTCCAGCCTCCCATACCTCCCCAGGGAACACCCCACCACAAGGCCTCTGCATCACATTTACAGGAGATCCTCCTCCCTCCCTGGTGCATTGGTTTGGGGTGAGGGCCAGCTGGAGGAGGGAGGAAGTGTGGGTTGGGGCATTTGTATGATTCTGTGACCATGCAATAATCTATAAGAGAGAAATTAAAGCTGGCCTTATGGACTAGAACGGGGTGGGCAGCTGGGGTGTGGGGTCTGGGGCTTTACCCGCTCCAGCCGAGGGTGCTGTGTTGAGGGCCGCAGCTTATGGCTCGGCCTCGTTCTGATGCTCTAGCCAAGGGTGCCTCAGCATGGCGCAGGCTCCAGGGCAGCACCACACAGTTCCTGGAAGCAGCCCCTGCCCCAGCCCTGATCCCCCTCCTGCTCTCCAAACTCCTTGATCCCAGCCTCCAGCACCCTCCTGCACCCCAAACCTCTCCCCATACCCCAGAGCGTGCACCCCAAGCTGAAGCCTGCACCCGTTCCCTCACCCCAGCCCTTATCCCCCTCTTGCCCTCTGAACCCCTCGGTCCCAGCCCAGAGCACTCTCCTACACCCCAAACTCCTCATCCCCAGCCCCACGGCAGAGCCCTGACCCCCAGCCAGAGCCCTCACCCTCTCCTGCACTCCAGCCCCAATTTTGTGAGCGTTCCTGGCCTGCCATATAATTTCTATTCCCTGATGTGTGGCCCTCAAGCCAAAAAATTTGCCCACCCCTGGACTAGAGTCAAATTGGTCTCTGGAAGCTGCTGAAAGGAGAGAGATGCAGTCTCTCTCTTCTCTTGTTTTGGCATCGGCAAGGGTGAATCTGGCCCGTTGCTCTTACTCAGGAGAAAGGCAGCAATTGCTGTATTTATTTTATTTTTTATTTAAGTCTTTGTACTACAGGGGTGGTGCGATTGCACATCAACAACTGGCTTGAAGTGAGTTTCTGTCTGCCTCATAAAATCCATTATGTTGCAACAAGCTTTATACCTCCTGAAGCGATTGAAAGAAGCCTGAAAGCTATTAGGTAAATATACCCTGTTCTTCAGTGCCTGCATGTTCCTGTGACTCTCTAACACTAACATTTAACTTCTCTTTCTTTGTTCCAATTGACCCACGTTTTACAGCCTTACTAAGAAATGTTGCAGAAAATAATGAAGATTGACTGACTTTTTTCGTTGTGCTCCCAAATCTTGGAAATGGACTGTGTATCTTTGTGATGTGACATGAAAATTAGAGCCTATTTTGGTTCTCTAAGTGGTGATAATGAGCTGAAACCAAGCTCTGCACCCCAGCCTGTTTTCTTGTGCCTTGATTTTTTCCCCCAGGTATTTGTGGCACTGTTATTGACTGAATACACTCGGTGGCAATGCTGAGGTTTTAAAGTAATGCAGCAGCCAGTGTCTGTATTGCTTACAGTTGGAAGATCTTCCCCATTCAAATGCCATCCTTAAGAGCAAACACTTCATTTTAACCGTATTCACATTGAAGTTATTTCTTGTCCATATTACAGTTCCATGAAGTATCTAAATTCAGGATTGGTATTTTCTGTAGGGTTTTTTTGTTTTCTTTTTTCTTTTTTGTTTTTGGTCCCATTCTTGTTTTCCGTTGTTCTGTGAAGGTTTAGCTGCAAAAGTCACTTGCTGTCTTATTTTCATTTTTAGTGCCCAGTTCATTTCATCCCTGCTCCCTTGGGACCACAATCTGTCCACCTGTCTGGCTAGCTTTTAGGCTTTCCAAATGGAGATGGAGGCTTAAGACTCCTTTTGACAGAAGGCAGCTTGTCTTGTGACATAAACAAGAATGAACTAACTGTGAACATAGTCCTTAGCTATAGGTATCACGGTATCAGATGGTCTACTTTGCCAGTAGCTTGACCACATGCTCCAGCTCTGTTCCATAGTGAAGTATCCTCATCCTTCAAGAAAGAAGCAATTACAGATGACAATGTTCTTTCTACAGGCCTTACCATGCCTTATTACTACTGAATGATGAGAAATCATTGCTTAATGAGCTCCCATTGGACTGTTCCCCAGCTTTGGTGAGAGTGATTAAAACTACCTCTGCTGTGAAGAATCTGCAGCAGCTGGCTCAGGATGCTGACCTGGCATTATTACAGGTATGAGGAGCTGACAGTTTTAACTGAAACTGTTTCAAGTCATTAGGCATTTTCCTTCTTAGGCCTTGGATACACTTGCATTTTATAGCGCTATAAAACCTCCAGGAGCGCTATAACTCACTACCCGTCCAGACTGGCGAGGCACGTAGAGCGCTATAAGTCTGCGGTTATAGCGGTCCTGGTAATCCTCCCTTCCCAGAGGATTAACAGCTGTAGCGTATTTGGTGATACGCTTTAGCTCCAGTGTAAATGGGTAGTAACAATAGTGCACTTTGAGTGATCTCTAGAAATGCCTCTAAGCTATTTAAGACAATTGATCACTCTTCCCTTTGTTTTGAACTCGGCTGGAGAAATGCGGAAGTTCATTTTCAGAGCTTATCTGTAACTCACAAATCAACAATGCAAATGTTTACCTTGTGAGGGAGTCAGAAGCAGAAGATTAGTAGGCTTTGCATTTCAAAGACAGTGTGCTGACACTCTCAGCACTCCAAAAATCCACTCATTCTCTCCCTCCACATACACACAACACACTTCCACTCACCCCCCTCATTTGAAAAGCACATTGCACCCAGCTAAATGCTGGGATAGCTGTCCATAATGCACCACTACCGTGCTGCTGTAAATGTGGTCACTTCAGTGCGGTTGTGGCTGTGGACACACTGAGCGCTATCCGTGGAGCTGTATCTGAAGGTGGGTATAACCAAAACCGCTATAAAGCTGTAAGTGTAACCATGGCCTTAGTGTCTGTGGTGTTTCTATAGTATCCTTTATATGTGCATAGAAGGCTCAAAGGGTTAAAGTCTTAGTGCTAGGGAGAGGGTTGGAGAAAGGCATCTAGCCCTCCTGCTGTAGCTGGTTCAGAATGAACTTTAACTTGGCCTTTAGTAATTCAATCTCCTGCACTTTCTTATATTGCTCTTTACGTGATAAGTGTACATTTTACCAACCTAACCTTGCTCAGTCCCGAAATATCTGGTACTGTTGCACCTGGGTTTGCTAAATCATACTGCTGGATTTGGGTTTCCTCCTTTCTGAGAGCAAAAATGCTACTTGCTGCTTCAGCATTGTGTAGCTATTCAACCAACTATGTTATACCTGTTTGTTTAATAATATTGTGCTAACTCCCAAACACCACAATCAGATTGGGCTCCATTATACAAGGTGTTGTACAAATACACAATAAATCAGTCCTTGCCCCAAAGAGCTGACTGCCTAAAAGGTAAAATGGTAAGATTGGACAAATAAGTGGGCTGGGAGTGAGGGGCAGGGAGCAGAGGAGACAATATAATGGGATCAGTTCAGCAACACTCAGTTCAGTTTAGTGTCTGGACCATGGTTCAGTGGTGGCCTCAGTTTCCCGCCCGGTGGGAAATGTCAGCTTATTCTTAGGTTGTGCTGCTGGGGGGAGAGAATGTCTTAGCCCTGAAATGGGCTATAACAGTACAAAAATGACAGAGTTTATACAATAGAAACTGAAAAATGTCTACCTGTCTGAGAGACTGAATTTCTAATGTGTGTCATGTTTTCCTGCTTATCCAACCTTCATGGAATCTGGCTTCACAAGAATTGCCAGGCTCAATCAGACCTAAGGTGCACATAGTTCCATATCCTGTCTCTGACAGCAGCCAGACCATATATAGAATCATAGAAATGTCCAACTGGAAGGAATCTCAATTCCCACCGTCCTGCTGAGGCAGAATACATAGACCATCCCTGTCTCATCTGCTCCCCTTCTATTACCCAAAGTCCATTTTCTAGACCTCAAGATCCATGAAACTCTGGTCCCCCTATTGAGCTCACTAAGCTCCTGCCCCCATAGCTTGTTAACTTGATAGCTTTGTCTGCCGTACATGTAAATATATTTTCATTGTTCTTTGCCAGTTATCAAGCTAGTCAGGCAGGTAAATACACATTCCTTTGCCTAGGGCAGGCTGGCTTTTTCCACTGCCTCCCAAACATATTTTAAGAACACATTTCCAACATACGCATATGACTCTTTGTACATAACCTCTACGTATATCGCACAGTGATTTTTGGGACCAGCATGTCACCAATTTACATTGGATACATGACACCATAATACACACGCATTATGACAAAAGTCTGTTGAGGGGTAATGAGTGTGTCAGGTTTAATATGAGTTACAGTATGGTGGGCCCTGTGCCGGTTAGCACTGAAGGGCTGCAAGGGTCATACCTCCCCTCTTACAGTGCTGCAGGAGGGTCACCCACAGGCTGAACTGTAGGCAGTGGATCAGAATCCTCTTCCTGGATAGGGCATCTACTACTATATTTTCTTTTCCTTTTAATATGCACAATTTCTATGTATTCTTAGAGCATCATTCTCCTCCCAGCAGTTTGGAATTGGTGTCCTTCGTTCTGTGTAACCAAACTGATGGAGAATGGTCAGTTAGAACCCTGAATTTTCTGTTAGGGAAAGGGCCTTATGTGCGTGATAACCCATACCATGGCATGCCACTCGTTTCTATGACCGAGTAATTCTGTTCGTTGGGTGCTAATTTTTTTTTATTTAAGAAAGCAGTGGATTCCGTTTTGCTACTTTCCCCTGACTGCATTACAACTGAATCTAAACCAATATCTGATGCATTCACGCACATTTTGTCAAAATCTGAACTGACCACCATAGGCTTTTCTGATCAGATTTTCTTTATCAAAACTCTCTTGTCGAGCTTTTGTCCATACCACTCTGTTTGGCTTTGTCATCTTACAGAAGTCTATGATAGCAGGCATAACGTCCGTGAACTCGTGCATAAATCGGCAGTAATAGTTAGCCATGCCTATGAAAGATTGGACCTGCTTTTTGGTCTGGTGCACAGGTTAGTTGTTAATAGCTTCTATTTTCAAGGGATCAGGAGAGATTTGGCCACCCTCTTGCCCAGTGTCCCAAATAAGGAAGTTTTGCTGCTCCTATTGTACATTTAAAGGCCTTTACAGCAAGACTTGCACCTCTGAGTTTTGAAAGTACAGCCCTCCAGTGTCTCTTGTGAAGTGACCAACGTAGCTGAACCTCACTATATTATTGTGTGATGTCTTGTAATCTGTTTAGCACTTGGTTGACAAGCCTCTGAAAAGTGGCTCCTACATTAATTAATCCAAAAGATAACATTTTGAACTCATGAAGTTCATACTCATATCAGTAATAAAAGTAGATTTCTTCTCTGCATCGTTGTCCAAAGGAATCTGCCAATATCCTTTTACCAGATCAGTTCTGCTAAGAGATACTTTGGGCAAGCAAAATGTAACATTTTATCAATTCTGGGCATAGAATAGGCATCAGAAACTGTGACAGTAGGAAGTTTTCTATAATCAACACACAACCTTACAATCTTATCTGTCTTAGGAACCAGCCCAGGAGATGCCAAGGAACTGTCAGATTCTTTAATTACTCCCATATCTATATATATAAAAGTCAAGTGGTGTATGTATGTGTGTATGTATGTATGTATGTACGTATGACTGCGAACTCCTCCCGCACCGTTTGAGCCAGAGACTTGAAATTTGGTACAGTGAGGGGTCTTGGGGTCTAGATGCTGGTAAGGGTCGAAAAATTTTCGGATCTCACCTCTGACGCCCCCCAGGGGTGAAAGTCTTTCAGGGCCAATCACATCGGCTGGGCGGTTAGGTGGTGATGATGTCATAATACCCCCCCTCCAACAGACACCTCACTCGCTCAGCTCACCCCTCCCTCCTCCAACGGAACCCCGGAGATCCCTCAGTTCTCTGCCCCTCCCCCCTCCCAACGGAACCCCGGAGAGCCCTCAGTTCTCTGCCCCTCCCCCCTCCCAACGGAACCCCGGAGAGCCCTCAGTTCTCTGCCCCTCCCACCTCAACCCCGGACTCCATCAGCTCTGTGCCCCCCCCCCACCTGCGAAGGTCCCCGGAATCCCTCGGCTCTGGGCCCCCTCCTCCCCTGCGACGGATCTGAGTTGGGTTTGGTGGGACGGTAAGTGAGGTGGGGGTGTCGGGTTCGGTCGGGGGGTGAGGTGGGGGTGTTGGGGTTGGTCAGGGGGTGTTGCGGTTGGTGGGGGGGTGAGGTGGGGGTGTTGGGTTTGCTTGGGGGGGTGAGGTGGGGGTGTCGGGTTTGGTCGGGGGGTAAGTGAGCCGGGGGGGTGTCGGGGTTGGTCTGGGGGGGTGGGAAGGTGTCGGGGGGGTGAGGGGTGTGGTGTGGGTGTTGGGTTTGGTCTGGGGGGGGGAAGGTGTTGGGGTGGGTGCCCAGACCAAACCCGACACCCCCCCCCGGCTCACTTACCCCCCGACCAAACCCGACACCGCCACCTCACCCCCCCACCAACCGCAACACCCCCTGACCAACCCCAACACCCACCCCTCACCCACCCCAACACCTTCCCACCCCCCCCAGACCAAACCCGACACCCCCTGGCTCACTTACCCCCCGACCGAACCTGACACCCCCACCTCACCCCCCCCACACCAATCGCAACACCCCCAGACCAAACCTGACACCCCCCGGCTCACTTACCCCCCGACCGAACCCGACACCCCCACCTCACCCCCCCACCAACCGCAACACCCCCTGACCAACCCCAACACCCACACCTCACCCCTCACCCACCACGACACCTTCCCACCCCCCCCCACGACACCTTCCCACCCCCCCCAGACCAAACCCGACACCCCCCCGGCTCACTTACCCCCGACCGAACCCGACACCCCTACCTCATCCCCCCAAGCAAACCTGACACCCCCACCTCAACCCCCCACCAACCGCAACACCCCCTGACCAACCGCAACACTCACCCCTCACCCACCCCAACACCTTCCCACCCCCCCAGACCAAACCCTACACCCCCCGGCTCACTTACCCCCCGACCAAACCCGACAACCCCACCTGACCCCCCCCAAGCAAACCCAACACCCCCACCTGACCCCCCGACCAAACCCGACACCCCCCCCTCCCCGGCTCACGGTGCACTGTGTAGCACACAGATTATTAAATACACTGTTCGGTCGGGGGGTGAGGTGGGGGTGTCGGGTTTGCTCAGGGGGTGAGGTGGGGGTGTCGGGTTTGGTCGGGGGGTGAGGTGGGGGTGTTGGGTTTGTTTTGGGGGGTCAGGTGGGGTTGTCGGGTTTGGTCGGGGGGGTAAGTGAGCCGGGGGGTGTTGGGGTTGGTCGGGGGGGTGGGAAGGTGTCAGGGTGGGTGAAGGGTGGGTGTTGGGGTTGGTCAGGGGGTGTCAACTGTCTTCCCCCTCCCCACCTCCGACTGACCCGAGCAACGCCGGGCACTTATGCTAGTTCTGAATACTGCTTTATGAATTTGCTTGTGCACTTTCCCAGTGGTTCGGTATGCCCAGCTAGGTGCAGGCTGGGGATCCACGGAGGCAGTCTTATGGACCATTTTATGAGTCATCACTGGCATGTTAGAAAATATCTGCTTGTGTCTTTGCAGCCAAGATTTCTGCCCTCCCTGTCTGTTAGCTTTTTGCATATTTCAGTGCTTTCAAATGATGAGTCATTGGGGCATTCAGCCACTGGATCAATGAAGTGTCAAGTCTCATACTCCCTTTCATTGCAGCAAAGCATATTCACAATTGCTTCTCTATTGTGATAGGCTTTAAGTCTATTCACATGCACTGTCTGTGGGCAGGCTTGCTGTGGGGTCTTTTTTACACTGTACATGTCTTGATTTTCTCTCTCCACAACCCATAAGGGCCCTCCCATGAGTTTTGCATTTTGCTCCCTTTTTACAGAGAGCAGTTTTAATAGTATTATCAACCCCACACCTCAGAACAGCACAACTTGAAGCATTCTTATCATATTTTGCTGTTTGTGTGGTCTGGCTATCCTTGAAGTTATTTTGAACCACATCCATATGTCTTTTAACTCCTTTCTGAACTTTTGTACATAATCCTTCTGATTCAGTACCCGCCTCCCAGAAGGGCCTGATAAGATCTAGGTGTCCTGTGTCACCTTTCTCTTATGCAGGAGATGAAATATGTTAAACCCTGTGGACTCTTTGGGCACCTTCTTCAAGACAAATAATAGGGTAATTTTTCATCCCAAACCCCTTGCCTTTTTGTTTGCATACATTCCCAGCATAGATTTCAGTGTTCCTGTGAACCTTTCAACCAAACTGTTTGTCTCTGAGTGATATGAGGCAGCCTTCAGCTGTTTTAAATCAAACATCCTCCACACTTTACTGAATAGTTGGGATGTGAAATTTTACCCACAATCTGACACGATCTCCTTAGAAAAATTTACTTGACTGAAAATAGTTATATGGGCGTTTCCCACAATATCAATCTCTACGTTAAAGCAACTGCTTCTGGATGTCTAGTGGCATAATCCATTTTCATCAAAATGTTTTCCCCTTTGGGTTGGCTGGGGCAAAGGGCTCACAATATTTGTTGGCACCCTAAGAAACACCTCTTTGATTACAGGTAATGATTGCAGGAGAGCTTTGTACAACCATACTTGCTTCTTCTGGTCTGGCACAAGTCACAAGGCCTGCAATAGTGTCTCACCTCATTCTGAATAACTGGTCAACAAAAATTCTTTCTTGACTTTTCATAAGTCCTTTAAGTCCCCAAGTGACCAGCAAAAGGACAATTGTGGACTAACATCATTAGCTCCCCATTATATTTAACAGGCCCAAGTTACTTGTAAGGCTTCTCAGGGTATGTTTTTGGCAGGTAGCGATCGATCTATCCAGGATCGATTTATTGCATCTCAATTAGACACGATAAATCAATCCCCAAAGGTGCTCCCCATCGACTCCGGAACTCCAGCTCACCAAGCGGCGCAAGCAGAGTTGACGGGGGAGCCCACTGCCGCTGTGAGGACGCCAAGTAAGTCAACCTAAGATGCGCTGACTTCAGCTCTACAGGCACTTCCTTGTACAGTCTTCCCTCTTCTTCAAAAACCCCTTCTCCATTTCCCCTAGCTGGACTCCCCCTGGAGATTATTCTACTTGTGCTTTCTAAAGATGGGTCTGCTCTGCTACAAATTCCTTCCTGCTGTAGTTCTGAGAGCTGCTCCCTCCACTGGGAATGGCTCCTCCTTCCTTGTCCCTGGAGACACTCTGCTTCCCTTTTCTAAGCTGGGGTGGGATGTCCCCTCATCCTTTAGCTGTTTCTCTGTCTTCACCGTTCCCCCTTGGGATCACAGAGCAATATTTCTGACTATGACAGGTACCATATTTAACAGCCTTGAACATAGTAATACAGCATTACCAGCATAAACTCCTGCTGGAATGCAATCCAGCATGCCAGCTTTTAAAATTACTTCTATACCTTCCCATTCCTAATGCACTTCCCCCAAAGGCACAGTGGTTTTAAATTTTCCCAAGGCCAAGACTTCTACGCTTTCTCCATGCAGCATGCCAGTCTCCCAGACCAGAGAGATCTGGGCACCCAGTGTCTCTCCACTAAAGGCATTCTTTGCCATTCACTTTGGCAGTAGTAACTTCCCATGGGTCAGACTGTACAAAAGTCCTCAGGAAATCTTCGGGTACTTCTGTGGGTCTTGTATTTACAATACTTGTATTCTAAGGATGGGATGTTGTCCTTTTGTTTAGGGCATTTGTTCCTCAGGTGTTCAGTGGAGTTACATCTGGAACATCATCTTGGCCTGTCTTCCTGTGGAAGGGGTCTGTGAATGCAATTACCAGGAAGGGGTTGATTCAGGGGAGATGAGAGCTTGGGCTCCCAACCACCATCTCTTTTCCCAGGGGTAAACCAAGCTCCTCTCTTTACACTGGGCTTCAGACTCTTTTTGTGTGTCTTGTTAAACAATAGATACTGTGGCTTGTACATAGAAAAAAGACAGATTGTGTGCTTTCTGTGCAGACCCTAAAGTTTTTTATCCCAGATGGCTTCTCTGATCTCCTCAGAACATATGCTAAGGAAATGTTCTGTGCAAAGCGGTCAGATAACTAGTCATAATCCTCAATCCCTTTGCCCATTTTTCTCATCAAATCATACATAGTCTGTGACTAATCTTAACACCTGAGGTTTCTAAACCTTATTACCCTATACACTTTAGGAGTAATTTGAAACTTGCAAAATATAGAGCCTTTTAAAATTCACCACATCTCAAAGCTTGTTGAATTTCCATTTCATTAAATACATGTAATGCTTTACCCAAGATCTTTGCAGTCTCTGCAGGAACTTGTCTTCTGGAATTTTGTGCAACTGAGAATCTTTCAGTGGTATACAATCTGATTCTTTTGTGTGCAGGATACAGTTTGTCCCTTTTGGGCCTTTCTTGGAGAGAGGGAATGCCTGAAAGGTCGCGGGGGGTGGAGGGTGGACGTCTGTCCAGGTTTTCCCTACCAGCTCAGATTATGCAGCCTTTCCTTCTCCGTTTTTTCTTCACTTTCGGTTGTGGTTCATTGGTGTGCTTCCTCTTGCTGTAGCTTTTCTGCCTTCCTCTCGTTGGCTCTTAGGTCAGTTTCCCACCTCCAGTGCTTTAGGTCCTTCTCTATTTTAGCCTTCTCCAACTTTTTGGTTCATTCTGCTGACTCCAAATTCAGTAATTCTATTTTAGCCAGTTTGAGTTGTGTGGTTTCCTCACTAAGGGCTGTCTTTGACCTTGTCTACACTACTGGTTACTTTGGTGTAATTTATGTCACTTCGGAATGTGAATAATCCATACCCCTGAGTGACCTAAATTATACCGACCTAAATGCCGGTGTTGATTGTGCTGTGTCAGCGGGACAGTTTATCAAACCGCTCCCCGGAGGAATGGTCACCATTCATTATGTGTATAGCCCTAACTGTACTATAACTTGCGCACTGCAAGGCAAATCTTTGGACTGGTGTCTCGGAACCACGCAGCTCTTCTCTGATACGTTTCCACTGCTGAAAGAGGAATTAGCCCCCCTGAAAGAGGAATTAGTATGGTACACAGGGTCTGATAAATACAAGCTGCCTAGAGGACAGCTTCGGCTCAACAGAGTGTACCGTTGGCATCACAAATAGATTTTCTGGCTGTGCATACAGACCACTAAGCATCCAGGGTAGACCAATGTAGATCCCGATAATTGGGCTTTTAGACCTTTGATTGTTAGACCTGATGGCCAGTTCGGGTAGCTGTTAGAGGCAGATAAACAATTACCTAAAGTCATAGAATTAACTCAGACCAAGGAATATATTCAAATGCTTCCTGCTTCTCACAGTGAAATGCAGCTGCTTCAAAAAACAAAATACAATTTAAAACAAAAATCCTGACCACACTTCTCAGCCAACCCTTAATCAAAAGGGAATGCTTTCTGTTAGAATTCCAGTGTTATTACTGTACATGGATAACATCAGAAATATTGAAAGTATGGATTGTTTGAAATATCTCTGACCTGATGGAAATCCCCTACTGTCTTTGTTGTTTCCACTCTCTTCATTGCAGAAAGTTGAAGTATATATATTAAGGCTGGTCCCCACTAGCGGGGGGTATTGATGGCAGATACGCAACTTCAGCTACGTGAATCACGTAGCTGAAGTTTGCGTATCTGAAGCCGACTTACCTGCCGTCCTCACGGCGGCAGCAGTCAGCGGCCCACTCCCCCGTCGACTCCAGCTTGCGCCTCACGGCAAGCTGGAGTTCCGGAGTCGACGGGGGAGCCACGGGCGATCGATTTCTCATGTCTTCACAAGACGCGAGAAATCGATCGCCAAAAGATCGATCGGTACCCGGGTAGTGAAGACCAGCCCTTAGTCAGGCTGGCTCTTACTTATTTTAGGTGGCTGTTTCATAACCACTAGAGAGCAGTCACTGACTTTCTTCATGTGCCAGGAATACTTTCTGCAGCTCGTCAGTGAAGTAATGCACTGATTTAGCAAAGGCAATATTGACCTTTTATAGAATGTTTGTTTATTAGCAGAGGCTGAAGAAGTGACATTCATTCTTACAAGGAAGTGACCAAAACATAGTCACTCAGAAATAGGGGACCTATGAATTCATCTCTGAGCTGTTCAGGCTGTCTGCCTCCCACCATGAACAGATGATTCAATGGAAACATTTAATGTTTTAGCTTCTCCTTACAAGAACTTCTTAAGCTTCCAGCTTTTTAAAAATAACAGCGAGTTGTAAATTCCTACTGTAATGGTCTCTTCAATCTATAGAATGCTACTTCAGTCTGTAGATGCTACTAGTGAAAAACAGAGCCATGATTAATAGAAGACCAAAGAGAGCGTTTCCAATTAGCCAGTGCCGTTCTAGAAAGAATAACTAACATTCCTCAGATTCTGTAGTAGTAGTTGGGATCCACAAGCTAGCCCATGCAACAGCACTCTGACTGTCAGCGGAGTTACTGGGATGCCTGTAGACTATATCAGGCAGCTTGGCGATTTATTTATTTTTCTACCAAAAACTGTCCATAAAGAAGAACTTTGAAGTCATTTCTGGGTTGCCAGTTAAGTTTGTTTTTAAATCTTGCTTTGCCAGATCCTGGCTTGAGAGCAGAGTGGGTGACTGGAAAAATGAAGGTAATGGGAAAGATGAGGTTTATGAATCCATCTGAAGATCTTTCTGGGTAGATGAAACCCAGGGAAACACTGACCCCCCTCTGCCACACAGTTGTGGACTTCGAGGTGATGATGTATAAGGAATTTTTCTACTCTTTCCTGAAAATTCCCTTTCAGGTCCACTGATTTAGGTGACTTTGGATGAAAAGGGCTCATCCGGAGTCAGATAAGGATGGAAAACAGGCATCAGAAAGTTCTAGTAATCTTTAGGGGGTGAGAGTCTTTGCTGCACCTCTGAGAGGAGCAACACAGAAGTGGCAAGCCAGGAGAGGGTGGCTCTATGGGCTCTAAATCTCCTTTGCACCCTCCCAATTCTGGGCTGCCCCAGAAGCCAGAGCAGCCCCTGAGGTAATTTAGACAGCCCTGGGAAGATTTCTAAGTTACAGCTATGCTGGCACTCTCCACTCTCCTCTGCCCCTCTATGTCAGAGCTGGAGAGGCAGCCTTTGGAAAGCACCCTGTGACTGTCTTGCTCAGTTCATGCACTGGGCGAACACTTCCCTTTTCCCCCCACGACCTGCCAGGTCTGGGGCTTTCAGCCCCCTTTATGCCACTCCAGTCCTTTCACCCCGTGTGGAGGAGTGGGGTAAGGATGTTCTGCAGTAAGCGAAGCTATTGTTTGGGGGTGTATTTTAAATGTATTTTTGGGAAATTAGGTGCATTGTTCCTGGCTATGATGATTATCTTACTGGTGAGCTCATCAAATGTTGGACACTCCCCTCCTGTCAGTGATACAGGTCTAGTCTGTCCCTAAACTGCAAGCTAGCTGGAAACCCATCATAATGGATTTTATTACTTGAGGAAAAGACACTGCTGGTAATCATGGATATGTGTTACTATTCTGGCAAGCTGTGCTATCTTGATGAGCCTAACTCACCTTGTCCTGGGTTGATGCAGAAGTTGCTCTCCCACAACCCTACTTCTGTGTGTCGTCCAACCTCTGCCGGAGATAAGCTGCCCTCCAAGATATTGGGAGGCATACTTTATGGCAGCTCGCGTCCTGCAGATCTCAGAAAAACAAGTCAGAAAAGGGGAAATGCTCCCACCCAACAAACCTCCTTTGTTTGCTTGTTCCTTGGGACTATTTAAGAAACCTAAGGAAAATCCCAAACATACTACTTTGTGGTGAAACTGTAGTTTCATGTTACCTTCTCTATGAGCTTCCAGATTTACAAGGAACCAAAACTTTTTTTGATAGTTGAACTAATTGAATTTCCTGGATGTCCATCACTCTATCTTTAGCATTCTTAATAGTAATTCACAATCAGAGCACATGTTAATGCCATTCGGCTGTCCCCTCCAACTTCTAGAGGTTTGGTTAGTGCTATCTTAACTTCTCCTTAAAGTTTAGTGTGGAAATTAACGTTTTTGATGATTAGTCAGTTAACTTGTGGTTTCTTGTCATCGAGTTCATATGGAACTTGTTTTCAAAAACTTCCATCCATCAAAAAACCATTTTTTGTTGTGGAAAATTGATATGGCTTTCGTTTAGTTGATAATAGCTTCTTTGTTGAGCTGTTGAATACATATGAGCTCAGGTTTCTTACGTAGGCCACTTTCCTGATCGTGGTAGCTTCAGCTTAGAACAGAGGTCTCAAACATGCGGCCCGCAAAGCTCCCTGGCTTTCCCCCCTCTCCCCCCCAGCAGTTTCCAGGAGGAAGGGGCTAAAAGTGGAAGCTTCTCTGCTGCCTGGCTGGGCTGCTGCCGATCCCCAGTTACCAGGCACTGCTGCTTTGGCTTCAATGAATGAGCTGGGGCGACGCTTCCCCAGAGCCCTCTGAAGTGGCGGCCAGGAGCAGTAAGCCAGACTCCCTCCCACCTCCCTCTGCGGGAGACTTATAGCTCCTGGCCGCCACTGCAGAGGGCTCCTGCGAAGCACCTTGGCTGGGCCACTGCTGAGCCCTGGCTTCCAGGTGCTGCTGCTGCGACCTCAGTGAACAAGCTGGGGCGGCACTTTGCAGGAGTTCTCTGCAGCGGTGGCCAGGAGCTCAGAGGAGGAGGAGGCAGGGCAGGGGCGGGACCTCATGGAAGGGGTGGAGTGGAGGCGGAGCTGGGGGCAGCGGGCGGGGGGATGCATGTCAGTGATGGGGCCCTCGGGCCAGTTCACTAGTCCTCATGCGGCCCTCATGGTCATTTTGAGTTTGAGACCCCTGGCTTAGAACATACAAGGTTCAGGCTCCAGTGATTGATACTTTACTCCAAATTCATCAGATAAGGAAGTGTGCTGTCGTTGACAAATTTCCACTTTACTAATCCTGGTAACACTTTCCTCATGCCTGTGGTCCCACAACAGTGATGCCCTTCTCTACAAGTTGCCAAGGGTCAACACACCTCCATGGTTTTATCTGGAGCAGCTGCTAGCCCATAAAAAAGCTACCTGAGGTTTTTCTTTTTGTTTCATTCAATAATGAGAGTTCTACTTACCGTAGGACTTGGTTCTGATACATAATGTACTGTTGGAGCATCTCTAACATCAGATTGGTATAACAGAACTCCATGAAGCCTGTTAGGACTTTATGCTCTTCTTCCTTTGCTGGTTATGATTCTGTTATCTTGAATACAACTGTATTTATTTGGCTGTGTGAGTGCATCTCTCACAGGCTCATTATGTACACTTTAAGTTTATTATGGGAGCAAACTTCTGATCTGTTTCCACTATGGAGATATGCAGAGTAGCCACGCAAAGTTCTATGTTCACCCTCACCAATCTTTAAATTATGACCCATGGACAGGAGTTAACAGCCAGGACCCAGTCTGGTGCTCAAGCATTCCTTTGTTTTTCAAATTTATGTTAAAAAATTCAGTGATCCCAGAACAATTGACAACTTAAAATAGACAATCTGACTGGATACTGTAAAACTGATGGAGAGAATCTTGTTTCTGTCTCAGTGGTGAGTAATAAGCATTAATGACCATACTGCTTCAGTAAACTATAGCATTATAGTGAAAGAAATCAATGCTAAGTACTCTTCTGCAAATGCAGGGGAAATGGCATGTGGAGTTAGACATGACTGTCGGGAAGAAAAGAGAGAAACAAGTTATATTTTTTGACAGTTTTCTCAAACGTGCTTAACATCTCCAGCTGTCACTGGAAATAGTGGAATCTCCTTGGGTTCTGAGTTCCTGTGAAAACCTGGCCCGAACTCTGCATCTTTTTCTCAGTGCTTGCTCTCTTTCAACCATGTGGTTATTTATATGTACATTTAATACATTAAAGGTTAAAATTCAGAAATCTAATGGATGTCGCTTTCCTAAGTTTGGTCCTGGGTTAGTGATTCAGGTGGTATTTTGTCTTTGCAAAAATGAGCAAAGAATGAAAAGTGTATATCTGCTGTCTAAAGCTTTAGCATCTTCCTTATTCTTCAGGTCATTATTGCATTAGGACAAGAGGTCTCAAACTTCATTGCATTGCGATCACCTTCTGAGAGCAAAGGGACCCAATCATGAGCTTGCACTAGCTCTGTTGCCCCGGGGGAGGGGTGCATGGTATAGTTGTGTTCCAAAGCCTGAGCCCCAGTGGCTGGGGCCAAAGCCAAAGTCTTCAGTCCCAGGCAGTGGGCCTATAACTTAAGCCCTGCTGCCCAAGGTGGAAGCCCTCAGGCTTTGACTTTGGCCCTGGTCCAGGGTTGTGGGACTCAGACTTTGGCCCTGGACCTCAGCAAGTCTAAGCCAGCCCTGACGACCCCATTAAAATGAAAATCTTTGAAATCTTGACCACTGTTGCTTTAAAGCCCTGCATTAATGCTTAAAAGGATTTTTTGTGGTATCTCATGGTGAGTGGTTTTACGGTTATAAACACAGGGATATATGGTTTAAACAAAGAATGGATTACTGATGGTCACTTTCACAACAACTGCAAAGTTGCTGAGCTGATCAGGATTTCTGTGCCTCTTTGACTGCTTTTTAATTAATGCATTAATATAATGTGAGCCAATTTTTCAGTTATATTTTATTTTTAATGTATATGAATGAAATCTTAATCTAACAAGTCCTGTATTAAATGTACTTGGGTAGTGTGTGTGTGGAATGCATGCATAAACCATTGATGGATGGGGAGCATAAAGGAAACTACTGGATTGTAAAACTTTACTAGCACAGTCTAAAGAAATTCCTTTGAAGCAGGAAACATAAAATTTGCTTAGATATGTGAAGCCAAGCCCTGGCAATGCATAATTTCTGTTGAAGCTTTGTCAGACTCTTTTTGATGTGCCACATGTTGCATCATTTTCTTCTAAGAGAAGAGGACCAATTATTGCCGTTGAAGTGATGTGATGGCACAGTGCTAGCTTTCTTCAGATGAAACAGGGCTTTCCTCTCAGCATAGAGGACTCTTTGCTGGGAGTTTGAATGTTGCTGTTTTGCTTTTCTAATTATGATCTCTGGTCTTGTTTCTTTCTTTCTCTTTCTTTTTTTTTAATGCAGGTTTTCCAGCTTGCTGCACATCTGGTTTACTGGGGAAAAGCAATTATTGTCTATCCACTGTGTGAAAACAACGTCTATATGCTGTCCCCCAATGCCAGTGTTTGTCTGTAAGTAGACGGACCATGATTGCCTGTAGTGGGACTGCTTTGAAAAATGCAGATGTTTTCTCCTTGGGCATTTATTTGGGCAGGGCGGTGATACTTTCTGCACTATTGAAGTTGTTGAGATGTACAAACAGTATAATTTGCTTGAGTTTCACAAGCCCTTAAGGGCTGTTCAGTGCTGGGATGAACACAGGAATTGGGCAGCTCTTCTGTGGCAGTGACAGGTGTGCTTGCCTTCATTTGCGCATACATAGAGTGGGTAACAAATTTCAGGAGCTCAGTACAGTGTTGTCATCATGAAACTCTTCTGTGAACACAGACCATTTTTAAAACTTTCAGTAGTCTTGGCAGCTGAGTATGTCCAATAAGAAGGACTCTTGCATGGAGCCTGAGGGAGTATCTGTCTTAATCAATTCCTTTCCATTGCAGGGGCTTCAGATATAGGTGTACCTTGTGTAATGGACTTGATCACAGGGACTCCTTTGAATTTGTTACCTGACATGCTGGAATTACCTCTGAGCTTGGTTTCCACTGCCAGCTTGGGACTCCAGAACCCTGCCTTGTTGAGCTAGACATGCTAGTCTGCTGCAGCGCAGACCCAGGTCTGGCCCACGCCCTCAAAACTGCAGACGTTAACCAAAAACTGCTCGGCAAGTCTTTTTTCTCCAGCATGCAGACACCCAGTCCTAATGGGATCCAAACTCCAAATAAATCCATTTTACTCTTTAGCTTATACAGGGCAAACTCATAAATTATCCTCACTCCTATAACACTGATAAAGACATATGCACGTACTCTGGGTTAATTAATAAACAAAAGTGATTTTATTAAGTATAAAAAGTAGGATTTAAGAAGTTACCAAGAAAAGTAAAATAAAACACGCAAGTCTAAGCCTAATACATTAAGAAACTGATACAGGTAATGTGCCAGACAGAGACAGTAGTGGGGTCGGGGAAGGATGTTGAGGGTATGTTGGGTAACTCCACTGTTAAAAAGTTGTCCACCTTTTCCCCACTGACCTTGCAGCTGGGGTGCTTTTAAATTCCAGATTAGTTCTGGAACCTCAGGTGGTATTGACCCCATGAGCCCCTGTATGCACCAGTGGCTGTTGCATCTGCTTTGGGTTATTGCAATGTGTAACGTACATGTATAATGTGTCGTCTACACACAAACTACTTTGAAGTGACAGCTACCATGGGTATTGGCTTTTGGACAGGCAAGTTTAGTCCATGGAAACCTATTACACCTGTTCTTCAATAGTTGTGCTGGTTTTCATTCTTTTCTAAGGTTCAAGAATAGCAGCCATGTTAGTCTGTATCCGTAAAGAAAGCGAGGAATACTTGTAGCACCTTGGAGACTAACTAGTTTATTTCAGCATAAGCTTTCGTGAGCTATAGCTCACTGCGTCCTTTTCTAAGTACAGTTCAAGGTTCTGACATTGATTCATAAACCACAACCTGGCCTAGTTGCTGGTTTGCTCAAAGACTCTCCTGTCCCTGGGATCTGCAACAGCAGTTGAGTGCAGTGGTGTTGTAGCCGTGTTGGCCCCAGGATATTTGGAGCAGGGGCGGGCAAACTTTTTGGCCGTTGGGCCACATCGGGGTTCAAAATTGTATGGAGAGCCGGGTAGGGAAGGCGGTGCCTCCCCTAAAAGCCTGGCCCCACCCCCTCTCTGACCACCTCCCACTTCCTGCCCCCCTCAGAACCCCTGACCCATCCACCCCCCTGCTCCTTGTCCCCTGACTACTCCCTCCAGAGACCCCTGCCCCTAACTACCCTCACCAAGACTCCACCCCCTATCTAAGCCCCCCTGCTCCTTTTCCCTGACTGCCTCGACCCCTAGCCATATCCACGCCCCTGACATGCCCTCTGGGACTCCCACACCCTATCTAACCCCGTTTCCCATCCCCTGGCTGCCCCCTAATACCCTCTCCCTTATCCAACCCCATGGCCCTGGCCCCCTTACCACTCCACTCAGAACAGCATGTCTGGCCCGGACCCAGACACACTGCTGCACTGAGCCAACGGAGCACGCAGCATGTCTGACCTGGAGCCAGACATGCTGCCGTGCAGTCCCGCCCCCAGAGCGCTCTTTGCACAGCACACTGAGGCTGAAGGAGGGGAGGGACAGTGCGGGGGAAGTGGGGAGGAGCTAGGTTCCCCAGCTGTGAGCTCGGGGTGGGGCGGACAGAATTAGCCTGCAGGCCGGATGTGGTCTGTAGTTTGCCCACCCCTTCTTTAGAGTATGCCTACACTTGGAGCTTGAGTTGTGATTCCTACCTCTAGGAGGATGTACTCAGGCTAGATCTTATCGCGCTAGCATGCTAAAAATAGTAGTGTAGCCATAGTACAGCAGTAGGAGGGGCTATCTCCCCTCAGGACAAATCCAAACAGACTCCATGGGTAAGCTAGCTCAAGCCACTGCCCTTGCTGATGTGACTGTGCTAACAACTCACATCCCCAACTCTAAGTGTAGACAAACCTTTAGTGTGCACCAGCAGGGTCCAAATGGACTAATTAATGTGCAGCATGCCACTGTACTTTAGAAATTCCCCCTTCCTCCCCGGAAGTGCACATTACACTGTGTAGACAAACCCTTAGATGATGATTTGTCCTTCCAAAGCAATTAAGGATAGTGAGATGAAAATATTGCATCTGGTTGATGTCTTTTTTTTAAAAAAGAAGTCTGTAATAATGGGCCATGGGGAAATGTATCCAATTCATTAATAAGAGTCCATGCTAAAAATAAAAAAATTGCTGTGGCAAAAGCTAATAACACAATGAATATGTTCATTATTTTCTCACTTAATCAGGATACCTGATGTCATAAACTATAATGCGTTCTTTATGTTCTAGGTAAATAATAATCATTTTTGTTGTGAATTGGCATGTCTTGTGCAATGAATGTGTATTAGTAAGTTTATTTAAATTCTGTTTAGACAACAGTGCAAGACTTATTTCTTCTTGTACCTCTTTTCCATAGTTACTCTCCTTTGGCAGATGAATTTTCCTGTCAGTTTCCTGGCCATGATTTGCCATCTGTGCTTTCCAAGTTCTCTTTGCCAGTTTCCTTATCAGAGTTCAAGAATCCGCTAGCTCCGCCAGTGCAGGAGGTAAGTTACGGAGGAGAATGTGAAAGCTGATGATTTACAGACACCAGACCCATCATGACTGACCTGTTTAATCTGAGCAGGAAGATGAGAATGTCCAACTAGGAGCTTTCAGAGCTCTTGTGAATTCAAAAATCTTTCAATTACTGGGCTTCCTAGCCTCCCATTCAAATTACTTTAGACCCACATGATAAAAATCCTTAGGCTGGTCTAGTTGGAACCATTTGAGTGGTCTGTGCTGAAAAGCATGTTGCTTAATGAAATTGATGAGCATACTCCTTTGCATCTTATTAATGCCCTGAGTAAGATAACAGGGGAAATATTGAAAATGAAAATTGGATTTAAAAAAAAAAAAGTCCTAGTTCAAACATGTATTATTTAGGGGAAGGTGTATGGCCTGTGTTCTACAGGAGGTTAAACTTATCAGAGGTTCTCAAACTTTATTGCACCGCAACCCCCTTCTGACAACAAAAATTGCTACATCACCTCAGGAGCGGAGACCGAAGCCTGAGCCTGCCCACGCTCCGCTGCTGCGGGCAGGGGGGCCAAAGCATAAGCCTGAGGGCTTCAGCTCCGGGTGTGGGGGCTCTGGCCCTGGGCGTTGGGGGCTTCGGCCCCTGGCCCCAGCAAGTCTAACACCAGCCACAAAGCTCATTAAAACAGGGTTGCAACCCACAGTTTGAGAACCACTGGGTCGCTAGCTGATCATAGTGATTCCTTCTGGCTTTGGAATCTATGAAAAATTCTATTTGCTCTATAGAAAATTGTCCTGATCCCCATGAATCTTTCTTCTATAATATATACATAGAAAGTACTTTCCTCAGAAACACAAAGATAAACAGCTATTTTTATATATTCCAGTTGCTTTAGACTCGCAATCTGGATTTAAAAGCAAGCTATACTATGTGTTCGTTTAGGCTTCTGTATGATGGGGAAGGAATTTAAAGGCTAATCCAAGAAGTGGACTTCAGCATGTAGTCAACAAAAGTGCACGTGTTACAATGTTATAGTATCACGGTTTTCAGATTTGTGTTTTACTGTTTGTTCACATAATAATGATTAAGGCTTGGGGAATTTCCTGAGCATTAGTGAAAGGCTGGGAAGAGCAAATGGCCTCAGGCCAACAGCCCTATGAAAATGCTTTAGACTGAAGTAATTGTTGCTATTATAAACTGAACTTGAGCAAATGCTTCTCTAATTGGGTTCTTTTTGCATTTGCACTCATCCCCCTACTTTTGTGACTGTCTTCACTAGAAACCTTACAGCGACTCAGAGCTCTCCTGTTGACATAAATAAATCATTCCCAATGAGCGGTGGTAGCTATGTCGGTGAGAGAAGCTCTTCCATCAACATAGCACTGTGAACACTGTCTCTTATGCCAGCGAAACTTACATTGCTCAAGAGTGTGGTTTCTGAAATTATATAAATTTTTCCAACATAAGTGGTAGTGTGGACATGGCTTCTGCTGCATGCATGACATTGGCATTGGCCACTGTCCATATTTATAGAAAAACTAGCATAAGTGCCCGGCGCTGCTCGGGTCAGTCGGAGGTGGGGAGGTGGCAGACAGCTGACACCCCCTGACCAACCCCAACACCCACCCCTCACCCCTCACCCACCCCGATACCTTCCCACCCCCCCAAGCAAACCCAACACCCCCACCACACACCCCGACCAAACCAGACACCCCCACCTCACTTACCGTCCCACCAAACCCAACTCAGATCCGTCGCAGGCGGGGAGGGGGCCCAGAGCCGAGGGATTCCGGGGACCTTCGCAGGTGGGGGGGGGCACAGAGCTGATGGATTCTGGGGTTCCGTTTGGAGGGGGGAGGGGCAGAGAACTGAGGGATCTCCGGGGTTCTGTTGGGAGGGGGGAGGGGCAGTGAGCTGAGTGATCTCCGGGGTTCCGTTGGAGGAGGGAGGGGCAGTGAGCTGAGTGATCTCCGGGCTTCCGTTGGGAGGGGGGAGGGGCAGTGAGCTGAGGGATCTCCGGGGTTCCGTTGGAGGAGGGAGGGGCAGTGAGCTGAGTGATCTTCGGGGTTCCGTTGGAGGAGGGAGGGGCAGTGAGCTGAGTGATCTCCGGGGTTCCGTTGGAGGAGGGAGGGGCAGAGAACTGAGGGATCTCCGGGGTTCCGTTGGGAGGGGGGAGGGGCAGAGAACTGAGGGATCTCCGGGGTTCCGTTGGAGGAGGGAGGGGCAGAGAGCTGAGGGATCTCCGGGGTTCCGTTGGGAGGGGGAGGGGCAGAGAGCTGAGGGATCTCCGGGGTTCCGTTGGAGGAGGGAGGGGCAGTGAGCTGAGTGATCTCCGGGGTTCCGTTGGAGGAGGGAGGGGCAGTGAGCTGAGTGATCTCCGGGGTTCCGTTGGAGGAGGGAGGGGCAGTGAGCTGAATGATCTCCGGGGTTCCGTTGGAGGAGGGAGGGGCAGTGAGCTGAGTGATCTCCGGGGTTCCGTTGGAGGAGGGAGGGGCAGAGAACTGAGGGATCTCCGGGGTTCCGTTGGGAGGGGGGAGGGGCAGTGAGCTGAGTGATCTCCGGGGTTCCGTTGGAGGAGGGAGGGGCAGTGAGCTGAGTGATCTCCGGGGTTCCGTTGGAGGAGGGAGGGGCAGAGAACTGAGGGATCTCCGGGGTTCCATTGGAGGAGGGAGGGGTGAGCTGAGCGAGTGAGGTGTCTGTTGGAGGGGGGTATTATGACATCATCACCACCTAACCGCCCAGCCGATGTGATTGGCCCTGAAAGACTTTCACCCCTGGGGGGCGTCAGAGGTGAGATCTGAAAATTTTTCGACCCTTACCAGCATCTAGACCCCAAGACCCCTCACTGTACCAAATTTCAAGTCTCTGGCTCAAACGGTGCGGGAGGACTTCGCAGTCATACGTACATACATACATACATACATACATACACCACTTGACTTTTATATATATAGATAACATCCAACAGTGTAGCCAGTCAGATTGCAAGAGAAGAACTTTTTCTGATTGTGACTTGGGTGAGGTAGTGCTCAAAGTGAACCAATACAAAAATAGTGTGTGTGTGTGTGTGTGTGTGTGTGTAAAGAGTGATCTTAGTAGGACAGGCCTGGTCAGTCCTCGTGTGTTGGATAGTGAATAAGACAGGAGAGTAAGAGAGAGAAATATAAATATACCTAGCTGTGAAAATGTATATCGTCCGCAGAAACGTGAGGACCAGTATCCCTTGTAATGTTGTCCTAGCTACTGTAACTTCAGACACTATTCCTATTCTCTATGATGAGTTGGAAGGATTCTGTTTGTATGTGCAAAAGCCTATTATACCCTGTTAGGAACTTATAATTATGAATCCATGCTTTGTACCATTTTACAGCAATAAAAAAAAGACATTAAGTTAATGAGAGAACCTTACAGTTGTTTAGTTAACTTCTTAATAATAAAAAAATGTCAAACTAAATTTGCATAGTCAGATTTATCTCTGCCCATTGAGCATGTGCAAGATGAAACCATCTTTGACTGCAAATGATTTCACTAATAAGGTATATTTACAATGCACCCATTGAAGAGGTGCCATGAATCAAGCAATAAGGAATATCAGAGGCAATCTAAAGGCCAAATTATGTTTTATCTCAATCAGTTTGGGGTAAAGTATAAATCAATTAAGTGGGAAATAATTACAAGTAAATCAGTTAGTTGTTTCTACTAAGGCTTATAAACTACTGTGAACTATTAATATCTACTGTATATTAACTATTATCTTTCTTAAACTCACTTTATAGATAATTTACATTTATGAAATAATAGACTTTTGAATTAGATAATGTAATGTGTTATAACATAAGCCCCATCGTTATACATTCCCCTTTCAGTTCCTTGGTTTTCAACCTCTGGAAGCCCAGAGCGGGAAGGAGAAGATCTTACAATGTTTAGTTATATCTCAAGCAATCTTTGTTTGCTGTTTTGACGTTCCAGATTAAATAAAGAATGTATTCCTTGGTGCGATGAGTTGGTTTCTTGATTGAACAATTATAAGAGCAGAAGAATGGCCATACTGGGTCAGACCAGGGGTCCATCTAGTCCAGTATCTGACAGTGACCAATGCCACATGCTTCAAAGGGAATGAACAGAACAGGGCAATTATTGAGTGATCCATACCCTATTGTCCAGTCCCAGCTTCTGGGAGTCAGAGCTTTAGGAACATCCAGAACATGGGTCTGTGTCCCTGACCATGTTGGCTAGTAACCATTGATGGATCTATCCTCTATCAACTTATCTGATTGGTTTTTGTACCCAGTTATACTTTGGGCCTACACGACATTCCCTGCGACAGGTTCCAAAGGTTGACTGTACATTGTGTGAAGAAGTACTTCCTTATGTATGTTTTTAAACCAGTTGACTATTGAAGCTATCCCACAGTCCCTACAGTCTCCGCTACCCATTGGCATTCCGTTATTTTGAACGGAGTTCTGCCTGCACAGATTCTTCTCCTGATACTGTAGTCAGATCGAGTACCTCCCTTTCGGTCCATGCAGGAGCTCTTTTGCAATTCTGGGACTGCAGGAAATGAAATTCTAAAGTCCTTTTCCTGGATACCTGGCTAGTGCATCTGAGTTGAAAGTGCTGTCCAGAGCAGTCACAATGGAGCATTCTAGGATACCTCCCTGAGGCCAATACCATTGAATTGCATCCACAGTACCCCAAATTTGAACCAGCAAGGTTGATTTTACTGCTACTCCCCTTGCTGGGAAGGAGTACGGAAACTGGTTTTAAGAGCCCTTTAAATCAACAAAACGGGGTAGGTTGTGTGGACGGATTTAGTTTTAATTTGACATAACGTGGCTAAATTCGACATAATTGCGTACTATAGACCAGGCCTTTGTTTAACAACTCCTCTACAATCTTTTAAATTTTACATACCAGTAGTCTGTTTCTTTTTTGGTGCAGGTTTAGCCCATTCTTCCTCTATAGACTCCTCCTTTCCCCAAAAGTTCCCCAGTTCCTAATAAACCTAAATCCCTGTTCCCTACACCACTGTCTCATCTATGTGTCCATACACACTATGAATTTTCAAAGGCTCATATTCCAATCTGAAAAATTGGTTCGTGCTGGAATACTTGAATGTGCTTCCCAGTGAGGGCTATTGCTGTCCCATATCTTAACTTCCTGCATCTGGCAATTTCCAAAATGAGGGGAGAGGAATGTGGGGCCCTCATACTTCAGTGTCTAAACCAGCTGTGTCAGAGGGAGGTGTAAACCCCCCATAAATGGACAACCCTAGAATAACAAGTCCTGGAGGGAGATTTCTCCCCACGTCCAGGTAGGTGGGAGTGTATTTTCACCAACTGTCTGGCTAAAAACCTACCCCATAGACAGGCTGTCACTGGCCTCCTCTACTATAGTAGGTATTTTTAATAATTCACATTTCCATTACTCTGAGTTATTTGTTTCTTCCAGGATAGGACCAGCTTGGCTCTGAAGAAGGCGCTGGGTATAACTAGGCGACTAGCTGTTTCTCAGTGAACAAAAGATGCTTTTAATTTTTTATTGTTTTTTTTTAAACAAAGTGGTTGCTAAGTGAAGCCTCCATTTTGCAGTTGAACTGAATTAATTATGGATTGTACAATAGTGCAGTGGAAAATGAGCATGTGAGGGAATAGGAATTGGAGGGGGCTGCATGTGTTTGAGAGAATAGAATAAATAGGACTCAGATCTACAATGCATCTGGAAGCCATTATGTGGCAAATCAAGGGCAGCTTTTGTTGTAGCGGGTGTGGCAGTACCATTTATGTGCACATATAATAGTTATAGTAAATATAAAATGCATGTTTGTTGTGTGCTGGGTTTTAAAAAAGCGCTTGTAAGACTTTAAAGAGAAATATTGGGTGACTGCTTTTCCGTCAGCTGAAGTGAAGGTCCAAGCTAAGCCTGTCACCTGATGATTGGGATGTTAAGTTCTAGAGTAATGCATTGAATTGATATCCAGTGATAGCAGAGACCTGAAGTATCTGGTGGGTCTAAAATAAGGAAATGTTTTAATGGTGGTTTTGGTTTTTTGCCATAGTATAGTGACTGTGAGCAGGCTCATTTAATTGGACTAACAACCATTTCTTTTTGCTAATATAAATGCAGTACACCCTCACTATAATGAACCTGTTGGCACCTAACCCTTTTGTTTGTTATAGCCAGGAGTTCATTATAGTGCAAGGACAATGCAAATGAATGGGCGGTGGAACTGCCAACCCAATATGGTGGAGTGGCAGAGCTGGATAAAAATAGAATTTATGTGCAACATTACAGTACTCTACTGTAGTTGGGATACAGGGACTATGTTCATGATAGCTGAAGGTTCATTAAATGAAGGGTGTTATAGTGAGGCTGTACTGTATGCTATCTTCTTTCCTTTTGTTTTTGAACAGAAAACTTCCACAGTAGCTATTCTATTTTTTCAAATGTAATCATGGAGTGCGTGTGTGTCAGGTTAAATTAGACTACTCCCCGACTGGAGTAAGGAGAGACAATGTGCTCCAGTGGCTATATTTTGATTTAAAACCAGAAAATATATATGACCAAACCAGGATTGGACCTTCCTTGTCCCTTTTGTCCCAGCCCCTAGCTAGTCCCAGTTTTCTTGATATTTTCTTTCCTTTTTTCATGGAAAAAAACAGTTCTGGGGATCTGATCACAGGAAACAGGCTTCTAAAAATCAGTGTGTTAAATAAAGATTTTTTACAAATGTGCTCTGTTTCCAGGAAGGCAAAGAATATTGAAGAGCGTAGTCTTGCCCTTGCAGAGTTCAGTGGGTGGGCTGTGTTCTGTATTGTGTCTCCAGATGGAGTGATGCATAAAGTCTTTGTTTTTCAGAACCAAAATGTCTGTTGTCAATAAATACAATGTCCTATATTGTTACCAGCTTCTTGCATTGAGTATCACACAACTGTACACTGCGCTACATAGATGGATCTGGAGCTTGGCCTACAGCAGTGATGGGAAATGGTGTCATAGGGATGCGGATGGGGGGAAATGGTTGTTGAAATTTACTAGTGGAAACAATATAAATGTTGTTGCAGACCAGATAACCGACTGGAAGGAGGCAGGGATGGGGGTGGAAATGAGGAGGCAGAGTGGAGGCAGGGATAGTGGGATGCAGGGAGGAGGAGAGTGGAGTGAAGGAGCCATGAGAACGGGGTTAAAATTTAGACTTAATCATAGATTAAAATGAAGCAAAATGTTTCATCCTTGTATTTGCTGCTTGGCCCCAGTTTTTCAGCCAAAGAAGGCTGGACATAACTTCCTATAGCACCAGCTGATGATTAAACTTTATGAGCAGTTCCCCATGGCTAAGCATGCTGTTGCCTACTCAGCTGTCCAAGCTCTTTCTGGCATCAGGAAAGAGGCCATCTGATTGGTAAGGTTTTGAGGCCAGATGTAAAGATGAAGAAACTCCCATGGCTCAGAGGAAAGCAGTGGGTTTCAGATCTAGATCAGGAAAAGTGGTAGGGAGGAATGCACCTCTGAGACAGCGCCATCTGGAATGTCCATTTCCTCTCCAAAGCAAAAAGATGCTCACTGGATGGAGAATGAGGCAGGAAGTTCATAATGGCCATGTTCAAATGAACTGTCCGCAGAGCCCAGCACCAAAATCCCAGCCAGGCCTCATTTCTGAAACTGCTTGTGAAGTAATCTTCACCCTGGCACTAGCACCTGCTGCAGATGTGATGTAGCAGCACAAAATGCTGTCCCGGGAGAGAAAGAGAGAGACTGCCAAGGAAAGGCAAAGGGAGGGGGCTTGGAATCCATCCAAAGGGACAGCTGGAAAAAGCTGTTAGAGGCGGAGAAGAATCGAGATGCTGAGCTACAGTATGAACGGGGGCCTGGTTCGGAGGTAAGGTGATCAAATAAAAGAACAGGAGAATAAAAGTATGGGAGTGGGAAGTAAGGAGGAAAATAGGAAAGGTTTCAGGTCATGACAAGCAGAAAAAATAGACCGGGGTATGTGACCAGAAGCTGTTACAGAAGGAGAATTGGGGGAGGAGGGGAGGAATACACAGATATGCCAGAGAGAGAGTATCGAGAAAACTAAAAGGAAATATAATTAGTGAAAATGGGAATTGATCAAAAAGCTGCATTAGATGCATACAGATCCTGGAAGCAGTGAGGAGCAGCACACCCACAAAGGACCTAAAGTACATGAGCAGAGAGTGACTGTTAGAACATGTGTTGATGGAATACAGTTCAAAAGTGCCTAATGGATGAGCAAGGGCCCCCCGGGTGAAGAAATCGCACTTGTGGATAAACAGGGTGAAAAGAGGTACAGCCACAGGAACATCGAATCTGAGGAGCACTTCAGGCTGAAGAGGGGAAAAGAACAGGACAGCAAAAGTGGAGCTGGACTTGCATCCAAGGAGAGAAAAATGTGATTCTTCTCTGAAGTGACACAGTATCTTGTTGATCAATCTCCTTTTTGTTCATAATAACAATGCATTTGAAGTTGTAAAAGCTTACAAAGATTAATGAGTTGATATAGTTTATTAATATACATACTAAGTCTTTGGTAATGGTCTTTATTATTTACGCTCCTGGTACAATTTTGGAGTTTTCCCTTAGAAAGTTCTAAAAATTTTAAATGATCATTTTTGTCTTGGTTTTCCTCTGCCTCTCCTCCTAGTTAACATAGCCTCATCAGGTCACCAGACTTGCTCTGCTGTGTAAGTATTGATTTAAATTTGAGAGTAGCCCTCTGTATGGTGCATAATACAGGAGAAATATAACAAGGCTGCAGAGATGGCATGACACTTCAGGGCTGTTCAGATTGTGCATATCAGAAGTGACTGCAATAATGGTGTTTTTATTTAGTCTGTATTACTGATTAATATCTTCAGTTCAACAATCCCTTGTTCCTGCTTTGAAAGGGAAGCGGAAGTCTCATTTAGATCTGACTTAAAAGGTGGTCAAATTTCATGGTAGCGTCTGTGTTCCCTATTGAAATGCAACTTCTTGTAGCTGTGTAGTGACTGACATATGATATCCCTTGTGACAGAGTGAATTGAAATCTGCCCAGTATCTTAGAAGAAGAAACTTATTAACTTTTTATTAAGATCCCCCTGAAGAAGCTTTTATGGTCCGTAGGACCACCAAAATGTTACCAAAGAGGGGAGGGCATTAACTACAGAATTTTGTTTAGATTCCTTGTCTCCAGTAGCTGCTTATTTATATTGTGGTTATGTTCACAATGTTCTGGGTGATATCCAAACATAAGAACACCTGGTTCCTACCCCAGCTAGCTTTCTGAAATACTTGCTGTTGCTCGACACCAAGGAAGGACTCTTCCCAGGATGCTCGGTACTGTCACGGCTCCTCATGGGGCCCATCTGACAGTAGGCACCACTCCCTCTGACCGGTGCCTCAAAAGAAGAAGCCGGGTAACTGTTCTCCTCCTGCTAAGCTACAAGATGTGCAACCCCAGGCGGGACACTCCTTCGGATCGCCTCCCGGGGCCGTGTCAAATCCTACCTAAGTGCAGCAGTTGAGTCTGGTGCCACCTCGATCACTGGCGCCTACACAGCAGCTGCAGCTCCCATCCACACTGGAAGCGTACCAGACTGCTCGGGACCTCCTCCACCTGACGGCACTGTTCTCGCCTGCCAGGGAAGAGCCCTCAGTGACAGTGGATCCGCGTCCTCCGGTGCATTCAAAGAGAAAGCCATCTATGATGTCGAGACACTCCCCCTCGCCTTGTCCATCAGTGCCTGCCCACTCTGACAGAGAGCCTACCCACTCCCCGAGCTCGACGTCCGAGGCATTGAGCACCGGCTCCTCCATTGGGGCGGGGTTCATCTATTTGCTTTCCCACTGATATCGCTCATCCACAAGGTCCTGCTCAAGATCCGCGGAGACCGTGCTCAGGTCATTCTTGTAGCACCAGCCTGGCCCCATCAGCACTGGTACACGTCTCTCCTAGACATGTCTGTGGGAGCCCCAATTATCTTACTGCTCTTCCTGGACCTTCTCATGCAGGACCATGGACGTCTCCAAAACCTGAACCTCCAGTCGCTTCATCTCACAATATGGAAGCTCAAAGTGAAACCCATTGGAACTTTCCTGGTCAGACGGGTCCTCTTTGGCAGTAAGAAACCCTCAACAAGGGCCACATACCTGTTAAGTGGAAGAGATGTTCAGTCTGTTCGGCACAGTGTGACTCGCCCCTGGCGCTAGCCTCAGTGCCCCACATTTTGGCCTATTTTCTACACCTGAAGCAGGAAGGGATCTCGTTGCTTTCTTTGAGTGCCTGTGGCTACCATCTTGGCCTTCCGTCTGGGGGTACAGGGCTGCTTGATTTTTGCTAACCCCATGGTCAGCTGCTTCCTGAAGGGACTCAATAGGTTGTATGCGCACATCTGCCAACTGGTTCCTGCCTGAGACCTCAACTTGGTCCCCTCTAGTCTCATGGGGCATCCCTTTGGGCCTTTAGCAACATGCTCCCTGCTCTACCGCCCCTACAAGGTTGTGTTACTGGTGGCAATAGCCTCAGCCCAGAGGGTGTCTGAGCTCAAAGCCCTAACTTCAGAGCCACCCTACACCCAGGAAAGTTAACACCCTAACTGTATTTTTTAATTTTTTAACTGTATTTTTAGGGACAAGGTTCCGCTCATACCCCATCCAGCTTTCCTCCCAAAGATTGTGTCCCAGTTCCACATCAACCAGGACATTTTCCTTCTGGTTTTCTACCCTAACCTCATTTGAGCAGTAGGAAGAAGAGGCTTCACACTCTGGACATCCGCAGAGCTCTGTCCTTTTACATCAAGGCCGAAACCGTTCAGCAAGTTGGTCCAGCTCTTCATGGCAGTGGCAGACAGGATGAAGGGTCTGCGGATTTCATCATGGATTGTGGCCTGTATTAGTGAGTGCTACAACCTGGTAGGGGTTCCCGCGCTCCATATAACCACCCACTCTACTAGGGCGCAGACTTCATCAACAGCATTCCTGGCTCAAGTTCCCACCCAGGAAATCGGCAGGGTGGCAATGTGGTGATCCATATGCACTTTTGCAGTGCACTATGCAATGACTCGGTACGCTAGAGACGATGCTGCCTTTGACAGGATGGTACTCCAATCAGTGGACAGCTCTGGCCCCACCTCCTGAAATTGGCTTGGGAGTCACCTGATTGGAATGGACATGAACAAGCACTTGAAGAAGAAAAAACTGTTACTCCTCGTAACTGTTCTTCGAGATATGTTGTTCATGTCAGTTCCAATAGACACCCTCCTACCTGTCTGTCTGACACTGCAATTAAAAACCTGCGGCTGGCCCTTTCCAGCTGACTTGGTCTCAGGCTAAGGGTCTGTTTAATTGCGGTGTATACATTCAGGATTGGCTGGAGCCTGGTCTCTAGAACCCTGCAATTAGATCTGAAACTAGACTGCTTTTTCTGTCCCAAGTTAGGTGAACGGTGTTGCGATGAGGCAGTACAGGCACTGGCCTGTGTCATGCCCAGGAATCTGATAAATCTTGCTGACATCTGAAAGTGCCCCCACAGCTTAATAATTCCCACTATAAGAGTGTGACAGAAGGGGCAGGAGGAAGATGACTTTAGCAGTAGTGTTTCAGATGGGTTGGATGGAGTAAAAGGAAGAGGAAATAACTTTCACTTCATTAGTTTGGAGCATTGTAAATATGAGCCGAACTCTGCTTTCGGATATTTAAACATTTATGTGACTGGGAGTTGTGTATGGATATGTGTGCAGAATTTGGCTCATGGTTTGGAAATGTATGCTAATGTGTCTGTGCCAAGATTGATCCTGCCTGTATGAATGTCTCAAATGCCTAGACACGCAAGTGTTAGGTGCGTGGAATCTGGTAGAATGAAGTGTGTGTTGGTCTGTCCATCTCTACGGACCATGTAGCTGCATAACACTTCATGCAGCTAAAATAAACTTTGTGGTGACAGCTTTATTGACAAAATAATATATGCTGGCTACTTTTTTGGCAAAAGTTTTCAAAAGAAAGTAGATTTGTGTGAAATGCACATATTGATCCATATTGCATGAGAGAGAGACTACTATACAATGGCATTACTGTTAATATCCATGTCTGTTTGTCTATCTAGTAGTTATATGAAGGGGCCCATTAATTCTGGGCAATGATATTCATATTGGTCATGGAGCCTTATGCGCAAGGGTGATGCTGATGTACTAGCAGCTTCACAGGTGGTAAGAGTGGGTTAGTCTGAGCCATCCTGTACCTGTGCAGGTTCTTTTGGCTAGACTGTCTTCCTTTGAAGTTAGCATTCATAGTTCCTTGAATGGCCATTGGTGTTTTTTTTATTATTTTATTTTATTTTATTTTTGAGGTCTCCCTTTTTGGGGGGTGGTTTTCCCTGAGATGAAAGGACATTTAAAGCTCTGGGATGGTTATGAAATTAGCTAATTGGTGAACCGTTGCATACTAACAAACTTTGGAATATAGGGTAAAATTCCTTTAAGATTACAGTTTGTAATTACACCTCAGTAATTGCATCTCTCCATTGTGCGCGACTCTGGAGGGAGCTAGCATCTTGATGTAATTAAGCGAAATTTCTTATTCTATCTTGTAGGTTTGTTTCAGTTGTTGGCAAAGTCGATCTATAATATATGGTACCCACAGTACTCGTTTGTACACATTTCAGCTGAGTCACTATCTGCTCTCTGAGTAGATTATTGTATAATTAAAATTAATAACAAAGAGATGTTTGAGGGAGATCCCCAAATTATATGTCCAGTAGCCCCAAGAGGCAGGGAATTCCTGAAGAGACACTGGGTGTGTGCCAGGCAACAAAAGGCACGTGTGCTTTGGGGCTTGGTAGAAGACAAGGCCGAGAGGGTGGAGCCAGACTGAAGTTTGCTCAACTTTTAGAAAAATCAGAATTGTGTGGGCCGAAAAGTTTCATCTGGGGGCTTTTACTGAGGTTTGGCCTGTTTGCCCTAATGATTAATACAGCAGATTTAGTTTCCTTCAGAGGGTTTGAGCTCATTCTGCTTGTGTTTTTCACCAAAACACTGCTGGTTGCTATGAAGTCCTTGAGCAGCTTTGTCAGTGAATCAATGTTTTCAATACCTGCTAGTTAATACTTGGGGGCCTGCAATGTTCTGTGAAATGAAAAGGCTGTTCATGTGAAATCCAGCCAGGACAGTGATGTATTCTCCAAACCCTCTGGAAACAGGTCACTCCCAAGTCCACAAACAGCTCTTGCTCACTCTGTGTCTGCTGTTTTCGGCATCAGTTGGGGGATGTTCTGTACTTGGTTTTTTGGATGCTGTAACACAAATAATGTGTTTACACTAGGAAGTGAGGCTGAATGGGGCAACCTAATGCACTAGGAGCACCACCACATGCTAGGGAACATTTCCATAATTAAAGCTATAGTAAGGTTAAAATAGCTCAAGGCAAAAGAAGATCTTGAAAAAAATCAAGGTAATTCAAGGAACTAGGAAAGCAGACTTCACTGTCTAGCCAGTGGAACTTGCCAGGTGTGAGCTGGCTCAGACTAACCCTCCCCCATTGCTTGAGAAGCAGCTGGCCCAAGAGCCTCAAGTCTTTTTAAAGTCGTTTAGGTGCCTAGTGGGATTTTCAGACAATCCCAGGTTCCTGTCTCCCATTGATTTCAATGGGGGTTAGGAACTGTGGTATTCCTGAAAATCCCACTAGGTGCCTACTCGGTATCTTATGATGCTTAAAGACCTTTTAAAAACTGGTTCTCTATTCTGTACAATGGACTCTTAATGACAAATGTCCTATCCATCTCTCTAGGGTCTTATATTGCCCCCAATGCCCTAGTATCTGAGCACCTCACAATATCTAATGTATTTATCCTCACAACACTCCTGTGATGCTAGACCACACCATTGTCCCCGTGTTACAGATGAGGAACTGAAGCACAAAGAGACTAGTGGCTTGCACAGAGTCACACATGAAGTCTGTGGCAGAGCCCAGAATTGCAGCCAGGTCTCCAGCGTCCCAGGCTAGTGTCTCTAGGCCATCTTCCTCTACTAAGTCCACATGTACTCACACTATGATAATGGCAGGGGGGTCCACCCTTCCTCTTCTCTTTGGGTAGGCTGGGTTCAGGTGGGCTGGGATGTTTCCTAGAAGAGCTTGGGTTCAGTTGTTATCTTCCTGTGCTGGGAGCCATTTTTGTGACCATTGATCTGTGACAACAGCTGTGCTGTGGACTCAGGTGCTTACACTTAAGGAACAAAATGCTACTAGAAGAACACTTACATAGTAAGCGTGCATTGCCATTGTGAAATTTTAATTTAAATGCGAGGTGTATGTCTATCGATCCATTTCCAATAAAACACTGCAATTTATTGTAATGCAAAGCATTACATTTAAGTCTTCAGCCTACCTTCAGAATTACTAAAAAAAAAACACCCCAAAAACCCTGTATTCTGTCCTGTAAAAGATCTAAAATGCCTTGAACATTGCTATCAAGTTAACCTACTAAAACTGTACACTGATTCTGGAGGTTTAAACTCCAGGGCATATTCTTATACATGTTCCAGTAAATGTTTTCCAAAAGACATGCTGTGCTAGATTCTTACATCTTGCTCTTAGCTCGAGTCCAGGAAGAGGGCTGTCAGTTCAATAGTTCTTTCATAGATTTTTAAGGACAGGAGAGACCTTTCTGATCATGTAAGCACAGCCCATACATTTTCACCTGGAAATTCCTGCATCAGGTCCATAACTTCTGGTATCTTTAAGTTGACTGGATGTTTGTTTTCAAAAGTGACGGAGAACTCACCATCTCGCAAGGTAAATTATTTCTAGGTAGCTTAATTACCCCCACCATTTAAATTTCTCTCTTAGATATGCCAAATAGATTGAGGTTCCTAAATCTCAATGCTAAGCACGTTTTCGAGACCTCAATCATTTTCTGAACCCTCTCCATGTTTTCAACATCCTTTTTTCAGTGTGGACACCACAACTGGACATAGTATCCAGTAATGGTTGCATCAATGCCATGCACAGAGGTAATGACACCTACGTATTCCCACTCAGTATTCATCTGCTTCTAGCAATAGATCTGCATTGTTGGGTCTAGAAAGACATGGAGCCCTGACCTGTAGCCCCACCCCTCTAGCACCTACCACAGTCATATCCTTTCTGATTGCAAATGCTATTGCTCACTGTGGGAGTCTGTCTTCTTGGCTGCCTCAAGCTTGTGCCGAGTCACCGAGCTTTGTCAGTGGCTTTCCAAGAAAGTCTAGGCCAAAATCTGACTATTTCGGTCAAAGTAATCTCCTTTCTGTAGTTACTTTCTTGTTGGCATTTGCACAGGAAACAGAATGTTAGTTGTTTAATTGATCTCAGGGTTGATGACATTCTGCTCAGACCTCCAAGACTAATATTTGTCTGAGATTTATCATATCCCTCAGAGTTAAGGGTGATCCAACCCTTTTTGTTAGCTCTCTGTTCAAATGTATGTATAGTTTTCTCCTTTTTGCTGGAAGGACCTGAACTGCAGTAGATGCTAGGGTTGCTGTGACCGCAGCATGGGGAAGGCAGGGATTTCCTTGTTGGAATGCCTCTGTCTATTTTGGAGCTCTGGGAATTGTTTGCCTGCTCTCACATTTGGAATAGGGACAAGTTCATCTTAGGTGATCAGCTTGTCTACACAAACGCTTAGTTTGTTGCAAGCTGGGGTGTAAATCTACCTCACACTAGCCTGCCATGTACTAAACATCTGTGTGGACCCTGCTGCCACACATTAGAAGTTCCCTTAAGAAAACGAGGAATACTTGTGGCACCTTAGAGACTAACCAATTTATTTCAGCATAAGCTTTCGTGGGCGATAGCCCACTTCATTGGATGCATAGAATGGAACAGAAGTAAGATCCATTTACATACACAGAAAGCATAAAAAGTTGGAAATTAGAATACCAATTCTAAGAGGCTGTTTAAGTTGGATGAGCTATTATCAGCAGGAGAGAAAAACCTTTTGTAGTGATAATCAAGTAGGTCTAAGTCAGACAGTTGACAAGAAGGTGTGAAGGAAACTTAACTTAGGGAAATAGTCATTACACTAATTGAATCTAAGCCATTCACAGTCCCTTTTTAACCCTTGGTTGATAGTGTCCAATTTGAAAATTAATTCCAGCTTCTCGTTGGAGTCTGTTTTGGAGGTTTTTCTGTTTTAAAATTGACACCTTCAAGTCTGTAATAGAATGGCCTGGGAGACTGAAGTGTTCTCCTACTGGTTTTTGAATGTTATGATTCCTGATGTCAGATTTGTGTCCATTTATTCTTTTGCGTAGCGAGACTGCCTGGTTTGGCCAATGTAGATGGCAGAGGGGCATTGCTGGCACATGATGGCATATATCACATTGGTAGATGTTCAGGTAAATGAGCCCCTGATGGCGTGGCTGATGTGATTAGGTCCTATGATGGTGTCACTTGAATAGATATGTGGACAGAGCTGGCATCGGGCTTGGTTGCAAGGATAGGTTCCTGGATTAGTGTTTTTGTGGTGTGTGGTTGCTGGTGAGTATTCGCTTCAGGTTGGGGGGCTGTCTGTAAGTGAGGACTGGTCTGTCTCCCAAGGTCTGTGAGAGTGAGGGATCCCTAGAAGTTCCCTAGTGCACTTTGATATACATCTGTTTCAAAGAGGGGAAAATCTAGGGAACTTTTAGGGCACAACAACGGGGTCTAGCTAGACCATTAGTGCACTATGTAGACAAGCCCTAGTCCCACCAGGGGGTGTAAATTTCTAATGCACACCAGCATGTTGCTAACTGAAAGTTGTTCAAGTTACTCTCCCCATGGATGCTCAACCACAGGATGTGCCCACACCATTGTGCTCTTGATCAAAGATTATAGTCAGCAATGCCTGCAGATCCAGGCCTATGGTTCATCGTCAGCCCAGAGTGCATAGGCATGTGCACATCATACAGTGCGTATCCCCACAGGGCCTTAGAGTATCTTGTGCATTGTCTCCTCTTGCTTTTGAACTGTACTGTGCTCCGAGTGCTTGCCTGAAATGCTAGCTTTTGCTTTGCAGACACAGCTCATACAGATGGTGATATGGATGCTCCAGCATCGCCTTCTCATCCAGCTCCACACGTATGTCTGTCTGATGGTGCCCCCGAATGAGGAGGATTTCCGAGCTCAAGATGAAGACATGCCCTTCACTGCCAGAGTTGGAGGCAGAAGTCTCAGCACCCCCAATGCTCTCAGCTTTGGCTCCCCGAGTATGAATATGCTTCCTTTTTGTACTGTAAACAACTGTATTTGCTTTTAGAGATTAACATAGGCAATATTTAGAGTAGGAGAGTATGTAGTGTTTTATAATGTGATAGTCAATGTGCTTTAGCTAACATGATTTTAAACAGACTTTGCAGTAAGTCTAGGTAGGGCAAGTCATATTTAACACTGTTAAAAGCCCATGCCTTCTCCTGAGAACTCAGCCCAGGTAAGGGTTTTTGTAATACTAAAAAAAATCCATAAACCCAAATGGAATTAAACCACAAAAGCTAGTTAAAATGAGATCAAATGATTGACAGCAAGTTAAGGTTGAACTCAGATTTTCACTCTCCACGTGGGGTTTCTGCACAATGCATGCTTGTGAGTTCACTGTCATAACTTGGGCTCGCCAGAAGAGCTAAAGGGGGTCGTAGGGTTTAGTTTTGCATTTCCTTGTTCAGTAATTTTAAATGGGACTCCTAACTGTCCTTTTAACCTGATGCTTTGAGGTTTAATTGATAAAAAATGTTGAGTCCATTAGTTCGTAAATCTCTTCTAATTGCGTAGTGCCTCTTTATTTACCTGCTTTTTTGTCTTGCTTCGAATTCCAGCCATTGGATTGTGTTATAGCTTTTTCTGGGTTGGAATAGTGGATCTTATCAAAAAGGTCTTCCCCCAAGAGTTGGAGTTAAATAAATTTAAACTTCACACAAAGCAGAGATTTAAACAGTCTGAATAAATATAGCTTCTTAGGTTTCACTTGCATGGCTTGTTTATTGCCATAATCCTGGTTCTCCAGTTGTCAATGGTCATCTAGGAAAAACAAGAGTTAAGTGAATTTTTAGTGTGGGGGTATGTCATGGAGTGCCCGGGTGATGCTCTGGCACTGCTCCCTATGAAGCCATTCAGGACTCTGGGGGGGAAGCTTCATCTCCATAAACAGCCTATCTCCAAGTCTAGGAGCTTTACAGGTACAGCTTCCACCTTCCTGGGTCTGACCTCGGAGCATTCAGCACCTTCTGCCCCTCCGTGCGCTTCCCCCAGCAAGCCTGCCTAGGTGGGGTCCTGGGGAAGCCTGTGGGTCCTGCACCCCAACTCCACAGTCAGACGTGACTCTTAGCCAGCCAATAAAACAGAGGTTTATTAGATGACAGGACATAATCTAGGTAAAGCGAATGCGACCCCTCCGCTGGGTCCATTTTGGGGGCCAAAGAGCCAGGCAGAGCTTGCCTGTAGCTCTTCACCAGCCCCCAGCCAAATCCAGACTGAAACTCACTCTCCAGCCCCTCTTCCCCTTTTCCTTTGTCTAAGGACTAAGTGAAGATCATCTGACCTCCCTCCAACAGGTTCAGCTGACCTCTTTGTTATTCAACACTTCCAGCCTTGAGGGGGGGAGGGGCCAGGCACTCAATTGCCAAGGCAGGTTGGTTGGTTACTTACACTGTCTCTCTGCTTTGCATCAACTACATATCCTTATCCCTCCACATAGACATTCAAGAAATGCATAGGGGAAACTGAGGCACCCTCACAGTATTCCCACTCCATCACAGGGTAGGAGGAAGTTTTGCCACCTTTTTTTCCCCTTTATAATGATGGATAAACTCACAATTTTTCTTTTTCCTTTGCTTGGCATCTTTAAGGACAGACCTATGTAACTGTTGTGTTTATAACTCCTCCCAGCAGGTAGTTCTGTGACTGCAGCATAGCTTCCTTGGCCTTCTCTTCTGCCAATACCTACCCTCCCAGGTGCTCTATTTTTCTCATTGTCGCTTCACGTTGTTGAAACTAGAGCTGTCTGGGAATTTTCTGCCCAGGTTTTTCAGGGAAAATGTGGTTTCTCCAGAATAGAAATTTTCCACATGAGAAATCTTGATTTTGTTGAAATGTTTCTATTTACCAGAAGGGAAAATCAAAACAAAATGTGTCAGCTCTGTTTGACATTAATCTCTGTGTCTGCCTGAGCCATCACAGTGCCCCGTGAGAGTAGTTCACATACCTCATGTCCCCAAGTCTCCTTATGAACTGGTCTCTCTGCATCATGATCATGGGAGGCTTAGTCTGGGGCAGGAAGCCTGAGCCATAGGGGAAAATGGGGCATGAGGCACTAGCTCGGGGGTTTTCCCAGTGCTAAAGAAGGAATGCAACCCCTGTCCCAGCAGTTCCCATTCGTAACTTCCCAATGCCAGTGCCAGCACTGTTGATTATTGGTAGTCTCGTGTATTTATTGCCCACTCCTCCACATGTTGCAGTTTCATCTTGTGTGCTATACATCACCAGTTTATAAAGCTCATTCAATATGTTGTTTCTGGTTCTGTATTTAATCACTCTCCCAGTCATAGATGATAAGAATGGCTCTACTGGGTCCATCTAGCCTCGTATCCTGTCTTCTGACAGTGGGGAGTGCCAGGTGCTTCAGAGGAATGAACAGGACAGTTATAGATTGATTCATCCCCTATCATCCGGTCCCAGCTTTTGTCAGCCGGAGGGGTAGGGATACCCACAGCTTGGGGTTGCGTCCCTGACTATCTTGGCTAAGAGCCATTCCTCCATGAACGTATCTCCTTTTTTTAAACCCAGTTACACTTTTGGCCTTCACAACATCCACAGGCAATGAGTTCCATAGGCTGACTGTATGTTGTGTGAAGTATTTCCTTACGTTTGTTTTAATTATGCTGCCTGTTAATTTTATCAGATGACCCCTGGTTCTTGTGTCATATGAAGGAGTAAATAACACTTTCCTATCCCTTTCTCCACACCATTCATGAGTTTGTAGACTTCTCTCATGTCCCCCTTTAGATCATACCATTATTCCCAGAAACTGAAACTTACCTCCTAGGCAGCATGCCTTAGATGCACTTGCAAAGAGTCCCCCATCTGCTTAGGAACTAGGCAGATAGCTGTGCAGTCCCCATTTTCAAGAAAATCCTGATGTCCCAATGATATTTTGAATGTTTCCCCAAAGTACCCATCACTTGTCTGCAAACCCAACAAATTGGCTAAGAGATCCAAATTCCCTGTCCTCATCTAATTGTTTGCCGGCAGTTCCCATGTCATGTTTCCAGACAACCTTTCTTTGCTATACTAAGCTGATAAGTTTGCTTGGAAGGAGTGGGCAGAAAGAGCCTGCTGGTTTGCACTCTTCACAGCATCATATTATTTCTGATTTTACAGCCAGTAGCGATGATATGACTCTCACAAGCCCTAGTATGGATAATTCCAGTGCTGAGCTGATACCTGGTGGTGACTCCCCGTTGAATAAACGGATGACTGAGAACCTGCTAGCAAGCTTGTCTGAACACGAGCGGGAAGCTATCCTCAGTGTCCCCGCTGCACAGAATCCAGAGGATCTTCGCATGTTTGCAAGGTAGGAAGCATGTGACCTCCTTTCTTGTTGCCCCTTTGCCGTTAATTTCTGCATTAGCACTGTAGGCAGGGTGGGGCAAGGGTTAATAAGCTTTGGGATATACCTAAAGGCTCTGAGACCCTCTGATGGACCATGCAGTCTCAGGTCTGACTGCCCACCAGTTGTGTCTTATCTGGTTCTGAGAATGTCTCACTCTTGAGAACACAAAATGGAATTTGCATATCCTGAAAACAAGCTCAAAGCAGACCCCCTGGTGGGTTGCGCATGGTGTGGTTACAGGCCTGTTAGCATTTCCAGAGGTCTGTAAGTAGCGGTTTTTAAAAGCATTTGAAAATACAGTGGCATCGTAGGAATTTAGCGTTCACTGAGTTTCATACTTGTGGAGAAGAGAATGGCTCAGGGGAAGTGTTACAGCTCCTCTTATACATTCCAGATCACCCAGTCATTCCCTGACCAGATCTCCCCTGGCATGTGTGGCTAGGAGAGTAGTATTCAAGTATCCTAAAGAGACCACTGTGGAAATAAAATAGTTGCTTTCTATGCTGCAGAGTTCTCTGTGACTAGACCAGTGGAGATCATGGATGTTTTGTAGGGAATTCCTGAAGCTTGCAGATGTAGTTACTGTCCTCCAGATGTCCTGATTTTATAGGGACAGTCCCAATTTTGGGGTCTTTTTCTTATATAGGCTCCTATTACCCTCCATCCCCTTGTCCTGATTTTTCACACTTACTGTCTGGTCACCCTACCTGCACTAAAGTATGCCTCTGCTGCTCCTTTTGTCTGACCTGGAGATGGCAGCATCCCACTGATTCAGAGGTTGTGGATTCTCTGAGATGGCTACTCAGATGGAAATACCTTGGCCATTTGGGAACTCTGTCCCATCAGTGGCTAGATGTCTGCAAGACCTATGCTAAAAAAAAAATCTAGTGTCTTCTGATAGAATACTTTTTAGAAAATTCTGTGAAAATCGGTCTGGACTATTCTTGTTTTGCTCTCATTGGAGAAAGCTTCTTAACCTATCATTCGTATAAGAAACCTCTTATCTTTCTGGTTGTCCATCTAGAATCCTTTTGGCCTGCTGAACTGGTTGGGTGGGGAAGCTCTTTGAAAGATGCCAAAAGCGACTTTGGTTTCTTCAGGAAGGCAGATGGTGTGACTAACAGGTCACACAGATGTCTGATGAGGAGGAGAGCTGAGTTATATTTTGCAGTTTGCTTGTACATCAGATTCTTTAGCAAAGCAATCAATAGCAGTAAATGGAGTTTCCATTTTTCCTTCCATTATCAATAAATGCAGAAACAGATAGTTTTATATCCCAGAATAACCACTCCTGAATCATTGCTGAGGAGATGAGAAGGTACAGCAGACATACTTTCTCAACTGTCTGGATGCTGAAGTGTAAAAATATGACTTGTCCTGCAGAATGATCACAACTGTCATGTGATTTAGTGTTTACACACAGTGAGTCTGTACATGACGTCACTCAGAGAGTTCTTTCTCCTCTTCCAGTCACAAATCAGGGGACCAAAATGATGGTTATCTGATTCTCTGCGCACAATTCTGTACCCACCACTCAGTGCATAAATATAGGACATCAGAGAGAAGCTGAGGCAGTGAGCAAAGCAAGCCTTCATTTACTCATTCGTGCTTCCTCTTTCTTGCAGAGGTCTTGCATCAGCTCTGCTTTTCACTTAACTTTGAACTGTGGGTGGTGCATGATGAGGAGTCTCATGCTATGGGAAACAGAACTCTGATGTATTTGTCAGAATCCCAGCATGAACTCCTACTGTAACTGACTAGTTAGTAGCGTACTAAATATACTGTAATGGCCCTCCTGAGAATAGTTCAGTGTGCATACAAAGGGAGTGCCTATTTTTAGAAGAGCAACAAATCTTCTCTGATAAATTTTCCTATGACAATTGTCTCTGAACTACTTGCTACTCTCTGCTTAATACATCACAGAACTTGTGCCTGTCTGTTACTATGCACAGCCAGTACTTGGATTTCTCTAGTGAAGGCAGACACCTTAAACAGAATGTGGAATAACATAGTTTGACAGAGGTTAACCACATGGGCATTGGATGAGGACTCAGATCCAAATTGTTCTCCCAAGTATGGAGCAGGTGAGAGGTGGAAGGCTATTCCGACAGTAAAGTTGAGATACAGAGGAGCTTTTCTTGAGCTAGGTCTGTAATGTATTACACAAACATTTTTTCCTTGAACATCAGGTAGTGCTTTCTAAGAGAGATTAATGCTTTACTGTCAGTTCACTGCCTCTAGCAAGCCACGTGGCAGAATCCTTTCCCAGAGCTCTGCTCCATAGACTGGAGAGAGAGAGAAGGTGGAAGCCTTTTTTGCTATGCTGTAGTCCTGTTCTATTAGTTATACACCACCATAAATGTACAGCTGTTTGGAGACAGAAGATGAGATTGCTGCCCCAGGATCTTCGAGCCTGGGTTCTATCTGGGCCCGATGAATGTACTCAGTGATTTACAAAGCCAGGACAGGAGGGTCTTGTCTGCATTGAGTTTTTGGCCATGAATGTAGCTGTACTGGTACAAACCCCTATGTGCTGCACTGAGGGAACCCGTGCTAGGGACTGGTGAAGCCTCGCCTGCTTTCAAGCTGGATTATGCTGCACCAATGCAAGTTGCTGTTCACTCTGGTGCTCTGACTGCGCTAGGGGGTTGCATCCGAGCAAGGCAAAAGAAGGTACTTTTGAAGAGCTTGCAGCCATAATGCAGTCTCCATTGGTTGAAGATACACACCCACAATTGGACAATTCAGTCCATAGTCTAGGAGTACTTTTGGATTCCTCACTAATGTTGAACTCTCACATGGCAGCATCCACTAGCAACACTTGCTACCATCTCTGCCAGCTCTGTCCCACCCTGGCAAACCCAAGACCTGGCCTCAGTTATTCATGTTGTCTTCAGCTCTCGACTGGATTACAACAGTGCTATATACCTGCACACAAAGTCTTTAGCACTTAAGAAACTCGAACTAGTTTAGAATGCCACAGCACGTCTCCCCTGCAACACAGGCTACCGTGAACATATCAGACCTGTCCTCCATTCCCAGCACTGCTTCCCATAGATTTTCTATCAAGTTCAATGTCGTGGTCCTTATCTTCAAAGTTCTCTATGGTCTGGGTCCAGTGTGTCTAAACACCGTCTAGAGTTCTGGGATGAAGACCCTGTCAACAACTCAGTCCCTCTGGCACAATATAACTCTCAATAGTAAAAGTGAAACTTTGTGCAGGAGACAGTCTTCTCCAAGGGTGGTCCAAGACTATAGAAGAAACTCCCCCCAGGAACTAAGGATAATCACAAGCCTCATCATGTTCTGCTCCATTTCTTTGACCTTGCCTCCTGTAGTATAAACACATAGCTACCGTACCAAAACAAGACTCTTCATTGCATACTGTTTTCCCTCTGCGGAGAGGATGAAAGAACAAAGGTGACAGATTGCTGAATGCACTACTGGAAGATGTTCAGATACTCTGTTTCATCACTTTCCTCTTCTCTAGGAGAGGCTGAAACATGCTTTGGCAGGTGTAAGGTATCAGCAGGTGCATGTATAGGAATCTGAGCGTTTTTAGGCTCTTAATGTGTGTGGATTCAACACTAGGAGTGCTACGTACTTGCATATGGAAATAAAGAACAGTGAGGAAATGAAAATAGAATCTACAATCAACTGAGCTTTGCAGGGTAGATGAGGGCATCAAAAAGGAGAATGACTAAAAATCAGGACGCAGTATCTTTCTCAGAAATTAAGCCAGAAAGAACCATTATCATCATCTGGTCTGACTTCTTACATAACAAGCCAGCATTTCAACCAGTGATTCCTACATGAAGCCCAGAATTTACAGTTGATCTAGAACATATCTTTGGGAAAGAGTCATCCAGTGACCAGATGATCCAAAAACATCAAGTGATGGAGAATTCGTCACATCCTTTGGTAATTTGTTCCAATGGCTGGTTACCCTTATTGATAAAAATTCATACTTTATATCCAGTTTGATTTTGTGTAGCTTCAGCTTCCAGCTATTGGATCTTGTTCTGCCTTTTTTTGCTAGACTAGAGCCCTGTTTGAGAAGTTGTCTTCTTGCTGTGTACGTACTTACAGACTGTGATCGAGTCACTTCTTTTCCCCTCTCTTTAGCAAGCTAAACAAATGGAACTGCTTAAATCTCTCACTATCAAGTATGTTTTCTAGACTTCCAAACAGTCGTTTTGCTTTTTCTTTAAACCCTTTCCCATGTTTCAACACTGTTTTTAAAATGTGGACCTAGAACTGGGTGCAGTATATCTAATAAAGGTCTCACCAGTGCTGCATACACTGATAATGCCACCTCCCTGTTTTTACTTGATATTCCTGTTTTTATATCCGGGGATCACATTTGCTGTCTTGGCTGCAGCATCACATTCCACTGTGTGGCGTTTGGTCTCCATCATAATTCTTTAATCCTTTCCAGAATTGCTGCTTTCCAGGATACATTATTCCATCTTATAAGTGTGGCCTGCAGTCTTTGTTCATAAATGTATGACTCTGCACTGTATCTGTGACCTGTTGTCCTCATTATTTACCATCCCACCAATCTTTTCATCATCTGCAAGCTTTATCAGCAATGGTTTTATATTTTCTTTAAGGTCGTTGATCAAAATAATGAATAGCACTAGACTGAGAGCTGATCCCTGCAGGACCCCTCGCCCTTCACACCCACCCACCCCCAAAAAACTGCCCCCTTTGGATGATTCCCCAGAATATGAGCTATATTGATTTTATATATCATACTAACATTTTAATAAGAATATTGTGAAGTATTCAGACACCTTACAGAACTCCAAATGTAGTAGGTCAGTAATTACCTTTATCAACCAAACTTGTAGTTTCATCAAACAAGATAGGTTGACATTTTTCCCATAAAACCATGTTGATTGTTATTAATTAGGCTTCATATTAGCCATTTTTTATTTTTCTTTCTTTCCCTAGAATAACACCAGGGTAACAAACCTATAAATTACCTGGTTATCCTGTTTGTTTGTTTTTTCAATACCAGAATAACTTCTGCTTCAGCTTCTCTTCAGTCCTCTGGAACTTCCCCATTATTCCAAGATTTATTAAATATTAACATCAACTGTCCAGAAAGCTCTTTGGCTAATTCTTTTAGAACTGTGTTTGATGTGGCTTATTTGGACTTGCTGATTTATAAAAAATATTTAACTTTAGTTGATACATGTACAATTACAACTACAACTATAGTTAACATCCTCCATAATTATTATTGGGGTAGAAAGTATTTCATCATTATCTAATATGAGAACATCTAATTGCAAAAAAGGCAAATGTCATTCTGAGATGTATTAACAGGAGTGGAGGGATAGCTCAGTGGTTTGCGCATTGGCCTGCTAAACTCAGGGTTCTGAGTTCAATCCTTGAGGGGGCCATTTAGGGATATGAGGCAAAAATCTGCTGGATGATTTAATTGGGGATTGGTCCTGCTTCCAGCAGGGGTTTGGACTAGATGATCTCCTGAGGTCCCTTCCAACCTTGATATTCTATGATTCTGTATGTAAGACATGGGAGATAATTGGTTTATACTCTACTGCACTGGAGTAGTATCGAGTTTTCGGTGCCAGACTTTCAGAAATATGTGAACAAATTGGAGAAATCCAGGGGAGAGCAACAAAAATAAGTAATTTAGAAAATATGAGGAAAGGTTTCAGTCTAAAGAGAAGGCTGGGAGGGGACATAAATTTTCAAATCTGTGGAAGGTTGTTAAAGAGGATGGTGATCAGTTGTTCTCCATGTCTACTGAGGGTCGGACAAGAAATAATCAACTTAGTTTATGGCAAGGGAGATTTAGGTTGGCTATTAGGAAAAACTTTCCAACTCTAAAGAGTTGAACACTGGAACAAGCTACCTAGAGAGGTTGTGGAATCCCCATCATTGGAGGTTTTAAAGAACAGGTTAGACCAGTATCTGTCAGGGATGATCTAGGTTTGCTTAATCCAACCCCGGGGGTGGGGGTGGGGGATGAACAAGATGGCCTCTTGAGGTCCCTTCCAGCCCTGCCTTGCCATGATTCTTTCCAAATGCAGAATGAACATGTGTATTGAACATTCCTGCTTTGGCTGCATCGTTGACAATCCCGTCATAATCCTTGTGCCTGAGAAGCTATTTTAGATATACTGATGGGAATACTGCCCGCTGCAGTAAGCAGTTTTGCACTGGCAGGAGATGGGGAGGCAGTAGAATATATAAGAAGTGGTCTATATTTTTACTACTTTGATGCCAGTTAGGAGTGATTCCAAACCACAGTGGAGAAAGATAATACAAAGGGCTCTGCAGCGATTAGACATAGTGTGGTTCAGCTTGGAAGAGTGTAGCTAGCAGTTGGGGGGGGAAATAATTGGAAGCTTATGCAGGCAGAGGGAGGGAGAAATTTTGGAGTAGTGATACGGGATGAAGCTTAAGCCACACTACCTGAGCAAGGTGGCTTTACAGTTAGGACTTGTTTAAATTGAGCCTTTAAAAAACCAAGACCAATAAACACATTACCATGGTTTTTAAAGCATGTCAAGGGAACAATACTTTTTTACAGATTTTCACCTGCTCTGCTAGCACCCCAAATACTGCAGTACCCGCCAGCACCTCACACCCTGAAAGTGAAATGGATTAATCTAGTTCCATTGCCTGACCAGAAAGAATGCAAAAAGTGCTTGCAGAGCATAAACAGGGGGAAGGTAAATCGGACTGATGACATTTTCTTTTTGGCAATCTCGGTTTTAGCGGATATAAGGAAACTTGTTTTTCATTATGTTTTAATTAGGGATGAAGATGAACATCAAAGTAGAGATGAGTTTGCAATGGGATATGCTGGAGCAGAAGCCAATTTAATTGTGCCTCCACAAACAAAGGCTTCATGTCAGGGACAAGGGAGATGCTAGTTCCTCTTTGTGACTGGTGAGACTGCAGCATTCAGCAGTGGGTACCTGCAGAGGGCAATAGAACAAAGACAACAAACTGTAAAGAATTTTGGAGCAGAGTAACACAAATGACTCAGGGCTGGAGGGGATGACTCATAAGGGACAGCCAAGGATCTGGAATGTGCAGGAGGGCGTATTGTTACATAGCTATTCCTCCCCGATAGTTCACTAGGAGCAATGGGATGAGTGGTATTTAGGGGAATCAGGGCCAGATTAATCTTTTGTGGGCCTGGCACCAAACATATTCGTGGGCCCCATGGGGGCAAAGGAGCATGTGTGTGGAGGTCGGTCCCCAGAGCAAGGGGCCAGCCGGGACAATGGGGCATAGCGTGGTGGGATGGGTCCTGCTCCACCCAGCCCAGTGCAAGAGCATTGTATACAAACCAGCAGTTGCCAGAGGCACACTGGCCTGCCCAGCCTAGTGCTGCCAGCATGCCCCTTCCCCTCGGGGGTGGGCCCATGCCATTCCACACAGCCCCCGACTTCCTATGCCCAGCATTCCCCAGAACTGCTATGCCCAGCAGCCTCCCACACAGACCCTCCACCATAAACGCATGGTGGCCTTCACACCACCACCCCTCACAGCCCACCACCACACTACACAGCATCCCAACATACAGACCTCCCCCACCAGCCAGCAGCCCTCTCACACACACCTCCAGAGCCCCACTCCCTCACACCGTGCCCACACTCACCAGCCCTGCTGGAAGGTGACAGCGTCTGCCAGGCTGAGATGGCAGCACAGCCAGGGCTGGGTCAGTGCCAGGGCAGGGAATCCCTCCTGCCTCTTGGGAGTGGTGCGATTAGCCAGGTCAGGGTCTGTCCCCACCAGGGCCAGACTCCCTCAGGCCCCACTTGCCTGGAGATTGGGTGACCACACGTCCCCGTTTGGCTGGGACAGTTCCCTATTCTAGCTCTGTCCCGGCCATCCTGACTTTACTGACAAAAAACAGGCTCTATCCCGTTTGCTCTTGTCAACTGATCAATTGGGAAGAACAAATGAACAAATACCCAGTTTACCAAAAAAGTCCGGTGTAACCCCTAATGGGGCGTGGAGGAATGTGTGTGGGGTGGCGATGCAGGGGGCCAGGTAGCGGGGCTTGGAGGTGGGGGCCAGCCCCAGCCAGAATGGAGCTTGTGGGGGTTAGGGACCAGCTCCAGCCCCTGGCAGCAGTGTGGGGAGGGTGGGTCAGCACCAGCTCCTGGCAGTGGGGTCAGTTGAATATCTAGAGAAGTAGGGCACCAGGGAGATTACAAAACTGCAGCCGCAAACAGTGTTTCCACAAGGCCAGTCCTGTCCTGGAACAGGAGGATTGAATGGTATTTTCCAGCTCCAGTGTTTTAACATCAGTGAGGAAGAAGCAGTGGGTAGGTTTAGGGTATGGCCGTGTTAAGAATGCCTGACACAGCCCGGAATAGGTACGTACTCCTCTGGTGAAGTGAATCTGGGCTGTTGTGCACAGGCACTGACGAGTTGGACCATTGTTCCAATAGCGTATGCAAAGCAGAGGAAAGATACTGAGTAGACTCATCAGAGAACACAGTATGAATGATCATTTGGAGGACTAGTTAGGCAGTTCTGCTCTGGAAAGTGACTTGTCTCTCAGTGTTTACTGGGTCTCAGTGACTGTATGCAGCAAGGGGGACTCCAGTGCTCTCATCTTGCCTCTGCCACTGATTTGTTGTGTGATCAAATCTGTAAGGCTCTAATTCAGTCTGTGCCTCCCTGTCAAGGCTGTAAGCCAGGGAGCTAGCATGGAAAATGGGTTGTGTAGCTAGACACACTCTCTAGTTCCCATTTCTGAGTGGGAATAATCCCTCTTTGTGCACCTGGGGCAGTGAGGCAGAATTAGCTACTTGTGCAGTGCTTTGGGGGAAGAGTGAGCCCGTCATAGTGCTAATCATGAGTCAAACTCCAGCAGAGTACGCTCAGTGGTTTTAGCTTTCTATGGAAGATAAATGGGGTTTGCTACCATCTCAGTCTCTCTTCTGGGTGAGACCTCACAAACCAAGGCCCTGCCTGCTTTCTGTGGACATTAAAGCTACCAGATGTTTGCCCTGGTACCCTCAGCCAGATTTTCTGTGCTCCCTGCTAAGACCAAACTTCAGTTATGCAACATGAGGAACTTTAGCCAAATCATCTTCCCTTGCATTTCTGAACTGGTTTCCTAAGTTGAGCTGGAAATTTGAGAGCTCGAGAGCAGTTGAAAATCCACAGGTGGGGCCTGGCTGCTCTCTGGGGCTGTGGGTGTGTGTTCTGTGTTATTAGCAGGTTTAGAAATTAAGTCATGCAAGTGTTAGGAGGAGGAAAGGTAAGTTCTTCTGGGTCAGGAAGGGTCATGGGCTGATGTCCTGGAGGCTAAATGAATCTGTGGCAACATGAGAGAGGCAGAACAGATGAAGAATTGGAAGGGAAACCATGGTTTGTGGCTTTTCAGTGTGATTGCTGCATTCTGTCCTCTTCCATTTTTACCCTAGGATTGTATCACATGCACAGTGTGTGTGGGAGCCTCTCTCCACAACTGGGATTAGAGCAGCAAACTACCTGTACTCTGGGTCCAAAGGTTTTCTGTGAGGTTCCTGCTTCCATTTATAGGAAACCTGTGTTTGTGCCCTAGCATTGGTGCATTTCTTATGATAGCAATCTAGTGCCAATTCATACACACCAGGAAAGCATGGTGCAGCCTGGCTGGGGTGAGAAGCCCCCCATCAGGAATGATGGGGGCTTGGGAGAAGTGGTTTGGCTTGGTGCCTTTATATTTATTTCAATAGCCCATTAACTGCCAAGTAACTAATGCTCTGTGGACTGCTGGAACTACACATAAAAGCCAGATTAATGCATGTGAGAAGCTTTATCCTCTACCAATGTTTATACAAAGAAAGCAACTTAAAATGAGATATTGCAGATATGTGTAAAAGAAAATCATGGTTAACTGTAACCGATATTCCCTGTGCATTTCTGAGTGAGTTATTCCTGTGCACACAGCAGAGGAGCAAGCGTGAGCTCACCTTCTCCTCTCCTTGCCTTGCAGGCTGCTGCACTATTTCCGAGGCCGGCACCACTTGGAGGAAATCATGTATAACGAGAACATGCGCCGCTCCCAGCTGCTCATGCTCTTCGACAAGTTTCGCAGCGTGCTGGTAGTGACCAATCATGAGGACCCTGTGATTTCAGTCTTCCAGTCCCTCCTGAAGTGACTGTGTAGAGCGGAGGAGGGGAACTGCTCCTCTGTTTTTCAGCTCTGTCTTGTTTATACAAATGTTAATAAAGGTGCAGGGTAGTAGCAGCCAGAGCTTCTACCCCTGCCATTGACCTTCCCGGGGACCCTCAGCAAGTCACCCCTTATCTGGCCAGGGGTTGTTAACACCGACTTGCTTGTGGAAGGAGCTCTGCCCTCTGCACACAAGAGGCAGGTGAGTGTGGATAGAGGGGCATACACAAGTGAAGCTAATGCCAGCGTGCAGTGCCTTCCCCAAGTCACTGCCCCTGGGCTGGGGTTCCTTGCTTCCTGCACAGCTATGTGAGTGGGGTTGAAGAAAGGTTTTACGGTGGTGTCGCTGAATAAAACTAACACTGCACTTGATTGGACACCTGTGTAATACAAACTGGTTGCTTCTGTTCAAGCAGCAGCGCAGTGGTTTTGAAAATGTCAATGACATCTCCAGCATCATCTACACTCATATCTTAAGTCACTGTATCTTATGTTGTGCAGGGGGGTTAGCTTTTTCACACCTGAGTGACAAATTATACTGAAGTGCTAGTGTGTACAAGCCTCCAGTGTTACCTAACTGTTTTGTGCAGTGTCTAAGTATCCTTGTGTATCTGTCCTTTAGCCCTTTAACTCTTTCCTGCACCTCGTGTAGGCTCTGAGTGCTTACAGTGGTTTTGATAGCTCTCTACCTGCTCTCTCTCTGGGCTGCTCCCTCACTGCTACTGTGGCAGCTCACTCAGCGTGGAGTTTGATGCTGAAGACAGCTAGTACTTGTGTTGCCACAGTGTCCTTGTCCCCACCTTCACGGACGGTCTGGGCTTTCCTTCTGCTAAGGAAGTGGGGTGGCTGTTGGCTTAGCAACTGCAGAAATCAGTTGTGGGTGGTGTGGGTGGGGACAACGGGCAGAGAAACAGAAGAATGAGTCAGGCCAGGCAGGAGATGGAATTGTCACTATACTTATGAACCTCCCTCTCTAGCTCCCCATGTTTGAGGGGTTCTAGCCATGTGGAATCTCATCACATTCACCTAGGAGTTAAGAGCCCTGCCCTAAAGGCAGTGTCAGCCCAAAACCCCAGAGGAGCTTGCTAGGGCTGGGAGTGAACCTGGCTCTCTCAGGCTAACTATAGGATCAGACATCCCACCTTACTCATTTCATTGTAACAAATCACATTTATTATTAAAACAGCTTCCAAACCAGCACCACCCTCCTGGCCTGGTTCTATCAGGCCAGAGCCTGGGCCTGATAGTTAATGAAAGCACAGGCCTGACCAGGCTGTTCCCACACCTCTACTCTGCAGCAGCTTGCTCTCTCTCCAACTTCTTGTCCACAACACTCACACATTTGTTCCCTCGTATATAAAACCTCAGTGGTTTCTGTGCCCACTCTCCACCGTAGCTGACACCAATTCTGGCTGTGGTCACCACAGCCTGCTCTCCTGGTGCTTCTGAGCCAGGCTCCATCCAGACTGCTGTGGCATGAGTCAGGTCCTTTTGGTCAAAGCTCTTGTTTATAGCGAGCGCTTGACAGAGCTTGGAGGGCCCATTGCACAGCTGCCAGTCCTTCAGGGGTTTGGCTGATCCTTTCCTCTGAGCACTTCGCAGCTGCCTCATGGTGTCCAGGCCCTGCAGAGGTTCCAAGGACCGGAGCAGGACTGCAGCCCCTTCCCCTGTGGAACAAGAAGAACTTACATGAGCATGGGCTCCTCTACAGGGGCCTCTCACCATGGGCCAGCTGGGCCTTCAGGGGTTTGGCTGATCCTTTCCTCTGAGCACTTTGCAGGTTCCAAGGGCCATAGGCCATAGAACTAGCTTAGAGGTATTTTACTGAGCAGTAGCACAAGAAGCCTACAAGGTCTACACCCTGTGAGCTATTTGGCTTAAGCAGTTAGCATAAGGCTTTGAGGCCTACCAGCCTTTGCATAAGTGAATTGCCCAACAGTGGCAATGAGTTAGCAGGGAAGCGGGACTAGTTTGCTTTAGGGGATTTTGGTATAAATGACACCAGGTACCCACAGACAATAAAACTGAGACGAACTTTGGATATTTTAGGACAGGACGTCTGCAAATGCACAACAAACTTGTCTTGGCAATAAAACTGACATATATGATGAGATCATCATTAATATTAATGATCATTCATATACTAACCTACAGAATAAGGATACCAGATATTATTAGGGTTAAGAAGTCAGTTATGGCCCAAGTTGACTTGGCCTTTATATGAATATTCACGGCAGCCTCCAGCCTTTTAATAGGCCGTCAGCATGTAAACCTCAAGATCTTGAGCACTGGACTCACTTGGCATAGAACATCACCTGTCTCCTACCACTAGGCCTCTATGAGAAGGGTGTGAGTGTGTGTCAGGGATTGTGCTGCATACCTGCTTGGTTTAAATTACAGCTACTTTCTCATTTGGTTCAGAACATTTGTTTTTTAGTAAATAGAAATGTTGAAAGTGTTGGTTTGCCCTTAGTGTGTCATCGCCATGCACATCAAGATTCCCAAGACACAACTAAATGTGAACTCTCTTGTTCCTGGTTCTGGGACTAGAACCTTTCAACACCCAGAGTGTTCATCAGTGACTAACTGGAAACTCTTAACAGTCAATAACCAGCCAACAAATAAGGCAACAGGGCCCCCAAGGTAGAATCATCTGGGGACCTGTGAAATGTAAATGCAGCCTGCCCAAAATGAGGCCATCATGGGGCAGAGGAAGGCTCTATTTCCCCACAGGATTTCTGCAGCTCTGACTTGGATGCTGTCCTCCAGTCTGTATCCTGCAAAAGAGAGGCATAGAGAACTGGCTGGTCCCACTGGCCCTCACCAGTGCAGGGAACTATAAACACATAACACTCCCTGTACTGCTGGCCACCCAGGGTCCCCTCATCTACATCTGCAAAGCCTGTAGTGCTGACTCTACAAGAATCCTCTCCTCTCACACACTCAAAGCATCCTGAACCATCTGGAGCCAGTCAGGACCTAGTCCTCAGTCACCTGCTCTGACAAATGCAGCAATACCGTCTCCCTCGCAAGGCCCAGAAGGACCTCCGATTGCTGTTCTAAATAGAATGCTGTCTCTGATCCCTAAGACAGTAACACTGGCATAATGCTTCTGTGTCCCAGGAATATCATCCATGCCAGAACTGTGCCACTACTACGATCAGTTATGAGGCAGTTCTGACCCACCCAGGAACAGAGCAGCCATAGATCAAAGCCATGGAGCTTAAAACCAGTTGTCAAAAAGTAATTTCATCGTCTCTACCTCAAAACAGGCTTAATGGCAAATTGCTCCGAGTGCATTTATACCCCAGGCTTCCCATCCTGCATGCCCACCCTCTGACCTGTTGCTGCCACTGCTACAGAAAAGACAAATAGCCAGAGGACAGGTCAGATTCAGAGCTCTGGTCCGATGAATCACTCTGGCACTAAGTATGAGTCAACAATGCGATGCTGTTGCAAAAAAAGCAAATACAAATGTAGGCGGTGATAGGACTGCTCCACTCAGCACTATTTAGGCCTCAATTGGAGTACTGTGTCCAATTTTGGTGCATAGAAAGGATGTAGAGAGACTGGAAAGGGTCCAGAGGCGAGCAACAAAGATGATCAAAGGGATGGAATGCAAACCATGTGAGAGAGGCTGAACAAATTAGGTATGTTTAGTTTGGAAAAGAGGAGATCTAGGCGGGACATGATAGCGGTCGTCAGATACTTGAAAGGCTGCCATAAAAAAAAGATGGAGAAAAGTTCTCTTATGACAGAGGACAGGAGGCAATGGGTTCAAACTACAGCAGAACAGATTTAGACTAAAGCTCAAGAAAAATTTCCTAACTGTAGGATCAATGGGCCAATGGAGGGAGGTTGTGGAATCTCCCTCACTGGAGGTTTTCATCTGTCTTGGATGGTTTAGACAACATATCCTGCATCTTGCACGGGGTTAGACTAGATGACCCTTGCAGTCCCTTCAAACCCTATGGTTCTGATTCTAAATACTACAGGAGTTTTCCACTCTTCCTTGTTTCCATTCAGACTCAGACGCACTGGCTCCCATGTCCTTCCTGGGGCACAAGTGTGAACTGAGGAGTCATTGGGTCAGGTTCCCCGTTGCCCTGCACATTGCACAGAGCGAGTGTGAACCCACACTGCACTAGTGTGAATGACACGTATGGTGCAAAGTGAGAGGCGAGCCTGGTGCTGTGCATGGAGTAGGTTCTGTACTTGGGGATTACGGCTGATGCCCTGCAGGGCAGATCATAGGCACCACCCTCTGCAGAAAACAGAGTCAATGGAAATAAATGTGTTGGCCCATGAGAAAGGTGTGTGAACAGAGCAGGATCCTGGGGTGGGGAATGGTGGCCTAGCTCTATACTAACAGCAGATTTTGGCAATAAAGCCAGCATAAGTGGCCACAGGAGCTTCACACCAGCACACAAAACCCCTTCAACATATGGATGGCAGAAGAGAATACTTCAAAACTCAAATCATCTGGGAAATGTGATCACTGATCTTTTGGCATCTTAGGGCATTCTCAGGGCATTCTGGGAAATCTCAGCCTTTGAATCAAACACATTTTCTTGAACTCCTGCAGCTCTTCCTGATTCTGGGAAAACAGCTCTGAGCAAAGCAGTCCTCCCCAAATATATAACCCAACCCTAAGTGGAAACAAAAGTGCTACCCGGATGTTTTCCATTGATGGTAAGGAAGGTTCTGTCTGTGACCCTGAGTGGGTGAGCAGAGAGCTTGGTAGACAGTTGTGTGCACGATTCCTACACATAACACTCCCTGTGCTGCTGGCCACCCACAGAATTCTCTCTCTCTAACATATGCATGCTCAGTAACACGGTCTCCACAACAATCTCTTCCTCACAAGTTCCAATCAGCTTGAAACATCTAGAGCCATTCAGGGCCTAGTCCTCAATGCCAAGGTCTCATAGTCCAGCAGAGGCTTCTCGGTGGCACTTCCTAAGCTTCATAACAGTCTCCGATTTCTCTTCAGGCTCTATATGAGCCTAACAGATCACCCCTCTAAAATTTCCATCCGTAGCACAGCGGGGTGTGTTTAGCAGAGAACACAATTTGCTGAGTTGTGTGTGTTTTGTGTTGGACTCATGATGCCTCTATCACTCTCCATCCAGCGGGATAAAGTCAGCAAAGCGATTTCTGCCAGACATTAGCAATTTGTTATGTTTCCAGCTGTTTTTTCTGTGATGGGGGTGCCTAGGACGTGCTGGTCTTGCAGCATAATCCCTGAGAGCTGGGCATTCAGACGGGAGCTTTCCTAGCTGTACCCTCAGACAGGCTCAGAGACAGAAATTCAAGCAAAGGAATTCCAAACAAATACTAACTGCACCAGCTCCTCTTATTCCTTGTTAGTGACCATCTGGAATCAATCTACATTCCTTGGGGATTTCCTTAAAAGTGATACTGCTTTTACACAGGGATTACTGAGGCTCAGGTCATCCCCTCCACTAACCTGAACAATGGGATTTGAACCACATGGCGCTCCCTTAGGGCAGAGCAGGGGTGAGCTGCCTCCGAGAGAGCCCCTGGAAGCCCCTCTATGGCTGTACCCTATTGGGACCAGCACCCCTGGGCTGCAGTGGCAGATGAGAGGGTGAGATGATGAGAGCCAGGCACTGCAACATAGTCCCTGGATGACTTTCATACTAAAGGTCTCTCCCCCATTGTGAGTCAACAGACAATGGCAGCAGAGCTCCTGCGGAAGAGGGCACAAGGCAGCAGGTGTGGGCTGTGTGGCTGACTTCTACCTTTCTTGTGGATCCCCAGGACCTGGGCAAATGGGAACCCATGTCCCCAGTCCTCACTGCACCCAGCCGCTGCTTTCATGGACATGCAGGATGCTCTCGCCCCCAACCACATGTACTTCCCCCCACAACAACAGATCAGCCTGGACTGAGCCTCGAAGGGTTTATGTGCCTGCCAGAGAGCTGGAATCACCCTCCCTAATTCACGGCCACCTCAGCCCACACACCCTGGGGCCCTGGCCCGAGCAGCTGGCTTTAGTATTCCCTTGGCATCCATTCGTAGAGTAAGAACATAAGAACGGCCATCCTGGGTCAGACCAATGATCCATCTAGCTCCATATCCTGTCGTCCCACAGTGACTGGTGCCAGGTGCTTCAGACAGAATGAACAGAACAGGTCAGTTATGGAACGATGCACCCAGTCCCAGCTTCTCGCAGTCAGAGGTTTAAGGACACCTAGAGCATGGGATTGCATCCCTGACCATCTTGGCCAGCAGCTACTGATGGGCCTCTCCTCCATGATCTGATTCTTTTTTTAAACCCAGTTATAGTTTTGGCCTTCACAACATCCCTGGCAATGAGTTTCGCAGATTGGGGATTACGTCTGATGCCCTGCAGGGCAGATCATAGGCTGACTCCTGCACCGCCCTCTGCAGAAAACAGAGTCAATGGAAATAAATGTGTTAGCCCATGAGAAAGGCGTGTGAACAGAGCAGGATCCTGGGGTGGGGAATGGTGGCCTAGCCCTGCCCTCATTTCACAGTCCTCCAGATATCTATAAACACTCATCCCCATCTCACCCCTTCACCTTAAGGTAGTCATGAATAATTAATGTTATCAAAACAATTTGATGCATAGGTTCTGTTCCTGTCACTGTCTTGTGAAGTGTGTTCTCTGTCTCTGAAACAATGTTTGTCTCTGTAAGAACAAGATAAATGCAAATGTAGTGATAAGAGAAATGTATATAATTGGCCACTGTAACCCCACACCTTTGAAGCTGCTTTTCAGTCTTCCTAGTACCGTAAATAAACCTCCTTCAGTATTGTCTTTGCCTGCCTGATTCTTGGGGGAAAGAATCTCTTTTCTTCGCACAGTTAACTGTTTTTTCCAGGGGAACAACTCCAGCTCTCGTTCAGACATCTGCCAGATTTTTCAATAAACTTCCCGCTCCCTGCCTATGATTTCTCCAGCAGCAGCTGTGCACCTCCATCAGAAGACGAACTAACTAGTTCCTGGGACGGGTTCTATCAGGAACTATCAGTTTGCTGGAAGCTAGCCAAATGACGTGCAGACTGTAAACTGGTAAAGCTCCATATGGAGCAGATTTAGATTGGTAAAGTCCATAGAGGCTTTCATTCTCTCATCAGAGTGATAAAGAGCATCTGCAAATCCCCATTGACTAGTTATGTTTTTATGAATCTAAAGATATAATCCATATACACAAAAGCACCGAAATTTGAGCTCATCTAAACAAAGCCTTCGGCAGTTCCAGAATCCTATACCGTGACTTCTTGTTCCAAGGGACAAAATGGCAAAGCATCAAAGAATCCTAGGCTGCCACTCACATGCTTACAAAGCTTCTTGTCTCCAGCCTCCCACTGGCCTGAGCAGCCATCACCAACATTCTACCTCTGAGCTGACAGCAAACACTGAGGTCATCAAAATACCAGCGAGCTGGAGGAACTGTACTAACTCATGAGAGTTATGGGGATGAATGTAACAAACAAACCTACAACCGCCATTTGAGTGTGAGGGGCTAGGACACTTCCACGGAGTCATTTAAGTTCCATAACTCTCCATAGGAATTATAATTTATGTTAGACCAGAAAAATAAACAGATCCCACTGGAAGCTTGGGACCCTGCCTGGATGGTCCAGAAAGTCAACATGTCAAATGCTCTCCCATCCTTGCCCATTTCAGGAGTTCCTGAGGCCAAGTCTACAGTAGGAGAACTTTGCTGGTTCAACTTTACCATGATAAAATACTATAGGCACAATAAAGTACTACAGCCATAATACTATACCATAATGAAATACTATAGACCAGCAAAGCACTCCTATGGTGGAGTAAAGCTGTACTTCTGCAGGTATGGCTCACTACAGCCTCAGTCCAACCCCCTAAGCAAAACAAGTAAAAGTGCCATTTTTCTGGTTCCCCAGAAATGTAGGGAAGGGTCCTTAAGAGGTCATCTAGTCCAGCCTTCTGTGCTGAGGCAGGACCCAGTAAACCTAGACCATCCCTGACAGGTGTTTGTCCAACCTGATCCTAAAAACCTCCAAGGACCGGAATTCCACAACCTCCCTTGGAAACCTATTGTGCTTAACTGTCCTTAGAATTAGAAAGATGTTCCTCTTATCTAACCTAAATCTCCCTTACTGCAGATTAAGACAATTACTTCTTGTCCATCCTTCGGTTGACAGCACTTAACATATCTGAAGACTGTTACCAGGTCCCCCCTTAGTCTTTTCCCAAAAAGGTTTCTTTTTTAACCTTTCCTCATAAGTCAGATTTTCTAAACTTTTATCATTTTTGTTGCTTTCCTCTGGATTCTCCAGTTTGTCCACACCTTTCTTAAAGTGTGGTGCCCAGAAATGGATACAGTGCCCAGCTAAGGCCTCCCCAGTTACCTCCTGTGTTTTACACATGGAATTCCTGTGGCTATATCTCACACTGATATTAGTCTTTTTTGTGACAATCACACCGCTGATTCATATTCAATTTGTCCCTCAAGATCCTCTTCAGCAGTACTGCCACCTAACCACTTATTCCCTATTTTCTAGTTGTGCATTAGATTTTTCCTCCCTAAACATAGTACCTTGCACTTGTCTTGAACTTCATCTCGTTGATTTTAAATATACTCCAATGTAAAATTCCAATGTAAAAAAAAATGCTCCAATGTATCAAGGTCATTTTGTTGGCTTCGTAGCACAGATTTGGCCTTACAGAATATAATGAAAACAGTGAAGGACTCTTGTTCACATAGCATCCAGTGTCAGTTCTACAGGACCAGAGTCCTGTCCATGTTGAGTTCATCCTTGGGGCAACTAAGGAAAGCAGTGATGGGGGGAAACGTATCTAAGCTCTAAGTCACCTCGCTTGGCCCCTAACCCTGACCTAGCCAACAGCCAAAATGGCCCCCAGTATAATTTAAAGCAATTTAGGGACTGTTTTAAATTACATTTGCTGCAGCGATCCTATAGGGCCTGCTCTGCCACTAGGGTCAGTCAGATTGTCCTACTGTGCCCAGCCCCTCCCCAACCCAACATATGCCCAACCTGGAGAGGGTTTTGAAGGAACAAGTGACATAGGATCATCACAGCACCTTGCCCCCTACCCAACAACGCTGCCCCCTATTCTCACTGTACCAAAACTCTACATCAGGACTGCTATTCATCCAGTTCAATGGAACCTCCATTGTGGCCTGTGTAGCAGCATCGATATCTGGAGTAACCACTGCCTGCTGGCAGAGATCACCCTGGACACGCTGAACTGCCTTTCCCTCCTTTTCAGAGGCACAGGCACAAAGAGATAAGCTAACAATGCATTGGGGGGGGGGGGTCCCATGAATAGCTGCCTGCAGTTTAAGCAACAGAGTGCGGGCTTGTCTACACTAGACAGTTGTCCTGCTTTTGCTGTACCAGCCTAGTTAAAGCAGTATAGCCCTCATACTGTGAGCGCATAATATCAGTATAAAGGTGCTTTATTGCAGTACAGCTATTCCCACATAGGAAAGGGAAGAACTTTACCAGAATAAAAGTCACCTTTACACTGCTCACTGTCCACTCCATGGTTGTTACCAGTGTAACTATTTGGTTAAATAAATCAGTCACCCTACCTGCAAATAGTTCTATAAGTGCAGCATTCAAGGGCAGACAAGGCCTGAGAGGCTGACAACGCAAGGTGGTGACATCCCTAAGGGGGATGAGTTAAGGTTGTGTGTGAAGCAACAACTTAACTGGGTGTTTCCTGGCTTCTTAGCACAGGAGTATGGGAATAGAAAGAGCACAGAGACCAGGAGGCACTGTTATGCAGCAACAATCTTAATTGCACCTTAGCAAGTTCTTAGTCAGTGGTTTTCATATTGTACTTCCAGTTAGCTTAGAGAAACCGAGCATTGAGTCCCGTACTGGCCAGCTCCTTGCCAGACTTTCCTATCAGTTCAACTTCCCATGAGACTCTGCCGTTAGGAATTAGGTCTTTCCAATTGTTATGAGTCATCCTGTGTCAGACACAACAAAATCACTGTATGATCATTTTGTGAGATTTTTGTTATCAGTGGAATGGCTCCAAAAAGTCCTCCCACTGCTCTCATTCAAATGCACTCTTGGGACCCTTGACACAAAACTGAACATTACTCAACCCATTAGTGTTTTACCACAAAACTTTGATGCTATGGGCTGGGGGGCTGAAAGTACTTTTGACTCATTGTTTCAAACTGACCTCCCTACACCTCAGTTTTCCTTATCATCAGTTGTCGATGATGAGACTTCCCCACCTGACAGGGAGCTAGGAGCTGGAGTTCATCTTTCTTCATAAAGCACATTGATGTCTTCGGAAGGAAGGAAGGAACTCCCTGAACAATATGTTATTGTTTTTATAATAATCATCTCTTTGTTTCATTTCATCAAGACATCTGTCCTGGGCACTCCCTGAATTAAGAGAAAAAGGAGTCTGATAACATTTTGGGAGAGTCTTAGATGATGATATGCTGCACTGAAAAGTTTGTTCTATTTTTTACCTACTTCATAGAGCCTTGATGAAGTCAGAGATTTCAACTTTGGCAAACTCCCAGACAGACACAGCCCAAACAGGTTGGGTTTATTATTGTTTCACTTCGGATGGAGATACAGCATCCTCATTAGCAGTAACCACAGAGATAGTTGAGAGATTCCAGAGTTTTCTCTGAAGAAGCTGTGACAATGTAGTTAGGAAATTCCTAAGTCTTTACTTAGGATTCTAGTCCACTGCAGTGTGTTACATATGTTTCAAGGTTTTAGAAATCTCCATGAGGTTAGCAGAAGGAGCGAACCCTTGACAGAAAGACCTGAGGAACAAGAAAGGGAGGAAAATCCCAGCAGGGTCATCCCTCTCCTAGTTCAGAAACTGACCCAAAGTATCCTCCAGTGCCACAGAAGAACACCCCAAGAGGTGCACTGTGTAATACTTTGTTTTGGAACAAGTATATGCAGTGATGAGAGACAGCTTGCTTAATAAATCTTTACTGTAACTCATAGACTCAAAGACTTTATGGTCAGAAGGGACCATTATGATCATCTAGTCTGACCTCCTGCACAATGCAGGCCACAGAATCTCACCCACCCACTCCTGTAATAAACCTCTCACCTATGTCTGAGCTACTGAAGTCCTCAAGTTATGGTTTAAAGACTTCAAGGTGCAGAGAATCTTCCAGCAAGTGAATCGTGCCCTATGCTGCAGAGGAAGGTGAAAACCCCCCAGGGCCTCATAAGATCAAATACCAACTCCATAAACTGCAAAAACAGAAAACTTGCCTCTTTTTCCCCAATTGCTCCCACTGCATTTGGCAAAGACTGGTTCTTTTCCCCTGTCTGTAGTATTTGTGACGTATACCGGCTCATGTGAGTCCTGCATGCATTTTGGAAAGAGAAGAAACTCCCAAGAAAATGGAGAAAGTCCATACTAGTACTGATATACAAACAAATAGGTGACATGCTACTGTTTAACGTACCAAGGAACAATCTGCTGTCCCACTGCATGAGAATGTTAGCTGCAGTCACTGAACAGTAGAGCTCATTCTAGGAAAGGAAGCGGGATGGCAGATGGTATGCTCATCTCTAGATGGTGGATTGAAAAGAAGCTGGAGGGAAGAGTCAAGCATGGTTAGACTTTCCTTGATTTGGAGAAAGCAATTAAAGTACCTAGGAGACGGTGGGAGTCTTTGCTACAATTCTATGGGGTGCTGGAGGATCCTGTCTAGACGGTGATGGGCTTGCATGAGGGTTCCGTGACAAAAGTCCAGACACCGTCCAGTGTAACAGAGTTTTGAGGTGAAGATTTGGTTCCATAAGGGATCAGCACTTAGTCCTTTACAATTCATAATTGTGATGGACTTTAGAAGTAAGCAAATCCAAACGGAAGATGGTAAGGAGTTGATATATGCAGATGATACTGTGATACTGGCTGATACTGAGGAAGATTTGGTCCAGGAAACGGAGGCCTGGAACGAGGAACTAACAAACTATGGCTTCAAAATGGATAAAGAAAAGACTGCAGTCACGTGGATGACTCACATGGAACCAAGACAGATGAATATCATTTTCAAAGGGCAGTGCGCAAGTCAGGTTTATGCATTAAGTATGTTAAGGGCTGGTTAGTGGCAGCCAGCAATGACTGATCCAGTGCCCAAATCCAGCTAGCTGGAAAGAGGGGAAAAAGATGATGACTCTACATCAATTTGTGACGTCATATTCCCCTTCCATTATTGTCTCTGGTGGAGAAAGGGATTAGAGTAAAGGAAAAATACCCCAGTCTAACATTCTTACATTTTCTTTTTATACCTTCATTTGTCTCATTAAGAAGGAAATGCTTTATGTGAAACTGCTTGTGGTTATTATTTGGTGCTAAATGTAATAAGATACCCAAAGTCTCTCTAAAGATGTTGTTTAATGGAAGGGTGTGCTCTCATACAGGATAATTCAGAAACAAACAACTTGGTAAAAAATGAACCAAGGTGGAAAGTGGGTTTCAGTGCAGTGCTAAGAGCCTAGAGACCCAAACACACCCAGGCAGCCCTTTCAAGGAAAAGACAATGAGAGAAAGTCTGGAAATGAGTATGATATAATAATACAGAAAATGCTATATAATACATGGCACTCATCTCTTGAAATCCCCCTTCACTTCTCACCACATCTGATCCACATGCCTCCCCAAACCCAACTCTGTAAATACTTATGTGATGGTCCCAGTAACAAATTACTAGAGATGAGATTATTCTAGCCCTTTTCCAGATGCACTGGGGACTAACAGAACGGAGACCTCCTTAGTGCCCTGCTCAGACTGCAACTCCAACTGCTGAGCTCCTCACCTGGTAATCCCAGCTGTGACCCCTCCCTACACTCAATGCCAAGGGGAGTAATTTACTTCCCACCCAATGAATGGGAGGAGCAGGGGAGGGAGTGGGACTGAGTCACAACTCATTCTCTGCTCTGTTCTGCTCCTGGGGCAGTGCAGTTTACCCAGAGGAGGAAGTAAAGTTACAAGTTAGCCCTGCAAGATGACTGGCAAAGGAAGCCTTGAACAGGAAGAGGGATTTTGTGATCTCCTAGTAATTTACCACCAAAAACACATGCATCTCCCACTCAGCAATACGGTGAAAGCAATATTTCATAGCTTCCAAGGCCAGAAGGGACTATTGTAATAATCTAGTCTGACCCCCTGTATAATGCAAGCTACAGCACTTCCCCAAAATAATTCCTACTGCAGATCTTTAAGAAAAAAATCCAACCTTGATTTAAAAATTGTCAGTGACGGAGACTTCACCACCATCCTTGATAAATTGTTCCAATGGTTATTAATGCTCACTGTTAAAAATGTATGTCATAATTCCAGTTTGCATTTGTCTAGTCATTGGATCATGTTATACCTTTCTCTGCCTGATTGAAGAGCCAATTATATAATATTTGCTCCCAATGTAGATACTTACAGCCTAATCATGGCATCCCTTAACCATCTAGATTGAGCTCCTTGAGTCTATCACTATAAACCATGTTTTCTAATCCTTTAATGCTTCCTTTCTAAGTAAAGTGCATAATTTTGATTATGTACAAACATGGAGAAATGATGTGTTAGAAATAAGGCAGCTGTGGACAGGTGGAGGGGAAATAGCCTCCTGAGGCTCTTGCACATCAGAGGTGAGATTTCACTCTGAACAGTACTGAAGTAGCCAGTTAAACAACCATGTCTGATGTGACATTTCACAGCTGGTTTTTGCCAATGGAAAAATGTGTTTTACTTTAGATCCCATGAATCACACATTATGTAATTTGCTGAGTTGGTAATAATTGTTTCATTTAATACTTTAAACAAACACTGTAATTAATCCATGGATTATGTTTTCTAGATTGGGTTGTCAACCCTCTCTGGGAACATAAGGCAAACGCTGAACGTGACAATGAAAAAGCCGAACACAGCTCACCAAAGAACTGTGTGTATTGTTTCTTCTGGTTTTCCACTGACCTACTGCCTGCTTTTCTAGTCATGCATCTTAGCAGCTGTTTGGCTCCGAAATGTGCTTCAGCTTTAACAGTAACAAAGACATGATGTTGAAACAGCTGAGTGGAGTTAAGGTTACTGACATTTTTAGGACTCTCTTAGCAATGCTGCTTCCCCTCTAGAGCTGATCATAAAAGTTCTGCGTGATCTGAGTTACATTTGTTTTGTTATTTCAGCTCTTGTTCTGAGTCCAGATACTATATTTGTATGTATTTTAGACTCGCTGTCTGTATACTTATGCCTGAATCTGTCAATTCAAAGGTTGTCTACTGTGTCAATGTCAAGAGTTTAGGACTCTGAATTGTTTAGGGATGGGAAAACCTTAAACCCTGCTTGGCAAGTGTAGACACCAAGGTAATCTTTCTAAGTGAAAATTAGGTAAACCAACATGCCCAATAATCCTAAGACTTTGCTGGAAAATGTTACGATGTTAAAGACTGACCAACTAAGGGACTTTAATCAGGGCACACATATCCTTCCTGCATGAGGATGTCATACCAGAAGATGTGATAGATAGGATAGAGACACCACCTCCAGAGGTTACATCCGAGGACAAGATGGGGAGTTGGATTGATGAGCTTTTCCTCCAAAAAGACTATATAAAGCAGGGGACCTAGATCTTCCTTACATCACCAAGGGAGCTGGGTGCTCGGTGTGTGAAGAATCAGAGAGGTAGCCGTGTTTGTCACTTCTGCGATTCCAGACTAAGAGTCCTGTGGCACCTTAAAGACTAACTAAAGTATTGAAGCATAAGCTTTCGTGGGCTAATACCCACTTCGTCGGGAGAAGAACTTTGCTCCTTTGGCTGGTACAAAACGGTAAATTACTGGATTGAGCTGCTGCAATACAGAAGCCCAGCAGTGGCAATTGGTAAAGGATTCACTATTCTGTCAGCAACTCCTATCAGGCCTGGCAAAGTCACTACTGCTAACACATTGCTTTCCTGGTATTTATACATAAATAATGACATGTAAAGTATCAAATGAAAGCTGGTGACACACTGGCCATAGGTGATGAAAGCTGTACATACAGATGGTGTGTAAGCAGTTATGTGTACCTACTAAAATATGTTTTAAACTATTTAAAAAGTTAAAGTTGACAAACAGGTTTTCTGCCAAACTATATCCATTCACCTATCCCTGTCTCTGATGTAAATTAAAGCATTGTAAGCCGAACACACATGAGCTACATTTGCATTCCAAGTCAACATGGGGCTGAGAAGTCTCCATGAGGGTCAGCACACTGAAGAACAAATGAAGGATGTTTCCAAACTTTGCTGGTCTATAATTGGGGGTCAAGACAGATATTTTGGCTGTCCATCACTGAAGGAGTGAAAAGGACAGCACCTTTTGCATTCACAAATGGTGGATCCTAGTCACGTACATTGGTGACACTAGGCAGAAGCTTTAGGTAAAATACTACTTCAGACAAGGATTTCAGCCTGTTAAAGGCTCTAAGGACATGTTATACCTTTTGTTTTACATGTAACCTTTTCTGTTTCCATTATCCTCTCTCAGTATCTCTTAAATCTTTATCTTTGACAATAAACTTACAATCATTTCACTATAAATACATCTCTATGCTATAGCATCCTACAGTCCCTGATCCTGAGCTGTACCAATGAAGCTGTGTGTGTATATACTATTCCTTTGGGAATAGCAAATCTGGTAATTACTGAGAGCATCCAATGGCAGGGGCTGAATACTACAGGGGGATGCTCAGAGGAGCTCAGGGACTGGGGTACATCCGGTGTTAACTTTCAAGGCAAAGCAGGGGCTGGCAGGAATTTGTTTGGGTGACGAATAGACTGGGGGTGTCAGGGAACTGACACAGAATTTAGCATAAACAAGTGTCTCTCACAAGGAGGCAAGGGGATGGGGGTAACAATGACTCACAGCCCTGAGCACCCTAAGAAAGAATCACAGCTATTTCTACACCATTGCTTGATGTCTGCTACAGCACAATGGGGACAGATTTCCTAAATGTAGATAGGTCCTTGGACACTACTACAGGGGCAAGGCAATCTGTATCAAGATACTCTGCCTAGCTGTTCTTTACATGGCCTGACATGTATCTGTATAAATGCTTTACCAACCCACCCGACACTCTCAGCTCCAATACAAGACTCAGATGTACAATGGAAGAGCAGAACTACCAGGAGCAAATTTGTTCTTGCAAATCCCCTGTAGAGCTACTGATGAAGACAAGTTTTTAATCTTTAACCAAAAACAACCCAGTGAATGTCTGAACAGACCACACACACAGATCAGCCCTTCCATAAGCCTGAACACAGGTACGTGAGGAAAAGCTGCTGATAGAGCCAATTTCTATCATGTCAAGGGACTCAATTTAAGCACAAAAGATGATGGTTGTTTTTTTAACAGAAGATTATTATTTACAATATTTCAAGCTGTATAAATCACATCCCAGCTGAGGAAGCACTCTGCCTTTTATTATCTGGACAGACTCGACAGAGACATCTTAATGAAATTCACATGTGCTAGTCCAACACAATCCAGACTCCTCCATTCAGGACCACAAGATTCCTCCTGGAACAGCCATGGGAGATATACTAGGTCGTCTCTATGGTTTTATGATGACACTGGCTGGGCTCCAAAGACTGACATTTGGAGATTCATGGTCACTTGTACTACGAACATTTGCTTCATACTTAGGAAAATACCAACTGAGTTAACCAAAAAAAAACACCCCTCCTTTGCACAGATGCAAAACCATTAAAAATATCACCTGAAAATTCCAAATAAAATAAATAGTTCCTCTAAGAATAGCCTATTGCAATATTAGGATGTCTTTAGTAACCCATAACTTTATTCTAAGCAAACTGCGCTGGAAGTGAGACAAAGTAGGACTGAAGGAAAGTCATTCTGCATGTCAATGAATAAGACAATGGAAGGTTTGGAAGGATATTTTCAGATAAGTTTCAATATAACTTGAAGTCCTTCACAGCAACTGCAGCTCCAGCTCCCCTGGTGAGGGATTCCTAATATTATCACCACAGTGCAGGAAGTTTACTTCCATCAATCTGTAGTAATTCTTCCCAAACAAGCAGCTTTCAGATGTCATATTAATTTTTCTTTGTGTGCATAAATTGTTTAGAAGACTGAAAGTTTAATTATCTTTAAAAACAACAAAGAAACAAGTTTAAAGATCTTCAAAAAATAAGGGAGTTTTCTTTTAAGGTAAAACAACACACACTGAAATTTCACAGTCCTTTTCCAACAGTGACAACCCCTCATGATTTGGGCAGGAGACACCACATTTTCCCATCATTCCACCAGATATGAGGACTTGTTATAGCCCATAGGGCTACCTTGCCTTTATTATATTCACTGCCTTGCCTTCATTATATGCTGCCTATATTCAGCAGTAAATATAAGGAACATAAGGAAGTAAATATAAGGCATGTATCCTGTAAGACATTGGTTTCAGCAGTTAGCATAAGACTTGAGGCCTGGGTGTGACGGTGTACCCCATAAGGCTTTATGGGGGGGGTGCCTGTAAATATATGTATATTACTGGAATATGGTTTTGCTCCATATGCCAGGTAACATATCTATGTGAAGGTAATAATCCACTGGATCTGTTCATCCTATTTGTATGTATGTGTCTTTTGTATTCAAAGTTATGAATACTGGCTATGTGCTTGGTTGGTTGTATGTGGACTTTGGAAAGCAGCTGAGCAGCTCTCTGGGAGAAGACTATTCTCAGTTAAGCCCAATTGAGAACCAATCAAACAAACAATGAACCTTGTAGACGCCCATCCACACCCAAGCTTCCTGAGGAATGCAGCCTGGCTGGTGGTGAGGGGAGTCTGGTTCGGGCCTGCAACTGAGCCATGTGCTCTGAGAGGCCATGTGGACTCTGCATAGGAAGGAGGAGGGGCTCTCCATCTAGAGGAGGAAGCCTATATAAACCTGGGAGAGACCTCTCCATTTTGTTCTCAGCTGGCTAAAAGAATAGCCCTCCACCCCCAAGGATACCTGGAAGAAACTGGAACAGAGGACTGTGACTGCAGGGGAGGTGCGAGTGATTGCTGCACTCAGGCTAACAGAGTTTAGCCTGAGGGTGAGGCTTTTTGCTGTAATAGTGTTAGATTTGCGTGTTCTGTTTATTTTGTTTGGTAATTCACTTTATTCTGTCTGTTACTACTTTGAACCACTTAAATCCTATTTCCTGTCTTTATTAAAAACACTTTTTACTTATTAATTAACCTGGAGTACGTGTTGGTACCTGGGGGGGCAAACAGCTGTGCATCTCTCTATCATTGTTATAGAGGGCAAACAATCTATGAGTTTGCCCTGTATAAGCTTTATACGGGGCAAAACAAATTTTATTCAGGGTTTGACCCCATTGGGAGTTGAGCATCTGAGTGCCAGAGGTAAGGATACCTCCTGCCTGTTTCCAGGAAAGCCCACAGCTGTTAGGGGATGTGGCTCAGACCGGGCAGGGTACTAAAGTCCTAAGCTGTTGGGGCAGGAAAACTGAGGCAGGAGTAGCCTTGGCACATCAGGTGGCAGCTCCTAAGGGATTTCTGTGACCCCAACCCGTCACACTAGGAACTTTGGCACAGATCAGTGACCTAATGGTCACCCCCAAGTTTTGGGGAACTGGAAATAAAGAGTGTGAGGGGGAATTTTGTCCATAACGATATCATCCAACACAGGAACATGAGCTAACACCGGCTTCTGGATAGAACATCCACAAATGTCTGATCACAATAGTGCCATGGCAACAAGTTGACATACATGATAATAAGGTCAGATCATTAATATGCTAACCTATTGGAGGAGAATAACACACCAACTTTGGTAGGTGAGGAAATACAAATATGGAAGAGGGGAGAAACCCCAACGCATTAGACATAGTGGTGTTAGTGTAACATATTACAAAAGCTGTATCCCAGCCTGTATGCAGGAGGGGAGAGAGATGTAGCCCTTGGGAGGTGCCAGAATAATGACCACTGGTGATGGTGAGGAAGGCGATGGCTAACATTTCAGGTTGTTCTCCAAGAGATGATGTGATTATATGGACATTCAGATGTACACTCTGTATTATCTCTTATGTACCTTACAGAGTTAGAGTGTTTTTTGACTATGCTACATGTATTAATAAATTATTGTAAATATAAAAGAGTTCCTATAGTGTGAGTGTTGCAACTGTGCACATCGGGGTTCCCAAATTTTAATAATACTGAGCCTGATCTTGGGACAAGAACCTGTCAACCTTCAAAGTGATATCTGAGAATTCTTAATTAATCAATATAATTAATATATAATCTAGAGATCAGGCTACTTTGTGTCCTCGAAAAAGTGTAAACAAAATTTATCACGAATCACCATCAGTGTTGTCTAGCACAGAGGTTGCACATATAAGGCAGCATCTCAGGATATCAATACTGAGATTTTTCTAAATTCATCCTAAGAAAAGTTTGGCAAATACAGATTTTATCTTAGTGACTCATATCTTATTAAATGTATTCCAGTACTGCCTAGAGGCCTCATCTGAGATCGGGTCGCCATTATGCTAACTCCTGTACAGACACGTGGTAAGAGACAGACCCCACCTGCAACGTGAGTGTAATATTCACTAGTTGTCAATGGCAACATTAAATTTAAAGTGGCCAAGTCTTCCAGGGTTGTTTTTAGCTAGAGGTCCATGGGCAGAAGCACCAAGTCATGAAGGGAGGCAAAGATGGTGGTAGCAACGACGGTCTTTGCAGACTAAGAGTCTGTATGAAGCTCATAAATGACTGAGACATAGCAAGTATGACTATCTGCACTATGGAAGCACCTCATGCCCTAATCATTATAACTCTTCAGTCCCCACTTACCCTGGCTGGAAACATTCATGCAGAAATAAATCCCATAGATCTGGTACACATACAGGGTTCCCGGTTTCATGAACATTGCTGCATTTCTTGCTGTTTGCTTCCCTCCCTTTGAATGGGAAGCTGCATCTTCCCCACCCAGATACGCCTCCGTTTCCACAATCCTTCCCCGGAGTTCTCTGCCATCGGGAAGTTTATGAACTAAAATCTGAAAGACAGGTCAAAAAAGTGTGTGTTAGTGAGTCCCACTGTAAGGAACCCTTTAGTTAGGTCAACATAGCTACATCAGTCAGGGGCTGAAGAAAACGCAACCCCCGACCCATGCAGCTATGCCAACCTAATCCTCAGTGTAGGCACAGCTATGTTGACAGACGCTAACTTTGTTTGGAGAGCCAGTGTTCCTACAACAAGGGGAAAACACCTTCCATTGATGTAAGATGCACTTACACGACAAGACTCTGATGGCACAGCTATGCCAACATAACTATGCCAAAATAGTCCCTGTAGTGTAGATACAGCGTTGGTCACTAGAAAAAGCATGAGATGTACAGAAATGTAAGAGTCAGGGATTACCACACACACACACACACACCATAACGGGTGCTTCACCATCATCAATCGTAGAATACTCTGCAAACCAATATGAGCTCTTCCAGCTCCAGTCCAGTGCCACACCTCAGTCCAAGGATCCAGACACTTGCTTATCAAAATGCTGCAGGGAACATAAGTTCCATTTTTCTCAGTGTGACTGTATCATGCAGTACAAATTTATGGTGTTACATCGGCATAAAATAAGGTCATTTTTTCCAGCCTGCCCACTTGTTTTTTGTTCCATCCAACATGTTTATTGGCTGAAGCAAAGAGTACCACCTGTTAAGTCACTGACTCTGACTCTAAATCACAACTTTAGCACATCATTAAATGCATATTATTTAATTCAGAGGAAAATATGACAACAAATATGATGAAATAACTTCTTCATTGGACACACTCTTACCAAGACTAGTATCAAATCCTGGTCCCCAGCTGGGCACATAATTGTAATCAGAGTATTAATAATACTTTTGTGGTTTCCACACTACATAACATGCAGTGCAAAGACTCTGGGCAACAGTCTGACAAAAAACTTCGCTTTGAAGCAGGTTTAAGATTAGGCTCCGTGCTGCTGGCACTTAGGTAAATAATTAAATGTAGGTGGAGAAATAGAAAATGGTGAAAAGAATTTTAAAATAGAGAGAGAGAGAAAGAGAAAAACACAAAACACAAGGAAAATCCATACACAGTTTTTTGTGGTTTGACCTAATGTTGTTTCCAGACATCTTGTTTTATTTAATGTGTTTATGAAATACTTCAACGTAGTCTCATTTGGGCACAAACTCTCTGTTTAATTATTCTACATTCTGCACTCCCATATTTAAAAACAAGTGGTTTTGGAATGACCCTCAAAAAGCAGAGGGCTTAATTCCTGCCAGATGCTTGCACTGGATTGCTAAAGCAATTCTTGGCTTGATCCAGTAATGGATTTACCAGCAGTCTGCATCAAACACTACAACTGTTGCATTTTAGAATTTGTTTTTGACAACTCCTGAGTTATCAACGGTGTCAGAGAAATTATTGAGTTTACCATTTTCAATCATGGAATATGCACAGAGAGGCTTCAGAAACATACTAATTTGTTGGCAAGTCTGAAGTCATGATCTGTGAATAATGACAGTCAACTTTTATGCTCCAAAAGCACCAGACACACATGGCTGACTTTCTCTTTTAAACAGAAGAAATACTGAAGATCGAATTGTGGTTTTAAGAGTCACACAGTCATTTCCTTGATTCCTCAGCTACCCTAAATTTGCAGAAAGGAAGCCACTCAAGACACACATCCCTCTTCCACTGATGATTAGTAAACGCTGTCTGTATATTGTCCTCCATTACAGCAAAACAATTCACTGAAGTAGAATAAAGACAAGGATTTCGCTTAGTGGAAAAATAAGCAAATGTCCTTAATTATCCTTATTCACTAGTACATAAACAAGATATCCTACAATGTATTCTATTCTGTTTAGGTTTCTGTGTCCTATTGACAGTGCATACTAATATGACCAAATGCATTGTAAAGAGTTATTGTCACACCAAGTTTGGTCCAAAATTTAGGTTTGGTAAGACGAAATCCAATTTTTTTTACCAAATCTAAGACTGACAGAAACATTTCCATGACAAGAGGGATAGCAGGCACAACACAGAAAATACAGAGCTGGAACACACAAGTTTGAAACCTTTGGAGTGCTTCAAGAGTGTGTGGGTGGAGTTTCAGAGATATATAGGGCTAATTCCTGGCTAAAGTACACAACTCATTTAACTGAACTATGTAATGGGGATTTCTTGTCCCTCTGGGGGAAGGCCATGAAGATACTATGCAGCTGCTATCACAGCCTCAAGTCTCCTGTGGCCCCCTGCCCCCTCCCCGCCTACGGGTAGTAGAGAATGTCTGATGGATGTGCCTAATCAAAGATCCAACAGCCCCACCCCTGTGGCACTCACAGCCTGACCCACAAAACACACTGTGTTCTTGTGCAAAGGGACCCCTGATGGAACACAGTTAAGTAGTTCACAAGGAAGGGTGAGGAAATCATGCCCCTTGCTTTTTCTGTAGGATCAACCCATGCTGATTCAACTGCAGTCAAGACCCTTCACAGCTGCAAAGAAAGAGGCAACATTTGTCTCTTAAGGAGATAGAGCTTGGTGTATATTAAGTGAGAGGCTGTTCCAAGCACTCAAAGCAGCAGGAAAGAAGGCACAAACTCTAGAGCGGTAGATTGGTTTTTCAGAGAGAAGTAACTATTCCGACATATTCTAGCATAATAAATAAATAAATACTAGTAATCTATAGCCCTTATAAACTGTTATTCACCCATAGATCTCACAGCGCTCTGCAAAGGAGGTCAGAAGCATCATCCCCATTTCACAAATATGGAAACTGAGACACAGGAAGAGAAATAACTGGCCCAGGATCACCCAGCAGGCTAGAGCTGAGAATAAAACTCAGGTGTCCTGAGTCCCAGTCCAGTGCCCTATCCACTAGACCAGGGGTCTCAAACATGCGGCCCGGGGGCCACATGCGGCCCGCAAAGTCCTTCCCTGCGGCCCGCCAAGCTTCCTGGCGCCCCACCCCCCCCCCGGTCCCCCTATAGCAGTTTGCAGGACGGAGGGGCCAGAAGTGGAGGCTTCTCTGCTGCCTGGCTGGGCCGCGTGTGTTTCTAGCTCTGGACTTCCTAGATTGCTCTTGCTTTGTTTGCCAAACAGCTGTTGGTGGTGCCTAGTGCTTTCCAGGAGGGAATGGGGAGCTGCGTGCTCAGAGGAGGAGGTGGGGCAGGGATGGGACCTCTTGGAAGGGGTGGAGTGGGGACGGAGCCGGGGCAGCGAGGGTGTGTGTGTGTGTCAGTGGTGCGGCCCTCGAGCCAGTGCACTAGTCCTCATGCGGCCCTCGTGGTCATTTGAGTTTGAGACCCCTGCACTAGACCATCCAGCCAAAGAAAATACAAAGCCAACATACAGGAATACCTGTTACAAGAATAATGGCCCTGGATCAGTCACCGATCCCATTTAAGTGAGTACATAGGATTTAAAAAAATAAAGTTTCAAGATAAGCTTAAAGCAAAATGCAATAGAAAACTGATCTGATAAGAGACTGATTCTGATCATGCAACCAAAATGGGCCCAACTCTGTTCCCAAAAGTCCAGTGATTTCACCAAGAGCAGGAGTGAGCCCATATTTCCTGTACCAGCAAAGAGCTTTAGAATTAAAACCCAGTAAAAGGATGTTGTTATGGTCCAACAACTTATGTTGTTGGTATGTGCTGTACCACAAAGTAAACCTATTGACACAGACATAAGTGCTCATATAAATTACCTGTCCTAGAAATGATTTAGCCAGGCTGATGCAGGGTTGGTTGAAAAAGTCTGTCCCTAGCCGGGAAGATGTCCTCTTCTCTTCACTGAAGTATTTGCTGCTTACTGGAGAGGAATTCCCATCAAGAACAACTGTCAGGCTCCCAGAGGTGTCAGCTGGAGAGAAGTCGGGTTTACTGTGGACAGCATTTAACGGAGTTAACCGCTTCCTTTTATTTGGCATCATTCTGGAAAACTGTCATTTAAAAAAAAAAATGAAATAAGCTCTTTGTATGTATTTATTATAGGAACTAATTTCCATGATGTCGAGCTTTTACATAGATCCTTTTATCCAAATAAATACAAAAACTCTAATTTATTGGACAAATTAGGCACAGTCCACAACCAGGCAACACATTTATAGGCAGCTAAGTCAGGCAATGAAAGCTGGCCTCTGCTCTGACAAGTGTTTGTAAAAGAACAGCCCTGGGTGCCAGAGTTTTTATCTTTTAAGGAATCCAAATCAAATCAAAATCTGCTAAATTTATACGTAAAAATAAACTACTAATTGCCAGCCCTGAAAGCAACCTGTAACAAAAATTATGCAATTCTGTTAAGTGATACACAAGCCAAAGAAAACTCTAACATCCATTTCACAAGCTGTGCCGGCTCAGCAAGACTCATAGCAGCAAAGAGAAACAAATAGTTCAGACAGCAAAGTGAGCAGAAAAGGCTCTGAACATACACAGAGCACAGATCAGCCAAGTAAGAAGATGACATTTTTCACACTAACAAACTCAGTTAGTCTAGAGGTACTGGATTATAGCAGGCATGGTGGTAGCACACCCACTGTTAACATGCATGCATCAGAACTTCTATTAAAACTGCCTTAGTGTGATCCCAAATAACTTCTGAACATTTACACATCAGTGGGAGGAGTTGCAGTGTTCCCGTGAACAGCGCACAGAGTTGGGAATCAGGAGACCTGGGTACTTTTTCTGGTTTTCCCATTGACTTGATGTGCGGGCTTCAGAAAGTCACTGTTCCACTCTTTGTGCCACAGTTTCAATATCTGTGAAATAGGGATAATTACATTTACTCACCTGTGTAAAGCACTTGAAGATCTACACTAAGCATGAATATGATTTGGGCGCTCGGAAGCAAAGTTCACATGTCACCCAGGTAAAAGCAGTGGGGTTCACCTTTGCAGATGTACTGCTGGGCTGGAGACTTTTTCCTGCAAGGCACATCTGAAAAAGCAGAGGCTAGCAAGAAGAGTTTCAAGCACAGCGTGTGTTTCAATGTGACAGTTCCTTTAGGCCTGTCAAAAAATGCTATGAAGCTGTATATTGGGATGTCACAAAAGGGAACAGAGCTTTTGTTAGAATACAACCACTCACTATGCTCAGAAGCAATTTACAACTTTCCAGTGTAAACTGTTTCCCTCCAAATCTAGTAAAAGACCACCTCCCCAGTAGGGACTATTCACACACAATGTTTAGAGGTGGTCTTGGCTCATCCATTTTTGAGTTATTAGTGTACAAAAGAATATTTAAAATGGTGGGAAAAGTGCACTTTTCCCATATTCCAATAATATAAAATACCTTAAAGGCCAACAATCAAGTTCAAGCCTTCTCAAAAAAAAATGTTCAGGGACCAAGCTAAGAAAGTTTCAGACACAAAGGGGAAACTTCCAGGAGGCTGTTAGCATGTGAAAACAGCAGCTTTATGGGTACATCCACACTGCAGTGGTGGCTCATGTGAATGGCAGCTCCAGTAGATGTACCCAGCCTAGCTGTACTTTAGAAAGCTTGCTAAAAACAGCAGTGAGGATGCTGGTGACAGGTGGGCTTGTGCAGCAGGTACTGAAGCCCATGCCGGAGCATCCTCACTGCTATTTTTAACGAGCTAACTAGGGGACAACTAGCATGGGTGCATCTACTCAAGCTACATATCGCACCCACAGCTGCAGTGTAGACATATCCCTGACATAACTCTGCTATAACATTAATCACTTCACCCATCTCTGAAATGCAGCCACCTCCAGATGAATGCTTGTTATGCTCCAAACAACACTGCTCAACAGGAAGTGAAGAAGAATCCTGTACAAACTGAAACTGTAGGGGAAAGAATTATGTAATAAAAATGTAATTGCCTACACTGAACACCTATATACAGTACATCTAAAAATGCCATGGATGCTAAAAGCCATTTGTACCAACATTTTATGTATCTCTTGACCGATGGCCCTTTCAGAAGCACAGAGCCCCTAGTGCTAGCTCAATACTGACTCAGATAAAATAGTGCCCCCTACTGACTCACCAACACTATTTCCTATAGCACCACTTTCTGCTCCAGAAGGATCCATTAAAGTATGTTAGGGTGCATAGCAGGAAATCGCCAAAACACAGCACAGAGACAAACAGTTTGATTAGGTTTTTTTCTAAATACATAAGTTGAGGAGTAAAACATTCCTTTAGTGCAATCATTCAATGATGCAAGAGACTTACCTGGAAAGGCCAGCTGCATGCTATACTCTACATCACAGCTTTCATTTATATTTGTGGACATCCTTAAAAATCCCACTTGAGGTCACTGCATTAGTCTCACATACATGGCACACCTGCAAATGAGTTTCCCCATTCAAACACATGGGGGTGGCGGGGGTGTAAGGAGGAACACTTCTGGACACCACATTGACCTCTAAAGGTTCAACCAAAGGAACAACTCCCACTCAAAACATGCTGGAGTTACTGCCCTAAATGGTTAACTGGAACTTCCAGTTCACTAGCCATACATAAAGACATGCTGGAAATATGACCAATCTGTATGGTGCATTAACTCATTTGGCAACCGCTGCTCCTGTGGAATGCAAGATCAGAAAGAGGCTCGGAGTCATTCAGCATCTATTGTCTTTCAAATTAAAGTAATTCACAAAAATTGCATGCACGTCATGTAAACATTTCAGTAACTGGTTTAAGATTAGCAGCCAGTGTTAGTCTGTATCCGTAAATAAGAGGAGGAAGACTTTGTAACATCTTAGAGACCAACCAGTTTATTTCAGCATAAGCTTTCATGAGCTATAGCTTCAGTAACTGTTATCACAGTTTTAGCACCTTTGGGGAGTGTATCTCTGCTCTTCTCCTAGAAATCTATGGGCAAATCCAGCAAGGCACTCAGCACCCTTAACTCTCTCTGAAGCAAATGGCAGCCAAGGATACTAAGGATACTAGAGTACTCAGTGGCCAGGAAATAACACTATAGCAAACTTGTCTTATGTGAATTTGAAACAAACATTTGATGGAACCTGTGTACTGCCTGTATAAAGAAAAGGGATTAATGTAATGTTGATCCCATTAAGAGGTCTAGGGAGAAAAAAAACCACTCCTTCCCTTTATCTTCCTGCTTGTTGGTGCCTATGTACTGAGGGGAAACATGCATTGAACACAGACTAGAATACATGTCAGGTCACTCCAAGTCCATCAGTTACCAAGCAATTGTTTGGCAAGTAAAGGACATCTTCTCATATGCAAGTCAGTAGGCGCCTCCAGGGATTGTAGTCAAAGTAGGGTTTTTTCATTTGCACATATATATCAAATAATCTGACAAGAAAATTCTAGCTCTGTGTGTTATGTGCCTTTGAAAAATCCTAAAACCTGCAAACGGCCAGCTACACACCACTCTAAGAATAGCAAAGAGAATTAAAGTGTTTCAATATGTTTCTAACACAGATTTTACAGCAAGAAGTCAAGTTCATTACAAATTGTTGAAGAGGCTGAAAAAAAATCAGTAACAAAACTGCAGAGCCCAGGCGGTGAGAGGAGAGAACAAAAAGAATCCAGGGGTAAACAACAGCACACAGAGAGTGTGCCGGGGTCTCTGTGTCATAGCACACGTCCCTCGCAGGGGCTGCTGTGCTATGCACAGGAAGATATTTAGCGTGCTTTCCGCTGTCATGACAGACCGGTCAATAGCACACGTATAAAAGGTTTTGATGCTGCTCAGCACTTGACATGCCCCGTGCAGCCCAACTTCTGAACACACACTGCTGCTCAGGCACACCCAGCCTTCTCTAGTTATTCTAACCATTCACCGGCGGCTCCTTCCAGAGTATTTATGAAGGAGGAGAAGGCATGAAGGTCTTCACTAACTACAGAGCCAAAAGATTTCTTTCAGCCACGTCACATGTCTGTAGCTCAACAGTCCAGATTGCAGATGCTAGAGCAGGCCTCTTGCCCACTTCTGTATGTGACTTTAGCAGAGAGGAAACATGAAATGGTTAAAAGCATGCTGCTGCTCTAGCTGCTTCTGGAGAAGCAGATGGCTCCAGAGGGAGGTCCCCAACTGCCCAGGCTTTTGATAACCAGGAGAAACACACAGTGACTTGCTTGCCAGATACGATGGTTGCAGATCTCTCATGACAGATGGACAGACTTATGTGCAGTGCTGGCAAGAGATTCAAGTCCAGGACCTCCAGCATTCTCTGAAATGCTTCTAGTTCCACACGCAGAGCCAATTAGACAAGCAGAAATGCAGCATCTCAAGGGATGCCTGAGACAGTGGCGTTGGGAGGAGGATTTTATGTTTATTAGGAATGGAGGAACCTTTTGGGAAATGAAGAGCCTGTACAGGAAGGATGAGCTCCACCTAAATCAAAATGGAACCAGACTGCTGGCAAGAAAAATTAGAAAGTTTGTAGAGGAATGTTTAAACTAAACACTGGGGAAAAGCCAACAGATGCAGCGGAGCACGTTTCGGACAGAGACATCCCTTAGGGAAGGATCTATTTATGAGGGATTCCCCATATTCTAGTAAAAAGGAAAGGATAGGAGTTTATAAAGTATCTGTAGGCTCTGAAGAGACACAATCAACTTAAAAAGAGTCCCATTCAACTACATGACATGAATGCAGACAACTAAATATTGACAAATTTTGTAAGTGCTTGTATACAGAGGCTAGAAGTCTAAATAGTAATATGGGTGGACTTGAGTGCCTGGTATTAAATGCAGATATTGATATAAATAGGCATCACAGAAACTTGGTGGAATGATGATAATCAAGAAGTTTACCAAACAATCTGGAGCCACTGGGCAACCAAGAAGCTAAAGGAGCACTCAAGGAAGACAAAGCAATTGTGGAGAAGCTACTTGAATTATTTGCATGGGTCTTCACTGCAGAGCATGAGAGGGAGATTCTCACAACCGAGCCATTCTTCTGAGAAACTGTCCCAGATTGAGGTTTCAATAGAGGTGGTTTTGGAACCAATTCACCCAACAGTTCTGAAAGAATTCAAATATGAAACTGCAAAACTATTGACTGTGGTATGTAACCTATTGCTTAAATCAGCCTCTGTACAAGATGATGGGAGGATAGCTACTGTAACTCCAAACTGATTAAAACTATAGTAAAGAATAGAATAATCAGACACACAAATTAACACAATATGTTGGGAAAGAGTCAACATGGTTTTGTAAAGGAAAATCATGCCTCACCAATCTATTAGAAATCTTTGAGGGGGGGCAACAAACATGTGAACAAGGGTGATTCAGTGAATATAGTCTACTTGGACTTTTAGGAAGCCTTTGACAAGGTCCCACACCAAAGGCTCTTAAGCAAAGTAAGCAGTCATTAGATCAAGAGGGAAGGTCCTCTCATGGATCCTGGTTAAAACACGGGAAACAAAAGGTAGAAATAAACTGTCAGTTTTCACAGCAAAGAAAGGTAAATAGGGATCCCTCAAAGAGCTGTACTGGGACCAGTGCTGTTCAACATATTCATAAAGGATCTAGAAAACGGATTAAATGGTGAAATGGCAAAATTTGCAGATGACACTGAATTACTCAAGATAGTTAAATCCAAAACAGATTGTGAAGAGTTACAAGGGATCTCACAAAACTGAATGACTAGACAATTAAATGGCAGGTGAAATTCAATGTTCATAAATGGAAAGTAATGTATATTGGAAAACTATACATACAAAATGATGGGGACTAAATTAGCTGTCACCACTCAAGAGAGATCTTGGAGTTACTGTGGATAGTGTTCTAAAAACAACCACTCAATGTGCAGCAGCATTCAAAAAAGTTAACCAAATGTTAGGAACCATTACGAAATGGACAGATAAAGATAGAAAACATCACAATATCTATTTACTACATAAATCCACCCCTTGAATACTGTGTGCAGTTCTGGATACCCTGTCTCTGCAGAAATATATTCAAATTGAAACAGGCACCGAGAAGGGCAACAAAAATGATCAGGGATATGGAAGAGCTGTTATACAAAGAGAGATTAAAAAGACTGAGAATTTTCAGCTTCGAAAAGAGATGAGTAAGGGATGGTCTGATAGAGGTGTATAAAATCACGAGCAATGTGGAGAAAGTGAATAGGGAAGTGTTATTTATCCCTTCACATAACATAAGAACCAGGGGTCATCCAATGAAATAAACAGGCAGCTGGTTTAAAACAAACAAAAGGAAGTACTTGAACATACAGTCAACCTGTGGAACTCATTGCGAAGGGATGCTGTGAAGGACAAAAATAAAACTGGGTTCAAAAAGGAATTGGATAAGTTCATGGACGATATGGCTATTAGCCCAAATGGTCAGGGACCCAACCCCATCCCTCAGATGTCCCTAAGCCTCTGACTGTGAGAAGCTGGGACTGGATAAAAAGGGATGGATCACTCAGTAATTGCTCTGTTCAATCCCTTTGAACCACCTGGCAGTGGCTACCATTGGAAGACAGGATACTGGGCTAGAAGAAACAGTGGTCTTACCCACAATGACCCTCCTTATGTTCCTCTCCCATCATGGATTCAGCCTCTCAACCAAAATCAATCACCCTCTTCCCCACCTAACATACAAAATCAAGTTCTCACCTATTGCCCAGAACCTGAGGGGTCAGGCAGTATTCTTAGCATCTCTATGCAACAGCTAGACCTGCCTCTCCTTCTTGCAGCTCTCCAGAGAGAGAAGAGGCTTCTGCTAACACTTCTTTTTCAGCCAAGTCACAGCAGGGTGCCCTAGCACTATAGCAGAAGGAGATAAGTTGAGAAGTAAAGGACCCCAGAGTATGGACTCTTGCCAATCCTACAGCTGCCAGGAGGTATACAGAAAATTTAAAGCAACAATACTGGCAAGTAGGCAGACAGAAATCTGGATGTGGCTGGGGGCTGGCTAGCTGAAACGGGCTGAGTTGGTCTCTAATGACATCTGGACAGGACAGGACAGCACAGAGTACCAATTGCTATGCTGGAATGTTGCACCAGGTAAAAGTAAATTCCATTCCCTTGTCCTCTCCTGTCTCAACCAAACTCCACTCAGGGAAGGTGAAACAGACAGATTACTTATTCAAGCGGAGGGGCACTTCTTGAGTGCTGCAGACAGAAGAAAGTAAGGCAGGTCTGTTCTTTACATGTGGCTCTCCAGAAGCAGATGCCAAGCCTGTCAGCTGTCAAGTCCCTCCCCTCAGATGAGCCCTCTCCTGGACTTTTGGCAGAGAGTGTCCAGTTCCGCCCCATCCCCCCCACACCATACAGTGTGACATCCTAACCTTGTACAGCATTCCAGCATAGCAACTGGGACACTGTCTGCTCTGTCCTGTCATCAGAGATTAACCCCGTCCCTCCTCCCAAGAAGGGAGTGGAGCCAGAGGCTAGCCAACTATAACTATAATCTGTAAGTGAACTATTTAGTCTTTTTTTTTTTTTTTAATAAAGACCTTGACTGTGGGTTTACTCCTACATTCCTACCAATACTTTAAAAGTCTGGCAAAATGAATGAAGGTTACACCCACCCTTCGTGACTGCTGGAGATGTTAGTTTCCTGTAAGAAAGAACTCCGGTACGTTCCCATCCATCTGGCTGCCACATGTGATGTAACATCTGACCAGACATCTTAGTAGTTCTGAAATAAAACATTTATCCTGCTGTGAAGAACAGGGGAAGATTAAGGGGGAAGAAGAGAACTGATGAAAATTCACGGGTTCAGAATCTACACACAGGTTTGCTTGTTTTTTACAGACGCCATTCCAGGCTCTTTTCAACATTCAGATACATGGCACAAACCTGAAATGCTAAAATTACATATTAAGCGAGAAAAACAAACAGGAGTTAAGACAAAAACTGACAACAAATGTCAGCCATCTCAACACCCTGGGATTTTAATCAACTCAACTGATATCAATTATAATTTAGAAAGACGTTACATGCATAGTTTAGTGAACGGAGAAAGGGAGTGAGTTTTGTGACTTCTAACCTAAAGGAAAGCAAAAACTGAGTTGAGGTGATGGCACAGATCCCTCAAACAATGATATTTAGGAAGCTAGCAGAGCACAGACCCACATGGGCAGGAGGAAAGCTTAAGGGTGTGAGACACCACTGACATTCCAGCAAAAGAGAGTCTCTTCCAGAGCAGAGTGTCCTAGTTTCCAGTGTTGCACCAGTCTCTCCTTGTGAGAAGCCTCTATTTTCTAAAATAAACTTGCAGCACATTTCTGATAGGCCTTAGATCAGGCTTCTTCCTTCCCCTCCTCATAGACAAAGTATATACTATTTCTAGGTCTCATGCAGGTCACATTTCTTTGCAGCAGTTGCTTTAGCTGTGTCATTACACCGTCTACCCCAGAGACTGTATGGCATTCAATATCCTATCTATATAACTGAATCCCTGGCCAGTCTATTTACATTTTTATGTACAAAAATAACTATGTTAAATGAAGGTTATTTAGGTTAATAAATCAACTCAAAAGTTAGGAAATGGCAGAATGTAAGTATCTGTCCAATCTTAAGGCACCCCCATTATGCATATGCATTATACATTCTTTATTTACATAATCACATACTATTTTTCCCCGACAGGACAGCCTTACTCAATGCACAGGATGGATAGTGCTCAGGAAATGAGGAAATTGTATTTCTTTTTATCTTGAACATTTAATGTAACATTTACTTCACACCATCTATGACCAATAATGTTAAGATCAATCAGAAGTATTTTTTTTAATATTAGGAACAAAAGAAATCCTAACAATATATGGGTCCATGATGCATGTAAGTGGTGATTACATCATTAATGATGCAGACAAGACAAGAGTGTTCAATCAACATTTCTGTTCTTAATTTGGAAAGAAGCTGGATGATTTATTGGTATCACACGATAGTGAAATCCTTTCTGTGCCAACAGTAACCAAGGACATTAAGCAGACTCAACAAAAGATAAATATTTTTAGTACGACAAATAAGGATAATTGGCACCTTTTTAAAAAGAGTAGGCCGAAGACATCTCTGGAGCACAGATATTAATATTTAATAAATCTTGTAATACTTGGGAAGTTCCAGAGGACTGGAAGGATGGAAAAGTTGTGGCAATATTTTAAAAAAGAGTAAATGAGATCATAATGGTAGTTATAGGCCAAAACTGTCACTGATCCTGGGTAAAACAATGGAAAGGCTGATACCAGGCTCAATTAATACAGAATAAAAGAATGGTAGAATTAATGCCTGATAAGATTATTATTTTTTTTTTTTACAGAAAATAAGTCCTATCCAATAAGCTTGATTTTTTAAGTGTTGATACAAGATTTGACTTCCGCAAGACTTTGTACCTCATGATATGCTGTTTAAAATAGTATCATTCAGAAAATCAATATAGCACGTATTAAATGGATTAGAAACTGTCTGAGATCTCAAAACATCATTGATAATAGAGACTCCTCATCCAGCTGGGAGGCTTCTAGTGGGGATCAGCTTTCATTACAATGATATTGAATATCTTTATCAACCGTCTAGAAGACTATATAAAACCCAATGATCTGATAAATGTCGCAGGTAACACAAAAAATGTTGAGTTGTAAATAAGGATAAAGACCTGTCACCCAGCAAAGCAAGCTGGACTGTGTGGCAACTTTGGAGCGATCGAAGTATTTTAATACTGCCAAATGCAAGATCATATATACAAAGAATGCATCCCATACTTACAGAATGGCGAACTGTATCCTTGAATGCAGTGACTGTGAAAAGTACTTAGGGATTACAATGAAAATTGGCTGAACATGTGCACTCAGGGCAATGCTGCTGTCAGAAGAGTAAATTCAACCCTTGGATGTATAAGGAGAATATTAGGCAGAAATAGGGAGATATTGTTACTTCTGGTTTTGATACTGATGAGACGATTAATGGACTACTATATCCAATCGTAACTCCACCAGAGAGGTCTTTCGGGGCCATCTGCCTCTCCCAAGTCAGGGTAAAGGAGGAGGGTTGGGCGTGGGGCTAGCAACTCCACCCCATAAAAAATCAACTTGCTACAGAAACGCCAACAATAGAGATAACAGACTTTTAGCCTGGAAAAAGAAGGGTCTTCAACTCGAAGACGCATGACGCTGGGTGGTGAAAGCCGCGAGGAAGCCACTAAGCCGATCACCCTTCTTGCAACCAGGAGGATCACCATCGGCACATGGAATGTGAGGACCATGTACGAGTCAGGAAAGACGGCGCAGGTTGCAGCAGAGATGAGGAGCCACAACCTGACCCTACTAGGCATTAGCGAGACAAGATGGACGCAAGCTGGACAGAGACGACTGTTGACAGGAGAGCTGTTGCTGTATTCCGGACATGAAGAGAGCGACGCACCCCCCACACAGGGAGTAGGCTTAATGTTGTCCAAGCAGGCACAGCGAGCACTGATTGGTTGGGAGGCACACGGCCCCAGGATCATCACAGCATCCTTCAGAACTAAAATGAAGAGGATTAAGATGAATGTTGTTCAGTGCTACGCTACAACCAATGACAGTGAAGAGGAGGACAAAGACTACTTTTACAACAGACTTCAGAAAATATTAGAGACTCTCCCAGACAAAGACATCACCATCCTTATGGGAGACTTCAATGGCAAAATTGGACCTGACAACACAGGATACGAACAAGTCACGGGGACCCACGCGCTGGGAGAGATGAGTGAGAATGTAGAGAGATTTGTGGATCTGTGTGCATTTAACAACCTGGTCATAGGAGGCAGCATCTTTCCTCACAAGCGGATCCACAAGAGTACCTGGGTATCGCCAGCAGACACGACAGAAAACCAGATCGACCATGTCTGCATTAGCAAGAAGTTCAGAAGATCCCTGCAGGATGTTAGAGTTAGAAGAGGAGCAGACGCGGCATCCGACCATCACTTAGTAGTGGCCAGATTGAAGCTGAAGAAGAACTGGATAGACACGTCTGATAGAAGAGCAAAGTACAACGTCAGCCTTCTGAAGGACCACAAGACCAAGGAAGATTTTGGACTGACAGGGAAGAATAAGTTTTCAGTACTACAGGACCGGTTTGAGGAAGAGGAAGACAGTGTACTCAACAGCTGGCAGAAAGTGAGAGAGACACTTAGGTCAGCATGCCAGGAAGTGCTTGGAATCAAAAAACACCAGCATAAAGAGTGGATCACAGCAGAGACCTTGACTAAGATAGAAGACAGAAAGAAGAAGAAGGCAGTAGTCAACAACAGCAGGACTAGAGCAGCAAAGGCCAAAGCTCAAAAAGAGTATGCTGAAGCCCACAGAGCAGTGAAGAGGAACATTAGGAAGGATAAGAGAGACTATGTGGATGGACTGGCAGGAGAAGCGGAGCAGGCAGCATACAGCGACAACATGAAACAGTTGTACACCACCACCAAGCGACTGTCTGGAAAGTTCAGCAAGCCAGAACGTACCGTCAAGGACAAGCAGGGAAAGTCTATAACAGGAATAGAACAACAGATGGGCGGAGCACTTTGAGGAACTCCTGAACAGACCAGCACCACCAAATCCACCAGACATCAACCCAGCCAACGAGGACCTCCCAATCAATTGCGACAAACCAACCAGAGACGAGATCAGAAAAGCCATCACCATGATGAAGAACAGGAAGGCGGCTGGACCTGACGACATCCCAGCAGAGGCCCTGAAAGCAGACCTGGATGCTTCAGTGGAAATGCTGTACCCCCTCTTTGAGAAGATATGGGAAGAAGAAGTGATTCCAGCAGACTGGAAAGAGGGATACCTCATCAAAGTCCCCAAGAAAGGACACCTCAGCAACTGTGCCAACTACAGAGGAATCACACTTCTGTCGGTGCCAGGAAAGGTCTTCAACCGAGTCCTCTTAGAGAGGATGAAGGATGCCGTCAATCCACAGCTACGAGATGAGCAGGCAGGTTTCCGGCACAACAGATCATGCACGGACCAGATAGCAATGCTCCGCATCATAGTTGAGCAGTCCATGGAGTGGAACTCCTCGTTGTACATCAACTTTGTTGATTATGAGAAAGCGTTCGATAGCGTGGATTGAGAGACCCTCTGGAAGCTCCTTCGGCACTATGGCATCCCAGCAAAGGTGGTCAACCTGATCAAGAACTCATACGACGGCGTACATTGCAGAGTGATCCATGGAGGGCAGCTCACAAACAGCTTCCAGGTGCGAACCGGAGTCAGACAAGGATGCTTGTTGTCACCATTTCTCTTCTTCTCGTCATCGATTGGATTATGAAGACATCCACTTATGAGCGCAGGAACGGAATCAAGTGGACGTTGTGGACCCAGCTCGATGACCTGGACTTCGCCGACGACCTTGCACTCCTTTCGCACAGCAAACAGCAGATGCAAGAGAAGACCAACGTAGTGGCAGCCACATCATCACAGGTTGGCCTCAACATCCACAAGGACAACACCAAGATCCTTAAGATCAACTCCATCAGCAGCGACCTAGTCACACTGAATGGAAGCCCCCTGGAAGAAGTGCAGTCCTTCACCTACCTAGGCAGCATCATCAACCAGCAGGGCAGCACAGACGCAGACATCAAAGCAAGGATTGGTAAGGCAAGAGCAGCCTTCTTACAGCTCAAGAACATCTGGAGCTCCAGAGAGCTGTCTTTGGCAATAAAGATTCAACTGTTCAACTCCAACGGGAAATCAGTCCTACTGTATGGAGCTGAAACCTGGAGGACAACCAAAACAACCACCAGGAAGATCCAGACCTTCATCAACAGCTGCCTCAGAAGGATTCTCCACATCCGCTGGCCAGACACCATCAGCAACATCCACCTCTTGGAGAGGACCCGTCAACTCCCAGCAGAGGAAGAAATCAGAAGGAGAAGGTGGGGCTGGATAGGACACACACTACGCAAGCAGCCAACCAACATCACCAAACAGGCACTGCGGTGGAACCCCCAAGGCAAGCGGAAAAGAGGCCGTCCAAGAAACACCTGGCGACGCGACCTTCAGGCTGACACCACAACAATGGGCTACACCTGGAACCAACTAGAGAGAATGGCCCAGGATAGAGGACTCTGGAGATCTGTGGTTGGCGGCCCATACCCCGACTGGGGTGACGGGCATAACTCTAACTCGCTATGTCCAATCGTATGTCTTTGTAAAGAAATATGCTCTCGTTAGTTATTGGGCTTAATAAGGAATATTACGGTGCAATTATCTGGCCTGTGTGACACAGGAGGTCAGACTAGGTTACCATAATGCTCCCTTCTGGTCTTAACACAGTATGAATTTATAAGTCTTGCATTTCCTGTTTTTGCTGAAGATTCCTTGGAGGAGCCAAGAATTCCAGTGGTAACTATGACAATGCTTAACTGAAGGAACAGGATTGTTACTCTGTTACTGATTCTTTCCTCCAAAACTGTCAGGCAATTGAGTTAGCTAGGCATTAACAAATAAACAAAGCACCAAGAGTATAAACAGGCAGAATAAAAATCCATGTCTTCACACAGGTTCCATTTCCTTAATATGCCTGTAATATAATTTCCCTACTAGTTCTTCAGTCATCCACAGAGTCTTCAAAGTAGACAATAAGTGAAGAAGACAATACCACACAGTCTTCAAAGTAGACAATACCTGAATTTCTAATGTAAATTCCAACTCCCTCAAGGTTTTTCCACAGGACTTCTTTACACACTGTAAATAATTAAACAAAAGAACAACCCTGTTATTAATTCTGCAGATTCCTTTAAAGCAGGAAAGTCAGAACTCACAAGTTAGCAGCCCCAGGCCAAGTGGACAGTGCATTGAGAGGTTTCCCTAAGGAAGCAGAAAGTGATTCTATCACTATGCCCTCTGATGCAGTACTAATTCAATGCCCCAGCAAGGTGTTAATGGGCACTGTACTGATGGAGACCCCTTATTTCAGATGAGACATAAAAGGGAGGCAATAACTTCCTGTAGCACAGTGATACCCATACCTCAGTGGTTCAGGAGCCAAATTACCAGTCAACATTGCCAAAAAGAGCCATAGTAGTGTGAATTCATTGTTTCATTCACTATAGTTCTATTAGTTTTTAAACAGCATGATAGGAAATATTTAGTTACATATGTGTGTGTGTGTGTGTGTGTGTGTGTGTACATATACACACATAAACAAAAAGTAATTCTCACAATAAATTAATAACTTGATGCAATTTGACAACTGATTAACAGCATAGTAAAAGCACCCTGATTGGTGGTTAACAATCACACACTGTTTTAATATCATGTGCTGCAAAGATCCACAGGGGACACATTAAAGAGCCACTTGCAGCTTGTTAGACAGTTTGAGTATCACTGCTGTAGCCATTCAAAATCCCCAGGCACTATTTATGCTATTTACCAATGTTTATCTTGGGGTCTTCACCATGATTAACAACCTTGGCACTAACCTAGGCCCCAAACCTGTGAAAATTTCAATACTCAAGTAGTCTCAGGGAATCAACATCCAATGAGACTTAAGCATGTCAGTTTTTGCAGAACTGGGAACCAAACTCCTCAGGTGGTTTCAAATTAATACGGCATTAAGCTTTCCCGACAGTCCTAGACTGTTTGTGCAAAGCTGCTGCTGGTCAGTAGCTGCATTCCAACTTGTACAGCATGCACTTAGCTGAAATGAAAAATGCAAGCAGAACTTTTAAGTTCTTGCTAGTGTATCTGTACCTTCAACTGCTGGAAGAGCAACACTTTCCCAGGAACACAGACATAACTTTTAGGGCTGTCAATTAATTGCAGTTAAACTCACACAACTCAAAAGAATTAATTATGATTAATCACAGTTTTAATCACACTGTTAAACAATAGAATATCAATTGAAATTTATTAAATATTCTTGGATGTTTTTCTATATTTTCAAATACATTGCTTTCAATTACAACACAGAACACAAAGTGTACAGTGTTCACTTTATATTATTTTTATTACAAACTAGTGTAAAAGCCCATGGACACAGGCCAACAGTAACGCCCTCCCCCCACCCCACCCCCCGCTCCAAGCCCCCTCTCCCCCCTTTCCCTCGCTCGGCTCGCTGCCCCCTCTTCCCCCCCCCCTCGCTCGGCTCGCTGCCTCCTCCCCCGCCTCCCCCTCGCTCCGCTCTCTGCTGGGCACAGCTGGCCAGACCGTGCACGGGCACCTCCGGACCGTGCGCAGGCACCTCCACCCCGCCGGCCCAGTGCCCCCTTCCCGTGCCCCCCCGGCCAGAGCTCTCTGCCCGCGCCTCCTGCGCCCAGCCACCCTCCTGCCCGCGCTTCCCGAGCCCCTGATCCAGACCCTGCTTCCCTCGTGGCAGCACACGCACGGCAGCCATGTTGTGCTGCTGAACTACACCTCCCAGCATGCCGTTCGTCCGGGCCATCTCTACTGCGCATGACGGCTTCACACAAACTTCCCTAGTCTTTTATAATATAGGATAATTGCACTGTAAAAATGATAAAAGAAATAGTATTTTTCAATTCACCTCATACAAATATTGTAGTGAAATCTTTTTATCATTGAAAGGGCAATTTACAAATATAGCTATTTTTTGTTGTTGTTACATAACTGCACTCCAAAACAAAACAATATAAAACTTCAGTCCTACTTCTTATTCAGCCAATCCTAAAACAAACAAGTTTATCTACATTAACAGGAGATAATGCTGCCCACTTCTTATTTACAATGTCACCTGAAAGTGAGAACAGGCATTCGCATGGCAATTTTGTAGCTGCCACTGCAAGGCATTTATGTACCAGATATGCTAAACAGTCATATGCCCCTTCATGCTTTGGCCACCCTTCCAGAGGATGTGGTTCTGTGCTGATGACACTTGTTAAAAAAATGTGTTTATTAAATTTGTGACTGAACGCCTTGGGGGAGAACTGTATGTCCTCAGCTCTGTTTCACCTGCATTTTGCTATATATTTTGTGTTACAGAAGTGTCTGATGATGACCCAGCACATGTTGTTCGTTTTAAGAACACTTTCACTGCAGATTTGACAAAACGCAAAGAAGGTACCAATGTGAAATTTCTAAAGGTAGCTACAGCAGTCGACCCAAGGTTTAAGAATCTGAAGTGCCTTCCAAAATCTGGGAGGACCAGATATAGAGCATGCTTTCAGAAGTCTTAAAAGAGCAACACCCCGATGTGGAACCCAACCCCCCAAAAAAGAAAATCAACCTTCTGCTCGTAGCATCTGACTCGCATGTTGGAAATGAACATGTGTTGGTCCGCACTGCTTTGGATTGTTATCAACCAAAACGCATCATCAGCATGGACACATCCTCTGGAATGGTGGTTGAAGCATCAAGGGACATATGAATCTTTAGCACAACTGGCACGTAAATATCTTGTGAAGCCAGCTACAACACTAACACACAAGCACCTGTTCTCATTTTCAGGTGACACCGTAAACAAGAAGCGGGAAGGATTATCTCCTGCAAATGTAAACATACTTGTTTATCTGAGCGATTGGCTGAACAAGAAGTAGGACTGAGCAGATTTGCAGTCTCTAAAGTTTTACATTGTTTTCCTCTTGAATGCAAGCTTTTTTTGTACATTATTCCATATTTGTACGTTCAACTTTCATGATAAAGAGATTGCACTACAGTGCTTGTATTAGGTGAATTGAAAAATACAAATATTTGCACTGTAAAAAAAACAAAAGAAGTTGTAATAAAAATAAATCTCAAGTGAGCACTGTACACTTTGTATTCTGTGGTGCAATCAAAATCAATATATTTGAAAATGTAGAAAAGATCCAAAATATTTAAATCAATGGTTTTCTATTATTGTTTAACATGGCTTGAGCGCCCTATACCTTCCCAGTCTGAGAAGTCAGCTGCCTTCAGAGAAAGGCAACCCATAGTGCCCGTTCCTTAGTGCTGGGAACATGGGGACAGGTGACCCCAGGAAGGGCCTATAGGGTCTCTCCCATTGACACACCAAGGGCTGGCTTAAGGCAGAGGAAGCTGCACCCAAGCCCCCATCCTCTGAGGCGCTGGGAGAGAGGCTACAGCTGGCCTGCACCCAGTGCCCCTCCCCCGAAAGTTGGGGGAGCCCAGCCAGACCCCCGCCCCCGAGGTTGGCGGCCCGGGGCGGGGGAGGGGGGGGGAGGGTCTGTGCTGCTCACCTGGGCCCGTGCGCCTCCCGCCGGCGCTGCAAGCGGGGCGAGGCCGGGCTCGGGGAGAGCCGAGGGAGCCCCGCCTCCTCACCGGAAGGACCGCGGGTTCCCGGCTCCGGAGTCCCGCCCCGGAGCGACCTTCCGCCCTCCCGTTTCCCCGGCGCGAGCTCCCCAGGCACCCTCCGGGCAGAGCCCGCGGCGGGAGCTTCCGGCCCGGCCCCTGCGCTTCCCTCAGGGAGACACCCCTCCCCCTCCCCCTCTCCCTCCCCCTCCTCCCGGCGTCCTGCGGTCCGGGCCCCCTTAAACCCGCCCCCCACAGGCCCCAGTTCCACCCTGTGTTGCTATGGGCCTGAGGGCGGGGGGCTCCCAGGTAATGGGGGGCACAGGCCTGCCCTGGAGAGTGCAGGTGGGAGGTCTCCCAGGTAATGGGGGGGGGGGGCACAGGCCTCCCCTAGAGTGCAGGTGGGGGGGGGGGCTCCTAGCTCCAGGGGGAGGGGCACACAGGCCTGCCCTGGAGAGTGCAGTCTGACAGCAGGTACAGCTACAATGCAAATACAATCCTTTGGTTATTAGCAGTTGCTTGCCCATCATGATCCTTCTATTCAATGCATGGGTAGGTGCATACACTCTCCCCAGGCATGGGCAGCCCTGCATGTACACACCACTAAGATACCAATCTCCACACATTAGGCATGTTAATTACCTTATTTTTATTGTATAAAATCCAAGGTACTTTCCATAGGCTTGGGCAGAGCTACCTGCCCCTCACTGTCAGAGCCTGATTTTTCTGAGTCCACGCTTGCTTCCCACTCACCTTTCTGTCCTTTGCAAAGCCCTACTTCCCTCATGGTCTGCTTCCTTCAGCAGAACATCTTACCCTCACCCTATCCTCAGGCAAAACAATTCTCCCCACATCCCTCCTTCTTAGAATGAGCCTCCCACACCACAGATCATTTTCTGCCAGATGTGTTCGCTGCAGTTTTCCCAGCTGAATCTCATTGCTATTTTTTGCCCATGTTTCTAATCTGCAGTAGGGGACTGTGATGGGGTGTCTACCTCACAACTGGCCTGAATACATAGAAAGGGCCTATTAACCCTTTGACAGGCTGTCCCTGGAAAAAAGTCAGGGCCGCTAAACTCATCTAACTGCAGGCCCTGCAAGAGGGTTCTCCCCGCCCACCCCTCACCCCAGGCCCTCTGGAACTAGTACTTGGGCCTCTGCTTTGTGAGCCCTCCCGGCCTCCCCACTCCCACACCCCAAGCTGGCTGCATACCTTTCAGCCGGTCTCGTTCCGAACAGCACCAAGGAACCAGCTGTACACGCTCGTGCTCCATACATTGCATCTCCTCACCCTCGCGTCCCGCCCTGACACCAAGTGGCGGGACTACCTGCCATCTAGAGAGGGTGAGAAGCCCCAGTGGGCCAGCTTCTATTCCAACTTGATCCCACGGCCCGACGGGGATATTAGTTGGCGGCTCCTTCACGGAGCCATGTGCACAGGTGTGTACTTGGCGCGGTTCATTCCCATGCCCGACGCCTGTCCCTTCTGTGGCATGAGGGAGGACCTGGCGCACGCCTACCTAGAGTGCGCCAGGCTGCAGCCCCTATTCCGGCTCCTCCAGAACCTCTTATTGAGGTTCTGGCTGCACTTTTCCCCCCACCTTTTTCTTTTTGGGCACCCTATCCGTGGCCCCACAAAGTCGCGAGACCTCCTCGTCAACCTCCTCCTGGCGCTTGCCAAGACCTCCATCTACAACACCAGGAGGAGGATGCTAGACGAGGGGGTCCGCTGCGACTGTGGGGCCTACCTCCGGTCACTTCTCCAGGCACGCATCCGGGCAGAGTTCCACTGGGCAGCGTCCACTGGCTCCCTCGATGGCTTCGCGGAGCAGTGGGCGCTGTGCGGGGTTCTCTGCTCGGTGTCCCCGTCCTATACCCTGGTTTTGAACCTGTGACCCTCACGCACTCCCCGCCTTTTTGTCATTAGTTGTCCCCCGTATTTAGTTGGCCCCGGGCCTAGTGTCCCTCCCGCCAGGCTGGGGGAGGGACTTTAGTTCTGGGCGGGCCTAGGCCCGCCCACTCCTCGGGTACCCAAATAGATGCAAGAGGGTTCTCCCCGCCCACCCCTCACCCCAGGCCCTCTGGAACTAGTACTTGGGCCTCTGCTTTGTGAGCCCTCCCGGCCTCCCCACTCCCACACCCCAAGCTGGCTGCATACCTTTCAGCCGGTCTCGTTCCGAACAGCACCAAGGAACCAGCTGTACACGCTCGTGCTCCATACATTGCATCTCCTCACCCTCGCGTCCCGCCCTGACACCAAGTGGCGGGACTACCTGCCATCTAGAGAGGGTGAGAAGCCCCAGTGGGCCAGCTTCTATTCCAACTTGATCCCACGGCCCGACGGGGATATTAGTTGGCGGCTCCTTCACGGAGCCATGTGCACAGGTGTGTACTTGGCGCGGTTCATTCCCATGCCCGACGCCTGTCCCTTCTGTGGCATGAGGGAGGACCTGGCGCACGCCTACCTTGAGTGCACCAGGCTGCAGCCCCTATTCCAGCTCTTCCAGAACCTCTTACTGAGGTTCTGGCTGCACTTCTCCCCACACCTATTTCTTTTTGGGCACCCCATCCGTGGCCCCACAAAGTCATGAGACCTCCTCGTCAACCTCCTCCTGGTGCTTGCCAAAGTCACCATCTACAGCACCAGGAGGAGGATGCAAGACGAGGGGGTACATTGTGACTGTGGGGCCTATTTCCGGTCACTCCTGATTTCACGCATCCGAGCAGAGTTCCACTGGGCAGTGTCCACTGGCTCCCTTGACAGCTTTGAGGAGCAGTGGGCGCTGTGTGGGCTTCTCTGCTCAGTGTCCCCGACCCTCACTCCCTTCCCTGCTTTTATTCATCAGTTGTCCCAAGTATTCAGTTAGCCCCAGGTCCAGTGTCCCTCCCGCAAGGCTGGGGGAGGGACTTTAGTAACGGGCAGGCTTAGGCCCGCCCACCTCCTGGGACACCAAATAGGAGCTCCTCTAACTGATGATCAAGCACAGCTGGGGAGGGCCATACTGAGCTCATATAAAACCAGGAAGTGGGAGGGGGTGAGAACAAGATGGGGACCACAGGAGGGAATATGATAGTTGCCTCCAGGGAGGAGGGGTGTTGGTAAGAGACAAAAAGAAATAAGTTTTTGGACCCTATCTGCACAAAATGATGCTGTCAAGAACTTGAGAGAGGGTAAAGTAGCCACCTGCAACAAAGGAGGTTCTCTTGGTAACTAAGGATGGGCTAGCAGAGACAGAGGTAGGTGGGAAAGAGCAACAGGGTCTGAGATTAGATAGTATGTGGTTTTGGGGCTGGAACTTGCTGGATAGGGTGGGTCTAGGTTCCCCTATCAGGTACTAAAAAAGTGGCACTGTCTAGGTAGAGTAACAAAAGACTGCCTGAGACCAGGGGCTTTGATACCCGAGAGGGGGAAAATTATAGTAACCTAGCTTGAGGGCCAAGCCATGAAGAGGGATTAACTAAATCCTGTGAAAGAGATGGGTTGAGAAACCAAAGAAGGTGCATCAAATGGGTTGAAAACTAATCTCCAGCTGTGGCCACAAGGAGGTGCCAGAGCAGTGAGTAGTAAACCCTGTGACAGGGATGTTGGGAGGAAGCTTGCATGCTAGGACTACTGATAGCTGTATTTCTCCAGCCTAGCAGCTGTAAAGAAAATATCTGTTTAGTGGCTAACCATGTACCTTATTTTCTATACAACCAGTTATAGGCTTTTCAATTGATCTGAGCTAGAGTCCTCTTCTGCAAAAATCTATAGCTAGTCAGCTTTGGCTTCTGACCTTCCATCTTTTTTAAGTTGATTGGGATTCTTAGATGGGCCTCCTCTTCAAGGCTATTTTGTGATGGAGCTGGTTGGAAGCCAAGGTCTTGAAGGGCTGGCTAGCTTGGACACAGGAATCTTTCTGAGAAGTAGTTATTTGATCAGGAATCAAAGATTTCTTCTTATACAGTGTATTCATGAAAGGCACTATTGTGTGCCAGAGCAGTGAATGTTGCAAGTGGCATTTCCAAATCCAGATAGTTCAATGGCTTCTTCTAACCACACAGATTCATGCATCCACTCTGAATTTGTATGTAATAGCTCACAGATGGACTTTAATTCACATATTGGACCAAATCCCATAATCTTTGAAGTCCATGGCAAAACTCCAATGGGTGCTCAGACACTACAGTAATGGAAGCTGTATAAGAGCCTACAGAAATATGTGAACATTAATGGAATAAGGATTTCCCCATGAGATTTAAATGCTATGTGGCATAAGAGGTGAGTACATCCAATCAAGTATCTTGATGTAACCCCCTTCCCTTGATGTAAAGATGTGAAATGATAGAGAATTTACTACATCCCTTGGCAATCTGTTCCAATCATTAATTACCCTCACTGTTGAAACTGTGACATTGCTGGTTTGAACATTGCTGATCTCAATGACCACCCATTGGATCTTATTTCTTTTGTCTTGTAGATTAGAAAGCCTCTTGTATTAGATCTCTCCTGCCTCAGTAGATAATTATGGTCCATGATTAAGTTGACTCTTAACCTTCTCTTTAATAAATTAAAAAGATTGAGCTACTTTAGTCTCTTATTGTAGTAATTGTTCTCCAAACCACAAACTATCCCTGTAGCTCTTCTCTGAAGCCTCTTCAGTTTTCAACATTGCTTGTGAAGCATTTTTTTTTTGCATCAACAGTGTGACACAAATACAAAATATGGAGATAAATATATTTAACTTCATATGGGTTGATCTGATCCCAAATAGTTGGGGTTTATTTTTTTAAAATATATAGAGAGCACTGAATTTAAATAGTTCCTTCATTCTGAGAGTAATTTCTGGCCTGTGTGGAAGAGATTCTTGGTGTAGTTTTTACCTAGGTTGGTCATGTTATAATGGAATAGGTGTTGGGGTTTTTTTGTGTTTTAAAGGCAGATTATTTTTTTTCCCCCCTTCAAGAACATCCTCTCTGGATAATTCCTTTTGTGTGAGGTCTGCAAAGTTTGCTCCTTAGTTTAATTGACCGAATAGGTAGAAAGCCATTCCTGATGGCCAGCCTTGGTTCACTCACTTTCCCCTTTTGGTTTCTTGTTGTTCTTCCTTGGCCCTTCTAAAAAATTTTCCTTAATCTTGGTATTGCTGTTATTAGCATCGGTGGAGCTGGCAGCAACACCCACAGTTAAGATTGCCTAACATTTTCCATTATAAAACCCTATTTTCAATTACTGCCAAACTTTTAACTGTGAGGGCTAAAACTTTCCATGCTGGGTGGTTCTCTCAGACTGAATTATATTTAAAAATTTTCAGCAAAAAAACAATTCACCTATTTCCAAGAATGAATTGGGGGCAGGGGGATGTTTTGCTAATATTAAATTCTTACAGTTTGTGAGAAGCTTTAATGCAAATATTCTGTGGAGCTGGGACTCCACACTTAGCAGGAGGGTTGCCCTCTGGTCAAAAAGAGCTTTTTGCTGTCCCCATTAAAAATCCCCCACCCCGCACATGGCTCAGATGTAAATCTCTGAAATTGTTGTTTGCATATGCTGAATGGAGGTTTGCTAAAAGTCTGACAGCTAAATTCTCAGAAGATTCTGTCTGGAGTGAACATGTTCAAACCCACTTTTTCCCTGCAATTCAGCTGCTCTGCCACCCTGACTACTGGAACTGAAAGCAAGGAGACTGTCTGTGGTCTCAAGAGAGGAGAACGAAGAAGCAACCTGACAGCCGTGCAGGCAGCTGAGGAGCTGGAGGTCTGGATAGGCTAGGGGGTTGCTGGAGGTCTGGATAGGCTACGGGGTACAGTCTGAGGTGGAGCAGAAGTAGAGATGGAAGGGAAAGGGGGATAGGCTGAAGGGGGGCAGGGACACAAGCTACAGGGGGATCAGAGGGGGAATAGATGGGTAGAAGAATACCTAGCTGCTAGGGAACACTGCTGCACAACCTGGAATTGAACCCCACTTTGTGAGTCTCCATATTCCTCTGCTGTCAAGTCATAAAACCTACTGGCAAAGTGGACCAGCCAATAGAAGGGAGTGGAACACACACAGGCTAGAATCAGAGAGGTAGCAGTGTTACTTCTGCTATTCCAGACTAACAAAAAGAGTCCTGTGGCACCTTAACTAAAGTAAGTATTAGTTAGTCTTTAACTCAATATTTTATTTAGGTCTTTAAGGTGCCACAGGACTCTTTGTTACTTACACACAGGCTAGACTCTCCTCCTGCTATTAGTTAATCTGTTAATTCAAATGGTGGGGTTGTGTGCTGTGGATCTTCAAGGATATTGTCCATTGCAGGGAAGGTGTTTACTATCCTTCCTCATGATGGAATTTGTTATTTTGGCTTCAATTTTTAAAAGCTGGGAAATAAACTCTATTAGCAGTATGTTAAAGTTGCAGTTAAACCCTCAACTTTAATTCATCCCTTTATGCAACTGGCTCTACTTCCCCTTACTCCTGTCAACCCTACATCCCCTCAGCATTCCTCATCCTCAGTCTGCTCAGAAATACCCTCTCTCACCCTAACCTCCAGGCCAGAGATCAATAAATAACACCACTGCTTTTTCTACATAATTCTACCATTTCCACCTGGTAATTGACCAATATAATTGTTAGGATTCTTCTTGTTAGGAGTCTGTAGAACGCACATTGTGGGAAATGTTGGTCTCCTAGGAGGCAGATCTATTTCATGCCCAGAGGAATCATTTTGAACACTAACACCAGAGGAATGTGAACTGCTCTAAGCTGCAGTATGTGCCATACTCTTCAGCCATTCAATAATGTCCCTATTATAGCATCATGGCTTAAAATAGCCCCTTGTAAAAGTTGATCTGTTAGGCCTCCTTCCCTACTGGACAAATGAACATTTTACTTTATCCATAAGAGGAACAACTTGAAATTTGCTGCTCGTGAAACACCCTGTCTTAGACTATGGCAATGTGCCTTCAATGAGGACAGTCAGCATTTTTGAGGAGCGAAAGCCATGTGGGAAAACTGATCCTCCAGAGCCCCCAGCAAACACACACCTCATGCTTTCTGACCTACTGGCACTTTCTAGGGGGCCAAGCAGATTGTTGTGAGAAATGAGGAGCAGATTTTCTCAGCAATGCTTTGAAGTATTCTCTAAGATCCCAATTCAAGTTCTAGTGATGTTACCTGAAGGTCTCCACTAGTCAGTCTGAGGATATGTCTTCACTACCAATGTTAAAGCACTGTAAAGAAAACAAAAAACCCCACCACTACCCCAAGGAGAGTGTGGCTCCTAGGGCTGGTGCACTGTCTGCCCTGCCCCTCTACATCACTGAAATTTATATTGCTTAGGGGAGTGTTTCTTCACACCCCTGAGCAAGGAAAGTTTTTCAGCTCTGTAAAGAGGCAGTGTAGACAAGGTCTGAGGCTCTGTCCACACTGCCGCTTTCCATGCTAAACATTTAATCATTCAGGCGTGTGAAAGAACACCCTCCTGAGCAACAAAAGTTTTAGCACTGAAAAGCGCCCATATAGACAGTGCTGTATCGCTGGAAGCCATGCTACTACCACTCATTGGGGTGGGTTTCTTTTTGATCGCCGGGAGAAGTCTCTCCTGGCGACAAAGCGTGTCTATACTGCCCATGTCACAGCACCACCGTGGCAGCACTGCTGCAACCACATTGTAAAGTGTGTGGTGTAGACAGACCCTGAGATAAAGTCACTGAGCCAAATCGTGGCCTCTTTGTTCCTTTTCCTGCAAATCTTGCTTAACCAGCTACCTTAGGATTCCCCCACAGGAGGTATCTACCTTCAGGTGATGTAGAGCCCTTAGAGAAATTCCTGATATCCACTCCTAGGGCTGGTCTTCACTACCGGGGAGGATCGACTGCAGATACGCAACTTCAGCCTCGTGAATCACGTAGCTGAAGTTTACGTATCTGCTGCTGACTTACCTGCCGTCCTCACAGCGGCGGCAGTTGGCGGCGCGCTCCCCCATCGACTCCAGCTCGTGCCTCCTGGCAAGCTGGAGTTCCGGAGTCAACGGGGGCGCTGCAGACAATCGATTTCTCGCGTCTTCACAAGACACGAGAAATCGATCGCCAAAAGAGCGATCACTACCTGCTGATCCGGCGGGTAGTGAAGACCAGCCCCTAATGTGGACCACTAGTGTCTTTGGTGAAGAGGATGAGCCTGATGAGAGGGGGATGCAGCTGGTACAGATCCCCAGCTACTGGAATGTCCCATTAGAAGCCATTATTAGTCAGCATAGTTTAGAGACAGCTGGAGGCTGCTCTAAATTGATCATGATCTGACTGACTGCCACAGGATTGTGTGCGCATGTGTTTTATTTTAAAAACACAAAGTGTGGGGGAGGGGGGAGCCTCACAGCTGCCTTTATGTCCCTGAAACCTGAGATGTACCAAGCACCAAAACATCTAATCCTGCAGACCAAACCTATTCAGTTCATTATCACCTAAACGTAGTGTGGTTGGGATTTTATTTTCTTAATCCTTCCAGATCCTGTGACTTCCATCCCTAGAACAACCAGGTGACTCACACCCCACCTTACACATGCAGCCATGTTGTTTGAATTATGCCTAAGCCTAGAGAGCTCTAGACAGGTGCGTTGTATAACCATAGTGATTAAATTAAACTCTCTGCAAGCCCTACCTAGATGGAGCCTGGGTCTGGCCTACAGCAGCTGGGCAAGTCTCACGTTGTAGTACATTTATGGAGTGCTTCTGCAAACTTTTCTCTTTTTTATTATTTATTTTGCCATTTGAGGAGCAATTTTCTCCATCAACGAGGCAGGAACACAAAACTGTATGGCATCACTCAGTGGAGAGACAGAGAGACAAAAAACAGGTCACATTGGAATAATTAGAACAGGATTGACTCCATTGTCCTGTGTGACCACACTCAGCTGGGATCCAGTAGGGTCATAAGAAGTGCTTATTTGTAATGAAAGAGGTGCCAGAGCTCAAGCAAATTTTTTACTTTCATAATTGACACAGCAAGCCCAGACGTGCCAGGACTATGAACTGCCAAGCCTAGAGGTGCCAGGGCTGCCCTGGCACTGATTAACACTGATCACCAGTGAAAACAAGGCTCCCTCATTGCCATTGTCCTTGTTAACAAATGTAAATCAGGGTCAAATAGTCCATCAGCCAGGCATAGAAGCCACAAATCAGTCTCATGGAACAGGGCTACCCGAAGAACAGACTAGCAGCTCCCACCTTTGTAGGCTGCAGAGACTAAACACATAGGTATTTTTGAAAGACCATGTTGGCAATCCTACATAATGGAGGGGCTGGCCAGGCCAAATCTGAATGGTGTTGTGACACCATGCACCAGGTTGTACACCACTCATATTTGGCCCTGGCACCCCTCTGTCCGCATTCTAAATCCGTATAGGACGCCTTCCAGTGAATCACATGAGGTCTCCACTATAATGATGTTGCTTCTTAATGGCTGCTCTGCTATTGATGACATTATGTCCTAAGTGTTGCAGACATCTGCATTTAGGATACAAATGGGCATGGGCATATTTAAAGATATTTACTGCACTTGTTGCTAAAATTAACATGAAGTTGTTTGCCTTGTAGAATGAGGTAACGAAATTTGGCTGGAATATCACAGACTAAGGTCACAGTATGCAGCGTAGTTGCAGCCATGTCAGTTCCAGTATATTAGAGAGACAAGGTGGGTGAGGTAATATCTTTTATTGAACCAACTTCTGTTGGTGAGAGAGACAAGCTTTCAAGCCCCATAGAGCTGTATGACTTATTTAAGCACCTGGCTGTAGATAACAAATTTCTTGGTGAGTTTGGGGTCACAGGTGCTGACTTTCCAATGTTCTGAGGGGTGCTCGGAGCATATTCTGTGGTATCTGAGTGCCTGGCTATAGAGAACAGATTTCTTCATAGATCCAGTAACCACCCCAAACATAGGCACCAACTACAAGGGGGTGCTCCACCCCTGGAGCACCTACAGGGGGGAAAATGCTGAGCACTAAGCACCCACCCACAGCCCCCCTATTAGTTCCCCTTCCCTCTCTCCCCTCGTGCCTCCCACCCACTGGTGGGCCCTGCAGATCTGCACCTCCTCCTCCCTCCCTGTGCCTCCTGCCCACTGCGATCAGCTGTTTTGAGGCATGCAGGAGGATCTGGGCGGGAGGGGGAAGAGAGAGGACAGGGTGCACTCAGGGGAGGAGGCAGAATGTGGTGAGGATGGAAAGAGTCAGGGTGGGGACTTGGGGTATGGTGGAGCTGCAGGAAAGGCAACAAGAACCCAGACCCGCCTCTGCATCCACTGTGTAACTGCCTGAACTCCTCCCCAAGATCCATATCCTCCTCACCCAGATGCCCAAGAACGCAGGTGGGGGGAGGGAGAAGGAAGCTCTGGGCACCCAGCCACCATGATGTCCCAATTGCCACCTCCTGTGCTTTCAGGAACATCTGTATCCATGTCCTCCCCACAATTGTCCTTGTGACTCCTAGCCAGGTTCTGCACATACTGCAGGATAATGCTCAAGATGCTTACAATGCTCACAACAGCAGCGGTGAGCTGAGCGTGCTCCATGCTCGCCGTGCTATGGCGTCTGCACAGGTAACCCAGGAAAAAAGGTGTTAAATGATTTTCTGCCCTTGCTTTCACGGAGGGAGGAAGGGAAGGAGGGAAGACTGATGACATGTACCCAAAATCACCCGGGACAATGTTTTTGCCCCATCAGGCACTGGGAGCTTAACCCAGAATTCTAATGGACAGCGGAGACTGTAGGATAGTTACCCACAGTGCACCGCTCCATGAGTCAATGCTAGCCATGGTATTAAGGAAGCACTCCGTCAACTTAATGCACTTAGTGGGGACATACACAACTGACAATAAAATCACTTTCTAAAGATTGACTTCTATAAGATCAACCTAATTTCATAGTGTAGACATAACCCCCTTTACACGTCTCTGATTTGGACCATAGCCTCTCATTTGCTGAGCTGGCATGCTAGCTTTGCCCCTTAGTTTTAGACTTACCTGAGACACACAAATACTCCAGGCAACAAAGACTTGTTAGGGAAGGATGTCTTTCTAGCCTTTCTAAATGTTGAGATGACACATCATAAAGGGCTTGGCTTCTCAGTTCAGAATATTAATGGCTTGTGACCCCAGGTTAAAGTACATCTTCACACACTGTGAGTGGTCTTAAAAGCAGGATCTCAAACAGAAACACTGTGACCTCAAGGCCAATATAAACTTTTGCAGAGAAAATAGGAGTTACTTCTAAAATAACTGATCAAGAGTCCCTCTCTCTCTGCTACTCTTTCAGTACAGTGAAAATCCATCCTTTTTGCTTAGCTCAAAGCTTCCTCTGTCTTATGTCTCTTTTCTTTCTACACCTGTAAAGTCCTAATTCTGTATCATGGGCAGTTGCCACAATTTATGGGCTTCAGTAAAGAATCACAATTTCAAATGTGTGGTACCACCAGCAGAATTCAGAACAAGCAATCTGTCCTGCCTAGTAGATCTGTAAGTTGAAATGTGTTTTAAATCTTGACTACAGGATTTTCCTGGAGAGCCATACCTGCAATGGTCTCACTAATGACAGGTGCAGCTCTCCAGGAAAATATTTCCTATTAAGCTTTGCAGCCAGAAGGATCCATTATGATCATCTAGTCTGACCATATAGCATGGGTCAGAAAATTTCATCCAGTGATTCCTGCATCAATTCTATATCTTGAAGTACAGCTCTTTTTTTTTTTTTTTTGGGGGGGGGGGGGAGGGGAATCCACTCTTGATTTAAGACTCCAGGTGGTAGTAAAGTCTCCACATCCCTTGCTAATCTGTTCTGGTAATGGTTAATGACCCTTTACTGCTAAATAGTCACCTCATTTCCAATTTGATCCTTGCTGGTGTCAACTTCCAGACACTTTGTGTCTGTGCTCTGCAGAGGGGCTTGCTGTCAGGCCTGCTTACAGGCCAATAAATCTCAGGATACCTCTGGAGAGCACAGGCAGAAAGGAAACTACCAGTTATATTTGTGCCCTGTGAGCAAACTAGATTCTAAGAGTTATGTTCATCCAATCTGAAACATAGCAGGTGATATAGGTGACCAGTTACACAGCCTGGATTAGAGATCGAGAACTAGTTGCTAGAAAATATTTGGAGAAAGTTGCCCTTGAGCTTTGAGGAACCAGAGTCAATGGGACCCCAACCCTAGCTGGGTCCAGATACTGGTCTGACACTCCTATTTATGGTTTGGTAGCCAACCCAACTGCCTAGCCTGTTTTCATGGTCTATCAGTCACAAACACACCCAGGCTCTTTCCCTTTTACTACATGTACATTTATTCTTCATTTCCCAGGCAAAACGGAACTTGACACAGGTATACAGCAGGAGAAGGCTTAGACACAGCCTTCTCCAGCTCCCCTCTCCCCCCTCCCGTGGGCTCTTTCCTGCTCCTTGGTCATCACAAGTATACCTCCTCCCAGTTACTGAGTTAATTACCTTATTAGCCCTGCAGTGGCCACCAAGTATCAGTCATCCCCACTAGCAAAAGATTGATTCCAATTAAGCCTGCAGCTTTCTCTGTGCTGCAGCAACCTCAGTGATCAGGGTGCTACAGCAAGCTCTCTGGCAAAAGGCACCAATGGCCTTCATTCTGCGTCAATAACAGCTCTACCCCATCTAGAGACAGGGCCGGTTCTAACTTTTTTGCTGCCCAAGGGGAAAAAAAAAAAAAGGCGGCCATCGCTGAAGCAAAAATAAAAAAGGTGGGTGTGTGGCCAGAATGTGCCGCCCCAAGATTGGCTGGAATGCCACCCCTTAGATTGTGCCACCCCTTAGATTGTGCCACCCCAAGCACATGCTTCCTAGGCTGGTGCCTAGAGCTGACCCTGTCCAGAGAGTGGCCTGTGAAAGGAGACTGACGACCCTTGCAGCAGGGTCAGTCAGGAGATCAATGCACCGCAAGGACTAGACAGGCAGAAGAGACAGAAAGGGAAATGGGAACTGGCCTGGGGGGGGGGGGGCGGGGAGAAAGAGAGAGAGAGAGAATTTAAAGGGTTATATTTAGTTAAATATACTTAGTAATAACATTGTGGTGTGTGTATTTGAACCATTATTTTTATTTATATATATGTTCTTTAACTATTTAATGTTAGTGTAGGTAGGTAGAATCCAGTTCCATTTGTCCCAGTTTAAATAGACTCCCCATTATGATGATGATGGTTATTTTTGACAAGTTGTATTATCTTGGCTACCATAAAATAACCTTTTATCACACTGTAACACATATACACCCCCGCGAATCCCAACTCTCTCCTGCCAGGTAAATTACACCACCGTAATGACGGACCATTACTATATCTTGGTGGGTGGTTTTGGGATCAGGTGACTCTGATATATTTCAAATTATGGCACAATAACTTTAGTCTGTTTACATAAATTTCTATTAAATCATCCCTCGGCTCTGGGATTAGCTTTTTCCAGCAAGGACAGTGTCATGCATGCGGTAGGTTGCAGGGCTGTTATGAGCAGGTTAGTCTTCCATACCAGATAGGGTCTGGCTACAGAGCTTGCTTTCTGCAGAGCTGTGTTCACCTTAACTCACTGGTCCCTCTTGTATGTTCCCCTCTTGTATGTTCAGATAAGGCATGTTACATATGGCTCCATCTAGTGGTTGAACAATATAAGATAGTTTAGCTTTCCATTACATCTCCCCTTTTAAGTTTTATATTCCAACCATTTTCAGAATTTTACGATATTTACACTATCATTCTATCTTTAAAGTTCGGTATATTAACAGTATGTTAGGTGTCTCTGAATCACACTGTTTTTTTAATTACATGACAACTTGATCATCTGACAGTTGCAATGACTGTTTCCAGTTGGTTTGGAGTCTGAGTCTTGTTGTTTTGCATCCATCATTTGTATAGTTTGCTCTGCTGATTGTTCTTTATGAGGATCAAACTGTAGATGATTTTTTTTTTTTAGTTCTACACCCTTGGTCTTGATCCCATATGATTTAGGCAGTGAATTCTTGGTTTTTTTAATGACAGATGGAGTTTTCCATCCTTTTTTTCTATCCAGTTTGACACAAATATGTTCATCGGGGTTCTAGGATGAGCTTAACTTAGTAAAGTCTGTTATATAGTGTTTGTAAGCTCTTTTCGCCTTTTTATCCAATTTGGCTACTCTCTTCCTGTCTGGCAACTTTAGAAATTGGAAAAGAACCTAAGTCAGAACAGCAGTTCTGGGCTGTCTTCCTATCACAAGTTGTTCTGGACTATATCCAATAGCTGTTATTGGGGTTGATCTGTAACTCAGAAGAGAAGGAATGGATCTTCCGGGTGTAGGAATTTCTTGGCTGTCTGTACAGCTCTCCATTTGCTCGGGGGTAATGTGGGCTGCTAGTAATATGCTCAAGATCATATTTCATTTTGAATGACTTAAATTCCACTGCAGTGAAGCGTGGCTTTTAGTCTTCACTAATTGTTCAGGAGCACCAAAGAAAGCAAAAGTGTTCTTTGAGTTTCTCGATAACACCGCAATATGTTATGCCTTTTACGTACATTATTTCTACATACCCGGAAAAAGTCCACTATAAACATAGACCTCTGAATTTGCATAAATCTGCAGCTAGTCTCTTCCACAGTCTTGCTTTTAGAGGTGGTGTTATTCTGTATGATTCAGCACCATCTCTTGTAGTGGATCTCCTTTAAAAATTCCAATATCATCAAATCCTTTGTAACGTTCTCCTACCTTTCTCACTAGGCCCATCATGACTGCCACACAGTGGCTGAGAAGGCTGTTCGTCTGTGGTCCTTTGATCACATTCAAAGACAAAAGCTTTGCATTCAGAATGTAAGTGGTTTCTGTGTGAACTGGCTCTCCAGGGCCAGGTCAGGTGACTTCAGCTCTGTAAGGAGTTGACACTGAGTGTAAGCCCCTTCTGAGATGGTCTCATCTGCTCATAACTCATTTTAATGTAAATAGTCTGCATGAATGTTCCGTTTCATTCTCTGGGCAGACTCTGTGACATCACAATATGATAGATACTAGAAACAATGGCTCTTGATTGCTTAGAATTGTAGCTAGTTCTCCCACTGCCTTAGTGCAGCACTGCAAACAGCTGCAAAATGTCTATATTTTGTGCATTTATTACATATTTCATCTTTTAGCTGGACCCATCTCTTGAGCTATGACATTTTCCACATCTTGTACATTTATTCTGAAAGGCTTTAAAGTTCGCCTGTAATTTCCTCATGGCTTTTATGATTATGATTTTTAACACTCCAGGTGCATCTGTTTACAGCTTCTAAGCTAGTTTCTTGGTTTTCAGGTTTGTTGAGTTTGTTTTGCTGTTTCAGTTCAGTCTGGATAGCTGTGTTTAGGATTAAGTCTGTATTCCAGTCCTGCACAACTCGGAAAGCAGCGAGGGCCAGATTACTGAAAAAAACCCATCTGCAGGTCGAAAAGTCCCCCCCTCCCCCACTTGGCTTGCCCCACCCCTAGTTACCTCCCGCGGGCCACAGTGAGCCCATGCGGGCTGCATGTGGCTCCAGGGCCGCATGTTGTGCAGACCTGCAGTGTATTCCAATGTAGTTGCTTCGAAGGTTCTTGTCTGCAAGACCTATTTTTAGTATAACTAATATTTTCAAGTTTTGCACTCCCAAAAATCAGTTTTCTGACAATGCATGGCGGCGGCATCCTGAGACATGCAAAACTTCCGGTCATGCACCACTTTGTGTCCCCACCCTCCAATGGTTTCTGATTTCCTTTCACACCATTCTGGTTTTCCTTTCGTGCCATTTTTTCCAGCTGTCAGTCTTTGTAGTGCACTCCAGCATCTGCAGTGAGAGAGGATGCATCCCACACTTTTCTCCTATGCCCTGTTAAGTGTCGTGAGAACATCACGCATGGCAGAGTTACTTGCAAAGTTACTGACAGAGGATGAATCACAGGCACCCGGCTGTAATATGGACACCAGCAACTTATCAGTGTTTACCGTATGCTCTGTGAATGCCAAAAGCAGTCGCTTTTGGGCTAGGGAAACAAGCAGTGATTGTGGGATCGCATTGTCAAGTGTGGGATGAGGACCAGTGCTACAGAACTTTAGGATGCTTAAAGCAACCTTCATAGAGCTATGTGCTGTGCTGCCCCTGACCTGTGGCACAAGGACACCAGAACAATAGCTGCCTTGTCAGTAGAGAAGCAATCGCTGTGTGCAATCACCGTGTGGAAGGTGGCAAAATCCAGACTGCTACTGGCTTTCAACCCAGTCTATATGCAGCTCAGCTATGTGCCGCTTTGATCCCAGCTCCAGTGATTGTTAAATGGCATGGTACAGTTTCCTACAATGGGGGAACTAACAAGGCTGCAATCCCTTGGAATCTGCAGCAGAGGATTAACAAGAACCTCTTGGAAACTTTCCAGAGCCTCTCTCTGGAGGATTCCCGGCAGGTCTCGATGTCCATCGACACCCTGCTTGGCCATGCAGATTGTCATGTGTAGCTAATGTCCAGCTCACATAAAACACTCCCTGTCTCCCACTTTTCAATTCCCTACACAAGCCACAGCAACTTACCCAGTGTCTCATCTTCCTGCTCCCCGCAGAGCACTTCTGGAGTGGAGAAAAGTTCCTGGTTGCCTGCCCCACCAGGCAACCCCACTGGGAGCTCCACTTCATCTTCTAGCTTCACTTCTTCATCCAGAATTTCAGCCTTCAGGTTCCCCCCCCCCCCCTTCCGCTGCCTCCGAAGTATCCATGGGTCTATCAGCGATGGAGGTGGGGTCACCACCGGGGATAGCATTCAGCTCCTTATAGAAGCGGCAGGTCTTAGGTGAACCACCAGAGTGATGGTTTGCGTCTCGCCTGCCCAGGGCCGGTGACAGGAATTTTGGGGCCCCATACGGCAGATCGTAGGCCCCCCCCCCGGTCTCCTGCCGCCCGTGGGCCCCCCCCCCCCGCCAGTCTCCCGCCGCCCGCGGCCGGTCTCCCGCCGCCCCCCCCCCCGGCCGGCCACGGGGTTCCCCCCCTCCGCCGGTCTCCTGCCGCCCACAGGGGTGGGGGTCCCCCCCCGGCCGGTCTCCCGCTGCCCGTGCCCCCCCACCCCCACCCCGGCCGGTCTCCTGCCTCTCGCGGGCCCCAACCCCCGCATGTGCTGCGGCCGCGTGGCCCGGCCGGGAGAAGCAAAGGGGGGCGGGGGGAGGCTGCTGGGTGCCGGGGGAGGGGGCTGGTGAGCGCTGCAGCGGCTGCCCAGAGCCGTGCCTTGCTCACAGGCCCGGCGACAAGGGGGTACAGCTCCGTACCCGCCCCGGACTTCAGGGGGCCCCCCTGAAGTCCGGGGCCCGGTACAGCTGTACCCGTTGTACCCCCCTGTCGCCGGCCCTGCGCCTGCCTCAGCTCCTTTATCTTCGCTCTGCACTGCTGTGTGTCCCGATCATGGCCCTTCTCTCACAGGCCTAAAGAAATTTGCCCATATGCGTCCCGATTCCTACGGGTCAATTGCAGCTGCAACTGAAGAGACTCCTCTCCAATATACTGACCAGATCCAACAGCTCAGCAGCAGTCCAAGTGGGAGTGCGTTTGGTGCGATAGCCAGCCATGCTTACCTGGGAAGCTCACATGGGAAACCAGCAAGCAGGAAATGAGATTTAAAATTCCCAGAGCTTGCAAGGAAGAGGGGTGTTAAACCACTGACCAGAGCAGCAGCATGGGAATTGTAAAACCCTTTCTGGAGGCCAATAAAATAAAATAAATTGTGATGTCTGCACTGTCTGTTTGTTGACAATAAAGGGAAGGGAAAAGACAAAAAAGTCTCTCACAGGGATGGAAGTTTTGTCACCCAAACTGGGAGTTTTTCTTGACAAAAGTCCCGTTGCAGTGTGTATGCTATTGCTGTTTTGTCGCCAAAAAGGCAGTTTTTAGTGACAAACCTTGCCAGTGAAGACAAGCCCTTAGGCAGGCATTGCTCACCTGAATACAGTCAGTTCATGTTTGGAAGCTTTTCTTCTCAGTCATACAACTTTTTACCAGAAGAACTTGGAGTTTGAAGTACAAGGCTGTGGTAAGGAGCAGATTCTGTAGCCTATTCCTTAGTCACAGATTGGTGGGATACATGGGGCCGATGCATTGCCCTTAGTATTTAAATAAAGTAGTTTCTCTAGACATTTAAAGTCACAGTCACACTATTTTCCCAGGCTGACTGATTAAAATAAGCTAAAAAATAAAAATAAAAATTCCTTCCTAATCAAAGCACAGAAATGGTCCTGGGAACGGAAACACTGCTCTAAATAGCTTCCCCAGCCTTCCGCTCTGTCACTGGCCTGTCAGCCTGCCATGCACCATATGGATGGCCTTTCCCAGAAGAAGGTCACAGAAACAACCAACCTCACTGTTTCAACTCCGTGCACATGCATGAAACTCCAGCGTGCTCATGAGTAGCTCGGCTGAAGGAGGTGGACAGTAATAGTCAGCACTCTTATCTCAGGGCCACCAATGTAGTTGGTAACCACAAAGGCATCGTGCATCTTCCCTGCTGTCTGTCCAGTCAGACCTCTTGTCTAGAGTGACCTCTGCCAGCCCTGTCCATGCACCAATGGGATGCTGTTCTGCCACAAGTGTTGTCAGCCCCATTTCCTCTGACTCCCAATGCTGTGGTCTTTACTGGCACTAGGAAGATGCAGTTGCCATAGCAGATCAACCCATCATTGGTCTATAAAATCTCCAGTGCCCTACCTCCACTGTGGCCAGTACCAGAGGCTCAAGAGGAAGGCAAAGCCCACATAATGTTAGTCATTCAGTGACTTATTCACATGCCACTGATTAGGAAGGCTTCACATCTGCCTCTGTTACCTGGCTGCACCTGGATCTTCTGCTGCTGGAAATAATGTTGATATTGTTAATGATATTTGTCATGTTCTTGTGGAAGGCTAGCTCCTTTTCCCCTATGTGCATCACCAGGCATAACCATCTTTGAAAGGCAGGCCCAATGTTTGCAGTGGAAGAGCAGGGCACTCAGAACGGTAAGAGCAGGAACAATGGTTGCTGTTTCAGAGGATGCATAGTGTACTTTCAGAGGTGATAGCTAAATATGAAAGTGTGATAGTTAAATATGAAATAATGAAGTGTTGAATGCCAAACAAACCCATCTGTGCTGTGAGAATGTGTGTAGAAATGAGACTACATGGAGTGAGCGCCTCTCCTGGATACACACTCCAGAAAGCGCGGGAACCCATCTGAGCTCTTTCGGCAACCGACTAACTGAATTCATTCCTGGAGGCTCTTGAGCCCAGAGGACTTCCCCACAAAGAGGAAGACATGGCCCATCTGAAACAATGTGGTGCAACTTTGTAACTAAATGCTAATTGAGCTACTAAAAAACTGGCTCCTGGGGCAGTTCTCAGGCCTGTTTTATACAGCAGTGGTCCCCAACCCCCGGGCCGCGGACCGGTACCGGTCCGTGGATCAATTGGTACCGGTCCGCGGGGCAGCGGCGGGAGCGGTGGCGTGGCGGGAGCGGTGAGGCGGTGGCAGCGGGGGGAGCGGGGCAGCGGCGGGCAGCGGCGGGAGCGGGGGGGGAGCAGGGCAGCGGGGGGGCAGCGGGGGGGGCAGCGGGGCAGCGGCGGGAGCAGTGGGGGGAGCAGCGGGGGGGAGCGGGGCAGCGGCGGGAGCAGCAGGGGGCAGCGGGGGCGGTGGCGTGACGGGAGCGGTGAGGCGGCGGCAGCAGTCAAACCCCCCCCTCCCCCCCGGGCAGCAGTAAAATTGTCACGCGTTGACCAGTCCGCGGTGACAAAAAGGTTGGGGACCACAGAACGTCAGACTAGATCGGCAGTTCTCAAACTTTGTCGGCCCGCGACCCTTTTTTCTTTTCCTCGCGGCGCAACCCTTGCGTGACCCTTGCTTCCATTGATGGCAACCACTCCGGCAGCTTTTCAGCGGCGCAGCATGTCCGCCAAAAAGCCACCGAATGCGGAAGGAATCAATTTGGCGGCATGCCAGTGGCGCTGGGAGCTCACAAGCCCCCTGGAAGCGGCAGGCGACCCCCGGGGGTGGTGGTCATGACCCCTGGTTTGAGAACCGCTGGACTAGATGATCACAAAGCTCCCTTCTGGCCTTGGAGTGGATCAGAACTTGGAGTGTGGGGGCTGCTGCTGCACCCCTGGGTTGATGTGGTTTCCATTCTATACAGGGTTTACAATTTGGTTCAATGGCTCTCAGCACCTCCACTATACAAATTGTTCCGGCATCCCTGTTGGTATCTAAGAACATAGGAACCGTTTCATGCTATACTTAGAGTTGTCTGAACAAGGAATTTTTCAGTAACTGGCTCTGACTCTGCATTCATACGGTGTTATAACAGTCTCTCCACACGGCAGATCCAAGGTGTGCTTTCCAGACATGAACAAACTCTATTCCAGGGTCTTACTGGCACCCCTGTTAGGTTTCTCTTCCTCATGACCCCCACTGGGGCACCTCCTCTTCCACATCCAGGTTACAGTCCTGGTTTCTTAAAGGAGCCACATCTCACAAGCTGCTGTTCCCAAATACTAGGTACAGCACTGAGTACTCCTGAGAGAATGCACCTCAAACGCTAGGATGGGAATTGCCCCAGGCCTGCAATTGTAATTGTCTAGTAGAAAACATTTGCAGTCAGTCCTGAGTACTGCCAAGTCTTCTTCATAGCAATATTTATCTAACATTACTAACTGGGCACTAGGCCAGATCCTTAGCTCATGCTATAATTCCATTGATTTCAATAGAACTACATTGATTTACACCAAGTGAGGATCAGGTCCCAGTATTTTATAATAAATCCCCAGACAATGGAGTTAAAGTTGAGAGAACACACCAGAAATTTAAGGACAACAAACCTCACAAGAATGTTGCTGTTATTATGAATCAAGCATTAGCACCCTGGATATTCACCATTAATGTTAAGCCTTGATCCTAAAAAACCTTACCTAAATAAGGGGTCGCAGAATCAGAACTCTGTATGATGAAATGTGCTATTATTGGGAAAAGGGCCTTTTCTAAGGGCCTTAAGAAGTTCTCAGATTATGAGTGAAGATTAAAGAAGCTAGTAGTGTCCTGATACAGAGCCCACAGCCACATTACCCTCACCCCATACTCCATTCAGCATCTTTTCTCTAAGTCTACAGTTCATGGAAGCAGAAACTTTACAGCACTCGAGGCACAAAACTTCACACACCAGATTCTGAAACCCCCCCTCAGACTTTGCGGCTCCAGAGTAAGTTAAATCCAAAGCCAAGCTGTATTCTTGCTTATACCAATGCTGGATTGAAAGTCCCATTTATATGTAGGAATTTCTCTGTCAATTGTCACAATAGCATCACATAGAGAAATAAAGTGACATGTCCGGGGTCACAGAGCAAGTTAATGGTGGTGCCAGGAATAGAAGCTAGGAAACTTAACACAGGTGTATGTTCTAACCCTATTCAACTGCCTTTGGCAATTAGGCCTCCTTCCAACTGTTACTGAGGAACACAAAATACCTTTGGATCATATGATAACTTATAAGAGCTATTAATATTATACTGATATTGATGGATGTCACGGGGCGCACACTCACCCCTGCTGCACCTCCCGCTGGTCGTCTGGGGAATCAGCTCCTTCAGCGTCCAGAGCGCCCTCCGCAGGTTGATGCCCCGCTCCTTTGCTGGCCCCGTGTCCCTCCCAGACCCCGGTGCCCTCCAACTGTGGGTGCTGCACCCCTGCAGTACCCCCTTTCGTCTGAGGGTCTCCCCTCCCCGGGGGAACCCTCTACCCCCTATCCCCACCTCGCCTCAGAGTGTGCCACGGTCAGTCACCACTTGCCCCCGCTCACTGGGGCGGACTGCAGTATCCTGGCTTCTCATCACAGGCAAGGAGGGTTGGCCTGCTGTCACTATCTCCAGCCCTGGGCTGCCCCCTGCAACCCTGGTACTCCTGGGCCGGTCCTTGTGTCAGGCCCAGAGCTCTGGGCTAGAGCCTGCCCACCTCCCTCTGCCCTGCCCCCGCTCTGCCCTAACCCAGGTACCTGGCTCAAGTTCCTGCAGTCAGGCCTGTCTCCCTCTGAATGCACAGGAGACTGTTCTCCTTTAGGCCCCTTCCTCCCAGCCTTTATACAGGCCTGTGTTTGGGGCGTGGCCATCCAGCTGGGCCTAATGCCCAATCAGGCCTGAAAAGCCTGCTGGCTCCCAGCCTTAACCCCCTCCTTTGGCTATTTCAAACCCCTTTTGGGGCTTTCCCAAGCCCCTTCCAGTAGGGGGCAGGTGGTCACCCCGCCACAATGGATCTATAAATACTGTGAATGTAATTTTTTCATAGGACTTGCTTTTCCACATCTGACCCCTGTTCCACAAGGTCTAGTATACTACCACCTATATGGCTAGCACCTAATGTAAAATCTCTGATAATGCATCTAGTTATTTGTGTCCTGACATAGAAGTGGTGCAGTGTCCTTCCTGACCCTTGAGTCATTCAGTTTGTGCCCTGAAGCATAGGAGTTGGTCACTCTGTTTTAGCTTATAATATTAGGAATGTTACTGCTGGTCATAAAATTAGCTTATCCAATTTTAAACACGGCCACAGTATTTCATTCTGTTTCTTTTATCTACAGTTTTTACAAATGTATTGCCAACATGTGGTGTGGGTTAAAAATAGCAATTGCTTAATTAAAATAAGCCCTGGAGAGGCTTTCACATCTCCAATGACACACTGAGTCCTTCTCTAAACATGTGCGAGACATAACAACATGGCCTTGTAAGTTAACATGGTTCAAATTAGGGCTCGGGGATCCTTCTTCGTCTGAGTAAGAAAACAATAGAATCCACCACATATGTTGTGAATAGTTAATATCGCAGGAGAATGCAGCTTCCCTGTGCATCCAGGGATAGGTGGCCTGGAGCACATAGCTGTGGTGTCTTACGTTAAGCCAATCCTTTTCTTAGTTCAAGTGTGGGTGTGTGAAAGGAGTGACCCATCTTATTTATATTTGAAATTTATGGGAATCATTCCTAGCAGGGTGGAATCCTACAATAATGTTACATTATTGGTTTTAGGCTGTGATGGTGCCAAAAATAGTATTTCACAAACTGTAATGCATTGTGATGGGATGGGGCAATGAAATTCCACAGGGCTATTATTATCCTATTAAACATTCCTACGGTACATAAACCAGTACAAGGGGCAAGGCCTGCCCATGGCGCATGAGCAACCAGCACATACATTCATTCCCACAGGAGTCGCTGAGTCAGTCCACTCAAGCAGCTGGCAAACTGGCCAATCTCTTGGATTCAAATCTGAATTGGCAGCCAATTATGATTCTCGTCTCAGATCCTTTGACATTAATGAGCTGTGTGAATAGTGTTTTCTTACAAGCACATTAAGCAAAGTATAGCATGTGAAATACATGGCATGGAGAACTGCTGATCCTCAGTGAACGGGGCATGTGTTAGACAAAGCTGCAGGACCTGGTAATGCCTAGGGTGACCAGATATCCCAATTTTATAGGGACAGTCTCGATTTTGTGGTCTTCTTTTATATAGGCTCCTATTACCCCACCCCCCCACCCCGTGTCCTGATTTTTCACATTTGCTGTCTAGTCACCCTAGTAATGCCCCTTGTGACCACTTGTCATGGGGGTTTCAGGCTTGTCTGCAGGACTTTCTGGGGGAGGACAGAGCAGTTTAAAAGTGTCTTGGCTTTTCCTTCCCCAAGGGGCCCCAGAGAGCTAGTGGGGATTTTCCTCCTCCTCCTCCTTGAAGACTCCAATTTGTGGAGCCCCACCAGGGTCTGATTGCCTATTTTGGCACATGTGTGAATCAGACCCCTGGGACAGAGGTGGTATGGGCCATAGGGGCAGAAACATGCTGACGTGCAGAAACGTAGCCATATGGGAGTTTCCCTGGGGATTATGGGAGTTTGAAACCCTCCTCCCATGAGTTCCCTGATGTATCCCACACTGTTTTACTGAAGCCACTGCTTCTAGGAGTTGTGCTGGGAAAGATGGGATCTCTAGCCAGAGAGCAGTGCAATAGCAGCATTGTAGAACTGTGCTATTGTAGACGTGGGACAATAACAGTCCTTAGCCCCAAAGAACATGGCTAGGGTGGGCACACTGTACCACTGGTGCTTACAGCTGTGCAATCCCAATAGTCCAATTACCAACAGCTCTGCTCTCTAGCGTAGAGCTGGCCATAGAGAAGAATTTGTCTGGAGCTCTCAGAGTCTGCCGTCCCCACTGAAGGGGTACCCTAATCTGGAATGACACATTGCACCGTGTAATGGAGACTGATTCTAGAATCCTCAACCCACTTCCTGGAAGGGGGGTAATTGGGGAGTGACTTTCTGGTTCCAGAGAGTGCATCTCAGTCTGAGCCTTCCATTCAAAGTGAAGAGTTGGATAAGGGGCAAAGTTTCGGGTTCCCTGTACTAGCTGTCTGATTAGAGGGAGCCCATTACTCCCCTTTGAATAGGGGTATGATTCCAAGGAACCCAAATTTCTCCCACTAGCAAAAGGTTGATTGTGGAAGAGGAATGGGGAGGTCTAATTCTGGGAGCCAAACCCCAGTTTAGAGAGTCTGGAGCCCCACATTTCTCCCCATAGATTCCAAGGCCAGAAGGGACCATTGTGATTATCTATTCCAGTTTGACTTCCTGTATAACAAAGGAGCCATAATTTTCAATCCCCTGTGCACAGCACTTCAAGGATTTGAACTCAGGAAACCCTGGTCCTGTAGGTATGAGCTGTGCTACTAAGCCAGGTGGCTGCCAATGATAAGTACAAATTCTCATCCCACCCTTGGAGTTTTACCTTTGAATGCCAGATCCAAGAGCCTGCTACACTTTGAAATCTGCTCTTCAGGAAGGTGCTTACAGACTGATTAAGGCCCCTCTTAACCTTCTCTTGAATACACTAAGGGTAAATCTACAATACCCGCTGGATCGGTGGATAGTGATCTATCTATTGGGGATCAATTTATTGTGTCTAGTGTTTCATGAGTCCCCTTACCTCATCCCACATTACACTGGGAGCTCAACTGGCTCCCAATCAGAAGAGCGGTGACTCCTGCTGCTTGGGGCCACTGGCACTAAAATCCTTGTGTGGTATGTGTGAGGCACCCCAGTCTTGGCGCTGTAGCTCCTCTTTTTAATGCTGCACTCAAGTTATTCATGTACATGGCTGCCTCCTCTGCTTGGCTTGTGGGGTGAGTGTGGGTTGGGATACTGGGCAGAGACGATGTCGAGTATGTTTTTCTGACCTTTCACACCAGTTTAATATTGTGACCATAATGCAGGAGCTCCTGGCTTTGATTCATCTGGTGGGTTGGTTTTCAGTCACAATGTTTTGTTAATTATATCTGAGCGATAATTTCAACCTTAACTCCAGTTTAATGAAGTGTTTGTCTTGGTAGGTAAGAGTGCTTTGAACACACTCATGTTCTGTAAAGTGCCTGAACAGTCTATATATCTATGCAGTACTGGGATGGGGTCAACTCCATGGGACAAATTCAGCCTGAGGGAACTCCATTTGCCCAAGGGGAACATTACATTTTCACAACACTGTATACATATTGTATGCTGCGTGTATCTATATACACATACTATATACACACTGTGTACATATTAACGGGCCGGTGCAAACTCAGACTGAACCACTGGAACAGGGGTCAGCAACCTTTCAGAAATGTCAAGAATCAGAGAGGTAGCCGTGTTAGTCTGGAATAGCAGATGTAACAAAGAGTCCTGTGGCACCTTAAAGACTAACTATAAAGTTTTGAAGCATAAGCTTTCGTGGGCTAATACCCACTTCGTCGGATGCAAGCAGTGGAAGTGTCCAGGGGCAGGTATAGTTAAGTAGGTTAGTCCAATCAGGCTGAACCAGCTTGAATCAGGGAGGGTGGGGTATTCTTCTAGCAGCTGAATTGGAGGTGTGAACTCGGAGAGAGGAGAAGCTGTTTTTGTAATTAGCAAGCCATTCAAGATCCTTGTTCAAGCCTAGATTGATTGTATCAAACTTGCAAATGAACTGCAGCTCTGCAGTTTCTCTTTGCAGTCTGGTCTTGAAGTTTTTTTGCTGCAGTATGGTGACTTTTAAATCTGTAATTGTGTGTCCAGGCAGATTGAAGTGTTCTCCTACAGGTTTTTGTATATTGCCATTCCTGATATCTGATTTGTGTCCATTTATCCTTTTTCGTAGGGACTGTCCAGTTTGGCCGATGTACATAGCAGAGGGACATTGCTGGCACATGATGGCATATATTACATTGGTAGATGTGCAGGTGAATGATCCAGTGATGGTGTGGCTGATCTGGTTAGGTACTGTGATGGTGTTGCTGGTGTAGATATGTGGGCAGAGTTGGCATCGAGGTTTGTTGCATGGATTGGTTCCTGAGTTGGAGTTATTATGGCGCGGTGTGCTGTTGCTGGTGAGAATCTGCTTAATCTGAGAATCTGTTGGCGGGTTGTCTGTGTGCCAGGACTGGCCTTCCTCCCAAGGCCTGTGAAAGTGAGGGATTATTGTCCAGGATGGGTTGTAGATCACTGATGATGCGTTGGAGAGGTTTTAACTGAGGACTGTAGGTGATGGCCAGTTGTGTTCTATTGTTTTCTTTCTTGGGCTTGTCTTGCAGCAGCAGGCTTCTGGGTACATGTCTGGCTCTGTTGATCTGTGTCCTTATTTCCTTGTGCGGGTATTGTAGTTTTGAGAAAGCCTGGTGAAGATCTTGTAGGTGTTGGTCTTTCAGAAGTGGTGTGCCGAGTCTTCATTTATTCACTCTAATTTCAGGTTTCACGTGCCAGTAATACATTTCAACATTTTTGGAAGGTCTTTTTCTATTAGTCTATAATATAGAACTAAGTCATTGTTGTATGTAAAGTAAATAAGGTTTTTAAAATCTTTAAGAAGCTTAATTTAAAATTAAATTAAAATGCAGAGCTTCCCAGACAGTGGCCAGGACCTGGGCAGTGTGAGTGTCACTGAAAATCAGCTCCCAGGCCGCCTTAGGAATGCGTGCTATAGGTTGACTACCCCTGAACTAGAAGAACTCTTTCAGTTTGCACCTTTTGTTATTTTGCTGCAAGCCTCTCATTTCAGAATAAAAGTGTTCTCTTAGTCTTGTCCCATGCACACTGGCACCATCCCACCCCCTGAGGAAATATTTTCTAATACCTGCCATTTGGTGCAATCCAGTTCATTCCTAAGGCAAACAGAAGTAGTTCTGAGCCTCAGGGAGACATGAGCTTGGGAAAGATGATTTCACAGTCTGACTCCACCACAGGCAGTAACAATAGCCTAGCCCTTCTTGTCAGGGAATGACGTTTGTTACCTGCAAAACAAAATCCAAGCTTTTTCAAAGCAATCCCACTCCCTTTACAATATTGTGGTACTAAACATTATGGCACTAAGGGCACAAGAGTCAGGCAACTTAATGGAAACTAAAGTTATGTCAAACTCTTTATTTGATACCCCTTCTCTAAAAGGCTTATTCTCGAGTGCACACCCCATCCAGGCTCACGGTCACCACACGAACTGGCAGGAGGGTTTACTGCCCAGGGGATGTGATCACAAAAGCTTCTCTCTGCAGACAAAAGAGAAGACAGGAAGCAAGTTGCTCCTCTCCCCACTCCTGCAAAGCAATGCACAGTAAACGAAGCTGGAGCTGGACAGGATTTCCGAGATGAAATGAATAGCTCTATTTTGGGAATTCTTGCCAGGGAGAGGCTCCTTTGTGGTCATGCTGATTCCTCTCCCAGCACTGCCACATGATCAATGACTGAAATGATGGGGCTTAATTTCCCATTTCTACTTGAGATTTCCAGCACTGGCTCTTTTCAGCTACACCAAAAATTGGTCATTCCAAAGATAGTAGTGGCCATATAATTCTAGTTGCTAAATCTGATCTAAAACCCCTCTTCCAGCTGAATTGGGATAACTGCAAAGAATACAGTGCATAGAGCGGAAAACTGGCATCATCCTTCAACAACACTTACCACTGGTGCCAGCCACATTGTTCCTTTTCTGTGCTTATGGGCCTCAAAACTATATTAACCACGGCCATCCCTCAGCACCTGAGCCTGTGGGGCTGAATGGTATGGGCTTAGTTTTAACGAAAGTTAAGAGCCTAAATACCTTTTAGGATCTGGGCCCTTGGCTTAAGCAGCACACTAATTACAAAGGTTCTTCTGCACTGTGGGCATATCCAGGGAATTCTTAAATCCATCTTGAACTGGCCCTAGTGTTTGAAATGATATTCTATCTAACCCTGCTCTGAGTCGATGTACACTGCATGGAAGCTGAAATGTCACAGCAGCCACTGGCTGCTGCCTGTTGGCATCCCCACCGCTTTTACCACCCCATGGAGCGTCAGCAACAGTTGAGGAAAAAAGGCTAGTGTAGTCAATGGAAGGCAAGAAAACAGGAAGAGTTCATAGTGATTTTGTGTGTGTGTGAGAGAGAGACAGAGAGAGAGTAAACAGTCTGATGAAATTCATCCAAGGGTACTTAAGGAACTTGCTGAAGCAATCTCGAAGCCATTAACAATTATTTTTGAGAACTCCTGGAGGATGGGAGAGGTCCCAGAAGAATGGAGAAGGGCAAACATAGCACCTGTCTTTAAAAAGGGGGAACCGGAGGACCTGGCAAATTATAGACCAGTCAGCCTAAATATTTGGAAAGATACCGGTACTGGAGCAAATTATTAAACAATCAGTTTGTAAGTACCTGGATGATAATAGGGTTATAAGGAATAGTCAGCATGGATTTATCAAGAACAAATCACGCCAAACCAACTTAATTTCCTTGTTTGATAGGATTACTGACCTAGTGGGTGGGGGAAGCAGTTGATGTGATGTACCTTGATTTTAGTAAGGCCTTTGACAAAGCTCTGCATGACATTCTCATAATAAACTAGGAAAATGTGGTCTAGATGAAATTACTAGTAGGTGGGTGTAAAACTGGTTGAAAGATCTAATCCAAGGGGTAGTTATCAATGGTATGCTGTCAAATTGGGATGCCATATCTATTGGGGTACAGCAGGGTTCAGTCTTGGGTCCAGTACTATTCAATATTTTCATTAATGACTTGGATAATGGAGCAGAGAGTATATTTATAAAATGCGTAGATGACACCAAGTTGGGAGGGGTTGCAAGTCTGTTGAGGATAGGCTTAAAATTCAAAACAACCTTGACATATTGGAGAACTGGTCTGAATTCAACAAGATGAAATGCAAGAAAAATAAGTGCTAAGTATTACACTTAGGAAGAAAAAATCAAATGCACAACTACAAAATGGGGAATAACTGTCTAGGTTATAGCAAACATTTGAGGGTTATAGTGAACCACAGGGTTCTGTGGGTTATATCGTAGCACAAACTGAATATGTCATGAATGTGATGCAGCTGTAAAAAAGGCTAATAAGATTCTGGGATGTATTAACAAGAGTGTTGTATGTACAACACATGAGGTAATCATACTGCTCTATTCAGCACTGGTGAGGCCCCAGCTAGAGTACTGTATCCAATTCTGGACACCACAGTTTAGGAAGGATGTGGGCAAATTGGAGAGAGTCCAGAGGAGAACAACAAAAACAATAATAGGTTTAGAAAACTTGACCTATGAGAAAAGGTTAAAAAAGCTGAGCATGTTTAGAAAAGACTGAGGGGTGACCTGATAACAGTCTTCCAATGTGTCAGGGGCTGTTATAACGAGGACAGCGATCAACTGTTCTCCGTGCCCACTGAAGGTAGAAGAAGTAGTAATGGGCTTAATCTGCAGCAGGAAAGGTTAGATGGTAGGAAACACTTTCCACTTATAAGGACAGTTAAGCTATGGAATAGGCAGTCAAGGGAGGCTGGGGAATCCCCATCACTGGGAGCTTTTAAAAAACAGCTGGACAAACACCTGTCAGCGATGGTAGGAGGGGGTGTCCATCCCACACATACCTGAGTGGGTAAATTATGCCAATTAACCTATAGATTCCACCTGGAGGAAAGCCAAGGCATGCTAATGCCTAACTGGCTGATAGAATCCAGCGGAGGGTGACCTGGGCTGGGTTTATAAAATCAGGAAGCTGCCAAGAGAAAGGGAGGTGTGTTTGGGGCTATAGAGAGGAGCTACATGCAATGTTCCCTCTAATTTTTGACATGCCATGTGCATAAAAAAAAATTCTGTGCAAATTTTTGATGTTGTGTGCACTAAAAATTTCTTCCTGCATCCCCCTCCGGTCCCTCCATTTTTCTGCACCCCAAACTGCCCTCCCAGAGCCCTACATTCCCCACAACCTACCTTCTGCTCCCTAAAATCCTGGCACTTTTCCGATCACAGAGCACACAGGTTCCCATCTTCCCTGAGGGTAGCCTAACTTCAGGCTCACTGGAAAACAATACTACTGATACTTCTAGAAGCCCACCGGTGCCTCAGTGGGTGCCATTCACCCAACCTATCTGCTGCAGAGGCCACTGGAGAAACAGTTAAATCATTCTCTTACAGGCTGAGTGACAGTTGCTATTCTGAAAGAAAATTCCCCATCTGAGAGTTATCCCAAGAGACCACAACTCCCAGGTACCGTAAACAAGTGTTCGGAGGCTTTGTGAAATGTGAATTCTTGGCAACATTGACCTGACTCTTTCTGTAAATATTTCTCTAGGGGGGTTAGAAACTCACATATCTGGCTGGACCGATGATAATGAATCCTTCAGCATGGCTGCCTTTTCAAAGGGGATCACCGAGAATGTACTCTGTGTTGTTCCTTTTATGGGGGTGGGGAATTTTCCTTTTGAAATCTCCAGTCTGAGTTAGCACCAGACAAACCACGGGCAGACTCCTGTTTGAGGTGGAGGAGCACCCCCTCAGTTCACCACGCGCAATGGTTGTATATGCAAACCAGTGAGTTACACATGAGCTGTGTGTAATGTATTGGAGGCAAATGCATTTTAATATGGCTATATGTAAATATATACATTTATATCAAAGAATGTCAGCCATGCTTAGGCTGGGGAGCTCTAGATCAGGGATCTCAAATGCGAATCACCAGGAGGGCCACATGAGGACTAATACATTGGCCCGAGGGCCACATCATTGACTCCCCTCCCACTACCCCTGCCTCCCCCACTCCACTCCTTCCATGAGGCTCTGCCCCTTTCCCACCTCTTCCCATGCCTTCCCCACCCCCATTCCAACCCCTTTCCCAAATCCCCACCCCTGCCCCACCTCTTCTCCGCCTCCTCCCCATAATGTGTTGCTCCCTGCTCCTCCCCTTTCCCTTCTGGAAAGCGCTAAGTGCCACCAAACAGCTGTTTGGCAGTGGGAAGCACCTGGAGGTAAGCAGAGGAGTGGGGATGTGGTGCACTGGGGGGAGAGGAAGCAGGGTAAGGGGAGCTTGGTGGGCTGCAGGAAATAACTGTGGAAGGGGGGGGGTGTATGGAGAGCTTGGCAAGCCACATATTTGAGGCCCCTGCTGTAGATCTTGGGAAGCAGGGACTTTGAAAAAGATTTTGGGGGTTGTGGTGGAAAATCTGCTGAATGGGAGCGTCCAATGTGATGCTCTGGCCAAAAGAGCTAATGTGATCCTTGAATACATAAACCAGGGGATCTCAAGTAAGAGCGAAGTTATTTTACCTCTGTATTTGGCATTGCTGTGACTACTGCTGATGGAATACTGTGTCTAGTTCTAGCACCCACAATTCAAGAAGCATGTTCATAAATTGGAGAGGGTTCAGAATAAAGCCTGAGAATTATTAAAGGATTAGAAAACCTGCCTTATAGTAATAGGCTCAAGGAGATCAATCTATTTACCTTAACAAAGAGAAGGTTGAGAAGTCACTTGATCACAATCTATAAGTAAGATAGAGAACAAACATGTAATAATGGGGTCTTCAACTTAGCAGACAAAGGTATAACATGATCCAATGGCAGACAAATTCAGACTGGACGTGAGGAATACATTTTTAGCAGTGAGGGTGATTAACCATTGGAACAATTTAACAAAGCTAATGGTGTTTTTTTCATCACTAGTACCCCCCCTCAACTAGTCATCTGTTTGCCTGAAGCACCAAACAGACATGCTGTGGCCTGATTTTTAGTGTAAATTTGGCTTTTCTTATTTGCCAGTTTTCACCAAAATCAATAAAGGTTCTTCCACTGATATGTAAATGTTCCCCAAAATTTTGGAATTGGTAACATGATATTTCAAAGGTATTGCATTCCAGATAGAGAAATGCCATCACGTTGCATGTAGGGCCTTGCTTCTCATGGCCATTCATAACTCTGGATATTCTTGGTAACCATAGACATGTCCAGACCTTTTTTAAAAGCCCTTTGAGCTCTTGGTCTCAATGACATCTTGTGGCAGTGAGTTTCACAGGATACTTATGGACTGTATGTAAGTTATTTCCTTTGATCGCTTTTACAATTGCCACCCTTTAATTTCATTGAATGTCTCTTCGTTCTCCTACTGAAATGTAGTCATGACCAACTTTGCACAACAAAGAACATCTCCGTAGGCTGTGTAATGGAGTCACAGCTTTTAAGGCCAGATGGTGCCATTACAATAATCTAATCCATTGGTTTTCAAAGTGGGAGTCGGAACTCCGCGTATGTGCGGGTCACGAGTCCCTGTGGCTGGCAGCCGGCCCCAACCCCTCCCATTGGCACCCCAAGCCCCAGCCCCTGCCGCGGCGGGCTGCTGGCGGCGCCCTGAGCCCCAGAGCCATCCCCTGCCGGTGGCGCCCCAAGCCCCGGAACTGGCCCCTGTCACGGCGGGCTGCCGGCAGTACCCTGGGCCCCAGCCCCTGTCCCAGGGGGTTGGTGGCACCCCTACCCCCAGCCGCTCAGCCCCTGCCCCGGGGGGCTGCTGGCACACATCCCAGAGCCCCGCCCCTGCCCCGGGGGGGCTGCTGGCATCCCCAGCTCGGCCCCTGCCCCGGGGGCTGCCAGCAGCTCCCAAGTCCGACCCCTAAGGGGGTTTGCGCTTAGAGGCCTGGTTTCTGAAAGGGGTCACCAATAGAAAAAGTTTGAGAACCCAACTTTTGTGGCCTGTGTTATACCAAAATTGGATAAGATGATCACAATAGACCTACTGGCCTTTAAAAAATAAACAAATCTATGAATGATATTTATATTCACTTTTCTACTGTCATTCTGACACTAAGTGCATATGCATGCAAGAGTCCAAAGGTTATGGCAGGTCCTTGCCTGGCTCATTTAAATACCTGAATCCCAGGACCCTGACCAGGGATTTTGGCAGGTTGCTATATGTTCTCCCATGTCTTGTAACATACACACGTGCTTTTCATTTGTCCACCAAATACAAGACTAAATCCAGCTGTTTCCCTTTTATGTTATGCTATCATTTACTGTGCACTCTTCCCAGACACTAAGTAGGTGGACATGCACAGTGCTGTTTGGGAAGGGGATGCTTATGTACCCTAGTTTATTGGTGTTAGTGCCAGGTCTCTGTGTTCCATGGAGAGCTTTATTTCATATATCTACCAAGTTCATGTGTTACTGAACATACTGCTCTCATTTTCTAGTACTGCTCCCTGAAGTCACTGCCTCAGTGCCAGGATGCTGGCTAGGGCCTTTCAGGGAATTGCTCTGTATCCTAGATACAAAACACACTGCCCCATATATTCCTTCCAAGTGTGTGAATTGCAATCTAGGGGTCTCCATTTTGCATTGTGCTTGGGGTGTGAACAAGTTGGCATTTTTGGCACAAGCAGCCCTGATCATGTGTGAATACACTTGGCTATGAATGAATAGCCACATCCGAAAGAGCAGTAGCAGCTCCTCCACAAACGTTCATATGAACAGAAACTGCTCATCCAAATGAGCATGGAAACACCAAACAAAAAAGAAGCAACAAAGTGCAAGTTGGATCCAGCTACCAAGGGTCATGAACATCTTCTCCCATTATTGGACCAGCTCTAGTTGTCAGCATCAAATGCTAGACATGCTTTTGCAGAATCTCCCAAAAATACATTAATTATTTGTACTAGGACCCCATTGTGGTAGGTGCTGTAAAGCAGGATTGCTATTTCTATAGCCCCAGAGGTCTACATCACCGCTTACAAGCAGATAGAATGAAAGGGTCTTTGCCCCATCCCACCAAAACACATACGTGAGTTATACCCAGCTCAAACAGCAGAGCACTTGTCCTGAGTATTAGTGCAGTTCTGGGCTCTGGAAACTCCTGTCGTGTTGGGGACTGGCTGATCCTCTGGCATTCCAGATTCTGGACAGAGTTGGCATGCATGTGTCTTGATCTTACTGTGCCATCTGTGCTTTTGTCTTATTTGGCTCAGGTCTCAGGAAGCTCATCAGATCTCAGCATATGTCAATACTACAAGTGCTGCTGCAGCTACGCTGCTGTAGGGTAGACACTGAAGTAATGGAAGGAGTTTTTCCATCTCTGTAGTAAATCAGTCCTCTTGAGAGGTGGTACTTAGGTCAATGGAAGAATTTTTCCATCGACCTAGCAGTGACTACAGTGCGGGTTAGGCTGATCTAACGTCACACAGGACAGCAAATGCTTTACAGCCCTGAATGATGTTGCTAGATCAACCTATGTTTTAGGGGTAAACTAGGCTTCGGTAAGAAAAAGCAGCCAGTAAAGCAATCAACAGCCACCAGCAGCATGTCAAAACAACTTTTAGCTAACCTCAGTCCTTGCCGTAAACAACTCTTAGCTAACCTCAGTCCTTGCCGTAAACAATTATTGGCTAACTCCACCACCCTCACACCATGTCTTGTCCCCTTCATATAGCTGGTGCTGCTAGGGTTTCAGAAAGTAGAGTGGTCATATGTTTCTCTGTGTTCTGATCAGAGAGGAGCACTGGCTCTGTACAGCAGGTTACCACCGCGTAGCTGTTTTACTTTAAATTGTAATATCGGGGGGGGGGGGGGACTAATGAATTTAATTCTGTTGCAGGGTGAACAGCACCACAAAGCCCTGGACTTCACTTCCACAGCTTTCACCTGGAACCACCCCTCACCATTATAGGGTGTAGATCCTGGGTCTCCTCCAGTGACATGATGTTTCTTGACCAGCACTGCTACTCACTAGGAGTGAAAGTTTAATGCACTGTGCATTTCAGAGGTGAGTGACCCACCTTCTCCAGAACTGGAGTGGCCTGTGGTCAAAGGGAACAAAGTGACAAACAATATTTATTAAGTATCATGTCCTTTTCTCTTTAGTCTCCCATTCCCTTAAATATCTCTCACTGGCAAAATCCTCCCAGCAGCACAGAAATAACCAAGTGCCCTTGGACCAATTCTGTCCTTTGGGGTTGGATAAACATAGATGCCAAGAGTTGAACAGTTCCACATCTAATATTCTATGTCCACTATTTCATGCTCTCATTTCATATTTCCAATTTTTTGCATATAACCATGAGCTTCAGCTTAAACATATTGTCTGGATTTAGTGCTGGTGAAAGCATTTGACAACTGTGACGCAGCCAAGTATATAGTTGTGACAAGTGCTTAAAAAGGTGGTGGCGCTAAAGGGATGAAATACGAGTCTCTTATATTAGAGACCTCGCTATTCTACCCAGATAAAGAGTATAAGGCCTTGCTCATTAATAAAAGCTGAGAAGTGCAGAAATATTAACAGTGGCCTTGTGGAAGAAACGATCCTAAAAGGTATAACATCCTAGTTTCCAGTGCCCCTTCCCTTGTGCTACTTTTGCTGGGGAATCTCTTTCATGTTGTGAGATCTTTTATCTAAGATGGGCAGGCATGACAGGACTGCCAAATGTGAGTGAAAAGGTGGGTGAGGTAATATCTTCTATGGGATCAACGTCTGTTGGTGAAAGAGATGAGCTTTCGAGCCACACAGAGCTCTTCTTGCTCTAGAGCTTCTCTCTCACTAACAACTGTTGGTCCTATATAGAAGATATTACCTCATCCACCTTGTCTCTTGAATATCCTGCAATTGACATGGTTACACCAATGCTACACACAAATGTGTGCGTGTCATGCAAGACAGGTACATCTATCTGTGACCAGGGATATCTGCATAGGCCTGTGAATGGAGAAAAAAAGCAATCAAATAAAAATAGCAGCAAAACCTAACAGCAGTTCTGACGATGATACTATGAAACTATAAATAGTTAAGAAACTGCATGCCCAAACTGATCCCAAGAGGAAAACATTCCCAACGACCCACCTCTGCGAAAGCAATTTAAGCAATCATTGACCAGCTGACAGAAAACAAATCAGATTGTTTACCCCCCAAGTCCTACATAAACAGTGGTTTTCCCCTGTCTCAGAGGTAGGGTGGTTTATATTAAAAGAAAATACACAGTTAAAGCCCAGGGGATACCAGCCACTTGGCAAAAGATCTGTGACCCGGGGCAGTCAATAGGGGCAGGCTGCCATCAACTAAAGGGCAAGTGCTCCTGAAACCTCAACACCACTGGCACCTAGCCCACCAATGCTCTGGCTGTCCTGACAACTTCTCTCTGCACAGGTCTCCTGCTTGGTTACGCTTAGACTGGGTGGAGTTTTGGGCACTTCTGTGGTGATGCTTTGGTTATGGAGGCTGTAGAATGTGTCAGTTTTATTTGCTTCCATGTTGTCTTGAACAGCTCATGTGAGAGGATGGATGGCCCAGGGCGCAGGGATTTAGCCCAATTTAGGAGACCTGATTTCAAATCCCTGCTCCCTCAGACTTCCTGCCTGACCTAGGGTAAGTCACTTTGCCTCTGTGCCTCACTTCCTCCTTGGTACCATGGGAATAATAACCCACAAGGGATGTTGTCAGGCACTCTGATATGGCAGTAAGGGGGGGCTAGACAAGTACTTTAGATAGCTGGGGTCATCTGAATGCAGAATGCACTGGGGAACTCATAAAGTACAAAACACCATGCCCATAACAGAAGTGTCCCATAGATGCCCTTGTGTATCCAGGCTGCCCACAGCTTTTACCGTGTATTGCAGCTGGCTTGGGGGAACCAGAAATAGCCCCATGCTCTCTTCCCTGTAGGACAGTAGTTCTCAAGCTGTGGGCTGCATACGGCCCAATTAGTACACAGCTGCCACCTGGTCCTCTGGCCCCAATCTGTGGAGGGGCCTCTAGGGGTGGTGGTGCTGGGAATAGGGGTCTGTGGAGGGAGGTTCGGGGTGAGGGGGTGCTGTGGTTCACAACTGTGGCCCAGGTAACACATTGTGGGTTGCATAGATTGAGAGCCACTGCTATAGGAGCTGGGTTTCCACCTTTCCTTATATCCCCATTAGCTGGGCAGGCCTCTGTCTCTATATATTTTGTAGCCAGAGTTTTTGTGTCTATTTTGTTCCCCTTGAAGCAGGGCAGGAATTATTTCCAGGGAAGGAGATTGTTATTTCAGCTGCATAGTGTCACAGGAGAGCAGGCCCGCTTTGGAAGTGAAAACACTGGTGTTTCTCTAAGCTGAGAAACCAAAACCAAAAGCTGGGGTGAAAAGACAAATCTGGCAATTTTGGTATTGTGCCCGAACCAAACCCTGTCTGGCTTTATTCTAGGCTCAGCAGAACACAGAGGAGAGAGATGTGGCTCCCAGGGTGACAGGCAGTGCCTAATTTTACAGGGGCTTGCCAGGGGCACCTATAGGCTTGGCAATTCTCAGCACATAATTCCTTAAGTCCCAGCACAAATTTCATTAACAATTAAGCAGTGGTGACAACGCAACTTGTGTGCTGTGTACGTGCTCGCCCCCCAGCAGCGAGAGCCCAGCCCTTTTGTAAACAGGAAGCTGGCAAGCAGCTGCTGAATAAGTCATTCTGGGGAGTTTGTCCCAAACTGGCTTTCAGCTTGTGAATGTGTAGGAAGGAAAAAGCTGTGAATACTCTTTTGTGACCAAGTCTGGCACCAATGTAGGCTCTGTGAGCAGAACAAGAATGTGGCCATTTAGAGCGAAGTCAGCTGCCCTTTAAGAAATCGAATAATCCTTTCCCTTTCCTGCAAAGCTTTATTCAGAGAAGAATGGAAACTAGAGAGTGAACAGCCCCTTTCTTTTACAGGCACCAGGATTTGTGTTCCAAACAGTGCCTGTCAGAGCCCAGGAAACAACACATTACAGGGAAACTGCCCAGCTAGATGGAAGAGTCCATCCAGCGTATCCCTCTTGGTGCAGCCATTCTCCTTTAGCAGCAAATGAGCTTATGGATAACTGTGGTCCAAAGCTGGCCAGGGCTTCTGTCCATTTTGTGATGACACTGCTGGGTGCATGCACTGCAGTGCTTTGACTAGAGCTGGATGGAGAAACATCTGCAGAACCATCTTCCACTGCAATATGTGATTATATCAAATCAAAATACTTAGGGTCGCATTAACCTTTTGTGGGCCTGGCACCAAACATATTTGTGGACCACGATGGAGGCAAAGGAACATGGCGCAGGGAGGTCAGTCCCCCAAGCAAGGGGCCAGCCAAGGGCAATGGGGCATAGCATGGCAGGGCAGCCCCACTCCACCCAACCCAGTGCGAGGGCACTATTTATAAACCGGCAGTTTCCAGATGCACAGTGGCCTGTCTCTGTGCTACCAGCATGTCCCTTTCCCTCAGGGGGCAGGCCCATGCTGTGTCACACAGCCTGTCAAAGAAGGAAATGAGATTGGTTTGGCATGATTTCTTTCCCCATGATCATATTGGCTATTACTTATCACCTTGTGTTCCTCTACTCCATGGCCGGCTTCTATGTCTAGCCTTGGGAGACCCAGGGAGAGCAGGATAGGGACTCAGAAGGCTCTGGCAGAGATTCTGGCAAAGGACAACTGCCCTCCTCTACTACACAACTACCAAGAGAAGCTCCAGGAAGGTAAAGGAGGAGAAGCTGAGAACCACCAGCCAGTTACAGCTCCCTGATTCTAGCCGAGAGGCTGGTGTAACCTGCATCGGGTGGCTACGGTCTCCAAAGGACCCTACATTAGCAGGGGTAACAAAGAGTCCTGTGGCACCTTAAAGACTAACTAAAGTATTGAAACATAAGCTTTCATGGGCTAATACCCACTTCGTTGGATGCAAGCAGTGGAAGTGTCCAGGGGCAGGTATAGATAAGTAGGCAAGAACCAGGTAGGAGGTAACAAGGTTAGTCCAATCAGCCTGAACCATACCTGCCCCTGGACACTTCCACTGCTTGCATCCGACGAAATGGGTATTAGCCCATGAAAGCTTATGCTTCAAAACTTTAGTTAGTCTTTGAGGTGCCACAGGACTCTTTGTTACCTCTGCTATTCCAGACTAACACGGCTACCTCTCTTCTTTACATTAGCAGGGTATACTTAGAGTACAGCATACTCCAGACACACCCGTTCCCCACCTTCTGCACCAGGGCTGTGGGCAGGAGGGTGTAGGCACTCTCTATCATGACTCTAAGCCCACACAGCCTTGGCAGCAAGAGCGGGGACTTGGGCATGGTTTCTGCTCCCTTTGCGCTGCCTGCTCAGCATAAAGGAAAGGTAACAAGGCAGACTGTCTGGCCCCTTGACCTTTCTCAAACCACCTGTTTGGCCCCAGGCTGAGAGGGTGGAGCAGCACAGCTCTGACATGTCTTGCCGCACAGCACTGGCTGTGTGATTCACTCAGGAGACGGGGAACACCCCTGAGTGGATCCATTCAGAAAGGTGAGAGAGGAGCAATAGCATCCCAGAGGGGAAACTGGGGTTCTCAGAGGTGATTTCATTGTGAGTCATTGATACAAACAGGGAAGCATGAAAGCATCAGATAACTTTTAAAGGTAGTTTTAACTCCATCTTTTTCGTCAGTGCATTTTCTGTGCTACTCTGAGTTTTATTAAGAGTTTCACAGGAAATGAAATTCTATTTTCAAAATGTCCCAACACTCTTATTCTTCATACAAAAGTTTTTAGCTCTCAAAATAGTCTTTTTAAAATAAATAGCTCTTACAAGTCTTTAGCTTAAATAATTAAAAAGTTGGTGATTCTTATAGCAATTTTTGAAGAGATTATTCTTGTATTCAGAGTTAGGTGAGGGTCTGCTTGTGCACTGCCAATAAATTAATACATTTCCCATTAATATAATATTCTATATTTAAATGGCTTCTTATATTAGTAACTAGTTTATCAAGCTCACTAGATTCCATGTTGGTGCATAAAGCATTTTGCCATTTACATAGCAGTGAAATTAGGACTGTCTTCAAGTATTATAAGGGCCTTTGCATGTAGCTAACATCTTTGCAAGTCTGTGTTTCTCAGTGTTTTTTGCCATTACAATATTTAAGGAATAAACTAAAATTTTAAACACTTCCATCTACCCGTTTCCCTAAAGCTTTCAGAACACAAACAGGCTTTCTTGCAAGTGGGTAGGGGTTAGTAGACCCCACTTTACCTAGATTTATTGCTCTGATAACAGATTCATTTCACAATCAGGTCTCTTTCGAAAACATTCATGTGTTATGTGGTTTATCTTCTTGATGTAAGAACCTGCCACAACTGACTGGGTCCAAAAGATCCATCTTATTCAGGAGAAGCTCATCACCCACTTAGAAGAGGTGAAGAAGACCTACAAAAGACAAGTGGACCATTGGTGACAAGAAGCTCTGGTAGACCAGAAGCTGTGGCTCACCACCAAACATCTCCAGTCCAGTCAGCCCTCCAGAAATTGGATCACTAGTGCTGGGATGCCTCCCAATAAGCCAGCAGATCAATGGGGTTGACTTAAACTATAGTTTCCCTAGTCTCTCAAAATACATGCAGATTTTCAGGTTTCCTTTCTAATTCCTTCACTGAGAACCCCTTCCCTGACCAAACCAGTTGAAGTCCAGGATCATGTGCAATATAAAATGCATGCCATCCTCAATTCCTGACACATGGCTGCCGGCACTCTGGTGAACTGGGAAGGCTACAGTCCTGCAGAGGCAGCAGAGCGCACTTGGGAGTCTGCTTCCCATGTCCACTCCCCTGACTGGGTGAGGGAATTCTGCAAGGCTCTCTTAGACAAGCCTGGACTTGTACTGCCCTGAATGGGGGGATGATGTAAAAACCTGCAGGACTAGAACCTGGGACATGGCTGAGCCACTGATGCTTCTGCATTGCCACTGGAAGCTTAGGGTGTATTTCTGCTAGAGGACCCTGTGAACCTAGGGTTGGCAGGAAATACCACCCATCAGGGCCTGAGTGGTGGCCGCTTACAGCCCACTGACTGGCTGATGCTAGTGTTTAAATCAGGAAGGCATCATGAGGACCTGTCTGAGCAACAGTGCAGACTGACTTCATGCTTGCCTGTGCTCCAGACCCTGCTTGCTGTAGACCCTAGACCAGGGGTGGCCAACCTGAGCCTAAGAAGGAGTCAGAACTTACCAGTGGACATTGCCATAGAGCCATAGTAATACAGCAGCAGCCCCCATCAGCTCCCCTCCCCGCTCCCAGCACCTACCACCCACCAGCAGCCCTGCCCATCAGCACCTCCTCCTCCCTCCCCACACCTCCAGATCAGCTGTTCTGTGGTGTGCAGGAGGCTCTGGGGAGAGGGGGAGGAATGAGAGTATCGCAGGCTCAGGGGATGGGGTGGGAAGGGGTGGAGTGGGGGCAGGGCCTGTGGTAGAGCAGGGGGTTGAGCAGTGAGCAGCCCTGGCCCATTGGAAAGTTGGCGCCTGTAGCTCCAGCCCCGGAGTTGGTCCCTATACAAGGAGCCGCATATTAACTTCTGAAGAGCCACATGTAGCTCCGGAACCACAGGTTGGACACCCCTGCCCTAGACTAAGGTTCCTCGACTTGACTATTTGATTCCTGCCTGCAACTTGGTGCCTGATCCTGTCTTCCTGATATCCCGGCTTTGCTCTCTCCCAACCACACTACCCGTCTCATTGCTGCAACTTAGCAGCTGACCAGTGCACACAGGTGGTCCACAGCCTGGCCCTGCAAAAGGTTTGCTTGTTCATGGGAGATAAAAAGCAGAAACCTTTTTGAATTTCCTTGATTAGCTTTGAGAGAGACAAGATGGGTGAGGTCATATATTTTATTGGACCAATTTCTGTTGCTGGGAGGGATACGCTTTCACATTTCACAGAGCTCTTCCTCAGTTCTGGGGAAGCTAAATTCAAAGTGGGACAAGTTCACATGTGTTGTAGGAGATCACTTAAAATGAAGTGGGCAATTAATACCTCTGTAGTCATAGGACAAAGAAGGGTACTAGGCAGCAGGGTGTGTTACAAATTGTATAAAAGCAATGTCTCTGTTAAGTTCATGATTTTTAGGGCTCGTTTACATTACAAAGTTAGGTTGGCTTTACTACATTGCTCAGGATTGTGAAAAATGTCACACCCTGTGTGATGTAATTAGGCCAACCTAAGCTCTGGTGTAGACACTGCTAGGACAACTGAAAAATTATTCCATTGACCTAGTCAGCGGTTCTCAAACCCCCGAATGCGGAAGTAATTAATTCGTTGCCTTTAAACGGCGCCGGGAGTTCGCAACCCCCCTGGAAGCCCTCGGCGACCCTCAGGGAGGTTGCAACCCTTGGAGAGGTGGATTTATTGTTGTGATGGGAGAATCCTTTCTGTCACTCTAGTAAGTGTGTACAGCCATGGTTTCACTTAAAACTTCAAAGCGCTGTTGTGGAAACATTCCCGCAGCAGCCCTTTGAAGTGTGAGTGTGGTTGAACACGAGTGCTGAGAGAGAGCTCTTCTAGCGCTCCTGGTAATCCACCTTCATGAGGGGATTATCTCCGAGCACTGTGGGCCCAGTGCTTGAAGCCTGTCTACACTAGCACTTTAAAGCACTCATACTTGCTACACTCAGGAGGGTGATTTTTCACACCCTTGAACCAGCAAGTTAGAGTGCTATAAAATGTAAGTGTAGACAAGCCCTTTTGCAGAAGAGTTTTGTCAGAAAAAGGCAGCTTTTGGCAGGAAAACAGTGGAAGTGTCCATGCTGCAATTCCATTTTTGGTGACCAGACTCTTCAGTTTTGATAACAAAATAACACCACCTCAACGAGAGGCAGAGCGCTTCTTGATAACAAAATAACACCACCTCAACGAGAGGCATAGCGCTTCTTGATAACAAAATAACACCACCTCAACGAGAGGCATAGCGCTCCTTGATAACAAAATAACACCACCTCAACGAGAGGCATAGCGCTCCTTGATAACAAAATAACACCACCTCAACGAGAGGCATAGCGCTCCTTGATAACAAAATAACACCACCTCAACGAGAGGCAGAGCGCTTCTTGCGGCAAAGTTCAAATGACAAAGTGTAAACCAGGAGTCTCAAACACACAGGCCGCATCATGGAATTATTTGCTGCAGCCTGTCAAGCTCCCTACACCTCTCCTGCCACCCCCCCCCCACCGAATTATTTCTAGTGGCCGCCAATCTCCTGTGGGCCCCCCCCCCCAGTTATTTCCGATGGCCGCCAAAGCTTCCCTCCCCCACAGTGCGCCACGTCCCTGCTCTTCTACCCACCTCCAGGTGCTTCCCACCGCCAAACAGCTGTTTGGCAGCACTTAGCGCTTTCCTGGAGGGAGGGGGGAGAAGCAGGGAGCCGCACTCAGGGTGGGAGGCAGAGAAGAGGCGGAGCAGGGGTGGTAAGAGGCGGGGCAGGGGCAACGTGGAGGGGGGGTAGCATGGTGGCGAGGGGTAGCATGGTGGCGAGGCCAGGGCAACGGGGGGGGGGGGGGTCAGTGATGCGGCCCTTGGCCAATGCATTAGTCCTCATGTGGCCCTCCTGGTCATTTGAGTTTGAGATCCCTGGTGTAAACCCTGCCATTTGTTATATCACCAGAACTGATCTCCCACAGTAACCCACAATGCCTGTCATGACTACTCTGCTCACTGTTGGCTGCCCTGCAGGCATGCGCCCCTCCCCTTTCAAAGCTCCATGAAGACCTGACAGCTGAGCATGCTCCGGGAACAAAGAACATATCATTAACCTGGAATGCTCCTGCTCTCTCCAGCACTATGAACCAGAGGCAGGCAGGCAGGGGTGAGTGTGTGTTTGTGTGTGTGTGAGAGAGAGACTGTTGTGCTGTGAGGAGCCAGAGAGGGAGGCAGGGGCTGATGTCGGGGCTGACTTCTCTTCCTGCTTTTGGCAGCTGTCTGAACTTAGAGACAGCATGCTAACATATTCACTCTCCCCCAACACATACTCTGTCTCTCTCACATACATCCCCCTTTCACACTTGCCCAACACACACTCTCCCTTTTCCAAACGCTCTCTGTCACACCCTCCTCCTCTGTTCCCCCCATCCACACTTCCGTTTAAAAGTGGCTGTCAAGCTAGTAGGATGCCCATGGAATGATGGCAGTGAGAAATCTGCATCATGTGATGCTGTACCTGTCCCATGATGCATTGCAAACCGCTCCCAAAGCAACCTGCCAGTTGCAAAGTGGGTTAGCTACCCAGAGCATAAGCTTCCCCCTGGGTGCTCGACTTCCGCTCTGCCCCGGCCCTGCCCCAACTCCACCCCTTCCATGAGGCCCTGCCCCACCTCTTCACACCCCGGCCCACCTCTTCACATCCCTTCTGCCCCCATTACAACCCCTTCCCCAACATCCCCACCCCAACACGCCCCCCCTTCCCTAAATCCCTGCCCCAACCCTGCCTCTTCCCCGGAGCATGCCTCATTCCTGCTCCTCCCCCTCCCTACCAGCATGCCACCAAACAGCTGTCTGGTGGCGGCTGAGGGAAAGCACTGGGAGGAAGTCAGAGGAGCGGGAACATGGCGTGCTCAGTGGGGGGTGTGTGTGAAGGGAGCTTGGCTGCCAGTGGGTACAGACCATCCACTAATTTTTCCCCATGGGTGCTCCAGCCCCGGAGCTCCCAATGAAACGGTGCCTATAACCCACAGTGCACTGCTCTATGTGTCTATGCAAGAGCTGCTAGTGTGGATGCACTCCGCTGACACAAGGAGTATAGTGTGGAACATGCAACAGCAAATTAATTAAAATTTAATTTAATTTAATTAAAACAGTTTAATTAAAATGGCATAACTTTTGGCGACAAAACTGCAGTGTAGACATAACTTAAGGCTTTGTCAAAAGGTTACTTTTGAGTAACCAGGGAGGTGATAAAGAATCTGTTTTATGCTGGTTTGATAAATCTAAGTATTGGAATGTCTACCAGCTTTTTGGGGTTTGGCTGCCCCATTCTTTGCAGTTCACCCTAATTGAATGACCACAGCTGGCTCCCACTAGGACTCCGGTCACAGGGTGGTTTTGGTTTTTATAATTTTGCTGTGCAGTTTCATTCGAGAGCATAGTGATTGTCTGGTTTCACCAACATAGATGTTGTTGGAGCATTTGATTCACTCACTGGGTGAGGTACATCATATGTCGTGGTAGGCGTGTGTAAGACTCGTGGATCTTGAAAGGGGGAGGAGGTCATTGTAGCAGTGGAAATTGTATAGGTTTTGCATCTGTTGTTCTGACAGGATCTGGCGCCACTTTGAATTGCTGTTTCCTGGTCGGTGGAAAGCTTGCTTCTGACGATGAGCTGCGGGGGTTGTTTGGAGGCTAGAACATGGGCATTGGGCCATGAAAAGTAGGGAGGCAAAGTGAGGGTGAAGGCCAAGTCTTTCTCCTTGCAGGCTGGGCTGTAGTTCTCGGTATGTTGTATGCGCCACCTGGACACTGGGGTATGAGGGACAGAGTCCTGGTCTGTGCATGGTTCTGGTGTGTCTGATTGTTGAGATTCTCAAACTGGCTGCAGTGCTGCTCTGGACAACAAGAAAACCAGGATAGTTAAAATCACTCTGTAATCCAGGATTTCTAACCTGGCATTTGTGCTTGAAGCAGAGATTTATGTGACCTTCAGAGTTACTAGGCTACTAACAAAGCATCTTACAATGATTCTTTGTTATTATTAAGTTGACATGAATTCAAGGATAACATTTATATTTGAAAAACATTTGCAGAGAAGTTTTGTTCCTTTCTGACTCATGCTTTTACATAAAGGTGAAATCTTTGTTTTTTATCTTAAATGCTTAAAATGGCCCAAGCTTCTTTTAAACTATTTATTTACGAATATTTCCCTTATAAATGAAAGCCTTTCTTTGGCAGTATTGTTATGCAAATAGTGGTTAGTACTACAAGAAGCCTTTGAATAAGTATAGTTATATTAATTGGGGAATTAGATAATTGCCTGCCATGCTCAGGCAAACCCACATTCCAAACTAACAAAAGATCTTTCAAGGGATTGTTACAAAGATGGTACTTTCTTTAATAATCACTGAAATGTAAAAGACTATTTTAGAAGCAGAAAGACTTTGGGTTTTTTTTGTTTTGGTTTTTTTAAAACTGAAAACAGGCAAGCCAGGACTGATTCGGAGAAGCATGGTAAGAACTTTCAAGCATTTTTTTAAACTAAAATGATGTCTTATAAAATGAAATGAATAAAGGAAAAAGTCTTAAAATGTAACACTCTAGAGAAGATTCAGAGATCTATCTCTGCTAAGCCAAGAGCAAACAAATCAGAAAGCTGGTTCTGCATGACATGAGTATTAGCTAATTGCATATGCGTGATCTTAGGAAGCATTTAGAACAGCACAGCGATGAGCCAATGGCTGACACTGGACTCTAGCCAAGGCTCTGGGAGACAGATGTGTGTCTTTTAGAATGAGCACGGAGGGGAAGAAATAAAACCTTGGAAGCTGGTGAACACTGTCTTTCAACTGCTCAGTATGTCTTGCCCCTCCAAGACCGCACCTCTACAAGTAAGAACAGCTCAGAAGGACCAAATAACCAGGAACAACACAGCACCAAGAGAAACCAAAGTTCCAGCCAGCACTGATTCTGCAGCAAGATGCCTTCACCAAGCCCTTAGCATCATAGGCAGATGAGGTCTTCATAAGCACTACTGGAAATTATTCACTTTTATTTGAGATTATTTGAATTGGATATTAAATGTTATTGTAATGTAAGGTTTATTTACAGCTTTTCCAGTTAAATACTAAAATGACTGGATGATGTATTTTTGGAGAAGAGACATAAGATCACCTTAATAAAACAGATTGAGACTTATTTTGAATTTAAGGTCCTTAATTTGAATGTATTTGCCCATCCCAAACCACTTCTTAAAGTGAATTGTGGATTTATAAGAAACCTTGTGACTTTAAGTAACTGATTTAATTTATTTCTCCAGTTCATAGGGCTATGCTGAGATCACTTATCTATGCTTTAAAAAAAAATTCTCTGCCTATTTATAAACTGTTTTAGTTTATCTGGGATAAACCAAGCAGAATCCACCTGCTGTTTTCAGGAATCATTAACTTGTATTTTAATTGATCTATAAACCAGTGTCCTCCTCACTCTTAGAAGGATACATGCTGAAAGCTCTGCACAAGGGTCACAACAGAACGCACTATTGATCAGCTAACCCATTGATTTAGTTTTTTTCTTTATTAAACAAATTATTTATAGATTATAATCTATAACTTCTGCTTGTCTGTAGTTAAGGTGCCCTAAAGTCAGAGTAAGAACCATGGGTCTAAAATAGGGGGGACACACTGCTGGGACCAATCATGAACCAAGACTTAGAAAATAGGAACTGAGTTTACTTTTAGTTGGTTATATTTGGTGTGTAGCAGAGAAGCATTCCTACTCAAAGAGAGGCTGTGAGGCCTTTTGGGATTTCTGGAACATTTCAACAGAGAACAGAAACCTAGAAGCCCAAAGAGAGGCTACCAAGAGCCACCCTAGCTGCATATTTCGAGACCAGAGCATCACAAAGACTATTTGACCATCCTTGGTGTGGATACTTTGTAAGAATACCTTTGTTTGTTTGTTTGTGTGTTTCAATATTGAATTATAAGATGGCCACTGGTTTCAGCACTGCACAACCCATTAAAGACTAAGCCTAAACCCACAATTTCCTGGGAAAGATATTGGGAAGGAACCGAGTGGAATGTATTGGCTGTAACTACTCAGGAAGTTGAGTTTACGTATAGTCAATTTTGTCTTTTATTATTCTAATCCCTTTTCCCATTGCCCCCTATCCTGAGTCCCCATACCAAATAAAGTCACAGTTAATGTTTTAGTGCTCTGGGAATTGTGACAGCATTTTATTTTTGTGTGCTCTGACTGACACTCTATATGAGATTAGGTTTCCGGGGATAGATGTGTTAGTCTGTATCCGTAAAAACAACAGGGAGTGCATCTGAAGAAGTGGGTTTTTTACCCACAAAAGTTTATGCCCAAATAAATATGTTGGTCTTTAAGGTGCCACCAGACTTCCCTATTGTCTGTATGAGATTGGGTGTTCGAGTACTATCCCAAGCACTGGGAGGGGTTTCCTTTGGTGGAGGTACTAGGTGTCCTTATAGGTGAGCCCAGGACTCATACCTTTGAGGAGAAAAGGGAAGAAGGTTGCAGCTATGTCATATGGTTTCGTTACATTTGTTTATTCCTGTAGATTTCCTCTTTTGTAGCTTTTGCAGTCTCAAGCCCAAACTCAATCTCAGTCTTAGTTTGCAAATAGGAATACAGTGTGAAGCACACAAGACACCAATGGCCAGCAAGGAGATGGGTGTCAGAGGCAGGGATTGAATCAGATCTCTACAGTGGCATTCAACTGCCTTAAACCATGAGATGGTCCATTCTCTTCCTTCAGTTCACTGTCTCATTCACCACACCCTTCCAAGTTCAGCAACAAATGAGACAAGGGTCCTACGGCCAAGTCTTCTTCACTGCACAACCCTGATTCTTTCTCTGAGCATTGTCCTTGTGGTCCTCTGTATACGGCAGGGGTCCTGTGGGAAAAAAATAATTCATACATGCAAAGGGGCTGAATTAAGGTTGCATAGACAGCCTTAATTCTGGCATTTTCTACCTTTTGTGTGCTTGACTTTGCAACCTGAATGTTCTTGCAGCATAGTGTTTGTAAGTAATTTTCTAGATTTAAGAAAAATCTTGGATGGGGAAAAATACTATGATGTGAAACCATATTGATTCTCTACATGGGTCATAAGAAGGGTTGGAATCTCTAAATCCAAAGTGCAGGCCTCTACCACCTGACCTTAGGAACTGACAGCAGTAGCAGGCTGTTATCCTCTATGTGGACCAGCACTAGAGGGAAATGGGACAAGCATTTTGTCAGTTGGCTTAACTAATTTGCTGGACAGCAGAGGAATTGTGAGACTCAGGAATCATGGGTTCAATTCCAGGTTCTGAGAGGAAATGCAGACCTTTTTCCCCCTAACCACTCTGCCCTTCCACTATCCCTAAATTGTACCTCCTCCCCTGTCTCTGCTCCTATGTCTCATTCCATTACTTTCCTCTGTCCCCCACAGCCTATTTCTTGCCCTCCTCTTCCATTCCTCACCCATCTGCATTCGAGCTTTTCCTGAGCCTCACTAGTAGGACTACTGAGAATTAAGGAGAGAGATTCTTCCCTGCTCTGAGTTTCACTGCAAGCAGCCATGAGGAGCCATTTCAGGAAGGGTTCTGCTCAGCCCCTGCAGCCCTGGGCTGGGGCATGCTCAGTGATAATGCTCATCTTCACGTAGTTTAGTTACTATACTCAAGAGAGCACATGCAAAATGTGATCCCCCACCCCACCCACAGAGTCTTAAAACTTGTCTGAATTTGGGCAGTTTTCTCACAGGAACAGTAAAATACATGTCCCTGAAACAAAGGCAACCCCCCACCCCAACAAGTTTCAAGTTCCTGCTCCAAAGGATGAGGGAAGACGGGATGGAGCACAGAGATTCTAAATGAAAAGGTGTACACGCTTTTTTTAACACTGGCAAAACTGTGTATTTTTCCTAACCTCATTCTGAGAAATGGCTGAGTTGTTTTTACTGAAAATTTCTTACAAAAAATCCAATTCTGTCTGAGGCAGATACCAAACTTGAAAAATTTCAGCTGGAACCATTACATTTGGCAAAGTTATAAGCAACTGAAAACAAGTTCTTACAGGTTCATTTTAAGCTGTACTGGGGAAGCTTTTCTACTTGGGATTTCTCTGACTTCCAGTGGAAACAAAACCAATAAATAAAGAGACTTTAGAGCTTCCTGACTGGCTACAACATCAGCGATATCATAATCAGAGAATGCTTGGGAGATAGGGTGACAATCCTCCGTACCAGTGGGTTCAAAGTCCATTTCCTAGCACAACCTAGGCCTTGCATTTCAGGGTGACAACTGCTCTCTGGCCATAAGGTTAAAGTAATTCAGCCTGGGCCTGCTTGGGTCCAGCCTCCTTACCACAAAGCAACTGTCAGCCCCCTAATGTGGAAAGCAGGTGCTGATGCTCTAAATCTAAGCTGTGCTTGAGCACTAGTATCTGAACCTGCCCACTGGGGTGGTTTGCAGCCATCTGTGTTGGGGCGGGGTCGACAGGCAGGAGCAGCTCGGCCTCTGTGGCTGCTGTTATCAAATACACACAGAGGCTGCTCTCTAGTTATCTGCTGAGGAAGCAACTCTCTTTGCTCTTTATAATGCTGCGATGATCATAGCGTCTGGAATGCTTGTCAGATGCCAGCCTGTCTGCTGGCCCTTTTTACTCTGGAGTTAGTCCTATTTTAGCTTGGACAAGGTGATTATTCCCTTGGCATTTAGCCCCAGACCCAAGGCATTCTGAAGTGGCAGACTATTTTCCTTGGCAGAGACGCACTCTTGCACCAATGAGCCCAAAGTCCCCTGTGAAAGAAATATATGGTCCTGTGTAACAGAATGGCCGGATGACAGCCTTTAGGCAGGCGTGCAGGTGTCTACTGCTGAGTCACATTGGGTCAGGTGCTAACACCTGCCTCAGGGTTCAGGTAATTACTGCTGAGTCATGCTATCAGGTAGGTCAGCCTGGAGGATGACAGTTGAACATGAGCTCCCAGTGTGATGCTGTCGCCATAGGGCTAATGCCATCCGAGATGCATAAACAAGGGAATCTTGGCTACCTCTATATTTACCAGCAGTGTGACTGCTGCTGGAATACTGTGTCCAGTTCTGGTGCTCTCAATTTCAGAAGGATGCTGATAAATTGGAGAGAATTCAGAGAAGAGCCATGAGAATGATTAAAGGATTAGAAAATCTGCTTTATATTGATAGACTCAATCTGTTTAGCTTCACAAAGAAGGTTAAGGGGTGTTTTGATCACAGTTTTTAAGTGCCTAAATGGGGAACCAATTTTTAATAATGGGCTCTTCAATATAGCGAAAAAGGTATAAAACAGTCCAGTGTCTGGAAGCTGAAACTAGACAAATTCAGGGTGGAAATAAGGTATACATTTTTAATGGAGAATGTAATTAACCATTGGAACAATTTACCAAGGGGGGAGGGGGTGGATTCTCCCTGAATAACAATTTTTGTATGAAGATTGGATGACTTTCTAAAAGATCTGCTCTGGAATTATTTTGGGGCAATTTTCTGGCCTGTGCAATACAGAATATCAGATTAGATGATCATAACGGTCCCTTCTGCCTTGGCATCTGTGACACACCCCTCTCCTTGGTAAACACTATTGGCTGTTTTAGGCAACTCCCCGTGTTGCATGCTGGCTTTTGTGGGCCTTATTTTGAGGCTGCTATCTTTCCCCATTCATTGTACAGGGAGCCTAGATGCTGAACTCACGCTTTGCGAATCCCTGTGATTTTTTTTAGCTGTCTAAAAGTTAGGTGTGGCAATCATGAGTGTTCCTTTGTGAAACTAGCCCTATGTGCCTCAGTTCTCCCTCTGTAAAACAAGGGTAGTAATGTTTGCTTGCTTCCTCCTAATCTCTGTCTGTCTTGTCTATTTAGATTATAAACTCTTTGAGACAGGGACTCGCTGGATACAGGAGTAGCCTGGCACAAAGGGACCTGATCTTATTTGGCCTTTAGCTTTTACTGGTTGCTATTATAATCTGAGTAATTATTAATATGTTGCATGCAGTGTTGTAGCCATGTTGGATATTAGAGAGACAAGGTGGGTGAGGTAATAGCTTTTATTGGACCAAGTTGTGTTGAGGAGAGAGCTCAAAAGCTTGTCTCTCTCACCAATAGAAGTTGGTCCAATAAAAGCTATTACCTCACCCATGTTGTCTCTCTGATTACTAACAGTCTATACAAGGTTCCATATCATAATTTCACAACTAGAGGAAGACTGTTCATTGAATCTATGGCTGATGGCTTGTCACAGCTTGGAGCTGTTTTATAATCACCAGGTATGGAGTTGGATGCTGGACCTTCCTGGGTCTGTGGCATGAACACTGATCCTGTCTATCCCTCCCTATGGGGAGAAAAGACTGAGTAAGTGGACCATGTCCTATTTCTGTGTAAATAACATGTTGAAAATAACGAATTAGTACAGCTGTCTAAGTGTTAGGTGGGTTTTGCATCAGAGTGCCACAAATGCAGGATTAGCTTTTTTGCTATTAATGCCAGGTCTTGGGTGCAGGTCTTGCTTGAGGAGCATTTGTAGAGCTGTGAGGGAGTGGATGAGAGAGCCCAGGACTGGAATAGTAGAAAGGTTGCAGATCAGGGCTGAGGGACACTAGCAAAGCTGTTGGCAGGCCAAGACCTGGAGGAGCAGTTATGTTCCTGTAGTTAGCAGTAGTTCAACTCCAACAAGTGTTTTTCTTTCACAGTTGTTAACATTCTCTGAGGGGTGAGAACTATGAAAGGAGTGTTTCTAGAAAGTTCACACTTAAGTCAGAGGAACAAGTTTCATCCTGCCACATACCACACCTTCACCTTTCCTGCCCCTTTCTCCCACCTTCTCTCCTCAAAGGTTGCCTCACCCACCCTGCAGGAACCTTTCCAGTGGGCAGAGACATTCTCATTAGCTGTGTGCTGGCCTCCTCCAATCCTGGCCCAGAAAGAGGATTCCATGTCTGAAATCCCCAACTTCAGGGGCTACTTCTCAGTGCCTGCCCCCAGGCACTTGTGTGTGTGGCAGAACCCAGGACATAGCAGGAAGCAGAAAGGGGAAGATGACAAATGATGGTTTCTGGTAGAAGAAAGGCACCACTTGGGAAGTATCCTGACCTGACCGTGCCTCTGAGCACATCAGCAGCGATTCTTCTTTTTCACACTCTCTGAAAGAATCCCTGGAAGTCAGCCAGGGCCCAACTGACACCGCTGGCTGTTAGCTCCTTTCCTGATCTAGAGACCAGGAACTCTGGTGTTTGTTTAGAAGGGCCCAGGGCAGCCCCTGGAGACAGAGTGCAGACAGGCCTGGAACTGTGGGAAGGTGTCCCTAAAAGTGTTGAGTCTCCTTGTCATTTCACTCCTGGCAGTGCTGGTTCCTTGCCAGGTCACCTGCACTTGCAGCTCCTGGTGAATTTGCTTGAGTTTCTCCTTTTTTATGTATCTTCCCCAGGAATAATCCCCAGCCTCTTTCCCCTCTAGTCTGGGAGCGTAGGGCTAGGTACTTGCTTATACCAGCCCAATGGGCCTTTAGAAGCCAATATGTCTTCAGAAGTCAGGGGAAATGTTTCTGTTTTCCAACTCTTTGTTAAAGTACTCCTGTGGAAGCTGTTCTCCATTCTGTAGCTTGAATACAGTGGTTAAAAATCTAACCAGCTACAGATCTTGTTTTGTGATCTTGTGTACACGTGGTGGGTGGCACTGAAGTAGCCATTACGTAGTACTCACGCCAGGACTCTTGTGACAGCATTGTAATGATTTGTCTGCCTGCATGGGCATAACCAACAGATTCATAGATTTTAAGGTCAGAAGGGATCATTTGATCTTCCCGTCTGACCTCCTATATAACCCAGGCCAGAGGACCTCAGCCAGTGGTTCCTGCATCCAGCCCATTAATTTATGCTCTAACTCCATCAGACTTTTTGGAAAGATGCCCAGGCTTGATCTGAAGACTCCAAGGGATGGAGAATTCACCATGTCTCTAGGTAAATTGTTAATATCCCTCCCTGTTAGAAATGTGCACCTTATTTCTAGTCTGAATTTATCTAGCTTAAGCTTCAAACTGTTGGCTCTTGTTATGTTTATCTCCTAAATTAAAGTCTTCGATTATCAGATATTGTTTCCCCATGTAGATACTTGTTGACTGTGATCAAGTCAACTCTTAACCTTCTCTTGGATAAACCAGATTGACTGAGATTCGGAAGTTTCTCACTGTAAAGCAGGTTTTCCAGACCTCAAATCATACTTGTAGTTCTTTTCTGAATCCTTTCCTACCTTTCAACATCTTGTTTGAAGTGTGGACATTAATCAAGCTCTGTCTCCTACATGCTGGGAAGGGAGATTATTTTTGTTTCTTTATTGGGAAGTACTCAGAAACTACTCTGATTGATTGATAGATATTGCTAGTGAGGAAGGACTTCCAAGCCAAGAATGCTACAATATCCTCGTATTTGCCATAGGCATAACTAAACAGCTGTATCACATGATACCATTCCATAGTTCCTTTACCTGATTCTCATGAGAGTAGATATAGTAGGACCATGGGAGACAGCACCAGTGGCAAACTTGCCATTATACTAGTGCAGTAACTGATTACTTTGGCAAATGGTCATAAGTAACTTTCAATTAAAAAAGTTATCAAGTTATTAACTTTCAGTCCAAAACAACTTTATTCTGACAATGGACCTCAGTCCACATCAATGGAACGTAAAGAATTCCTAAAGGAGAGAAATGCTAAGCACATTATTTTGCTCCATACAAAGCACTTAATCCATTCTGCATTATCATGCCATTTGTTATCCTCTGCCCCATAGAAAAATAGAATGTTCTAATCAAATTTAATCCAGACTGTTTGCAAACAGCTGACTTAGAAGGAAAGCCTGGGGAATGATCTGCCTTACAAGACCACTAGATACCTGATATATTCTCTTCTGTTCTATACAAGTTCTTGTGCCTCAGCACATGAACGCCTTTCAGTAGTGCATTAAGCAATATGACTAACATGTCAAGTGTTTGTTCTCTTATCCTCTCCAAAGGGAGAGACATGCAGTGGAGTGTTCTGTTTTGGTAGTGATCTGTTTATATAGATCTCTCCTCACCTCAGATGTTTGGCCTCTTGCTCTTACCTGTTTCAGGGTGGGATCTTGTGATTCTCCTACTCCATGAATGTTAGTACAGAGCAATGTGCTTGGATCCATTCCATTCACAGAGTAGGAGAGGTATGCTCAGAGACCAGAAAGAGGACAGAACCAGCAGCCATTGCTAACACCACCAATTGAGCTACCAGTTGTCTACAGGTGTTTCTCCGGGACTGGTCCAACTAATGACCGCAGAGCTTGGTCTTAAATCATCTCATTAGAGATATCCACATACTAGTCTGTAAAAGGGGCAGGGAAAATGTAATTGTGCTTGGTGAGAGCCTGTAGGCCAGCCGTGATGGGGAGGGTAGTGTACACTATAGGAAAGTATAAGGGTGAGGATATTATTCCAGTGAAAAAATTATTTGTCTCATATTAAACTTCTCACATGCTGGTGGGTGGAGGCTAAGAATAAGCAGCAGTGTCTCTGAACCACACACTGGCTCCAAATTGCTCTTTTGGGAGGTGCTGAAAGGCCTGTGGATTTCTCTTTTATTTCTGTTACTGGACAATTTCTTTGCCTGGTTTGTGTGGTTGGAGCATCTGGAAATAATCTGCAATTGTTGAATTGCTTCAGTAGAAAGGAGCTTTGAGACTGGCCAATCTGTGCATTGAATAAACCCAGCCCTCTGCAGCAGCGACTATCATCAGAGGCTATTTCTGTGCTTACACCATGACCAATGAGAGGAGCTGTGGATAGACAGAGAGTCATTCTCTGCAGAAACAATGAGGAGTCATTGTGGCACCTTAGACTCAGAGACTAACAAATTTATTTAAGGATAAGGTTCTGTGACTAGAACCCACTTCACCAGATGCATAGAGTGGAAAATACAGGAGCAGGTATAAATACATGAAAGGATAGGAGTTGCCTTACCAAGTGTGAGGTCAGTCTAATGAGACAATTCAATTGACAGCAGGATACCAAGGGAGGAAAAATAACTTTTGAAGTGGTAATGAGAGTGGCCCATTTCAGACAGTTGACAAGAAGGTGTGAGTAACAGTGGGGGAAATCAGTACTGGGGAAACTAGGTTTTGTAATGACCCAACCACTCCCAGTCTTTATTCAGGCCTAATATGATGGTGTCCAGTTTGCAAATTAATTCCAGTTCTGCAGTTTCACCTTGAGTCTGTTTTCTGAAGATTTTTTTGTTGAAGAATTGACACTGTTAGGGTATCTCTTCACTACAGCAGTAGGTCGATTTCCTTTAAGTCGATTTTTTAAAGCAGAATGTATAGAGTCGATTTTGTGTGTCCCCACAAAGTACAGCAAGTCGACAGTGTCTGTCCGAACAACTGTTGCAAGCGTCGACATAGCGAGCGTTGCACTGTGGGTACCTATCCCATAGTTCCCGGAGTCCCCAGCAGGCATCATTTCGAGTGCTGCACTATGGGTAGGCATTTCATAATTTTGCGCCCTTTTTTCATACCGCCGACCCCATTTTGAGTGGTGTACTGTGGGTAGGCATCCCATTATTCACGCCCTTTCTCCGCGCCTCACTAACGCCATAGCACTGCAAGCATGGAGCCCGCTGATGCCACCGCTGCAGTACTGGCCGTTGTGAAGACCTCGCGCACTGTTGTGGATTTTATGCTGTACCGTCTGCAGAGGAATGCGATCCGGAGACAACTGCACTTTCTGGACCCCGATGACAGTGATGAGGAGGAGATGGACCTGGACATACACAGCAGGGACAGGGACACTGACACTGACATTTTTGGAAGTAAGGTGACCGACAATCTGGCAAATTTGGTGGCAATGGGGCAGGCTCATGCCATCGAACGCCGATTCTGGGCCAGGGAAACAAGCACTGACTGGTGGGATCACATAGTGCTGCGGGTCTGGGGTGACTCCCAGTGGCTCAGAAACTTTTGCATGCGTAAGGGCACGTTCATGGAACTTTGTGACTTGCTTTCCCCGGCCCTCCGGCGCAAGAATACCAGAATGAGGGTGGCCCTCACAGTTGAGAAGCGAGTGGCGATAGCCCTCTGGAAGCTTGCAACGCCAGACAGCTACCGGTCAGTCGCGAATCAGTTTGTGGTGGGTAAATCTACAGTGGGGTCTGCTGTGATGCAAGTAAGCAGGGCAATCGTCGAGCTGCTTCTACCCAGGGATATAAACCTTGGAAACCTGCAAGCTACAATAGATGGCTTTGCCGCCATAGGATTCCCTAACTGTGGTGGGGCTATAGATGGGACTCATATCCCTATCCTGGCGCCGGACAACGAGGCCGTAGAGTACAGAAACAGGAAGGGATATTATTCTATGGTCATGCAAGCAGTGGTTGACCAAAAGGGACGTTTCACCGACCTGTACGTGGGGTGGCCGGGAAAGGTTCATGACGCTCGTGTGTTCAGGAACTCTAGGATATTTAGAGAACTGCAGCAAGGGATTTTCTTCCCCGACCAGAAAATTACTGTGGGGGGTGTAGAAATGCCGATCGTTATCCTTGGGGACCCAGCCTACCCATTAATGCAGGGGTCGGGAACCTTTTTGGCTCAGAGAGCCATATAATAGCCTCCCCCCCCCCGCCGCCGCGCTCTCCTCTCCCCCCCCCGCCGCCGCGCTCTCCTCTCCCCCCCCCGCCGCCGCGCTCTCCTTCCCCCCCCGCCACCACTGCCGCCGCGCTCTCCTTTCCCCCCCCGCCGCCGCTGCCGCCGCGCTCTCCTTTCCCCCCCCCGCCGCCGCTGCCGCCGCGCTCTCCTTTCCCCCCCCCCCGCCGCCGCTGCCGCCGCGCTCTCCTTTCCCCCCCCCGCCGCCGCTGCCGCCGCGCTCTCCTTTCCCCCCCCGCCGCCGCTGCCGCCGCACTCTCCTTTCCCCCCCCGCCACCGCCGCTGCCGCCGCGCTCTCCTTTCCCCCCCCCGCCACCGCTGCCGCCGCGCTCTCCTTTCCCCCCCCGCCACCGCTGCCGCCGCGCTCTCCTTTCCCCCCCCACCACCGCTGCCGCCGCGCTCTCCTTTCCCCCCCCGCCACCGCTGCCGCCACGCTCTCCTTTCCCCCCGCCACCGCCGCTGCCGCCGCGCTCTCCTTTCCCCCCCACCACCGCTGCCGCCGCGCTCTCCTTTCCCCCCCCGCCACCGCTGCCACCGCGCTCTCCTTCCCCCCCCCCACCGCTGCCACCGCGCTCTCCTTCCCCCCCCGCCGCCGCTGCCGCCGCGCTCTCCTTCCCCCCCCGCCGCCGCTGCCGCCGCGCTCTCCTTTCCCCCCCCCGCCGCCGCTGCCGCCGCGCTCTCCTTTCCCCCCCCCGCCGCCGCTGCCGCCGCGCTCTCCTTTCCCCCCCCGCCGCCGCTGCCGCCGCGCTCTCCTTTCCCCCCCCGCCGCCGCCGCGCTCTCCTTTCCCCCCCCGCCGCCGCTGCCGCCGCGCTCTCCTTTCCCCCCCCGCCGCCGCTGCCGCCGCGCTCTCCTTTCCCCCCCCCGCCGCCGCTGCCGCCGCGCTCTCCTTTCCCCCCCCGCCGCCGCTGCCGCCGCGCTCTCCTTTCCCCCCCTGCCGCCGCGCTCTCCTTTCCCCCCCCGCCGCCGCTGCGCTCTCCTTTCCCCCCCCCGCCACCGCTGCCGCCGCGCTCTCCTTTCCCCCCCCGCCGCCGCTGCCGCCGCGCTCTCCTTCCCCCCCCAACTGATCCACCCAGCCCGATCTCTCCCCCACACCGCTTACCCCCGCTCCCAGCCCAGTCTCCCCCCGCTCCCAGCCCAGCCTCCCCCCAACGCCCCCTTGCAAACGGCTTCTCCCCCCCCCCCCCCCGTGCTTACTTGTTCGCTGGGTCACGCTGCTGTGACCCGACTCCAGCTGAGGGAAGAAGAGCGACACGCCCCCAGCCAGAGCAGCGCCGCGCCACACCGCCTCCCCCGCCCCCCAGCCTCGTGGTCAGCGCAGCGCCGCGCCACACCGCCTCCCCCGCCCCCCAGCCTCGTGGTCAGCGCAGCGCCGCGCTACACCGCCTCCCCCGCCCCCCAGCCTCGTGGTCAGCGCAGCGCCGCGCCGCGCCACACCGCCTCCCCCGCCCCCCAGCCTCGCGGGCGCCGCGAGCCAGATGACAGGCTCAAAAGAGCCACACCTGGCTCGCGAGCCATAGGTTCCCGACCCCTGCCTTAATGCCTTGGCTTATGAAGCCCTACACAGGAGCCCTGGACAGGGGTCAGGAGCTGTTCAACTATAGGCTGAGCAAGTGCAGGATGGCAGTAGAGTGTGCATTTGGCCGTCTGAAGGGGAGATGGCGTTCATTACTGATTTGCTCAGACATCAGCGACAGAAATATCCCCATTGTTGTTGCTGCTTGCTCTGTGATCCACAATATCTGAGAGAGCAAGGGGGAAACGTTTATGGCGGGCTGGGAGGAAGAGGCAAATTCCCTGTCCGCTGCTTACCAGCAGCCAAACAGCAGGGAAAGTAGAAGAGCGCACCACGGCGCGCTGCGCCTCAGGGACGCCTTGAAAACCAGTTTTATGAGTGCCCAAGATGGCGTTTGAGAACCCGCTCCCTTGCTCTGCTCAGCCCTAAGCCTGCTGTCCTTGAACCCTCATTCCCTCCCCCCTCCCCATGCTTGCAGAGGAAATAAATTCACTGTTTTAAAAATCATGGTTTCTTTATTGCTTCATCACAAATACAAATACAGGGGATCACTGGCAAGGTAGCCAAGAAGGGGTGGGTGAGGAGGGAAACCAGCAGTCGCAGTGATGGAGGAGCGGGGAGGGGGGGGGCAAGACAGCAGCTTTTTCAAGTTTTTAGAGAAACTCAACCTGCTGCTGCTTGTGCTGGCTTGTAGGGTGGAGTGGGTCGGTCCCCAGAGCTTCCCTCCCCCCCCGGGTTCTCACCCTGCGTCTGAGCGGGGAAGCTATGGGACTTGGGGAGGTGGTTACACAGAGGCTGTAGAGGCGATCTTTGGGCCTGCTGAAGCTCCACCAGACAACGAAGCATGGCACTTTGCTCCTCCATTATGCGGAGCAAAGCATCCATCCGCCGTTCTTCACGTTCCTGCAACTTTTCTGCTGCAGCTCTTGATTCTTGCCTTAACGGTAACAATTTTTCCCTCCATTCTGTCTGCCGTGCGGCCTCAGCGTTAGAGTGATGCAGAAGTTCGTTAAACATGTCATCACACGTTTTCTTTTTATGCTTTCGTATCTGTGATAGCGGCGTGAGGGGCAAGAGGGAGGATTCAGAGATAACTGTGCAGCTGTTGAAGAAAGAAAGGTATAAGGTTATGAGACACATACAGTCGCGGAGAACAATGGGATTACTATGCAGTGGGGAAACACAGTATTCACAGGCCTGATATGGTTTCTGTACAAGGTCATATTCCTCACCTAAGTTACTGGATCAGTCAAAAGTCACAGAATCAACTCATGCACGAGAGAGCCTCACCACGGCTGCTGAAATCACCATGCAGCCAGCCATGGTAAGCAAAGCCATACTCTTTACAGCAGCGCTCGGATATTCCAGAGTAACCCCACCCCCATCCCCCCCACCGTGTGGCTCCCAGCGAACCGCGAAATGCAAAACAAAACCAAAAACTCTCTGGCTTTGGGCTGGCTTCGGAAGCATCCGCTTGTAGGCTCAAAACTCCTCTAACTGCTCTCGCAACGGGCTGGCTGGGGCGAAGGGGGAGGGGGGGGGTTCTGGCGGTGGGAGGGGGGCCTTACGGGCTGTCTCGCTCGCTGTGTCCAGACTAATTGCAGTCCGTATTTGAAACAGGCAACCATGAATGACATAACTCTGCTTAGAATTTCTCTGAGAGAGAGAGAACACATGTTGTTGGAATCATTTCAAAGTCCTGGTCCATTCGCCGCAATGCTATGCTGCTCAATGATACCAGACTATTTACTACTTTCATGGCGTGGGATGGTCTCCTATCACGAGGGGACGGACAAGGCGGCTCTCCCCAGAAATCTGGTGTGGAAGATTCATCACTACCTCCTGGATAGCTTCACTGAAATGTCCGTAGAGGACTTCCGGTCCTTTGAGTGAAAAGGGACCAGACCAGCAATGAAAGCACGCCAAGTCCTTAGGTCAAGTTAATCATTAATAAATGCTTCCTTTAAAAATCATGAGTCATCTAATCCCTTAAAAAAAAAAACAACACTCACCAGAGTTTCCTTCGCCGGCTTGGGTACCCGCTTGGGAGGGTTGGCAGAGTACTGGCTCCAGGGTGATAAAAAGCTCCTGGCTGTCTGGTAATAATACTGTTTCTCCATTTGCGTCCTGCTGTTCCGTGATATTTCCGTCCTCCTCCTCCTCCTCATCCGAATCCTTCTCAGGCCTGACCATTATCCCATGGGTGGAGTCCACGCAGACCAGTGCGATGGTGGTGGGGGCGCCCCCCATTATCTGATTCAGTTCATTGTAAAACCGGCATGTCCGCGGCGGGCTCCCTGAGCGTCCATTTGCCTCTTTGGCTTTCTGGAACGCTTGCCTCAGCTCCTTAATTTTCACGCGGCACTGTTGCACGTCCCTGTTGTGACCTCTTTCCAGCATGGCCTTGGAGACCCTGGCGAATGTGTTGGCATTCCGTTTGTTGTTGCGGAGTTCCAACATCACGGATTCCTCTCCCCAGATAGCGATGAGATCCAACACCTCACGATTGGACCATGCTGGAGCTCTTTTTCTCTGGTTGGTCTCCTGTGCTACTGAGCTCTGCATGGCGTCTTGTGATGCTGAGGTCTGCATGGCGGCTTGTGCTACTGATTTCTCTGAATGGCGACTGAGCTGTGCATGTGAGCTGGCCACGCTGACCAAACAGGAAATGCTATTCAAATGTTCCCGGGTCTTTTCCTGTCTACCTGGCCAGAGCAGCGAGTTGAGAGTGCTGTCCAGAGCGGTCACAGTGGAGCAGTGAGGCAGTCCAGAGCGGTCACAGTGGAGCTTTGTGGGACAGCCTCTGGAGGCCAATAACGTCCCATTCGTCCTCACTAGTCCACAATCGATCCAGAGAGGTCGATTTCAGCGCTACTCCTCTCATTAGGGAGGAGTACAGAAGTCAATTTTGAGGGCCCTTTAAATCGACGCAAATGGCATGCATGTGAGGACGGGTACAGGTTTATATCAACTTAACATCGCTAAAGTCGACATTAAGCTGTAGTGGGGACCAGCCCTTAGGTCTATTAGTGAGTGTTATTGAGTCTGCAGAGATCTCCTTTAAGCACTCTCAAAGTATTCACTGATTTCCCTGTTGATATGGGCGTAAGTAGGAATGTGTTGGGGTGGGTGTGGTGCAGATGAGCTAATTCTTCCTTGGGAGTGTGGTTCTCCCACAGCCCCCACACTCCTTCTTTCTCAACTGCATTTTGTAATTCAGATCATAAGGTGAAAAGCAGGAAGCAGTAATGCTTGCAAACAAGGTAGCAATTTTGAAGGTGGGGTGGGAGAACTCCAGAATAAAAATGGTATACAGTTAAAAGAAGAGAAAAATATAACATAGTGCTGGAAAATTGGGAGCAGAGGGTGGGCTAATTGCCCAGCCAGCATAGGGAGAGTAGACAGTGTTAATGAAGTGCCAAAAAATGGAGGAAGGTAAAACAAGGGCCCCAGAACACGAAGAGTTGAGGGGTGGATAACAGTGGGCATGTAACAGAGGCTGAAGAATTGGAAACAGGAAAACTATGAAACAGAGTGTGAGGTACATAGCTGCCAAATTTTATGTAGCTCCATGTGACCTTTATTAACATAAAATTGAATAATTTGCATATAACAGTAAATACACATTTTTAAAAATTGGTGTTGATTTTTTACAGGTGAAAGGCATCTCTGGTGAATGAAGCCTTCAGTTTATCTACAGAGCCACACCAGAGTGAACATCCCCCATTCACTACCCCGCCAGCCTAAGTTATGGGATAACAGTCCGTCTCTGTGGCCTATCCAGTTCCTGGTTTCTTTGCCAATTAGTTCAAAGTGTGTGGGGGGTAAGAGTGTCATGTGGGAGCTGGAGCTGAGATGCCCTCACCCCAAATGTATCTTGTTATACAGATAAAACTACACAGAATCATTTCAGGGGACAAGACAAGATGACACATTTATTATAATAACACAATTTGATTTATGACCAATACCTAATATCTATGACAGGTTCAAGAATGGCAGCTGTGTTAGTCTGTATCCGTAAAGAAAGCGAGGAATACTTGTAGCGCCTTAGAGACTAACTAGTTTATTTCAGCATAAGCTTTCCTGAGCTATAGCTCACTTCACACATCAAATGTTCTGCAGCTGCTATATAGTTACCAGTCCTGAATGTAGGTTGAGTTCATGGCTTGGGTTTATTGCTTGTGGCAGCTAACTGGCCAGAAAAAACAGACACAAGGAAGGGCTGGGTCTCTGTCAGGTGTGCACCAATGCCCTTCCATGTTGGCAGCAGAATGTTACCCTCCAAAGTCTTCCATCTCACCATTCCTTTTTGTAGGCTTTAGTTTGAAACCAGGATCTATAGGTCTTGCTGTGTCACAGCTGCCTCTGGGTTCAGTGTGATTGATCACCCGTCAATTGCAGACATGAGACTCAGCCTCAGACCTGGCTTTGATGTTTCTTCAGTTGTACCTTTGTTCTTTTCTTTTTAGGGTGGATTCTTCTTGCTTTGTCAGGGCTGCTGTGTGCATCTTCAGCCATTGCTGTTTACACTTTATTTCATCAGGATGGGCTGGGACTGTTGGTTCATTCCATCATCCATACATACCTCATTCACACATTGAAACTAAACTAATAGAATTACAGCAGGGGTTTTGCAAAATGGAGTGAGCATTTTAAAATGGAGTTTAAGATTCAATATGGACAAGTGTAAGGAATGGCAACACAGTGAGCAGAAGTTACAATTTTGAAACAATGCAAGTTTCAGTGATTTAAGCAGCAATTGGATTGAAATTAGCCAGTTATTGGGGTAACTGGTTTTATGAATGAATGTTGTTTCATTCATAAAACTTTGCTTATGAAGTTATATTAATAAAGTGAACAATTAAAAACAATTTCATTGATCAGTTCTACAATCTTGCATCAGGGCCACAAAACACCCATTACTAGGGTGATCAGATGTCCTGTTTTATAAGAATAGTCCTGATTTTGGGGTCTTTTTTTATATATAGTCTCCTATTACCCCCCCATCACCATCCTGATTTTTCACATTTGCTCTCTGGTCACTCTGCCCGTTAGACAGGAACAACTTAATTCCAGCTGAGCTGGACTGCTTTCAGACTGCTGACCTACAGGGCAAAGGCCCTGAATCCTATTAGGCAGCGAGTGCCTATAAGGGCTAATATGACACCCTTGAGTAATTTTGAGAAGATATGTTTATTAAATCTAGTTTTGACCTCTTCCAAGTTCACACAAGCAACATCTCCCAGACACTGCATGCTGCCTCTTTCACGCAACCCTTATGTGTCTCACACCATGCTGAAAGGGGCAGCTCCCATTAATCAAAACACAAACCCTAAAGATGCAACACTGAAACAGACTCAACATCCACATTGATCTCTCAGTACAATATTTTGCAATATAAAGGGATTTAAACAGTTTTCCCAAGGGCCTCACTAATTTGCATATACGTCTTTTCCTCCTTTCATGAGCAGTAGTGGAACTCAGGCTGTTCAGGTGGGGGTGAGGGAAAGCATATTTTTGTCCTTGATGAGAAGCAGGCCATATGAGCTTCAGCATACACTTTAATCTGTGGGTTGCACAGCTATTTGTGAACTAGCACTAGAATGCTGGGTATCAGCGTTCCTGGGTTCTCTCCTTGGCTATGAGAGCAGAGCCTGGTCTAATGGTTAATTACAGCACAGACAAGCGTAACAAAGCTTCTGACTCTGTGGACTGAGTTGTCCACAGGGAATAAGCCTCTTGGCCCTAAAAGCCTCTTGATGTAAAAGTTTAGCTTGAGTGGTAGAAACTCAAAAGACAATGCATATTAGATCTAGAGACAGGAAGGAACAGGATCTGTGAAAGGACTGAATGATAGCTGCTTCCCCAAAATCAAGGGATGAGGCTTGGGATAATCTGAATTGCAAAGTGCACTGATGTAATAAGAGCAGTCCTTGATATAACTCTTCACTGAGCTCAGTGCCCCTTCTCCAAAGATATATAGGGCTTTGTGGAGGACAACTGGCATAGTGGCACAACCTACAAGATGCACATTTCCCCACCAGTAGCAGTTAACTGCCGTGTAAGGATGGCTTTTGCTTACCCAGAAGAATTTGCTACCTCTGGACTAGGAGTGGCCAACCTGCGCCTGAGAAGGAGCCCGAATTTACCTATGTACATTGCCAAAGAGCCACAGTAATACATCAGCAGCCTCCACCATCAGTTTCCCCCGCATGCCAGCAGCCCTGCTGATCAATGCCCCCCCTTCTTCCCCATGCCTCCTGCGGCATGCAGGCTCTGGAGGTTAGGAGCAAGGGCCTGGCAGGCTCAGGGAAGGGGGCAGAAAGGAGCAGGGGTCTTGGAGGAAGGGGTGAAATAGGGGCAGGGCCTGTGGCAGAGTCAGGGGTTGAGCAGTGAGCACATGGAAAGTTAGCACCTGTAGCTCCCGCCCTGGAGTCGGTGTCTCTACAAGGAGCCACATATTTAAAATTTTTATTAAAGCTAATGTTCAACATGAAAACATACACAGATTGAGAGGTAAGGTACTGGACATCTGGGGTCAGGCTGGAGTTATGGGCGATTGTAGGTAGTAGGTACAGGTTTTACAGGGCACATGCATATCACATATCCAGCATACCTCCAGATTGGGGTGTGGGAGTTTTTAAAGTGTCAGTCTATAGGTGTGTTCGGGTACACCACCCATGGGGTGTAGTGAAGGTCCGAGTCAGTAATGGTTCAGGCAATAAGTACATGGGTGGGTGTGTCCCTCTGTTTGTCAGGGAAGGGGGGGTGAGTTGTTTCCCTGGTCGTCGGTCTCGGCTACTCGACCTGGTACTGGCGATGTCCCGTGATGTGTTCCGTGTATATGTCTCTGGACCACCTGATGGTATCGGACACCATGAGCTGTCTCATGAGCCGGGCGTAGCGCCGACCGATGCCGCACGCTCTCAGTACCGGCTCGTTGCAGGGGTCCCATGCACCCAGGGCTCCTACGATCAGGGCGTGGAGCTGCACCTCATAGCCCTGCGCTCTCAGGGTGTCAGCCAGCGGGGTGTACTTCAGCACCTTCCGAGCTCGGGCCTCGTGGAAGGCCGGTGACCGGTTTTCGAATGGCACCGTGACATCCACTATGAGGACCTTCTTCGTCTCTGTGTTGGTCACGACGATGTCGGGTCGCAGTCGGCTGTCTGTTCCAGGGATGGCGGAGTTGACGGAGATCTTCCCCAGGGACGGTGGGATGGCTTTCGCCAGTCGGTTCTGGATGACATTGTGGCGGTGCTGCCAGGCTCTGGAGTGCGGCTTGCATCCACACAGGACGTGGGGCAAGGTCTCGTTGACGTAGCCGCACCTCCTGCAGCGCTTGTCCCGATTGCCATGGCGGATGGCTCCATTGAGGGGAACACAGTTGAGTCGGGCCCGGTGGATGAACCGCCAGTCGGCGAACCTGGTGAAGCTTCCCCCGTGGAGGAAGTGGTTGCTGGCGTCCCACTTGCTGGACACCTCAAACACCTTGCCCTGGTCTGGCTTCCGCTTCTATTACCTTCCAAAGAGCCACATGTGGCTCCGAAGCCACAGGTTGGCCACCTCTGTTCTGGACCTTTCACATCTTCTGGTCCTGGGGCACTTTTGGCATCCTTTAGTCCAGCGGTTCTTAACCAGGGGTACATGGATACACAGAGGTCTTGCAGGGGGTACACTGGGCAGGTCTCCAAGGAATAGGGTGGAATAACACTGGGCACAGGGAAGAGGAGAGGGAGTACCGGGACTATTTAAGGCTTGTCTGCACAATGAAAGTTACTCTGTACTTAAATGAGGATGTCAGGCTGAAATGGAGCAACTGTTCCGGAATACCCGCAAGGGTGGACATTTCTGGATCAAGAGTTCCCTAGTCCCCACTTGGTGACGATTTTATAGGGACCGTCCTGATTTTGGGGTCTTTTTCTTATATCAGCTCCTAGTACCCCACACCCACTGTCCTGATTTTTCACACTTGCTGTCTGGTCACCCTAATGGGGAACGGGGGGGCTGAAGACAGCAGGCATCTCCCGGGCTGGGTCAGCCGCTTCTGTTGGGCTCAGGGGGGCAGCTGACCCGCGCCGCCGCCAGCAGCATTCCTGCGCCGTGACTCAGCGCAGAGAGCGAGCCGCGGCCGGCGGGAAGGGACCGGGGATGCGTGGCGGAGCCGCGGGCGCACGCAGCAGTTCCTCTGCCGGGCGCCGGCTGGCGAGCGCGGCGCGGCTCGCGACTCCGATTTGCATGCTCGGGCTGTGAATGGCGTTGCCGGCCGGCCGGCCCCTGGCACGGGGGCGGAGTCTGCGCTGCCTGCTCTGGGCGAGTTTGCGAGCGGGGGCCCCGTAGCCGCACCAGGGCGGCCCGAGCGCTGGATCCGTCGCTCGCTGCTGGGCGGGCCCCGCGCGGAGCCGAGACGGCTGCCCGGTGAGTGTGGCTGCCCGGGGCGCTCGGAGGGGGGCAGGGGGTGCGGCCGCTGGGCCCATGCAGGGCGAGGTGCCGCGGCAGCCCCGGATCGAGCTTCGCCGGGCGGGCAGCCGCTGGGGCGCCGGTCTCGGTGCTGCCCCGAGGAGCTGCCTCAGCCCGGCTCCAGCGAGGGCAGGGCTCGCCCCCGCCGCCTGGCGCGCACGTGAGCTGCGGGCTCCGCCGTCGCCCACCTGCCGGGAGGGCGGCCCGAGGCGCCGCCGCGCCCCGCTCGGCTGCCCCCTGGCTGGCGGGTTCCCTGGGGGCCGTGTGGGGGGAGGCGGCGGCTGTCGGGCCCCGCGCTCTCGGGTGGGGCGAGCTCCCTCAGGACTCCGCTCCGGCTTGGCTCGGCCTAGAGGCCGGAGTCTCCCGGGTCGCTGAGGGGCTGGGCGCGGCCGTCCGCGGGGTCCTGGGGGACGGGGCGGTGATGGACGTGGGAGTTCGTAACCCCAAAGCCCGGGCCCCAGAGCCAGAGTCGAGTTACGGCCGCCAAACCGTTACTGATCCGCCCGAGGAAGAAGGCAGCTGAGCCCACCGCTCTTTGTAACCTAAAACCGGGTAAACAGCTTGGGCTGGGACCTGGTGCGCCGAGAGCGGAGCCGGAGCCCTGCCGTGCCCGGGGTCTGCCCAGCCACACAGCCCGGAGGTGGACATTCAGCGGGTGATACTTGTTGCAGGCAATCTGGCTGCATTTCCTCTTGGGCCCTAGGGACGATCCCAGAGGAAAGTGAGGTGGCCGTGAAGCAAATTCCGTGTGGCAAGCACTGACTGGAGCAGGATGCTGGGGGAAGTGAATTCAGGCACTAAGGTCCGTGGCTACTTGCCGTGGGAGTGGGCCCCACAAGTGGGAATGCTGGAGTTTGCAGTTGCACTAAGGCTGGAGACCTGGGTGCAGCCAGTAAGGGTCTTCGGTTTAGAATTTGGCCTAGGGAGAGGTGGGGTTGTGTGATAGTTCCCGGACATGTTCACAATCGTGGGGAAATCTCCACAGAGTCCATCCTGTGATGTGCACATCCTGCAGATAGTTTTGGTGGGATTAGACTAGTGCAGAGGTGGGCAAACTATGACCCGTGGGACCATCCTGCCTGGCCCCTGAGCTCCCAGCCAGGGAGGCTAGTCCCCAGCCCCTCCCTTGCTGTGCCCGCTCCCCCACAGCCTCAGCTCACCGCGCTGCCAGTGTTCTGGCCTGCCGCTCCTGCCAGCGCAGTGGCATGGCTGGCTCTGGCCAGACGGCGGGTGGGGTGAGTTCTTGCTGCTCTGAGTGGCATGGTAAGGGGGCAGGGAGTGGGGGGAGGTTGGATGGGGGCAGGGGGTCTCTGGGGGCAGTTAGGGGACAGGGAAGGTTGGATGGAGGTGGAGGTTTGGGTTGGGTCTGTTGGGATGGGGAACAGTTGGATGGGGTGGAGGTTTGATCAGGGGACAGGGAATGGGGGAGGGAGTTGGATAGGTATGGAGGTCGTCAGGTGGTGGGGGCTGGAGCAGTCAGGTGTTGGATAGGGGATGGGGTTCTGGGAGGGGATAGTTAGGGTTGGGGAGTCCCAGGAGGGGGCTGTCAGGGGACAAGAAGTTGGGGGGGGGGTTGGATAGATTAGTGGTTCTGAGGGGGGCAGTAGAGGGTGGGGATCAGGCTGTTTGGGGAGGCACAGCCTTCCCTACCTGGCCCTTCATACAGTTTTGCAACCCCAATGTGGCCCTCAGGCCAAAAGGTTTGCCTGTCCCTGGTCTAGTGCATATCCCTCAGCTGGCAAGAGCCCTTGGTGGACACTGGTGTGAGAGCCAGCAGACAGCCCCTGTTCCAAGGAATGCCACAGTGTAGCTGCGAGCAAGCCCAGATTGTCTTATCCTGCAGTGCATAAGTGCATCCCTCAGGACTCTAACTTTCAAATGGGTTCAGTTCACTGGGTGTGTATTGGATGCTGCTTGGGCAGAAGCTGGGATAGCTAGGGAGCTTCAGTGGTCCCATTCAGAGGATGTGTTCCCTGCCCACTAATATGTGGGGGTGTCACAAGGGCAGTCCAGCTCTTCATTCTGCCTCACGGACCATGCTCAAAAAAGAAAAGGCTCGATCCACAGCCTTTCTGCTAACTGCTTCAACAAGGCAGCTGAGGATACCTCCTGACACAGGGCTTGGTGGAGCACATAGCTTGAAGAATAGATACCTGAGGCTGCTCTAAGTTACACTGGGAGCCATTTTGGCCTTTAGCCGGCCCAGAACTGGGAAGGCAGAAAGATGGCTTTGAGTCATCCCCTCTTCCTGTTCTCAGGGTAGCAAGTGTAAACTCAGTCCCGCTGAGGATGGAGCCTAAGATCTTCAGATGGATCTGTAGCCTACGAAAGCTTATGCTGTAATAAATTTGTTAGTCTCTAAGGTGCCACAAGTACTCCCGTTCTTTTTACGGATACAGACTAACACGGCTGCTACTCTGAAAGATGGATCTTGGATTCAGGAAGAAATGTGTTTGTCCCCAATGCAGCTTGGCTGCTAGGATGGCAGCCTTGAGGAGCTATTGGCTATTGATAATATTCTCAGAGTCACTGAAATGTGTCAGACAGGCCCCATAAGCTCACTAGTGCAGTCCTGGCGCTGTTTCCCTCCATAGATTGCAGACATTATCATTGAGATGAGAATATTTTCATGCTACTGGCACTCCACAAATGACACACACATATTGACTGCAGTTAGCTAAGTCCCCTAGATGGCATGGCCGTGGCCTTGGAACATGGGAGTCATGAGAAATTAATTTGCACTAACCCGCCTGAGTCCAGTGAAGGGCAAAATATACTGTGTGGAGCAGAATCCATGGCATGCTAACATCTCTCATTAAGCAGAACATTGTCCAAAGTAAGTCTAAGTAATCAAGCAAAGGGACCTCTAGCCTTTCCTTGGGGAGCAGACTCCACAGCTTGATATTTCTGTGTCAGGGAATTTCCCTGATATTCAGTCTGTAGGTTTGTACTCCCATTACAGCTGGTTTTTCCCTGTGCATAATCCTAAATAATTCTTCCCCTTCTTTGGTGTCTACTCCCTTCATGCTCATGGAGATGGTAGCTACCCTCCCCTCTCTTGCCCCAGCATATAAGTGACACCTTCTATATTTATTAGGGTTGTCAAGTGATTAAAAAAATGAGTGTGATTAATCATGTGATTAAACAATAATTGAATACTATTTATATAAATATTTTTGGATGTTTCCACATTTTCAAATATATTGATTTCTATTACAACACAGAATACAGTTGCTTCCGATGAAGTGGGCTATAGGCCACAAAAGCTTATGCTGAAATAAACTGGTTAGTCTCTAAGGTGCCACAAGTCTTCATTATTTTATTTACAGAATACAAATTGTACAGTGCTCACTTTACTTTTTATTATGAATATTTGCACTGTAAAAATAAAAAATATTTTTCAATTCACTTAATACAAATACTCTAGTGCAATTTCAATATTATGAAAGTTGAACATACAAATGTAGAATTATGTACAAAAAATAAATGCATTTAAAAATAAAACAATGGAAAACTTGAGGCTACCAGTCCACAGTCCTACTTTAGCCAATCACTCAGACAAACAAGTTTGTTTGCAGGAGATAATGCTGCCTGCTTCTTGTTTACATCATCACCTGAAAGTGAGAACAGGCATTTGCATGGCATTGCTTTATGTGCCAGATGTGCTAAAGATTCATATGTCCCTTAATGCTTCAATCATGATTCCAGAGGACATGCTTCCATGCTGATGGTGGGTTCTGCTGGATAGTGATCCAAAGCAATGCAGACCAACGCATGTTCATTTTCATCATCTGAATCAGATGCCACCAGCGGAAAGCTGATTTTTCTTTTTTGGTGGTTCAGGTTATGTAGTTTCCGCATTGGAGTGTTGCTCTTTTAAGACTTCTGAAAGCATGCTCCACAAAACATCCCTCTCAGATTTTGGAAGGCACTTCAGATTCTTAAACCTTGGGTCAAGTGCTGTAGCTATCTTTAGAAATTTCACATTGGTACCTTCTTTGCATTTTGTCAAATCTACAGTGAAAGTGTTCTTAAAATGACGTGCTGGGTCATCATGCTATAACATTAAATAGATGGCAGAATTAGGGTAAAAAAACAGAGCAGGGGTTATACAATTCTCCGTCAAGGAGTTCAGTCACAAATTTAATTAATGCATTCTATTTTTAACAAGCGTCATCAGCATGGACGCGTGTCCCCTGGAATGGTGGCCAAAGCATGAAGGAGCATAAGATTTTTTTTTAGCATATCTGGTACGTAAATACTTTGCAATGCCAGCTATAAAAGTGCCACGTGAATGTCTGTTCTCAGTTTCAGGTGAAGTAAATAAGAAGCGGGTAGTATTATCTCCCGTAAATGTAAACAAACTTATTTGTCTTAGCGATTGGCTAAACAAGAAGTAGGACTGAGTGGGGTTGTAGGCTCTGAAGTTTTACATTGTTTTGTTTTTGAGTGCAGTTATATAATAAAAAAACCCCTACATTTGTAAGTTGCGCTTTCACAATAAAGAGATTGCACTACGGTACTTGTATGAGGTGAATTGAAAAATATTATTTCTTTTATCATTTTTGCAGTGCAAATATTTGTAATAAAAATAATATTAAATGAGCACTGTACACTTTGTATTCTGTGTTGTAACTGAAATCAATCTATTTGAAAGTATAGAAAAACATCCAAAATATTTTTTGCTGTACAAATGAGTACTGGCCAGGGCCAGGAAGACCAGCGGCATTCCCTGTAGAAGGCTTGGCATTGGCTGCTGATTTCCCTGCTGGTTTGCACTGCTTAGTGCTGGTGTACACAGAGTTGATCAGGGATGTCTCCAGGGCAAGCAGGAAGTTGATTCCTTTCTTCCTGTTTTTGTCCCCATGGTTGCTAATTTCCTCTGGGAGGAAAGAGCTGCATTTCTGCAGTAAAGGAAAAAATATCCGTATGTGATGGACAGGGAAACAAAATGTGACGCAGGGAGGTGAAGTCTCTTTTGAACTAAGCATGGGCAAGAAAAGGATAGATTGTTGTGACTCCTATAACATTACCTGAGGGGCAGAACCCCTCTTACCAATGCACCCAGAAAATTACGATCTCTGTCCCAACCAGAGATGGCACCACACTCTCAAAAAGTGAGTGGTTACCCCAGACTGGCCATGGCACCACATCCATAGAAAGTGAGCTGGGAATAGAAATCACGTTTCTTGAGTCCTTGTCCAGTACTGTAGAACACACTGTCTCTAGCTGTTCTAGCTTATGGTAGTCTGTCTATGGCTAATTGTGAACTGCTGGGCAGTCCAGAATCCTTTAGGGCTTGCTTCCAGCACACCGCCTGCATTGTCACCTGTAAAGGGGCAGCATAGGATGACTTGCAAAGCCTCTATACTCAGCCTGGGCTGGGGAAATTTTTCCTTGGCCCCTTGCATCACCCTTTAATCCACAGCATGTAGCTGCCCTGTAGAGTTTGGAGTGGGGGAGAGAATCTCCCTTATCCTGATTCTGCCATAGTTCTCTCAAAGAGCAGTTGCTCTTGCATGTGGCCACGTATTAGTGGCACACTCTTCTTAGTGAGCTTCTGTAGATGATGGCTAAGCAGGAGGTCAGTGTTGTGCAATATCGAGTGAAAAGCAGCACCCACACAGCTAGTCCTTCTCTGGGACTTTGCTTGAGAAGCTTTTTAAAGCAATACACTTGCAAGAAATTTGAATACAAACTGGCTTTTCTGGTTTCAGGTATAGCTGGGAGCTGCCCAGATCTCAGGAATGTCTCACTCTGTGCAGGGCAGGCCCATAATTGGGGCCAGTTGCTGCTGGATACAGGGCAGAATATTGGTTGTGTGTGGAGCACACACCTGTTCCCCAACATGTATGTCCATTCCATGCCTTGGTCCTGTGAGTTATGGACCACAGATATGGCGCCTCAGTCATAGGCTCTCATCCTCTCTGAAGGGATTACTTCTGCCTTGGTGCCTTCAGAAGAAGAACAGGCTCTTCCCGTCTGGCTGATGTCTCCCTTGTGCACAAAAGGCGATAGTGGTACTGGCATAAAGAGACCTCAGAGGGTGGGGTCTTGCTTGTCCTCCATGTGCACTAGTGGAGGTCATGTCCACCCCACCAAGGGGGAATTGCGTCCTATTAGGAGTTAACCCCAGCATTGAGAGGGAATAAACCCCAATAGGGTTAGTGGGAGTTATCCACTCTCCCTATCCGTGGAGGTATTAGACCCTTTTAGTATTGGTTGGCATTTCTCCCCTGCATTGAAATAATGACTTGTAGGGCCCTCGTCACTTTAGGGGCCCTTCCCAGCTGATTTGTTTTACTCCGGTAACTGAAAGCTGATATAGTTGGATGTTGGTGTACAGAATCACTTTACTGGTTCATGATATGGGGAGCATTTTTTTTGCTGAGGGAAACGGTGTTGCTAGAGTGCTGCTGTTCTCCAGCATGCCCCAGCTTCCAGACTGACCCAAAGGGACCACTGGATAGGTACAACTTACAGCAGCCCTGAAGCTGCTCTAAGTTGTGCCAAGGACTGGATTGATCCCATCATGGGGGAGCTGCAAGGATGATGTTCAGCCACATTTATGTCCCACCCATTTCATTGTTTCAGGCACAGCTGAGAATTTGAGGGGGTATTGCTATCATATTTTCAAACACAGTTGGACTAAGACATGGGAAGAGCCTTCTGCAAACCCTCTGGCATCTGTGTTAAACACAGAGTTTGAACTTGTTAGGGACTGGCTGTGTTAAGTGCTCTCTGTGAATGCAGCATGACAGACCATACTAACACCTTGCTAGCTCCATCCTTGCTTGAAAATGCTTGGCATGCGGAGTTCTGTGGTGTTAGCTGGAATCAGGTTCAAACCTGAGCAAAATGAGCATGAGCTCGCACGTGGAGTAGGGCAGGGGCCTGCAGGGTTCATGCAAACATCAGGATATTGGCTTTCGGTCCTCTCTGATGGACCACAACCGTGTCGTGGTGTAGAGGCTTGCGTCGGCTAAAGACCCTCAGAGCTACATCGTTTGGAGCGTTCATGTTCCTGGTAGGGTCCCCCTGGGTGAGCAGGTCTGAGGCAAGGCTCCTGACTAACTGTGGTCCAAACTTCACAAGACCCCGACGGTGGATCAGGGGCATATAGAGAGGACCTTTTTAGTACTCTGTGGCTGTGAAGGCTGATAAAGGCTGCAGAAGGAGGGAGGCCCCTGGTTGTCTTGGATCTCCTTGCCAGTGAGGGTTTTCCTCCTGTCAAGTCTCATGTGGTCACTGCGTACCAGTTTCCTCATGTTCAAAGATTTAACACGCAGGCCTCTGCCAAAGGGCTCACACCCGCACAAAGCCCTGCAGCAATGGATGGGTGGTGGTGAAGACAGGAGCAGTGATTTTTGGGAGTCTTCAGTCACAAATCTGCATGCAGGCGGCAGCCATATGGGATGAGACAGAAGTGCGTTTTGGCAGCAGCGGCTGTGACTGAGCAGGCCTTTTTAGGATCCCTTCTGCTTCCCCAAATGGCAAGACTCAGCATTGATATTGCAGCTCTTAGTGAGACCTGCCGGGCTGGTGAGGGCCAATTAAAAGAGGATGAAAGTGACTACACCTTCTTTTAGAAAGGAAAGCCACCTTAAGAGAGACGCATTCACGGGATTGGGTTTGCCATCAAAAATAAGATCCCCAGTCAGCTTTTGGAGCTTTCTGTGGGGGTCAACAAACTTCTCATGAATCCTCAGCTTAAGCTCAGCAACAGCCAATATGCTACAGCCATCAGTGCCTACGCTCCAACACTTGATGAGGAAGACGACGAGGAGTAATTTTATGGTGCTCTCAATGCAGTCCTCACAGCCACACCTAAGGCAGACAAACTCATCCTGGGAGATTTCAACTCTGGAGCGGCACAGTAGGCAAAGAAGGGGTGGGAAATGTGAACCCCAATGGTATTCTCCTCAGAAAATATGTGGAGTATGACCTGTTCATCATAAATACCATCTTTAGGCAGAATTGTGAGAGGTACGGGTCAGATCAGTCATGTACCTGCAGCTCACTCCACCACACCGTAAACATCCAGAGGCTAAGCGAAAGCGGTACAATGTCAAAGCACTTCAAGACCAAGCCAGCTGCAAGACATTCCAGAAACACCTCTCTGAGAAACTCTCCAACTTGCCTGATAACATCGTTGATATTCAAGAGCACTGGGATCAATTTAAAAATACCATTCACAGTACATGTGCTGAAGTAATAGGATATTCCACTCATCGGCACCAAGACTGGTTTGACAAAAACAACGAGGAGATCCTAGCATCAATTCAACAGAAAAGGACTGCATTCTGTAACTGGCAAAATTATTCCTCTAATCAATGAAAACACAAGGCTTATGACCTGCTCAAAGCTGAAGTCCAAAGGAGGCTATGTGACATAAAAAATAAGAGGTGGCAAGAGAAGGCCTCTGAGATCCAGGGTTTTGTAGATAAGGATGACATGAGAAGCCTCTTTCAGGCAACAAAAGCTATATATGGGCTGTGCTTCAAAGGCCCAACCACCTTATGTTCCTAGAATGGCTCTACCCTTCTCAAGGACAATGCAGCCATTAAACAACCCTGGAAGGAGCACTTTGAAAGCCCACTAAAGTGTGAATCTATGGTCTCTGAAGACACCATCGAGTTTATTGCATAATGCTCACCAATGGAACACCTTGCTGATCTCCCATCTTCTGAGGAAGTCAGGTGTGCCATTATCCAGGTGAAAAAAAATCACCGGATACCAGGCCCAGGCAGCATCCCAGCTGAGGTTTATAAAGCTGATGGAACAATGCTCCAGCTCAAACTTTGCAAATTCCTCAACAAAATCTGGACCTGTGAAGGAATTCAACCTGACTTTAACACTAACATTGTTGCAATATTCAAGAATGGAGATAAATCTTTGTGTGGGATCTATATATATTGTGTGGGAACCTCTCCATCGTAGGGAAGATCCTTGGTCAGATCCTACTACACCAGTGTTTCTCAAACTGGGGGTCGCGACTTTTTGCAGATGCCTGACTTTTTGCAGATGCCTATCACAGCCTGAATCTCTCCCTCTCTCTCTTCCCCCCCCCCCCCAGCATTGGGAAAAACAAGCTACTCTACCAGCCTTCACCTGCACAAACTACTTTTCGTACTCCACAGATCGCCATCAGCAGACAACCCCTGGAAAATGTGGACCATTTTCCATACTTTGGTAGCCATCTCTCCCAGACAGCCAGCATTGACACAGAAATTGAATACAGGATCCACTGTGCCAGCCCATCCTTTGGAAGACTACTCAAACAAGCCTTGAATTATAGGATCTGCAAACAAGCACCAAGATCTTGGTTTACAAGGCAGTTGTCGTTCCCACCCTTCTCCATGGGTGCGAGACCTGGGTAACCTATAGATAACATCTCAAGCGGCTGGAGTGGTTCCAATACCCTTGCCACAGGAGGATTCTCAGGATCAGCTGGGAAATCTGACACAGTAACATCAGCATTCTCTCTGCAGCCGTCACTACTAGTATAGAAGCACAAGTCATGAAACACCAACTCTGCTGGGCTGGCCACTGTGTCCGTATGCCTGATGTGCTCCTCCTGAAGGAAGTACTCTTCTCTCAGTTAAGTCAAGGAAGAAGGGCTGGCGTGTGTGTGTGTGTGGGGGGGTGTGGCGGGGGTGGCGGCAGCGGCAGCAGAAGCACTTCAAAGACATACTGGAAGCACGCCTTAAAAAGTGAAGCATCAACCCAACAAACTGGGAGGACTTGATGCGGAACAGAACACAGTGTCCCCACACCAAGCCACAGCTTACTTTGGGGGGAACAGACGAGCTCATGAGACAGAGAAGCAACAAAGGAGGAAAGAAAGGGCACAACACTCCAGCCAACAACTTTGTCCTTCAAGATTACACCTGTCACTTCTGTGGGAAAAGTGGGCTCCTCAGCCCCTTAAAAACCCACCAATAAATCCCCTTGGCAGACATCCTCCTCTCATTGAGAGATAGCCAAAGATGAAGAGAGAGAAATAAGTTTTCATTCAGACATTCTACTGGGAAAATGCATTCATCAGCAGGGGGTGTAAGAAAACAGACCAGTAATTCCCATTTAAAGCCATGGGACAGAATGGAGATGGCTTGAGCCTCCTTGTTCAGAGGGCTGCCCCAGTTTTTGCCCCTGTTGGTTGCAGAATCTGGGGTGTCGTACTGCCATGACCATGTGACATTCCACCCTCACTCTGCTCTCTTCCCTCATTGTTACTTCTGCCCCACTGGGGACCCCCCTCCTTGGCAGCGGAGGCATTGGAACATAGAAAGAACCCTGCAAATCTGCAGATATCCTCAGACCGTGTTTGCAGATTGTGGGATGGATACAGATCCACATTTTATATCTAGAGCCCTGGAAATTTGTAGATATCCACTTTATATCTGTGGACCATGTTTGCATAGAGGCCCCTTGCCTGGGCATATTCCTGGGGGTCAAGTATAGTTCTCACACCTAGTCTGTGGCTCTGTTGCTCCAGGCAGATGGCACAAAGTGGCATTGGGCAGTGCATTCTCCAGAAATGACCACATTCCCCCTACCATGGGTATTCTGTGTAAACCCTCAAGTGAAAGCTGTAAGCTAATTCCTCTGCAGCTGGCTTGACATTGACTCTGGCATTTCACAGCTCACAGTCAAAATTAGGAGGCAGTTTTCCTCTTAAGACGCCATGGAATAAGAGGCATGTTTGGTGTCTTGGAGGCCTCCTGGGCCTGGAGAGGTCTAGTGCAAATGTTTTGACATGGCTGTGTTGCAATGCTCCATGGTGGGCTTTATCATGACGCAGAAAAAGAAACTTTATTTAGGGTCCATAGTCCTTTGTCTCTGCATTCCAGCCCTGGGCAGTGACTAGCAGTCCTAGCACATTCTCCCTGGGGGCAGGCAGGGCCTGGGGCTAGGTCTTGTTGAGTGAAGCATGATAGGGCAGTTTATTCTGAGCTTGATACTAAGCTATAATTAGCTGAATTATAATTGACCCTCCTTAGACGAGCTGGGTTTCTGCACAATGTGAACACAGCCTGCTTGGTGCGGACTGCCGGATTCAGACAACATGACAAAGCAGCCCAGCCAGTTCCCCTTTTCCAGCGGAGATGGTAACAACCTCCAGGGGTCTCTGCCAACACCGTTTGTTACTCCGTGTGGGATCAATCCACAAGTCAAGGCTGGAGCATGTCTACCTCTGACTCTGGGATCCTACATGGAGAGTGAGCATAGATGCTTCTGTTAGAATCATAGAATATCAGGGTTAGAAGGAACCTCAGGAGATCATTTAGTCCAACCCCCTACTCAAAGCAGGACCAATCCCCAATTAAATCATCCAACTGATTTTTGACCCATATCCCTAAATGACTCCCTCAAGAATTGAACTCACAACCCTGGGTTTAGCAGGCCAATGCTCAAACCACTGTTCTCTCAGACCCCAACACTCATCACAGACTAGGTGAGCTCATCAGTTCCTCCTGATTCTCACAGCCATCCAGCCTCCACCAGCCCAGGCTGTGTTCCAATACAGCTCCTCTGGCACGTAGCAATGCCACAAAATCCTGCACCCAAAGGCTCCATTCCACCTCTCTCACTTTCTCCCAAATGGCTAGACTACAAGATTATAGCGTGTTTGTTTGTAGCGCATCCCATTTAGCGCAATAGGTTTTGCGCTAGAGCCTGTGCACATTTAAACCCTGCAGCGCTAAAGAATGGACACATTTGCAGCGCTTCTGGCGGCAGTGAGAGTAGCGCGATAGGACAGCTATCCCAGCATTCAGCAGGGAGACAAGTTCAGGCTGTCAGTGACTTTTCAAACTGACAGGCTCCACACAGCTCCCTCCGCAAGCATTCCCTGCGACCCCAAAAAGCAGCAGATTTTTTTTTTTTTTAAAGTGTGGATGCCCCAGCCCCAAGTCTCCCCCCCTCCCCCACTGCTGGGTTCACCCCGTTCCCCTGACCCCACCGCGGGCGGGCTGCCGACTTCGCCCCGGTTCCCCGTCCCTGCCGCGGGGGGCGCGGGGGCAGAGAGCTGAGTGAGTGGGTGGGGGCGTTGGAGTGGGGGGAGGAGGGGGAGATTTTAAAAATTTTTGATTCTTACCTGAGGGACAAGAGAACTGAGCGAATGCAAGGTCCGTGGGGGGGGGGGGGGGAAGGAGAGGAGCTGAGCGAGTGCGGGGGCCGTTGGAGGGGGGGGGGGTGAGATTTTAAAATTTTTCGATTCTTTCCTGAGGGGGGGAGAGAGCTCAGTGAGTGTGGGGGCCCTTGGATGGGGGGAAGAAAGCTGAGCGAGTGTGGGGTCCGTTGGAGGGGGGAGAGAGCTGAGCGAGTGCCGGGGCCATTGGAGGGGGGGCGGGGGCAGAGAGCTGAGTGAGCGCGGGGTCCGTTGGAAGGTGGGAGGGGGGAGACAGCTGAGTGAGTGGGTGGGGGGCGTTGGAGTGGGGGGAGGAGGGTGAGATTTTAAAAATTTTCGATTCTTACCTGAAGGGCGAGAGAGCTGAGTGAGTGCAAGGTCCGTTGGGGGGAGGGGAAGGGAGGGAGCTGAGTGAGTGGGGGGGTGTTGGGGGGGGGGGAGATTTGAACCCTAAGGCCTATAACTGTACCAAACTTCAAGTCTCTAGCTCAAACAGTGTGGAAGGAGTAAGGGAACGTACATACACGCACGCATACATGCATACACGCATACACCATTTGACTTTTGTATATATAGATATTTACACTGTAAAAATGATAAATATTATTTGATCCCTTCATGCTTCTTTACGTGCTAGATATGGTAAACATTTGTATGCTCCTTCATGCTTTGGCCACCATTCCAGAGGACATGTTTCCATGCTGATGATGCTCGTTAAAAAAAATAATGTGTTTAATTAAATTTGTTACTGAACTTCTTGGGGGAGAATTGTATGACCCCTGCTCTGTTTTACCCACATTCTGCCATATATTTCATGTTATAGCAGTTGTGGATGGTGACCCAGCACGTCATTTTAAGAATGCTTTCACTGCAGATTTGACAAAATGCAAAGAAAGTACCAATGTGAGATTTCTAAAGATAGTTACAGCACTCGATCCAAGGTTAAGAATCTGAAGTGCCTTCCAAAATCTGAGAGGGATGAGTTGTTGAGCATGGTTTCAGAAGTCTTAAAAGAGCACTCTGATGCGGAAACTACTGAACCTGAACCACCAAAAAAGAAAATCTGCCTTTTGCTGGTGGCATCTGACTTGGATAATGAAAATGAACATGCCTTGGTCTGCACTGCTTTGGCTCAGTATTGAGCAGAACCCATCATCAGCATGGACACATGTCCCCTGGAATGGTGGTTGAAGCATTAAGAGGCACATGAATCTTTAGCACATCTGGCACATAAATATCTTGCAATGCCGGCTACCATAGTGCCATGAAAACACCTGTTCGCAGTTTCAGGCAACATTGTAAACCAGAAGCGGGTAGCATTATCTCCTGCAAATGTAAACAAACTTATTTGTCTGAACATTGGCTGAACAAGAAGTAGAACTGAGTGGGCTTGCAGGGTCTAAAATTTTACATTTGTTTTATTTTTCAATGCAGTTATTTTTTGTACATAATTCTACATTTGTAAATTCAACTTTCATAATAGAGATTGCACTGCAGTACTTGTATGAGATGCATTGAAAAATACTATTTTGTTTTTTTACAGTGCAAATACTTGTAATTAAAAATAATTATAAAGTGAGCACTGTACACTTTGTAGTCTGTGTTGTAATTGAAATCGATATATTTAAAAATGTACAAAACATCCCAAAATATTTAAATAAATATTATTCTATTAGTGCCTAACAGTGCCATTAATCGCTTGATAGCCTAATTATTACTTGTATTGCTGTTGCGCCTAGAGGAACCTGTGCTTCATGCTCTGCAGAGACAGTCCCTGTCCCAAAGGGTTTACAATCTAGTGGTCTCCAACCTTTTTTCACCAAAGATCGCTTTTTGAATTTAAGGGCAATCCAGGATCTGCCCCGCCCCTTCCCCAAAGCCCTGCCCCACTCACTCCATTCCTCCCTCCCTCTGTCAATTGCTCTCCCCCACCCTCACTCACTTTCACTGGGTTGGGGTACGGGGTTGGGGTGAGTGGACTCTGGGCTGGGACTGAGGGTTCACAGTGTGGGAGGGAGCTCCTGGCTGGGGAAGAGTGTTGTGGTGCAGGGTGTGTGTGCCGGGTGCAGGCTATGGAGGGGGGGCGTTGGGGTTGGGGTGCTGGAGTTCTGGTTCTGGGAGGGGGCTCAGGGTTGGGGCTTGGAGTGCAGGAGAGGGTTTGGGGTGCTCTCTCCGGGAGGAGGTTCAGGGCTGGGGGTTGGGTTTGGCCTCCTGCTGGGCAACACTTACCTCTGGTGGCTCGTGGTTGGTGGTATAGTGTGACTGCTGCTAGGGCAGGCTCCCGTTCCCACGCTGCTCCCAGAAGGGGCCTATGTGCCCCTGTGGGTGGCAGGCAGCACGGGGCTTCCACACTGCCCCTCTCTGGAAGCACCGCCCACGCAGCTCCCACTGGCCACAGCTTCCTGTTCCTGGCCAATGGGAGCTGCAGTGGCAGTTCTTGCAGGCGGGAGCAGTGTGTGGAGGGAGACCTCTGACCTGCCCATGGGGCTGCGCTGTCCACTTCCGGGAGTGGTGTGGGGCCAGGGTAGGCAGGGAGCCTGTCTTCGCATCAGCCGTGCTGCGCTGCCGGAGATCGCAATTGACTGGGAGATCCTCTAGGATCGACTGGTTGGTGACTACTGGTCTAGAGATAGATGAGAAAGACAACAGGATAGCCATTAGCAGCAGGAAGAACCCAGTCTATTATATTCTAACAGATATTTATGCAACCCGTGGGCATCTTGTTGAGGAGGAGACCACTCTTCCACCCCCCCCCCCCGTAAAGTTGCTGAGTGCAATCTGCCAGTACTGATACCAAGGTGAAGTGCCCTGTGTCTGAGTGGCTTAGGTTTTGAGACTCTTACTTTGGCATGGTCAAAAGAGAAAATGCCTTAGTGTCTCCCGTCCACTCTGTGCGCTGATGTGAGCTGTCGCCTCGCTAAGGACCAAGTTTAGCTGTGGTATAATGGAATTAATGAAATTATGGAATTTATGGTGGAGTTAGTGGGAGTTGCACCTTCTTTGTGTTTGCCCTTAAGTGATTCCTACATGTCGAACCTCTTAGGACGTTTTTGTTTGCTGCTTTCTTTCGGTCCAGCATTAAATTTAGTTGTTCGACAGGATTGAGTAAAGCCAGTGTGAAAGCAGCAATCATACTGTCACACATTGACGAAAGAGACCTGGGTAGAGTGGAATAAAATAAACTTGCAAATGTGTTTCTGAATATTTTAATTTGTGCTGATTGGAGGAGTTGTATTACTCTTTATTTGTGAGTTGTCAGGAAACTGCGTTCATGTGCCATTGATAGCAAAATGAATAGTTGCAGAGAACAGTTTGAGCAACCCAGCGGTTTTTAATTCTTCACCCAAGCTACCTTAATTCTTTTGAATAATAAATGTGTTAAAGAAAATCCATATCAGTTCAGGAAAAAATAATTAACCAACAAAGGGGCTTCATTTTAATAGGCAAAATAGCTTTAACACCCAGTGATGGTTAAAGGGGATTAGATTATTTTCAGTGAATTAAGCGGTGATGTAAGATTTTCTATGAAACCTCATCATAATGGAACTGAGAACTTTTTGCAGCTTTTGAGAAGGAAATAGATCTACCCAGGTGAGGAGTGCAGAATGACTGTAATTGGACTAGTGTGCCCGTATCACCATGGCTGTGTGATTCTTCCTGGACCTGGCAGGAGGTAGAATTCTTCATGTGAATCTAGGTGGTTAAGTGGCTTTTTCTCTGAGGAGGCTGATTCTGTTATAGCTCATTGGAAAATGTTTTAAAAGGTAAGTCCCAGACCTGAAGAAGAGCTCTGTGTAAGCTCGAAAAGATGATTACCTCACTTATCTTGTCTGTATAGTATCCTGGGACCACTTGCATTGGTGGTGTGGCCAAAAACTGGTTCAAAACTTAGTTCAAACTTACAGAACTCGAGTGTGATTCTAAGACTCTGTCTACACTGATGGTTTCGTTGTTAAAGCTTTTTTTACTCAACGGTATGAACGCCCCCCTTCCCCCCTCCGAATGACAAGTTTTAATGATTAAAAGTGCCCGAGTGCACAGCGCTTTGTCTGTGGGAGCTGCTCTCCCAGCGATGAAGCTACTCCCCCCCCCCCCCCCCCCCTTGGAGGTGGTTTTATTTTGTCACTGGGAGAGCTCTCTCCCGGCGATAGATTGACTACACAGCGCATCTTACAGTGGTGTGGCTGCAATGGCTACACTGTTGTAAGGTGTACATTGTAGACAGAGCCTAACTGTAGTATTATTGGAATTCATAGGTGATGCTATTGTTTATCTGAATGTATAGGGTGAGATCTTGGGGAAGTGCATCTTGTCATTTGTAATGCATTCTCTTGCTGAACATCTCAAGCAGTAGTGATGCTGAGTGTATCAGTCTGTTGCTTTGTCTGTGAGTCGGTCGGTCTCTCACTCATGCTGAATGATTTCAATGTAGAGCTACCTTCAGATCATTCCTATAGGAACGAATAAACCAGGGATTGCCCATTGCCTGTCCTCTGGCCTAGGAGCTATTCTTAACCTTCTCAGATTTATGACATCACGCAGTCTTCTTACAGTTGTTAATGTTGCATATTCATTTTAACTCTTTGAATAGCTATTGGTGAAAATGTCTGAGGCTTTGTTTGGGGATTGTTAGCTTCTTTGTCTCCCATCCTGTAGGACAATGGTTTTCAGACTACAGTACCCCTTTCAGGAGTCTGATTTGTCTTGCATATCCCAAGTTTCACCTCACTTAAAAGCTACTTGCTTACAAAATCAGACATAAGAGTACAAGTGTCACAGCACACTGTTACTGATAAATTGCTTACTTTCTCATTTTTACCATATAATTATAAAATAATTAAACTGAAATATAAATATTGTATTTACATTTCAGTGTGATACTTGAGCCTGTTTTTCACTTGTGAGCCTTGTCTGAAGCCTGAGATCCAGGCAGCGGAGCATGTAACTTAGCTTCGCGGGGCAGCCTGCCACCCCCTAATGCTGGCCCCGCACTTGCAATTCCCCTAAACCCCTCCCGTGACCCTCTTGGGGATTGCAAACTCCAGGCTGAGAAACGCTGATCCCCCTGCATATTCCTAGAGGTACCCGTACCCCTGGTTGAGAACCACTGCAGTTGGATACTGATATATTGTTGGTATAGGGAGAAATTGAGACATTTTTCTCCTTACAGTTGGGGAGATTTTCAGCACTGGACAGCCCATCTGTAAGAATGAGAGAGGTAAAGGAATTGCTAATTATGAGAGAGATCTGCACTCTGAGAATACTATATGCAGAAATTCCCATGTCCCCTTCCCTTCTCATTTCTCCATTGCCCTCACTGTCTAGAGACCCCCAAGTTGCTGATTTGCAAGCATGCTTACATCACATTTCTTAAAAATATTATCTGAAGTCACACAATACTAGTCGTTACTGCTTCACAAGCTTTGCTCTTCTGCTGTGATTCAGTGGAACCTAAAACTGAGTCCCAGGGTTTAAAAATTCTTGAATTTGATGAAGAAAACATTCATGTGATGTATCCCAAAAACGTTGGGAGATAGTATTGTAGAACTTCAAGCACAGATAGATTCTTGAAGATCTTTACTGGTGTTACTGTAAAAGAGAAGATATGGGGAGACATTGTCACAGCATGTAACATATTTATGAATGGGGATTATTATAATTTTATTATTTGCATTATAACTGAGATTGGGTTGATTGTGGTGCATGCTATACACACAAAGTAAGGGACCACCTCTATCCCTGAGAGCTTACAAGTAAAATAGCCAAGATAAACAAAAGGGGAAGTGACCTGCTGTGTGACTTTGGACAAGGGCAGGTTTCCGAAGTCCTGGTGTAGTGCCCTATCTACTGAACCATGCCCTTTATCATGTTTTGCCCACTCAGCAAAAAATGTTGAGTTTTTGATTTCTGGAAAAGGAGGTTTTTGAATGAAAACCCAAAACATTTGTAAAAAAAACCTTCCAAACTGAAGAAAAAGGCTTTGTGACCAGCTGTGTCTGGTAAACATATGCAGCATTGCCAGCCCCACATGTTCAACCATTCTTATAGCTGTCTTCTGGATCCCTTACAATTTTCAACATTCTTTTTTTTTGTTTGTTTGTTTTGTTTTGAGGTCTCTACATCAGAACTGGACACTGTATCCAGGAGTAGTCTCGCTATTGCTGTATACAGTGGTAATACCCCCACCTGGCTTCTCCTCGATATTCTTCTGCTTACACATCCAAAGATCATATTCTATCTCTTAGCCACAGCATTGGATTGGGAACTCAGGTTCAATTGGTAACCTAGTATGACCCCTAAGGGTGTCTAACAAATTGATATGATAAATTAAATCCATAATGAGCTAATCCTATTAGCAACAGCTCCCATGCCCTTATTAGCAAGGAAAGATGGCACTGCTCACAGTATTGCATGTCCTGAGGGAGCAGCGAGTCTCTCCAGTTAGAAAATCCATGAAAGTTTCTTCTTTCCCACAATGGATTGAGTTGTTATTAACTGGGGTGGTTGTAGGAGGCCCCCAATGCAAGGTGAACCCTACTCTGTCTAGTGCAATAAAGGGTATGGCTAGGGTGACCATATTTCTGAAAGGGAAAACAGGGTACTGCGCAGGGCTGGCCCAAGCCCTTCTTCCTGGAGGGGACAGGAGGGGCAGCTGGACTCAGGCGAGCAGTGACACATACTGGGTGACCATATTTCCCAAAGGCTGGGGCTGGAGTTGGTGCTCTTTCAAGCCCTGCCTGCCCCGCACCCGCTTCTTTCCTCTTGTTAGAATTTATCAGCTAATAATAATTGGTGCGAGAGGGTGTGCGAGGTGTAGGCTCTGTCCGGGAGGCGCTTACCACAGGTGGCTCTCGGCGGGCGGTGCAGCAGGGCTAAGCAGGCTGCCTGTCTGCCCTGGCCCCATGCCGCTCTGGGAAGCGGCTGGCTCCTGGCACGTCTCTGCGCGCCCCTGGTGGGGGGGAGAGGTGGCTCTGCACGCTGTCTCCGTCCCCAGCACTGTCCTCACAGCTCCCAACGGCTGGTTGTAAATCTTCCTTAGTCAAAGCTGTGAGGTGAATATTGTCTGTGAATATAAGGTCATGCACTATCCTATCTCATAACATGACTCCTCCTGCCTGCTTCATCTCTGTGCTACAGCCAGTACTGCTTCCAGTACTCAATGAACAAATTGAACTAATTCCACCCGGATTCATTAAATATTAATAGCAACAGTCTGGACAGTTCCATGGTGAACTCTTTTAAAACGCCTGGGTGCAAGTTATCAGGGCATGATGGTTTTAAAACATTTAACATCAGTAGATATCCTATAGCATCCTCGTTAGTTGGAATGGAAAATGTTTCACCATCAGATATGAGCACATCATCAAGCGTCTTTGCAAATGCAGACCAGAAGTATTTCTAGAACACTTCTGCCTGTTTGTGTCGTTGATAATATTACCATTTTCATGTAGTGTACAATTGCCAGGATTCCTTTTGTTGTTGTTGTTCATTTACAGTAGCACTCATTGTGTACAAGGTGCTCACCAACACTTAAGGAGGTGGTCCCTGTTCTGAGAACTTCATAATATAACGAGAGAAGCCAGGAGAAAGGAAATAGCAGCTGGTTGCTTATATACAAATCAGCAAGTTTCACTATGGGCAGCATGGCATAGGTAAATCCTTAAAGGGCCCTATGTGTGTAGGACAGGGTCGGACCATGCATAGCCGGACCTTCATCACTGGGAGAGAAGCAAAGGTGGCTGCTCACATCAGCCTGTCACTTAGACTCCAGTCTTCTAACTCTCCGAAATGGCTGTAGTCTGCTGACCAGGCTGCGCCGCTGTCTCTTCCCTAGAGAGTGCACCCAGCATACACAGAAATGGCTCTCCGCTCCAAAGTGACTGGATAAACCCGCTGTATCCTCCAGTCCCTCGGTGGGCCAGCTATGGCTGACAATGAGAAGGATAGGGTGTTCCCATGTGCAATGCAGGCACAGACAGAGAAGCATTGTTGGGCTCACAATGCTGGACAGAGATATTTCTGGCCAGTATGGAAAAAGGAGCCATTTGCCCCAACCCAGGACATGTTTATATCTTTCTGCAGGTTAATTTCTCATGAGAAAGAGTCACATTCTCCAAGCTGTAAACTCTGGGGCCCTGGCGCTAATAACAATGTCGTGCACCAGCAGCTCAGCCCTGCATTGAGCTTGCAACCACTTAAGTCAAGTGAATCCTGGGAATGGGAGCGTGGGCTGATCCCAGAGCCTGGGATTCCATTAGTCAGGAAAATTTCTTCTGAATGGTTAGTTTGTAAAAGTTATAGACAACTACTTCAAATGGAGGCTTATAAAGGGGAATGCTAGGCAACTTTAACTATACACATCAGTCCACGCTCCACCTATAGCAGACGTGGGCAAACATTTTGGCCCGAGGGCCACATCTGGGTATGGAAATTGTATGGTGGGCCATGAATGCTCACAAAATTAGGGTTGGGGTGCAGGAGGAGGTGAGGGCTCTGGCTGGGGTGTGGGCTCTGGAGTTGGGCCAGAAATGAGAAGTTCAGGGTGTGGGAAGGGGTTCTGGGCTGGGGTAAGAGGTTGGGGCAGGAGGTTGGGGCACGGGAGGGGGCCAGGGGTGCAGGCTCCAGGCGGCGCTTACCTCAAGCAGCTCTTGGAAGCAGTGGCATGCCCCCCCCCCCACCGCAGTGCCTATGTGGAGGTGTGGCCAGGTAGCTCCGCACACTGTCCTGTCCGCAGGCGCCACCCCGCAGTTCCCATTAGCCGTAGTTCCTGGCCAATGGGAGCTGCGAGAATGGTGCTTAGGGTGGGAGCAGCACATGGAGCCCCCTGGCTACTCCCTAAACATAGGAGCCAGAGGGGGGGAACGTACTAATTCTGGGAGCCTTGGCACGCGCGTGCGGAGCAGTCTCTGATCCTGCTCCCTGACTGGAGTGCCAGAGCAGGGCAAACCCCGGACCCCGCTCCCTAGTGGGAGCTTAAGGGCCAGACTAAACAGGTTGGAGGGCTAGATGTGGCCGGCCACAGTGCAAAGAGAGAACAAAATACTAGAAAAAAAGCCCATTAATTCATGTTTCTCTCACAGTATATTCAAAAGCCAAACACTCGTTTCAGCAAACTAAGATAAATGTACACAATTATTATGTGCATTTTTGTAAATTTTGACCAGTGACTTGCTATTTTTCTGATAATGAGGAAGATTGTAACTGTTAATATGTGACTGTCTATTTCATGTATTATTCAGCAGCATTACCAAATGTTTCACTTTCTGTAACACTGGACTATATATTCAATAAGGCACTAATGCAAAGGTGGCTAAGCAGATGAGACATGGTATGAGGACATAGCTAATAATGCACAAGTCTTGTTATTTAATGCTTATATTACAGTAGCACACACATGTCCCAGTCAGGATTGTAGGTGCAACACAAACACATGTGAATATGCAGTGCCTTCCCCAAAGAGCTTCTACTGCAGAGGTCCCCAAACTGTGCCCCCTTTGAGAGGGCTTGCAGGAACATTCGGGGATGGGGAGGCACAGCTGGGGCCTGGGCTAGCCCTCATTGGGGTGGGGGCGGGTAAGGAGGGAGTGCCATCCAGTTCTGATACTGGCCCTGGCTGCTGACCTGGGCTCCAGCTGCCAGCCCCATGCCTGGGGCTCCACTCCCTGGGGCTGTGGCCCCAGCCTCAGCCTCCTTACTCCTGAGGGGGGGTGCAACCCTGAAAAGTTTGGAGATAATTGAAGAAGTAGGAGTTTATTACTTTGGTTTTGGACCAGTGTGCAGAAAACAAAGTACTACACCAAACCTAAACTAAATCCAAAATCATAAAATGTTAAAAATATTTATACATACATTTAAAAAAGGATATACACCATTGGTGTACACAATCACCAGGCCCCTTGTCTTTTCCTTATTTTTAGTGGCTGACAATGCAGATAGGGTAAACGCTCAACACATTGTCAGTTCCTAAAAAATATTCTGTTTTCTTAGAGATCATAGATCAGGGGTAGGCAACCTATGGCACGCATTCCAAAGGCAGCACGCGAGCTGATTTTCGGTGGCACTCACACTGCCCGGGTCCTGGCCACCAGTCCAGTGGGTTCGTCATTTTAATTTAATTTTTAATGAAGCTTCTTAAACATTTATAAAACCTTACTTACATTATATATAACAATAGTTTATTTATATATTATAGACTTATAGAAAGAGACCTTCTAAAAACATTAAAATGTATTACTGGCATGTGAAACCTTAAATTAGAGTGAATAAATGAAGACTCGGCACACCACTTCTGAAAGGTTGCTGACCCTTGTCATAGATAAAGGCATCTGCGACAAAAACACAGAAAGCCGGTTTGACCCAACACAAATTCCAATGTAACAAATAATGAAATATTCCACCTGCCTTAAACTACATGGATAGAGGTATTTACATTTCTCAGTGCCAGTATCTTGGCCTTTTAAGTAAGTTGTCTGCATGGATTGGAAATGAAGAGCTGTAAAGGCCCTCCTGAGTGTGTTATTACAAGGACTGGGTAAATATCTGGCATACACAAGTCTATTTTAACAAGGGGAGCCAATATGACATATTTGAAAAAGAAACAACAGCCATATCTAGTTGATTATTCATATCCTCTGTTCTTAACTTGAAGAGGGATTTCACATTTTTAAACTTAAATCTAATCATTTCCAATTCTCGGATACATAGAGAATGCAAAGAATTCTGAACATGCTCTAACTAAGGAAACTTACGTGAGAAAGTCTTGCTGAGCTGTTCCTCTAAGCCAGGCCTGCACAACTCGGAAAGCATGCAAAAGACCCAGCTGTGGGCCAAAAAGCCCTGCCCTCGCCCCGCCCCCATCCGCTTCCACCCAACCCCCCCGCTTGGTTTGCCCCACCCCTACTCACCCTCCGCGGGCCACACAGTGAGCCTGTGCGGGCCGCATGTGGCCCCCCAGGCCGCATGTTGTGCAGGCCTGCTCTAAGCATCGCCTGGGCAAAGGCGGTGGGTGCATAGTATGAATATGAAGCCAGAAATTAATATTAAAAGGTTGACTTTGGACAGAATGTCCATTCCTGCCTCAGCTCTAAGCACAGAAGTTGGGATATTATTTGGGAGGCTCAGGATCTTCCTAAGAAATTTGTTTTGACTCACTTCCAGTCCCGTGGGATCATTCCACCCTCATATTTCTGCACTGTACAAAATTTGAGCTCACAACTTGTCCTCAAACATTCTTATGGTCTAGTGCAATTAAGTTGCCTCTATGAGTCTAGATAAAACATAACACAGCTTGCACTGAATTTGAGGCCTTCTCGTTTATTACTTAAATATGCTTATCCCACAAACCACTTGTGAGAATCACAGACCAAGGGGGGCTGGGGGAAGCTAACTTGTTCAGTATTTTGCCCATTGATCCTCCGCCTCCAACTAATGACATTTACTTGCAGTGAGTTTACTGAGTGATCCAGTTTATTCTATCTGTGATTTGTCTTTATCATTATTACTTCTCCACCAGTTTTGTGCTATCTGCAAATTGTACAGCAAGGACATATAAAGCCATTTCTTCTAGATTATTGATAAAGATACTGAATAATTTAGTCTGCGAACCAATCACAATGGACCTCTCTAGCAGCATCCTCCATCTGATGAGCATTCCCCATTAACAATCTATCCGGTAGCCAGGTTTTAATGACACTATTTAATATACATCATTGACTTAGTATAGTGCCTATATACTGTGGTATATAGTAAGTCAAATACTTTTGCAGAAGTCCAAGTATGTCAACATAATTACCTTAATCAACCAAACTTGTAATCTCATCAAAAATTATATCAGGTTGGTTGGACAAAGCTCTGTCTTCCATAAAATGAAGATGATTCGTGTTAATTATGCTGCTATTCTTCAGTTCTTCACTGAGTATGTCCTGTAGTCATTACATGATTTTGCCCACAATCAATGTCAGGCTAACCAGCCTACAGCTACCCAGGTCATCCCATTTACCCCTATTAAATATTGGCATGTTAGCTCTTGCAGTCCTCTGTAAATTCCCCAGTGTTCCAACATTTATTAAGTCAACATGAATGGCTCAGAGAGCTCAGTGGCTAATTCTTTTAAAAGTCTTGAGTGCAGGTTATATGTTCTTGGTGATTTAAAATTATTGAATTATTGTAGATGCTGTTTGACAGTGTTCCTACTTACTTTTGGAACAGAAGATATTCCATTATCACTGTAACAGATTAATACATCACCTAGTTTCTTTCCAAATCTATAAGTATTTCTGTAACATTTTATTACTTACCATAGGGACTGGATGCCTGAAGACATTGCTAATGTAGCCTGAGCCTTTCACTTGCCGGTCACCAGCCCAGCTCAGTACAGTTTTAAAGTGGTTGCCTTTGAGTGTTGAGAAGGCATTTGGGGGCTCTTATTTCCTCATTAGTGAGCATTCACCCTGAATGACAAACTCAGGCCTTGACAAACTTGCAGTGTTTGTTAAGCAAGAGCAAAGCCCTGTGTGAGCACTTCTAAGTCAGTTTAGAAATAGCTTATAGTGATTTATTTACCTTTAGCTCATCAACTTCTCTTAATCAGTTATAGCCACTTCTCATAGAATCATAGAATATCAGGGTTGGAAGGGACCTCAGGAGGTCATCTAATCCAACTCCCTGCTCAAAGCAGGACCAACCCCAACTAATCCAGTTTAAGACAGTTCACACAGGGTTGTGCAAACTGGGCAAGTTTGTGTGTGGCCAACCCCTCAGTCAAACAGGATTGTTCTGAACAATACCTTCCCGAGTACCTGGAGACCCTGCTTCGCAGGTTGTTCTGCAGGGGGGTGATTTTTCACACCCCGAGCCAGCAAGTTAGAGCACTATAAAACGTGAGTGTAGACAAGCCCTGTACGTCCTTGTCTGAGTTTTTCTCCATTGAGCTTCAGGTGACCCATCTTTAGCTCTAAAGCCAAGAGCTGCTCCAACACAGACCTTCCTATGCTCACACACACACTCGGCTCCCTCTGGCATTGGGTGGGAACAGATGTGCTTATGAGTGTGGGTGCATGCGTGTGTGCACACACACACACCTCTCTCTGTCTGGCATTTGGGAACCTGGAGCTGTCTCTTCCATGAGTCAATATAAAGTAAATGTGACCGTTTGGGTCTAGAGCTATCTCAGCAGTAAACCAGTGTTTTTACTTGCAGCAATTCAGGAGAAAACAAATTCCAATGGGAAGTCTTTGGGGTTGCATGACTTAAACTGTAGTGTGTCTATTACAGGTAGTTGGCACACCCAAGGGGTAGCTACTGGGCAGTTCCTGTATTCCTGTTGGTCTGAAAGTGTGAGCCTATTCCTGTACATGACAAATGCACTGACCAACACTGGCCTGGCATGGAGAGGGGTAGTGCAGAAGGCAGAGTAAAGCTGCCCTTCCTCATGTCATTTTCTGCAATCGAGGTGAAAATCTGCGTCAAGTCCATGGCTGTTTCTGGTGAAGACCTGTTTGGATGATGCAAAGCCTGACTCATGATGACAGGACTACAGCCCAGTTCCCACGTCACAGCAGGACTTGATGCCTTGTCACCCTCTGAAATAAGGAGATTTCAGAGTGATGCCCCAGCGAGCTCCAACCTGTTAGCAGGAGGGAGGGAGCTCATGGCCTGAGATGGGACTTCTTTCATCTGCAGCCTCAAGAAAAAAGCCTCCCACTATGTTGTGATGATCTCTCTGAGGGTCCCCAGTCGCAGGCCAGTCTGCATCACTTGTAACAACTTCTGGCCAGTCCTTTCAGACTGGAGAGCAGATGTTTACCACAGTTCCCTAAGAAACTAAGTGAGGGTGAGACCATCTCTGCACCAGTGGGCCGGGACCTGGCCATGAAAACAGTGTAGCCCACACACCATTCACATAAAAAACTATCGAGGTGAAACCTCAGCCATCCGCCTATCACAAGTGAAACAAAATTTGGCTGCTTCTATCAGAATATACTCCTAGGACCTGGTTGCTGCTCACAGAATCTCGCCAGTTATCTGTTCTCTCACTGCGTGCCCATTATGTGTTTTCTCATTTAAAAAGTGTAATAGCAGTTTGTTCTCTATCACTAGGAATCTTTAAATCAAGCTTGTATGTCTTTTTGTAAAAGGTACATTCTATCTCAATGACAAGATATGGGCTGGATGTACGAATCACTGGGTTAAATTCCTGGCCTGAGTTATGCAGGAAGTCAGACAAGGAGATGAAAATGGTTCCTTCTGGACTTAAAAAAAGCTGTGAATTTACAGATTTCTCCCATCCCAGGTCTAGCTGACCTGCCTGCTCCCAAGGCTAGCTCCCTGGAAATTCGATCAGACAGACTTGGGAGCCTCTTTCTCTGTAGTGTTTGACATCTTGTTCTAAATGTCCTGGCTTCCTTTTGCAATTAAACAAATACCTGCTTTCCAGTTATATGTTCCTTCAGTGGTTTTTTTGTGGGGGAGAGGCATAAGAAGACTGTTTCCTGAGCAGATATCTTCAAAGTAGTAACTGCCATGCTTGCAGCAGAGGGTGACTCATGTACAGTTAGTGTTGGGAGAAAAATATGTGAAGGTGCCAACAAACCATGCTACACCTCCCAATAGAGTAGCCTTTTGGGTGTGGGCCGGACTTTGCCCATATGACTAAGCATAGCCCAGACTGTAGGATTGTTGTGTAAACTCTTACGTGATCTGGGATGATTCATGCATCTGCATTCCCAGCCTGACCTGGGGACTTGTTTGGGCCATGTGCTGGTTTTGATCAGTTCCTAGTATCTTATGCATTTATGCTGTTAAGGCAAACCCTGCTGGCCCTGTAGGCTTTGCTGGAGCCAACAACAGGCTCCATACACAACGAACAGGAAGATTTCCAGATGACATTGGGTTGGAATTCTTTCCAAGAATTTAGTGACAGTGCAGCTGAGAGTAGAGAGTTGCTTGAGGGGCTACCAATTCAGCTGAGTCGTGTGATGTAAGCTCTTCCATAAATACTTGTGTTGTATTTGGTACATGTGAGGCTATTTGTGTTAAGATCTTCTCGGCAGTCACGGTCACCAGCCTGACACCTCCACACATTGCAGTGGCTGTATGATAAGAGTGTTTCAGGGAACTTTGGCCTCTTATCAGGCTCAGTTGACAAATACTATTCACTTCTGAACTGCACTGAGTATGTTTTCAGATTCCACAGCTTGAGAAACCTGCCTTGTTCCTGGTCTTAATCAATGATGGGGAATTTGTTAGCAAATTGCATGTTAGGATAAAATGCAGAAGGCTGTCTGGTAATTGTGCTTCCCCATCTCTTATTCTGACTAATGCTCTGATGTCCTTGTTGTATCCTGAGGATCAGTATTCATCTCCAGCCTCCCTGGCTGGTTTGTCCTGGCTTGGAATTAGTACAGCTCTGACACCAAGGAAAGCTGTAAGGGTGTGCGTGAGAATGAACACCCACGTTCCTTTATGGTGCCCTTGGGTATGTGAAGTAGTGCAAGTGGCTGGTATCATTCTGGAGGTTATTGTACATACTAGTTGGCTGGTATGATTGCTGGTGCAAGATGGTCTCTATTCCTGGAGCTAGAGGAATCTGTAGCTTTTTAATACCTAACAGACGACATCAGCATGTAGCAGCAAGAGAACACTGCGTAGAAGTAAGGACAAGGCATTATTTCTTTATATGGCATTAGTGAGACCATTACTTGCTACTGTGTCTAGTTCTGCTGTCTGCAATTGGAACGTACATTGAGCGATTGGAAAGAGTTTAGAAAAGAGCTACCAGAATGGCTGGAGGTCTGGGAAACCTGCTCAACAAGCTCAATGTCCTTAGTTTATCCAAGAGAAGGTTAAGAAGTGATGTGATCATGGTCTACATGGGAAAGACATTTCTGACAGTAGAGGGTTCTTTAATCTTGGAGATAAAGGGAAAACAAGACACAAAGGTTGGAAGCTGAAGCTAAACAAATTCAAACAGGAAATAAGATTTTTTTTACAGTGCATTCAACGAAGTGGGTACTAGCCCACAAAAGCTCATGCTTCAATACTTACTTGAAAACTGTTATGTCCCTCCTGTCTTCTCTTCTCCAGACTAAATAAGACCATTTTTTTCAGTCTTCTCTCACAGGTCATGTTTTTTAATCATTTTTATTGCTCTTCTCTGGACTTTCTCTCCAATTTGTCCACCTTTTTACTGAACTGTGGCGACTGGAACTTGCCACAGCACACAATACAATAATTGCTAGCTTGTATGTATACAAACATTGTGTTTCTGCATCCTCCCCAGCCACCTGCACTGAGGATGCTGAGACAAAAAACAAATTTATATCAGGGGTGTGGTATATTTGTAAATTTGTATATAGGAATAATTGATGAGGATATTGGGGGTTTGTTTCTTTCTATTGCACACACACTGTGCTAGGCACTTTCCAAACACAGTCCCTGTCTGGAAGAACTCAACCCAAAAAAGGCTAAGGGCAGGGGAAAAGGGCATAACCTATAGTAAAGTGGGGAAGGTAGTAATTTGTCACATTATTGTTAAAACATTTCATTAACCACAGTGATTTTTATTTAATGCTATTTCTGTGCTATTCCCATGTGACTATCATTCTGTCCTGGATTTAACCTGTATTTGATGAGCTTCTGTAGTTTTCACACTGGACTCATCTTTCCTGGGGTCAGTTTGTGGCAGGGTTTTATATAAAACAGTTAAAATATAATTTAAGGACAATAATAGTTAATTAGTGTTTGCCAAAGTCAGAAATATAGTTCTTGACTCGAGCTTGGCTAGGGAATGGACATGAATCACAAGGAGTTTTCAGAGTGAAGTTGATGGCTTTGATTTGTTGGGAGAGCCCATTGGTTGGAATGGACCCAGGTCCAAATGAGTCGTAATCCATCCCCAGTCCTTGAGGAAACAGTGACTATTAAGTAAATCTCAGACAGTGTTAATGGAAAGTGAATTTTAAAACCACAACTTAGTGTTCACTCTGGAAACCTGAATCTAAGTGTTCCCTACCTACGACTGGAGAACAGAAACATGCCATCTGTTAGATCTGTGGGTCTAATTAGAACTGGCCAGCACTGCTGGGAAGGTGACTTTTGAATATCCATAGCGAACTGCTCACAAAACTGCAGCAGCAGATTAGTCACGAAGTACTCAGCAAATCACTAACTAGGGACAGAATTTGAGTGAATAGATAGCTGCTCACAGCCTCTTTGCGTGCATGATAAAAGGTGAGAGATATGCTTGACCAATGAACGGCATGGATGCCCTCCAAACTCAGTGATCTCTTCTCTTTCCCTCAGGCCTGAGGACTGAAACGGGAAGATGTCTGAAGTGCGGCGTGACAGCACAAGCAGTTTACAGCGGAAGAAGCCGCCATGGCTTAAACTCGACATACCAGTGCCAGTCTCTGTGGCAATGCCTGAGGAACCCACCTTTGTGCAGGTACTGGTATGAGTAGCGTACAAAGATTGGGGAAAGGGGATAAGGAAGGAATATATGAGTTCCATGTAGTCTGTACACACAAGGGGAAATATTTGGATGTTTAGAGCTTTGGATTGTACTGTGTTGGGAGCCTGCTTGCATTATATGGTCTAGGGACAGTGGCCTCCTAGATACAAAACAGGTAGGACATAGTAAATGGTTATTAAGTTACAGGGATAAGGATAAGAAACGAGAGCTTCATTTAAGTCAGGTGATCTGAATTGTACCTTCCAACGACAAAGGGAGGCAGAAGGTGGGTTGTCTTGAAAGAAAAGATGTTCATCTTAGAAAAGAGATGACAAAGGGGTGATATGATAGAGATCTATAAAATCAAGAATGATGTGGAGAAAGTCCATAAGAAAGTGTTATTTACCCAGCATAACACGAGAACTAGGGTCACCCAATGAAATTGAATGGGCAGAAGGTTTAAGACAAACAAAGGAAGTACTTCACACACGAGGGAGACAACCTGTGTAACTCATTGCCAGGGGATGTTGTGAAGGCCAAAAGTATAACTGGCTTTAAAAGGAATTAGAGGATGGTCCAACTACTGCTATAAGCCAAGATAGTCAGGGATGCAACCCTGTGCTCTCGATGTCCCTAAGCATCTGTCTGCCAGAAGCTAGGTTTGGACAACAGGATGGATCCATTTGATAATTGCCCTGTTCTGTTCATTCCCTCTGAAGCATCTGTCATTGGCTTCTGTCAGAAGACAAGATACTGGGAGAGATGGACCATTAGATAGACCTAGCGTGACCATTCTTATGTTCTTACAGTGTCAAAAGCCTTACTAAAATTAAGAAAGATCATATCTAATGCTTCTCCTCTATTCACTAGGCTATTAACCCTTTTAAAGAAGAAAATTAGGTTGCTTTGGTATGATTTGTTCTTGACAAATCCATGCTGACTATTCCTTTCTTAACCCTGTTATCCTTTAGGTGCTTACAAACTGATTGTTTAGTAATTTGTTCCACTGTTTTTCTAGGTATTAATGTTAGACTGTCTGGTCTATAATTCCTTGACTCCTCTTTGTTCCCCTTTGTAAAGATAGGTACTACGTATCCTCTTCTCCAGTTGCCTGGGACCTGACCTGTCCTCCCATGAGTTTGCCAAAGATAATTGCTAATAGATCTGAGATCACTTCAGCTAGTTCCCTGAGGACTCTAGGATGAAGTACATCAGGTCCCGCTAACTTGAATACATTTAACTTTTCTAAATATTCTTTAACTTGTTCTTTCCCTATTTTGGTTTTTGTTCCTTCTCCCTTGTTGTTTTAATATTAATTGTGGTGAGTATCTGGTCACTGCAAGAGAGCAAAGGGAGTGAGGGAGTTGCCCACAGAAGACTTGAATCCTGAAGCAGGCTTGCTAAATGAGCCAGTCAGAGACACCTGTTGCGGAGAAGGAACGTCAAGCAGCTGGTTCCTTGTGCGAGAGCTGAAACAGTTCTGTGGGGAAGAGACGGACACTTGAGAAGTTGAAAGGGAGTCAGCTTGGGTAGAGTAGATGCAAAGTGATGAGAGTCTCTGTGGGGAAACCATTTCTGCCCCTCAGGCTCTGAGGTAAGAACTAGGCCTTGGGACAGATTTGTGGGGGGCTCTGCGAGTAAGTAGGAACATTCCTTCTTTGTGTTTGCTTTTTTTGAAGCTTTGTAAATAAAGAAACCAGACCCCAAAGAAGGGCTATAATTGGAAGAGAAAGGCTGTGAGAGATTTATCCAAGGAGCCCTGAAAAAGGGGAAACGGGCGGGGTACTGCAGACATGGCTGTGAGGGGGTGTTACAGTCGTCATTAACCTTTTTAGTGAAGACTGAAACAGCATAGGCATTAAACACCTCAGCCTTCTTCATGCCAGCCATTATTAGCTCTCCTTCCCCACTAAGTAAAGGACCTACCCTTTGCTTCGTCTTTCTCTTGCTCCTAATATATTTAATGAACCTCTTCGTATTGTCTTTTATGTCACTTGCAAGTTGTAACTTAATTTGTGCCTTAGTCTTTCTAATTTTGTCCCTACTTACTTGGGCTGTTCTTAGCAATTCATCCATGTTTCTACTTTTAATGGTTTTCTATTTATTTTATTTTATTTTATTTTATTTTCAGGTAATTAAAATGCTCCTGATGGAGCCATATTGGCCTCTTGCTATTATTCCTATCTTTCCTTCACATCAGGATAATTTGCTGTTGTGTCTTTAATATTGTCTCCTTGAGAAACTGCCAACTCTCCTGAATGCCTTTTTCCCTTAGATTTTTTTCCCATGGGACCTTACCTACTATTTCTCTGTTTGTTAGTTTGCTTTTTTAAAGTTAATTGTCTTTATTCTGCTGCTCTCACTCCTTCCTTTCCTTAGAGTCATGAAATCTGTCATTTCATGGTCATATGACCTTCTACCTCCAGGTTTGCTACCAATTCCTCCCTGCTGGTCTGATTTAAAAGTTAAAATTCTTGTGCCCCTGATTACTTCCTCCGCTTTCAGAAACAAAAAGTTTTCCCTGGTGGACTCCAGGTACTTACTGGAGATTTTGTGTTTTGCTGTATTGCTTTTCCAACAGATGTCTGGGTACTTAAAGTCCTGTATTACTACCAGGTCTTGTGTTTTGGTTACAATGGCAAAGTCTGTCTCCTCACTCACGTGACTAGTGCCCAGTTTTGGGTCTGCAGCACTATGAACCTGGGGGTGTTCAGGGAGAGAGGCCCTGACCATAGGTGACCCATCTCTTTCACCTACTCAGCACTGAGGCAAAACCCAGAGCAGGGGAAGGAGCCTGGTGCACGAGCTTTACCACAGACATGGCCAGTAGCACTTATTAGCCCATGAGCTATTAGTGCCCTACAGTGTACAAACAGCCCTTGACTAGGGAAGCTGCTATATTGTTGGTTTCTTTGTGTTCATGTCCCTGTTGGGTTTTGCTAGGGAATGAATGTGTAGCATGAAAAGCACTGAAATGCTCCCCACTTTGTTTTGCAGCCATTTAAACGCCAGGCCTTCTTGAGAAGCATCAGCATGCCTGCTGAGAACACCCGCATCCCCTCCCCGCCAAATGAGGTGCGGCGGCCCATGCTACAACGACAGACCTCCATCACCCAGACCATCAGAAGGTAAGACGTGGCATATTGTGCACTCAGAGAGGGAAAGGTGGAAGCCTTGGGATTTGCTGCTGACATGCCTCCTGGCTTCATTTGCCCTCTCTGAAGACATGCAGCAATTTCCTGCTCAGGTTGCTGGATGGTGGAGTCCAGTTTCCTCTTCTAAGGAGTGTTTTAGTTAGAACTGCTGTTGGGAGCTCAGAACATGCCTATGTTGCTGCATTACACTTTCCTCCTTGCATTAGAAGCGCTTTATCATGATTTCTACTGTACCATAGCACAGAATATTTCCTGAGCTTTAGGTCTGCCTGTTGTCTCTGGTCAAAGCCCTTCAGGAGATTTTTGTGCTCTGTGTTTGGGAAGATACTTGAAATCACTGCAGAGGGGCAGGGTTGTGGTTTGTGGGCTGCACACAGAGAAGCAGTATGTGTTAGCCAAAGAGGTTCTGTTGTCCCCCTGTGTCCCAGGCCCAGTCCTTCCCAGAGGTCTCCTGGGGCCAGCAGCTCTGCACCACTCTTATTCAGGGCCATTTGCACTTGGCCCAGTATGACCTCAAGCTGCTGTTTTGCCAGAACCAATGGAAATGAAGGAGCTTCTTGTCTGAGATCCAGCTGGAGGGGCCGTGGGCAAAAGTTAATTTGGACAGAATTCTGGTGCCCCTCTAGGGAAGGCTGAGAGACATTCTCCATTTTAAGCCCTTAGTTTCACACACTCCCTTCTGGGCTGATGTGTTCTCGGCTTGGTCTCTGCCCAGAGGGAAGAGCTCTGGAAAGTTTGAGCTAATTTCCTCAGGCTGCTTGTGTTTATGGCGTGTCAAACAATGCATTTCTTGCCTTGTGCAAGCAGTCTGACCACCCCTTTCCAAATGTTAGAACCAGCTGATGTCTGCCTGACGTCTCCTCAAAATCTTGTCTCTCTCACCAGCAGAGGTTGGACCAATTAAAGATATTACCTCACCTTGTGTCTGACCTCTGTACAGCAGCCTGGCCATGATGTTGATCAGGACGGTACCTGTGCCTGGATGTGTTTGGGGAAAGAACCCTTGAAAAGAGGCAGTTGTTGGAGAAGAAGGGAATCCTGCTGTGCAGATGTGGAGCAGGGGGGAGAGAGCTGCTCTGCAGCTGTTCCCATGGCATCTGCTTTCTTGGCTTCCAGCTTTATGCACTTGGCACTTCTGGGGTTCTGGAGAACATGTTGGGTGGTGTCTACCCCCAGGACTGAGAGCAACCCCCTGCCTTGTTAGTGATGTCTGTATATTGGGGTAATATGCAGCTTCATCCTCAACTGATCCTGAAGCCCCAGGTCACGTTAACAGGCAGAAGTGACTTTTCTGTCTGTCTGAGGCATGCTGATCCAGTTTCTCCCAGGTGTGGCTGTCTCTTTGCTGATCCCTGCTCGATGACTTTTGGTCTGGTTAATATTTATCATATTATAGTAGCTGCCAGCATGCCAGACAAAACTGGGGCCCCAGTGTGCTGGGCACTGAACAAACGCCGCATGAAACTTGCCCCCTGGATGAACAACTTGCACAGCTGAATGGTCCCCGCTCAGTTATGCTCTTTTCCTAATTATCATTTTAAATAGTCCCCCCCCGTCCCAAAAATGTGACCTGGGGAACACGTCTTGCTCTTGAATGTGATGGGTTTGCTCCCCATCTCACATACTCCGCTAATGTGGTTCCGCTGCCTCTAAGGAGGTCATTCCCCGTTTATGTCCAAAGGAGCCTCCTTTGATGATGAGCTCCTCCCTCTGCATCTGAGCTTGGTGCCTGCCCCATGGAAGACTGGGAGGGCATTGGAGCTTGGAGGAATGATGCCCTCTGGATGGCATCTGTGTCAGGTCTCACAATGAAAGTCCATTGTTCAGTTATGGGGTGTATGTTGGGATGTCTCTGGGGTTCATTCCCTAATCTCCGACCTAACCTCTCCCTGCCAACAATCACTTTCTCAGCCTCCCTGAACAGCACACAGAGTCCTAAACATCTGGCAGCTGTGTTGTGTGGATTGGGCAGCATTGTGTGTATCAAGGAGACTGCAGTCATCAAAGCAGGAGATGGTGGGGCCTGGATGAGAGTTTCAGTGGTATGGATAGAAAGAAAAGAGCAGAGCTTAGTGATGCTGAAGAAGAAGAATCAGCAGGATTCTGTCCCATGGCCCAGATTCCAGTGTAGGGAGATGAAAGGGTAGGAACCAGAGGTCCCCCAAGGGAACGGGAGGAGAGAGGGATAGACAGTGGCTGAGATGGAGGGGTAGGGAGGGAATATCAGGAATCCAGTTTTGGCCTTGTTGAGTTTAAACTGACAGCAAGACTTCCAGGAGTAAGCTGGGAGTGTTTAATTCACCTTCCTGGCCTCTGTCCCTGCTTTCACGGGGTGGGGAGAAGGGGAGGGGCTGGTCTGCAGTAGCCTCATTTTATAGAGAAAGCATCTGATGCATAGAGTGGTAAAAGCCAACATTTCCAAGTGTTGATGCCTAAAGGTGGGCAGCTCAGTACATATCTGTAGGGCTGACAATTAGTTAACTCAAGCTATTAATTAAAAAAAATTAATCACAGTTTTAATCGCTCTATTAAACAATAGAATACCAATTGAAATTTATTAAATATTTTGGATATTTTTGTACATTTTCATATATATTGTATTCTGTGTTGTAATTGAAATCAGTGTATATTATTTTTTGTTACAAATATTTGCACTGTAAAAATGATAAACAAAAGAAATAGTATTTTTTGATTCACCTCATACAAGTACTATAGTGCAATCTTTTTGTCCTGAAAGTGCAACTTACAAATGTAGAATTTTTTGTTACATAACTGCACTCAGAAACAAAACAGTATAAAACTTCAGAGCCTACAAGTCCATTCAGTCTTACTTTTTGTTCAGCCAATTGCTAAGACAAACAAGTTTATTTACTTTTATGGGAGATACTGCTACCCACTTCCTATTTACAATATCATCAGAAAGGGAGAACAGGCATTTGTTTGGGACTTTTGTAGCTGGCATTGCAAGGTATTTACATGCCAGGTGTACTAAACATTTGTATGCTCGTTCATGCTTTGGCCACCATTCCAGAGGACATGCTTCCATGCTGATGACGCTCGTTTAAAAAATAATGTGTTAATTAAATTTGTGACTGAACTCCTTGGGGGGAGAATTGTATGTCTCTCGTTCTGTTTTACCTGCTTTCTGCCATATATTTCATGTTATAGGAGTCTCGGATGATGACCCAGCACATGTTGTTAATTTTAAGCACACTTTCACTGAAGATTTGACAAAACGCAAAGAAGGTACCAATGTGAGATTTCTAAGGATAGCTACAGCACTTGACCTAAGGTTTAAGAATCTGAAGTGCTCACTCAGATTTTGGAAGGATGAAGTCTGGAGCTTGGTGTCAGAAATCTTAAAAGAGCAACACTCCAATGTGGAAACTACAGAACCTGAACCACCAAAAAATAAAATCAGCCTTCTGCTGGTGGCTTCTGACTCACATGATGGAAATTAACATGTCGGTCCACATTGCTTTGGATCATTATCGAGCAGAACTCATCATCAGCATGAACACATGTCCTCTGGAATGATGGTTGAAACATGCAACGCTAGCTACAACAGTGCCATGAAAATGCCTGTTTTCACTTTCAAGTGACATTGTAAACAAGAAGCGGGCGCATTATCTCTTGAAAATGTAAACAAATTTGTTTGTCTGAGTGATTGGCTGAACAAGAAATAGGACTGAGTGGACTTGCAGGCTCTAAAATTTTAGTTTTATTTTAATGCCTTTTTTTGTACTTAATTCTACATTTGTAAGTTCAACTTCCATGATAAAGAGATTGCACTATATTAGTTGTATGAGGTGAACAGAAAAATATATTCTTTGTTTTTACACAGTGCAAATTTTTGTAATAAAAAATAAAGTGAGCATTTAATGTAAATTTAGTATAAATAATATAAATATAAAGAGCCATTAGCCTCCTTCCCTCTCTTTTTTCTGTGTTGTAATTGAAATAAATATATTTGAAAATGTAAAAACATCAAAAAATGTTTAAATAAATGGTATTCTATTATTGTTCAACAGGGTGATTAATCACACGATTAATCGTGATTAATTTTTTAAATTGCTAGGCAGCTCTAATATACAGGCACCTAAATAGAAAGTGGCTTCACTTCCAGAAGTCTGGGGGACGCAGGCCTCTCTGGTGTTAGCAGGAGTCTTGAGGAAATCAGGTCAAGAGTGTAAGTGCATGAAAGGGAGCGTGTGGCCTAACACATATGGAAACATGGTGTGTCTTGCCCCAGCCCTTCTGCCAGTTACAAGCACAGCGGCTCTTTTCTGCCACCCCCAGCTTCTCTCCACAAGTTGTGCTGTCCATCAGCGCATGGTCTTGGGTGCACCTGGTCTCAGCTGTTACTGTGGTGAAAATGTTATGAACAGGAATAAATGACAATAATAATAAATGACCCTCCCTTTCTCCTGCCCCCGATGGCAATGGTAAAAAAGCACCTCCCAATGCTGCCTCTCCCAGCGGCCCTGCGGGCTCTCTCCCCTCAGCTCTCTTTTCTTTGCAGCAGACGGGTACGGTTTGAGAGGATTCAGACCCTGCCTATTCATGGGCACCGGGCGGGCAGGAGGCCCCTGAGAAAAAGGCAGTCAGTTCCCCGATCGCTGTTCAGGTACCCTTGGTATTGAGTGTGACGTCCAGCCAATGCATGCGTGTGGGAGGGCTGCTGTGAACTGTGCACGGATGCTAGCCCTGCGCCATGCTGCCTACTGCATAGACCCCAGGGCCTGGGCAGAATCCAAACAAAGGGGCCTGCTGTGGTAGGTGTCGTGTGTGCACCTAACAGAAAGAATGATCACACCCACTAAATGTTTCAGAAGCTAAAAATACCTAGCATGGAATTGACTAATGAATCATTAGCCCCTTTCCCTCCCTAACAAGCCCTCAGCCTCCTGGCATCCGTCACAGCTGGAACCGATTCCCAGAGGCATGCCTGAGCCCAACGGAGCTCCAAGTGCAGAGTGGACTGCTTCATCCTGCCATGCCAACGGGAACAGAGTAGTGTGTACACAATGCCTTAGAATGATAAACAATCCCCTGGGGAGGGGAAGAGAGAAAGAGAATGACCCACAGGACACAGATAGTAGTCACTGCACCTGATATGCCTCTGGAAGGTGCTCAGATAGCAAGGGGGATATGTTATACTTCCAGACAAGGAAGGGTTTTAAAACTGGGGTTTTATTAAAGTTGCTATACAAGAAACCAAACAAATGCAGCCTGCCCCAAGGCCCATGCCTGCTTAGTCTCACTGGAGTACAATTGCCTTCTGCGACCACACCTTACTTCCCTGCTGTAGCATCCACAGAGCTCCAAAACTGCAAAGGGACGGCACATCTTTAGGGCCAGGGTGCACATAAATATAACCCTGGCATTCCATTATGTGTGCTACAAATAGAAAAGAATAGTTGCCCATTCCATCCTAAAATCACAACTTTGACTTCAATCAGAGCAATTGTCTTCTTTTGTCTTCTGCTGTCAGGGCAAGGGGTCTGCCTTGCTGTTGGCTAATGGCAGTAGATGGTGTTAAGAGGGCTCTGACGCGTGATTTCTGTCAGTACATTGTTCCTTCCATGGTTGGTTAGGACAGTAAAATGCTTTGTCCTCTTCCGTCAGTGGAGTGGCCCCTAGGTTCAGGCTTGACCCCTACAGGTTACCCTGGTTCCTATATGTCCCGTGACAAAAGAAGTGACTGGGAAGATGGGTTAAGATGGATGCCTTAAGATGGATCTGGTCAACTGAGCCATAAAGATTGTTTTGAAGCCTTACCTTGTGGCCATGCAAGAAGTAAGAAAAATTTCTTTCCTCCACTGTAGCATCTGTACAGTCTGTCAATGGGTTTATTTTGGACGGTGGACAGCCCAGTTAATTCAGGCTGTGTCAGCTTGCGTGCTGATTCTAGTCCCTCTCACTGTGGGCAAATGGAGAACATTGTTCAGATTTGAGATGATCTCTCAGTATCTGTAGGAGCAGAACAGTACCCTGAGGGGATAGACAGACTCCTGAGCAGAATGCAAAGCTACCTCTCCCGTCTTGACTTGTATCACCTTACTGAGGTCCTGGAGGTGTTAGGAGAAATTTGGGTCACCCCAATCAGGTGAGATCCACAGGCTGATGCTGAGTGTTGAGTTCGTTATTAGAGGAAACTGTCCATGCCTCTGCCAAGGAGGAGATGATGGTGCTTGACTAAAGTTCACCATCTGGGGTCTGGTTGGATCAACAAGTGACATTGGCCAGGATGGCTTTGTTCAACCTGATGTGTCCAGAAGGACAGTCTCTTGTCTCTTGGATGCAGACCTTGCTTCCTTCATCCGGGCAAGGTTAGACTGTTGCAGTGAGGGGCTACATTTGGACTTGGTGCAGAAGGCAGCTGCGTGTTGGGTGAATCAAGTGTCTTATTGGGAGCACATGACACCAGAGCTCTGTAATCTACACTAGCTGCTGGTTAACTTCCAAGTAAAATCTAAAATGCTGGTTTTAACCTGTAAAGCTCCAGATGGCCTGGAAGCCACCTCTTTTCCTGGGCTGCACTGCCGGAGCTGCCATCTGCAAAGCTGCTTAAGCAGAAGCCCTCTTGGGAATGACAGAGAGGAGGCTGCTGGCAGGGTGAGGGCATTCTCCATGAGGGCCCTTTTGATTTTAGAATTCACTCCCCTCTTTGGATCAAAATAGCCAAAGTCTTGACCTTCGGGACACACTGCAAGGCTCATCTGTTTTGGGTAGACAGAGGGGACCAGTCTGAGATGAATTGGGTTACAATTGGAGTTTGTTAATGGGAGAGCCTGTCTGAGGCCTTTAAATTGGGTATGTATTTACATAACCTGGACCGTTTGGATGGGGACCTTTTTGTTAAAAGTCAAAAAACTGGGTTTATTCTCTCACTCCTGAGGCACAAACCCCATTAACAGGATCTTGCCCCTGCCTAATTCTAATTCTAGGTGTAACCTACTTCCTGCTAATACTAAAATGGTATATTTCCCTTTGATGTCCAGACATGAACCTGATGAACTGACGGTAACTGAGTCTGCTTCCCTCTCAGTGCCAGAGCAATACCCCCTGGCCTCCACCATGAGCACATGCTAAAACCCCTCCCTCAGTGTCACAGCATCAGTGGATGTCCTCGCTCCCAGTAAGGAGTTGATGCAAAGGATCAGATAATCTCATGCTTCCCAGTGTGCACTTGGGTGGGGTTAGGATGAAATTTTTCTTCACAGCATTGAACACTTGGCCAGGTGCATTATAGGTTCTTGGGGCATGCCTTTTTTGGAAGCAGCAGGTATTGTCCACTGCTGGAGGAAAGGCATGGTGGATCAGTGGCAAATCTTACATTTCTAGGACTGTTTACAATGCATGACTAGGGAGACAAGATGGGTGAGGTTATTACCTCACCCACTTTGTCTCTCCAATATCCTGGGACTGACATGGCTACAATTACACTGCATGCTACAATGCATGACTGTCCTCCTGCATTTGGGGTGGCCTGTAATGCTCCTAATTTCATCCCTCACTTGTTCTGGCTTCCTCCAGGATTTTGTCTTTGAATGTAAATGCCTTTCAGTGATGAAGCCGCAGCAATGCAATATAAACTCTTCTGCTCCCAGAAAAGCACTAGCAATATCCTGATGGCCCGCTTGGCTGCATTGCTGCACTCCACTGCCTTCTGCTCCTAGCTTTTTTCAACTTTCTGCAGCAGGCAGCTCAGTGCCATGTACCCCTGTAACCCATACATAAACTGTTGGAAACTTGAGATCCCAGAGAACATAGCGGCACTCTGGTGCTGACGCTAAGCTTCAGCTAAGTACCAGTGTGGAAAGCACACGGAGGGAGAGGGATTGTACAAAGGCAATAATGGGGAGTCAGGAGAAGAAAAGATGAATTCATACTGAATATAAGGAAACTCTTTCTGACTGAGATGGCTGAAGCTGTGAAAGGGCCTTGGCCTCACTGCTTGGGACTAGTCCTGGTCCAACACTGGTAAGTATTTTCTATGAAAATGGTGGAAGAAACAAAATCATTGTTTCATTTAAAAATGTTCCAATCAAACTAAATGATAAAATAAATCACAAATAAATGGGTCCGCTTATTCCTGCTGCCCCTTCTTCTCTTTTCCCCACTGGAAAAACTGTTTTAAAAATTTGACCAAAATAATTTTGTGTGTGAAATGTTTATTTTGGTTGAAAAGGCATTTTTTGTTTATAATAATGTTTTGATGAAAATTTGGTGCCCTGCTCTTACTACATATTTAAAACCAAGTGGTGAAGAGCCTGTGAGAGATACTGTAGGGCAGAATCCTGCATGGGAATGGACTAGGTGTGAACCAATGGGGCTTTTCTATTTCTAATTTGCATGATTTAAGTGAACCCAAACCTTCCCTGTGCTTCTGTGTCCATGTCTTTCAGGGGCACAGCAGATTGGTTTGGGGTAAGCAAGGACAGTGATGCCACTCAGAAATGGCAGAGAAAAAGCCTTCGCCATTGCAGCCAGCGATATGGGAAGCTGAAACCTCAGGTCATCCGGGAAATGGACCTGCCCAGCCAGGATAACATCTCACTCACCAGCACGGAGACTCCTCCTCCTCTCTATGTTGGGGCTTGTCAACTTGGCATGCAGAAGGTGAGTCCAGTGGAGGAGTAGCCAGGGCCATTCCATGGAGCTTGTGAGCTTTCAGAACATATCAAAAAGGCTCCTTTCTCCCCCCTCCCACTGCTGGATGTTAAACCTGGTTTAGGGTTCTGTGTTTCCTGAATATTTCAGATCAGTGTACACAAGACACTACAGAGATCAAACATGGAAACAAAGGTCTTAGAGGAAAGGAAGAGTTTCCTGTGAAATGATGGTTTCCTAAATCTCATACACACATTTTAGCACTTTCTTCCCATAATCAGTGTTGTCACCCATCCACTTGGGCCTCTGTGGTTTATACTCTGTTTCCCCAGGACTCTGAGAGCCATGTCTTTGTCCCTTTGGTATCATTACTGAGTGAGAATAGTATATAAGCCCTAGTCAGGAATTACAGTAATCGTGGAAGGAGTTTTTCAGCATTCTCCATAGCAAGATTCCAGTTTCCTAGTTAACTCTGCCTGTCAGGGTTTCTTCTAACATGGGGTATTCAGCAGTTTTGAGAGAACTGCTAGTTTACTTCCGATACCCAGATTAGATCCTTTCCTCCTTAACTGCAGTCTCATACTAATAGCCCCATTGCCAGGCAATGTACTTACTTCTTTATTCTTCACATTTTGCTGGTTGAAGACAATTATCCTAGTTTTCAGTGTCCTCAGAAATATTCTCTCATGACTTCACAGGAGCTACTTATGTGTCAGCTCTCTTACAGCAGGCTGGTACACTCTGCTCACAAGCCCTCAGAAATTGCCAGGGGACACTGTAAAGTTTCCTTGCCTACTCTGTGTTCCCAAACTACAGATTCTGCCTGCACACAAACCTAAGTGAAGAAACTTCATTAGCACTTGAGCTCTAATCTAAAGGGTTCCCAGTTCCTTCTTTTCCCTCACAATTGATCTGATATTATGAAATCAGTTAAGAGTGCTGCACTTGTCCAGATGGTGATATGGGAAATGAAATTATCTCCATCTGCAGTCTCTAATCCCATTTTGGAGGAAGGAGGGTAAGGGCTTGGTAGTGTCTCCATAGTAAAGGATGGACTATTGTTTAACCCTGATTCTACCCACTAAGTGCTTTTTCTCCTTTCTCAAAAGTTAAAATTTCTCATGTTTTCTAAAGTTTGGATTTAATCAAACAAATCATTTTAGAGATATGGAACTTTGAAAAATGGCTTCCTTTTCAGTTTGGAAAAGCCTTTGAATCAACTCATAATTGACGTGGCTTCAAACAGGTTCTGTGCTCTAGACCTTGTTGAGAACTCAGGCACAGAACCAGCTTGACCAAGTATTCTTAAATATAAAATATTTATTCATGGTCAAGATAATTCATATTGGAACTTGCATCCAGTCCTCCGACAGCAGTTGTAACTTTTGTCTAAAACCTTGTGTTCATTCTTGAAAGTAACCTCTCCTGCATGCCAATTTATAAAAGACCTGTAAAGTAAAATAGCAACACATCTCAGGCCTCACCAAAAATATAGTCTCCTACCCTACCCATTGGAACCACATGGAAGTTGTAATGTCTGTTGGATGTAGCTGTCACAGTTTATAACCTCCATATGTAACGATGGAAAGAGACCGGCTATGTTGTGCTGTTGGATGTTGAACTCTTGGTTATGAGCCCAACCAGCAGAGCCTATAACTTTTTCAGGCCATAACTGTTGGGGTAGCGAAGGTTATATGCTATGTTGGCAGAATTTGTAAATCTGCCAAGGATTGTATTTCATCAGCCTTTCGGTTAGGAGAGTGCATAGCCATTGCTGCCATAGTCAGCATTAGTTTTTTCTGGCTGTGTTGGACAGAGTTAAATCCTCATTTTTGGCCTAGTGGAGGAGTAATGTGATGTTTCTGGATCCTATAACTTCACTCCTAGAATGCTACAAGTAGGGCTGTCGATTGGTCAACGTTAACTCATACAATTAACTCAAAAAAATTAATGGCCATTAAAATTTATCATGATTAATCACAGTTTTAATCTCTCTGTTAAACAATAGAATACCAATTGAAATTTATTAAGTATTTTGGATGTTTTTCCACATTTTCAAATATGTTGATTTCAGTTACACCACAGAATACAAAGTGTACAGAGTTCACTTTATATTCTTTTTATTACAAATATTTGCACTGTAAAAATGATAAACAAGAAATAAAATTTCAGTTCACCTCATACAAATACAGTAGTGCAATCTCTTTGTCGTGAAAGTGCAACTTACAAATGTAGAAGTTTTTTGTTACATAATTGCACTCAAAAACAAAACAAAGTAAAACTTGAGAGCCTACAACTATACTCAGTCCTACTTCTTGTTCACCCGGTTGCTCAGCCAAACAACTTTGTTCACATTTATGGGACTTAATGCTACCCGATTCTTATTTACAATGTCACCTAAAAGTGAGAACAGGCTTTCGCATGGCACTTTTGTAGCTGGCGTTGCATGGCATTTACATGCCAGATATGCTAAACATTCGTATGCCCCTTCATGCTTTGGCCAACATTCCAGAGGACGTAGTTCTGTGCTGATGACACTTGTTAAAAATAATAATGTGTTTATTGGATTTGTGACTGAATGCCTTGGGGGAGAACTGTATATCTTCAGCTCTGTTTTACCTGCATTCTGCTATATATTTCATGTTATAGAAGTCTTGGATGATGACCCAGCACATGTTGTTCATTTTAAGAACACTTTCACTGCAGATTTGACAAAACACAAAGAAGGTACCAATGTGAAATTTCTAAAGATAGCTACAGCAGTCGACCCAAGGTTAAAATTCTGAAGTGCCTTCCAAAATCTGAGAGGAATAGATACGGAGCATGTTTTCAGAAGGCTTAAAAGAGCAACACTCCAATGTGAAAGCTACAGAACTCAAACCACCAAAAAAGAAAATCAACCTTCAATGAACATGTATTGGTCTGCACTGCTTTCGATCGTTATCGAGCAGAACCTATCATGAGCATGAATGCATTTCCTCTGGAATGGTGATTGAAGCATGAAGGGACATATGAATCTTTATTGCAACTGGCACATAAATACCTTGCGACGCCGGCTACAACATTGCCATGTGAACGCCTGTTCTCACTTTCAGGTGACATTGTAAACAAGAAGCGGGAATCATTATCTCCTGCACATGTAAACAAACTTGTTTGTCTGAGCGATTGGCTGAACAAGAAGTAGGACTGAGTGGACTTGTAGGCGCTAAAGTTTTACATTTTTATTTTTGAATGCTGTTTTTTGAATATAATTCTACATTTGTAAATTCAACTTTCATGATAGAGATTGCACTAAAGTAGTTGCATGAGGTTAATTAAAAATACTATTTCTTTTTGTTTTTACAGTGCAAATATTTGTAATAAATAAAGTGAGCACCGTACACTTTGTATTCTGTGTTGTAATTGAAATCAATATATTTGAAAATGTAGAAAACATCCCAAAATATTTAAATAAATGGTATTCTGTTGTTCTTTAACAGTGCGATTAATCGTGATTAATTTTTTTAATCCGTTGCAAGCCCTAGTTACAAGTACATGTAGTTGATAAATTGACAATTTTTGCAGAAGGTTTCAAAATTGGTTCATTTTTCAAATTTATTATCCAATATTCTAATCAGTATGTTTATCGTTTTCCATTTTCTAAATAGGCAATATTGGGGGGGAAAATGTGGTCATCTTAGTCACTTGGTAGCATTTTAAATTTTTTTTAAAAATGTAAAGAAATTTTTGACTCACTTATTTTGGAAATAGTCAGCAATAAATGAAAAAATCTATGAAATTGTCTGTGATAAATTTCTGTGGATGTGAAGGAAATCACTCATTGCTGGAGTTCTTCCTTGTGACTAAGCATGGTGTAGTGTATTTTCCTCCACTGGCACACCCAGCTGCCCATTGCTTTGGTGCTGCACTGGGCTCTATTCCTGTAATTTGGCCCTTTGGCCAGGTCACAATTGAGTCAATCTCTGCCAGGGTACCAGAAGAGTCCAACCAAGTCCGAGACCTTGTATCAGATCTTCAGCCCTGCCAGTGAGGCTTGTCTACACAGGGTGACCAGACAGGTGACCAGGAGGTGGTAGAATCACCTTCCTTAGAGGTTTTTAAGGTCAGGCTTGATAAAGCCCTGGCTGGAATGATTTAGTTGGGGATTGGTCCTGCTTTGAGCAGGGGGTTGGACTAGATGACCTCCAGAGGTCCCTTCCAACTCTAATATTCTATGATTCTATGACAGCAAATGTGAAAATTCACGAGGGGGGGGGGGGAGGTAATAGAAGCCTGTATAAGAAAAAGACCCAACAATTGGGATGGTCCCTATAAAACTGGGACATCTGGTCCCTTTGTCCCTTTTCTCAGGGCTCTCTGTGATCCACGTCCCTTTCTCAGGGGCTTCCTGCCACCTTCCCTGGTGACTGATAGAGAACCTGGCCCCTCCCACTATATCAGGTTCCAGCCCAGGGATCCTGTAACCAGCAGCCACAGGATGCTCTGCAGAATTCCTTCCGACTGCCTCCCTGGGCTTCCAGCTGGGTAACCTCAGCCGCAGAGGGAGGTAGGGTTACATTTTCAAAAATGGGGCCCCAATCTTGCAAGCACACATGTGCTTTACTTTACTGTCTCAGTCCCACTGAAGTCCTGTTCTAGTGGGAAAAGGTGAAGGGGGGAGTATTTAAAAAACCAAAACCAAAAGGAAGCGAAAGGAAACACCTCCCTTCCCCCTGCCCAAAACCAAAATGAAATGAAAAATGCAATTTGAAACCACACAAAATGGAAAATTTCAGTTTGTTACAACATTTTCCATTGAAATATTGAACAATATAATTGAAGATAAAATTTTTCTACAAAATAATTTGTTCAACAAAACCACAATTTTTGGTGAGAAGAATTTTCAGCTTAAAAATTTTGACCAGCTCTAAAGAACAGCAGTGATGACCAGAAAGAAATTTGTGTTCTGCTGCTTAATGGAGAAATTTTAGAGACCTAACTAAACTGTGTGACCGTAGATTACATTCAGTGCTGATACATGCTGCAAAGTAATGCACATTGAAGGGGAAAATGCAAACTATTTACACATCTTGCAGGGTTCTGAGTTAGCTGTATTAAATCACAAAAAGGACCAGGGTATCATAGAGGACAGCTCAGTAAAGACCTTTGCTCAGCTGTGGTCCAGAAAGCAAACAAGATATTAGGGTACAGGATGGAAAATGCTATGGTAAACATGGTGCATTGTGTAGGTCAGCCCATCTTGACAGTATATGCTGCACTGGTCCCTCCATCTCAAAAAGGATATTGAACAGTGAAAGGAATTAACTTGAGGAATTATTTTTGGGAAGTTCTCTAGCCTGTGTTCTATAGAAGGTCATACTACATCACAGTGGTTCCATCTGGCCTTGGAATCTATGAAAGGAAGCCAAAGAATAATCAAGGCACTAGAAAAAAACTCATTCACAGAACAGATAATTAGACATTGAATTCACTGCCACATGACGTTGGTGAAGCAAAGAATTTTAAAAAGAATCAAAGAGGATTGGACACTGCTCTGGATAATCTTGTTATCCATATTTGTTATAGTTAATTATGATAAATTTTTGTGGAAGGAATGTAAGATCTCCTGTTCAGGGCTCACAGTGTGACCTTCATCGAGTACAGATTATCCCGGACCTTCCTCTGAAGCATCTTGTTTTGGCAGCTGTCAGAGACAGGATACGGGGATTGATGAGGCCCTGGTCTGATCCAGTGTGACAGTTCTTATGTTTCTTTGTGTTTGTTGAGGGGAGAAAAGGTTCCCAAGAATGAGGCACAGGCCTGAGAGTGCATGCTGAGATCTTCCCAGTGTCTCCCCAGTGTCTCACAGTAACTGAGATCCTCTCTTCGACTGCAGATTGTAGACCCGTTAGCACGAGGCCGAGCGTTCCGTATGGCTGATGATAATGATGGATACAGCATCCCTCACACACCAATCACTCCAGGTGCCACATCACTGTGCTCCTTCACCAGCTCTCGGTCGGGGTTCAATCGCTTACCACGGCGGCGGAAACGGGAATCAGTGGCCAAAATGAGCTTCCGAGCAGCCGCAGCCCTGGTGAAGGTACTGTCTGAGTGAGGGGGATTCCTGTGAGGACAGGGTGGAGGTCTCGGGTGAAAGCAGCCCCTATGGGATTCCTGAGTGGTGGGGGGGGTATAAAATGGGACTCCCCTATGTCATTTTGGGGAGTCACTGTTCTGACTACTTTGCACTGTCTCTCCTGCCAATGCCTAGAAGGAAGTGGAGTAGACCAGATTACCTGTAAGCTTTACAAAGACCTGCCAAGAGTCTGTCAGTCTGAGTGCTTCAAGGTTGACAACAACCAGGCTCAAATGTTTTTTACAAAATTTGGTTAGCAGTAGGTAAGCTCTAGGCTCTGATCGGATGAGAAGTTTGGAAAAGCTAGGCTCTGAATGGGCAATGATGCTTTGTAAGAAGCACATTAGCACATTGGTATACTACAGAAGGCACCATTTAGCTCAGTTGAAAGGGAGGGTGCTGCCATCTTGGAAATACTGGTATGTGGGATTCACAAGTCTCACTAGAAGGGTGTCAGGCGGCTGGTGGATCTGCTGCACTTAGCTGTTTCAGGGAGTCACCAAACTAAGCCCTTGTAGAAGCAGGGTTTGCAGAACTCTTAAGTGTTTGTGGGGTCAGATTTGTGTGTGACTGAATGATATTCCCTTCTCTTCCAGGGCCGCTCTGTGAAGGACAGTACCCTGAGGAGGGCTCAGCGACGCAGCTTCACCCCAGCTAGTTTCTTGGAAGAGGACACAGTGGATTTCCCGGATGAGTTGGACACCTCGTTTTTTGCTCGGGTAAGGGGAGTAGTGCTGTTTTTGTCCCAGTAGCCAAAGTCTGTAAGAACACTATCACCTAGCAGTATGCGTGGGCTCAAGGGAGAGGTGCCACTCCTTCCAGAGCTTCCATTTGAGTTGCTGTGCTCTAAGAAGTCACTGGAATGTCTTTGACAGGACTTATGTTTCTTTGCCCAGGAAGGAGTCCTCCATGAAGAGCTCTCTACATATCCCGATGAAGTATTTGAATCTCCATCTGAAGCTGCGATCAAGGACTCTGAGGTGAAACCCCAAGATCAGGCTGATCTAACAGGAGGTGCCTTAGACAAAAATGAACTTGAAAGAAGCCACCTGATGCTGTGAGTATCTTCCTGATAGTTGGCAGAATCTAATCAATGATCTTGAATCTGGGAAGGGAAGAACATTTCACACCACATTTCACACCATTGCTCTTGGTGAAGACAAGCCCAGAGGAGCTAGTGTCTCTGACGCTGCTGGTCCTCCTCAGAATGGATACAATACATAGGCCTGACTTGTGCAATCATTGATAGCTCAGCAGTTTAGCTCAGTGCAGGCCCAGAGCAGCAGAGTGCATAGATTCTTGGCTCGTGCTAAATACCAGCCCTCTTGTTGAAGGCCTTGAATGGAAAGGCTGAGGGGCTGCAGAGGCCACTGCCCCAGTATTCCTATCTGTTAGGGAAGAGAATCCCCAGGTCTTCTGTGCAGTTTGTGTGACACCCCCCTCTGTTATCCCATACTTGGCGGCATCTTGTTTACCTAAGGAACAGCCTCCGACTTCAGAGAGCAGTTGGCAGTTGGTGCAGATGAGGAGTTAATTCTGCTAACTTACCCCTGGTTAGTACAACAGCATGATGTTGGGCCCCTGCATGTCATGTTTATGATGCCGTATCATTCTTAAGGGGAAACAAAGACCAGTTTAAATGGGTTATATGAGTGCTGAGAGCGCAGAACATGGCAAAAATTCAGTGTGTGAATGTCAGTCTTGTGGGGTATTAGCATGAAGATTGGTAGATATGTTCACTATGAATTGTCCATAGAGTAACATGGTAGGTGACATTACACGAATTTGAAACCAAGCAATTAGAAGATCTGGTGCTTTAAGTCCATGATGCATGGGTGGAACCTTGTGTTCTTCAGTTTCCTCGTAAACATAAGAATGGCCATACTCGGTCAGACCAGTTGTCCATGTAGCTAGTATCTTGTCTTCCAACATACAGTTCAATTTATTGAGTGATCCATCCCTGTCATCCAATCTCAGCTTCTGGCAGTCGGAGGTTTAGGGACACCCAGAGCATGGGTCTCTGACCATCTTGGCTAATAGCTATTAATGGACCAGTCCCCCATGAACTTATCTAATTCTTTTTTGAACACAGTTACACTTTTGCCCTTTTCAACATCTCCTGGCAATGAGTTCTACATGTTGACTGTACATTGTGTAAAGAAGTACTTCCTTCTGTTTGTTTTAAACCTGCTACCTATTCATTTAATTGGGTGACCCCTGGTTCTTGTGTTATGTGAAGGGGAAAATAACACTTTCTTATTCGTTTTCTCCACACCATTCATGATTTTACAGACCTCTGTCGTATCCCCTCTTAGTCATCTCTTTTCTAACTGAACAGTTGAAGTCTTTTTAATCTCTACTCATATGGAAGCTGTTCCATACCCATAATCCTTTTTGTTGCTCTTCTCTGTATCTTTTCCAATTCTAATGTATCTTTTTTGAGATTGTGCAACCGGAACTGCACATGGTATTCAAGGTATGGGTGTAGCTTGGATTTCTATAATGGCATTCTGATATTTTCTGTTTTATTGTCTATCCCTTTCTGTGTAATGTTTCCTAACATTCTGGCTAACTTTTTTTGACTGCCACTGCACAGAGTGGAGGTTTTTAGAGTACTATCCACAATGACTTAAAGATCTGTCTTGAGTGGTAAAAGCTAATTTAGACCCCATCATTTTATGTATACAGTTGGGATTATGTTTTCCAATGTGCATTACTTTGCATTTATCAGCTTGAATTTCATCTGCCATTTTTTTTGCCGTCACCTAGTTTTGTGAGATTCCCTTATAACTCTTCCCAGTCTGCTTTGAATTTAACTATCTTTAGTTTTGTATCATCTACAAACTTGCCACGTTACTGTTTACCCCTTTTCCCAGATCATTTATGAATATGTTGAACAGCACTGGTCCCAGTAAAGATCCCTGGAGGACCCTGCTATTCGCCTCTCTCCACTGTGAATACTAACCATTTATTCCTACCCTTTGTTTCCTATCTTTTAACCAGTTACTGACCATGAGAGCACCTTCTCTCTTATCCCAGGACAGCTTACTTTGATTAAAAGCCTTCGGTGAGGGACCTGGTCAAAGGTTTTCTGAAAGTCCAAGTACACTATATCCACTGGATCACCATTGCCCATGTGTTTGTTGACACCCTCAAAGAATTCTAATAGATGGGTGAGGCATGATTTCCCTTTACAAAAGCCATGCTGACTCTTCCCCAATGTACCTTGTTCATCTATATGTCTGATAATTTTGTTCTTTACTATAATTTCAATTTATTTGCCTGGTACTGAAATTAGACTTACTGGCTTATAATTGCCAGGATCACCTCTGGAGCATTTTTAAGAAATTGGCATTACGTTGGCTATCCACCAGTCATCTGGTACAGAAGTTGATTTAAGTGCTAAACTACATAGCATCATTAGTAGTTTTGCAATTTTGTATTTGAGTTCCTTCAGAAGTCTTGGGTGAATATCCCTGGTCCTGGTGACTTATTACCATTTAATTTATCAATTTGTTCCAAAACCTGCTTTATTGATACCTCAGTCTGGGACAGTTTTTCAGATATAGAAAGAACCTAAAAAGAATGCTTGTGTGGGAATCTCCCTCACATTGTTTGCAGTGAGGATTGATGTAGAGATTTCATTTAGCTTCTCTGCACCAGCTTGATCTTCAAATGCTCCTTTAGCGCGTCCGTCAACCAGTGGCCCCCCTGATTATGTGGCAAGCTTCCTGGTTTCTGATGTACTTACAAAACTAATAGCAATTTTTAAATCTTTTGTTAGTCGGTTCAAACTTTTTTTGGCCTGCCTAATTATACTTTTACACTTGACTTGCCAGAATTTATGCTTCTTTCTGTTTTCCTCAGTATTATTCGATTTCCAGTTTTTAAAAGATGCCTTTTTGTCTCTAACCACTCCTTTTACTCTGTTTAGACATGGTGGCCTTTTTTAGGTCCTCTTCCCTTTCTATTTATTTTTTAAATTTGGGAGTATAGATATAGTTTGAGCCTCTATTATGGTGTTTTTAAAAAGTTTCCATGCAGCTTGCAGGCTTTTCAGTCTTGTGATTGTTCCTTTTAGTAACTGGTTCCTCAGCTTAGCAAGGAATAACTGTCATTTCCTTTTGTTTCCTGATAAGTCAGAGGCTCCCTGAGTAACTGGCACCTCACAGTGGCAGAGGGCAGCCTTGTTCTTGGCTCTATCAGTTCACCAGGGTGTGAATGCACAGCAGACATGGGGAAGGACCTTGTCGTGGTTCTGCTGCTCACAATCCATCTCATTGTGCTAACGCTTTCCCTCGTCATGTGCTTGAGAATGTTACCAGCTATGACACAGATGCTGGAAGTAATACTGGGTGTTCACCACTTTTCCAATGGGAATATGAGACCTAATTTTAGGGTGAAATCTAATTCCCAGTGTTTCCATTTTTATATAATTTTAATGGTTTTATTTATCAAAGCAAAAATGATTTCATTCAAACTCTAGGGAACTGTATCAAACTATTGAAGGTGCCGGTTCAGGGAGTCGGTTATGCACCTGATCATAAACCAAATCAGAGACTTCATAGCAGGAAATTGTGAGGGCAGTACCTCTCAAGACACACAAAAACACCTCAGACTCCCAAGAGTCGAAATGGTGTTCAAGGCTAGGCCATAGGTCAAATCTGAATCTATATTGCTCATCAAGGAGAATATGTGTAAAACCTATCAGTGAGTATTTGTAATTTTCATACAGTATTAATGCAGATATTTCTTAGTGATCTTTATCACCAGTGTGTTACAGGCTTTCCTAAAAGACCCCACTCTACACGCTGTTACAATACCTTGATATTGTTTACTGTCACTTGATTCAATTCAATTGAGGATCAGCCCCCTGTCTTTGTAGACCAGTAAACCAGTACAATCTATTCTTTGCAAAGTAAAACCCAGACTGATTTCCTCTTTCCTGCTCTTGTGTAGATGACATTCTGTCTCCACCCCAACTTGGTAGCTTGTGGGCTTTGTTTGCCTAATATGTAAATAGACCCTCATTGTCTCTGCCTATCAGCCAAGCAGTCAGAAAAGCAAATACACATTCCTGTGTCTAAGGCAAAGTGCTTATGCATTGCTTGACAAACACGTGCTAAGAATATAATTCTAGCACACATTTTTTGTACACACCCTATACATACATGATGCAAGAATATTAATGACCCATGAGTTCTTAGTTTTCTAATGATACCTTACATGCCACCTGTCAGATACAGATTGTGACAAGTGTGTTAGGTGTAGTGAGTATGTCAGGCCTGACGAGCTGCTGATACAGAGTAGTGAGCCAGCAATGGGTCTCTGTGTCAAATGTGTACTTAAAGTGGAGTGTAGATGGTGTAGTGGTGATGGGGGGAGGGGATGGGGACGGGACCACACCCCTCAAAGAACTCCACTTACAACAAGGTAGGTAACTTCCCTTTACTCCTGCTATCCTAGGCGCCAACGTCTCCTGGCGCAGGTGAGTGCTCGAGGCCCCCTGGCCCCGCCCTGACTCCACCCCTGGCCTGCCCTCTTCTGGATCTGCCCCACCCCCCATTCCAGCCCCTTTCCCAAAGTCCCTGCCCCAACTCTGCCCCATCCCTGCCTCTATTAGGCTCTTTGCCAAAATCCCTGCCCCGGCCCCACTTCTTCCACACCTCCTCTCCTGAGCATGCTGCGTTCCTGCTCCTCCCCCTCTTTTCCACAGCTTGTTATGCTGTGAAACAGCTGTTTTCCCACAGCAAGCGCTGGAGGAGAAGCAGGGATGCAGTGTGCTCAGGGGCAGAGGTGTAGGTGGGGTGAGTGGGGCGGAGGCTTCGCTGCTGGTGCGTGTAGAGCACCCATCAATTTTTTCCCCCTGGGTGCTCCAGTCCTGGAGCCCACGGAGTCAGCACCTATGCCTGCTAAGTGTAATGTGAGCCCAGTAAGTGTAGGCACAAGTCCCCCTGGTGCTTGATACAGTGTGTGCTGCAGCAGCATGGCAAAAAGATGGAGATCAGATAATTGGCATGCAGTGTTCACCATGGGTGATCGTGAGCAGGTGTGGAGCACCACCGTGTGTTGTGCAGCCAGCAGGTGGAGTGAGGTGTGTGGCCTGGATGTGCCATGCAGTGTGCACTGCAAGGACGGTGGGGGTGAAGTGAAATGGGGTGTGCCAGGCAGGTGCGTGGGGAGAATGGGAGAGGGATTTTAGGGTGTTCTGATTTTAACTTAGCTACTTTTCTGTTGCTGTCAAAACAGAACAGTAGGTTGGGTAGGGCTTTGGTTGCCAGTCACTTGATTTTGCATGTTGTACATCACCAAACCATCAGACACTTAAAACAAATGAGAAAAAAACCTGCATTGGGCAATGGAGGGGAAGGAGGTGTGGGGCATTAGGGCAGAGGATGGAGCATCAGGGTGGGCAGAGTGGGGTGTTGGGCATGGATATTGGGTCCAGGGAACGGGGTGTTGGAGAGAGAGGTGATGCGGAGGATAGGATGTCTGGGAGGTGGGGCAGATGGTGCTGGAGACAAGGCCTTGGGGAGGGTTGGGGCTGAGGCATTGGGGAGGTGAGGAGGGTGGGGCCAGGGCAGGGATGTTGGGTAGGTTGGGGAGTGGAGTGGAGAATGGGACATTTGGGAGGGGGAGGATGGGGCATAGGGAGACAGGGCTGGAGTATTGATTGGGTGGCTGGGGCAGACTGGGTGGCGGCACAGGGACGGGGTGTTGGGGAGGCAGAGTGGGGTATGGGGCCAAAGTGACAGGACTGGGCGAGTGGGATAGGAGATGTGGAGATGGGGTGGGTGGTGCAGGGGATGAGGCATTGAGAGGATGGAGTGGGTGGGCTAATCGGGGGGACAGGGCATTAGGGAGACAGCGTGGGGGATGGGGAGGCAGGACGGGTGGTGCTGAAATGGGAGGGGGCTTGGGTGCAAAGTCAAGAAGGGAAGGTTTTTCCTGTGCAATCTAGCAATGCCCCCACTCCTTTCTCCCCGTAGACCAGGGGTCTCAAACTCAAATGACCATGAGGGCTGCATGAGGACTAGTGCACTGGCCCGAGGGCTGCATCACTAATACGCCCCCCCCCCTCGCTGCCCCAGGCCCCGCCCCTTCCATGAGGTCCCGCCCTTGCCCCACCTCCTCCCCTGAGCACAGCAGCTCCCCGTTCCCTCCTGGAAAGCGCTAGGCACCACCAACAGCTGTTTGGCAAACAAAGCAAGAGCAACATAGGAAGTCCAGAGCTGGAAACACAAGCAAACAAATCTAATTTAACTAGAAATTACCAGCCTCAGATGATTCAAGCTCCGCTGCAGAGGGCTCCCACAAAGCACCTTGGCTTCCAGGCGCTGCTGCTGCGGCCTTAATGAACAAGCTGGGGCGGTGCTTCGCAGGAGCCCTCTGCAGCGGTGGCCAGGAGCGGTAAACCTCCTGCAGAGGGCGGCGGGAGGGCGGTGGGGAGCCTGGCTTACCGCTCCCAGCCGCCGCTGCAGAGGGCTCCTGGGAAGCGCCACCCCAGCTTGTTCATTAAGGCCACCCCAGCTCATTCATTGAAGCCATAGCAGCAGTGCCTGGTAGTTGGGGATCGGCAGCAGCCCAGCCAGGCAGCAGAGAAGCCTCCGCTTCTGGCCCCTCCCTCCCGCAAACTGCTATGGGGGGTGTGTGTGTGTGTGTAGGGGCGGGCTGCAGGGAAGGGCTTCGCGGGCCGTATGCGGCCCCCGGGCCGCATGTTTTGAGACCCCTGCAGTAGACAGATTTTCCGGGGGTTGAACATTCGGACTGTCTGTTAGGAATCCCTGGGGTCTCTGAGCCAAGTGCTCAGTTACCTGCCCCAACCAGCTTCTGACAATGGAACTAGGGTGGTTCTTGGCTCTGTAGTTCCAAGGAGCTAATGGCTGGGGCAGGAAGGAGCCCTCCAATGCCATGTTCTGCCATCCTGTCCCCATCTCCGACCCCGTGGCCATAGACCAGGGAATGTCCTTTGCTCCCTGCCGCACTCTGCAGAAGCAAAGCATTGCTGTCCTGCTTTGTGTTCCAGTCCCCTGGAGCGAGGCTGGAGGAAGCAGAAGGAAGGGACCCCACCCCAGCCCAAGGTTCGCTTACGGCAGGAAGTGGTGAGCATGATCCCACAGCGCCGCGGCCAGCGCATCGCTGTCCCAGTCAGAAAGCTCTTCGCCAAGGAGAAGAGGCCATACGGACTGGGCATGGTGGGCAGGCTGACCAACCGCACCTACCGCAAGCGCATAGACAGCTACGTGAAACGGCAGATCGAGGACATGGACGACCACAGGTGAGAGGAGCGAGCCCGTTTGCTGCAATGGGTGCTGGAAGAGGCTGCAATGAGCCAGTTAGTGTGTCCCTGCTGGGTGGGATGCATCTCACTTCCTGCAAGCACATGTGAGACACTTGCCAAGTGAGACGTGCGTCCTGCAGTGGGAATTATTTGTGTACTCCTTGAACCCCTGCACCCCATACGTTTCCTTGGTCCCTGGAGGACAGGCCTGCCATGGGCACCCTGGAGCCTGCATGGCTTTGACAGCCCAGCACATGAGGGTGATCCTCTGCACAGACCACCCATCTTACTAGCCAAATTGACAGGGAAATTGAGACACCTCCTACTTTACCTCCTCCCTGATCAGTTTTTTTTAGTCACAAAATGAATTTAGGCTCCAGACCTGACATTTTGTGTCACGGAAACTTTGTACAAATGTTCATAAGTGAATGGGGCAGGGTGTGACCCCGGGTTCTAATCCTCCGTCCCTCCAAACCATTTCCTCCAGTCTTGTCCCAGCTCTAATTCGACTTATGCCTGATCCTCTGTGCTAATGAAAACCAGAAAAGCCCATTGCTCACCTGTGCATGGGGCCTAGGCATTACAAAGCACAGCAAAGCTCCTTGCAGCCCGAAGTGCATGTGAATTAGCAAGTGTTTTTCTCATGCTCCAGGAGCAAAGACGCCCCCAGAAAATATGAACATGATCTTGTTCCTGGCTCTGATCTGTGATTGTCTCCATCTTCTGTCTAGGCCTTTCTTCACCTACTGGGTCACCTTTGTGCATTCGCTCATCACAATCCTTGCTGTGTGTATCTATGGCATTGCCCCCGTGGGGTTTTCTCAACACGAAACTGTAGATTCAGTGAGTAAATCCTCTGCCGATTGGTATGAAATGTGATTGTTTCTCAGTGGTTGTTTGTTACCGGAGTCCTTGGCCTCTCCCCACATTTTGTAACTTGTCAGTCAGTGTGCTTCTTGACAAAGGACAATAGCTGGAAGCCAAATGTGCTCACCTGAGGGGCTGGCAGCTGTATTTGCATGCACATGCACACCTACAGGCCTCTGCACCTGCCCATGTTCACATCTGCAGCCACACGGCACACATGCATTCACGTGCACATCTGCAGACTTGTAGATTCCCCACTGTGTAGGGGCCTGGCTGATTTTCAAGGGCAGTACGTTACCTGGGCAGACAAACCTGCCTGTTGGGTTTGCCTACCTGTGAGCTTTGGCTTCTTGCCATTAGCACTGAGTGATGGGAGACAAGCCCATCGGGGCTGGTAATATCTACATCTGTCCTATATCAACAACGAACGTGGCTCTGTTCAGCCTGAGGAGCAGGGTCCTGGTGGCCCCCACAGTATGGATTAGAAGGAAGGTGTCTGAGTGGAATTCCTAGGCTGGAGTCTGGGGCAGAGCTGGAATTCAGCCAGGACCCCTGGGATAACACCGTACAATGTCGTGAGGTATTAAGGGCTAGATTGCCAGGCTATGTTTGAAGTGCTCGTACTAGTTCCCTGGCACAGAATCCCATATGTGCCCTCCAGTTTGTGCCTCCTCTGGTACCAGTTAACATCTAACAGCGCTCTCCCCTCCTCACTTGAGCCCAGAAGGGTATTCACAGCAGGGAAAGGTTTATTTTTAGTGAGACACAGACAGGATTTCCCTTAAAATCAGAACAAATCCCAACCCACCTGTAGCGGCTGCAGCATTCCATCCTGCCCCAGGATCCTGCACGTCCGAAAGAGTGAAAGTCGGGTGTCAGATTTTGGGAAGCTGAGCCCCCCTTCAGGAAAATATATCCCTGCCTACCTCCCATAGCCAGCCATGTGTTGACAAGGGCCCACAACTCTCCCTCCCTTCCCCTTTGGGACACACTTGTAGATAATCCTAGTATGATCCTTCTCCTCCTTTCCTGCATGCTTGCAATGCAGCAGTTTCCAAGGGTGACATTTAGAGCAGCTTCCCGGGCATCTGAGTCAGCACCCAGGGCAGGACACCACTCTGGGTTCACGTTTGGGCAAACATTGCTGCATCCATTGCACTGGGGGCATGTTTTCAAGGTTTTTTCTCACAACCAGAACAGCTGGAGATGGAGGAGTCTATTCACGAAAGCTGAGGCTCTGGAGATCAATTGAGAGGCCAAGACCAGCCATGTACACACCACTCCCTTCCGGTCCAGGGGACCATTTGGAGAGCTCTGGATTAAAAGAATCTTGAGCCTGATGAGCTGTATAGGGCTTCCACTGCCCCAGGCATTGCAGGTTTCCACTGCCCCTTCCCAATTAGTGCCCTTTTTTTACCAGTGCTCCTGCGTCCTGTGGTGCCCCCACTGGCCGTGTGGTTCAGAGGGGGCTGCTGCTTTCTTGTCTTGCAGGTCCTGATGAACAGGGGGATTTATGAAAATGTCAAATACGTTCAACAAGAAAACTTCTGGATTGGCCCCAGCTCGGTGAGTCCCACCACCTAGGGTCAGGTCGCTGGGGCTGGGGCAGATAGTGCACCCGGATCTCCATCTGAGGGGTGCAGCAGCACCGCTGTTTCCACGTAGAGCAACGAGCCTGGTGCAAGGGCCTGACCAGCCAGGGCGTGTCCAGTGACGCTCATGTCCCATGAATGGTGATTTGTGCTCCAACGTGCTCCTGAGAGGGCTTGTAGCCTGGCCCAGCCAAGCTTTCCAGGGTCCCATCAGAGTGGCATGCCCGGCACTGGGTGCCCCTGTAAAATGGGCTCGTTCTCTGCTTAGGGAGGCATGTGGTTTTGCCCTTTGCTGCCTGGCACTTTGCAGCTTGGCCAGGGGAATGCCCTGCTGTAGATCTAGCTCTGCCTCTCTGGGGCACAAGCTGGGACATGCCACGCCCTGTTGGGGTCAGTGCAACAGGGGTGGCTGCCCTAACTGGTGCTTTACCCTCCACCCCTGCACTGGCACCAGCATGCGGGGGATCTTGCACAGGATGACGATGATCTTTATTTTGTGGGGAGACTGGTGGCACCTGGTTGGGATCATGTTTTATGGGTGAATATTGCTAGTTGTGCCCAGCCCCTTGCCCTCCCCCTCCAGCCTTGACTTGCCAGAGGCAGCTGCTGCCCAGCCTCCCTTTTCCCCTGGCCCCCTTGCTGCCAAGCCTCTTCCTTCCCTCCTTCCCTAGAGCCCTCCCTGCCCCATTGGCCCCTGCGTGACCCTCAGCTGAGCTCCTAGCCCTGTCTCTTTCTAGGAGGCCCTGATCCACTTGGGGGCGAAGTTCTCACCATGCATGAGGCAGGACCAGCAAGTGCATAACTTCATCAGTGCCACGCGAGAGAAGGAGAAGCACTCGGCCTGCTGCGTGCGCAATGACAAGTCAGGCTGTGTGCAGACCTCGGAGGAAGAGTGCTCTGTGAGTGCCCCCGCTGCAACCCACTCCCAGCCCTGCACACCTCTCCTCCCTCTCTGCTCATCATCACGCCTGTGGGTGGGACCCCTAGGCCAGTCCCCCTGCCTGCCTGGCAGCTGACACATCTCCAGCTTCTCTGCCCAGTTGGGGTGGACCTCTGCAGCCTCCTACCTGTCTGGGTCTTGCATTCCTGTAGATGGAATAAATGGGCCCAAAGAGTCGAATGTGCTAACGTGAGCCAAACACTGCCCACTAACGGTGTTCGACGAGGTTCAGGGTATGGGGGGAACAGATTTCCGCCTACCTAATACCATGGCGCAAACACCATTACATATCTTGTGACCTTATTACGATTCAGAAAAGAGGAAACAGTTTAAAACATTTGAAATGTAATTTTAACAACCTCCGTTGTTCCCTTTTCATCTAGCTAGGAAGAGTTTTTAGAAGGGAAAAACCCCTTGTTTGAGAGTCCCTCAGATGGTATCAAAGCAGGTAATAGCTGTCCTTTTGGGGAACAGAGAAGACAGTTGAGCTGGACTCAAGCTACTATTGTGAAAGTCTGGTCCCCTTTCCCGGAAGACAACACAAGACACACACAGACAAAGGGGAAAACAAAGACAGACTGCAGCTTCTGGCACTGGTGCTGCCTTACTTGCAGCCTCACTACTGCAGAAACACATGTGCAGCGCACGGTCTCATCAGCCACACTGAGACCTGGCAAGCTCATACCACATCATGTTCAGGACATTGCTTTTTGCTGCCCTTTTGGTGACAGCTTATAGCAGTGTTGCAAAATGTAGTCTTGGCTGCTAAGCCAGACTCTTGTTAGACAGAAGGGAAAAGAAGAGGGATAGGAAAGGGAAGAAGGAAGGAGGGGAAGGAAAGAGAGACACAAGAGGTGTGTGTGACAGTCACACATCCCAGGAGATGTCTGGGATTAAGCTGAAGCCTGCGGAGGTGGTGATGTTAGCTGGGTCCCTCTGGCTCAGTCTGGTCAGGGCATCTCTCAGGATCAGGATGACAAAGGCCCAGCTATGTCCTGGTGTATCCTGGGGTTCCAGAATGGGGGGCGGGGGGCGGAGGCATAATAGTAAAGCTCACTCCTGGTCAACTCGTCTCCCATCCAGCCATTGTCAGCTTCTTGATTTTGCCCCCGGTGTTTTTTTTTTTTTTTTTAAAGGACCCCCAAAAAGGGAGCAGTGGGCGAAATAGCCTATTGCTTCATTATTTCCTTCAAGAAGTTAGACCTGATTTCTTTCACACAATTTTGGTCCATTGATTTCTGGTCTTGCACGTCTCTTGTTTAACAAACATGATCTTAACACAGTCCTTGAGTTATATTAATAGGCCTCTTTGTTTGGACTAATTCGGTCTGCCTCCTTCCCTTTCATACCTTTCCCCCTCGGCTATTTCTTGTTATTGCTTATTGGAACAGTTTGTAAACTTCCCCTCACTTTTCTCAGCTGCGCTCACCATCAGGCTACATTTGTAGGCCGGTTGTCAAAAATCTCCGTTCTCAGTATGTGTGACCCCAATCCCATTCTGATCCCCCAGCCCCCTGCTCAGTCACTGACCCCCCCCCCCAATTGTCTCTCTGAATGCCTCTGCCTCCTAGAGCTCCTGGGCCCTGTGGTGATCAGTCTTGCTTCCTTTGCTCTCTCCTGCACAGTCCACCCTGGCCGTGTGGGTGAAGTGGCCGCACCACCCCAGCACGCCAACGCTGGCAGGAGGCAAGAGACAGTTTGGATCTGTTTGTCACCAAGATCCCAGGTAGGCACTGCCTGGCTCAGCCTCTCTCTGCCTGGTGACCATCAGTGGCTGCCATCAGGGGAGTTGTGGTTCAGAGCGGGGTGGGACTGCTCATTATCCTGGGGCTTCTTAAGGAAGTAGGGGCTGTTTAGAGAATGGGCCAGGCCAGGGGCGTGGATCCACAGCTGGGGAAGGAGACTGCATTGGGCCTTGAGACGAGGAAGGAGCATGATGAGGTTTTTATCCAAATACGGGATCTGTGAGAGGTTCTGATACATTCATATACCATGGGGCAAACTGTGCTGGACACAGGTGGGGGCACAGTGCCACTGCCTAGAGGAAGCAGGCGCAGGGTGTCGCTGGGGAAGGGTGTGTGGAGTGTCACTGGGCAGGGGGGCAGGAAACGGGGCACAATTGGATACTTGGTCTGATTTCTGCTGCCCCTTCCCAGGGGCATTGCTGTCTGCCTGTATCCTGTGCTTGATGCTCTCCCTGAGCCCCCAGCAGTATCCAGGCAGGGAGCTCCTGTGTGCCTGGCTCAGGACAGCTGGAATTCACTCTGCTGAGCTATCCCATCTCACGCTGCCCGTTCCCCACTCTGCAGTCTCCCTGCCTTCCTGCTGCGCTGGCAGCACAGTCCTCCCCTGCATGCAGCTCTGTGACACAGAAGCCCACAATCCACGGAGGGCTGGCCTGTCGCTTCCCCTCCTGTGGCTCCACCCTGCCTTCTGTTGGAGCGATGTATTTCTCTGGAGCATCCAGACTCCTGAATGCTCTCAGTACAGAGGCCTCCATCCCTGTGGCACAACACTGCCAATGACAGCATGGACAATCGGACCTTGAGCGATCCCTGACCCAGCCTAACCTGTCCTCAGCCCGATCCTACAGACATTGCACATGAGCTTGAAGGAAACCCTGGGGACTGCGGCAGCAGCGTGGCTCCTGGGTGGTGGGGGTTCTCCTCCCCTGCGCCTGTCTGCTGCTGCCTGGTTCGTCCAGCTGATCTGCTGGATTTTGTTGCCTCAGGGTTTGTGAGCAGCCAGCATCGATGGACCCCCATGAATGGCCTGATGACATCACCAAGTGGCCGGTGAGCATTTCTTGAATCACGGTGGGGGGGGGGGGGGGCAGGGAGTTACAGGCCAGGGTTGGCACAGACAGTGCTGAGCACACCGGCCTCACAGCAGCCCAAGGAACAGAGGTGCTGGAGGAGGGCTCAGCCCCGTGTCGTTCACCTCATCACCATAAAGATGCTTTGCACGTCCTCCACTGACCAGTCAATGGGAACTTCAGGCCCCCAGACAGAAATCAGTGCTGTGTGCAAGGGGAGGGTGAAGGACCAGGGGCAGCCCCTGGAGATGCTTCCTCTTGCAGAGAGCTGGGAGACACAGAAAGGGAGGAGTTGGGCAAGGGCTATGCGGGGCCCTGGCTGCTTTGGGGGCTGACTTGGCACACAGCTACCACTAGTGTGGGGGAGCCCCGAGTATAGCTTGGCCAGGCCATTGCGTCTTTGAACAGTGACTCCAGTCGGCTGTGATTTTGAACCTTTGACCTGACTTTGGTATCTGGGAGGGAAAAGCCACCAGGCCAGGAGAGACAGGCACACATTCACCTGAGGGCTGACTGCTAAGGCTGCTTCTCCCAATCAGAAGCCAAGGGAGCTCCTGTGACTAGGAGGCGCCTGCATGGGCTGCTAGGATTTCGTACCTGTGCTTGTGGAGCCCATCTTGGGGAAGGCGCTGGCTGGACCACCCAACTGGCAGATAAAAAGCTATGTATGATCGGGTGGTTCTGTTGCAAACCCGGATGCAACCCTAATAACCGCTCCCCTGCCAAATCACAGATGGATGTAGAACGTGGTCACAGTCCCAGCCCCTCCGAGGACCTGGTCACGGGGCTCAGAGTACGGCTGTAGCACTCTCCCCACATGGCAGGTGGCGGAAAGGTTCCAAATCCCTCTCGTTCCATTTGTTGTTATCCAGATCTGCACCAAAAACAGTGCCGGGAATTATACCAACCACCTTCACATGGACTGTGCGATCACAGGCAGGCCCTGCTGTATCGGGACCAAAGGAAGGTAACGGAGCCCACCTGCCCATCCGCAGAGGGCTGCAAATAGGATGGGGCATGCAGTGCATTTTCAGAGGGTTGTGTGATTTGCATGTGGGCACAGAGGGCTTGTCCTTCTCCGCGGAGGGTAGTGTCTCCCTGGCTACACCAGGACACTACCGTGAAAGGGAAATCAGACATAAATGGAACCAACTCAGACTTGTGCATCTAGAGAGTCAGGCCCTGCCCTATGAGGAGGAGCAGAAAGGTAGAAGCCAGAGAGAGACTTCAACAGAGAGGGCCAGGGAACAACATGCTTTGTAGCCCCTCCACCCCCCCACCCCCCCGTGCATTTCCCACCCCTGGCACCGCAGCTTCTGGCCAGCTCAGAATGTGTGCAAGGGTCTAGAGCAGGGGTGGGCAAAAAACTACGGCCCACGGGACCGTCCTGCCGGCCCCATAGCTCCTGGCTGGGGAGGCTAGCCCCTCTCCCCCTCCCTTGCTGTTCCCCCTCCCACGCATTCACTGCCAGGGAAATCCTTAGACTACATTGCTTAACTGTGTCCTAGATCTTGGACTGTAGCTTCTTATTATTTCCAGTTATCACTACATAAAGGGGTATTTAATTGCTCCTTCTGTGTAGCCTGAATGGTGTTTTAGCACCCATCAGTTTAACAAAGGCCTATGATTTTCTATAGACCAATTTGTTGGCAGCCATTAGCACCTTCCAGCATAATCATATGGTGGTGGTGCCCAGAGAACCAATCAGGATCCATGTGTTAGGTGCTGTACACATATAGAGGCAGACACAGTCCCTGCCTCAAGCTTCTCACAGTGTAAGAAAGCCCTGCAATGGATGCTGTTGTACTTAAATTTAGAGAGCCCCCAAGATTGTGGCAGACTCACCATCTGCCACTCCTTTAGCTAGCAAATCAATGGACTAGGTTATAATTCCTTCAGGGAGAGCTTTAGGTTCTTGGTTCCAAACTGACTCATAGAACAAAATCCCAGTAGAAATCAATGCTTTCTTGTACAACCTTGTCTACACGGGCTGCATAGCTGTTGGTGTAGTAGTGCAACTACTAATGTAGACATGATTCATGCATTTGATGGGATTCACACAAGTGTAAATTGTGTCTATGCTAGAGCTGTGCAGCTAGACTGGAGGCTGTTCAGGGTACACCAAGCCCAAGAATTCCCTGAAGCATGTTGAGCACCTCCCAGAAAGAAGGGAAGATCTGGTCTCTGCAACAAAAGGGTTTACAGGCAAGGGTCCCAGACAGAAGCATGCAAGGCGCTCCTGTGTCTCCTCAGGGCTACCCGGGGCATTAGGCTGTTGGGCAGTGACCCCTGGTGGTGACTTTGAGCTGGGGTTGACTGAGGTGCCAAAGGTGACTCAGGATGCGTTTGGGGAGGTTATTGGTGAGGGCTCCATTTGCTGGGTGAATTGTTCAGAGTGGTTAATGGGGACATCACCACACATGATGGCAGCAGAAAGGATGGCACAAATGCCCCTAGCAGGGAGAGGCTACAGCAGTGTTTGGGAAGCACATCTCTTAATCCTGTACATTGTGGTGCCAACTTTGGGGCCTAGACTCACGGTATGAGGGGGAGCAAGGCTGGCTCGAGGGCAGCAGGTGCTCCTAACAGCACAAATGAATCTTCCCATTTCCCCCCCCAGGTGTGAAATAACATCCCGAGAGTATTGTGATTTCATGCGGGGCTATTTCCACGAGGAGGCAACGCTCTGCTCCCAGGTACGGCCAAGGCTGCAGGGCAGGTTCTTGTAGCCACTCCCTCCTCCCTCCCCTTGCTCTTCTCTTTCCTTTACCCCATCTCCTGGTGAGATTTGGGCAAGATTTTGCAGCTTTCCGTCCCTTAGCTTGGGAACCCCTTGCTGTGCCCCACAGCGGACCCCATTCAGTGGAGCTCTCCTACCTTTATTCAAATGGGGGAAGGGTGGGCAAGCCCGGCTCTGAGCCACAGACAGACAGGTTAGAAAAGGCAACTCTCTTCCCTCTCTGGAGACCAGTGCAGGATTTGTGCTGCAGGTAGACCCCCACCCCTCAGGAAAAGGGTTCAGGAATGAATGTGGGGGGCCCCGTGAAAGTGGGGTACCAGAAACCTGGTTCTAGTTCTGCTCATTATGTGCGCTATGGTCTTTTTACATCCTCTCCATGAAGAGGGGAGAATGTGACTTCTCTGTTCTGTGTGGGGAGGAGGGTAACTGGAGAGTTGCAGGGAGTAACTTAGGGCAGGTGCCCAGAGCACCAATACCCATATGGAAGTTCCCCTACTGATGGGACATGGGGAGCCCACTCACCGGTGAGCAGGGGAAAGAGGCCTATCTTCCTGTAGAGGGCAGTCACGCAGCTACACTAGCTCCCCTGGGCCAGTCCAGGCAATACAAGTGCAGAGGTGCCTAGATTCTGTGGCACTAGGCACATTACAATGACAGGCAGAGCAATACCATTGTGTGGCAGGAGGGGGCAGCATAGTCCAGCCTGCATTCTAGTCAGGTTTCAGCCAGTGAGCTGGCTATTATGGGTCACTAGGTAACACTGTGGGTGCGGAGAATGTTCGAGCCCTCTAGGCTTTGTGTGTTTGGTGCCTGTTTTGCTATGTCCGAGGCCCCTTTAGGGACTGGGTAATAGTGCTTCTGGGGAGAGGTAGCCCATGTGCATGAAGGGGGCCTCAAATCCCTGCAGAGTCCAATACAGATGCCCATGCTCTGGCCCCTGCTGGGGTATGGCATGAGAGCCCTGGAACACTTTTCCTCTTGCTGGCCAAGTGGGGACTGGGAGTCCCAGCAGCTGTGTAAGCAAGTGTAGATGCACATGAGGATGGGAATGGCTAGACCATGTCATGAGCCTTGCTTAGTTCTCTAGAGAGACCCAGGCAGGAGAGTCATCCCAGACACAAGTGTTAATGCAGTTCTTGGATGTGTAAATAGGGGACCTGTTGAGTGGGACCAGAGAAGTTATTTGACCTCTGTATTTGGCACTGTTGCAACCACTGCTGGAATACTGCGTCCAGTTCTGGTGTCCACAGTTCAGGAAGGATGTTGATGAATTGGGGAGGGTTCTGAGAAGAGCCATGAGAATAATTAAAGGATTAGAAAACTTGCCGTATAGTGATTGCCTACATGGGGAACAAGGGCTCTTCAACCAAGTGGAAAAAGCTCTTATATGATCCATTGGCTGTAAGCTGAAGCTAGACAAACTCAGACTGGAAATAAGGTGTACATTTTTAACAGTGAGGGTAATTTGAATAACTTACTGTGGGGCGGAGGGCATGTTTTTCTTACAGATCTGCTCCAGATATGATTCTGGGGCGCTAGGGATAGCTTAGTGGTTTGAGCTTTGGCCTTCTAAACCCAGGGTTGTGAGCTCAATCCTTGAGGGAGCCATTTAGGGATATGGGGCAAAAATCTGTTGGATGATTGGTCCTGCTTTGAGCAGGGGGTTGGACTAGATGATCCCCTGAGGTGCCTTCCAACCCTGATATTCTACAGTTCTATGGCACTTTTCTGGCCATGGTCCCATCTGGCCTTGCAGTCTATGAAACTGAGGTGTTTATGGCCTTATGCCCTGCCAGACCTCACCATGCTCATCTGGAGGCCTCAGCCTCTGGCGGAACACTGTCCTGGCTAGAGTACAGGGCAGTACGTCTCCCAGCAACCATCACTGCCTGCAGTGTGGCTAATGTGACTAGCCCCCACGTAGACCCTCGGGGCTTCCAGCTGACTTTGCTCTCTGTTAGGTGCACTGCATGGATGATGTTTGTGGCCTCCTGCCCTTTCTAAACCCAGAGATTCCTGACCAGTTCTACCGTCTCTGGCTCTCCCTCTTCCTCCACGCTGGGTAAGTCTCACTGTAAAAACAAACCAGAGTCTGCCACTGTCATGGGAGAGGGAGGGTCGGTGTGTGTGGGATACCTGGGCATGGTGCTCATTGGTTTCCTGCACGGGGTGGGGAGTTGTTATCCCTGCTTGGTTGTGTTACAGGCAGTGCTCAGCAGGGGGCCAGTCATCTCTGCACATCAAATAAGTTACAAATATTTCATGTCCTTGGCCCAGGTGCTCGCTGGGGCCATGGACTGAAGAGCATATGGGAGGCAGGCCATAGGCCATGGGCGAGTCTGGGGCAGGGATTACAGAGTGGGACTGCACAGGAGCTTAGTAGCTGCTGCCTCAGCTCCGGTGTTCTCCTGATCTGGTAGGATCCTGCACTGCCTGGTTTCAGTCTGCTTCCAGATGACCATCCTGCGAGACCTGGAAAAGCTGGCAGGCTGGCATCGCATTTCCATCATCTACCTGCTCAGCGGCCTCACTGGGAACCTGGCCAGTGCAATATTCCTGCCCTACAGAGCGGAGGTAGGTCTCTGGCAGGCGCGCAGGCCCAGTTACCTGCTGGGAGCACTGCATCCTACATCACCCAGCCCTAACACACCCACTTCCAGTTACCTACTGTAGGCACAGCCCAGATTGGGGACCCCAGAGTGGCCCAACTCCTCCTTTGTGGACGCCACTCAGATAAGGAGCAGGATGACAGCCCCTGGCTCTTCAGCCTCCACTGCCACTTTTGTCATCTCTGCATCTCCCTGGCCTATGGGGCAGAGGGCAGCACTATTGGCCACTGAACAACTGGACCAGTTGCTGAGCAGTAAAATCCCCAGAGCACTCCAGACCCTCTGAGGGTCTTGCCCTTTCAGGGCATGGCCCCAAGAAACAGGAGTGAGGCCAGGCCCTGTGCACAGTCCTGAGGAGGCAGAGAGATGCCCAGCATGATAGGGGGCCCATCTTGAGTTAGCCTAGTGCAGGGGCCCAGGCCCCTGACAGACTGGAGACTGAGAGCTCCATGGCTAATGTCAAAAAAAGCCATTGCACCACCGCTGTAGTGCTTAAGTGAAGATGCTCCTAAGCTGATAGAGCTTCTCCATCTCCCTGAGAGGCAGTAGCTTTGTTGGTGGGAGAATCTCCCAGTGACACAGCGCTGTCTATGCTGGGATTAGGTCGGTATAACTAGGTCCCTCAGGGCTGTAGATTTTTCATACCTTTGGGCAACATAGTTAGACTCATATGGGTCTGTAGTGTAGTACTGGCCTTAAACAGAATCTCAGCAATGGGAGTTGCTGCTGCTACCAGGCCTGGCCCTCTCTTGACCTCTGAAAATGATCTTGAGCACGTTCGTACTGTAGGTAGGAGCAATATGCTTGCACTCATTCACAAATGGTCACTGCCTTTAGGCTGTTGGCTATGGGTCGACCCTTAAAAGTCTGAGTGTTCCCATGGAAGGGAAAAAGGGGCCAACAACTAAAGCAGCCTGCATTGGCAGAAGCACATATAATATTACTCCCACCTCACACCTTCACCCCTGCCCCCATCCTCCAAGACCCCACCTGTATCCAGCAGCCGAAGTTCTCTCATGCTCCCAGCTGATGTCCTGATGCATTTTAGAAGCATGGTAGAGCCTAGGGCAGTGATACTCTGACCAAGGCTTGTGAGCAGCAAGCGTTTCTTTAATGTCTCCTGGGGCTCGTTGCAGCTCATGACATTAAAACACTGGTTAATAACTTAGATCAGTTAATAATTAAACATCCCAATTGTGTGATTTTTACTATTTTTATTAACCAACTATAGTTGATAATATACGTGGTCAGTCATTCTGCTATGAGAATATATAGCACTATAATAAATGAAACAATGAATTCATACTACTGTGGCTCTTTTGGGCAATGTTGATAGCTACTTTGGCTCCTTGAACCAGAGGCCTGAGTATCACTGGCCTAGAGGATACCTTCTATTCCTCACCACTGGATATTGGTATCCAGCTTAGGCTGCAGAGCTTGCTTGAATGCTACTGTACAGGAGTGGAGGCTGAATCAAACAGGCAGAATGCCTGATGCAGATATTCCTCCCTGCCCCCTCCAGTAGAAAACAGCTCCCCTGCTATTCTGTTGACTCCGAATGAGGGAGCTCCTCAGTGTCACTGACATGGAACACTCTAGTGGCTCATAGCAAGAGAGAAACCTCTGTCAAACCACGACCCGGCAGGAGCAATCAATAAAAGGGTTGGTTTGGTCTCACTCTCTGTAACCTCTGTCGTTGTCCTCCTACAGGTGGGCCCCGCTGGATCCCAGTTTGGAATCCTGGCCTGTCTCTTTGTGGAACTCTTCCAGAGCTGGCAGATCCTGGCACGGCCATGGAGGGCCTTCTTCAAGCTGTTGGCTGTGGTGCTCTTCCTCTTTGCCTTTGGCCTCCTGCCTTGGATTGATAACTTTGCCCACATTTCGGGATTCATCAGTGGCCTCTTCTTGTCCTTTGCCTTCCTGCCCTACATTAGCTTTGGGAAATTTGATTTATATCGGAAGCGATGCCAGATTATAGTGTTCCAGCTCATCTTCATTGGACTCTTCTCCGGACTTGTGATTCTGTTCTATTTCTATCCAATCAAGTGTGGATGGTGTGAGTTCCTCACGTGTATTCCATTCACAGACAAGTTCTGTGAGAAATATGATCTAGATGCACAGCTCCACTGAAAGGCAGAGACTGGCTTCTCAAGCAGGTCCTGGAGTTGGATTGTCTTTGTAGCTGCTGGGCCAGTTCCACATGGACAACACCTCTTACCCCTTGACTCATCTAACCCTGACCATGGTTAATTTAAACTGTCTTGTCAGCACTTGGCAGGCCTGTTTTGCCTTATCTCAGAAGACGTGCACATTTTCTGAAAACAGAACAATTGTGCCTTGTTCAATTTATTGAACCTTTTCTGCTGCCATATTTTTATTATACTACTTTAATACAACATTTTTAACCAGATTTGTTTACTACTGCTAAGGTGGTGATTAAATAGAAAGGTAGCGTTTTAGCTACTGTTAACTGTTCTGCACAGTCTATGGCTATATTTGTTTGCTTTATCCTAAGCATGTTGAGTCTCAAGCACCTACTGCCCATGCCCTTTCCCTTTGTCTGCAGCTTTAGGTTCTATGTCTTAGGGTTTCACAGTCCCAGCAGGATGATTCTACTTTACTTTATTGTTTTGGAGTAGTTGCCATAATGTCTATGGCAGTTTACAGGCTCACCATTTTGTAGGCTAAGCCTTGAGCCTTTGTGGCACAGAACACGTCTTAAAGAGCCATCACCAGGTGGGGTATGTATGTGAAATCAGTGTGATAAGTATCATCAGCTGCTTGTTGATAGATTCACCTGTACTTGTGGTGAACTATATCTATTTGCTCTCTTCACCTTAATTACCCTGTATCCACATGCTTGACTGCCATATTTTTGTACTGCATGCAAATCAGTTAGACGCAGGGTATGTGGGCAAGACTTACCAGCCAGACACTTGGGAAAGGATTCTCTGTGGTAACTCAGAGCCTTCCCCATCTTGTGTCCCATCACCAGCTATGGGCATTTCTATTTTTTTGTTCGGCTGGCACAACTGATTAAAAGAGCTTTAGGACTCTTTTGGGACCAACCAGATCCCCTTTTAATTTCCTGTTTCTCTTCAGTTCCAATCTAGCCTCTCCTCTTTACTAGGCTATAGAGCAGAACTTCTCAAACTGTGGGGCTTGGATGACTGTTTAGGCCCCAGCCATGTCCCCCCAGGGGGAGCAGCACCTAGCTCCTGCCCCATGCCCAGGGAACAGAGGTAAGAGGGGGTATGACCCTGAAAAGGTTGGCGACTACTGTATATAGTGCATCCCTGCTAACAATTCCTCACCTAAGGGCTGTCTCTCTCTGAACCTGTTGGCTATTCCCCAGCCCTTAGTTTAACAACTTTTCTACAACCTTTTTAATTTTACATACCAGCAGTCTGGTTCCATTTTGGTTTAGATGGATCCCATCCTTCCTGTATATGTTCCTCCTTTCCCAAAAGGTTACCCAGTTCCCCAACCCTCCTTGCTACACTATGACATCTGCACATTGAGCCCCTGCACTGTGGAAGCACTTCAGAGAATGCTATGATCGATATCCTGGACTTTAGAGGTTTTCTACCAAGGTGGCACAGCTGTGTGAGAACCTTCAAAGAATTCTTCCAAAATGTTTAAATTCTCATACTTGATGGGGTAGTTATTCAGTTGCTATAGAAACAGGATGAATAGTGACTGGTATAGGCCATGATCCTGTACATCTTCCAAACCCATCACACCATCTTTATTAAATTTTATTTAAACACCCACAAGGTGGTATTCTGCAACATGGAGCTGCTGCCTCATGTTTTATTGATGCTAGTTCCTTGTTCCAAGGCCATCACATCCTGTGTGCTCCTGGAGGTAGGACAGTAACAAAAGCAACAACTGCCATGGTTTTCCATACAGGCCAGTCCTCGAGCTGCTGCTGGTCTCATTCCTATCTCCTGGGCTCAAGGACTCACGTCATCATTACTGGTTCCTTAGAGGCAATGCTCTACACTTTCACTATATCCATTTTTTAAGCTTGCAGTAGCTTAGGCTCAATACAGCCTCTCTATGGTCTGGATTGCTTCAGTGTATGTTTCCTCATGACCAAAGTCTGGTCAAGACAACTGCATAACTTATTAGCCTTAGTCCTTTATTTCTGGTTGGGTCGATGGGGGCATCAAGTTCTGGCAGACAGAAGTTCAGAGGACTCTGAAAAGCATCTCAGTGCACCATTTGTCCTTCATAGCTAGGGCACAGCAAAAACAAACACTACCTTCAACCACTAACCTATAAAAGAATTTTCATCACCTCCTGCATTTTGAAATGCCACAATTTTCTCTTCTGGAAAGATGCTGAATCTGCTGCAGTAATGGCCTGGAGTGAGTCCTTTTCAGGCAGAGGGATTGCTGTGCCTGGAGCTGTAAGCAAAGAGTTAGAAATTAAGATATTGCTACTGCCTCCACTATTCCCATAGGCCAACCTATGCTGTGCCTGGAGCTGTAAGCAAAGAGTTAGAAATTAAGATATTGCTACTGCCTCCACTATTCCCATAGGCCAACCTGGGCTGACTTGTGATCTTGTGCATCAGCTGGGCACTCTGAGTGGTGTATGTTGCTGTTTTCTTTATAGTTACCCTAGCACAATCAAGCATCCTGTATTAGACACTGTTTCCTAAATCAATTACTAGGAGCTTGACATTTGAAAAAAAATATCATGCAAACAAAACAAAATTTTGTTACTTGGTAACTAAAGTTAAGCACCTAAATGAGCAGCCTGGTGGTGCAGTGCTGCTGCTTCCTCGGGCATTTGGAAAACCACTTCACTATTAGATGCAGGAATATGGATTCAGATGCCTAACTTTAATCAATCAAGACTGACAATTTTGGCCATCCCAGTTTAAATGCCAGCCAGACACTGGAACTGTTTAGTAAGCACACACAGTACCCTTGTTACATTGTTGAAAATACTCATACTGGCTGAAAGCATTTTAACTACATTAACTGCCCACAATCTTCATTAACAAAGAGTGAAGGTTGCCCAGTGGTGCAATGTGCCCTTACAGAATATTTAGTTTTTCAAGTGGCACTGCATAGTCCCACTTATGGGTACTGTACCACCTTGTGTGCCTTTACTAGCACCACTTCCCTGCCCCTCAGCATACCTGAGGTACTGAAGGAGATTATAGAAGGGGACGGAATACCTGCCCTAATTCCTTCCAACTACATGCCTGGACAAATGTGAACTCTTATTTTCCTCCAAAAAAATTAGTGTTCCCTCATAGTGAAGAGTTAGGGCGTCTCTCGGGTCCTGGGGTCTGGTGGAACCAAAAAGGTGTGCTTGCTGCCCAGCTCTATTCCCAGTAATTCCCTATCAGACAACCACATACAGGACCTGAAGTGTCTGGGAGAAGGCCACTTGCCTTCTGGGTATCTAATCTATCAGATGTTCACTGTACACAAGTAAGGGAGATTTGTCTGCAATGCCCTCTGCTCAAGGAAGCTCTTGATGCTAGACCTCTGGATTTGTTTAGACTGTGGTTTCAAGGTCTGAAAGAGTCAGCCCCTGCCTCAGTGGCCACCACTGGTTATGGTTGACTGAAGAATTGCAAGAAAGTGGATGGTGCCAAATTTTCTCCGTCTACTTCTGAGCGCCCAGAAAACAAAGGTCGCTGAGGACAATCCCTTATTCATTGAGGAATCAATAGAAAAAATGGTGGAATCCCAGTTCTTCATCTAAGGTCTAGTCATCAACTGGGTTTTCAAAAACTGTGTTTGGGGTGGGTCCTGACATTAGTAAAGGCTGCTGTCCAGTGGTGGGCTGGCCCCTCAGTAGCTTAACTAGAGCACAGCCCTAAGAGTCAAGGTTGGCAAAAGGGCAGAGCCCCCCAGCTTGTACCCTCCTACCTTCTGACACTGCTGACACCCCCTCACATCCCCATCTCTGCCCCCCAAAAGTTGTAAGAATCTGAAAGTGTTAGCAGCAGCTTGTATTAGATGAGACGTGTATCAGGATCCCCTTGACTAAATGGTCCAGTGACTGTAGTAGGACACGCGGCTGAATGTGATTGGGATACAGTAACAACTCTGGAGCACTCCAGGAGCTGAGTGTTGCAGCATTGATCACCTGGAGCATGGGCACTATGGTCCTGGATTAATGAAGATACAGGCTTACCGAGTGTGTGCATGAAGCTTTAGGATGTACCTTACAGGTCACTTTCGAAGCTTCTTTACAAAGCAGACCTCGTCCCGATTTCTGATGCCGTACCTGCAGAGAGAGTTATGCTGTTATATGTACAGGAACAAAAACTTTTATATGCCCCCAGCCCACAGACTCCTTCTCACCTGGCAGAGTCCATCCTTAAGGGAGAGACATGGGCACCATGTTATTGGCAGGACACCAGTCATGTGACCAGAGAATTCCATTGATCCAACTTCCCACCCCATCACCTCAGTATCTCAGGACTTCCAGTCATGCAATGCATTAAGTGACATAACTAACAGCTATCACATGCACCTCTCTCATCCTGTCTCCAGTGGGAGAATGATGCATGCATGGCAGGGTTGGGGTGGGGTGGGGTGTGGTGTGTGTGTGGAGGCCATCTCATATTACACCTCTTGTTCCACTACTTCCTGCAGGATCTCAGGGGCCTCTCTTGGGAGTTTGTGTACTGTAATGACGTCTCTGTTTCTTGAGCAGATGCTCCTGTTCTGCCCTTGAGAAGGACCCAGGTGCATGTCTGCTTACCGATGGCGAGAGTTTTGATTTTCTTTAAAGAAAATGGAACGACCCACGCCCGATTTAAATGAAAGAAGAATCTGCTAAGCCTTCTGAAGTGTGAGTTTCTCATCTTCACTGCAGGGCGGACATGTCCATTTTCCTGAGCCTTTTTGTGGCATGGCAGAGTGGATCCCATGCACCTGAGAACTCTTCTTTTATAGTGAATTCTTCACTTAGCTGGCAGGTATTTCTCTCGCCCAGCCACAGTGATGACTGTGTGTAATTTCTGTAAGGAATGGGCATGGCTACTTAATGGCAGTATCTTTGGTGCAGGTTCATGACTATTTCAGTATTAATCTGGTGAAGGATGCAGAGTTCAACAAGAGCAGTAGATGGTGGAACAAGCCGGTAGTTGCTGTTTCCTGGTGCAGGTGTGTACCAGTGTTCTCACACATGCCCTTCTAGTATTGGCATTTCTTGCACCCACCAATCCATACACAGTATTTAGGAGACAAGCCTTTCCCCTTCAGTCTGTGCACAGAGGTTGCCAATTTTCTTCATACAATCTGGCTCCAGTGCCAGTGTGTGTGTAATAGCTAGAGAATGCAGCAGGTGCTGGCGCTGCTCTCTTCTCCTCATGTTACTGAGTGTATGTATGGGGAGCTGGGATGGTTTGTAAGCTTCTTTACTTAGGTCACCAGTGACATAACACTGAGCAGGGCCAGGAGACGGTCTTCCACTCCCATCTTTGGTATACCTGCTACCTTCTACTCTTCACTCCATCTTCCTGTGTTACCATGACTCCCATCCTACCTCTCCCTTCAGTCTCTCAACCAGTGGCATGGCTCCTCTCCCCACGTCCCAGGGTTCTGACCTCTGTCTGTTCCCTGTCCTCATCTTATTCTGGATGCCTCACTGCCCATTAAATCACAACAGAAAAAAAAAAAAGACTTACTTACTCTATGTTTCAGCTAATTTCTGCCCTCCCATCCCCGTCACCGCTACATGTGCACAGTGTTTCCTGAGGAAAAATAACTCCCTTCCCCCTTGGTCTGTTGGCATTTATGGTGTTGTCAGGGTAATTTAAACTGATCCCCACAGGGCAGAGTGTTTGTCATATTTATCTGGAAGCACCATGCATACCTGTGGTTGGTGCTCTGGCAACAGCAATAGTCTGGGGGAATGCAGAACCTATTCTAGGTAATTGCGAATCAGGGAAATAGCTTTTCATCAGGAGAAAGGACTCATGGCTGCTCTGTTGAATTTCAAGATTTACTGACTTTGAAACATCAAGTCAACATATTGTATTGTTATACACACTCCCTCCCTTAATGGCTCTAGCCCACTTTTGTAGGAACAGTCTGAACAAGAGGGAACCTGAATGGGAAACCCAAAGACACCAGGAGGTTCTGGGCCAGCAAGAGGAATATAAGTGGCTCCCGTTTTGTTCCTATAACTGAAGAGGAAAGCCCGTCTAACTGAGCATATAGAAAAGCATAAGACTAGATGAGAGTCAATAGGCATGTTGGCTGTTTATTGTTAGAACGTCTCCCCCTCTCTCATTGCTTTGCTGCAGTGGTTAGCGAAAAACACTGTTTTAAGGAGGTTGTTGGTCAATCTCACTGGTCTCAGATTCACCCAGGGAGAAAACATGTGCCTGAGCCCAGGTCAGGAAGAGCCGTGCAGCTAGTTCACTGACATGACACCAACCCTGGGAGCACACCGTAGGGCAATGCAGTCACACTTCTCAAGCTTTCCACTGGAAAATCTAACCAGAATCAAAGGGACAAGACAAGCCCCTATAAACACACAAACGTTTTACAGACATGCAATCAGACAACTCCGATCAAGCCAGGCCTTTCTCTAGTCCCAACAGGCTCAGTGAAGACAGAAAAATCCTGCTACTTACTCTCGCAGCTTCTTTTTGTCATCTGTCATTTTCTCTCCAGCAAAGGATAAGTGATACGTTCTCCATACATAAGTCCTGTAAAAGCAAAATTCTGTGACTTAACAGAGGGCAGCAGGAACAGCAGAGAATAAGGACAACAGCACAGAGGGGACAGCAATGAACGTGACTCAGTGAGTGCAAGTGTTGCTCCCTGAGGTACTGAAATATGAAAGCAGTGAAATCCTGCTCTGTATGTGGCCTGCCCTTCCACCACTCTGTTCCCAGCTATCACAGGTCAGCCCAGAGTGGAGTGACTGATCAGCTAGGGCCTTGAGGCTCTTACTGCCCCGCATGTGCTTTATAAGAGATTGCAGTTGTGTCTCTTGGGGCTCGTCTTCACTCCCGCAGTGTGGGATCGATCTTCTGGCGATCAATTTATTGCGTCTGGTTAAGACACGATAAATCGATCGCCTGTTGCTCCCCGTTGACTCTGGAACTCCAGCTTGCCGAGAGGCGCAAGCTGGAGTCAACGGGGAAGCGCGCCGCCGTGGGGACGGCAGGTAAGTCGGCGGCAGATACGCAAACTTCAGCTACGTGATTCAAGTAGCTGAAGTTGCGTATCTGCCGTCGATCCCCCCCCAGTGAGGACAAGCCCTTGGTTTGATTACACAAATGAAGGCCAGGATTTACATGCCTCAAGAGACAAAAGGAAATGAACAGGATTGTGTGAGTGGCTGCTTTACACTCCCCTTGCTGTAGGAGAAACAGTAGTATCAAGGTGCATCAGATTGTCCATAGCACCCCATTTCCCCTGGGGAGCCCCACAACTCACCAGCTAATGTGCTGTATGCCCCCTTCCCGCTCTTGCTTCAGCTGCACATATCGCTGGATGGCTTTCTTCAGGTCCAGGACACTGGCATTCTGTACCACCACTACAGCTAAAAGGGAAAAGACTGTCACCTGGCAATGGCCCCACAGATGCATTCCGAAGGGAAGCAGAGCTCCAGCTCCCAGACCCCACTCTCACCTGTTGGAAGCTGCACTTTAAGTGGAGTTGCTTTGTGTTATTTGTGGAGAATAAAGAGCACCACTAGGACAGGCCTTCCTTAATGCTCCAATCCAAAAGCCTTTGTCAGGGACTGGGCTCAGGGCTGGGAACTGGATGATACATGCCAGCTTGGCAGCTAGTGAGAACGGAGGTTCCTGGCTGTATCACACAGGAGTTTTTTACTATATTGCATCACAGCATTTAAGGCCCCAACCTGCGTGTCTGACTCAGGAGATGGTTTGGGCTGCATGGGCTTGGTGAGAAGGCATTAAGCTACAGCACTCTGATAACCTGCTGGCAGTATTCAGAGCCCTGCATGACAAGGAGTTTACCAATCTAGCACCCTTCACAGGATCACCATGGTAAGGTGCCATGTGGAGGGGTTTGCCCAACATCAGACACAGCACCCGCTTCACTGACTTACTAGCTGGCTCAATATTTAAGTATCCTGGATTGAATTTCCTAGAACTCCTCCTGATCTCATTCAGAACGCAGCCCCTGCAGATAGCCTTCTATCACCAAGCATGGAATTCCTCTCCAGAGCCCATCAGTGCCACACTACACTGGCTAGGGAAGATCACCTCACAGTGAGCTAAGTGGTGGGGTAGGCACTAGATCAAGTGGCAAGAGAAGATGTGGGAACTGAAGCTTGGTTTCAATGTCCTCCCCGAGCCAACCCCACCTCAGCCTGGCTTCAGTAGGAGGCTGCACACATGTCCAGTGCCACTTAACTGTGAGCAAATAACCCAGCTAGCTCTCTCTCACTCCCCTCCCCCTCCCCCCCTCCAGATTCTAACTGACCAGTGCTCCAGAGCTCTAAAATGTGCCTGAGATTTTTCAAGGGAGATGATTCAGCACAGTCCAAGCATGTGTGCCATTTAACGTGACAAATACATGTATGCAGGAGCAGGCCCTACACAACCCCTAAAGTCGCACATGGGAGCAGACGCACTTCTCCTGGCTTGTACTCCTTCCCTTCACTTTAGGTCAAAGATCTGGCCAGTGAATTATGGCAGGCTGTCAGTGTGATCTTAGATGATATGTCCACTCTGCAGCAAAAGACCCATAGCACGGGCATCTGTGGAAGCACCCACCCACAAGAAAGATGGGTCTCAGAGCCCATGCTCCAGTTTCAGCCCTAATGTCTATGCTGCAATTTTTAGCCCAACAGCTTGAGCCCTGCAAGCTGGAGGCAACTGACGTAAAGTCTGACTTGATGCTGTGGACTTTTTATTGCAGTGTAGACATACCCTCTAGAGAGACTCCCAATACAATCCCAACAGTCAGCACAGGGCATTGGGGGTGGTGGGGAGAGGCATGTCAAAGACTTACGCATCACTTCATCATCCCCCTTGCACACCCGCACAGTCATGGCTTGGCCATACTCCAGCGCAATCTGAGAATTGATTTCCTCCACAGTGACCTGTCCAGAAAGTGAAAGTCAGATGAACCGTCAGGTGCACCTCACTCCCCACAGCCCTCCTAGTGCTCTGAGAGACTGAACTCAAAGCATCTGACACCCACAGCCATGGGGCTCTGCCCGCCTCCCCCCACCACCGCAGGGCTCTGCCTCCCAGCCACACCCCCAGTTCCCCCACAGTCCTGCCCCCTCAAGAGCTTTTCCTCTCTCACCCCCTTTCTCTAGGGCTCTGCCCCCATAATGGCGGCCCATGCCCTGAACCCACCTGTGCTCCCAAGCTCCTCAGGGATTCCCTACACCCAACCCCCACTCTCCGGGGCTCTGCACCCCCCCCCCACTCTCCAGGGCTCTGCACCCCCCCACCCCCCCACTCTCCAGGGCTCTGCACCCCCCCCCCACGCTCCAGGGCTCTGCACCCCCCCACGCTCCAGGGCTCTGCACCCCCCCCCCCCACGCTCCAGGGCTCTGCACCCCAGCAGTCGGCCGGGCTCGGGACACGCCCCCCCGCGCGTCTGCCCGGCTCCCTCCGCTGGGTGACCGTCCGGGCGGGGCTTGGACGAGGGGGCACCGCGCGGGGGGTGGAGGCGGCACCTGCACGGGGAGGTCGCAGAGCAACGGGTCCTGCACGAGCCGGGCCAGCCCCTCCTGGAACAGCTCGAGCACCTCGGCGTGCGCCAGCTCCTCCTCCTCGGGGCCTGGCTCCGCCATCACTCAGCCGCGCGCCACGAGGGCGGGGCCTGAGCGCGGGCGGGGCTTCCCGTGACCCGGGGAAGGGAAGAGGCGGGGCTGCGACGTGACCGGAAGCGGAAATGCTGCTGTTCTGCCCGGCCTGCGGGAACGTGCTGGTGGCCGAGGAAGGCGCGAGATGCCACCGTTTCGCCTGCACCACGTGTCCCTACGTGCGCAACGTCACGCGCAAGGTAATACCCCCCCTCTGGTGGCAGCGCCCCCTGCTGCCGCCTCCTCTGGCGAGGCCTGTGCTTCGGGGGGCGGGGACTGCCAGCCCCCAAAGCCCGCCTCCTGGGGCAGAGCAACCAATCAGAAACTGGGGGGAAGCTGGCCTCAGGGGCCTGCTACAGGTGGGGCTCATGCCATGGCCTGAGTCACCTCCCCCTAGGCCACCTGTGCGAACCCCGAGTGGGGGTGGGCTGGCGCCTCACGGCCTGTGTGCCCCACAGGTGAACAGCCGGAAGTACCCGAAGCTGAAGGAGGTGGACGACGTGCTGGGCGGCGCTGCGGCGTGGGAGAATGTGGACTCCACGCCAGGTGAGCGTCGCCCGGGGGGCTCCGCTGGTGAGGCCTTGTCCTCCCTGCGGGGCACATGGGGCCCTCTGGGCATGGCGGGGAGGATGAGGGACAAGCTGAGCCAGGGAACGGCTCCCAGCCTCCCTTCTGTACAAGAACGGCCCTACCGGGCCAGGCCGATGGTCCCTCTAGCCCAGGATCCTGAGTTCTGATAGTGGCCAGTGCCAGGTACTTCAGAGGGAGTGAACAGAACAGGGCAGTTATCAAGTGATCCATCCCAGCTTCGGGCAGTCACAGTCTAGTGTCATTCTGAGAATGGGGTTGTGTCCCTGCCCATCTTGCTGAATAGCCATTGATGGACCTGTCCTCCATGAATGTAACTCTTTTTTTGAAACCCCTTATAGTTTTGGCCTTCACACCATCCCCTGGTATGAGTTCCACAGGTTGACTATGTTATATGAAGAAACGCTCCCTTTTTTTCTAATCCTGCTGTCTAGGCGACTCCTAGTTCTTGTGTTATGAGCAGGCCCTCAGAGATCTAAAGAGGTGCAGGCCACTTCCTGTTTTTGAGGCTCCTAGCCATAATATATATTAATTAATTAAAAAAAAGACACAATAAAATAAAACACAGAGGGGAACTTAGGAACTCTAGACTTAGGTTCAAAGTTATAAAAGACAGGAATAAACCTCCCTCTAGCAAAGTGAAAATTCACAAGATAAAACAAAAGATAACCTAACACTCCTTGCCTGGCTTTTACTTACTATTTTTGTAATGTGAAAGACTTGTTAAGGATGGGTTGGAGGAAATTGATTTCTGTCCGATCCCTCTTAGTCCCAAGAGCGAACACACACAAAAACAAAGAGCACAAACTAAGCCTCCACCCCACTTCCCACATTTGAAAGTATCGTCTTTCCCCATTGGTTCTTTTGGTCAGGTGCCAACCAGATTAACTGAGTTTCTTAACCCCTTACAGGTAAGGAGGAATTCTTTCAACATGCACTTGATCCAGCACCAGCCACTAGTAGTGATTTGTTTATATAATCAGTTGATCTGAGAGGACACATATCACGGTCTAATCTTGTGCCATCAGAACCAATATATTTTTATTAATATTTATGAACATTTTAAACTCTTCAATATGACAAAATCTATATCAGTAAACAAAAAAAAAAAAGATGTCTTTTACCAAATTACATCTCTTATTTGCTTAAATTTGCAGCTCTAAGTTGAGAGTGTGTGTCACATTTTGGTATGATAGGGATGTGCATAAAAACAAGTTGTGGAACTTATCAAATGCCAAAAAATTAGTAAGTATCTAAATTTGAGGTCCCTTTTGAGCTTGTGGCCCAGGCCAAATGGCTCCCCTGGACTCCCACTCTGATTGACCCTGGTTATAAGGAGTAAATAACACTTCCTTATTCACTTTCTCTACATCGGCCATGATTTTATAGGCCTTTATCATATCCCCTCTTAGTTATTCTTTTCCTATTTTAATATATCTCTGAGATACAGTGACCAGAATTTCACACTATATTCAAGATGTAGGTGTACTGTGGATTTATATAGTGGTATATAAAGCCGTGGTTCTCATGGGAGATTTCAGTCATCCTGATATCTGCTGGGAGAGCAATACAGCGGTGCACAGACAATCCAGGAAGTTTTTGGAAAGTGTAGGGGACAATTTCTTAGTGCAAGTGCTGCAGGAACCAACTAGGGTCAGAGCTTTTCTTGACCTGCTGCTCACAAACCGTGAAGAGTTAGTAGGGGATGCAAAAGTGGATGGGAACCTGGGAGGCAGTGACCATGAGATGGTTGAGTTCAGGATCCTGACACAGGGGAAAAAAGGAGAGCAGTAGAATACAGACCCTGGACTTCAGAAAAGCAGACTTTGACTCCCTCAGGGAACTCATGGGCAGGATCCCCTGGGAGATGAACATGAAGGAGAAAGGAGTCCAGGAGAGCTGGCTGTATTTTGAAGAATCCTTATTGAGGTTGCAGGAACAAACCATCCCGATGTGTAGAAAGAACAGTAAATATGGCAGGCAACCAGCTTGGTTGAACAGTGAAATCCTTGCTGATCTTAAATGCAAAAAAGAAGCTTACAAGAAGTGGAAGATTGGGCAAATGACCAGGGAGGAATATAAAAGTATTGCTCAGGCATGCAGGAGTGAAATCAGGAAGGCTAACTCACACTTGGAGTTGCAGCTAGCAAGAGATGTTAAGGGTAACAAGAAGGGTTTCTTTAGGTATGTTAGCAACAAGAAAAAAGTCAAGGAAAGTGTGGGCCCCTTACTGAATGAGGGAGGCAATCTAGTGACAGAGGATGTGGAATAAGCAAATGTACTCAATGCTTTTTTTTGCCTCTGTCTTCATGAACAAGGTCAGCTCCCAGACTCCTGCACTGGGCAGCACAGCAAGGGGAGGAGGTGACCAACCCTCTGAAAAAAGAAGTGGTTCAGGAATATTTAGAAAAGCTGGACGAGCACAAGTCCATGGGGCTGGATGCGCTGCATCCGAGGGTGCTAAAGGAGTTGGCTGATGTAATTGCAGAGCCATTGGCCATTATCTTTGAAAACTCATGGCGATCGGGGGAGGTCCCGGATGACTGGAAAAAGGCTAATGTAGTACCCATCTTTAAAAAAGGGAAGAAGAAGGATCCAGGGAACTACAGGCCAGTCAGCCTCACCTCAGTGCCTGGAAAAATCATGGAGCAGGTCCTCAAGGAATCAATCCTTAAGCACTTAGAGGAGAGGAAAGTGATCAGGAACAGTCAGCATGGATTCACTAAGGGCAAATCATGCCTGACCTAATTGCCTTCTATGATGAGATAACTGGCTCTGTGGATGAGGGGAAAGCAGTGGATGTGTTGTTCCTTGACTTTAGCAAAGCTTTTGATATGGTCTCCCACAATATTCTTGCCAGCAAGTTAAAGAAGTATGGGCTGGATGAATGGACCATAAGGTGGATAGAAAGCTGCCTGGATCATCGGGCTCAATGGGTAGTGATCAATGGCTCCATGTCTAGTTGGCAGCCAGTATCGAGCGGAGTGCCCCAAGGGTCAGTCCTGGGGCTGGTTTTATTCAATATCTTTATCAGTGATCTGGAGGATGGTGTGGACTGCACCCTCAGCAAGTTTGCAAATGACACTAAATTGGGAGGAGTGGTAGATACACTGGAGGGTAGGGATAGGATACAGAGGGACCTAGACAAATTAGAGAACTCAGCCAAAAGAAATTTGATGAGGTTCAACAAGGAGAAGTGCAGAGTCCTGCACTTAGGACGGAAGAATCCCATGCACTGCTACAGACTAGGGACCGAATGGCTAGGCAGCAGTTCTGCAGAAAAGGACCTAGGGATTACAGTGGATGAGAAGCTGGATATGAGTCAACAGTGTGCCCTTGTTGCCAAGAAGGCTAATGGCATTTTGGGCTGTATAAGTAGGGGCATTGCCAGCAGATCGAGGGATGTGATAGTTCCCCTCTATTCGGCATTGGTGAGGCCTCATCTGGAGTACTGTGTCCAATTTTGGGGCCCACGCTACAAGGAGGATGTGGAAAAATTGGAGAGTCCAGAGAAGGGCAACAAAAATGATTAGGGGCCTGGAGTGCATGACTTATGAGGAGAGGCTGAGAAAACTGGGATTGCTTAGTCTACAGAAGAGAAGACTGAGGGGAGATTTGATAGCTGCTTTCAACTACCTGAAAGGGGGTTCTAAAGAGGATGGATCTAGACTGTTCTCAGTGGTAGCAGATGACCGAACAAGGAGTAATGGTCTCAAGTTGCAGTTGGGAAGGTTTAGATTGGATATTAGGAAAAACTTTTTCACTAGGAGGGTGGTCAAGCATTGGAATGGGTTACCTAGGGAGGTGGTAGAATCACCTTCCTTAGAGATTTTTAAGGTCAGGCTTGATAAAACCCTGGCTGGAATGATTTAGTTGGGGATTGGTCCTGCTTTGAGCAGGGGGTTGGACTAGATTACCTCCAGAGGTCCCTTCCAACCCTAATATTCTATTATTCTATTTTGTCTTATTGTCTCTCTCTTTCCTACTGGTTCCAAACATCTTGTTTGTGGTTTTGACTGCTGCTGCACAATGAGTGGATGTTTTCAGAGAACTATTCACAATGACTCCAAGATCTCTTTCTTGAGTGGTAACAGCTAATTCAGATCCTATCATTTTGTATATCTAGTTGGGATTATGTTGTCCAATGTGCAGTACTTTGCATATCATCAACATTGAATTTAACTGGCCATTTTGTCACCCACTGCTGAGAGATCCCCTTGTAACTCACTGCAGTGTGCTTTGGACTTAATTTTGTATCATTTGCAAATTTTGCCACCTCACTGTTGACCCCTTTTTCCAAATAATTTATAAATATATTGAACAGCATATTCTGGGTTGCTTACTTGCATGGAGCTGTTGCCATTTCTGTGCTTGCATTTCCCTGCTCCCATTGGGATCTGTCCCCTACCCTGCAAGATTTTGGCCTGGGAAAGAAGTGGCTTCTGGCTCTGCCTTTCAGTGGCTATGAGAGCAGCATTAGTGCTCCCCCAATCTTAGAAACCAGGTAGTCCCCAGCATGTTAAATCCAGTGGCATTAGGGAGTGTTCTCTAGGACAGTGGCCAGAGTTGCTGATCTGCCCCTGAAGGCCCTTTAAGTTCTCCCATCATGTAAAAAGAGAGCCAGTGGACATTTTGAAATAGCTCTTGAATGAATTGTGGAAGGCTGAATTCTAGAGCTGTTCTATTTGAAGGCTAGAAGTGAGCTCCCCTGGCAGAACAAAGAATTGCTGTACTCACTGTAGTTCTTCTGGTGTCTTTTGCAGAGCCGTGTCCCAAGTGTGAGCATCCTCGTGCCTACTTCATGCAGATTCAGACCAGATCAGCTGATGAGCCCATGACCACCTTCTATAAGTGTTGTAATGCCCAGTGTGGCCACAGGTGGAGGGACTAATTTTTGCTTCAGATTTAATTTCTTTTGTATTGTTTTTGCTGTTTGTTTGAAACTCCCCAGCTTGGTTGTATGAAAGATGGTAACATGTAAATAAGTGTTCCTGGTTCCAGCTGTTGCATGATGTTAAATTAACACTTGGTGCTGCTAGTGCAGGCATTCACCATCATCTGATGGTGAAGGTTATGCATATACGGCACATTTTCCTGATGGCAAACAGTTAGAACAAAGAACTGCCTCTGTTTAGAGATTATATGCAAAAATCTATTTATTCATCAGTTTCCACTGCAACACTGCCCTTTTATAGGGATGCATTAAGTTATTGTTTATTATTAACCACAGCTGTGATCTAAGATTACAGGCTAAGAAATGGCAGGAATGGCCAATATCTAGATGGGAAATAGCCAAATAAAATCTTTAAGTCGTACTATTGCTTCAGTGGGTGAAGCTTTCCCTGGATCAGTACTGAACTCACAGGACTGGGGCCCAATTGTACTATGCTCTGCACAGAAACCTAAAAAAGGCTGTCCCCTTGCCCTACATTGCTTATGAATGAAAGAAAAAATAAAGACAGGAGAAAGTTGAGGGAAAAGAGATGCAGTGTACAAGGAGCATGATCAGTGATGGAGAGGAATTGTATTTTAGTTTTGTGTTTCAATATTTAACTCCTGTCCCTGGATGGTATAAGGCCCGTGTGTGAATGGAGATGGCTTCTGTCTCCTAAGACCTAAAACCAAGGTCCTGACTGCTGGACACGAAGGATACCACAGTACTTTTTTCAGGCTTATTTTAAACAGAGCACCTCCGGCATGTTGAATGTGTTTTGAAAAAGACCTGCAGTCTGAACACTTCAGTTACGTGCTGATCTCCAAAGACACTCAACATGCTCATTGTTTACAGGCATAGCTGCCTCACAAGCTGGAAAATTTTAAAGCCGGGGATGCTCCGTTATAAGGACGGTGCCCTGACAATGAGGTAACTAATTGCACGATCACATACTGTTGATTCATTCAGTGCACCAAGATGGCGTTTTCTCCCTATTGTTCAATGTGTGGCTCCTGCCTTATTTACTGCACACTATTCAGACCTGCTCTGAAGAGCAAATTAATTTATTTTCACACCACCCCTGTGAGGTAAGGGGATGGAATTATCCCAATTTTGGAGATAGGGAACTGAGGCACAGAAGTGAAGATAACATTTTGGATACCCAATTTAAGGTTCCCTACAACCAATTTTTCAGAGCACTTAACATTCTGTGGCATGTCATATGTTCAAAGCACGGTTCCCATCGACTTCCATTACAACTATGAGTGCTCAGCTCTTCCTCAAATCAGGACTCAGGCTGTCTTGTCAGACCCCCAGAAAGGGAGGAACACAATTGGTGACCAGCTGTAAAAAGTCTGGTTTAAGTGATTTGCTCAGCATCAGACAGACATGGCATAGGCAGGGGTAGAATCCATTCCTTCAGGGCAGAATTAACTTGTCTTAATCATGAGGCCATCCTGTCTCTTCCTGAAGACCCCGGCCTCATTCATTCCACACCTTCCAACCTTCAGGAACAAATGAGGCAGGAGTCCTGTGGACAACAGCCTCAGTCTCTGCTTTATCCCCAGTGTAATTCCATGTTTTGCAGAACGAGACAGGATTTTTGTGTTTTTCATTAAATATGGTGATGATGTAATTAAGGTTGCACAGACATCCTTAATTCTGGTAGTTCGTAGTTTGAGTGTTTGACTTTGCAAGATTAGTAACATTCTTTTACCACAGATTGTGTAATATTCTAGATTTAAAAAAAAAGCAAACTGAAAAAATCTAATGAATTGTGTTTATTATACACTGTGTTAGTTACTAATTAGTGAAACATCTGTAATACTCCTGGGTTCAGTGTGGTCTGACAAAGCATAGGCTACTGTGGAGGGTAACGGATCACCAGTTCCTCCTACAGTGCAGAGGCTGGGTCAATTGCATTGCTGTAAGGACTCCATTTTCTATGGCTCCTGTCTCTGGTGTAGCTCAGGACTTCTTGGAGGCACAGGAACTGGTGAAAGGTTGTAGGGGAAAAGATGAAAGTACCGCTTGCCTAGATGTCGGCCTCCTGGTCCTCAAACCAACTAAAGAGGTAGAAGCCTGTGTGCCTGCAGCTGGAGCAGCAAAATTCTAGTCCCTGCTCACCATGACTGTATTTACGTATGTGCATATATGTATGTATGTATGTATGTGCATGTTATACAATAGTTGCGTGAGAGATTTCTGATAGTAAAGGAGCTTTTTAATCTGGTGACAAAGTCAGAATACGATCCAATGGCTGGAATTCAGTATAGTTCAAACTGGAAGAAGCAGTTAAAACAGCAAGGGTAGTTAACTACTGGGACAAATACCAAGATCTGTCTAAGATATGCTCTACTTCAACCAAAAGTCTGTTGAAAAGGGCTTGATATAGGAATCACTGAATGAAATTCTATGACCTATGGTCAACCCAAATTTTCATAATCTCATCTGGTTTTACACTCTATGAAATAACCTTACTTCATTTGCATCCTACGCTAAGTAGAATCTGACAGTCATGTTAACCATGCCTTTTGGATGAAGAGATCTTTGATCATGTACAACACTAAAGCTTCTGATGTGAATTTGAGAAATCAAATCCAGGCACAGAAGTTTGGATACAAAGTCATGTCCTAAGCTGATGCAGTTTCCCTCTTCTAGGAGGTGCTGTCATTGTTTGAAGACTGTTATCCTACATGACCACACAATCTTAATGTTTGCTTTACAACAGGCCTGAAGTAATTCCCAATCAAACAAAATTTATTTAACAAAACATGACAAAATGACAGGCAGAGCACAAGTTACAGGACACACCAGAAGTTTCACCTCCATGAGCATTCACCAACGGAGGCTGGACAAACAAGCATGACGCAGCATACCATCTCTTATAAATGGATCATTTGCACCCATTTATTCCAGTTGCCTTCACTTGGGAACACTCTGCCCATTCTCAGAGTACAGTCTATGGTTGGCTCATAAAATACTGTTGGCGACTCACTCAGTTTGGAGTCAGTTAACTCTTCTTCAGGAACAGGCCGAGAGAAGAGAGATATTGCCGGCGGTTTCTTCATGCAGAATCTTCTGATGCAGCCAAGGGTTTCCAGGCCCTGTTTTAAAGTTGACATGTTTTAGCTTAAGAAGTTACATAGAAATGCTAAAACTCAGTAAACACCCAGTTGCCCATATTCTGTATGACCTGCTTCATAGACTTTTTTTATTCTCTGAAGCATCTGGAGAAACAAAGTGAACAACCTCATCTCCACGAGAAAGTGGCACTGCTACAGATTACAGCAATATAACTAAACCAATAATGTGAGCCCACACTGCTGAGCCCATGCCGTGTTTAAGCTACTCAGCTCATTAATCATTGTGTCCCCACAATGCAGCAGTATATTGATAAAAGCATGTCGCACTCTGGGTGGCTATCCCAGGGGGCCTGACTGACATTGTTAGGCTCTATGCATTCTGGGCAAGCCTGAGGCATAGTTGTGGCAATGGCTTCAAGATCCTTGAACTTGCAACGAAGCAAATTGCTAATGCAGATAGTCAAGGGTCTAACTGGCATTTAAACTGAAGGGGAACATCCAGTCAGGCGACCCTGGAGCAGTGGAGCAACATAAGATAAATAAGAATATAAGAATGGCTGTACTGGGTCAGACCAAAGGTCCATCCAGCCCAGGATCCTGTCTACCAACAGTGGCCAACGCCAGGTGCCCAGGAGTGAGGTAACCTAACAGGTAATGATCAAGTGATCTCTCTCCTGCCATCCATCACCCCCCTCTGACAAACAGAGATTAGGGACACCATTCCTTACCCCTCCTGGCTAATAGCCATGAATGGACTTAACCTCCATTAATTTATTCAGTTCTCTTTTAAACCCTGTTATAGTCCTAGCCTTCACAGCCTCCTCAGACAAGGAGTTCCACAGGTTGACTGTACACTGTGTGAAGAATAATTTCCTTTTATTTGTTTTAAACCTGCTGCCCATTAATTTCATTTGGTGGCCCCTAGTTCTTGTGAGAACAAGTAAATAACATTTCCTTATTCACTTTCTCCACATCACTTACGATTTTATAGACCATAGACCTCTATCATATCCCCCCTTAGTCTCCTCTTTTCCAAGCTGAAAAGTCCTAGCTTCTTTAATCTCTCCTCATATGGGACCTGTTAAAACACCCCTAATCTTTTTAGTTGCCCTTCTCTGAACCTTTTCTAATGCCAGTACACATTTCAGGAGTGGACAGTATAGCTTGGGATACCATTGGGAGGACTAACTAGCATAGATATATAAAACGGTGATGCTTCCCTGTGGCTCTTACACCACTATAGCTCTCACCAAATTAGAGTTAAGTCAATTCCAGAAGTCATAGAATCATAAAAATGTATCACTGGAAGGGACCTTGAGAGGTCATCTAGTCCTCTGCATTGAAGCAGGATTATCTAGGCCATCCCCGACAGGTGTTTGTCTATCCTGTTTTAAAAACCTCCCTCAGTATTCTGTTCCAATGCTGGACTACTCTTACAGTTAGGAAGTTTTTCCTAATGTCCAACTTAAATCTCCCTTGTTGCAATTTAAACCCATTACTTCTTGTCCTGTCCTCAGTGGTCATGCTCCTCTTTATAACAATGATTTACATGAAAACTTAAGTCCCCCCTCAGTCTTCTCTTCTCCAGGCTAAACAAACCCATTTTTTTCAATCTTTCATCGTTGGTCACGTTTGCTAGACCTTTAATCACTTTTGTTGCTCTCCTCTGGATTTTCTCCAATTTGTCCACGTCTTTCCTGAAGTGTGGTGCTCAGAACTAGACCCAGTACTCAAACTGAGGCCTTATCAGTGTTGAGCAGAGTAGAAGAATTACTTCTGGTTTCTTGCCTACTTCTGCTAATACATCCCAGAATGATGTTCACTTTTTTTGCAACAGTATTACATTGTTGACTCGTATTTAGTGTGTGATCTGCTATGACTCTTTCTGCAGTACTACTTCCTAGGCAGTCATTTCCTATTTTGTATTTATGCAATTGATTATTCCTTCCTAAGTGGAGTACTTTGAATTTGTCCTTATTGAACTTCATCCTATTTACTTCAGACCATTTCTCCAGTTTTCCAAGATCATGATGAAATCTAATCCTGTCCTCCAAAGCACTTGCTACGGCTCCAGGTTAGAATTCCAGATCCCCAGCTAGCCAATTATACAACCACCTTATAATAGGTTTGTCTGGGGCAATGGTTCTCAAAATTTTTGTGTGTGGACCACTTCAAAATTGCTGAGGGTCTCAATGGATCACTTAATAGTCTTTCCAAATGTTTGTTCCATTAGCTAACTATTGTAAAGTGCTTTGGATAAAAAAACACTATATAAAAAAACCCTTTAATAATAATAAAACTTTTTTTCAGAGTAGTAGCCATGTTAGTCTGTATCTGCAAAAAGAACGAGAACTTTTATTTTAATATCACTAGTCTTACCTTTCTAATATAATGAATGTGCCCCCAAGCTGGTGCTGAGAAGGAGGGGGGCGGGGGGGGAGTCTCTCCCTCTCTCCCCCGCCACAGCAACCACAGACCTGAGGTTGGGAAGGAGGGCCGTCTCTCCCTGGTAGCCACAGCCCCAGAGCTGGGGAAAGTTGCCTCTTTCTCTGGCTGCTGCAGCCCTGCACATCCCAAAGTCCCCCCCACCCCCTCTTCTCACCCCACTGCCCCCTCCCACTTACCTCTCTTCTCCAGAGACCAGGCACCTAATTAGAGGAGCTACGCCTGTGCAGCTCCACTAATTAGCTGGGTGGACCTTCATTCTCTCATGTGCAGCTGCCCAGGCACACACCTTAGAGGGAACTATCTGCGGACCACTTGAATGGAGCTCTCAGATCACAGTTTGAGAACCTCTGGTTCTAGGTTATATTTCTCTAGCTTTTTTATGAGGTCATGTGAGACAGTATCAAAAGGCTTACTAAAGGCTTTTTTGATGAGATGTCTGTTCCATCAACTGCTGATTGAAATGTGGTTCTGGCCATCAGCTTACCTTCCTCAATAAGAGCCTGGAAGTGACTTCTGTCTTGCTGTGGCAGCTTTCTAGAGTTTGTGATCTTGGAATAGTTCAGATAGTCATACTTAGCCAATAGGACAGGATAGTTTGCTATTCTGAAGAGAAGGCTAGTGGACGTGAAGACCTTCCTTTCCAACAAGTCTACGTGTTTAGCCTCCTTCTCAGAGGGAGCGGATTTTGGATGCTGTCTGGATCAGGGTTTCTCAACCCGTGGGTCGGGACTCAAACTAGATCACCAGAATGCTTCAAAGAATTGTGTGGAAATCCTGTGGCTCCCGTCCCATGATGGAGCAGAAGTTCTGGGCACTGGAGGTTCCACCCCAGGCCATGCTTAACATTTCACATCAACAGGCCCATTTTAGAAGGCAATCCCAGTTGTGCAATTGCTACCAAGCACCACAATAATTCAAAGAATAGGAATGGCAGGGCACATTTCCTATCAACCCCACCAGCCAGCATGTCCCAGCCCAGGCCTAGATGAACCTGTTCAAGGGATGAGACAGGAACTCAGTCTCCATGGTCCATTCACAGTTGTTGGCTTCTCTCCTTGGACTCCCAACAAGGAAATCTGTTACTGTTGTGTGGACAGATGAGACTAGGGTGACCAGATGTCCTGATTTTATAGGGAGAGTCCCGATTTTTGGGTTTCTCTTATATAGGCTCCTATTATCCCCCACTCCCATCCCAATTTTTCACATTCGCTGTCTGGTCACCTTGGTGAGACCCTTTTGTATCACTCTAGTGGGACAGTCACACTAAACAGAGGCTGAAATACGATAATGTTCAACATCTGATAACTGTACCTGTAGTATCTCCAAGACAGAAACAGGCTGAAGAACCCCCATGTAATGTTGCAGCAAGGTGTTTTCAGTTATGCCGGGCTTTGTCATGATATGATAGAGCACAGCTTCCATCATTCCCTTACACACTGGTTTATTCAGATTCCCATCCACGATTCGCCAGGGCCTCCCAATGAAACAGACATTCTCACAGGCCCTGCAGAGGGACACCAAGTTCCACTTTATCAGTTGCAGTTTTAAAAATGAAAAATGCAAACCGCTTGGTACACAGAGGTGTCTTTTCCCTCTCCCTGCACTAGCAAAGCATCTATATCGGAAGCAAAAATAATGGCACTCTCCTACATCATCCTTCTGTGATTCTGTGCAAACACGTTGGGCTGCAGATCAGGGTCCTTAGTCCCTACGGGGCTCTCCTGAAATAAATGTTCCACCCAGCTACCAGAGTCAGAAGTACTGCTTGCTAGGCATACCCCCCTTGAGAGTGAGCTGGGAGTGAGTTTGTCACAGTGAAGCATCCTAGTGATGGCCAGTTTACTGGTGAGAGACTGGCAGTGGGCGTGGAGACTGGTACTAGTGTCTAGTCAACTTCCGTGGTGGTTTGACCCCAGAGCTGAACTGAGTAAATAAATGTGCGTGCCCCCTATTCAAGTTGGATGGACACTCTACCTTAGGGCTCCTCCCACCACATTGCAGGGGGTAGGGAATGTCTGTTTTCAGTAAGAAGCTTTAGTTCCATATCATGGGTTCTGCACAGCACCACAGGGAATACTTAGGAAATGTATGAGCAGCAGCTCAACCAGGGTGCTCCCTGATTAGTTGGGAAAGGCAGCTAGCCTTTTAACGTAAACCATCTCAGAGCCAATCAGTGAAGCAGAAGTGCCCACCTAATGTGCTTGTCTCTTTCTGCTGGTTGCACTGGCACATACTGGGACAAGGGCAGTGGGAGATCTGGTTACTGTCAAGAGTTACTGGGGCAGGGAAAAAACAAGTCCCTCAAACCCAAAAATACATAGCCACCTCTACACTAAACCAGGGAAATGTCCCTTCTCCAGCGTACATACCTTCCCAGGTATCAACAGACCCAACTGCCCTCACCATTTCTGCAATGAAGTAGTGCTGACAATATAAAACTTTGTAGCACATTAAAGATTATGGGGGTAGTAACAAATAAACCAACCAATAAAAAACCCACCAGGAAGCCTGCCTGATTGGATTGTTCATTTCAGATAATTTTTAATTCAATACAATCTGCATTTCTGATATACCTGGATCTGCTGCTGAAACCACAGGGCCAGAGTGTGTCACAGGGTGCACTTCACATCTGTGCCCAAAAATGATGCTGGCTTTCACTCTGCTCATGGGTCCAATTCGAGGAAATAGTTCTTTAATGCCCTACAAAGCTACACAAGACCCCTCTCTCTGCGTTGTGTATCAACAGCAGAGATCAGCTGAGGCACCGAGTCCCCTGATTTAACATCTTGGAGGTGTTGGCCAGGTTCTTGACTAGAATCTATCACTCTGATATTCTTTCTAATCCCTAGACCCTCACTTGGGGAGCAGGGCCTAATAAGAATTATGTTTATTTCAGTGTAGGGTGGAGAGGATTATTTCTGTTCCTTCTAGGGTTTATAATATGTTAGGGACTTTCAGAAGTGCCTATGCCCCAGAGACATTTGGAATGCTTTGAGAGGGAAGGAGTCTGAGGTACCAAGGGGACAAGATAAGACAGCAAGTCCCAGTCTCCAGAGTCCTTCCATGCACTCTGGGTTCACCAAGGAATTGAAGATACATCTACACTAGTGCAAAACGTGCACTTACCACATCTGTTTTTGTAGTAGTTATTTTGCTAAAATATTGTATTACATTATACATTATATTATTTTTCTAAATGATTGCATATATAAGCATGATATGCTTATTATTTAATGGTTCTACAGACTTCTCTTTACTCACCTTTCCCGTACTGCCTGGGGTAGATTTGTCAAAGAATCTTCTGAAGAAAGATCAGAAAACATGTAATGAGCACCAGAAAAAAAAAAGGACATACAGATTTTATATTAACTGCCACAAATCACTATTAATGAAAAAGCAGAAGAGAGGTGTCTGTTTTCTGCTATCGCACAAAGCTATGTTGGGGCTAGTAAATTTACAGGTATAAGCTTATAGCGTGTGAACTAGTCTATATCCCGTATGAATAAAACTCTTATGCACCTTTACAGACTTCAGAATTTTCCTGTGGGTGAGATGCATCATCAAGCGAAATGTTCAAAGTTGCATCTCTGGCTGTATGTTCAAAGCTAGACATCAGCCTTTCCTCCACATTAGCTGCAACACTATCACATAAGGCAGTCTCTTGTTCTTCAGAACTGGCTTTATCTTGCTCATTTTCTTTATCAGTGACAGATTCTGGTCCACGCACAGGGCGCTGCACATAGTGTTCTGTCTGCCCTCTGACAGGACCCATTCCCTCATGTGCAACTAACACTCCTTTCACCTGAGTGGGTTCAGTTAAACTTGCATCAGGGGCTGCTTCAGTTGCTCCTTCTGAACAGCTCCCTTTGTCCTGATGGACTTCGGTGCCATCTTGAAGCCCACCATGTTGAGTCTTGAATCTTTTCCTTGAGGGCCCTTCATCACGGTCAACAGATCTTAAGACTTTTCCAGGCTGTCCCTCCTTCCTCAAAGACTCCACCCCTTTCTTTGGCTCCAGCTGCTGAGAGTTCTGTTGCATATCCAAGTGAGTGACGGAGTCTTTGCCCTGTAGACCAGCGCCATCATCTTTATTCTTCAGACACACTGAATGTAATAGCCAGGGTTTGGCAAATGTCATTGCAACCAGTCGTACAGTGTTCCCTCCCACTTCTAACACCTGTTCCATCTTGAGAAGGTCCTGAAAAAGAAACAAGTTTTATCTTTAGGTAGTGATGTGGAATAGCAGTAAGATGAAACATTCAGAACTTCCTGGAATTCCCATTGTAACCAGTTGCAAGAGTGCCTTGCCAAACTCTCAATCCCTTTTCAATTCTCCTGTCCTAGAGACTTAAAAAAGGGAATAGTTCCCTTGCTTAATTTCCTCTGAAGCTACAGCAAAGATCTTGATGTATTCCTGTGCACTTTAGAGACTGACCACGGTGCCCTAGGTGAGTGCACTCACTCATCCAAATTTTTCATTTAGTACCACCATATTTTCTGGTCTTCAGAGAGACAAACATAGGATGTATGAGGTGAGATAACCATTGGTTGTTGACTGGGGATCTCATTATTAAATTTATCACATAGAGGAACTAATTTATTATGTAGAGGAAGTAATTCTGTTCACATTTGTTTCACATGGATTAGAGGCCCTTCCTATTCAAAAAGAGTGCTATGGAGTTCACATACATATTGGTGATGGAGATGTAAACCAACCTGGATATACTGCTGTAAACTCTTGGTACGTTCGGTGTCAGCTTCTTCATAGCAGTGGAACTGTTTGCCCAGCTCTGCCTTGTCAATCCCAAATGAAGAGGATGCCTCAATGGCATTACGGATCTCCAGGACAGCAGACACATCTTTGGAGCTATACCCATAACACTCTGTACACTGGAGGACAAACTGATCTACATCATAAGTGGCTTCCTGGACTTTTAGCAGCCTGGTAAAAGCATCAGGGAGGCAGGAGAGTCCTACAGCCATGTTATCAACCACAGAAGGAACTGAAAAGTACAACAGAATGAGTGTATTAGTCTTGATGAAGACAGAATCTTACTGTACTAATGTTACCATACACTGGATGACACAAGGATCAAAAATCTTTCCAGGCTTCTCGGACAAGTCTCTTCAATTAAAAATATAGCTCAATGTTCCACATTCACCACTGAAAATTCCTTTCTTCTATATGCCCTCCACACTTGTGAATGAAATGGGCTGCAGAAAAGGAACCATTAAGTTGGCTTACAAAGGCTCTAACCCCAAGCCAGCATGAAATATCAGCGGAGAGATTGGACTCTTGCAATCTCTCTCTCTTTAGCTCTGGGTCACCTAGGAAACCCTGTAAAATTAAATGAATAGATTTAAGAGTGTTCTGTTATGTTTTTGGAGGTCAATAAAATCACAACTGGAGAGCCTACGGCAAAAAGACAGTCTCTGGAGAAGTGACTCCTTTGGTAGAAATGAATGACAGACACTGATGCAGAGTAGAAAGCTATTGGCCAAGTCTGATTAAAGAACATGGAATGGAAGATCACACCACCATGAAGATACCAGAAAATCTGGGCACAGAGTGGGTGTACATCTCTGAGTGGTTTTTGCCTTAATGAGACGCTCTATATCAGTTAGCGCCAAACTACACAGTTTTAAAAAATGACTTTTCTGGTTCAGGATGCTGGGGGCAGGGGAAGGACAGATATGACACCATTCTTATTTGATTCTTTGCTCCCACCTTCCTTTTTTCTGGTGTTTATAGATGGTCTTTATACTTTGCCCTATGGGGCACTATGATGTAACACCTGTTCTCCTTTGATAGCCAAAGTCAGGTGTCCAAGAAGAATGGCAAAGTACTGCAATGAGCTGGCAACCCAACTAACCCATAGAGGAATTGTATGGTAACAGGTCTTCAGGAACCGGGGTTTTCGGATTCCTGAATAGCATACGCAGGGACAGCAGCAGGCCTTCCATTACAAACCAAGAAATCCTTCCTGGATACATCTGTCTTGAGCAAAGACCTCCACCCTCTTGTAGGTAAGGCACTGGATGAGCACTCTGGCAGAGCTGAGAACAGAATTCAGATCCCCTGACTCTGTGCGATCATGGGAAAAACAGCGCACTCTGCCTCAGTTCCCTTCCGGTAAAATGCAGATAGATATTCCCTTTCTTCCACTCTTTGTCCATCTTCCCAATTCAGGTTGTCTCCTGTTCTGTGTTTGTGCAGCACTGAGCACAATGGGGCCCTGATCTTGGATGCAGCATTTAGAACATGGATACTAAACCGTGAGTAAAAAGCTGATGATAGGTCTCAAGAACTAGAATTCTGAATATTATTAACTTTTATATTGCAGCAGTCTCTAAAGGCCACAGCCAGATCAGGCGCCCTTGTGTTAGGTACTGTATAAAATAAAAAGTAAACGAGAGTCCCAGCCCCAAAGAGATTTTCAAGGAGATTGGCTTACAGAAGAGGAAACTTGGAGGTAACACAAAAGAAGTTTTAAAATTAGGAAAGGGACTGATAGGTTCACCAAGTAGCAGGCATGTTTGGATTAATGACCGCACACTAAGTGGGATACACACAAGGAGCTAAGTTACCAAGGAAGCTGCATTAATAAACCACATTAGAGTCAGAAGAATGAAATAGCCCAATAAGTAGTATGAGACTACAGGAAGAATCAGATATATGGCAAGTATTAAAGGAGATGATCCTACTAGGACATTGCATTAAAACACTGCCTCCATTCCCCTGAGTTTGCAAGCACAGGATGATATCCATTCCAATTTGTTTACACACATACAGAAACTAACCTGAGGTACTGAGCCTCCCTGGCATTGGGGCACATCTCAGCTTGACTTTCACTTGGCAAGAATTGACCACGATATTGTCGTTGGGGTTCAGATTGCGTGTGCTGACGATTCCTGGTGCATAGTACCCTCTCATGAGTAAGTAATTGGTATGAGATGCTTGACGAGCTTTTACCTCTATTCTCCGTTTGTTTCCAGAGCTCTCATCCAAATCATCATCTTCATCATCCTCATCCTCAAGACCATCTTTTCCCAAACTGCACAAAATGTACTGTTAATCTTTTGCCACTTTCTTCCAAAACAAGAGACTTTTTTATTTCATTTAAACTAAATCAATTAAAAGGATCAATAACAATGAATACATAACGCTACAGTAATGCACCACTTCAGCTATGATTTTAACTATGATCAGGAAATTCAGAAATGAGGCTGCTGACCCAGTCAAATGTATGTAGTGCAATAAGGTCTCATTACATAACCACCTAACACCAAGAAAGATCACATTCTGCTCCACATTCCAGCATGTTATTCATTCTCAAAATACAGCCCATAGATGACTGTCTTCTGGAGAGCTGTTCCTAGTAGCCTCCTGGATGAAATGCTTAGAACCAGACAGTAAAAAGGAACTGCAAGAAAGCTTGGCAGAGGGAACTCCCCTTTCTGTGAACTTTTAATCTGTAAATTCTTTAAAAACAATCCCAATGCATCAGCTCCAACTACTGAACAGTCAGGCTATAGGGTCATTTCATTAGTTACATTATGGAGCTTTGAGAGGCCTCCCCCCATAGAGGGCTAAGATCTGTATCTGGTTTCCATTGCGTTCATCATTCCCTAGTACTTCATAGTATGCCTGTGTATCCCATATTCAGGGTATTTGATTATATTCCTGGATTTATGCTATATATTAATGATTTTATTAGCAATAGTTAATAACAGATCTCTCCTTTCCACCAGCTGTCTGGTCTTCTCAGAACAGTGAAGTGACACAACGGGCATTATTTCTTAGGTGTCCCATCGTTTGGAGCCACAGCAAGTGCACAGGGTAAATACCATGCACGCAATTTCTTTCCCATAAATCAGAACACAAGCCTCCAGCAGAGCTGAAACCCACATAGAAAAAATAACAAACATGCTAATCCATGGTAATTCCCTGAAACAGTTAGGTTGGTACAATGGCGAGGCACATGTGCACTTGGCACACAGCTAGGCTAGGCTGCCCTGCTTTTCTCTGAAAACTGTGAAGAAGTCTTTGGCCATTCTCTCTTCACCATAGGTATGTTCTTTCAGGATAATGTGGAAGTTAACACATGCCAATCCTCAGATGAAAGACTAACAAGTGCTGCTCCCTGAAAACATCCAACATTGTCACTGGAAAGCATATGCTGAAACACAGAGCAGAATATTCCCATGTCTGTTGTCAATTTCATCCTGCAAGTTATCCATAGCCCTTATTTGGATCAGAGCATTAGTGTTTACCTTTTGATGACTTCATTGTCCACCATAGTGCTGTCCACCACGATTATTTGGTCTGGGATCCTCACATCCACAGAAATAAGGCCCAGGGAGAACAGGGCAAGAATTGCTACACAATGACCTCCGGGGCCATCCATAGGAAAAGCTAGCATGCCTTCTGAATCCTTGGTTTCTTGATCTTTGAATGAAAAGCTATCTGGTTCGTCTGATTTTCCAGCTTCCTTGAGCTTCTCTAGGAACTGGAACGATTCTGTGCAAATTGTACTGGGAAACCGCCATGTGAAGACTCTGGACACAAAAACAATTGAATGAAGACAGACGGAGTTTGTACTACTGGGCCGAAATTCCCACAAAACAGAAACCTCCCCACCCCCAAAAGGAAATGCAACAGTCTATGTTCCAGCTGTAGCAAAGCATCCCAGCGCAAAGAAAAACCTTCCACTGGCTTAACAGCTCTTATGCTACCCTCTCCTCAATGCAGTTTCCAGCATAAGGGGTGTGGCTGGAAGAAAACAGGCTTCGTTCCCTACAATTCTCTAATGATCCCCCAGCTGCCATTTCAGCTATTCTAACCTAAGCCTTGGGACTAGCTGAAGGGGCACATTTAAACCTTTACACCCTCAACTCCTGCTGTGTATTCCTTAGCCATAACAGGATCTGATCCCTAGCTTCTAGTTCCTCATTGTTTCTATTCCTTCTTAAGTAACAGAGTTATGTATTTTATCCTCTATCAAAAGCATGTTTGGATACATTATTGTGTTGGCTCCATATAGTACAGCAGATTTTGCTGGATATTTACCTGTAGTAGCTTTGAGATAGTTGGTATGACATAGGCACAAAGGGTAAAGCCCGGCTTTTCTTTGGACCCAGGGTATGGTTAACCCGACGGCGATTGACCAAACTTCTCTTCTGACATTCTAAGAAAGCCTTCACAAGAATGTCATCCTTGTATTCACGGTACAGCCGAAAAGTCTGCAACACACACATACACGCTTTAAATAATATATGGAGATATACCTATCTCATAGAACTGGAAAGACCTTGAAAGGTCATCAAGTCCAGTCCCCTGCCTACACTAGCAGGACCAAGTACTGTCCCCATACAGATTTTTTTCCCCAGATCCCTAAGTGGCCCCCTGAAGGATTGAACTCACAACCCTGGGTTTAGCAGGCCAATGCTCAAACCACTGAGCTATTCCTCCCCTCTGATACCAGATTAGAAGCAGGAAATCCTATATAATAAAAGACTAGAGAAGTGTGTGTGAAGCCATCATGCGCAGTAGACACGGCTGGACAAAGGGCATGCTGGGAGTTGTAGTTTGGCGGCACACGGTGCAGGGTTTACAGGAGAAAGACGACTTCAGTTACCTCAGGTTATGGTGGAGGGGGCACGGAACAATAGGAGATATCAGTGGGGTGAGCAGGGAGCATGGCAGGGGGGCAGGGGTTACCAGAGGACGCGGGTTACTACGGGTTCCCGGAAAGGACGGGGGCAGTGGGACTGGGGTTGCCGGGAGGGGCGGGCACAGGAGGTACTGGGGATTACCGGGAGGACGGAGGGGCCGTCGCAGGTTACCGGGAGGGACGGGCGCAGGGGTTATGGAGAACATGGTGGGACGGGGGTTACTGGAAGGCGCTGTGAGGCGGGGGTTACCAGGAGCGGGCGTTACTGGGGGGTGCAGTAGGACGGGTTACCGGGAGGGGCGGGCGCCAGGTTTAGTGGGGGGTGCGGAGGGACGGGAGTTACCGGCACAGGGAGCGGAAGCACTCAGCTCCTCTCCCCCGGAGCGGGAGGCAGTTCGGGCGCCGCCAGCCCCCGAGTGTCCCTCCAGGCCGGGGAGCCCCGATCCCCCCCGCTGCGAGGGGCACTGCAGGCCTCGCCCCCCCAGGAGAAGGATCCCGGGGGAGGGTGACGATGGGAGGGCGAGCAGGGAGGGGGCTGCGGGAGAAGGGACTGGATGGGGTGGCCTGGCCCGTGTACACGGGCTTTTACACTAGTCATTAATAAAATCCACATATTGCAGCCCAAACCAGAATCTCTTCAGCTCTATAGAGCAATGTTACATCCAAATCAGAACAGTGACTCAAGGCAAGTTAGAGAGCAAAGTCATCCCTGTATGCCCAGATGCTATTGTGGGAGGAAGCACTATATATATATATATATATATATATATATATATATATATATATATATATATATATATATATATATATAGCATTACCGAGATATTGGAGTGAGCTTTATGGGTAATCTCAGGTACTGACCTCAAAGACCAAACATTAGCTCTCTCTTCTGTTATGGTTTTTTTCCACAGAGTGAGTCACTATCACATACAACAAAATATTTTATGAGGAACGCTATTTATGGAGAAATGTATACCCAAATATGACAAAATTTCACTTGTTTGCTCAAGAGGCAAAACAAACTCCATTCAATTTACATGGGGGTAAGAACTAGGAAACCATTTATTTGGAATCAATAGCCCTTGTAATCCAGTCTGTATGAGTTGTTTATAAATTGTCAGTTACACTTTGAGTATGAACACAAATCAGAACAGTTGAACATAAGCTTAAGGACATATATACGCTTATATTACATTTACAGGGTTTCCTAGGAACTGAAACCAGTAAATTCCAGTGATGTGAACCAAATTCTGTAGAACCTTGTAAACAGAGTGCCTGCCTGATATTTCAAAGGTAAGTATTGAGATCAGCTGCTCTTATGATTGCACATTTAAAATTCTTTATCTGTTTTTCTCATTATAAGGATCACAGCACTTTCAATGCACTTCAAATGTGTGCATAATTATCTACCTGGAAGTATGCCATGACAGACACAATCCCAAGTAATATCTTTGGGAACTTCATTTTATTAAATTTATGACTGGTTTATGTATGATTGTGTTCATCTCCATGAAGGAAGGTTCCTACAGGAACTAAAACAGTGGGAGATGATTAAAGTGAATCACTGAGACTAAACAACTCTAGATAGGTACTGTCCCCTGGGGATGCTTGCATATACTGGATCAAGCTGACTTTTAGGTAGTCTGGCTTGCTGGGGATCTAACAGTGGAAGGCATGGAGCTATGCAGCTTTAAACCCTCCAATCAGAAAGGACTGGGACAAGGGTCCCTACTCAAAGACAGGTGATGGGAGGAGACTTGAGATCTGACTGCGGGGGAGGAAGGAAGAGAGGAAAGGGAATACAGTGAAACCTCGATTTAACGGACCTCCATTTAACGGACTTCGGATGCAACGGACAAAATTTTTCAGAGTCTGATGCATCCGAAGTTCGCCCGAATTAGTCCGTTATATCAAGGTTTTACCGTCAACCCGCCCGCCGGGGTCCCCGGCTGCTGGGACCCGGCGGGAGCTGTCAGCCCGCCCGCCCCCGGCTCAAAAGCGCGGCGGCCGCTGCGCGCGGGCAGAGAGCCCGCCGGGTCCCAGCAGCCAGGGACCCCGGCGGGCGGGCTGCTAACTGCCGCCGGGTCCCAGCAGCCGGGACCCAGGCGGGCCGCAGTAGCCGGGCTCTGCCGCGCTGCACCATCGCCGACGGCGTGCTGGGGCCTGCCCCCTCCCGCTCGCACGTTCCCGGGGCCGCGGGAAGCTCCAGCCCAGCTGCCTCAGCCGCGGATGACCTCCCGCTGCCGCCCGGTGCTGCGCTGAGGACTCAGGAGGCGGCGGAGCTGGGAAGCCCGTATGGCCGCTCCCAGCGAGCGGGTGGCGAGCGCGGCTGCCCCTGCCGCCACTGCGGGCCGGGGGCTGCCGTGAGCCCGGGCAGGGAGCGGGGACCGCGGATTGAGCCGGGGGCGGGCTGCCGCCTGGCCCCCAGCAGCAGTAACCCTCCTTGCAGGGTCCCGGGAGCCGCAGTCCCCGCTCCCTGCCCGGGCTCACGGCAGCCCCCGGCTCGCAGTGGCGGCAGGGGCAGCCGCGCTCGCCACCCGCTCGCTGGGAGCGGCCATACGGGCTTCCCGGCTCCGCCGCCTCCTGAGTCCTCAGCGCAGCACCGGGCGGCAGCGGGAGGTCATCCGCGGCCGAGGCAGCTGGGCTGGAGCTTTCCGCGGCCCCGGGAACGTGCGAGCGGGAGGGGGCAGGCCCCAGCACGCCGCCGGCGATGGTGCAGCGCGGCAGAGCCCGGCTACTGCGGCCCGCCCGGGTCCCAGCTGCTGGGACCCGGCGGCAGTTAGCAGCCCGCCCGCCGGGGTCCCCGGCTGCTGGGACCCGGCGGGCTCTCTGCCCGCGCGCAGCGGCCGCCGCGCTTTTGAGCCGGGGGCGGGCGGGCTGACAGCTCCCGCCGGGTCCCAGCAGCCGGGGACCCCGGCGGGCGGGTTGACGGTAAAACCTTGATATAACGGACTAATTCGGGCGAGGGGGGTGTCCGTTAAATCCGAAAGTCCTGTTATTTAATAATTTAAAAAAATTATTAAATAACGGACTTTCGGATTTAACGGACACCCCCTCGCCCGAATTAGTCCGTTAAATCGAGGTTTCACTGTACAGGTATAGTTACGCTGAAACCATTTTAAAGGTAAATAATGAGATCAGCTGTTAGGATTCCAACTTAAAAAAAAACGTTTAGCTATTTTTCTCATCATTAAAAGGATCACAGCATTTTCACTACTCAATGATCTTTGTGGAATTATTTATGTAGAGGTACGCATCCTACAAGTTGAGAGCCATGAACTAGTCTTGAGCTTGGAGCGATGAAATGATGAAGGGAAGAGTTACCATTCTGAACCTGAGATATGTACATATTTGCTCAGTATGCTCAAGTCTAAGATAGAAGAAAGAGGGCTTTTGTCCTTTGAAGTATAGAAGCTGTTACCCCTATACTCTGGAGGAACTTCCTCTACAGCTCCTAGAGGAAGCAATGACACCACACTGCTGGTTGTAATAGACTCTTATGAGAAGAGTCCCTAGAGAGAGCTGGGGAAACTATAGGCAATGATCTCTAAAATCGATCTGTTGGCTGTCAGAGCAGACAACACCCAGTTGAATGAGACAAGGTGGCTTCCAAAGGCTGTGTTCTCTCTAGACTGGGTTTGATACAGCTCTCAACCCTCTAATCAAATCTGCTGACGTGTCAAAGCAGCAGTGTGCATTGCCAGGGAAGAGGAAGGTCAGTGCCTCACGTTGTATGGTGCATGCCTTTTGGCGCGCTAGTTCATCTGCCCGGGGTGCTAAGATGGTGTGTGCTGCCTCAGCCGGGGCTGGGGTTGCTCAGTTTGCAATGTGAAGGAGTGGTGCAGCGAATGCAGGAAGCACTGGAGTCATTCAGTGAGTGCGGAGTGTTGTCCATCCTCTTGATGAACAGCTCTGTGCCCTCAAAGGACAAGTCCTCTACCTGGCCATGGGCTTTAAGAAGGAACTGAGGGAGCATTACAGCTGTCCTGCGTTTTATGCTCATATATGGGAGCATGAGGTAGTACAGGACACATGTGGCCCCACTGGACACTGCTAGTCACAAAGATCAGGTTTGGTTTGCATGAGGCGCATGCGCACCTATAGTGGGACCCACTCTGACAAACTTTAAGAATGTTGTTATTTCCATCACAATGTGTTGCAGAAAAAGTGAGAGAAAACCAAAATCATAGGGTACCTGAAATGACTGGCAGGACTTCATTTGATTATCTGAGAGTGCCAAAGTACTCTGAATCAGGTTCTGGAGCACCAGGAAGTGAATATCATAGATACTGGAAGAAAACAATGGCATTACGTTATTCAAGGCATTCTGAGCATGACGCACCCAATCACTACATTAACGCAGTAATATTTAAATGGAGTGTTTGCCTGTAATATTTGCATATGGTCGCACACACACAGTCACAATGTGGCTACATGTGAATTCCTAATGAAATGGGGACATTTCCCTATGTGCTACACTTTTGCTTTTTCAAGAACTTTATACCAGTCCAGGATACTTGGATCATTGCTCCTTTCAATCAGCCAATGGAGACAGAACTCTTAGGGTTTTAGATGACATCACACACCCATATAGAAGGATCTAGCTATCTCCCATCCTTCATTTGGCTGCTTTAGAAGCCATGTGCATAAGAAAAACAGACTGACACCATACTTTAACAGACATAACACTTCAGTGAGCTTTTAAAATGACTCACAAACATTGGGTACCAACATTTTCAGAGGGTCTGGATTGTTATAGATCTTGAAGGAGAATTAGCAGATAGAGAAAACTTCCTTCTCGCTTCTATGTGTTCAGAAGCTTCGGACCTTCGAAGGTAGTTTACAGCCTAATACAGGTGGAATTAGTGCCTAACTGCTGCCTATAATACCCTTCTGCCAAAGGCCACAGCTGCAGAAGTAGGCAGTCCACATCTATAGTGTTTTACAAACAAGAGGGACTGTAATACTACTTATGACTCCATTCCTTGGAGTACATGGAGAAGATTAATTTGGGGATAGACCCAGGACTAATTAGATGAATTTAAGAAACAGAGAATGTAAGATGAATATCCAGAAAAGGCTTCCTGAGAATGAAGGGGCGAGGTTGTGGAACTGTCTCCCCTGCTTGGCAGGCAGAAAACTAAACTGGACAAAACTCTGGTAAGCGAACAACAGGGGAAATTCTGCTGTGGCAGGGAAATGGTCTGATCCCACGGTCATGAGCACACTTATAAACACCTCAAGTCATCATGGAAACTTAAGCTGGTAAAGCTGGCAGTAGGAGCACATCACACCTGTGCTCCATGATCTGCGCTGGCTGCCTGCTAATTTCTGGACAGAATTTAAGTTGTTGGTTTTGACTAACAAAGCCCTAAATGGCCCAGAACCCTACTTATTGGACAGATTGCCTCTCTCCTCATGACGTACTGCTGCAGGTGTAATCAGTGAAGGTACTTCAGTTGGATTCTCATAGATTAGAGTTTCTCAAACGTCATTGCACTGTGACCCCCTTGTGACAACAAAAATTATTACATGACCCCAGGAATGCGAATCCATCTGTTTACTAAAGCTTTTGGAGAGGAAGGGGTTGATTGGGAGTTGGTGAAAGTCTTTGTTGGCTGTTAGGCTACAGAGAGGATTCTAAAACTGTATCAAAAGTGCCTACAGCGGCGGTTCTCAAACTTTCCCCTGCCGCGACCCATTTTTATTTTCCTTCAGTACTCCAAGGACCCTTGTATGTCCACCAAAAAGCCGCTGAATTAATTACTTCCGCATTCGGCGACTATTTTCAGTGAACAAGCCGAGTGCTCCTGGAATAGCTCGGTATGTCCGCCGAAAAGCCGCCGAATGTGGAAGTAATTAATTCGGTGGCTTTTCAGCGGCGCCAGGAGCTCGTGACCCCTCGGGAGGCAGCCGGCGACCCCCCGAGGGGTCACGACCCCTGGTTTGAGAACCACTGGCCTTAACAGAAGCAACTTTCTCCAATAACCAATGAAAAGACTATCCGACTATCCATCTCACTTTCACTAAGCGCCCACAATAACTCAGGAGCTCTAATGAGAAAGGCCTCTAACTCCCCCTCACCTGCTGAGAACATCCTGTTTGATGCTTTGATTTGCTTCATCCCCAATGGCCAAAACTCTGAACCTGGTTAAGAGAGAGTAAAAAGGAAACTTTTAATACAGAAAATAGTATGCCCTGTACCACACACACAGCCCCTGATTTTAAAAAACCCCTTGGAATGTGGAAGGCTGATATTTGTTAATCTTGACATACAACCTGTTAAAACAATGTTGGGGAACCACCTGTCCTGGAAGATCTTGGCAGAGATGCCAAGAACTGAAAGAGCCATGGAGATGAATTGCCCTATCTCTAAGAAGCTGTTTGTCCACATCCAGACTGAAGCACATAGAGAGGAAGCAGCATGGAGCTACTGTCTATGCTGTGGATACAAAGTACTTCTGTCTAATAGGGCTGGTGTGTGGGAAGAGAGAGAATTTTTGTATTAGAGAGGGAAGGCATCTGTTCTTATCTTCCCCTGATGTGAAGGAGTGGAAGGGACTTACATGTTATTGCGTACTAGAATATCTAGTTCCCAGTTGCAGTGTTTTCTGCAGATGTGCAGCTCCTCTCAAAGTCAGGGAAGTTAATGAGGTGACTAACTTTGGGACACCAAGAGGAGAAGGCCAAAATTTTCATGCTTGGCTACCTAAATTTCCCATCCATAGATAGGCACACTGATACTTATCCTTCCTTGCAAAGTGCTTTGCAATCTATGGATGAAAAGTACCATATAAGCACTCAGTATTACTATTACACTAGGGATGTGATGTGTCCACTCTTTTAGGAATCAACATTAATACTTAATTTTTATTATTTTATGGAAACACCAACTATAAATCCCAGTGTAAAATCATGCCACCTAATTTGTGCAAAACAGTGAGTGGTTTGTGATAGTTATCTATTACAGTCACAGCATACATCTAAGTACTCAAAATGTTTTCTCTAATAGAAAAGTTAAAGATCATAACAATTTTCAATATAAAATTCAGATTAATAAAACAATAATATTTAATATCTGGTGAATTGATGAGAGTAATTAAAAATGCAGAATCGTTATTTCAGAAGTGTATGTTCATGAACAACTTTTCTTAGAAAACCAAACTGAAAATGTTTTGATACCATGATTCCAGGTGCTCTCAAAGTCTGAAATTCTTGACAGTGACTGTATATGTAGTCCTACATAAGAACATAAGACAGGCTGTACTGTACCAGACCAACGGTCCATCTAGCCCAGTATCCTGTCTACCAACAGTGGCCAATGCCAGGTGCCCCGGAGTGAGTGAACCTAACAGGTATGATCAAGTGATCTCTCTCCTGCTGTCCATCACCCCCCTCTGACAAACAGAGGCTAGGGACACCATTTCTTACCCATCCTGGCTAATAGCCATTAATGGACTTAACCTCCATGAATTTATCCAGTTCTCTCTTAAACCCTGTTATAGTCCTAGCCTTCACAGCCTCCAAAGACAAGGAGTTCCACAGGTTGACTGTGTGCTGTGTGAAGAACTTCCTTTTATTTGTTTTAAATCTGCTGCCCACTAATTTCATTGGGTGGCCCCTAGTTCTTATATTATGGGAACAAGTAAATAGCTTTTCCTTATTCACTTTCTCCTTACCACTCATAATTGTATATACCTCTATCATATCCCCCCTTAGTCTTCTCTTTTTCAAGCTAAAAAGTCCTAGCCTCTTTAATCTCTCCTCATATGGGACCCGTTCCAAACCCCTAATCATTTTAGTTGCCCTTCTCTGAACCTTTTCTAATGCCAATATATCCTTTTTGAGATGAGGAGACCATATTTGTACACAGTATTCAAGATGTGGTCGCACCATGGATTTGTATAAGGGCAATAAGATATTCTCCGTCTTATTCTCTATCCCTTTTTTAATGATTCCTAACATCCTGTTTGCTTTTTTGACTGCCGCTGCACACTTCATGGACGTCTTTAGAGAACTATCCACGATGACTCCAAGATCTTTTTCCTGATTAGTTGTAGCTAAATTAGCCCCCATCATATTGTATATATAGTTGGGGTTATTTTTTCCAATGTGCATTACTTTACATTTATCCACATTACATTTCATTTGCCATTTTGTTGCCCAATCATTTAGTTTTGTGAGATCTTTTTGAAGTTCTTCACAGTCTGCTTGGGTCTTAACTATTTTGAGCAATTTAGTATCATCTGCAAACTTTGACACCTCACTGTTTACCCCTTCCTCCAAATCATCTATGAATAAGTTCAGTAGGATTGATCCTAGGACTGACCCTTGGGGAACACCACTAGTTACCCTTCTCCATTCAGAAAATTTACCATTTATTCCTACTCTTTGTTCCCTGTCTTTTAACCAGTTCTCAATCCATGAAAGGATCTTCCCTCTTATCCCATGCCAACTTAATTTACATAAGAGCCTTTGGTGAGGGACCTTGTCAAAGGCTTTCTGGAAATCTAAGTACACTACATCCACTGGATCCTCCTTGTCCACATGTTTGTTGACCCCTTCAAAGAACTCTAATAGATTAGTAAGACATGATTTCCCTTTACAGAAACCCTGTTGAATTTTGCCCAACAATTTATGTTCTTCCATGTGCCTGACAATTTTACTCTTTACTATTGTTTCAACTAATTTTCCCGGTACAGACGTTAGACTTACCGGTCTGTAATTGCCGGGATCACCTCTAGAGCCCTTTTTAAATATTGGCGTTACATTAGCTATCTTCCAGTCATTAGGCACAGAAGCCAATTTAAAGGACAGGTTACAAACCCTAGTTAACAATTCTGCTATTTCACATTTGAGTTCTTTCAGAACTCTTGGGTGAATGCCATCTGGTCCCGGTGACTTGTTACAGTGAAGTTTATCAATTAGTTCCAAAACCTCCTCTCGTGACACTTCAATCTGTGACAATTCCTCAGATTTGTCATCTACAAAAGACTGCTCCGGTTTGGGAATCTCCCTAACGTCCTCAGCGGTGAAGACTGAAGCAAAGAATTCATTTTGTTTCTCCACAATGACTTTATCGTCTTTAAGTGCTCCCTTTGTATCTCTATCGTCCAGGGGCCCCACTGGTTGTTTAGCAGGCTTCCTGCTTCTGATATATTTAAAAAACATTTTATTATTACCCTTTGAGTTTTTAGCTAGCTGTTCTTCAAACTCCATTTTGGCTTTTCTTATTAAATTTTTACACTTAAATTACATTTTTACACTTACATAGTCCTGATCTCACCTTTGCATATGACATGAGAACATCTTAAGTAAAATACCTGCAATACAGCTCCTGCGATGTATCTGGAATTTCAAGTTTGGGATTCCCTAGGGTTGAACTGAATTTCTCTTTAAGTCTCTCCACAAAGTCTTTGAACTCTTTTGCACACACCTTTCAAAACAAGAGATTGAAACATTAAACTCTTAACAGGTATGTTTCCTACAGCACAAAGGGGTAATAGGACCTCCCTATTTCACATTCATCACTGGAAGACCCATTGCAAATGGCTAGTTTATGAATTAGCAAGTAGGGGAAGCAGCACAGTAAATGAGCCAAAATAATGCGTCATGAAATGTACTCTGTACCTTTATTTATTTAATAAATGCTGTTTCATAGTTATGAGTAACTAAATAACATATGAAGTAGCCTCCCGACAGTGTATTCTGTAAATACAATGATATCTCATAACCATTATGACAGCTTTCTCAGAAGAGCCTTGATTTAAATCTCATCTGGTTGGCGATTTTTCTGTGTACCAGCCGTGCTGTGCAGATTATCAGACTATGAATCTATGAGGTTCCACTATTTGTTTCATCAAACAAATGAAGTCTAGCTTCTAAAAGCAATGCTGGAAAGAGCCCTAATATATTGCACGGTATGGCTGGTCCAGATGTCTCATTGGGAACATTGCATTTGGTTCCAGAGAACAAAAGACAAACAGGGACACGGCAGGAAGAGAAATGGAAAAAAGAGGGAAATGAAACAGTAACAGATGGAGATGAAGAAAGGTGAAAACAACAGGGATTAGACATCCTCCCCCCCTTTGTTATAAAGGTTGACACTAGAAACTAAATGCAGGAAGATATCCAGCTCAGTTTGCTGAAAAAGGAAGTTTTTCCTTTGCAGATTTTCCCTATGAGGTTTTTCTACCCCTTAACTTCTACTTCGTTCTTTCTTTTCTGTGCTCTCTCTGAACACAGCAAGGGAGGAAGTGCAAGCATAAGAAAGATGGTGTTCTCTTCTAAAGGCCAAGACTGCACTCTGGTGGCACAGTCAGGGCAGCAGGCTTTTAGGTTATGAATCACAGTGCTATTTAACGAGCATATACTGGGAGCAAAAGCAACAGAAAATCTGCTCCATTCTCGTCAGTGTGCAGATCACAGGCTGGGTATAGCTCACAACCAGGAGCAGCCCAGCAGCAGGACACTGGTTATGTTAGATGCTGGCTGCCCAAAACCACATACCAATTAGCAAATCAGGCCTTCTGGTGATGTCAGGTCAGGATAAGTCATGGGGATGACATTGCCAGCATCTCATTTACATCTACAGGATCTGTAATTCCAGCATAATGCTGGGGAATGGGGGGGAGAGGCAGGCTAAATTATTATACTGGGAAGTAGAGAAAGAGGAGATTTTGACTAAGTAAATACTACAGGCAGCAGGTGCAGAGTGCTTCACCAATGCCCCACCCCTCCAGCCCAGCTTCTATGCTTTGCAGGCTGCTCCAAAACATGTCAAGGTCCTGGACTGAGCCTGGGAATAGCTCCCATGTCAACTAGATAAAAAGAAGTTCAGCCGCCTCTTCAGACTGCTTCCAAGGGTCTCACCCAGGCTGGAGGAGAAAGATGGCACTTCCTTGTTCAACTTGAGGAGACCTAGTGGCTGAATTTCACATAGAAATACCCTGGCCATGGCCCTCAATGCTGCGGAGGTGGCCGGGTTGCCTTTTTTGTTAATTTATACTATCAAAGGTAACAAAGAGGGTGAAATCAAAAGAAACATGCTTTGATTGATCCAATCTGAATGGTTTTTTTTGAGTATCAATTTGCAAAAAGAAAAAAAAAGTTTGAAATTAACTTTTCATTTCAATTTGGGAAAAATTTCAAAAATTTACAAAATTATCATGGGATGGGTTAACTGTTTCCCAACAGCTCTACATAACCAGTAACGAGACTGGTGGGGAAGATTTGGGGCAACTGACACCAAATGGAAAATCTGTGGAAGCATAAACTGGACTAAGAGAAACTAGTTTTGAAGACAGCTGGTGGTACAGATCTGAATGCTAGGCATCCAAGGGTTAAGCAGGCTCTCGTGCTGCACAGCAGTGCTGCTTTCTTGCTATTTGGAAGGCTAACCATGTCTATCCAACTCCCAGAATAGTAGTGACGTGGAGCATGAGTCTGTTTTTAGGAGGTTGACAGCACAAAGGGAAGAGACAAGAGGTGAATCCTAGGAATCCAAATACAGTTCCATGAAAATGTTATGTTACCACTCTGTCTCCTTTTAAAATACCTCTCCTCCTACCTGTGGGTTTTGGTAGTTCTCTTCCCTCTTCATGAAATCCTCAATAAGAGCTTTATCTTGGTAAACTTCAGCAAGGCAAACTCTGCAACAAATAAGTGTGAAAGTGTTCATAATTCAGTGTGGGTCATAATTCACAACTGGATGGGTCAGAAAACATGCACACAACCACTCATTTGGTTTGCAGTCTCTATTCACCCTGGAGTACAGTATCTATGTTGCTGGCTGCGAAAGTCTGCCTACTGATCACACATGCCAATATCTTCAGTGCAACTAACCACAACTACCATATCTTCATCTAAGACCTAAGTTCACTTTTGTAGGAAAAACTTCTCCATAGTGTGAGCATGCTACCATATAGGAATAAGGGAACTGGGTATAACAGGGTCCCATCAGCTCATCATCTCTTGGGAAAGAAAAGTAGATCTCTGTCTGGATGGAAGGGGAGATGGGAGTCTGAAATGATGCATATCTCTAAAAGTCTAGTCGTAACTCTGTCAGTCCCAGGATATTAGAGAGATAAGGTGGGTGAGGTAATATCTTTAACTGAACCAATGTCTGTTGGTGAGCGAGACAATCTTTCATGCTTAAACACAGCTCTTCTTCAGGGCTGCAAAACATACTCGGAGTGTCACAGCTAAATACAAGGTGGAACAGACTGTTTAGCGTAAGTAGTTAATGGACTTGAAGAAGAGCTCTGTATAAGCTTGAAAGCTTGTCTCTCTCACCAGCAGAAGTTGCTCCAATTACAGATACAATTATCCACCTTGTCTCTCTAGCAGTCTAGTTCATCTGAGACTTAGGACACCCAGAAAACACGCCTGCTAGAGAAGTAGGTAGTTATGAATAAATTAGGTTTTCTTGTGAGATTTCATTATTTTAGCAGAGCAAATTTGTCCTTCTGGCATGTCCCTACATCTCAATGACAATTAGTTTCAAAAGATCCTGAAGTGCAATCAATAATTCCCTAGAATGCAGGTCAACCAGACTAGCTGATCTGTACATGTTAAAAGTTCTCCAACCAGTCCCATATCTGAACTTCAGCAAAAGTTACATCTTGTGGGTGTGTCTTCCTTTTTGTTAATACTTTCTATTTGCTAGCTGAAGACAAGTGTCAGAGTTCAAAACCTCAGCCATTTTTGAGTCATTAATTTCACCCCCCTTTATTTAGGAACAGAACTACTCTAATTTCCTTTGATATTTTTTCATAAACGCCTTTAAAATAAGTTTTATTTATTTTTCAGTAACAAGAATTACAGTCAAATGGAAGATGCTGGAGAGACAATTCAGTGTAATTATAAGAATACCACACAGGTATACTTATTAATATGCATTATTGATCTGTTGTTACACACCAATAGAAGTAGCAGCGGAGGAAAAAGAGGACAGATTTTATCGATAGCACTGTAGATGAGATTTCTGATCATGGTATGATTTTGATATGGGAGATATGAATGCAAAGGTTGGTAGCAGACATGGTACACTAATGAATAATTCTGGACCACACAGCATTGGGACAGCAAATGCGTAAAGGTTAAGAACTTGCTGTGAGATGCTCACAGGGTTACATTTAGTTCATCAGATGGTCAAATCAAAAACCAGATTAATCACTTCCTCACCAGTAAAAGGCAAAGACGGTCACTGATAGAAGTTAGAGTTTATAGACGTGCCAAACATGGCAGTGGTCATGAACTACTAATGGGAAAGATGAAGATTAAGTTAAAGTCCAAGAAAGAGATGGATGTAATTGGAGCTAAATTTGATTTTGATAAATTAATAGATTTCTCTGTGTGGGAGGCATAGAAAGTGACACTTGGAGGGCATTTCAGGTCATTTATCTGGGATGATGAAGAAGAAATCTTACTACAGTGCAGATGGAAAATATTCAAGGAAGTAATAGAAAACAATGGAGAAAGTTCATGGGAAGTTATTGTACTAATGGCAGACGTGTGAATTAATTACTTTCCTCTTTGCTACCTTGAAACACTGGCGTAGGCGACTTGGAATAAATGCCAAGACGACAAAGTCGTTGTATCTTGGAAAAGGGACAACATGAAGTGTTGAAGAATAGAAAAAAGTAAATCTTAAGTGTTCCTTGGAAGCTTGGTCAGTGCCAATGATTCCATCAAGGATAAAGTTAAAATGATGTTGTTTTAGCTACAAATGATGCACAGAAATTGATGAAATTATGGACTGATAAAAACAATACATTTGGAACCAGAATGAAAATGTATCAAACCAGTCTAACAACAAAATTACTTTATGGTCTGGAAGGAGCTGCCTTAAAAACAGAAGGTGAGCGGAATGGGAGGAGAGCAAAATGGGAAATAAGATATAGGATGGCGTGCAGTTGAAAAGATTATAATGGTAAAGACACTGGAGAAGACAAACAGATTATATGGTACCAAAGAAAATAATGCAAACAACCAAGGCCAGTCTGACAGAGACCAACCACCAACTAGGTGGAGGGACATGGTATGCAGAGACATGACCAGGCTGGGCTTCATGGAGGAACAAGCCAGGGATAGGAATGAATGGTGATGCTGTACTGCTCTCTGTGTCTGCAAAGATGCTTGGAGATTAAAAGATTATACTTATTCTAGGCAGATCAGGTAGTGTCACTTATTAAGATTACATGATTTCCCATTATAAGACCCTTATAGCTTTGCCAGACTTGAAGCTCAAGCTGATTTTTTTTTTTTTCAAGTTTCAGTCACAACTGTTCACCTGTTTCTGAATGAAGTTTGGGGAAAAAACAGTTTGTTATAAATTCTGGTGACCTTTAATTTGAGAAGCTCTAGAGGCTTTGGCATAGGGACTTGAAATTCATCAGGGAGCAGCCTCTTTGTCAGAGAGGTCCCTTTTGCCATGACCCAAATTTGGCCAAGTTACAAGCCTTTGAAAAATTTGCACATGCTCAATAGAGACTTGGGAGTTTCATGGCAGCTTTCTGAAGATTTCATCTGCAGTGAGTATTCTCCAGTGCAGGGCTGAAGGGGCCTGCAATCGCTGGTCCTAGCTGCTATGGGGTCAGGGTAGGGCACCACAATTAAGAGCAGGGAAATTCTCTCCTGTTGTCTCAATGCTCCCCTGGCTGGCACCCAGGCATGTGGAGAGGGAAGACACCTGACAGACACTAATGCAGAAGGGAAAAAAGCCAGGGGGCAGGGCTGGGCTGGGGAGGAGAGTGGGATAAGGGAACAGGACATGACAGGGCCAAGGACTGGGATTGCCTGGACAGGGGGGACAGGAGCCAGCAGGAATACAGAGACTGATCAGGGAGACTGGGCAAGGAATCAGGGACGGGGAGAAGAGGAGCCAGATCTGATGACAAACAGGGGAGTGAGGGAGAACTATGTCTAGCTGGAGAAAAAGACAAGGAGCTTGGGACAGGGTAGACTGTGACAAAGATGGCCAGGATGGAGGTGGGGAGACTGATTGAATAATGAGCCCAGAGAGGAAGACTGGGAACCATTGTGGGGAGAGGGAAAGAGGGATTCAGATTGAGGGTGGAGATGGAGAGAATAGGACTGGGACGAGAAACTCATGGAGTGGAGAATTGCACTGTCTAAGCAAGGACACAGGCATGAGAAGGAGACAGGACAGGACTGGAACAGAGACAGGTTGGAAGGGATGGGATAGAAGTGGTCATGTTTGAGGGGGAATGGGCAGAAATGCCCATGTCCACTAAAGCACACTATAGTCCAGTGTCTGCAATCAAACCTAGTATTCCTGAGTCTGATCATTCTTCTGCTGTAAGCAAATATCTATGAAACCCACTGGCAATGTGACCAACCCCTCCATTAGTACTGGTTCACAGAGACTACAACCTACTACTGTGATCAGTTAATCTGTTAATTCAAGTAGTAGAGGCCTGTGGATTGTATCTCCAGATTCCAATCCTGCTGACAACCTGTTTGGGTGAGTCTATATGATGCCACATAATGGAATTTGTTTTTTCAGTTTGTTTTTTTAAAAAAAACTATGAAATGACACACAAAAACATTATAGTAAAGGAACATTAAGGCCACAAAGTCAAGCACTCAAAAGTTGGGAAATGACACTATTAAGATTGCCTATATAACCTTAATTTCCCCCCCTCTGAGCATTCATGATAAAATCTAATTGCCTAGTATTATTTCCCACAGGACCCCGCCTCATTCATAGTCCAGAAGTTGCTCAGGGATCAATCAGGTTGGATGGGCAACCTTAACTCTAGCATTTCCTATCTTTTAAATATTTGGCTTTGCAACCTAAATACTTTAATGTTTTGTGTGTGTAGTATATATGATATTCCTCCCTTCCTCCCCCCCCCAAAAAAAATCACAAACAGATGTCAGGAAAGCCTATACCTAGTTAATAAAAGTTAAAGTGCCCTAGAACATGACCCAGGCTATAGTAACTTTAATGAGGCAGAGTAAGTGTGTGGAACTCAGAAGTGATATGGCAGGACCAAGAATCCCTGCATCCCAAACTTTAACTCGACTATGTGTGATGCACCTGCCTCTCCCTCAGGATGTCACAGATCACGTAGCATTCCAGACTAACATGTAGAGAGATGCCAAAAGAGGGACACTGGAGATTAGAATTAATATGATTGAGGGGGACAAAAAAGCAGGAACCCAAGTATGGAGGAATGAAATCCTTAACTTCATTTTATAAGAATTTAGAAAGACAAACAGCAAATATCACTTACTTATAATTAAGGTAGGTTTGTGGATTTTTGACAATGTAGCGAGCTCTTCGTCCAACAGAATGAGAAGTTTTATCTAAAGATTCTTCAAAGCTGGCATGCATGATATCTCGGACAACCTGCCATGGAACAAATGGTCCTTTCACCTGGATCAAATACAAAAAGAAAGTCAAAGCTAAGCTTACTTTGACCTGTAGGAATGCAAGTGATGGCTGGCACTAGCAACAACCACTAGAAAAAAAGGCCACAATCCTTTCTTGCCCCTCCATGCACATTTATAACTGTCCAAGACATTCATCATTACTGCTGGGATTTCCCACGTTGGCTCTGTTCCTAAAAGTGAAATCTGGTCTGGAAGTGCTAGTAGCACTTCCTATTATGATTACCCTACATTTCTCCTTATAAGACTCTGTTTTCATTTGCTCATAACTTTGCCACTTTGTTTCAGCTGAAATTTTCAAAGCTGGGGTTTTCCTCTGGGGGGAAATTTCTACCAAAATCATTTAGCTGTTTCTGGGAATGAGTCTAGAGAAAACCAGGTTGTTTTGCCCATATTAAAGAATTTTGCTCACCTCTTTTTTGAATAGCTCCAGCACGCCCATTTCTTCGGAGCAGTGACTTGAAATATGACAGGGGGTGACCACTGCACTAGAGATAAATCTTTTCCTGTCCTGTAAAAATCCACCCACATTTACCCAAATTATAAGCCTCTGAAAAATTGCAACTTGCACATGCCCAGTAGACACTTTGGGGATTTTAGCAGCTAAAATCCCTCAAGATGTCATCTGCAATGAGCATACTATTGCCCAGGGCTGAGAAGGACTTTCTCAGAAACTGGAGCTCTGAGTGCTGCAAGCTATGCTAAGTCTGGACAGCTGAAGTGAAAACAGGTTCTCTTCTCTCCTATGCTCACCATGACTGAGCCCAGGAAGAGTGGAAGAGGAACCTGTCTGATTTGAACGCAGAGAGGACAAAAGGCCAGACCCATGGAGGGGATGGATGAGTAAGCTACAGTAAGGAGCCTTTGAGGGGAGGAAAGAGTGGGATTGTATATCAGTACAAACCAAAGCTTTGTTTAATGACAGCTAAAGTTGCTTCAGGACATGTCCCATCCACTCATACTACAGAAGCATGGGAATAAGAAGCTAAGGAAAATCTCCTGCATTCCTTGCTACCTTCACCTTCTTTGGAATACTGTCAGTAACAGTAACAAACTTCCATTTGAAACACATTACAATAAGCAATATTTACCTCAAACTACATCCAACTCATGAGCTAACATAAAATCTCGTTAGTTATCTCATACTCTCATCTCAGATTGGCACATCCGACTGGCACACATCCTATTCACTTGGAAAGTTATCCCCCCTTAACGCTGAAGATTCACACTAAGTTTGTTTGTGTTGAAAGTTTTAGCATTGGTCAGAACATCACATACTACAGAAGGACAATAATTTCATAGGTAACAAAGAGTCCTGTGGCACCTTAAAGACTAACTAAAGTATTGAAGCATAAGCTTTCGTGGGCTTATACCCACTTCGTCGGATGCAAGCCACAGGACTTGTTACCTCTGCTATTCCAGACTAACACGGCTACCTCTCGAATAATTTCATACTTCATCCTACTTTTCAAAAGAGATCCAAAGAAAAGGGAAGAGTGCAGAATATTTTAATCTCATTGTGCTTTTTGGTACAGCAATAGCTAAGCTCAGATTTCCCCCTTCCAAGTACCCTAGAAAATTCAAACCACTTTACAAACTACAAGCAACACTTCAAAATTAATCCTACAATTCAAATCACACAATACTCTGGGGAAACCTTTGTCACCTCCATGAACATAAAAAGTTTGGAACAAGCCCAACTCTGGTGTTGCTTCCACTACCCCATAATACAGAGGGATACAGCAATGCCAGTGCTATACTAGTACTACCGCGCACACATTCAGTAGAGAAGTGATAAGAAGTGAGCACCTTTGTGTTTAGCACATTACTGGCAATTCGACATAGCATGAGCAGGCTGTCTTCTTGCACAGTCCAAGTAACACGTAGGCGCGTCATTCTCAGCAGGGCGCTCTGGTCAGCCGCATCGTGGTAGCGCAACTTTTTATTTTTTTCTACAGACTCCTCTAAACACAAACCCAAAGAAAGAGACAATTATACTAACAATGTTTGTAGCAAGGCCTTTATTCTTATTGATTTGTATTATGCTAATAGCTAGAGGCTCCATCTGAGATTGGAGGCTCATTGTGCTAAGTACAGTATCAACACGTAGTCCTGGTGTTGAACAGTTTACAGTCTAAACAGGCAAGGCAGACAAAAGGTGGGAAAATGAAAGCACTAGCCTTATTTTATAGGCAGAGAATTGAGGCACAGAGAGACTATGTGACTTAGTCTGCACAATGTTTCTGCCTGCTCCCAAAACATGACTTCTATTATTTATTATTTATTTGCAGCAGTGCACACTACATACAAGGTGCTCAGGAAAGTGTCCCCATTCCAGAAGCCCAAACTGAGAAGTTTGATTGAACATCTAATTGCAAATAATTTGTCTGACAAAGTTAATAATTTCAGTGATGGAGGGCCTCATCACGCCATCTCTAGATGATGATTAATTCCTGGCACTGCCACTGACCTGCTCTTTGACCTTGGACAAGTCTCTTGACTGCTCAATGTCCCTGTTTCCCCATCCGTTGTCTGTCTTCATCATAAACTCTTTGGAACAGAAATTGTCTTTTACTATGTGTGTGAAGCATGCTTAGCAGAACAGGACCCGCATCTCAGTTGGGATCTGTAAGTGTTACTCTAACATACATGATAATGGAGGGGGGGGGGCAAGTGAAGGATGACAAAAGGGAGGAAGGTTGCGGGGTTTTAGACAATGAGACTGAAATTAGCATTGTTGAGGTGAAGAAGAGCTCCTATCACACAGTGCCAGTGTTCTGAAAAAATACTGGGAAGATGATGAGTAGAGAAGAGGTGAACGAGGACAAGGGAGAAGTAGTCAGCAGGATTAGAAAGAAAGAGCAAATCAATTTAATGTTGTGAGTCAGCACAGTTCAGTGGCCTTTTCCAAAGGGGCTCAACAAAGCACCAACAGCTGTGGGAACAACTATGGCTGGGCATCCAAGGGGTGGACAGTGATCTCATTAGCATAAGACACAGGAGTGCTGAAAGTACAGATCACAGAGCTAAGAAGGGGAGGGATTTCAGGTAGAAAGGTGGGGGCTGAATGCAACAGAGAAGCCAGAACATGAGATACTGAAAAAGGAAGTGATGGTTGGAGAGGCAGAATTCAGAGATGCAGACATCAGAAAGAGACCAAAAAAGAAAGACCAATGAAGTAGTAAGACCGAGTGGAAGAGATACCCCACAGTTGTCAAAGTAGGATGTTGAGAGGAAATGAGAGGTAATGAAGTCAGACTGGTCAGCTCTAGGAAATTCCAGAGAAAGGTAGGAGATAAAGAGCCAGGCAGCAATCACCAAGAGGAGATGGGGGTTAGGTTCCCTTTAAGCTGCATGGCTGCACAACAGGCTATCAAGGGCCACGCAGGAGCGCAGCCATAGGGCCTGGACTGGAGAGGTACCTCTCTTCCGGCCCCAGACCTGCCGCGGCCAGAGACAGGCGCCTCTCCTCCGGCCCTGGAGCGAGAAAGGGCTCGGAGGGCGCCAACTCTCCGTGTCACAGCCCCGGGGCAGCCTGCATTCCAAACCCCTGGCCCCACCCTAGAGCCCGCACCCCCAGTCAGAGCTCTCACCTCCCACACCCCAGCCCCCTTCCACATCACCTCCATATTAGTGACATAACGAAATTCATTCCTCACATGGATATAAAAAATTAGAGGGAACATTGACTGGGGGCAAGAGGGGCTTTAGATAACAGCCATTCAAATGGAAAGGGAGAGAAAAGCTGGATAGAGTGGTCTTCAGCAAGGAGCCCGGTGACACCAGCACAACCTTCAGGATAGGAAGGAGAGAGCAGACTTAGAGGGAGATATGTGGTGTATCAAGGCAAGTTTATAAACAAGATTTAAGATTCCAGGGAGTAGGAGGGAAAGGAAGAAGAGGAGGAAGGAGTGCAGAGGGGAAGGAGGCAGCAAAGAAAAGGGTTGGACAGTTTGTGAGAATAAAAAAGTGGAGGCAGCGGAGGAGGCACTGAGACAACAGTGGGTGAGAAAGTAAAGTCCACGAAAGGCAGTGGAAGAAGAGTTGTAATGTTCAGAATGTGGGGAGAAGGAGATTGACATGAAGAGTGAAGGCCAGAAGCCAGGAAATGATTTCTACAGAAAGCAAACTGATCGCCCTGTGACTCTCTATGGGAGAGAGCTCTGAACTGGGACACACCAAGGGTGACTGCAAAGCTGTGGTGAAACCACAGCAATGGCCAATGGGCCCCCGACTGGGATCTGTGATTTTGCAGCTAGTATGAACGGAGATACAAATCTGTAAGTGCATGCAGCTAAAGGACAGTCACCCAGCACACTGCTATGCTATCCATCCCCAAAGTCAGCACTCAGCCTTATAGCACTGACAGCTTTCTGTTCGCCAGGAGGGCAACGCAAAGAAGTGGTCAATGAAAGCTTTTGGTTACACGAACCCTCAGTCACCACAGCTCCTCTGAAGTGATGCCACAGCGTGCAGACTGCTCAAACCAAAGCTTCTCTTACTGATAAACATGCCACTTGTTTACCTCTCTTTGTCTTCTTTGTCTTCTTCCCGGTGTCTTTCTTAAGCCTCTTACGTTTCTGGTTTTTTCCACCCTTCACTCTCTTGGTTCTGTTCTGCGTTGCTTCTTTATCAATCTCAATACGTTCTTCCTTCTGCACAGGGGACTTTGCGCCTTCCCTTGCATCCCCCAAAATGTTTATTTTATTACCTACATAGAAGTACATTTACATCAGCAGAATTTTATAGCAAAATATGCAATGCAATGTTAAGCCATTAAAAGTCAAAATACAAAGTTAGATGAGAATATACCACCCAAACTCTGCCCCTTTGTGTACATTATCAGTGTAGTCATGTAATCATGTATTATTTCTTAAAGACAACATAACAATAGGATTTTCCCCGGGTTTAGATATCTGTATCCCTAAGGAAACATAGGATCACGTAGTTGAAGACCGTTATGCAATGCACATGTAAATACAAGAGGGCAGTTGAAGTTCTACATTCAACTTGAGGTTTCACATTTCCTCACTGTGGTCGTTTACTATGCAATCTTATTACTGTAGCTCTAATTGCATCTAATTTCTTCCAACACATTGGGAATTATAATCAATCCAATTTTGAAGAAAATGGTTTGATAGTTTCAAAGTTAAAGTCTGCAAGTGAGTCACCTTATCTTAAATTAGTGTTAAATAAAAAGATTCCACTTGACGATTTTAAAAAGTTAATAATAAAAACACCCACACTGCAGATTCTCTTCAAACATGGGTTGCAGTTTATACATTTCAATGAGTTCTACAAAACAAGACAAGTATGAAGAAAACTTGGAACTTGGGCAGATTTTAAAGTTTTGAATGTTTAAATTCATCAGGCCCATCATTTTCATCAAAATTCATCATTGTTAAAAGCTTGCTAATTTCATTTTACCACTTGTCTATAGATTGACTAAAGAGTCTACTGTTCATACTTAGCAAAACATTTTCAAAAACTTTTAACTTTGGCTTAAATCAAAAAGCAACATTCTTTAAACTAGGCAGAGACAACTTAATAAGGAAACAATTTCAGCCACAAAAAACTGATATTTTGGAAAAGCATGAAAATGTGAAAATTGTATTATGTTTTAAATCACAGTGGGAAGTATAAGATGCCTGATACAATTATGGCTACAGTAGAAAGATCTGAAACAGCATCTGGCTTGTCAGTCACGTACAATAGGTGTCTGTCTGGCCTTTCTGCAAACTGTGCTTCTGAGATTCTCCAGGATGAAGCACAAATGACCAAATACTGTCACACACATCCAGAAACAGGAAAGAAAAACTATTTCACTGTTCCAGTAATGACCTAGAATATCTCATGTTGTGGGAGGTGTGGGAAGAACTCACTTCATCACTGGGGGTTTGAGAAAGAGGATCACAGTTCGAATGCAATTACATATTTTATATGCACCATTATGTTACCTCCAGTACTGAGTGGAAGGGGGTGTTTTGTTAAGAAAGTCTGGAGTCTCACTGTAAGTCCATTTTCAGGAACGGCACTTTCCTAAAAGCAAAAAAATATCCACCAAGATAAAATGTGAACACCAACAAGTACACACTCTAATATTAACACATCCAAGACATTTCTGAGAGAAGAATGTGTTGTGGACAGTTTTCAGAAAGCAGCAGAAAGACTGCTGGCATGAGTCAAGGTTGATCTAGTAACATACTCACTACTAAATACATGGATAGTTTAAAAACATTTCTAGAGTTGTAGTGATACCACCACCATTGTTGGAAGTTCTGAACTTCATACTAATTCCTTCATGTAAGAATTTAAGGAATTTATTCTGGGGGTGCTCTAAGGCCGTATCATAGTTAAGACTGAGCAGCAATTTCTCTATAAAACTATTTTTTCCAACGTGCTCTAAACTCCATATGAATCTTCAAGAAGCAGGAAATACACAAAAAACCAAAACACCAGAAAATCAGGAAATCCACTCCACCACTTCAGCCAACCATATCTCTAACCCCATGGAAATAGCAATAAAGCAGAACCTTAATCATTCCCAACAATATCTGTCATTTTCTTTGTGGCCACTACAATGCCAAATCTGTACTTAAGATGCCTTGATAAGGAAAAACTTTACAAGGATAGGGGTCCTTGGGAATGCACACAATTAGAGTAGCAAACATTTCTATTAATATTTCAAGAACTCTTAAGAAGTACTAGAAGTTAAAAGCTTAAATAAAGTCATTTAAATAGTCATTAAGAGTTTAAATAAAGCCATTGCTATATAACAAATCCACTTAAAACCCCTTACCTTCCTAGTTTTATTAATGATATAGCTTGTCCATATCCAATTGCGTTTTAAATGTCCATAAAAGCTGGAATCCAGACCTCCAGCTCCCATCCCATCCCCAGGAATACATCCATCATCCACCACCTCTCGACTTCCTCTAAGGAAAAGAAACAAAATAAATAGCAACAGACTTGTAAGAATAGCTGACAAGACACTTGTTAGATGACTTTGTGTACATCGCAGGAGTAAAATAATCAACAGCTAGTGAGTTGATGCAAAACTGCAGGAAAAGGCGCACCTTCCATTGCTCACACCAAAAAGTTGGCAACAATTTCAGCTTTTCTACTCAGCTTAGGCAATCAGGATCCAGCAAACTGACTTTTCAATTTTAGAGAAAAGAACTGAATATTAGAAATTGCAACCAAAGAGACTGTAGAACTGTTAACTTAGATCAAATTGCAGGACCAAATTCTGCTCTCACTAACATCTGTGCCACCCAACTGGAGATAAAGTTTGCCAAGATGAAACTGATGTTAGAATTCAGCTAACAGAATTTTTAATTGAGATAGCACAAAGGCCTAAAAGAACACAGCTTTATCTGTAAACTCACACTTGATTACCTTCTGAGTTTCGGGCTCATGGACTTGGTGAATAGTAAAAGTGATAAGATGCATGGAAATAAAAACATCAGTCATTAGAGCTGAGATTTTAACTCATAGGCTCCTGACTGCCAGTGCAAGCAACTTTTGTTTAGGTTACAGAGGAAGTTGATGGATCTCACTCTCAGTCATGGGTGATGGAGGTTTCCCTCAGAGGATGTGCAGGAGAGAACTTTTTTTTTTTTTTTGGGGGGGGGGGGGGGGGGCGACGACGGACGGACAGACACATGGGCTCCCATGGGAATTAAAGACCTCACCACTAAGTGAAAGATGTAGTTCTTCAACCTGCTTTCTCTAACATAGAGCAGCATCTGCATTAAAACAAACACAACACCCGACCAAAAAATCAACACACTACACTAAACACACAGTTCAGAGAATATAAGACCAGAAAGGACCACTCTACTCTGACCTCCTGCACAATACAAGTCAGGGAAGTTCTCTGGCCTAATTCCTGTTTGAAATTATAGTGGGACAGCTGCCCCACTCCAGCAGAAAAGGGGTTAAAATCAGCCCTGGGAGAAGGCTGGGGCTGAGAGCTGCTAAGCCAGACTGACTGGGGAAGCAGCCAGCTAGGCCATGCCCCAATCAGCCCACAGCTGGCCTGTGTAAAAAGGCTGAGAGCCAGAAGCTCATACAGTCTCTCTCCAGTCTTGGAGGGAGCATGGCCTGGCTGCCTCCAGAGAGGATATTGGGAGTGAAGCAGGGCTGGAGAAAGGTCAGAGGAGTGGGGGAGCTCCAGGCCAGCAACTCCCCAGGCTGCAGGGCCTTGTCCAAGGCCCACCAAGGTACTGGGTTGCAAGGAAAGGCAGCAGGCCAAAAACCCCTTGCCTATGATGACTGGCTTTTACACTACAGTCTTCCCTAGGGAACAGGGGATTGTTGCTGACTGGCAGTAGCTGCAGACTGAGGCAAGGTGTGGATAGTGGGTTGGGGGTTCCCCAGGAAGGGGAGTCCCGGGCAGAGTGTGGGGTATTGCCAGGGCATAACACCCCAGGCAAAAGGGCATCTGGGTCCAGGAGGGACACGAGAGCCAGCAGACAGCGAGATACCAGCCTGCAGAGGGCACTCTGAGGGCTAGTGACCTAATTCCCAGATGGCCAGCAGGAGCGCCGCAGGGTGAGTCGTCGCACTACTACAGAACTATAATATATCTTTTAGAAATTGAATCTTGATTAAAAAGTTGCCAGTGATGCAGAATCCACTTTGTCAATTGTTCCAACAGTTAATCTCCCTTGCTGCTAAAAGTTTAGGCTTTACTTTCAATCTGAATTAGTCTAACTTCCAACTTCCAGTCACTCGATCTTGTTATACTTTTGTCAGTTAGGGTAAAGAGTCCATTATCAAATATTTGTTCCCTATGTAGGTACTTATCAACTGTAATGAAGTCATCCCTTAACCTTCTCTTTCTTAAGCTAAATAGATTGAGTTCCATGAGTCTATTAAATAAGACATGGTTTCTTACCCTTTAATTATTCTCATGTCTCTTCTCTGAACTGTCACCAATGTAAAAACACACACCTGAATTGTGGACTCCAGAACTGAACATAGTATTCCAGTTGTTGATGCCCCAGAGTCAAATACAGAGATAAAATAATCTCTTTGGTCCTACTCAAGATTCCAATTTATGCATCAAGGATTGCATTAGCCCTTTTCTCCACAGTGTCACACTGGGAGCTCATATTAGCTGATTATCCAGCATGATAGCCAAATCTTTTCAGAGTCACTGCGTCCCAGGATAGAGTCCTTCATCCTGTAAGTATGCCCTGCATTCTTTTTTCTGAGACGTATACATTTTCATTTAACCATATTAAAATACATAGTTTGCTTGTGCACAAATTACCAAGTGATCCAAATTGCTCTGTATCTGTTTTATCTTTTGTCATTTACCGACTCCCTTTCCTGCTTCCTCACGTACTTTTTGTGTCATCTGCAAACTTTATTAGTGTGTGTTTTCTTTCTGGTCATTGACAAAAATGGTAAATAGCATAGGACCAAGAGCCAATCCCCATTGGTCCCTACTAGAAACATACCAGCATGATGGTTTATTATTACATTCTAAGACCTATCCATTAGCCATCTTTTAATCCATTTAATGTGCACCATTATATCTTTCTAGTTTTTTAAATCAAAATGTAAGGTGGTACCAAGTCAATTGCCTTGCAGAAGTCTAAGGGAGAAGATGAGTGTGAGAGAGAAAAAAACAGGACAGATGTTTGTCACATTGCTTAATACACTATGTGGAGGCACTCAGATATGATGTTGAGGAAGGCAGTATGTGACAGTACAGTGTAGCAATTTTGTCACTCCTAAATACACAGTATTTATCTTGGCAAGTTTTTCATTTATGAAGAAAAAGTTACTAATCATGAGATTAAAAACTACTACTTCACACGACTGATACTTATTAATGAGCTCACGTGAAGCTACACATGGAGCAATGCACAGAGCCCAGAGTTTCAGATTTATTGCAAGGTCTTAAAAAAAAAAAAAAAAATCCAATCCAATTCAAGTGTCAAAAGGTGGTCATTTTAGAGCGCATGATTCTCTTTATATCATGCCATTTTTCAACTACCCACTATGAAAAATTCAAATATTATATGAGATCATTTTATGAATTTTCTGTTGAAAGTTTAAAATTCCTGTTAAGCTTCAGCCTTAACTAGGACACAACCGGCTCCAGCATAATTACAAGTCATAACTAGGCAGAGATAAATTTGTAATAGGCTATCAGACAGTATTGTGATGGGGACCACTTAAGGAGCTAGATAGACAGAACAAATGAAAAACTGAGCCTGGCAGCATGGTTCATTGGAATCAGGTTCCCCAAATGCAGTATAAAAGTACTGCTACTAACTTAAAATGCATAGGGTTGGATTTACAAAAACACCTGACTGAAAAGCACAAATTCCAACCATAGTATTCAACTTTTAGGAAACAGTGACTGATCTATAACAGACTCTGGGTTTACTTTATTACAGTGGAACAGAAGGTAAACCCTTCACCTGCTTTTTTTTAATTTTTAAAGAGCATATTGCATGAGGTGTGACTTCCGTTAATGCTGACAGATGTTCTACCTATATATCACAATGGAACATGTGTGCTGTTACTGACATTACTGGATACTGGACTCATGCTAATCAAAGGAAAGAATTAGGAAAATGTCTCCATGCAGTTTTTGAAAGTTTAGTCATGGTGGAGCACAGCATTACACAGGATTGTATAAAGGGTGGACACAGAGAATCTTCAAACATTAGCACTGCCACAGTGGTGCTTCTTAAACATCACCCGAAAGTCTCTCTCACTGGTCACTTCACCACTACCCGGGTCTTTAAACTAGTCTATTAATTGAAAACACAGGACTAAACACATCTAGCTATTAGTTAGATGGACTCTAAAATGGAAAGATGTAGCAGATTAAGTATTATGATACTAACTCAAACACTCTCAGTAGAATACTCTTAAAATGAACTGTTCTGTTCTTAATAACCCATCTACTCAGTAACACAGAAAGCTGGAAAGACACATACGAGGTGTATTTCTCCATTGCACACTTTCGCTCAAGATTGTGTTTATCCACTGCTGACTCCTGTTCCATCTGCACATCCAACGTGGTGCTGGCCTCCTCACCCTGAAGATTACTTCTTTTTGCACGAGGATGGCGGACAACTCCTAAACACACAAATGTACTTGGGTTACTATCAGTATGAAAAGCTATGTTCAAATCTCTCCCCAATCCTGCTTCTGGCTGCTTGTTGCCACCATGGCAAATAGTTGGGCAAATGAGGGGGGCAGATGTTTCACTGAAGTAGAAATGCTAAGAGAGTCAGGAACACCCTCTATCACTTTCCTTAGGTATCAAACATGCTGCTTTCATAACATAGTTGCTTGTGAGGCTCTGGGCCTGGACCTTAAATTCCAAAATAGAGATCTACTTAGCACAGGAGAATGGTGGTGGTACCCATCAGGAAGTAGGCTGCACACATGCTCTGAGCATAGACTTCACGCTTAAAGTAGATCCTTGGAAAATGGACTGCTAATAGTCCTCAAGAGACAGCCAATTTAGGAGTGCTTGAACTCTGTGAAGCAGCCATGATATCTTTCTATCCAATGTGCCCCCTATACTGGGGTGGAGTTGGAGGAATAGTGAATCATAGAATCGTAGACTATTAGGGTTGGAAGGGACCTCTGGAGGTCATCTAGTCCAACCCCCTGCTTAAAGCAGGACCATGAAGGATGGATCTGTACCAGTTGAGAGCTCCCCCACCCTGTAAGAGGGTGAGGAGTCGGGGTTAATAATGTGCCTTGTACCTCTGCTCTAAGGGTATTATCCTGCATGAGTCTCATTCTTGGATCTCAGCTCCACAGCATGAGATGGACAAACTCCAAGTCCTAAAAATTTCTGGTCCACAAGGGCAGAAGGCAGGAGTTTAACATGCCTTGTACTGTTGATTGTGCTCCATGCTGTATTTTAACCCCTGCCCTTACTTGGGAGATTTCCAGATGGTTTCAGATCACCCACGCCCCAATCACACCACACCCCAATTTTGCCAATCACAAAAATCGATCAAGAAGGTTAATATTTCAAAACCTTAGACAATAAGCTGCAGAACAGACAACAGCCAGGCAGATACTTGTCCATAGGAGTTTAGAGACAGAAAGTTAAAGGTGACCAGACTGAACCGGTCTTACTTCATGGCAGAGTGCAAGGGAAGGTGAGAGAAGCATAGGCTATAAAGGATGAAGGTGAAAAATGACAGAAATTGCTGGATCATACCATACCTAATGGAGTATTAAGGCAGACACATTGCAAATCAAACCAAAAGTTTTCTACGTCCTGCATAGTGTTCAAAACATACAAACGTCTCTCAAATGGGCGACTGCTTTGAGCCAGGTTATAGTGAGGGTCACAGATAGTAGTATCAACAATCACTGCATTTCTCTTCATATAGACGAATACCTGTGAAACACACAAGGTTTCACACCTGTAAGTAAAATCCATGAAATTGCTATTTTAGCAGGACACACAACTCCATCTATTCCAAGTGGCCCATATTGGCAACAACCACTTTGCACATTGCTGTCATCTTGCCCACTGATGGCACTTTACTCTGTGATTAGGGAGCCTATTCTGGGTTCTACAGAGAGACAATCTATCGTCACCCAATGGCTAGGACCAAGAATACAATTTCAGAGACTGTTATCAACTATGTTGTGGTAGAATATATCACCTGATAAAGTCAGAATTTTACTGAAGTAAACTATTTATGCTTGGAATTCCCCGTACTGGTTGGTTCTCCCCTGATTATGTAGTCCAATGTGTATGCCAGAACTATTGCTTTTAATTCATTAATGAATCTATATACAGTAAACCCTCGATTTAACGGACCTCCATTTAACGGACTTCGGATGCAACGGACAAAATTTTTCAGAGTCTGATGCATCCGAAATCCGTTTGTGGAGGGCTGGCTGTGGGCTCCCTGCTGCCCCCCCGAGGCTGAAGCTGTGTACTGCCGCCTGGCTCTCCACAGCAGCTGGGCTTGCTGCCGCCCCAGGCTGAAGCTGCGGGGGGGGGAGGGGTGGGCTGTGGCTCTCCGCAGCAGCTGGGCTTGCTGGTGGGTCCCGGGAGCCGGGACCTGTGTCCGCTCTCCTGCCGCCCGAGGCTGAAGCTGCCGGGGGGGGGAGGGGAGGAATGCCACCCGGCTCCCCCCCAGCAGCTGGGCTTGCTGCCGCCCGAGGCTGAAGCTGCGCGCGCGGGGGGGGGGGGGGCTGTGGCTCCCCGCAGCAGCTGGACTTGCTGGCGGGTCCCGGAAGCCGGGACCCGTGCGGACTGAGTGTCCGCTCTCTGTGGCCGCCGGGGTTGCAGCCACGGGCGGGCTGGTTGCCGGCTGCGGGTTGCGGCCCCCTCTCTGTGGTGGCAGTGGGGCTGCTGCTCCCACAGCTCGGTTTGGGTTTTTTTTCCTTTCTTTTTATAAAATTTAAATTTTGCTTCGTTTTTAAGAACATTGTTTATTTATAAGAACATAAGAACGGCCATACTGGGTCAGACCAAAGGTCCATCTAGCCCAGCATCCTGTCTACCGACAGTGGCCAGTGCCAGGTGCCCCGGAGTGAGTGAACCTAACAGGTATGATCGAGCGATCTCTCTCCTGCCATCCATCACCCCCCTCTGACAGACAGAGGCTAGGGACACCATTCATTACCCATCCCGGCTAATAGCCATTTATGGACTTAGCCTCCATGAATTTATCCAGCTCTCTTTTAAACCCTGTTATAGTCCTAGCCTTCACAGCCTCCTCAGGTAAGGAGTTCCACAGGTTGACTGTTGACTTGTTTAGTTAAATATAAGTACAGTAAAGTGTGTTTTCAGAAAAATGTTTATTTATTTAGATTTAGATCGCATACTTGTTTATTACAGTCTCAAAACTATGCTGAGTACATAAGCAATAATACATACAGAACACTTTTCTGTGAAATTAAACTTTTCATACATACAGTACTTAATTTTAATTACACAAAAGTCAATTTTTTAACATATGCATTCGGAAAACCTACTTTCTTAAATAACGGACTTTCTGATTTAACGGACACCCCCTCGCCCCAATTAGTCCGTTATATCGAGGTTTCACTGTATATAAGTCAAATGGTGTATGCGTGCGTGTATGTATGCGTGTATGTACGTGCACTTACTCCTTCCACACCGTTTGAGCTAGAGACTTGAAATTTGGTACAGTTATAGGTCTTAGGGTCCTAATCAGGGTAAGAGTCGAAAATTTTTCAAATCTCACCTCTGATGCCCCCCAGGGGTGAAATTATTTAAAGACCAATCACATCAGCTGGGCAGCTGCTGTTCTCTGTGACATAGTTATGATGTCATAATACCCCCTCCAACGGACCCTGCATTCGCTCAGCTCTCTTCCCCCTCCCCCCTCCAACGGACCCTGCACTCGCTCAGCTCTCTGCCCCCTCCCCACCTCCGACGGACCCGAGTTGGGTTTGGTCGGAGGGTAAGTGAGGTAGGGGTGTCGGGTTTGGTCAGGGGGTGAGGTGGGGGTGTCGGGTTTGGTTGGGGGGGTAAGTGAGCCGGGGGTGTTGGATTTGGTCTGGGGGGGTGGGAAGGTGTTGGGTTTGGTGGGGGGGTAAGGTGGGGGTGTTGGGTTTGTTAGGGGGGGTGAGGGGGGGGTCAGGGTTGGTCGAGGGGTAAGTGAGGTGTGGGTGTCGGGTTTGTTTGTGGTGGTAGGTAGGGGTGTCGGGTTTGGTTGGGGGGGAAAGTGAGGTGGGTGTGTCAGGTTTGGTCTACAGGGGGTGAGGTGTGGGTGTTGGTCTGGGGGTGTTGGTAGGGGGTGACGTGGGGGTGCTGGGTTTAGGTGGGGGGGTGAAAATGTGAGTCGCGTTTGGTCGAGGGGTAAGTGAGGTGGGGATGTCGGGTTTGGTCGGGGGGGGTGAGGTGGGGGTGTCAGGTTTGCTCTCTGCCCCCTCCAACAGACCCCGCACTCGCTCAACTCTCTGCCCCCTCCCCACCTCTGACGGACCCAAGCAACGCCGGGTATTTTCGCTAGTGATTGTATAAATGTGTTTCATCCCAAAGGGACACTTTTCAGTTATGGTTTCAAAAAGCCTCCCAATCTCCCAATCCAGAATTTACCCCAGTTCCCAGTAATGGAGGCAAACACAGTAAGGCTGTGTGACATTGCACCCAGGATGCTTTATGGAAATATGTTTATGAATGTAAATATGACATAATTTGAATATGTTTCATGCTACATATGCTGTGTAACATATCCTTGCAAAGGTTATGTTCTACTGAATATATTCATTCTATTTGTATGCCTGTATCATTTTTGAATTAGACGTTATGAATATTAGCTGCGTACTTGTTTGATTTTAAGTAGCCTTAGTAAGGGATTTAGTCAGCTTCTTTAGAAAGAAATTTGCAAGTTAAGTCCAATCAAGACACACTTAATGGACAATGGATCTTGGAAGACTCCAATCCACATAAGAAGTCTACCCGAGGATGTTCAAGATAGCATATGAACAATGGTTGCCACCTGTAAAATTCTGAGTCAGCTATGTCCAATATGTTCGCTACTAGCCACATGTGGCAATAGGCTACTGAAGTTTGGCTAATGCATGTGGCTTTTCTATAAAGTGGCTAATAAGAAAAATTCAAAACTACAAGTGTGGCTAGCAGTATGGCTAGCATTAAATTTCTATTGGACACCGCTGTTCTGAGTCATGCATGGACATGTGACTTGCCCATGTGACTCCAAAATGGCATCTTGTAGCTAGAATTCTACACAGGGCGAGGGAGGGGGACCACCCATAAGAGAAAGTATATTTAAGCCCCTGGGAGAACCCTCCATTTTGTCTTCAGCTGGCTCAAGAGATAGCCTCTCCACTTTCAAAGGATACCTAAAAGAAACTGGAATAAAGGACAGTAACCACAGGGGTGTGAGTGATTGCTGGACCCAGACTAGAAGGAAGCTAGTCTGTAAAAGAAGCTTACTGGAACATCTCTGAGGGTGAGATTTCATCTGTAATTACTTTCTTGCTGTATTAGGTTTAGATTTGTGTGCGTGGTTTTTTTAAAATTTTACTTGGTAATTCACTTTGTTCTGTCTGTTATTACTTGGAACCACTAAAATCTTACTTTTTGTATTTAACAAAATCACTGTTTACTTATTAATTAACCCAAAGTATGCATTAGTACCGGGTTGGGGGGGGGGGGGGGAGCAGCTCTGCATATGTCTCGGTCAGTGTTACAGAGGGCGAACAATTTATGAGTTTACCCTGTATAAGGCTTATACAGAGTAAAACGGATGTATTTAGTGTTTGGACCCCATTGGGAGCTGGGCATCTGAGTGTTGGAGACAGGAACACTTCTTAAGCTGTTTTCAGTTAAGCCTGCAGCTTTCAGGGGACATGGTTCATACCTGGGTCTGGGTTTGCAGCAGGCTAGTGTGTCTGTCTCAAACCAGGCAGGGCACTGAAGTCCCAAGCTGCCAGAGGAAACAGGCTCAGGGGTAGTCTCAGCACATCAGATGGCAGTCCCAAAGCGGGTTTCTGTGATCCAACCCCAACCAAACCTGATAAGTCCTAGACAGGGTGCTGGAATTCTGGAGACTTCCACATCATCATTGCATATAGTCTGTAGGAATCTGGCTCAACATCTGTGGAGTCTTGTTCCAGAATAATGGTCAGAAATTATCCATGCAACTTCCAATATTTCACTAAAAATTGTACAGTTGCATCTTAGCCCAGAGACAAATATTTAAGCTCATCGCAAATTTAAAATCTCTTATTTTATCATCAGTGCCATCGGAAAAAGAGTAGAGTAATATTCAGGTTTTAAATAAATTACCTGATCTTTATCTTGGAATTTCTCAGTTGGGCCAAACTGTAGCAGCCCCATGTAACATAACCTCTGCAGGTTTTCCACCACTGAAAAGATGTATCTCCTGCAACACAGTTGGACATATTACATTTTGTATTCATGATAAATTAAACATGTGATACATGTTACTAATTTACACTAAACTGTAAAAACAGGCACGAGCAATAACATTCTTTAACAGACATATTAGATAGTAATATAACACTTTAGTGTCTCCAAATGTTGAAGCATGAACTTGAAATTTGTCAGAAGGGGCTGCTGGGATCAGAAAGGTGCTTTCTGGTGTTTCCATGAAGACCCACCCAAATTTGGCAAGTTATAAGCCTCTGGGGGAAAAAAATCACACTTTGCATATGCACGGTAGAGATTTGTTTGAGGCTGGCAGTTAAAAATCTCTGACGATTTCATCTGTTCTGAGAATACTTACTCAGGTGTGCAGGAGCCAAGAAGTATATTCCCTGCAATTGCTCCTCCAAGCTCATGGGGACTGCTATGGTGCCAAGCACCAAAACAGAGAGCAGGAAGAGTGTCTCTGTTGTGCTCCCAATACTTCCTATGCTGGTACCCAGGAAGCATGGAAGAGGAAGCTGTCTGACGGGAATACAGAGGGTGACAAGCAGAGGGGCAGGCTGGGTGTGATATAAGCAAATAGGCTGGTTTGGGGCAGAGCTGGGGAAAAGACCTGTAACTATTAGAGGTTAATCTAAAGAATTTAGAACAGAATCTAAATTCCCACATCTCAGCATTCCTCTGCTGAATAGCAAACTCTTATGACACCCACTAGCATAGCCTGTCTCATCCTCCTCTGCTGGCTGGGTCACAGAGGATAACAGCCTGCTAGTGCTACCAATCCATTAGTTCAAATTGAAGTCTGTGCTGTGTAGCTAAAGGGGTTCCAATCCTGCTGACTCACGTGGTGGGTTGATACAGTCCCATGTGATGAAATTTTGGTTCTCTCAAACTGCTTTTTATTAAAATTTAGGAACTTACATTAAAATCTTTATGGTTGTAAAATCAAGCAACCAAAATTTAGGAAATTCCAGATTTAAAGTTGCCTGTGCCAGTCTGTTTGCTGACTCATCATGGTGGATGAGTTAATTGCCAAATCAGGATGTTCTTCTTTGGGGAGAGAGAAGACAGTGCCAGGAGGTGAACTGTACAGGCCAGAGTGCTAGTCAGTTGGCACTGCTCTTTCACTGACCACGTGCCCTGAATCTTATAATGTTCTGAATGAGCCTAAAACCAATTAGATCAGCACCTGTCACAATGCTCCCCGCAGAGGCCTGATGGATGTGAAAAACTTGTTCGTTCTCTGACAACATGGACAATCTTCCCAGACCCCAGGCACTTTTCCTGAATTCTGCTGTCTTCTTCCTCTCCCCACCTTTTGGTTTGTTTTTCATCTTTTAGAGCATAAAGTTCATCTGGGCAAAGAGTTTGCTCAATGTAGAGAATGGGAGAACAATCAACAACCTCTCTTCCTCCCCACTGCCACTTAGTTTGACATATCCCACCACCACAGGTACTTGCCTCTTATAAAGAAGCTGCTGTCGGATTGACCTCGGAAGATATCTGATCAGTGTATGTTTTTTTAGAGGATTGTTTAAAAAATCCTCAAGACCATCCACCTAAGAAAAATATTTTACAATCAGTTTATCAAAATGTGAAAACTGAAATTTAATCAGAACACTGACTAGAGATTAACTAGTCTTCTAAGTATCACACTCAAGTGTGACAACTGCCTTCAGAATTTGTGGGGGTTTTTTAATAACAAATATCAGCACCAAGAAGGATATTCAGCGAAGAACCATGAGCATGATTAAAGGATTAGAAACCATACCATATAGTGGTAGATTCAGGGAACTCAGTCTATTTAACTTGAGAAAGAGAAAGCTAAGTGGTGACTTTCTTACAGTCTAGTACCTACATGGGGAACAAATATTTAATAGTGGGCTCTTCAATCTAGCCAGAAAAGGTATAACAAGATCCAGTAGCTGGTTGGAAGTTGAAACTAGACAAATTCAGACTCAAAATTAGGCATACATTTTTAACAGTGAGGGCAATTAGCCATGGAAAATTTACCAATGGTGGAGGTAGCTTCTTCATCACTGACAATTTTTAAATAGAGATTGATGTTTTTGTAAAAGATCTGCTCTAGGTATTAGTCTGGGGAAATTCTCTGGAATGTGTTATACAGGAGGTCAGGCTAGATGAGGGGTCAGCAACCTTCAGGACATGGCCCATCAGGGTAATCCACTGGTGGGCTGTGAGACATTTTGTTTACATTGACCATATGCAGGCACAGCCACCTGCAGCTCCCAGTGGCTATGGTTTGCCATTCCCGGCCAATAGGAGCTGTGGGACGCCAGGAACGGTGACCATGTCCACTGGGAGCTACGGGGAGCCATGCCTGCGGACGGTCAACGTAAACAAAATGTCTCATAGCCTGCCAGCGGATTACTGCCAGCTAGGTAATCACAATGGTTTCTTTTGGCCTTGGAATCTATGACTTGCTAGTGAACACAAAGTGGCTAATCATTAGTCATGTTAATTCATTTTACCAGGCAAAGGCAACGTTCTGTAAAGTCTTCAATAAGTCACTTGCAAATTATTGTCCTACGAATCAATAGTACTAGATTGCTGTTCATCTTGGATTGATTATTTTCTTCCGGAATCAAACTGGCAAAAACTAAAAAGTTACATTTCTATGGACTACCAGCTGAAATTGATTATATAGGCTTAAGAGCAGATTATACAGACAAGCGTGTTTGCTGCTTTGTAAAGTACTGTTAATAACACTGGACATTATATCATATAGAATATGAATTGCAAAACGAAAGAACAGTACCTTGTAGCTGACTTGCACTATCTGGATAAAGATGGAGAGAGGTAGGCAAAGAAGAATGTCACTAACAAGAGCCCAGCCATACCCAAATTCCCTGTGTACTGGGAGAGGAGGGACGTAGCGCATCCACGAAATATCATCCACATACACTAGAGAAAGGATGCTGGGTTAGAGTCACAGATGGAACAAAATTTTAGTCCTATCTGGGGACCAGTGAAGTATTGGAAATCTGAAACCAGGTCTACATTTGTAAACAAACATAAGAACTGCAATACAGACTCAAAGCAGCAGTCCACCTAGCCTAGTATCCGGTTTCTGTCAATGTCCAGTACAAGAAGCTTCAGAGGGAGGAGCACTAATCCCCGCCATGGGCAATTATGGAATAACCTGTGCATAGGAGAGTCTCCTTCCTATACTCAGGCAGTGAGTTGTTGGCTTATGCCCAATATTTAATAACGGGCCAATCCAAAGCTGTAGGTCCAAACCACCTCTTTTTCTGAGTTCGCTAAAGTACATGTTCTCCATTTCCGATACGTGCCCCACATTCTAATCATGGCTACAGCATCCACAGCTGAAGTTTGAAACTCTAAAACAGGACACTGCCAATCCTTTAATGAGGGTCAGTGCCTTAAGTTGGCTTTGAGGAAGTGGTGTTACAAGCAATTGAAACAACATTTTGGAGCATGCTCCGTGAGTAACTGGCATTAAAAGTGGAGAGGATCCCTCTTCTCCTCCCCCACCTCAAGAATTCCCCCATGTAGACACAGTCCTGGTCTGATGAGGAGCCAGTTCTTACCTGTCTCATTACACAGGTCCACTTCAGATTCCCGTGCAGGGACTTCATGATTCACCACACATATAGTTTCTGGTGCAGCCTCATCATCATCATCTCCTGATGCACCTGAATGGTTTTCCGGTTCAGCAGTGTTTGTGTCTAGTCCCTGTGGGCTGCCTCTTTTCTCACCATCATAGCATGCTTTCTGTTGCTGCCCATTTAAAGGATGTCCATAAATTAGGTACCAGAGGAAAATGTGGACCATTCTTAAACGAGGCATTTTGGGAAGAAAGCCAAGGGAACGCCCAAGTCCTGGAACTGTGGAAAAAAGATGATGAACCACTGAATGCAAAGACAAAATAGATTAAAAAGATAAAATGGCTACTTCCCTAAAAGTGAGGGAAATTACAAGCTAAACTGAGTGAGACAAAAAATGTAGACACACAAATGTGCATGAAAGTTGGAAGCTGTTTTATCAAAAAGCCAAAATCACAAATAAGAACTTTGTGTAAAATCTCATTCTGGTTAAGAGGGGAACTGAAGGAAACTATTAGAAATAAAAATGCAATCATAACAAACATAAGAAAGGATAAGATGACAGCAATCAATATAAATCAGAAGTCATGAAGTGTAGAAAATTGATAAGAGAAGTTAAAAGACACCAGGGAAAAATCATGGTTGGCCGGGCCCAGGACAACAAGGAGGAAGTTTTAAGTAGACCGGGAACAAAAGAAATCCTAATGGTATGGGCCTATTAGTAGATGGAAATGGTAAAATTGTTAATAATGATGCAGAAAAGTTCAATAAATATTTCTATAAAGCATTCGGCAATCCTAACTTTAAGAGCTGTTGCCAGAACTCCCTAAGACTGTTCTATTTCACTGTAGTCATGTTTTAGTATGCTGTAATCAGGGGTGAAAGTAAGGTGGTATGGGCTGGTACGTTGTACCAGTAAAAAGCCTGTCCAGCTCCTACCGCCTTACTTTAAAACACTGCCGCAAATACATTTCACTGCCAATGGCTTTGGCACACTGAACCTCAGAAGTTCCCATCTGAATTTCACTCTAGGGTACAAATCTGAAGTGTGAGGATCTCTCATATCCTGTAGTTGAGAAATGGAAAAGTTTCTTCAGATGTCTGAATTATTTGACGGATGAGTAGAAGTTAGTTTTACCTGTAACAGGGTGATAATTTTTTAGCTGCATTATTCCCATTTTTTCATCAGTTTTCCTTGCCCGGCCATTATTTTCAGTGTTAGAGGGAGAGGTTCCTTGCATTTCCCTTGATCCAGAAGCACTCTCTTGCCCCAGACTATCTTCCTCTAAATGCTCTTGGGGTGTTGGTGTCTGGGGAACTTTAATCCTATATAAAAACCACACAGCAATACTGGTACATTGGTAAAGTCAGACAGGCACTAATATAATTAATTGTGCAATTACCAGCCAAGGTGACAGTCACTGTTCTTCAAGAAAATCTTCATGCAAAACCAAGACTAACTCCTCTCCTGCAAATCATTACTGAGGAAAGGGGTTTTGCATGTTTGCTCTCATGAGGGAAATGTGGGGGGTGGGGGAGCTCCTGGTGAAGGACGTGGGTCTATTCACAAAGAACAAAAAGATTTCACTGAATGGACAATGGAATGGGCTGCACAGAACATCATTCCCAAAGCCACCAGGACAACCCCTTATGACTGTTACAAGAGACAAGTCACTCCAAACACAGGAAGCATCAGCTAGAAGCTTCAAAAGGGGAGAGTGTGTAGGGAGCAACAAGAGGTGCTGCTGCCTGAGGCTGTGATTCTCCAAAGGATAGCAACAAGGATAGCTGTAAGTGAGGAATGATTAAGATTGTGACTCCTCCACTGAACAAATGTTTGAGCCTGCTATCTAAATGGAATGTGAGTCTCGAATGGGAAAGCAGCACCAGGAATCAATCCTCCCCATGCAAGGGGTAAGAAGTGTTGAGGAGGAAACCTCCAGTTTCAGTCAATAGTCTGAGTCACCTCATGCCCTTGGGCAATGGTGTGTCATGAAAGCTAGGAGGAAGGGCCCCTCTCCTAGTGACATGTATGTGGAGGAAGTGGTCCCCAGGTAATGGGGGAAGAAGCCAGGGGAGATGTCCTACTTCTGAAGCAGTCAGGAGGCCATCAGGTGTTTCATGATCCCCAAAGGGTGTGTGTAGGAAGCAGTGGCCCTCACATACTGGATTCTGTCTGAATGCATGTGACCATGGAGGGAAGCAACCAAGAGACTGTCAAGTATCCTCTTGGCCTGGATTTTGCAAATGTGCAAGCAGCAATCAGGGGGAGGCTGTGGTCAAAGAGTAGGACACAGGTAACCACTGAACTAGAGTAGAAGATCTGGCATGAGACATTCGTAGTTTTCAACAAAAGACAGACTTCTTGTTCCTCTTTACAATAAACTACTCTTTAGACATATGATCTTTAATTGGGGCCTGTTCCCAAGATTTGCTAGAGCAAGTGAGGCTGATACCAGACAGACCTGCTGAAAAAATCAAAACTGCCAGGCTTACAAGGTTAGTCTTTGAGTTAAGGCTTGGGATTCAAGAGATCCGTGTTCTATTTCTGGCTCTATTAGACTTCCAGCGTGACCTTCAGCAAGTCTCACATTTCTGTGCCTCAGTTTCCCCAAAGTGAAGCTAATACATCAAAAAAATTCATCACTGTTTGTGAGTGGCTCAGCTCTCCCACCCAGGTGTGCCACAGACAAATGTAGAGATAAATAATAAAACAAGACTCAAGGACATAATGCAGAATAGCCCTATGCATTATACAGTGGCATAACTAAGGAAATGAACAAACAGGATGGAAATTACAGGAATCTCAGACTGCAAATACTGGAGTCACTGAATTGTAGACAGTACTTGCCTGTTTGCTGTGCTGGAGTTGGAGATCCGGAAACGCACTTGCTCAATGGCACTTCTTACCAGGGGGTCATTAGGATTCACCGAAGGGTGAACTACAAACTCTACCTGTACAACAAAGTAAAAACAGAAAAGTGTATGGAGAAGATTTACTTATACTTATTCAGAGCAAACCGAAATTAATCACCAAACAAAAGCAGTATTATCTGATGCCCTGCACATCCTTTATGTTTTAACAGTTCCCAAGCTGTTATCTTCAGATCACTTGTTGATGGTCCATGATCAGCTGGCTGGTCACATGGTGTGGTTGTTTCCAGCTTCCTTGTCTGGACTTTTCACTGTAAAGAGCAGCCAGAAAAAGCAGCTGAGGTCAGGCTGAAATCCTGGCTCAACTGAAGTCAATGCCCAAACTCCCCTGGACTTCAGGAGGAGCAGGATTTGAGCGGGACAAAGAGTGAACTACACAAGACGAAGAGAGGAAACAGGCTTGAGCTCCCCATGAGGCTTGATATCCCTGAGGGAGATGAAGGAACAGGACAGGTAGGTGTGGCCCACACTACATTTGAGAACCATATACATTTAGAAATGTTTCCTAAGTTTTTAAGGAAAAAAATGAAGACAGAAAAAGCAATTAAAACTGCCTCAATTACTGAAATCTGTATAGTTTAAAAAACATCTTAAATATATATAGGAGAACATAACCATGTTGGGCAGCACAAGGTGTAAATTTGTAACAGTGGGAGAAAATAACCATTAGAATAATTTACCAAGGGTCATGGTGGATTCTCCATCACTGACAATTTTAAAATCAAGATTGAATGTTTTTCTTAAAGCTCTGCTCTAGAAATTATTTTGTGGATGCTCTCTGGCTTGTGCTATAGAGGAGGTCAGAATAGATGGTCACAATGTTCCCTTGTGGCTCTGAATGCTAACAACAGGCTGAAAAGTGTATGAAAGACTTCAAAAGTCCATAAGACCTACAAATTCCTATTAAAAGGAGTGCAGCTTCTTGAGGACTTCTCTCAGGTCAGGCACTCAGATTTCACAAACTTTCTACTGTGCATGCACAGCAGGTAATTTTCAGTGGCTCATTATCAAACGATAATTTTCATTCATGACTGTGTACACATCTCCTCACTGAGCACTGTTTACATAGCAAGCACCAGTTTGAGCTGTGTGAAGGAAGTTTCAATAATTATTTCAAATTATAAAGAATTTGGTTTTACCACCACGAAACTCAAGAACAGATGCAGAGATTTTGCTTAAACATAAAGAACACAGACAATTTTGGATGAAGATCCAGTTTGGGAAAATTCAACCCCAAAGGCTAATTTATGAAGTTTCCACATGCTCTTACTTTCCAAGAGAGGGCTAAAAAGGGGAACTGTTTGACGGTCTGAACTATACCGAGAGGGAGCAACCAGCCAGTTACCAGAGATATGACAATGGGAAGCTCCAACCACTCAGCAAGTCTTGGCTTGCTGAGTGTAATCTCTGGGTAGCTTTTTTGGGGTATTACTAATAAAACAAAATATTTCTACAAGAAAGGCCTGATGGGTGTTGACATTGGAGAATATTTAATATAATATGCTGAGAGCTCTACCTATCTGTTATGTCATTTAGTTCTAAATTAAAAAATGGCCAAGAATAGCTTGATAACATGCAGTATAAGCAGCAATTTTTGCTGCCTCAGTTCCCAGCAGCAGAGACTCAAGAGCAACAAGTTACCTTTTTGCTAATGCCATCTTGAATGACCGTTGTGCGGTACAGTCTGAGGAGCCCTTCTTGGGAAAGCTTGTGTACCAGTCGAACAATGGACTTCTTACAGCACTTGGTGGAAACACCTTCTTGCTTCTCCTGATCCATGATCATTTTCTGAAGCCTAGAACGTGAAACAGCATCTTACACGTCTTAGCAGCAGTGGCATTTCCATGCTGCTTAAAGCTGCAAAATATATAGCGAATTTGCAGTCAAAATTAATTCTATTTTTAACCTCACACCAAACTGCTGCAGGCAGTTCAACCCACGTTTGAAAGCTCCATTTGTCACTGCCTGAAAGGAACATTTAGTCACCAATATCCTCGGGCAAACTTAAATTGTGACATATTTAGAAACAGTGGCTAAGTTACAGCAACTGCAGTGTGGTATGTGCCTGATGTCATAATGTAGGAAAGATTTTTTTCTGGGTTAAGTCAGTAACTAAACTGACACTTGAACTGCGCTAGGTTGTGCCATAAGAACAACCCAGCACTACTTCTGGGGTTGCCATCCTGTTTACCAGAATATCAGCTTTCATTTAAAAAAAGGCAAGTTTAATGCTTATGGTTGTGTAGAATAACTTGAAAATGTGAAAGGAGTGTGCACCATGGCAATGATTTCCGGCTGCATCTACAAACCCCGAAACAATCGGTCAGCGCTGCAAAGGGGGGGGGGGGGGGGGAGAGGATAGCTCAGTGGTTTGCGCATTGGCCTGCTAAACCCAGCGTTGTGAGTTCAGTACCTGAGGGGGCCATTTAGGGATATGGACAAAAATGGGATTGGTCCTGCCTTGAGCAGGGGGTTGGACTAGATCAGTGATGGCGAACCCGTGGCACGCGTGCCACTGCTGGCACGCCGAGCCGTCTCTGTGGGCACGCCGTGACTACAGTCATACACTGTAGTCACGGCGTCGGCTCCTGCAGACTACATCTCCCACAGTTCTCTGGGGAGAACCCTCCCCAGAGAACACTGAAGCCACGCCCCCGCTCTATCACCTGACACACTGACGTCACAGGAGCGACTGGGGCAGGACGTCACAGGAGCGACTGGGGCCTCGCTGGAGTCGGGTCACAGCAAGCAGCGTGACCCAGCGAACAAGTAAGCGCGGGGGGGGGAGGGAGAGACCGGGAGGGGGGTCAGTTGTGGGGTTGGAGGAAAGGAGGTTTGGGGGGGAGAGACCGGGCTGAGTGGGTCAGTTGGGGGGTGGGTGGGAGGGAAGGAGGTTTGGGGGGGAGAGACCTGGCTGGATGGGTCAGTTGGGGGGTGGGTGGGAGGGAAGGAGGTTTGGGGGGGAGAGACCTGGCTGGGTGGGTCAGTTGGGGGGTGGGAGGAAAAGAGGTTTGGGGGGGAGAGACCGGGCTGGGTGGATCAGTTGTGGGGTTGGAGGAAAAGAGGTTTCGGGGGAGAGACCGGGCTGAGTGGGTCAGTTGGGGGGTGGGTGGGAGGGAAGGAGGTTTGGGGGGGAGAGACTGGGCTGAGTGGGTCAGTTGGGGGGTGGGTGGGAGGGAAGGAGGTTTGGGGGGGAGAGACTGGGCTGGGTGGGTCAGTTGGGGGTTGGGTGGGAGGGAAGGAGGTTTGGGGGGGAGAGACTGGGCTGGGTGGGTCAGTTGGGGGTTGGGTGGGAGGGAAGGAGGTTTGGGGGGGAGAGACTGGGCTGAGTGGGTCAGTTGGGGGGGGTGTACAGTTGGGTTTTTTTTTGTTTTTTGTTTTTTTTTTTCAATTAAAATGTTTAATGGAAAGCTCTGTTATTGTGTTTTTCTTTTTAAACAAAAGCTGTTAATTAGTTTGAAAAACTGTACGAATTGTTTTTTCTAAACTAAAACCTCGTTATTCAGGTTTAATTGCAGTGTTGGCACTTTGAAAAAAAAAAGTCGTTTTGGTTTGCAGTTTGGGCACTCGGGCTCAAAAAGGTTTGCCATCACTGGACTAGATGATTGCCTGAGGTCCCTTCCAACTCTGAGATTCTATAATTCTATGAAAGGCCTCATCCATCTCAATGGGGCGTTAGCTCAGATGTGGTAGGATAATTCTATGCTTGGAGGGGTGCTGTACAGGGGGAATCTCCCAAGCCTGGATTGAATGCACCCTGAGTCTCATCATTTCTTTCATCAGATATTTACAAAGGCAGAGCTCATGGGCTTCCCGGGTCTGGGGCAAAAGGATCTGCAGATGGCTCAGTAAGCCGCAATGTGTGCCTTAGTTAGGCAATAGAGGCATTGCTGGTGTTCGCTGCTCACAGAGAAGGAGTGCAAACAGGAAACAGTTTTTTAAGCACCAAATCCAGGGCACAGTCTCAGGTGGGAGTGAGGGAGTAGAATGCAGTCCTTGAATGGGGAAGATAATTAAACTAATTATACCAGAACTGATCTAAACACTAAGAAAAAGCATGTACAAACTATTTAAAGCTAGGCAGAAGTAAGTCACGCTTATAAAACAAAGAGCATGAAGGAACAGTGGGTTCCGATTCAGGTCATGCGGCAGTTAAGAGGGAACTGAAGAGGCGTCAACCCACACTACCTCTTACACCCTCAGCTGGGAGCATGAGGAGACACATGATGTATGTGTGGGTCAACTAACACTGCTCAGAAACATTGCGGGACTCAAATGCATGGCATGTATCTTCACCCATACATGGAATACTCATGGGGATCATCACTCGAAGAAGCTTATATATGCATTTAGACCTCATATTGTTTTGTATGTTTATTGTGTCAGACTTATCCTAAAATAAATGTACTGTCCTTTGACAGAATTCTTGTTACTTGTAGCTGCTAATGTATACAGTCAATAGCCTTCTGAGACAAAGTGAAGTGCAAGGGTTGGATTTTTGTCAGATCTGCTGGGATAAACACAGTGAAGAATGAGGGGGCTGCAAACCCATACCTCTGGTCGGTAGGGAGATGGACTAGAGGCTGCGAGGGCATTCCTTGAAGTGGTCAGAAGGTGCAGTTACTCTGAAACTGTAAATATCTGCATTCCTACAGTACAGAACATGCTATCAACAGGAAACCAGGATCAACCAACATGTAATGAAGTGCACAGACATTTCAAAGCAGTGATTGTGCTACCACAATGCTTCAGGGCTCACACTAAACAAGTAAACAACTTTCAGATCCTGTCTTACGTGAACAAGCTTTCGATTAAGCGGAGGTTTCGGACAGCTTCTACGATGAGATTTCGGCGCTTCAGTAGCCGGTATGTTTCATGAGATCTCTCCACTGCAGTGGTTCTGGAGCGTTTTTCCTTCTTTTGCTCAGTGTTCTTCTAATGAAGAGCATGGAGAGAGGAAATTCAGTCTGTACAAACTCAAGGAGCTCCTATCTGTCCCTCTATTACCATAGTATCTGAGTCTCTCTCAACTTTAATGTGTCATCTTCTCAGCATACTGGTGAGGCAGAGCAGTACTACTTATTCCCATCTTGTAGATGGGAACTGAAGCACAGACTACGTGACCTGCCCAAGGTCCTGCAGGGAGTCTAGTGGAGCAGAGAACTGAATCCAGCTTTCCTATGTCTGAAACTTATGTCCTAAACAACTAGTCTAACTTCCACCAAACTGCAATAACCATACCCAAATCACACATCACCATCAGGTTCTGACCCTTCAGCACCAGATCTCTACCACTCAAACTACAGGATGACTATAGGTCTAGCATATGCTAGCTCTTCCTATGACTCTCACTCAGTTTTAACCCAATGGCATTTGGCTATGCTTGTTTCTGAGTGTTTTAGGTAAGTGATGATCAATGTGCACAGAAACTGAAGAAGAAAGTCTGCTCTGTGTGCAAGCAAGGAGTGGCATTTCCCCAGCCCGCAAAGCTGAAAGACTAACAATGGGGAAGTTCCTATGAATGCAGTTTCATCCTCTCATTCCTTTGCCTAAACTTTGTATTGCATGACTCAACTAGGCTGCTGATAACCTTTTAACAGAGCCAGGCTGAATGTGTTCAGGGAGATGGGGGGGGACAAAATAACCAATGTGAAACAGAGGGATTGTAGCTGGAGGTCTTGCTATGAAAAGTAGAAAACTGTCAGAGGGTCACCTGCCCCGTGTTGCAGGAATTCTCATACTTCAAGCAGCTGTACCAACAAGACAAGTATTAAGCCATATCATCTTACCTTGGGGTCTTCAAGCCTGACCTCTTCAATCACAGCCATATCCCTATCTTCATCTATGGAATGAGTGCCTAGAGAGAGATTAGGTTCCTGCTTTATAGTGTCCAAACTAGAATCCTCCTCTGCAAATCCATCTGGGAGCTCATCTGGATCTTCAAGAATATGGGGGGAAGGCAGCTTCTTTACCATGGTCTTCGTGGCTTGGATCTTGCAGCCTAATTTAAAAACACAAAGAAGTCTGGCTACTTCATTGTCCAGTTCTATGGGTTTCCCCCATGGCCCAGATATTCTCTAGATGACAGGGACCTAGCCCAGGCCTGCAGTTATACTCTTCAAGCATCTTCTATCCGATAAGGCCATTGCAGGAAACCAGGAGGCTCAGGGAGAGTAAACAGCTATGCTCAGTCTTAAAAATTTAAATATTAGAGTGAATTCTGGACATTTACATTCTCCAGATGATGCTCCTTTCCCCCTCCTCTCTGACTGCAGGTAGAAGACTCTCCAGGTAAATTCCTACCTGAAAGTAGGGGGCAGGATTAGGTTGGTCAGCAGCTGCTGCCCTGAAGAAAGGGGTGGGGTGGGGGTTGTCTCCTGCTTCAAAAACTGTCTTGCCTGAGAGGAACCTCCCCTGGAGCATAAGAAGAGCAGGAGTTCACAACATGCACCTCTGCAGCTCTTCCATAAATCTATGGCAGGTCAGTTGGTCCTTCCCATAGCTCATTGGAGAGATGGATGGGAGTGCACAGGGGACTGGGAAGAAGCACCAGTGTACCACTCCTACACCAGTTTCCTAAGCGTCTAGCAGCCTTAGACAAGGAAGTTGTTCCAAGTCCCCAGCAGAAGGAAGAGACAGTGGATTAGGAACAAATGTGTCACCCTTGCCCTCCAACAATATAGTAAGTTTTGTGGTGAGAACATGAACTACAAATAGGGTGTAGTTTTTTGTTTTGTTTTTTGTTTTAAACAAACCTGATGTCCTCTCTATTTTCTTCAAAGGAAACCTACAGGAGAAACCCAGACTCTTCAGAGAACAATTCCCTACCTTTAGCTGGCGTTGACTGATGTGGGCCATCTTGAAAGCTGAATTTCAGCAGTGAATCTGAGTTGGCCTTCACTCCTTTTTCTCGTTTCTTGTGGTATTTCATCTCTTCCTCATTATCTGATTCTGAGAGGAAAGTGTCATCTTCTACAGGAGACAGATCTTCCTCAGGCAGGGAGTCTTCATGCACTAGAGCCAAGCTAACTGTTGCTAACTGTTCACTCCGGGCCTTCTCCCTCTCAAACTGACGGCTTAAATCACTCTCTTCTGCAAAAACGTGTGAAATATACTTTGTTGTTCGTTGCCGACCTTCATCTTCCATAAATCCCTAAAAGAATTGAAAGTCATTATTTTGGCAAATTCTTCCATTCCCCCCTCCATTATCTTTGTCCTCTGATCACCCAGATTCTGAACTCCTTCTCCTCCAAGCCTCTCCTCCCTAAGCTTTAATCTCTATTCTTAAACAACTAGGCCGGCCATGCTTGCAGCTCATAGAAAACAGAGAAATATTCCGTTTACACAAAAGGATTGGACAAATGACCAGGGAGGAGTATAAAAATATTGCTCAGGCATGCAGGAGTGAAATCAGGAAGGCCAAATCATACTTGGAGTTGCAGCTAGCAAGAGATGTTAAGAGTAACAAGAAAGGCTTCTTCAGGTATGTTAGCAACAAGAAGAAAGTCAAGGAAAGTGTGGGCCCCTTACTGAATGAGGGAGACAACTAGTGACAGATGATGTGAAAAATGCTAATGTACTCAATGCTTTTTTTGCCTGTCTTCACGAACAAGGTCAGCTGCCAGACTACTGCACTGGACAGCAGAGTATGGGGAGGAGGTGATCAGCCCTCTGTGGAGAAAGAAGTGGTTCAGTACTATTTAAAAAAGCTGGATGAGCACAAGTCCATGGGGCTGGATACACTGCATTCGTGGGTGCTAAAGGAGCTGGTGGTTGTGACTATAGCCATTGGCCATTATTTTTGAAAACTCATGGTGATCGGGGGAGGTCCCTGATAACTGGAAAAAAGCTAATGTAGTGTCCATCTTTAAAAAAGGGAAGGAGGAGGATCTCGGGAACTAAAGGCCAGTCAGCCTCACCTCAGTCCCTGGAAAAATCATGGAGCAGGTCCTCAAGGAATCAATTCTGAAGCATTTAAAGGAGAGGAAAGTGATCAGGAACAGTCAGCATGGATTCACCAAGGACAAATCATGCCTGACTAACCTAACTGCCTTCTATGATAGCACAACTGGCTCTGTGGATGAGGGGAAAGCAGTGGATGTGTTATTCCTTGACTTTAGCAAAGCTTTTGATATGGTCTCCCACAATATTTTTGCCAGCAAGTTAAAGAAGTATGGGCTAGATAAATGGAGTATAAGGTAGATAGAAAACTGGCTAGATTGTCGGGCTCAACGAGTAGTGATCAATGGTTCCATGTCTAGTTGGAAGCCGGTATCGAGTGGAGTTCCCCAAAAGTCGGTCCTGGGACTGGTTTTGTACAATATCTTCTTTAATTATCTGGAGGATGGCGTGGACTGCACCCTAAGCAAGTTTGCCGATAACACTAAAGGCTTGACTACAAGGGCACTTTATACCGCAATAAAGCCTCCCAGAGCGCTCTACCTTACTACCTGTCCACACTGGCAAGGCACATAGGGTGTCTGACTCCCTGGCTGGAGCGTTCCTGGTACGCCACCTTGCAAGAGGATTAACAGCTGTTGTGTATTGGGTGAGATGCTGCAGCTCCAGTGTAAATGGGTATTAATGATACTGTGGTCTGAGTGACTTCCGGGAACAACCCCTAATCTCCTTTGGTCAAGAGTTGTGGGGCAAAAATGATTTAATTAGGGATTGGTCCTGCTTTGAGCAGGGGGTTGGACTAGATGATCTCCAGAGGTCCCTTCCAATGCTGATATTCTGTGATTCTATATTAGAGACATCTGAACAAAACCAAGGTATTTGTTTCTTAATCAGTTTGATGCACACTCTTAGAATCATAATTCTCTGTGAAGTTAGTAGAATATGGGACTTACAAGGCTGGATCAGACCAGGGGTCCTACTATTCCATTATCTGGTCTGACAGCAGCCAGAACCAGATGCTTCAAGTGTAGAAAAGCCCAGAACAAACACGTAAGGAATTTCTTCCTTCCTCTTCCCCCTCCCCCACCCCCACCAGTCAATGAATGATTGATTTATGTCCTGAAGCATGTTTATATTCCTTTTCTAATCTTGTATAAAGTAACTCTAGATATGAATCCTGGGAATGTTTTTTTTTTTAATCCTACCAATTTCTTGGCCACAATGACATGCAATCTTATTAAAACAACTGCTATACAAAAGGCAAACGTACCTATACTTTAAAAAGGCTCTAGGGGTGATCCAGGCAATTACTGCCCAGTACGCCTTATGTGGTAAATTGGTTAAAATGATAAAAAAACTGGAAGATGAAGGTATGACAGGATTTAACAGCTTAACTTCCGCAAAGGAAAATAATGCATCACTAATCCCTTAGAATTCTTTGTTACTTTAGTGACATGTTCAGATAAAGGAGAGACCAGTTGACTATTTAAATTACAAAAAGCCTTTTTATAAGGACCCTCAGTAGAAGCTGCTAAAATTTTATCTACGTGGGGAGTTTACCTTGCACTGAGTTTTTTCATATTAGATTGTATACACTGATTGTGTACACACTGTCAACTGTTTTCTGATCCAATACATGTCACTGTGTCTACATGGGGACTGCACCATTATGGGTGAGTACCACATGGTGCTTTGCTTCACTTCTGGATTCTACGCATTCCAGCACTTTTCTCCCTGTGTATTACATATACTGAAGTCAACTGGAAAGGATTTGAATTCTGGGGGGTCAAACTCAATTTCCATAACTTCTTTCCCCCACTCCCATCTAGGTGAGACAGTGCCATTTTCAAACAGCCAGCATTTTCTGTTTCCTACCATGTTTGGGTAAATCACGTATTGGGGCAGTAACCAGGGACTGGGCAAGGAGGAGTACAGCCTGGAGAATTTTTTTATTGCAGCTCGGCAGGTAGGTTTAGGCCTAGATTTTTGAAGATATTAGGCATGGCTGCACTTAATGATGCAATGCCTAACTGATTTAGGAGCCTGTATCATTTTCAAAAGGGATTTAGATGCTTAGGAGTCTAAATCCCAACTATCAATGGAATTTAGGCTCCTAAGTGCCTAAATCCATTTCAGAAATGACATTCAAGCTACCAAATCAGTCATGTGTTGCAATCCTGAGCATGCCGCCGCCTAAACACCTTAAAAATCTAAGCAGTTGATGTTGAATTAATTTTTCAAACACTGCCTTCACCATTCATTATTTTGCATATGCTATCCCTTATCTGTCTCCCCTCTAAATGGAACCGTCAAACTTTATCATTTCTACAGGGCTCTTTTTTCACCATCCATCTTCAAATCCCTTCTATTTTCTCTCTTTTTTGAAACAAAGTGACCAGGAAGTTACAATTTATTTCCACAGTGATGGTAGTTGCAATCCTGTCTTTAATCTCATTTTAATCCACAAGACATTACCTTGACAACTTTGTATCTCTCAAGAAGACGACAGAGCATCCGGGATTCTAGCTTCCCCACATTCATAGCTGATCGAATTTCTGCCTGAGAAATTCCTTTGGTTCCCCTACTTTCAACTGTTTTAGGGAGGAGAAAAAAGTTAAAACTTAAGTTTACAGGAATCACCTCATACTGAAACAATCTAGCTGAGCTGCAGAGGCCATCAGATCCAGCCTGAACAACTGTTGTCAGGTTGAATATCATTGCCTTAAAAGCATAAGATTTTCAAAACTACAACAGAATATCTACTTCAACACTTGCTATTATAAATAATTTTCACGAACATACACATAATAAACAGTGTTGTAAAACAGAATATGCATATCCAATGCTGTAAAAAAGATTTCTACTATATTATATTTGTGAAATAGTATGTGCTAATTTAGTTAAAGAAGACCATAATGCATGTGCAGAGTTAAGTCTGCCTGTGCAAATTTGACACGTTAACTTTAGTGGTTAGTTGTGAAAAGAAACAGTTACTATCAGGTAAGTAACTGAACTGTGCTTCTCCAAGATGTTCTGTGCATGTGAATCTCACTTATGGTGTGGTAACACCCTTTGCCCAGGAGTTCAGAAACTTAAAAAGTAGCGTCCATTAAGGGGTCATGCATGCATCCTTTGTGTCCTTGCACCCGTTCTCCTAAGGACATAAAGGGCCATGTGACCCTGCTCACTCCCTCAGTTCCTTCTCGCCCTCCAGAGTCTCAAAGAGTCCCTGTGGGGATGTGCTATGGGTCATGGGATCCATATGGAAAGAACAGCTTAAAAAGCCAGTTACTATAAGTAACCATTCTTTCTTCTTTGAGTTCCTGTGCATGTGATTCCCCCTCATGGTGATTAACAGGTAATTCATAAATTGAGATGCTGGGAACTCAGAGCTCATTTGAACAGAGATTGTAGGACTGCTCTTCCGTTTGCGCATCTGCTCTGAAAGTTGAGACCAAGGAATAATGCTTGGAAAAAAAGTATACAATGAAGATCATGTTGCTGTTCTGCAAATGTCAGCAACTGATATCCTATTCAAGCACACTGCTGAGGCTGTATGTTATATGGCAGAATGAGCAGTTACCCTGGCTGGAGGCTGGAGTTTGTTAATAAGGAAGGAATTTTTTATGCATTTCATGATCCAATAGATCATTTTTAAAGACAGATTTTCCCTATGAAGCACTGCCATAAGCAATAAAAAGATAGTTCATGAAATCACCAAGATTTATTATATTAAGGTACTATAAGAACATGAGAATGCCCATACTGGGTCAGACCAGTGGTCCATCTAGCCTAGTATCCTGTCTTCTAACTGTGGCCAATGCCAGGTGCTTCAGAGGGATGAACAGGGCAATTATCGAGTGATCCATCCCATCATCCTGACCCAGCTTTTGGCAGTTAGAGGCTTAAGGACACTCAGAGCATGGAGCTGCATCCTTGACAATCTTGGCTATTAGCTATCGATGAACCTATCTTTCATGGATGTATCCAATTCCTTTTGAACCCAGTTATACTTCTGGCCTTCACAACATCATGTGGTAATGAGTTCCACAAGTTGCCTGTGCATTGTGTGAACAAGTACTTATAGTTTGTTTTAACCCTGATGCCCATTAATTTCTTGTGTTATGCAAAGGGGTAAATAACACTTCCTTATTCACTTTCTCCACACCACACTTTAGATTCAAGTTTGAAAACAGATGTAAGGTTGATTTTACTGAGTCAGACCCACTAAGCTGATCTTCTGCAGATTTACCAATCGTTGAGGTATGGGTACACAAATACCATGATGATGGAGATGGGCAGATACGACTAATAGGCATTTTGTAAACACCAGGAGCAGTGAGGAGGCTGAACAGGAAAACCCTAAATTGATAATGATTGTGTAGTACATGGAAATAAAGAAGTTTCTTGGTATTGCAACATGAAAAGATGTCTTGCAAACTGAGGGTACTGAACCAGTCCATGAGATCTAATTAATGTATGATAGATGCCAAAGTCACCATGCAGAATTTTGTACTGATGGAAGTGTTAAGGAACCTGAGGTCCAGTAGGCCCCTTTTCTTTTTGGGTACAAGAAAGCAGAAGGAATAAAATCCTTTTCACTTGAAGGGTAGAAAGACTGGCTCTATTGCTCCCAACACCAGTAGTGATAGTATTTCTGGACACACGACTCATGTGAGATTGGTCCCTCAAGAGACACAGTGAGGGTAGTGGTGGGAGAGAATATGATACAGAATTGGAGGGTATACTCTTCCTGGATGACCTGTAAGACCCAATGGTCTGATGTTATGGAAATCCAGGCATATTTGAAAAAGGAAAGGAAACTACCAAAAAGGGGAAGAGAAGGATACAGATGCAGTCTAGTGCAGAATCCTTAACTGAAGCTTCAAAACTGTTGCTCTTCTTTTGGTACTCCAGCCACTTCTCTCCTGCTGAATTACCATCATGGCATCTGTCGTTCCTCATTTTTTTTACTAAAGCTGAACTGTTCTTGTTCAAGAAACAGTTCCATCATTCTTCTGATCCTAGTAATGAAGTTGTATTCATGTATCTTCATCCCATGTGATAGCAACTTTATTCCTGGATATAGTTTCCTCATTCCTGGATGTTCCCCTTCTCATGTTCTGGGATAAAGATAGACTTGCACCATTTCCCATACGAACAGAAACTAAAATTGCTAGATCAGAGTACTGTTAATTGCCTAGGACAGAATATCTCATAACGTGCGTATAGATAAAACCTCTTTCTCCCAACCTAACTAAAAAGAACTCTAAAAAGTTAGCAAGCAGGGTAACATTCTGTTGTCCTATGAAAAGTGGCCCAGTGCATACTGAGTGGATCAACAGATTGGTGGGGAAGTTGTGAGTTATTAGAAGCTACATATTTGTGTGCCCTGTGAGTCAGACCTACATTTCTCTTTGGAGGATAATATTTCTTGCTGTGTTGAAAGCCCGATATAATATGAAATGCTTATAGACAAAGAATGTATGACAGGAACAAGTAAATGTTAGAAGAAACTTTGGTGATTTGTATTAATGTAACAGCCGAATTCTAATCCTAGTCTATGACAATTGCTTGTAAGATTATATTGTGCTCAGTACAGGCCTAGAACACTGGTTTTGTCTACCCTTGATTGATGAACTGTTGAATGTGTACTAATGTGGTTCTGGGTGAATTCATACATCGTTGATTGCTTAAGAGAAACCAAGTGTGCTGATCTGAGAAGTACTGTCCAAGATAAAAGTTAACCTGAAAAGAACTTGTCATTAAATTAGTAAACCAATGCTTCCTGGACTCTATAAAAAGGGGTTATTAATCTATTTGATTCCATCTAACACTGGCTACAACACTCATCAAACTGAAATCTAGTTTATTAGATTTCAGTTTTAAAATCTGACTGGTACCTTGGCAAATCATAAAACTGACCCCTACTGATGTTTACACAAGGCTGAGTGCAGGGGAACAAAACCATTCAATAAATGACAGTGTGGGTGAGGCAGTAGGTAAGACGCTAGGGTAGCGCTAGATAGAAAGGGAGAGACCGGGATTAAGAGCAGCAAAGGAGTGGCTGTTCTCGCTCCCTACTCTTTACTATAAGGTGTCAGGTTTGTTGTGGGTTCTTTTCTTTCTTTTTTACTCTGAAAGGGATAGGAAAAGGTAGAGGGCAGCCCTTTTTCTTCCCCACCAACCTCCTTTATTCCCCATCAGTATGCTCCTGTGTGATCCCACCTCCACACCCACTTTTTCACTTTGAAACAATCTACGGAGAAGGGACAGAGGTGATGGCAATTGGGGCAGCTTGCTACTTTGAGCCCCACCAGTTATTCTGGGCACCAGATATGTATGATGAATACAAAAATCCTGAATTTATCCCCCCCATTACAAGTTCAAATACTGTCTAGGCTGGAACTGGAGAACTAGTGTAAGTGACAACAAAGAGGCAAAGCCAGATTTAACCTAGGAAAATAGGCAATATTTAAAAACATTAGCTAACATGTTTTTAAAAATAGTATGGACTTAATTTAACCTCCTTTAAGAAATGTTATCTGGCTAAGTAGCTGTTAGGACCGGAAGATATTGTGACGGGCAATCACTAGGAAGTGCAGTTACGCTTCTAAGTCAACTCCAGGAGAGTGCATAATGGTGGTATTATCTGAGAATGACCTTGCTGCTATCTGTGTGTTTGGGAACCAGTTCCCAGCTGCATGAGTGTTTACCCCATCTGTGTGAGAATGAATGCGTGGGAAACCAAATGGGGAAACTAAGGCAGGACTGCGTAACCAACAAGTGTTAACCAATCAGTTTGTTGCTTGCTATTAATGAGATGAGTATGTATGAGATGCAAATGACCATGGGTATATCTGTGCTGACACACCTCTTTGGGTTGGGCTTCCTCTTTGGGCATTCTGAACACCGCCCGAGCGTGTCAGTCATCTTGTATTGCGGCCGTGCTGGCAGATAAGCCCCCCAGCACGAAATGCCGCCCCCTCCAATAAACTCACCACTTTCCAACTAGCCACCTGTGTGAGGCCTCGTTTCTCCTGGCAACGAGATAAGCCCCCTGCAACAGTAGCATTTTTAAACAACTTATATCCTAGTGTAGAAAGGCCCCAAGAGAGCAAAAATTAAGTTGTTAGAGGAAAGAGATTTTTAGCAAGTATTTAAAACTTTTGGCTCGTTTTTCTTAACTATTTTACTCCAATGCAAATTGACATTTTGACTAAAGTAAGCTTTGTTAATCATTAAGCTCCAACACTCCTTTCGACCAGGGTATTGAGAGCTCACAAACAAACAAGGCTTAGACATCTCATTTTTATGTCCTGGTTGTCCCTAGAGGCAAACAAAACTGGGACAGGGAAGCGCCCAATGTATTAGACACTGTCACACATTGTAAAAGACAATCCTGCTCTGAACAGATGAGACAAAGGATGGGAGAAAGTAATTATTTTTCCGATTTCACAGATGTGCACGAGAATCTAAAGTAATGACCATTTCAAAATCAAGCCAATGAAAAAACATTCAGTTCATTTTCATGCAGGTAACATATGAACTGAATATACACACAGAACCTGATTACATTACCTACTTAGCTCATAAGCCTGCGTAAGCATATCCCGCTCATAAACAATATCTACAGGTTGGACAGCTTTTGTGATCATCTCTTCCTCCTCCTCATCATGGTAATCACCCACTTTTCTTCGAAATTCCTTCACTAGCTTGAGGCATCGGACCATGACATCAGTCCCTGAGAACACATGATATCACTGGTTAGTAAAATAACTGAACAAAATCTGTGGGTGAAAAGGAGGGGTCCACATGAAAAATAAGTTAATTCGTTTTTCTCAGCATTGACAAACTGAATGACATTCTAGTGAAGTATCTTAATGAATTACCACAAATGGAACTGGGCACTTGCATATGGGCTTGATGAAAACTTTCACAGCCTTGAGGTTTTAAACCATGAATACAGATGGAAAGGTCTCCTGCGCATCTGCAAAGGTAACATAGGATATCCCTAGAGTTCCAACAGTGAAGTATTTAAGGGGATGTGAAAATGGTCCTATAAAAGGACATTATATGAAACTAGCGAAAATACCCGGCGTTGCTCGGGTCAGTCGGAGGTGGGGAGGGGGCAGAGAGCTGAGCGAGTGTGGGGTCCATTGGAGGGGGCAGAGAGCAAACCTGACACCCCCACCTCACCCCCCCCGACCAACCCCAACACCCCCACCTCACTTACCTCTCGACCAACCCCAACTCACATTTTCACCACCCCACCCAAACCCAACACCCCCACGTTTCCCCCCTACCAACCCCAACACCCCCTGACCAACACCCACACCTCACCCCCCGTAGACCAAACCTGACACACCCACCTCACTTCCCCCCCCAACCAAACCCGACACCCCTACCTACCACCACAAACAAACCCGACACCCATACCTCACTTACCCCTCGACCAACCCCGACCCCCCTCCTCAACCCCCAACCAACCCCAACCCCCCCACCTTACCCAACACCCCCTGACCAACCCCAACCCCCACACCTCACCCCTCACCTACCCAGACACCTTTCCACCCCCCCAGACCAAACCCAACACCCCCGGCTCACTTACCCCCCGACCAAAGCCGACACCCCCACCTCACCCCCCGACCAAAGCCGACACCCCCACCTCACCCCCCGACCAAACCCGACACCCCCACCTCACCCCCCGACCAAACCCGACACCCCTACCTCACTTACCCTCCGACCAAACCCAACTCGGGTCCATCAGAGGTGGGGAGGGGGCAGAGAGCTGAGGGATTCCGGAGTCCGTTGGAGGGGGGGAGGGGGCACAGAGCGGAGGGATTCCGGGGTTCCGTTGGAGGGGGGAGGGGCAGAGAGCTGAGCGAGTGCGGTGTCTGTTGGAGGGGCTATTATGACATCATAACTATGTCACAGAGAACAGCAGCTGCCCAGCTGATGTGATTGGCCTTTAAAGAATTTCACCCCTGGGGGGCGTCAGAGGTGAGATTTGAAAATTTTTCGACTCTTACGGTCATTAGGACCCCAAGACCTCTAACTGTACCAAATTTCAAGTCTCTAGCTCAAATGGTGTGGAAGGAGTAAGCTTACATACATACACGCACGCATACATACACGCATACACCATTTGAATTTTATATATATAGCTAGATTAGGGAACTTTTAACTATGTGCAGGAAGGAGTGTGAATGATGATCTTGTGAGATACATCTTTTCAGAAAACCAATTTAGAATGCAATCTCTTCAAAGACACTGTCCTTTTGCTCCAATCATCACCTAACAAGTGTTTGGGTCTTCTAAAGACAGTGATTAACCGTAATAATTTTATCTATCAAAATGTAATGCCACCTTTGAAGTTTTATAGCCCTTCTATTCTATGAAAAAAATAGACTCAGGGAACCTGGTTACAACACAGCTATCTTTTGAGTTGCTGTAATATGGTTAAAATGTATAATGTGGATGAAACATCAGAGTGTGGGAACCAGGACTAAACCAATAGATTTGTTTCAGGTTTTCCATGCAGACTCAGGAAAACGATGTGGTATTAGTGACAGACATCAGAAGGCTTTCTTGATAACAATATATATGGACAAGAAACTCTTAAAAATGTATCTTTTGCAGCTATGAAACAGTGGAAAACTTAGTTCTGTGCATCTAGGGAATGGTCAGATTTGTTAACACAAATGGCAGACTGAAAAATATTTGGGAAAAATATACAGTGTGAAAATGAGTATTTGATAGAAAATCTTTCCTGGGTCTAAAACTGATGCACACAAGAATGACATTAGTACATTACCTAATCATATCATAATCCCACTGATGACATCAGCACGTACATAATAAAGATGTGGCTGCAATTACCTTTCTTTGTTTTATAGGGTCCACCATCAGGATGAATGTCCTGTAATGGGGTAGATAATACTTTGGCCAAGCCAGCATTCATCATATATTGATACAGACGTTTGAATGTTCTTTCACAGAGACCCTACAATAACAGTAACAGTAAAGAGAAATGAAAAAGATGTCACTAATGAGCATCCCCTACAAATCAGGAAGCTAACAGCAACTAAACCCTTGACTTTCATAGAGAAATAAACAGAAACACCTTGGGGACAAAAAGATGTTTCTGACTCAGTTACTATATATCACTAGCCTCCTGACCAGGACTTTAGATCCCACTTCTTCTCTTTCATTTACCTGGTTTTAGTACCCAGTCGTCTTTCCTTGTCTACAAGCTCTCCATTACCTGCCTTGGAAAATAGCTTTCCTACTATCACATCTACCTCCAATTACCATCCCTTGCCTCCTTTCTTTCACTTTGTTCAGTTTATTCAAATGTCCTAGACCTCAACTAAATCCTTCTTTCCATTCAATCCTGCTTCTGCCCTCTCCATTCAGAACTGTCAAGATCAAAAATAATAATATATTACCAATGGAAGAAAGTGAAAGTTGATAGTAATGAATATAAATCAGAACCTTGGAATTGTAGAAAATTGATCAGGGAAGCAAAGGGACACAAGTAGAACTCTATGGCCAGCAGGATTAAGGAAAAAGGAGGAAGTTTTTTTAAGTACTTCAGGAACAAAAAGAATCCTAATAATGGTTCTGGTCCATTACTAAATGGAAATGGTAGAATTAATAATAATGTTAAAACAGAAGTAGCATTCAATAAATATTTTTGTTTTATATCTGGAAAAAGAACAGATGATGTAGTCATATCATCTGATAACATTTTTTCCATTCCACTGGTATCTTAGAAGTATGTTAAACGGGAGCTACTAAAGATAGACATTTTAAAAATCAGCAGGTCAAGATAACTTGCATCTAAGAGTTTTAAAAGGGCTGGCCAAGAAGCAGACTGGGCCATTAATGCTGAGGTTCAAGAAGTCTTATAACAACAGGGAAATTCCAGAAGACTGAAAGAAAGCTAATGTTGTGCCAGTATTTTAAAAGGGCAGACGGGATGACCTGCATAATTATAGGCCTGTCAGTCTGACATTGATCCTGGGCAAAATAATGGAGCAGCTGATACAGGACTCAGTTAACAGAGAATTAAAGGAGGGTATTATAATTAATGCCAATCAATATGGGTTTATGGAATATAAATCCTTTCAAACATATATATATTATGAGATCACAGGTTTGGTTGATAAAAACAAAAGTGGTGATGTAATAGACCTTTCAAAGGCAATCTTGGGGCACTTCTCACAGCCAGCTCCTGACTTCCCTACAGCCCAAATGGAGTTGAAGCAGCCAAAGGAAGATGAGAAACTAGTAACTAATGGGATGTGAGGAGTTCAGCTACCAGCTGGAGGCAACACAGAAATAAGCAGAGGAACCCCAGAGACCAAACAAAACACTATGGCTCAGTGTGAAGGGGAAAGTGATCTGTATTCCCCTTGCTCCCAGAAGCAGGGAAGAGGGGATCCCAGAGCTACTTCCCCTCCCACTGCTCTCTTTCCTTCAGGAGTGGGGATATAGGTAGCCCCAAACCTACCTTCAGAGCAGGCACCTTAGGAGGCTTCTCACTGCAACTATGTAGCTCCAGAGGCTATCAATGGGGTGGAAGAAAGCAGAAGCCTACCTTCCAATCCTAGTCTGCCTCTCTGGGCTCTCATCCCAGTCTCACCGCACCCCTCCCTCCCTCCAGGTTCTCAATCTGCAAGTCTTCTCCTGTTCCTCCCCCCAACTTTTACTCCCAGTTTCTCTCCCCATCTGCCACCCTCCCCATCCCAGTCTCCCCCAGGTTCCATGTCCCAGTTTATTCCCTCTGGTCTGGTTCTTGTCCCTTCTACACCCAATTCAGAAAGCGTATTCCTTCATGATGCCTCAGCCCAGAAAAAGGAGCACTGAGAACACACACTTCCAGTGTCTGGCTCCACCCCAGCCCTACCTCCATCAGCCAAGAGTGGCAATGGCAGAGAAAGTCCTGCTTAGCCCCTTCAGCCTGGGCAGGCATATGCGCACTGCAGATGGAGTCTTTGGAGAATGTAGCTGTGAAGCTCTAACAAGTCTCTAGTGAGTGTACATGGACTGAGATTTTTCAGAGGCTTAAAACCTGGCCAAATTTGAGTACATTTTCACCATACCAGCAAAAAGCACCTCCCTGACACAACGGCCACCTGCTTCTAAATGTCAAGTCCTTGCTGCAGAACATGGGAGAGCTAGAGATGCTCAGAGAAAAGGTTGTTTATTGAATATAACAAACAACATTTCCCCTATATCTCATTCTGGGAAATGGCTGAGCCATTCTGTCTGAAACATTTTAAGGTTTGTTTTGAATTAGACACCTGACACTGACAATTTCAGCCTGAGAAGTTAAAGTCTGGCACTGAGAAGCAAAGGAAAACAGGTCTGTTTAATGGGAAGTATTATAAGGTTGTCTGACACTTCTCATTATACAGATCAGTTCTGCTTGTAATGCTGAATTTTCGGATTTCATGAACAGCAAATTGAGAACCTGAAAGCAAATGATAATCTCACCAGTTCTTCCCTAAGACTCCCCAATGTTTCCATTTTGTTTGGTCGAGTGCTCAGCATACTTGAGAGCTTCTCCATAAGGATATCATATTTACTCCTCCTAAAACAAAAGAAAGTTATTCAACATATGAACTTCATGAGCACTGACTTTTACATCCAGAAATATCACAGAAAACTCTAGTTACCATCGCAGAGATAGACTGAGAAGTAAAAAGCAAAAATTTTAGCAACATTTGAGAGAAAATCAAGTTGTTTATGTTAAGGTCTAACAAAAAAATAGATGCAATTCAATTTTTGAAAATTTTGAATTTGGACTCAAAGCCCAACATTTCATTTGTGTGCCCTTGGCTTAAGACGTGCACTAATAGTGAAAAGTTGGGGTCCCTACCAGTTATCCCCCTCAGAAACAGGGGCACCAAATACATTTCTAAACATTTTCCAATGGGCTGTTGGACTTCTTCAAAACTTCTCTAAAAATTGAGAAACCCCACATAGATTTCAGCAGAGCTTTGAGCCACATTGGTACTTCACAAATGTAGTGATGCATGCACAGTACCCAGATAACCTCCCTAAATTATATCAATGCATATTTCCCACATCATGTATCTTGATTTCTGCTATCAATCCCTGGTGTGCCTCCTGGAAACATGAGAACACAAAAAGTTTATGAAGTCCATGTATTTTCAATGGTTCCAACTAATAGGACCACCTACTCTTCATCAAACAATATTCAAAAGTTGGATGTTTATCAGATATAAAACTATATTTGATATAAACATTGTTTGTCATGGGAAACCGCAAGATGTCATACTTCACAATATTTTTTTACCCGCTTCATATTTAAAAGTCCACACTCTGTTACATTGGTTATACACAGAATGGAATTTTAAAAAAAATGTATAGAGGAGTTCATTTCATTTACACACAAAGTGCTGGCTAGGGGAAAGCCCTTCACCCACGTGGGCCAAACTGCAGATGCAAGTATCCAATACCAGGAAGACAGCCAGGTACCCAGGCTGTTCTGAAGCTTGAACAGGCCTGCTGTTTCACTGCGACCAAGCCAAAGCCAGTGCAAGATCTAACTACGCAACAGAGGAAAAGAGAGTCAGAAGTAAAAATTCACTAGAAGGCGCTATAGAAGCTATCCAACAATAGCACAGCTATTAAAACAATGTACCAGAAAAATCAGATCTCTGTAGGACAAGACCAGGCAGCAGGATACCTATCATGCAAACCATGGCTGGAGGAGGGGCACACATATACAACCTCTGTCTCTGAATGCTGTGAGGAGGAGCTAATGCAGCAATCAACAGGCACTGCTTCCAGAATGTTTTGATGGTCCTGTGGCACCAGGGACATGTCCTAATGATAAGAAAGTACACATGCCACCCTGAAGAACTACCTAACTTCTGTTTGGTACATACCTGTCAACATGAAAGCGGTTCAAAAGCAGAAGAATGGAGTGCTGCTGGGATCCACTTGGTAGTCTTATGACATGGGACTGCATTGAAATTAGACCATTTTTGTCTAATACTCTTCTGTGATAATGCATTTTACCAGCATCCACCCTAGAGAAGACAAGACATCCACAGAACCTCCCATGATGACTTGTAAATAAATACAATAAATTATATGCATATAGTACCTGTCATCCCAAAGCCCTTAAACTTAAATTACTATACAAATTGCCTGTACATCCTTAATTCAGCCCACTTGTGCATATACATTATGATAATCATATACAACTTTCTTCACAGGGCCTCATTCAGTGTACAGGAAATGAATCAGGGGAGTGTACTGAATGAGGCTGTTGTCTACAGGATTCAGCTTCATTTGATTCAGAAGTTAAATGTATAATGCATGAGAAAAAATACTATTGGAAAAGAAAGGATTGTCTTATGGTTAAGGCAGCTGAATGTCACACAGAGATTGGATTTTATCTCTGCTTCCGCCACGTGATGCTGGGCAGTCACTTAAACCAAAATTTTCACAGGTGGCACTCACTATTTTTCATTTTCCAGGTGCTTAACTTGAAACAACTGGGGTCTGATTTGCAAACATGCTGAGAAGTCATAGCTGCAGCTGAACTCAATGGGAGCTGTGCTCTGAGCATTTGAAGTTCTACAAAAATATTAAGTACCCCAATAAATCAGTCCCTAAATGTCTCAAGTTGGGCACCCAAAATAGACAATTAAGATCTTCATCTCTCTGTGCCTGAGTTCCCTATTTGTAAAATGAAGGTAATCCCACTGCTGCGTCTCACAAGGGTGCTGTAAAAGTAAGTTCATTAATGTTTGTGAAGCACTCATATTATGATGGGAGCTCCAGAGAAACACCCATGAGGAAATTAATAGTTCTGTATTCAATGCAGGGTTAGGATGGTGTAAGTGTTGCGGGAATGTAAAATTGGTCAGCTCTGTGTGTGGCTGATGCAGCAAATCCTGGTGTTGGACGCCAACATGTGGTCGAGGGACATTTACCTAAAACACATCATCAGACATCGGCAACAACAGGAGTGATGAACTGAAATGCCAATGAGAAGCAAAATCGGGAAAGTATCCAAAATACTTCCCTGATGGATTGTATTTTCTAAGGAACAACCTATTTCTCAAATACTGAGGGGACAATCTTCATTCATTGCCATATTTGCTTTCCACAACCAACTCTCTGTGATGTACCCAAATATTTGGATGCTAATCTTTATACTGTCTTGTTAAATTTATTCACCTAAATTTGGGTTATTTCAGATTATGTACTATATGTATCTTACAACTTTTAAAACAAACTTCGTATTTTTAGATAATCTAAGCACTATATCCAGATGTACAGACACTCTTTCCTTAACCTGCATATCATTTTAATATTAAGACTTAATAAAAAATTATAAATATGGCTTGGGGCCACACACTGAATGATGAGGATTAAAAATATTGAATATCTGCTCAACATTAATTCTGGCATTTCCTAACTTCTGTGTGTCTGACTTTGCAACCTTAACATTCTTTCAGAATATTTTTTTTTAAAAGTAATTTCTTAAGTTTTTAAAAAAACAAATAGAAAGAAAAGAAATTCCATCACGTACAACCATACAGACCCCACTTTCCAGCAAGGCTGGAACCTTCAGGTCCATGCACAGACTTCTGCCACTGGACCTAACAGAGTAGCATGCTACTATTCTCTGTGTACCAGCCATGAGAGACAGGTAAGAGTTTCCCAGAGGGTTTCCTCTGCTGTCTAGCCAATAGCTATAAATGTTGAGACTCGGGAATCCTGGGTTTAATTCCAGGTATCTAGTACTTAGACTCTTCTGTACCTGTCCCCCTCTGTTTCTAACCCAACTTCAACCTGATCCTGCCTTCCCCCTGTGCTTCCCAAACAGGCTGTTTCCTCCTACCCTGAAACTGTGACAGATGCATCTCTGATCCCATACTGACCTACATGCAAAATTTCGAGTCCCTAATTTCATCCTCAGAAACAGATGAACTGTTTTCTTAAATTCAGCCTGGGGCAAAGACCTAACAAAATTTTTCAACTTAAACATTTAGATTCTGACAAAATTATAGGCAACAAAAAACAGGTCTTATAATGGAAAGCATAGCTCCATATATAATTAACATCCCATATAAAAAACTTACACTTGCCAGAAAGTAGAAGCAGCAGGTGGAAGCTTTCTTAAGACAATGTAGGGCCATAAAAGCCACATTTCTGTCTAACGTAAGCTTGTGTTTTAAATAAATATTAAATTTCTAGTCTTTATGATTACAAAGAAAATCTTGTGAACATGAACAGAACCTTTTACACCTTTCTAGGTCTGTAGACAGTTTCAGTGTCTGAGGTTCATAAGAAGGGCCCTACCAAATTCACGGTCCATTTTGGTCAATTTCAGTTATAGGATTTTAAAAAAATTAAATTTCATGATTTCAGCTTGTAGCAGGCAGCTGACTAAGTACTTGCTGAGTCAGCCCCTGCTCCCTCCTTACCCCTGCAAAAGCCACAAGCCTCTGCAAGCAGCCTGCTGAGGCCGGCTAATTGGCCAGCTGGCTGTAGCTCTGTGCTGCAGAGGGCTTGATGGGCTCCACCTGGCAGCCTCCACTGGTATATAAGCCCTGCTAGGGAGGAAGCCAGGGTGGGTTGTGGAGCTGGGAGATAGAGGTAGGAAGGAAGGAGGTAGGAAGAAAGAGTAAAGGAAAGAGAAGGTGCAGGGTGGTCAACTAGCAGAGGCAGCAAGCCTGAAGGGGCTAGTTAACCCTGAGGCCAGCCAGAGACAAAAGGCTGAGCCTCAACCTGCACTGGGCAAGAAGCTGTATATAGGTGGTGGGGTTTGTGCACAGTGTAAATAGAAATAAAAGACACTGGTGAAGCCACAGAGCAGTCTCCGGCTGATATTTTGAAGAGGGCGGTCAGGGGCCCGCCTACACAGCTATTTACATCTGAAATTTCATGGTGTTGTAATTGTAGGGGTCCTGAGGCAAAAAGGAGTTGTGTGAGTGGGAGAGGATGTTGCAAGGCTACTGTAGGGGGGTTGTGGTACTGCAACCCTTACTTCTGTGCTGCTACTGGTGGCGGCGCTGCCTTCAAAGCTGGGCAGCTGGAGAGTGGCAGCTACTAGCCAGGAGCCCAGCTCTGAAGGCAGAGCTACTGCCCGCAGCAGCGCAGAAGTGAGGACGGCATGGTATGGTATTGCCACTCTTACTTCTGCACTGCTGCCTGCAGAGCTGAGCCCTCAGTCAGCAGCCACCACTCTCTGGCCGCCTAGCTCTGAAGGCAGCAGTGCAGAAGTAAGGGTGGCATGGTATGGTATTGTTACCCTTACTTCTGTGCTGCTGCCTTCGGAGTGCACCCAGCCAACAGCCGCCACTCTCCAGCTGCAACTCCCTTTTGGGTCAAAATGCCCAATTTGAGAAACACTGGTCTCAGTGAAATTTGTATATTATAGGGTAAAAGTACACAAAAGACCAGATTTCACCAGGGGACACCAGATTTAATGGTCCATGACACGTTTTTCATGACTGTGAATTTGGTAGGGCTCTATTCATAAGCAGCAGGAACAGTGTGAATTAACAAGGATAGCAGCGGTAAAACTATAGAAAGTTTGAACATGGCAAGAGCAATGCCAATTTCATGCTGCTGCTTCGCAAAACTAACAAAAAAACAGCAGAAGCAGGGAATTAAATTAATAATAAGGCTAAAGGAAGGACTAGAAGACTAAAACAATTGCAGTCTTGAAAACAGGGGTAGAGTAGCAAAAAATGATCAGGATTGGGTGGAGCTTCAAGTTCTACTATCTAGTAGCTGGAAACTAGTATAAAGGAAGCAGGTCCCAACCAGGGTTCAGGTACAGCAGCTCAGCAGAGACCCCCACACCATTCCTTTCAGATCATCTGGGGGTAGGTGAAGGGAGCGAAGCAGAAACTGGGCCTCTAAGTTGCACACCTGGACTTTGCAGCACTTCATCTTCATGTTTTGTATCTAGCTATAGCTATTATGATCAGTCCTCCATATGCAAGTAATCCCTACATATAAGCAGGTTAGGATAGGAGATTAAAATACCATCTCCAATGGAAACTGCAGAAGGAATTTGAAGAAAGGATAAAGTAGTTAACCAAATGGGAATTTGATAAAGACACAAGGTTAATAACTATTTTGGTGAGCAGTAAGCTGGCATCTCCAGCAGCACAGGGCCTGCAGAAACAAAGTGCCTATAGTACTGTGATGAGAGATTCCTGATGAATGAAGCCTTGTCTGCAAGGCTTTGATTTACTTTATAAACAGCAACAAACTCTATACTTACTTGAAAGCTCCACTGTGAAGGTCTCTCTGAAGCTCCCCTTGCCATCTAGCACGACCTAATCGCTCCAAAATGCAGTAGGAGAAGTCTGGGAGTTTTAAGTCTGGATCCCCCTCCCAGCCAATTAAAGCTCTGTAGCGCAGAACTTGTGAAGCAACGATGACTAGTTTCTCCCCCCATCTACAAAGCAAACAGCAAGAGATGAGAGGTTAGTTTCCCAGAGCTCCTAAATTTAACCATTTTCCCACCTGATTCCTTTTCTGAGCAACAAGGATTACTGAAAGGATTACTTTGAGTTTGCACAAGGCTCAGCTGAAGATCTAGGACTTTTCTTTTAAGGACTGCACATAACAAACACCCATTAACATTAGAAATGATTAGCTCTTACTCCAGAAAAATACTTCACTAGAACCAAGTTTGAAATTTAAGAAGTTGTTGATTGAACTGCCTGCCTGGCTCCTATCCAAACCTTTCCCACCTTCCTGATACAGAACTGAGGTATCACCCTATTCTCAACCATTATCTCCATATAAGTTGAGGACAAGTGCAACAACTCCACGATAGGTTTGATATTAGGTATGTCAACTGACATCAGCAATAACAAGAGGCTTGTTACTCAGAACTGCTTTCACAACACTGTTTTAAGTGCTGAATTTAGGGATGAAAAGGATCAAATTATTTTTCAGGAAGTTAGTAAGCTGCTTAGGCCTGGTCTACACTTAAAAGTTAGGTCAACATAACTATAACACTCAGGGGTGCTGAAAAATCCACACTGTAGATGCAGCTATGTTGATGGAAGAATTCTACCACTGGGCACTGAAGAAAGTGTCTACAGCATGGCACTAGAGCAGCATAACTGCAGTGCTGTAGCATAGGCATGGGCTTAGTGAGCAGCATTAAATAACCTTGCAGCAGGAATTGGTGATGGAGCTTTAGTTATAACAGGAGCACTACACACATTGAAAATGATTAGCTGCTAGGTGCATATTATACAGCCCATTGGCTTGCCAAGTGTTGATAATGCAGCACATCAATAGAGAAATCAAACAAGTTCCAGAGCAACTTGTTTAATCATCTTTTTAACATTAAGTAGCAGCACTGAAAGTTAACTACTGGCCCCAAGACTATGTTAGTTAGAAACATTTAAAAGAGAAAAACTTCAAAAGCCTGGGTTTGAAAAGCTATAAACCTGGTTCCCAGGATAAATTACCCAGTTGTTAAAATGGAGAGAAGCCAAGCTGATGGTAGGCCAGACAAAGGGTTTGGGAGGCTCCGTACATACAATATTCAGAAGTTTAACCTGCAAGCATCAAATTATTTCTCGTTTGTGTATAAGACTTTCCCAAGGATTTATAGTTTGGCCAAATCTGGCCTGCGTTCCTTGAGGCAGAAAAGGATGCCTCTCGGCCCTCCTGCCAAATTTCAGATTCTTAAACAGATGTGCTGAATGCTTTTAACATTGTTTTCTAATAATTTTGAAATACTTATTTTCCCCAAACTTCCTCAGAAACTTTTACCTGAAATTCCTAAAAAAAAAGTGACCTGAGAGGGACACCAAAGAGCCCAAGGTGGGTGAAATCATATATTTATTGGATCAACTTCTGCTGGCGAGAGACAAGCTTTCAAGCCAACAGATGTTGGTCCAATAAAAGATATTATCTCACCCGTCTTGACTGTCTAATATCCTGGGACTGAGATGGCTACAACTAGTACACCAAATAGCCCATAAACAGTTGGTAAATTTCAACCTAAAGAGTTAAAATTTGGCAACATTATAAACAACTGAAAGTGGAATTATAATGGCAAATATTAGATTAATAGATTCACAATTAGAACCCCTATAAAAGTAGAAAACATGACAGCTTGAATAAGTGATATTTGGATGGGGAAGGTACAAATTATTTGAAGACTGTAGACACCAAAGAGGAAGAGGAATTATTTAGAGTGAAACGGGGCAGGAAATAGGCAGCAGAATTTACAACAATTGGAATGTAAGACCAATAGATGCATTTGGATCTGATGAAGAAAGCTTAGTCACTCATATATGCCTTTAATGGTGAAGGAGGGATAGCTTGAAACCCCAATCCTCTGAAAATCTCAGTTCACATTTTTGGAGGATCCACAAGCATTTTGCCTACTGCTGCAATAGAAATTCAATGCTATATTGAAAATAATGTCTTTAAGAAACTTTCTTCCATTGATTTATATATGTATGTATGTATAATTCAGCAAAGTAATACCAAATTAAATCATAGAGCCAGCAGGGATGTAAATACACCGGACCCTTGCTAGAGCCTAGGGTTCGGGATCCATGCACGGGGACTGTGTTAACTCGGGGAACACATTGCCATGGATCCCAATTTAAATATTTAAATTTGGGATCCATGGCAACGACTGCACTGCATGCGAACCTGCACAAAAGCGAGGGTCTGGTGTATTGTTTAAAAATTTAACCGATTAAATGATTAAAATTATATCGTTTAACTGGTTAACTGATTAAAGGGAGAGGTCCAAGCCAGCAAGGCCTGGGGTGGCTCTGGCTGGTGTGGCTTAGGGCTGGGGATTAATGGTTAGGGTGGGTTAACGGTAAGACTAATGCTTACCCAGTTAACCGTTTAATATTTTACATCACTAGGAGCCAGGCTCTGCTCTCCTTAAAAGGAGCTGTTTCCAAATAGCAAAACATTGTAATTTAAAATGAAACGACAACAAATACCGTATTTTTCGCCCTATAAGACGCACTTTTTCTTCCCCAAAACGGGGGGGGGAAAGTTGGTGCGTCTTATAGGGCGAATATACTGCCCGGCAGCCCGCTCACGGTCACAAAAAAAAAAAAAAAAAAAACCCGCGCGTGCGCCCCGGTTCCCCCCTCCCCGCCGCGGGCGGGCTGCCGGGAGCGTCCCGGTTCCCCCCTCCCCGCCGCGGGCGGGCTGCCGGGAGCGTCCCGGTTCCCCCCTCCCCGCCGTGGTGACCAGAGCCCGGGCGGCTCGGCTCAGCCCGCCGCAGCCCCACATTGCCCCAGGCCGAGCGCCGCCACCGAGCGCCGCCCTTAGCGGGACCCGCCTCCCGGCCCCGAGGCTCAGTTCCGGGCTGGGCAGATCGCAAGAGGAAAATCTCGGGAGGCGGGGGGCGGCCGGGCGGGGAAGCCGAAGGCGTCTGGCCCCAGTTCCACCCCTCACCGGCGCTGCTAGGTCAGCCCAGCTGACACTCACAGCCGGCCCGTGAGTGTGGCCCGAGAGGGAGCAGACCAAGGGCATAATGGAGAGCAAGTAGAGGGGGGGCTGGCCAGTGGGGGAAGATCCTTGTGTGTCTGGGCATTAGGGGTCTATGTGGGGAGCTGTGTAGTTGTGGTGGGGCTGGGGGAAACGGCAGTGGGGAGATCTGTGTTGAGGAACTGGGGGGGGGGAAGTGGGGGGCTGGGCAGCAGTGGTGGTGTGAGGGGGCATTGTGCATTTGCGAGGGGGAGGGCACAATGGGCCCAAAGGATGTTGGGCAGGGGAGCTGTGTGGAACAGCATGGGCCCACCCCCTACAAGGCCAGGTGGACCAATGTGCATCTGATCATGCCATGCATGCCTCATTGTCCCTGGCCAGCCCCCACTTGCCTACACGTGAGTGCTGGGGCAAGGGGAGGAGGTGTGGGGGCAGGGTTTGGGTGGCACTTCTCTGGGGCGGCTCCATCAGGTCCCTCTGGCTCCTAGGGTCAGGGTTGGCAAGGGAGCTGTGTGCGCTGCCCGCACTTACAGGCCCTCCTCCCACAGCTCCCATTGGCTGCGATGGAGCTGGCGCTGGTAGCAGGCGCAGTATGCAAACTGGAGACCCCCCTGGCTGCCCGCGGCGGGGAGGGGGGAACCGGGACGCTCCCGGGAGCCCGCCCGCGGCGGGGAGGGGGGAACCGGGACGCTCCTGGCAGCCCGCCCGCGGCGGGGAGGGGGGAACCGGGACGCTCCTGGCAGCCTGCCCGCGGTGGGGAGGGGGGGGGGTGCAGCTGCGGGGACTAGGGCAGGGGTGCAGCCGGCAGGGGAGGGGGGAGAGGGAGACAAAAGAATTGTAAACAAGTGAATTAAACTGTATTTCTCTGCGGAATGTCCAGCATGGCCCAGCAAGAGGCAGGGCTGAGTATCTCTAGGGAAATCTATAGCAGGAAAGCAAGACATCTGAGCCCACTAGACCTTTGCAGGTATCATAGGTAGCATCTTTCTGTGCCTATTGCAGAGCTTTTGGGAAAGTTCACCGCGGCGGGGAGGGGGGAACCAGGATGCTCCCGGCAGCCCGCCCATGGCGGGGAGGGGGGAACCGGGAGGCTCCCGGCAGCCTGCCCGCGGCAGGGAGGGGGGGGGGGGTGCAGCTGCGGGGACTAGGGCAGGGGTGCAGCCGGCGGGGGGGGGGGGGGTCGGCGCTTTAAAAAAAATCTGCGGCTTTTCGGCGGAGGGGGTTCAGAATCTTTTTTTTCTAGATTTTCCGCCTTTAAAATTAGGTGCGTCTTATATGCCGGAGCGTCTTATATGGCGAAAAATACGGTACTGAAATCTTACTCACTTTTCATAGGCTTCTGTGTAGGCGTAACAAGGCTGCAAATCCTTTGTCCTAATTTGATCAGTACAATTTAGTCTCTGCTTAAAATATTGGCATGAACCCTGAATGCCATCCTTATTATCCAAAATCATATGGACAGGATAAATGTCATCTAGAGGGACAGGATCTCTTTTTGTTTCCAGTATTCCTGTTTCAAGATCTATTTCTTCATACCTAAAATTAAAAGAAATCCAATATTTAAAATTGTAACATTTACGAGACAAAAACAACTTAAAAGCTGAATTTAAGATTGCTGCTACATTTCAACTGGTCTCCAACAAAGGTCTTGGAAGAAACCTAGAACTAAAAATCCTTAAAATCTCAAACATTAGAAAGCGAGGAAATGCAGAATTAGAGTTGCACTTCTCAAACAAGGAATCCAAATATGTCAACATTCAGAGCCTAATGCAAAGCCTTTTTCTGAGGAGACAGGAGCAAACTAAGACAATTTTTAGCATAAGTGTGCCAGGGGGGTAATAATATTGATTTTGCTAAAATGCAAAGCAAGTACTGCCCTTTTCCAGCAAAGCCCACACTTGGTGACAGTTACAGCTCAGTGCACAGCCAGGTCTTCCTCCAGGCAGGCTTTTCTGATGATCTGGGGCAAGGCCATCAGGTAGGATATGCCTCTTACTGGTCTAGGCTGCTGCTTTATGATTGAGAATGGGCCACTTGCACACCCTTGTGCACCTCACCCATTACATCTCCCACCCTGCTAGCCCCACACTCTACCCCACATTCAACCAGTGTTCCCGTTAATTTTTTATATCCATGTGTGGAATGAATTTTATGATGTGCACAAATATGGAAGTGATGCATGGCGGGGGCTGGGGCCAAGGGATTTGGAGTGTGGGATGGGGCTCAGAGCTGGAGCAGGGGGTTGTAGTGAGGGGGTGAGGGTTCTGGCTGGGGATGTAGGCTTGGCGGTAGGACCAGGGTTGGGGTATGGGAGGAGGCTCAGGGCTTGGGTGAGGGCTCCAGCTGGCGGTGGAGGTTCGGGGGGGGGAGCAGGGGGGACAGGGATGAGGGGTTAGGTGCGTGGGAAGGGGCTCAGGGCTGGGGCAGCACACTGGGGTTAGGGCTCCAGCTGGGGGTGTGGGCTCTTGGGTCACACTGGAACAAGGACGTTGGGGTGCAGCTTAGGGGGAACTTAGTACCCAACCCTCACACACTTCACCTCCCCACCCTGCCATTGCCCCATTTCATCCCCCACCCTTCCAATCCCACCCCCCAGCCTACCAGTCCCTTGCCCCACTCCCTGCCAATCCTAACTGTCCATCCTAACCAAAGAAACTCCCCTCCACACACCCTGGCAGCCCACCATATACCCACACCCACTTCACACCCCCTACACCCTGGCAGCCCCATCCCTACACCCTACCCATTTCACCCCTGTGACCAAATGCACCCCCCTGTATTCACACTCTACACATCGTTGTAGTAATCTTTGTATAAAATACGACTTGTAAAGTATCATTTGAAAACTACGGATAGATAACTTGCAGATCAATAGATCAGGGTGGTAGCCGTGTTAGTCTGGAATAGCAGAGTTAACAAAGTCCTGTGGCACCTTAAAGACTAACTATAAAGTTTTGAAGCATGAGCTTTCGTGGGCTAATACCCACTTCGTCGGATGCAGGCAGTAGAAGTGTTAACAAACAGGCAGTTATAGAAAAGTAGGTAAGAGCCAGGGGGGAGGTGAAAAGGTTAGTCCAATTAAGCTGAGCCAGCTTGTTATCTCCGATCAGGGAGTGTGGATTATTCGTCTAGCATTTGAATGGGGTGTGTGGACATGGAGAGATGAGAAACAATGTCTGTAATGAGCCAACCATTGTAGATCCCGGTTCAATCCCAAAGTGTGTGAGCTAAATTTGCAAATGAATTGAAGCTCTGCAGTCTCTCTTTGCAGTCTGGATCTGAAGTTCCCTTTCTGCAGAATGGTGACCTTTAAATCTGTAATAGTGTGTCCAGGCAGGTTGAAGTGTTCCCCTACAGGTTTTTGTATATTGCCATTCCTAATATCTGATTTGTGTGCATTTATCCTTTTTCGTAGGGACTGTCCAGTTTGGCCGATGTACATAGCAGAGGGACACTGGTGGCATATAATGGCATATATGACATTGGTTGATGTACAGGTGAATGAGCCAGTGATGGTATGGTTGATCTGGTTAGGTCCTGTGATGGTGTTGCTGGTGTAGATATGTGGGCAGAGTTGGCATCGAGGTTTGTTGCATGGATTGGTTCCTGAGTTGGAGTTATTGTGGTGCAGTGTGCTGTTGCTGTTGAGAATTTGTTTAAGGTTGGCAGGTTGTCTGTGTGCCAGGACTGGCCTTCCTCCCAAGGCTTTTGAAAGTGAGGGATTATTGTCCAGGATGGGTTGTAGGTCACTGATGATGCGTTGCAAAGGTTTTAACTGAGGACTGTAGGTGATGGCCAGTGGTGTTCTGTTGTTTTTTTTCTTGGGCTAGAAGCCTGCTGCTACAAGACAAGCCCAAGAAAAAAAACAACAGAACACCACTGGCCATCACCTACAGTCCTCAGTTAAAACCTTTGCAACGCATCATCAGTGACCTACAACCCATCCTGGACAATAATCCCTCACTTTCAAAAGCCTTGGGAGGAAGGCCAGTCCTGGCACACAGACAACCTGCCAACCTTAAACAAATTCTCAACAGCAACAGCACACTGCACCACAATAACTCCAACTCAGGAACCAATCCATGCAACAAACCTCGATGCCAACTCTGCCCACATATCTACACCAGCAACACCATCACAGGACCTAACCAGATCAACCATACCATCACTGGCTCATTCACCTGTACATCAACCAATGTCATATATGCCATTATATGCCACCAGTGTCCCTCTGCTATGTACATCGGCCAAACTGGACAGTCCCTACGAAAAAGGATAAATGCACACAAATCAGATATTAGGAATGGCAATATACAAAAACCTGTAGGGGAACACTTCAACCTGCCTGGACACACTATTACAGATTTAAAGGTCACCATTCTGCAGAAAGGGAACTTCAGATCCAGACTGCAAAGAGAGACTGCAGAGCTTCAATTCATTTGCAAATTTAGCTCACACACTTTGGGATTGAACCGGGATCTACAATGGTTGGCTCATTACAGACATTGTTTCTCATCTCTCCATGTCCACACACCCCATTCAAATGCTAGACGAATAATCCACACTCCCTGATCGGAGATAACAAGCTGGCTCAGCTTAATTGGACTAACCTTTTCACCTCCCCCCTGGCTCTTACCTACTTTTCTATAACTGCCTGTTTGTGAACACTTCCACTGCCTGCATCCGACGAAGTGGGTATTAGCCCACGAAAGCTCATGCTTCAAAACTTTATAGTTAGTCTTTAAGGTGCCACAGGACTTTGTTAACTTTGCAGATCAATATCATCATGGTGCAATGTATGTAGCAACATCATATGCAAAGTTATAAATAAACTGAAATCATGACTTAAGTGTGTTTATCGGACAAGTCTCGGGATGGTAAACCTGATTCTCAAAGACAAAGGACAAGCTGATGCCTCTAGCCACATGTCATCAAAGCCAATGGGCAATGACCTATCAAGTGCCCATTACTGGGGGCAGGAAGGGGGGCAGGAACAAACAGATCTGCATCTGAGCACACAGTATTGAATCTTTACCACCAGACTCTGCCTCTGTCATAGCAGAAATGAACTTTATCTAGGGGTAACCCTCAGGAAAAAGCAATTTCAAATGGTGACTGTGCCAGCCTGTGTCTGGTGTGTGGCTGGCGGGTTGAAGCCACACACAGGGCGTTACCCCGGGGGAGGGGGTAGAGCCGCAAAGCATCCCGAGGCCCCCAGGTTTGCAGGACAAGGATGACACAGCCTCTCGCCGGTTTGGTCTGCACCCCTGAATGCCCCCCCCCCCGGGCCGCCCCTCACCGATCGTGCAGGCGGAGGGGGGGACGCTCCCGCGGTAACAGGTAGAAGCTGAGGCCGGGCTGGGCGCTCAGGGCGGCCCACAGGAGCTGCTGGGTGGCGGGCTCCAGGGGCAGCGGAAAGGGCGGGACGCGGCTGCTCAGCCGGTGCCACAAAGTGCCCAGCGTGATCCCGTCCAGACCCTCCAGGGCCACCTCGTCCAGCAGAGTCCACAGCGCCTCCATCCCGGCTCCGCTCACTGCGCCTGCGTCACCACCCTCCCTGCGCCGAGTCGACGAGATCTACTACGCCTGCGCGTCCTCATTTTGCGTCGCAGAGTCGCTCCGGAAGTGAGGGCTGCGCGTCGTGAGTTGCGACGGTAACCAAGGGAACCGGTAAACAGGGAGGGCGGCAGAGCTGTCGGTGTCGCCGCTGGCGGGAAAGAGACACGGTACAGCGCGGCGCGGGGCGGGGCGGCGAGAAGCAGCGGAGGAGCGGGGCGGGGTGCAGAGGGGAGACTCCGAATTGAAGGGAGATTATTGGCCATGGGGAAGCGGGGAGGCCGGAATTGAGGGAGCGGGGGGAAGGATGCCGGCCGGGACGGGAGACTCGGCCGGGACGGGAAAGGAGGCCCGCCGGCGGGCTCTGGTGCTTGTGCGACGAGGCTGCAGTGTATTGCTCTGCCCCGAACAGCAGGTTTCAAGGGTCTCTTACAAGCTCTAGTGTCAGAGGTGCAGCCGTGTTAGTCTGGATCTGCAAAAGCGACAGAGTCTTGTAGCACCTTCTAGACTAACAGATCTTAGGGATCATGAGCTTTCGTGGGCTAAGACCCAAGCTCATGATCCCTAAAGTCTGTTAGTCTGTAAGGTGCTACGAGACTCTTTGTCACTCTTACAAGCTCGTCTCCTGCCTGCAGACATTGCAAAGTTCCCGTTTCCAAACAGCATTGTGCGTTTAATATCCACATGGAAGGAGGGGGGGATGTCTCTTTACCGAGCCTGGTCTATTAGGGACTAGTGCCTCTTGTGACTCTTTTTTACAGAATTGATTTCCTACACTATGCTGTGATTGATTTGTTGAATTGATATAACAGGGGGAAAAATAGAACACAAGTATGAATAAGGTTATTTTGGTGTAGCTAATGTGAATTCTAATGTTCATCTGTTTTTATTGTCAATAAAATGTACAGATTGTCAAGTTAGTAGAAACTGTCGCTCTTTTACTTTGGGTGATCATTTTCACACCTTTTAGAGCAGTGGTGAGCAACCTGCAGGCCATCAGGGTAATCCGCAGGCGATTTGTTTACAGGTGGTGGCCAGCCTGCTCCGCTTCCAGCAGCTCTCATTGGTCAGGAACGGTGACCTGCGGTCACTGGGAGTTGCAAATGGCTGTGCCTGGGGACAGTCGATGTAAACAAACTGTCTTGTGACCCGCCTGCAGATTACTCCGATAGGCCACACGTTGCCCACCACTGTTTTAGGGATTACGTGAACAGCAAAAAAAGAGGATTTTTTCCTTTCCCTGTTTTTCTTTTATATTAGCAATCCAGGTCTTAGCTAATGTCTACACAACAATTTTAAATTTGTCGCCAACCTTTCGGACCTCAGGGACCACTAAACTCACAATTTTGAATCCCGCGGACCACTAACATGAATTTTTTTAAAAAGGCCCGGGGGGAGGAGCGGGGGGGGGGGTGGCAAGAGCAGGGGAGGGGGTGTTTAACTTTTAAATGACTTTTGTGTTTATGCCTTTTCATATAACCTTGTTTTAGAAACTCTGTATTGAACTTTGGTAATCTGTTATAGCCCCCAAGGTAGTATAATTAAGGTAAAAGAAAAATGTCTCTGCTAGAAGTAGAATAAGATCTCCCCCTCCACACACTTTATAATCAAGTGCCCTGTTGAATGAATGAGGTGTGAATGAGGAAGGAGAGACAGATCAAGGACAATCAAACTTGTCAAGTGGGCTAAGAGCAGACATAACCCTCAGGGGGTTAGCACCAGACCAGAGAGAAGCAGCAAAAAGGAGCAATGGACACAGACCCAGATTTGCAGGAGAGGGAAGCTGCTATAAAATAGCAAACTTGGCAAAATTTTTACCTTGCGCCTCTGCCCCCCCCCCCCCCCCATTCCTTTTTCAAAATCGCTTTAGGTCCTTGTTTGGTGGTTTTCTCTTCCTGGCACACAACTCATCTAAATATCACTACTCTTTCATTTATTACAGAAAAATGTTTTTAAATACCCTGAAAACTATTTAAAATGCAATTTGCTAATTTAAAAATAGAGATGATGGTAGCTATTCCCTGCAAAGTGGGAAAGCACCCTGTTCCCCGGCAGGCATGCGGGGCTCCCGCCACTTACCTCCCCCCCCACCCCCTCCGGCTTGCCTCCTCTCCCCTCCCAGCTCCGTTCTCGCTCTTCTTCCCCCCCACCCCCTCGCCTCTTCTCTCCCGGCCCCGTCTCCGTCTCCGGCCCCGCTCTTCTCCCCACCCCCTCGCCTCTTCTCTCCCGGCCCCGGCTCCGTCTCCGGCCCTGCTCTTCCCCCCCACCCCCTCGCCTCTTCTCTCCCGGCCCCGGCTCCGTCTCCGGCCCTGCTCTTCTCCCCACCCCGCTCGCCTCTTCTCTCCCGGCTCTGGCTCCGGCCCTGCTCTTCCCCCCCACCCCCTCGCCTCTTCTCTCCCGGCCCCGGCTCCGTCTCTGCTCTTCCCCCCCACCCCCTCGCCTCTTCTCTCCCGGCCCCGGCTCTGTCTCCGGCCCTGCTCTTCCCCCCACCCCGCTCGCCTCTTCTCTCCCAGCCCCGGCTCCGTCTCCGGCCCCGCTCTTCTCCCCACCCCCTCGCCTCTTCTCTCCCGGCCCCGGCTCCGTCTCCGGTCCCCGCTCTTCTCCCCACCCCCTCGCCTCTTCTCTCCCGGCCCTGGCTCCGTCTCCGGCCCCGCTCTTCTCCCCACCCCCTCGCCTCTTCTCTCCTGGCCCCGTCTCCAGCCCTGCTCTTCCCCCCCACCCCCTCGCCTCTTTTCTCCCGGCCCCGGCTCCGTCTCTGGCCCCGCTCTTCCCCCCCACCCCCTCGCCTCTTCTCTCCCGGCCCCGGCTCCGTCTCCGGCCCCCGCTCTTCTCCCCACCCCGCTCGCCTCTTCTCTCCCGGCCCCGGCTCAGTCTCCGCTCTTCTCCCCCTCCCCGGCTCGCCTCTCTTACTGACCCCGCCCCTCTCCTCCGGCTGTGGCTCCGCGGACCACCCAAATTTTCTCACGGACCACTGGTGTAGATCAGGCCTAAGATGTCTTTTCTGGAAGACTGAATGGATAACTAATGAACTAGGGGGATCATGAATCAGAGAGGTAGCCATGTTAGTCTGGAATAGCAGAGGTAACAAAGAGTCCTGTGGCACCTTAAAGACTAACTAAAGTATTGAAGCATAGGTTTTCGTGGGCTAATACCCACTTCGTCGGATGCAAGCAGTGGAAGTGTCCAGGGGCAGGTATAGATAAGTAGGCAAGAAGGATCATATCCATAGATACCATGCAGGGTAAAAAAGTCAAGAATATATTTATTTTTTATAGGAAACTATATAAAATACTTATTTCAATGTGTGAATTAAGCTTTTCAGTGTGTAAGTAGTCAAGTGGTTTATATGCATAAAGAGGCTGAAGGGAGTAAACTTTTACTTTATTGACCTGTATTGGAGCTACATCAGGAGTATCACCGTAGACTGTAACTGTTGAGAAAGGCCTGGTAACTTGAAATATATTCAACTGTCGGCCTAAATCCTAACTTCTGCCTTATTGAATCCTTCGGGAAACCGGAGCAGACTCATTAATCTCTTTCTCTAAGTGGTCTCAGTGCCATTAGATGGGACAGAACACCACGCATAGGTGTTGTGTGGGTTATAGCTACATGCTATGATTCCTCTGGGAACAGTAGTATAGCTGTGCCCCTAGTCCAGCAGTGGCCAACATGTGGCTCCGAAGTCACATGTGACTCTTCAGAAGTTAATATGTGGCTTCTTGTATAGGTACCAACTCCGGGGCTGGAGCTACAGATGCCAACTTTCCAATGTGTTGGGAGGGGGGGTACTCACTGCTTAAGCCCTGGCTCTGCCACAGGTTCTAGCCCCACTCCACCCCTTCCTGCACCCTCCTCTGAGCATGCGTGCAGGAGGCCACGAAACAGCTCATTGGGAGGTAGAGGAAGTGAGGGGGAAGCACAGATCAGTGGGGTGTTGGGAGCAATGGGGGGGGGAACTGAGGGGGTCTGCTGACGTATTACTGTGGCTCTTTGGCAATGTACAGTGGTAAATTTTGACTCCTCAGGCTCAGGTTGGCCACCCATGCCCTAGCCTGTCTCTTCAGGAGGTGTAATGCAGCATTGTTTCCTCGGTTGAGGGCTTTCATGTTCTTCAACATTAGAATATAGCCTTCTTCTTTGTTACTGATGCTAAGAGACTAATCTTTGTGTTCTGAACCCTTTCCTTACTCCACTACTCCAGTTATATTTTCTTGTTTCAGGTTTACACTAAGGACATGGTGACTGACTTTGATGAGAAGCATGATGAATATTTAATATTACTTCAACAAAGAAACCGGTAAGATGCAAGGTCACCAGCACTTTTCATATGATGGAAACTGAGCTAATACTTGTATTTATTAACAGATTATAGAAGTGGACAGTAGTGCAGAGTCTGGGAAGAGGGAGAGTGTCAAACACTGGGCTCCATCCCAAGCAGAAGCATCTAGACTGTTATTTTTATTCTCATACCTCAAGCTGGAGTCAGCTGATAGGCTCTGAGACTTGCTCTTTTTTTTTTTTTTTTTTTGGCAATGTAGACATACCCAGAGTATTCATTTTATTGAAAAATGCAAAAAATAAATTAATGAACCCCTACTTAGATGATTCTGCTTGTGTAGCCATTATTTTCTCTATTTCTTTTGTTTATTACCACTAGTGATATAAGCATGGAAATAGGACTCTTGTTTCATTCTCCATCCAACTTTCTTTTTGTGACATGACATCACAGCTTATTGTGTGGTCACAAACATAACCTAGGCAATGGGCAGCATCTGGTAAGCTCTTATAAACCAAAGATCCTGTTTCCATGCAGATATCTCCAGTAATAAAATGAAAGAAAGAAAGGAAAGGGCCAAATGTATTGGGGTCTTCAACTCCATAGTGATCTGGAATCACAAGGGATGTGACTGAGCTGTGTAGCCTCTTGGCCCCAAGCTTGGCTGAAACAGGTAAGTGTTGTTTACCCCTTCACATAACACAAGAACCAAGGGTCACCCAAAGAAATTATTAGGCAGCAGGTTTAAAACAAACAGAAGGAAGTCTTTGTTAATACATAGAGCTTAGTAGCAGTTGGGGCTTGTTAGCTCTCTTTCCTGAAGAAGACAAAAGGAACAGGAGATGCCCTGCTAAGTACTTCTGGGACTGGAACAGCCAAACTACTATACAGGGTTAATGAGCCCTGCTGTGACTTGGACTTTGTTTAAAAAGACTTTGGGACAAAGAGCAAGAATATTGATTTTTTTCCCCTATACAACAAGAAAGGGAATTATAGACAACTTTAAAAAGAGTGTGCTCTGGCTTTCCCTTGTGCAGTTACAAGGGGTGTTATTGGAGGGGGGGAGAGTGGGCAACTTTGCATTGTTGTGGAGTTTTCCTATTCTTCGTGATGATTCATGTTCATTTCTTTCTCAAGTCTATGATACATTTTGTACAAAGTATGCCTTGTGAGGTATCAATTGAAAACTCATAATTTGCTGATCATTACTGTCCTGGTAAAATATGTGCAGCAGCACTTTATGTAAAGTTATAAAATTCTACTGTATGACATTACTGAGACATATCTAAGTTTAGAAAAGTAGTCACAAACCAGTTCCTCAGAGACCAAAGGTTAGCCGATGCCTGGAACAGGTGTCAACAAGATCAAATGGACTAGCACTTGGTTATGTGGCCATTCTTTGGCAGGAAAGAGGATGTGAATGAGAAATTTACCTGTTGGCAAAGAAACGGCTGGAGGTTCCTGTCCCCACAGACTTTCTGACTCCTGACTCCCAGCTGGAGATGATTCTCAAAGAAGAGGAGAAATATAAGAAAGTGGAACAGATGCCCTAAGTTATTCCTCCCTTCCTCTCTATTCATGGTAGCCACAATGCCTGAGGAACAAAGAAACAGCTTTAGAATGAGGAAAGGATCTTGTCTGAAAGGAATTCAACTAGTAAGACTGTTGAAGCATGTGGTGAGAGAGACTTTTACTTCAAATTCACTTAGCTTGTTAAGTTAGGTATTGGTTGTTCTTTATTTTCATTTTCTTGTAACCAGCTCTGACTTTTATGCCCCATTACTTGTAATCACTTAGAATCTATCTTTAATAAAGTAAATAAATTTCTTTTATTGTTTTATTTAAACCAGTGGATTTGGATTGAAGTCTTTGGGAAATTCTATCTGAGATAATAGGATTTGTGCATATCATTTTCTGTTAATATATGTGCTTGTGTTGTCTAGAAGAGGGCTGAAGAGTACAAGTAGAAGAGTACAAGATGCACATTTCTGTGGGGAAGTCTGGGACTTTACTGGTGTTGCTCTGCACTGTAATTAAAGGGTGACTGGTTGTAGCACTGTTACAGTATAACCGAGTAATTTACATGCTGAACAGACTAGGGTGGTAACTCACAGCAAAGCAGTGTGAAAGGCACCACAGCTTGCAGAACTGATGGGACACAGATGTTCTTCAGTCGAGGCTGTATCCTGGGTAATGTCACCATGGTATAGCGGACCAAGGTATATGCACAGCTTGTTATTTTAAGTGAAGTTTACTCTTTAAGCACTGATATAGCTATTTTAAGTGAGTCTCAAGTGCAGTAGCTAGAAACAGTCAAAAAGAGGTTATAGTCTTCTGTTTATTTTGGGTAATGGAAATAGAAACAGTAAGGCATAAAAATGAACAGTGAAACAACTGGAAAGTTAGAGATGGCCAGATTGGCAGCAGAAGAATAAGAGAACTCCAGCACCAGAAGTGGCTGACAGAATTGAGATTAAGGGCTGGTCCCCACTACGGCTTAACGTCGACTTTAGCATCGTTAAGTCGGAATAAAACTGTACCCGTCCTCACACGGACACCATTTGCGTCGATTTTAAGGGCCCTCAAAATCGATTTCTGAACTCGTCCCTAACGAGAGGTGTAGCGCTGAAATCGACCTCTCTGGGTCGATTGTGGAGTAGTGAGGATGGATGGGACGTTATTGGCCTCCAGAGGCTGTCCAACAATGCTCCATTCTGACTGTTCTGGACAGCCTCACTGCTCCACTGTGACCACTCTGGACAGCACTCTCTACTCGCTGCTCTGGCCAGGTAAACAGGAAAAGACCTGGGAACATTTGAATTGCATTTCCTCTTTGGTCAGCGTGGCGAGCTCACCTGCACAGGTCAGTCGCCATTCAGAGCTCAGCATCACAAGACGCCATGCAGAGCTCAGCAGCACAGGAGACCAACCAGAGGAAAAGAGCTCCAGCATGGTCCATGCGTGAGGTGTTAGATCTGATCGCTATCTGGGGAGAGGAATCCGTGATATTGGAACTCCGTAACAACAAACGGAATGCCAACACATTTGCCAGAGTCTCCAAGGCCATGCTGGAAAGGGGCCACAACAGGGACGTCCACCAGTGCCGCATGAAAATTAAGGAGCTGAGGCAAGCGTTCCAGAAAGCCAAAAGGCAAACGGACGCTCGGGGGGTCCGCCGCGGACATGCCGGTTCTACAATGAACTGAATTAGATAATGGGGGGTGCCCCTACCACCGTCGCAGCGGTCTCCGTGGACTCCACCCATGGGATAATCGTCAGTCCTGAAGAGGATTCAAATGACGACCAAGGTGATGGGGATGGAAATATTACGGAGCAGCAGGAGGCAAGCCAAGAAACCCTGTTAGCAGACAGCCAGGAGCTGTTTATCACCCAGGACCCATTACCCTCACAGCCATCCCAAGCTGCTGCTACCCCAACCGGCGAAGGAACCTCTGGTGAGTGTGCTTTTAGGGATTAGATGACTCATGATTTTAAAAGGAAGCATTTATTAATGATTAACTTGCCCTAATGACTTGGCATGCATTCATTGCTGGTCCCTTTTTTTTACCGAAACAGTCTGTTAATGTACTCCGGTATGGAGCGGAAATCCTCTATGGACATTTCCATGAAACTTTCAAGGAGGTAGTGATGAAACTTATGCAACAGGTTTCTGGGGAGAGCTGCCTTATTTGGTCCTCCGTGATAGGAAACCATTCCACGCCATGAAATTAGTAAAAAGTCTGGTATCATTGAGTAACACAACATCGCAGCATATGGACCAGGACTTTGGAGAGAGACTAGCAACATGCGTTCTCTATCTCTCTGAGAAATTCTAAGGAGAGTGATGTCATTCATGGTTGCCTGTTTGAAATACGGACTGCAATTAGTAGGGAGACAGATGTTCCCAGCTGTAAAGTAATCTTTCCCATACCGTAGCAAGAGCAGGCAGGGATTTTTGGTTTTGCTGCTCGCGGTTGCTTCCAAAGAAGACCCAACGCGCCACCCACCCCCACCCCCTAGCCAGCCCGTAGCAAGAGCAGGCGGGGATTTTTGGTTTGGCTTCTCGTGACTGCTTCCAAAGAAAACCCAACGTGCCCCCCCCCCCCCCCCAGCCAGCCCGTAGCAAGAGCAGGGAGGGATTTTTGGTTTTGTTTTGCAGTTTGTGGTTCAGTGTGAACCACTCGGTGGGGGGTGGGGGGATCTACGTGGTGGGGGGGAAGGGAGTGGGGTTAGTCTGGAACATCGGAGCGCTGCTATAAAGAATATGGCTTAGCTTACCATGGCCGGCTGCATGGTGATTTCAGTACCCGTGTTGAGGCTGTCTCGTGTGTGAGAAGCTTCTGTGAATGTTTGTGTGAACATGAAAGCCATCCAGTCACTTTTAGGTGCGGAATATGACCTTGTACAGAAATCATATCAGGCCTGTGAATACTGTAGTTCACCGTTAAATAGTACAGTAAAACCTCGATTTAACGGACCTCGATTTAACGGACTTCGGATGCAACGGACAAAATTTCTGAGCAAGTCTGATGCATCCCAAATCCATTTCTCGTGGGCTGGCTGCCGGCTCCCGGCTGCTGCCCGGGTCACGGCAGCGGGTGGGCTGGCTGCCAGCTCCCGGCTGCCGCCCGGGTCCAAGCAGCGGGCGGGCTGGCTGCTGGCTCCCGGCTGCTGCCTGTGGCGGTCGGGCTGCTGCTCTGACAGCTCGTTTTTTTTATTATTACAGTAAACCCTCGATTTAACGGACCCCGATTTAACGGACTTCGGATGCAACGGACAAAATTTCCGATGCATCCGAAATCCGTTATTCGGGGGCTGCCGGCTCCCGCCCGGGTCCCACCTGTGGACGGGCTGGCTGGCTGCCGGCTCCCGCCTGCGGGTGGGCGGGCGGGCTGCCGGCTTCCGCCCAGCTCCCCGCAGCAGGGAGCCTGGCGGGAGCTGTCAACCCCCCCCCCCCCCCCCGGCTCCCCGCAGCGGGGATCCGGGCGGGCGGGCTGACAGCTCCCGCCCAGGTCCCAGCAGCGGGGAGCCGGGCGGGCGGGTTGACAGTTCCCGCCTGGGTCCCAGCAGCCGGGGTCCCGGGCGGGCGGGCTGCTGGCTGCCGCCGGGCGGGCTGACTCACGGCTCCCGGCCGTGATCAGTAAAACCTCTATATAACAGACTAATTCAGGTGAGGGGGGTGTCCGTTAAAGCCAAAAGTCCTGTTATTTAATGATTTTAAAAAATTATTAAATAACGGACTTTCGGCTTTAATGGACACCCCCTCGCCTGAATTAGTCCGTTATATCGAGGTTTCACTGTATTAAATAACGGGCTTTTTCATTTAACGGACACCCCCTCGCCCGAATTAGTTCGTTAAATGGAGGTTTCACTGTACTCCCATTGTGCTGCAAGAATGTATCTGTCTCATAACCTTGTCCCTTTCTTTGCCCACAACAGCTGCACATTTATCTCAGAATCCCTGTCCTTCCCCTCCCGCCGTCTATCGCAGATACGAAAGCGTAAAAAGAAAATGCGTGATGACATGTTTAATGAACTACTGCAGAACTCTCACGCTGAGGCCACTCAGCAGAGTGAATGGAGAGAAAGATTGCTAGAGTCAAAGCAAGAGTCCAGGGCTGCAGCAGACAGGTGGATGGAGCGCGAAGAAAAGCGGCAGGAGCGCAAAGAAAAGCGGATGGATGCGATGCTGCGGATAATGGAGGACCAAAGTGACATGCTCCGGTGTCTGGTGGAGCTTCAGCAGGACCAAAGATCGCCTCTACAGCCTCTGTCTAACCACCTCCCCCCTTCCCCAAGTCCCATAGCTTCCCCACCCAGATGCGGGGTGAGAACCCGGGGTGGGGAAGCTCTGGGGACTGACCCACTCTACCCCACAAGCCAGCACAAGCAGCAGCAGGCTGAGTTTATCTAAAAAGTTTTAAAAGGTGCTGTATCTTGGCCCTCCTTCTCTCCCCCCTCCTCCACCACTCCGACTGCTGGTTTCCCTCCTCACCCACCCCTTTTGGGCTACCTTTCCAGTGATCCCCTGTATTTGTGATGAAGCAATAAAGAAACCATGATTTTTAAAACAGTGAATTTATTTCCTCTGCAAGCTTCAGGAGGGGGGAGGGAAAGAGGGCGCAAGGATGGCATACTTAGGGCTGAGCAGAGCATGGGAGCGGGTTTTCAAACGCCATCTTGGGCACTCATAAAACTGGTTTTCACGGCGTCTCTGAGGCGCAGCGCCTCATGGTGCGCTCTTCTACTTTCCCTGCTGTCTGGCTGCTGGTAAGCAGCGGACAGGATATTTGCCTCTGCCTCCCACTCCGCCATAAACGTCTCCCCCTTGCTCTCACAGAGATTGTGGAGCACAGAGCAAGCAGCAATAACAAGGGGACATTTCTGTTGCTGATGTCTGAGTGAATGAGTAATGAACGCCATCTCCCCTTGAGGCGGCCAAATGCACACTCTACTGCCATTCTGCACTTGCTCAGCCTATAGTTGAACAGCTCCTGATCCCTGTCCAGGTCTCCTGTGTAGAGCTTCATAAGCCAGGGCATTAAGGGGTAGGCTGGGTCCCCAAGGATGACGATTGGCATTTCTACACCCCCCACAGTAATTTTCTGGTCTGGGAAGAAAATCTCTTGCTGCAGCTCTCTAAATATCCTAGAGTTCCTGAAAACATGAGCGTCATGAACGGTGGTTCCCAACGTGGGGCACACGCCCCACAGGGGGGCAATTTGATTTTTAAGGGGGGCAATTCGAGAATGGGTTATTAACAGTGAATGTTTTGCATTTCTTGTGGTTCTAGGGGCCTCATATACTGCCGATGCCCCCACCCCTGGCAGCCACTTGGAGGGGCTCTGCACTCCAAGTGCAAACCGTTCGCACTTAAGTGCAATCTGCCCGCGTGCACGCTTTTGCCCATGCCTGGTGTATCACCATCATCACAACCATAAAGTGCATTTCACTTCATAAGTTTTTCTAACATTTATTTCTTTCATAAACCCTATGCATAAAATGAGTAGTGCAAGCAAGAAAAAAGTTCGTCAGTATTCAGAGGAATATTTAAAATTTGGTTTCATACCCGCTATCCATGATGAACGGTCTCCTTAAAATGATCAAAGTATTACAGAAAAAGCTTCCATTAAAATTATTTTATATTTATGCATTTCAGTTCTCTATTATATGTTTTGAAACTTTGCTATTTTTTCATATCACTTCATATTATTCTTTTTTTTAACAATTTCTTAGTGATTTCTTCCTCAGTACTTCAACTGTCCTTTCGTTCTTTTATTTTTCTCTTTCATGGATGCCATGTTCTTTGGAAGCTTGTTTAGACCAAGTCTTTTAGGCTTCCTCCACGTGAATAGGAGTTCACTTTTTGAATAATAAGAATTATATGTCACGGGGGGGGGGGCATCAGGATTTTAGAGATGCTTAGGTGGGGCATGGCCAAAAAAAGGTTGGGAACCACTGGTCATGAACCTTTCCCAGCCATCCCACATACAGGTTGGTGAAACGTCCCTTGTGGTCAACCAGTGATTGCATGACCATAGAATAATAGCCCTTCCGGTTTCTGAACTCTCCGCCCTCGTTGTCCGGTGCCAAGATAGGGATATGAGTCCCATCTATAGCCCCACCACAGTTAGGGAATCCCATCACGGTAAAGCCATCTATTGTAGCTTGCAGGTTTCCAAGGTTTATAACCCTGGGTAGCAGCAGCTCGACGATTGCCCTGCTTACTTGCATCACAGCAGACCCCATTGTAGATTTACCCACCCCAAACTGATTCGCGACTGACCGGTAGCTGTCTGGGATTGCAAGCTTCCAGAGGGCTATCACCACTCGCTTCTGAACTCTGAGGGCTGCTCTCATTTTGGTATTCTTGCGCCGGAGGGCCGGGGAAAGCAAGTCACAAAGTTCCATGAACGTGCCCTTATGCATGCGAAAGTTTCTGAGCCACTGGGAGTCATCCCAGACCCGCAGCACTATGCGATCCCACCAGTCAGTGCTTGTTTCCCTGGCCCAGAATTGGCGTTCCATAGCATGAGCCTGCCCCATTGCCACCAATTTGCCAGATTGTCAGTCTCCCTACTTCCAAAAACATCAGTGTCCCTTTTCCTGCTGTGCACGTCCAGGTCCATCTCCTCATCACTGTCGTCAGGTTCCAGAAAGTGCAGTTGTGTCTGGATCGCCTTCCTCTGCAGACGATGCAGCATCAAATCCACAACAATGCGCGAGGTCTTCACAACAGCCAGTACTTCAGCGGTGGCATCAGCGGGCTCCATGCTTGCAGTGCTATGGCATTAGTGCAGCATGGAGAAAGGGTGCGAATAACGGGATGCCTACCCACAGTGCACCGCTCAAAATGGTGTCGGCGGCGCGAAAAAAGGGCGTGAAATTATGAAATGCCTACCCATAGTGCAGCACTCAAAATGGTGCCTGCTGGGGACTACAGGAACTGTGGGATAGCGAGTGGTGCACTGTGGGTAGCTATGTCGACGCTTGCCATAGTTGTGTGGACAGACAATGCCGACTTGCTGTGCTTTGTGGGGACGCACAAAATCGAGTCTATACAGTCTGCTTTAAAAAATCGACTGCAAGGAAATCGACCTACTGTCGTAGTGAAGACATACTCTAAAAGAAGCAGGTGCTGCCCTGGCGCATAAGAGAAAGAAGCATGTGCTGCATGGGAAGCTGAAGAAGCCACCCACAAAGAGCCATGGAATTGAAATAACAAGAAGCTGAGGAGGAGAGAAAATACAATCTGGAGTGGATAGCAAAATGTGGAAGATCCCACAGTCACCAACATCCTTCAGTTGAGATTATCCAAAGCTGGGACCAGTTATGTTCTGCATAGAAGGAGACAGACAGAAGTACTTCATCACTTTTGAAAAGCTAGTGAAGTTCATAAGATTCCTGAGGAGGAGAAAGTCCTCACACTGGTTGCAAAACTATTGTTAAAGCTTTGAATGTATGTAATGAAATGCCAATTCAGGAAGCTTTGATATTTTCTAAATTTAAGGAAACTGTTTTACAAAGGTTTCAAATCACTCCTGAAGTATATAGTTGAAAATATTAGAAATCTTAAAGGGAGTGCTTGCATGAGTCATAAATAATATGTTTATAAGATGTGTGACCTGATAAGAAAATGGGTAAAGGGAAAAGGGTCTGCAGATTATGACTGATTGCTTGATCTCATTGCTGAAGAACATTTCTTAAGTGTATGCACTGACGTACAAATTATTCACCATTGATCTAGCTAAGTGAAACTAAAGGCTCAAATGCTAAGCTTCTACGCTGGAGCCATATACTTCAAGAATCTTATATGGAAATTTGTGCACATAAAGGAAAAAGAAAACATGGTGGCAGATGCCCTGTCTAGGAAGGAGGGCCCTGGTCCACTGCCTCGCATAATGGGGCCTTGTCACAGACTCCAAAAACGGGTTTTTTTGGAGGATGGTTTCTGCCCTCACTGGGATCCCCCTTAGTTTGCTCATGGTCAGGGAATTCTTTAACTGTGTCTGGAAGCATGTCTCACTCTCTTAACTGTACTCAGGGTGGGAGCCTGGCACAGCATGTTGCCTCTTTGCTGTCCAGGTCCTTCTGCCTTCCACTTCAACCTTCTCTGCACTCCCTCCTTTATAGTATGCCTTGTTTCCTCTATTGGGCTCAGCTGTGAGTGCACGCCTCCATGACTGGCAGCTCTGGCAGCTGCGTGTGGGTGTGGCTGAGCTGCTTACCTGCAGATGGGTGATGCTCCTTGTGACATTCTGTATCTCGGGAGAACACCCTACACCCTCATGTTCATCCTTCTAATAAGATTGTGTGGTATCCAATGCAAAGTTTGTCATGTTGAATGTTTTTTCAAGGCTCCTGATGCACTGAACATTGTTGTTATATCAATGTTATAGGTTGTAATTTCATGTATATAGTTATGAAAGCCTTTATGATTCAGATTGTGAATATGTTCTTTTGCTCCACAACTCAGCAGTATATGTCTATCGTTAATTCATAGATTAGATAGTTCTCTGAAGATCATATTAATTACTGTCCTTTCTATTTCAGAATATTGAGACATTTGAAAAGAAAGGATCCCAGGCAAATCAAACTAGAGCATTTAGAACAAGGATTTGCTCTGTATCTAAATGGAGCTAATTCAGAATCAAGAAACTATCGCAGAAAACCCAGTTTTCAAGAATTCTTTAGATGTGGATCACAGACTGCAAGGATAAATGGTGAGTTAAAAGTAATAGTTACTCAATATCTTGCTAGAGTCAGCATTTTAAACCTTCACTTATTAGATTTATAAGCTATCAGCATTGCTACTGGATTTTAAGGAATGTGAGCTGTGAGGGAGTAAGGGTGGTAAGACAGTACCTGCTGAATGTGGTGAAAATGAGGCTCCATGACGCCACTTCATCAAAGCACTAACGCCTGTAGTATACTACAGATACAATCCTAACAGGAAGCCTGATTATAACTCAGTGGAGCCCCAGCCGTCAGTGGACCCGGTTGGGTCCCAGGCGGCAGCCGGGACCCGTCAGCCAGCCCGCCCGCTGGCGGGACTCGGGCAGGAGCCGGGTGCCGGCAGCCCGCCCGCTGGCGGGACTCGGGCGGGACCCAGCAGCCAGCCAGCCAGCCCACCCGCAGGTGGGACCCGGGTGGGAGCCGGGAGCCGGCAGCCACCCGCTGGCGGGACTCAGGCGGGAGCCGGCAATCCACCCGCTGGCGGGACTTGGGCGGGAGCCGGCAGCCCGCCCGCAGGTGGGAGCTGTGCGGGAGCCAGCAGCCAGCCCGCCCGCAGGTGGGAGCCGGGCGGGACCCGGGCGGGAGCCGGCAGCCCGCCCACAGGCGGGACCCGGGCGGGAGCCGGCAGCCAGCTCGCCCGCAGGCGGGACCCGGCAGCCAGCCAGCCCGCCCGCCCGCCTGCAGGCGGGAGCCGGCAGCCTGCCCGCTGGCGGTACTCGGGCGGGACCCGGGAACCGGCAGCCAGCCCGCCCGCAGGCGGGAGCCGGGAGCCGGCAGCCAGCCCGCCCGCTGCTGTGACCCGGACTGCAGCCGGGAGCAGGCAGCCAGCCCGCCCGCCAGCCAGACCTCCCGCTGCCGTGACCCGGGGGGCAGCCAGGAGCAGGCAGCCAGCCCGCCCGCCAGCCAGACCTCCTGCTGTTGTGACCTAGGTGGCAGCCGGGAGCCGTCAGCCAGCCCGCCCTGGTCCCGGCTGCTGGGATCCGGGCGGCAGCCGGGACCCGTCAGCCAGCCTGCCCGGGTCCCGGCTGCTGGGATCCGGGCGGCAGCCGGGACCCGTCAGCCAGCCTGCCCGGGTCCCGGCTGCTGGGACCCGGTTGGCAGCTGGGAGCCTTCAGCCAGCCCGTCCGCAGGTGGGACTCGGGTGGGACCCGGGAACCGGCAGCCAGCCCGCCCGCTGCTGGGACCCGGGTGGCAGCCGGGAGCCGGCAGCGAGCCCTCCCGCTGCTGGGACCTGGGCGGCAGCCGGGAGCCGGCAGCCAGCCCGCCTGCTGCTGTGACCCGGGCGGCAGCCGGGAGCAGGCAGCCAGCCCGCCCGCCAGCCAGACCTCCCGCTGCCATGACCTGGGTGGTAGCCAGGAGCCAGCAGCCAGCCCTCTTGCTGCATGGACCCGGGCGGCAGCCGGGAGCAGGCAGCCCACCTGCAGGCAGAGCTCGGGCGGGAGCCGGCAGCCCGCCTGCAGGCGGGAGTCGGGCAGGAGCCGGCAGCCAGCCCACCCGCAGGCGGGAGCCGGGAGCCGGCAGTCTGTCCGCAGGCGGGACCCAGGCGGGAGCCGGCAGCCAGCCCGCCCGGAGGCGGGACCCGGCAGCCAGCCAGCCGACCCGCAGGCGGGACCCGGCAACCAGCCAGCTGGCCCGCAGGCGGGACCAGGGAGCTGGCAGCCCGCCCGCTGGCGGGACTCAGGCGGGACCCGGCAGCCAGCCAGCCGACCCGCAGGCGGGACCCGGCAACCAGCCAGCTGGCCCGCAGGCGGGACCAGGGAGCTGGCAGCCCGCCCGCTGCCATGACACGGGCGGCATCTGGGAGCAGGCAGCCAGCCCGCCCACCAGCCAGCCCTCCCGCTGCTGTGACCCGGGCGGCAGCCAGGAGCCAGCAGCGAGCCCTCCCGCTGCCGGGACATGGGTGGCAGCCGGGAGCAGGCAGCCAGCCCGCCCGGCAGCCAGGCCTCCTGCTGCCATGACCCGGGCGGCAGCCGGGAGCTGGCAGCCAGCCCTCCCGGTGCCTGGATCCGGGCGGCAGCCGGGAGCCGGCCCACGAAAAACGGATTTGGGATGCATCGGACTTGCTCATAAATTTTGTCCGTTGCATCCGAAGTCCGTTAAATCGGGGCCCGTTAAATCGGGGTTTTACTGTATTGCTTTTTTCTCTTTTTTATCCTCCTATGAATTTGTCTAAATTCCATTTCCATCCATTGGATATCATTATGCCTTTGTCTGCTCCAATACAAAGCCCTCTATTATCAGAAATCTTTTTATGTACCAAGTTACCACTTAACTTTCTGTTTGATAAGCTCTAAATAGATTGAGCTCTTCTCTGTAAGGCAGGTATGCCAGTCTTAATTCATAGGCCTCAAACCTCCTTCAGTCTCTCTTCTAGAGGTAGGCCATATCTATTAGTAGCCCCTTGTTCTTATACCCTAATCATTCAAGTGTTGGTCAGTTCAGATCAAGGTATGGCACATGTGTGAGTGTATGAGGGAGATAGAGAGAACAAGGCAGAAGTGTTCAATAAATACTTCTGTTCTGTATTTGAAAAGAAGCAGGATGGTGCACTCACATCACTTGAAGATGATTAAATACTTTGCAGTCCATTAGTAATAGGGGACATCTGGTAAAATTACTCGTATTCAAGCAAGTTCAATGGCTGTCAATCAGAACTATGCAGTACAAATGTTCAAATTAACATCAAGTTGACTGGGACCCTATTAAAAAAGAAATACTGTGTAGCTGGATTCTTTTTATTTACCTTCTTTTCTTTAGGGTTAACTCAAGGAGGTCACACACACACACACACACACACACACACACACACACACACGGAGAGGTGAGACACACACACACTCCCGTACACCTCTCTCACATGGTTGAGTGACTGACCAACCTGACCCTCCCTACCCGGTGTTCTTTGCCCTGCATGCCTGTCTGGGCTCCTGGACAGACCAGCTTCTCCTGGTACCTGGCACCCTGTCTTCCTGAGGCAACACGTGGGTAACATGCCACTGGCTCCCCAGATTTCGACCAGGCACTGTCTGGCGCCTTCTTCACCAGTCAATGCAGCTTGCAGCCAGTGCCGGCCAGAAACGCAATGGGGGGCGGGGCCCTGCTGTGGCTCTGCTGATGTACCAGAAGGGGGAGCAACCAGCCCCATATGTTGCATCTTCGCCCCGTTGTCAGCCTTGCATACCCATCCCCATTGCCAGCTACTGTCCCCTCCCCCCATTCACCACTTAGAGTTGTCCAAGAAAATCTCTGGTCGCTGAGGTTTATTTTTAATAAATCTTGTAATGATGGGGAAATTCCAGGAAACTGGAAGAATACTAATATTGTGTCAATATTTAAAAAGGGCAAGCAGGATGAGTAGCCTGACAGCAATCCAGGGCTAAATAATGGAAAAGCTGATATGGGATTAAGTTAATGAGGATTTGAAGGACAGGAATATAATTAATGCCAGTCAACATGGTTTGATCAAATAAACTCTTATCAAATAAGCCTGATTTCATTCTTTGAGGAGATTGCGAAGTTTGGTTGATAAAGGCATAAGTATGAATGAGGGTCGATTTTATGAGTTTGCTCAGTTGCCATTTAGATATTAAAATTGAAATCTAATGAATTAGATTTGCCAATTTGATAAGTGTTATAGCCAACATCAGAATGAAATGTAATTAGGTTACCCTCATTTGATTGAGTCCAGAGAGCCTTTATCTTAGTAATTTCAATGCCAGGTTCTTCTCAGGTCAATTTTTAGTTGGGACAGTATTTCTAAAATCAGGACATTTAGTTATTCTTAACCAGTCAACAATTTATTAATTCACCGAGAATTATATCATATACAATAAGCAGTTCAGTAAAACTATAGATACAACCAATGTTTTAGGCAGTAACTGTATATAAAAGAGAATCTTGCAAGCAATTGTCATAGACTAGAGCAGGGGTAGGCAACCTATGGCATGTGTGCCAAAGACGACACGCAAGCTGATTTTCAGTGGCACTCACATTGCCCAGATCCTGACCACCAGTCCGGGGAGCTCTGCATTTTAATTTAATTTTAAAAGGAAGATGCTTAAACATTTTAAAAACCTTATTTACTTTACATACAATAATAGTTTAGTTTTATATTAAAGACTTATAGAAAGAGACCTTCTAAAAATGTTTAAATCTATTACTGGCACATAAAACTTTAAATTAGAGTGAATAAATGAAGACTCGGCACACCACTTCTGAAAGGTTGCCGACTCCTGGACTAGGGGTTGAGGCTCAGCTGTTCTACCATGTACAAATCACTAAGATTTCTTCTTATATTTAGTTATGATCTTCAATCTTCAGTTCTTTAGTATCTCTACCACATGTATTAAACTTCGAGTATTCCTCCAAGACAGGGGTGGCCAACCTGTAGCTCCGGAGCCGCATGTGGCTCTTCAGGGTTAATATGCGCTGACTCCGGGGCTGGAGCTGCAGATGCCAACTTTCCAGTGTGCCAGGGTGAGGTGCTCACTGCTCAACCCTATGCTCTGCCCCAGGTCCTGCTCCCACTTCACCTCTTTCTCTAAAACTCCTGCTCCTTTCTCCAAGCCTGCCTGCCGTGCCCTCACTCCTCCTCCACAGAGCCTCCTGTGCATGCAAAACAGCTGATTACAGCAGGTGGGAGGCGCTGGGGGCTGGAGAGCAGGAGCTGATAGGGGGCTGCTCATGTATTACTGTGGCTCTTTGGCAATGTACATTGATAAATTCTGGCTCCTTCTCAGGCTCAGGTTGGTCACCCCTGCTCCAAGAACTAAGGATATACTTGTTTTAAAGGCACTTTTAAGGATGTTTTCCCTGCTGTTAAATGGTTTGGTCTGAAAGGGACAAGTTTAAAATATCAAGCAATTGCTTAAAGTTATGGTTTTATTGTTTGTTGGTTTAAATCTCTTAGGTTAGTTTGCTGAGACTTACAAAGGAGAGCATGCAGATAGCATTAGTTAAAATCCAAAATATGAGTTCTTGAGATCTCAGTAAAAAGTTTAGACTTATTAAAATAATGTGCACTTATTTATATTAAAGAACAGAAGGTGAAATACAGTCTTATTTGGAATCTCACCATTTCTTTAGGGCTTACAATAGAACAGGAGACAGGAGAGCCAGTTTATTTGATTCATGAAGGCATACAAATGTGCAGCTTCTAAGTTTGGGTGAAAGCCGGGATGAAACACATTCTCCATGGTATATTTGATTCATAAAGCAAATAGATTTGGGAATAGAACTGGACTTCTTGGAGTAAACAGAAAACTTGTTCCCTAATTTAACATGCTGTTCGTGACTGGTTTAAACTCACAGCTTCCCTGCTCATCTCTTGATTGGGATTCACTTACAGAATGCAGTATGCCACCTTGCATAGGAAGGCAAGATGTTACTGTGATCCAAGGACCTCTTGATGCCAACTGGCAGAGGGTTCTGGGCTTCTGCCAGTCGGAAGTGACAGAACCTATAGAGGAACTCCAGATGGTGGCAGCTAGCAGAAGGAATTACTGCCAAGCTTAAATCCCTATCTCCCTGAAAAGCATGGGGACTACGCAAACGTTTTTGAAAATAACAATGAGGACTTGCTGCCTCTGCACCGACACTACGACTACCCTATAGATCTGCAACCCAGGAGGAAGATCTCTTATGGACTGATCAATGTCCGAGCTTGAATTGGCAGCCCTTCATGAAAACCTGACCAAGGGCTTCATCTGGCACTCCACCTTGCCAGCCGGGCTACAGTCTTTTTTGTCAAGAAAAATAACAAAACGCAACGCCTTTGCGTAGATCGGTGGGCTCGAAACCATGTAAAAGTCTGAAATGGGTATCCTGTGCCCTTAATATCACAGGATATCACAGGATTAGTAGATTGTGTGCAGTCCGCCAAAGTCTTTAACTTAATGCACCTCAGGTCAGGGACGAATGGAACACCACATTTTGAACCTGCTATGAGCACTTCAAATATTTAGTAATGCCATTCAGGTTGACTAATGGTCCAGCATCCTTTCTCAACACTTTGTGAATCACACGTATTTAGAGACCTCCTGAATCAAGTATGCAGTCATCTATCTTGATATCTGAAAACACAAGTATGTCAGTCTTGAGGAGCATTGTTATCACATTCATTCCATCCTGAAAGGAGAACAAAAGCATGGCCTGTTTGCAAAGTTGGAAAAATGCACCTTTGACCAGTGCTCTACAGAATTTTTGGGTTACATCCTCCCCCTAGAGGGTGTTAATATGTACCCCCAGAAGGTGGAAACCATTACACTATTACCTTTATAACCAAACTTGTCCGCTCATAACAAAAATCAAGTTAGGTTGACAGGATCGATTTTCCATAAACCCATGTTGATTGGCATTAATTGTGTTACCCTCCTTTTCTTTATTAATCAAGTCCCATATCAGCCACTTCACTATCTTGCCCAGAATTGATGTCAGGCTGAGGGACCAATAAAGACCCAGTTGTATATGTAAGCCTTTGTTTCCAAAATTTCTATGTGCTGTCAGATGAATCTCTACCTTTTGTTCAATAAACGTATGCATACTTTTCCTAAAAACAAATCTGAGTGGTGTTTGCTAAGCAAAGCTGTATTCCAAGGTGAACTAGTAAGCAATGGTATACTGTTCTTTGGGATCATCATCATCAATCCTCTTCACTCCCACTGGAGTATAAGGCACCAACAAATCTCCTCCATGCCTCTCGATCTTGGGCAAGCCAGCTGATTTTATTCCACGTTTTGTTCATCATCTTCAGTTCCTCTTCCACAGTTCTTCTCCAGGTACCCATTGGTCTGCCTCGCTTACGCTTTCCAGGTGGAGTCCATCTTAGGGCTATCTTCGGGTGTCTGGTGTTTTTCATTCGAAGAATGTGACCCAGCCACCCCCATCGTCGCCTTTTTAACTCATCCACAATGTTGATGATACCTGTGCATCTGCTAATTTCCCTGTTGCTGATATGTTCTTCCCAGCGCACTCTAAGAATGCGTCGGAGGCATCTACCTTCAAATCCTCTCACTCTGCTCTCCACTTTCTTGTTGGTTCTCCATGTCTCTGCAGCATACAACAGGACAGAACGCACATTTGATTTGTAAACCTTCAGCTTGGTCTTGATCTGAAGCATCGATGACTTCCAGATGTTGTTAAGTCTGTTGAAGGCTTGTGCTGCCAAAGCAATTCTAGTGGAGACCTCTTTCTCGATGTTACTATCAGCAGATATATAACTACCCAGATATTTGAAATCCTTTACTTCCTCCAGCTCCACTCCATTAGCTGTAATCTTCTGGCTACTCTTGGTTCTCACTTTCATCATTTTGGACTTCCCAGAGTTAATCACCAGCCCGATGCTTCAGGCAGCTTGGTTTACTCTGTCAGTTTTCTCCTGAATATCCTTCTGTGAATGTGATAGCAATGCCAAATCATCTGCGAAATCACAATCCTCCAAACGGTTGGTTAATCCCCACACCAATCCTCTTGGCCTATCCTCTGTGGTTTTTCTCATCACCCAGTCGATGACCATAAGAAAGATTACAGGCGAAATGACACATCCTTGCCTGACTCCTGTCCTGACCTGAAACCATTCACTCTCCTGTCCTTCGTGACGTACACAACAATGGTTCTTGACATACAGATCTTTAAAGATGTTAATGGCCTTCTGAGGGAATCCATATGCTTTTAGGATCTTCCAAAGCGATGGGTGGTGAATACTGTCAAAAGCTTTCTCGAAATCAATGTAATTGATGTAAAGCGAGGAGTTCCATTCCAATGACTGTTCCATTATAGTGCGTAGGACAAAGATTTGATCCGTGCATGACCTTCCCCTTCTAAAGCCAGACTGTTCTTCGCGAAGGATTTCATCGATTCCTGTTCTCATTCTCTGCAGCAGGACTCTGAAGAAGATCTTTCCCAGCACAGATAGTAGGTTAACACCTCTCCAGTTTCCACATACGGTCAGATCTCCTTTCTTTGGAAGCTTTATGATGATTCCCCTTTTCCATGCATTTGGTACGGTCTCTTTTTCCCATACTGTCACGGTACTGAAATAATTGGGTACCATATAGATCATTGGGGTACCAAATATTATGTGAAGGGGGTCATAACAGGTGTCTATGGCCAGGTTATGGAGGGCTGATTATAAATATGCCATTAATATGTGTGTATCTTTTTTGCAACTAAAGTTATGAATACTGAATATATGGTGCCTGTACTTCAAACTTAGGCTTGGCTTCTGGGTGAAATCTCAGACAAGCTGTTGTTTACTTGAATGGCGTGCCTGATGGCCCATTAAAGGGCGATCAACTGCACAATGAACTCTGTCCACACCCGAGGAGCTTCGCCAGGAATGGGACATGCCTGGGCAAAAACTGAATCGTGGAGAGTCTGGTAATTGGACCATGTGGCTGTGGACCTCCATTTTGCAACCGGACTCTGCATAAGGAGGAGGAGGGTCTTCGCCCACAGGAGGAAGTCTATAAAGCCTGGAAGAACGTCCTCCATTTGGTCTTCTACCTTCAGCCTGCAGCCTGCCCTGCTTCCAGCTCTGAATGGACTTTGCTACAAAGGTGAACTCTGGACTAAGGTGCTGACCCATCCCTGAATGGGATGCTTTCTAAAGACTTTGATTTAAACCTGCAGTTATTCTACCTTTGCTGCAAGCCTGAACCAAGATATTTGACATCACTGCATGTAACTGATTTCTTTTAACCATTCCTAACCCTCACCTATACCTTTTTCCTTGTATAATAAACCTTTAGATTTTAGATTCTAAAGGATTGGCAACAGCGTGATTTGTGGGAAGATCTGATTTGTATATTGACCTGGGTCTGGGGCCTGATTCTTTGGAATTGGGGAGAACCGTTTTCTTTATTTGGGGTATTGGTTTTCATAACCATTGGTCCCCAGGACAGGTGGCTGCTGGAGGTGATACTGGGAACCTGGAGTGTCTAAAGGAATTGCTTGTGTGACTTGTGGTTAGCCAGTGGGGTGAAACCAAAGTCTTTTCTGTTTGGCTGGTTTGGTTTGCCTTAGTGGGGAAAAGCCCCAGCTTTGGGCTGTAGTTGCCCCTTTGGAAGCAATCTGTCCTGATCTGACACTCACAGTTGGATCCCACCAGGAACAGCACCGTCACACATACTTCATTTAAAAGTCCTACAAGAGTTCTTGCACTTGTCACAGGATCAGCCTTAAGCATGTCAGCAGTGATCCTGTCCTCTCCTGGCACTTTGTTATTTTTAGTTTGTCTGATAGCTTCTTCTATTTCTTTCTTCGTAATACGCCCTCTATACATCTCAATCTGGAAGCCCATATCGGCGATGTCTGCCTCTTCCTCTGGATCTGGTCTGTTCAAGGTCTCTCTGAAGTGTTCTGCCCATCTGTTGAGTTGTTCCTCCTCTGTTGTTAACACCTTCCCGTTTTTATCCTTCACAAGTGTGGACTTACTTGTGAAACTTCCTGTGAGAGACTTAGTGATCTTATAAACTGTTCTGTTATCACTCTTATCTGCTGCCAATTGTGCCTCTCTTGCCAAATCATCTATGTACACTCTCTTGTCTTTTCTCGCGCTTCTTTTCACCGCAATATTAAGGTTTTTATATTCCTGTCTAGCCATTGTCTTATCGTTCTCACTGCCAACAAGTGTGCGCTGCTTGACTGCCTTTCTTTTCTCTATGAGCTCCCATGTAGTGTCTGAGATCCACTCTTTCCTCTGTTTTCTTTTATATCCCAGTGTGTTCTTGCTGGTTTCAAGATAGATTTTTTGGATGTTTTCACACTGGGTGTTTACGTTCTCTTCTGATAAGCCTTCCAGTAAGCTAAATCTATTGTGTAATTCTACCACAAATTTGGTCTTCACTGCTGGGTCTTTCAGTCTGCTGGAGTCTTTTCAGCTTCAGTTGAAGCTTGCACAACACAAGGTTGTGATCACTTCCTGCGTCCGCTCCTCTCAGTACTCTAACATCTCTCATGGATCTTCTCCATTTTTGATTGATGGTAATGTGATCAATTTGGTTGCGGGTTCTGTCGTTTGGGGATGTCCAAGTATACTTGTGTATTGTCTTATGCTGAAAGATACTGCCACCTATCACCAGACCATTTTCCAAACACATATCAACAAAGCGCTGCCCATTGTTATTCCTTTCTCCTATTCCTTCTTGACCCATGCAGGACTCATAGCCTTCATTGTCTGATCCTATTTTAGCATTCAGGTCACCCATTACAATTAGGACATCGTGCCGAGGTGTCTTATCTATCTGATTTTGCAAGCTGCTGTAGAATAGGTCCTTCTCTTCTTCTGTTGCTTGCTTGATGGGTGCATAACACTGTATGAGCATAACACTGTATGGGGACCAGGGGCTGGGGACGCTGCGGGGGGTCCAAGGAGCCTGGTTCCAGCCGGAGCGCAGGGTGCGGCTGGGCCAGTCCCGGGAGAGAGGGACACTTCCCCAGCTGGGGGCGCCAGCCAGGGACCGGAGCCCGGCGCCGCCGCTGCCGCAGGGTCTCGGGCAGGGCCAATCGGGAGCTCTCCAGCCCGCCCCGGGACCCCTCTGCCCCCGGCCGGCAGCGCCAGGTGCGAACCAGGCCCGGCTCCCCCTTACTTCAGGCTCTGGCTGCGGCAGGCCTGGGCCCGGCTCCACTCACATCCTCCGCCGGGCCTGGGCGGGCTCCAATCCCCTGGCGCCCCCGCTCCTGGGCCGGCCGCGGCCTCTCCGCAGCTGCCGCCTCCGAGCCCCAGGCTGCGCCGGGAGGCGCAGCGACAAGGGGGGACGACCATGGGTACAGCTGTGTACCGGCCCCCAGACTTAAGGGGGCCCCCCTGAAGTCCGGGGCCCGGTACAGCTCTACCCGTAGTACCCCCCTGTCGTGGGCCCCGTCAGGCATTACTGCTTTCGTCCTCAGCTGATCACCCATGATGAGAAGACATTTCGATAAATCTGTTGGTGTTTCTGTAGCAGGTGTTTTTTTTATGTGGCGGGTTGCTAACCCAGCGCACAACCCTCCTCCTTTCGCATTCTGGACTTGGGACCAGACAACGGTGGAGTTCCTTTGGGATCATTGGGCCTGGTAATTCTGTGAGTGTCCAGTTGGGCAGGGACTGAAGAGTACAGAAGGTACTTGAAGGATTCTTGGTTTGGTGTGTGCTTGTCACTAACCTGTAAAAAGAGAGTGGAGCCTATAGAAGTAGTTGCTAGTGTTCCCAGTAGCTGGTGGCTTCAGGGCACTGATCCCGGACAGGCACAAACAAGGTTCACTTGTGCTAAGGGCAGGTAGTAGCGAGGTTTCTCACAAACCTGGGTACCCCCAGGGAGCATCACACTTGTGTTTTAACTTTTTGTGTGACATTGAAATCAAAAACGTATCTCAGAGCCTTATAAACATTCTGAAAAAATTCCAAGAAGAGTATGTGTTATCAATTAGATTGTTCCTAATTCCTGTTTCAGATTCTGGCACAGCAGTTCATGTAAAAGAAATTGAACTACAAGGACGCAGCACGCAGACTGCACCAAGCAAAATCCAACGTAAAGGATGGTGTCAGGTATGGCATGGCAGGGAAGAATGTCTGCTTGGTAAACTGTTTTGGGGCAGCAACAAGTTTATTGGGAGGCCCTTTCCTGACCCTTACTACAGCCCTTAGTTCTGCAGTGTTACACAAGTACACAGAGAGACACACTGTGCCTGAGCAGAAGTCAGTAGGGAATTCTTACATTACTGAAATTAAAGAAAAAGAGCAGCATGTACTGGTAGTGGATATTGCTTCCTTATGGGAGGATAGTGGTCGTCAGCCCCACAGTTCTTTACTCCACAGGGAAAAAAGTATTTTGAAAAAAAAATCTTGCAGGTGATCAGTTTATCAGAATTCAGTAGACTGTGTGTGAAGTAAGATGTCTTGAGCTATGACATTTTACAAGATTGGTCTGGAACTCTGAGTTTGACAAGATGGATAAATATGGCTGCTCCCTACCACTGGTTGCAGTAGTAGCTATGGCATGGTTCAGAGGAAGTGTGTATGCCCCAGACAGCTAATATTTGTAATAGGATCCCTATGGAAAGAAGAGGGAACGTGATTTCCACCTCATGTTACTGGGGTGGGAGAAAGGGGGAAAAGGCAGGAAAAGGGACTATTGATTAGACCAGGGAGCAGAAAGAAAATATTGCTGCAGGAACCAGTTTGTGGAAGAATGAACATAATGTTTGTGTGCCTTCTAAATTATCTTCCCTCAGTGACTTATTTTGCTTATTTTCAAAGATTTTAAGATCAGAAGGGACCATTATGCTCATATAGTCTGACCTCCTGTATGAACAGGCCATAGAATTAATCAAAATTTGTAAATTTTACAGTTCTAGCCTGGACTGATTTTAAAGCTATTGAAATAACTGATTTCAGTTATTTTTACCATTAGTTTTACCACTAGTGGGAACAGGATCAAATCCTATGTAAGGAACATTGCTCAAACTAAATTAAATCCTACCAAAGAGCAGATTGCTAGACATTTTTAAAAAACCAAATTTTTTCCTTATTAGGTTTATACTTTCATACTATCATTATTAATATTAATGACTATCATTAGTCATTCCTGGGTTCAGGCTATAAAAAATCCTTATGCATTTAAAGTTTATAGTATATAATAAAATTGAGGACTCTACAGAACATAGTTTAAATCCTAGTTGTACTGATAATTTCATACATGTGAATTATGCAAAGCACTGAGCTATTCTGACATATTACACTATTTTTCTATTTAAGTGACTTTGATATGTAATGAGCTTAAGTAACTTGTTATAAATGAGATAAATGGCAACTAGCAGGTTTCTAGCAATCTGTTCCATTACTTTCTTTTCGGGAAGGTGCTTTTCTCTTTTGACGTCAAATGGTATTTAAAAATAAAGTGAAGATAGAGTTCACTAAACTTCACATGATAGGGAATCCACTGCATCCCTACATAACTGCTTTAATGGTTAATTACCTTCACTGTTACGCGTTTGTACTTTATTTCTAATCTGAATTTGTCTAGCGTTAACTTCCAGCCACTGGATCGTCTTATGTTTCTTGTCTGCTAAATTAAAGAGCCCTTTACTATCAAAAAATTCTTTCCTCCCACCCCTTTGTAGGTACTTGTAGACCACAATCAAGTTGTGGTCTTAACCTTCTCTTGGGTAAACTAAATAGACTGAGCATTTTAAGCTTATCATTATAAAGCATGATTTCCCAATTTCAATTCATACCTAGGGACTCTTTTTTTCTCTAATTTTTCCAACATCTTCTTTGAAGTGTTCACACCAGAACTGTACACAATATCCAATAATAGGTTCCCGATTGACAACACAGAAGTAATGATACCACCCTGTTCTTACTTGATATTCCCCTGCTTACACATCAAAGGATCAGGTTCACGCTTTTAACCAATGCATTGTGAGCAGGATGGTTAACGTGGAGACACTGCAACATTGCTACTTACATTGGTGCAATCCGATCGATTCAGCTCTATAGTGCAAATGCAGCCATTGCTAATACTGGTAACAATAGTAGATACAATTTCAGATGGGAGAGCACTTTTAAGTTAATGGTATCCCTTTAAAATTAGGGAAGGAATATTTTTCCAGTTACATTTGAAAGTTTATATCTAATATGTATGGATATAGCATTGTATGAAGCATGTGATAACTGCATACTTAGTGTGCTAATAACAGAAGAAAAATGTGATTTGTTTGTTTCTTTTTATAGAAACCTGTGCAGATTAAAACAGAAAGTGGCTCTAGACTCTGCATTTCACCTCCTCTGGAGTACTCTGATGATTTTGAACCTTATGAAAGCTTGAATATGGAGACAAAAGACTATCATATTAGTTGTTCCCAGGTACAGACTTCTGCTGTGGCATTGTTCATGATCAAATGTGAGTCTAAATGAAAGTGAGCTCAGTCGCCGTAGTTTTGGCATCTGAATACCACCAATACTCACTAATTCAAGCAAACCCATACTATATGTGGATAACTAGGGTATTTGGGAGTGGTTAAAAGTGACATCAGAAGGGTCAAAATTGAAAACATTGAATGTATCATTTAAAAAGCATTAGTTAAATCTAATTGCAGTCTACAACACAATTATGATTTAAGTATTTTAGTATGTCTTTTGCATGGTGTCACTACAGGGCAGAATTTAGGTTTCTGCTGAAGGAAAGCTTTCAGCCCTTAGAATGATTGTCCACAAAGATTCCACTCTCCCAATTTTTTGTCAATGGCAAACTTTGTCAGTGATGATTTTATGTTCTCTTCCAGGTCATTGATAACTATGTTAGTAGTTAAGAACTTTATAGTATTCTTCATCATATAATTTTGACCGATTTCTCCTCACTCCCCCTGCTTCTGGTTTATGTCCTACCCCATGTCTCCTAGTGTGGTTGACCATTTTGAAAAAATATGTATGGGAGCTTAAGGTGATTTGTATATGTAGTTTTTTACATGTTAAGGTTAGAAGAAAATAGGGTTTTTTACACACTATTAGAGAAATATAATTTTGTCGGTTTTTAGATAATTTACAAAATAACATGGTTTATCACAAAGTGGTAAAGGAAAAATGTCAGAAAAGAAAGTTTTAAAACTGCACTAAAGGAATAAGTTTTAATACACAAACATGTAAACAAACCTCATTAGAGAAAAAATAATCTTTATTCATTTTCTGAAATAAAGGTTGTGACACTGGCTGACCAGGACTGCCTGCTTTTGCCATGGCTTTAGGCCTCAGCTGAGCACTGATAAATTAATCACTGGAAACTAGTCTACACTATGTACTGGTATGGTTGCGATGGGTATTGGACTTATAACAATGTGTTTGGTGTTTAGACTTTAGAAAATTCTTGTAAGTTGCTGCATGCATTAACCTCACTTTTAATATCTTTATCATATGCTATAAGGTAATATTTTATTTTTTGCTTTGTATCTGTAAAACATATTTACTCTGAATTGAGTCAGGAGGAATCCTCTCCTGCCCATCAAGAAGGCCTGTCAGAAGAACTAAATTGGCCATTGTGGGACATCACAATACAAAGACTTAGTTAAGTGCCCAGTTAAACCTATGAAGAGGCTTATGTGCAAAAGAGTTTGTCCCATCAGCTTGAATTCTGGAAAAAATAAATAAAAATAGCCGACAAGAAAATTTTTCATCTTTTGCTGTTTGGACTCTCACAGGGCCAGAGCTTTGAAACAGATATAAAGATTCCTAGCATTAACCTGGGTTAGCCCTAAAAGACATTCAGCGCTGACAGATTAGTGTAATTCTGACAGCTTTTGAAACCAGAGACCTTAACTCATTTGTGTAGATATGTGTGCCTGATTTAACTTTATAATAACTCGTTCATTTCTTTTCTTAGTTAATAAATCCTTGGATACTATAGGGTTGGCTACAAGAATTGTCTTTGGTGTGAGATATAAGGTACAAATTGACCTGGGGTAATTAACTGGCCTTTTAGGACTGGAAGTAACCTGACTATTGTGTGATCTTTTGTGTTGTAAAGTGACCATCTATCAATGCTTACCTTGTTACCCCAGGGGTCCATTTGGGCTGTGTAGAGGCTCTAATGACTGCCAATGCTAGGTACCCTTAGACCTTGGTTACACTGGCACTTTATAGTGCTATAAAGCCTCCAGGAGCGCTATAACTCTGTACCCGAACACACTGGCAAGGCACATATTGCGCTAAAAGTCCGAGCTTATAGCGCTACTAGTAAACCACTAAAACACGGGGGATAAGGGCTTTTGCGCTACCGCTGTAGCACAATGGCGCGAATGTGAACACCCATTGCGCGTTAATGAGCCTCCAGCCTCCTCCAGCCTGGCCCATAATTCCCGTTCGAGCCACTCTGGCCATCAGTTTCAAACTCTTCTGTCGTGTCTTCAGGTGATCACACGTCAGACCCGCCCTTTAAATTCCCAGGGAAATTTGAAAATCCCCTTCCTGTTTGCTCCAGCCAGGCGTGGCATGCTCCTCAGGTAACCATTTTGCTTCGCCATGATGCCACATGCCGTGCCTCCTCGCAATAAGTGATCTCCACCGTGGTTCGATCATGAGTTGCTGGACCTCATCAGTTGTTTGGGGGAAGAGGCTGTCCAGTCTCAGCTGTGGTCTAGCCGCAGGAATTACGATACCTATGCCCTGATATCACGGGCCATGAGGGACAGAGGCCATGACCGGGACACTCTGCGGTGCCGGGCAAAAGTAAAGGAGCTTAGGATTGCCTATCGCAAAGCCCACGACGCAAACAGCCGCTCTGGGGCAGCCCCTGTGTTTTGCAAGTTCTACAACGAGCTGGATGCGATACTTGGTGGTGATCCAACGTGCACTCCATCGACCACCCAGGACACTTCTTCCCAGCCCACCACTGAAGGGGGGGGGGGAAGGAGGACGTAGAGGAGCATGACTAGAGGAGCAGGAGGCGGAGGAGGAGGTGCCCGCGGCCGCGGCAGCGACCCAGGGCACGGAGCAGTCACTGGAGACATGCAGCCAGGAACTCTTCTCAAGCCCAGAGTGCAGCCAGAGCCAGCCACAGCGTCCGGCGGTTGCGGGGGGCAGGGCAGCAGCACCGGTTTGTGCAGGTACAGCTACTTTTCTATTGGGAAGGCAGGCAGCTTTGGCGAGGGTGGAAAGGGATGCTTGCATGCTTGGCTACATGTGGAATAGTGCATTTATGTACTCTATCACCTTGCGGTAATCCTCATCAGTGATTTCTACAAAGGTCTCAATAAGAGCTCTTGCAATGTGCCTGTGCAGGTTTCTCGGGAGACCCAGTGTGTTCGCTGTCCCGGCCACAGTCACCAGTCCACACCGCTGTTCTAAGAGGGGTGGGGGGGAGCATCGCTGCACAGATGCAAGCCGCGTATGGCCCTGGGCAGAAGCCGCATCTCATTAAAATCCCCGCCCTGTATTGCTCTGCAGCAGCAAGATATCTTCCAGCACGAAAACCTACACAGAATGTTGGGAGATTGCTCACCAGAGTGCAGTTCCCACAAATGCCCTCCGTTCCCCCCAAGACTTACTTGTCCCCGCAACTCACCATGCCCGGGGCTCCATGGGTACCTCTGTGCTCTGTGTGTGTTACAGCTTTGTCAGACCGGGAAACTGCACAGAGATTCATGGAATGCGTGGGACTTCCTAATACTGTCTGTTGCAAACAATGGGATCTTGTGTTTTAACTGTGAACTTGTAAATTTCACTAGGTTTGTCCTTGACATCAATGTCACCAGTCTTATCTGTGGCTCAGAAACTGAGGAGAATTTGAAACAGACCGAGGAAGAGCAAAGAGGAGCTTCTGAAGCAAGTTATGGAACAGGCATCAATGGACAACCGCGTTGAGAGCAGCCGGAGGGAGGAGGCGAGGAAGCGGAGGGAAGAACGGAGGGAGAAGCAGATGCAGATGAGGGAGATGGCTCGCGAAAAGCACGCTGACAAGCTGCTTAGAATATTAGAGCTGCAAGTAGAGACTCTGCAATGGATCGCTGCCGTTCAGGAGCAGCAGCCCCGTGCTTGCCACCCCCCTTGTCACTTGCCCCCTAACCCTTCCTCTTCTGGCCTTCTGTCCCCTTCAGGCCACTATCAACAGCTGCCTGGTTATTATCACCCACAGCTGCCTCCAACCCCCCTCTCTTCGCCGACCAACCCACAGACCCAGCACCCTTATCCACTGCACTCATCCCCTACTAACAATCATCATCGCCCTCCGCAAATGGGGTTGGGGGAATATAGCAATTCGGCGGTCATTGGAGGTTATGAGTCCAGGACATACGCCAATCTCTGACTGACCCCTTCCCACCCCAATTGCACACCCCTCCTCCCTCACACATTTTAGTGTTTTTCAACTTTTATTTCAAATTCTGAGAAAGCTGTTTAATAAATGAATTCTTTTTAATAAATGGGTTTCTGTATTCGGTGCACATATGTATCTAATAGGTACAGAAAAGCAAATGCCTTATCCTGTTAACAGACTGCACCCTTCCTCCCTCCCTCCCTCCCTTCCTCTGCAATTCCCATTAGAACTCGCTTTCAGCCTCAAAATGCTCCCTCAAGGCTTCCCTGATCCTTGTACCCTCGCACTGGGTCCCTCTAAGAGCCCTGATCTGTGGCTGTGCATACGTGGCCTCCAGATGTTGAACCTCCAAGGTCCATGCCATAGTGAAGCCTTCGCCCTTCCGCTCACAGAGATTATGTAGGGCACAGCACGCGGAAATAGCCACGGGGATACTTCCCTCTGACAAGTCTAGCTTGCCATAAAGACATCTCCAGCGGGCCTTCAGCCACCCAAAAGCACACTCCACAGTCATTCGACAGTGGCTCAGCCTGTAGTTGAACCTTTCCTGGCTGCTGTCCAGGCTCCCCGTGTAGGGTTTCATGAGCCAGGGTATTAGAGGGTAAGCGGGGTCGCCAAGAATCACAATGGGCATTTCCACTTCCCTCACAGGGATCCTCTGGTCTGGGAAAAAAGTGCCTTCCTCCAGCATCCTGAACAGGCTGGTGTTGCGGAAGATGCATGCGTCATGCACCTTTCCCGACCAGCCTGCATTAATGTTAGTAAAACGCCCACGGCGATCCACAAGCACCTGAAGAACTATGGAGAAGTACCCCTTTTGGTTAATGTTCTCTTCTGCTAGGTGGTCGGGTGCCAGAATAGGTATATGGGTCCCATCGATCGCCCCTCCATAATTAGGGAACCCCATCTGCTCAAAGCCAGCCATGATGTCACACATGTCACCAAGAGTCACGATTTTTCGTAGCAGGAGGCAATTAATGGCCTTGCACACTTCCATCAACACGACTCCAATGGTCGACTTCCCCACCCCAAAGTGGTTGTCTGGGGTGGCCAGCTTCCAGAGTGCTATAGCCACCCGCTTCTCCACCGGGATGGCACCTCTCAGTCTGGTGTCCTGGCGCTGCAGGACGGGGGCGAATTCAGCACACAGCCCCATGGAAGTGGCTTTTCTCATGCGAAAGTTTTGCAGCCACTGCTCATTGTCCCACACTTGCAAGACGATGCGATCCCACCAGTCAGTGCTCGTTTCCCATGCCCAGAAGCGGCGTTCCACGGTCGTGAGCACGTCTGTTAAAGCGATGAGCAGTTTAGTGTCCAATACGTTCCTCTGATCGATCTCGTCTTCTTCACCAGACTCACCACTACTGTCACGGTCCATTTCAAGAATGAACTCCGCCGCGCAGAGAGTTGTGCTGGCGACACTCGCCAGCATGCTCCTCAGCAGTTCGCAATCCATTATAGCACAGGAAAACGGACGATGGAGCGCACGTGCCTTGCTGAAACCATTGAAAGATGGCGCCCGAGGTGGACGGAAACACAGGGATTGCTGGGATATGACACAAAGCATCACAGGGAGTTGGAACAGGATGCAGAATGGCTGCAAGTGTCACCCCCCTTCCCACAAGGCATTGCGCCAGATTGGGAAGAGGTGCTCTGTGGGATACCTGCCCTATTGCGCTACTCCCAATGCCACCAGAAGCGCCGCAAATGTGGCCATGCTTTAGCGCTGGCGGGTCTGTGTGTGCACACGCTATAGCGCAATACCTATTGCTGTATATGGGACACGCTATAACCAAACGTGCTATAATCCTGTAGTGTAACCAAAGCCTTGTGGACAGGGTGGGCTTGAAGGTATTTAGTATTCCAGCTGGTAGTCATATCAGTAGCCAAGAACACCCCTTTTGGGGACAGTTATTGGTTTTATAGATAACAATGCCATCAGTAGCAATTATGCTTAAAAACCCTTTCAACTTTAAACATTATGACATTAATTTTGTGGCCTTTTATGTGGATGGCAAGCAGGTGCTGGCTAAACCTCTACAACCTGATTTTCAGAATGGGAACTGTGAGGGAGTACATGCAGCTCATGCAGGCAACTGGGAAATATGTAAAAGACTGAGTGCTCTTGATCCATTGCAGTAACTTTGCCCATGCTGCTGCATACCTTCAGCATGACCTTCAGATTAAAACTGGAAACCTAAGAGCATAGGTTTGTTTTTCTATGGTGTTGCCCTCTATAGTCAATATGATTGTGTATGGGTGTTTTGATAACATACCTGAGGTTAATCACAGAAGGAATGTTCCGTTTGATTTAATGTGATTATAAACAACCTGAAGTTACCACATTTTTTATCAAAAGATGCTTTTTTAGATTTTTTTCCCCTACTGACCTTCTTCCAAAGGGTTCTGTGTCCAGAAGAGCCCTGGGACTTGTAAACACAACTCCCCACAATTTACCCATGGAACACTGGCTAGCCCTCTACTTACCAATCATGGGCCAGGAGAGTTCTTTGGCTCCTGTGGATTTTCCCCAAACAGTAGGTTTTTTCCTAAATCTTTCTTGCCTTTGTTTAAACCAGAGACAGCTACAAGACACCCTTGCTGTTACCTGTGGATATCATTGTATAGTTTGTTTAAAGAAACGTAGTAAGGGTTTATCTTTTAATCAGATTTTAAAATTGTATACAAATGATTTACCAGAAAATGATTACCAGAAAATGACCACATGATTTACCAGAAAGTGACCCTATGCTCTTGTAAATGGGAAAAAGTCATATATGTCCAGATAGCGTGACCAGCTCTTGGTCGAAACACCAAGGGTGATCAGATGTCCCTATTTTATAGGGATAGTTGCGATTTTTGGGTCTTTTTCTTATATAGTCTCCTATTATCTATCCCCCACACCCTCTCCTGATTTTTCACAGTTGCTGTCTGGTCACCTTATGTCCAGACATGCCCCAAACATGTTTTAGCATATCGAGACTTGTCTGTCTTATTGCAAGTATAAAGATGTGCATCAATAAAGCAACCCCATACATTTGATCCTGGGAAGTGTACAGATAGTGTCTACAAAGCTAATGTGTAATGAAGGCTCTGGATGCGTGGGGTTGTTTAGAATCAGGGTTGTTATCCCATTTGTGGTGTACTTGCTGCTTACCCGCAACCTTATTTCCCTGGAAAACCATAGATGATTCAGGGATTCTTGTAGAGCCAACTTTGCCCTTTTGAAAAGCTGTTTCCTGTGATCTTTCTTGTTGCTGTTGTGCATCTTGTTGGCTAACATTTGATGAGTCTGCCAAAATAAAATGTTTTGCATTCCACTTTAAAACAAAAGCCTATATTAAAGTGTCAGAGATAGGGACATAGTATTCATGTAAATGCACAGTCCACCATCTTTTTACTAATTTTCATTGTAATTTTAGTTTTAAGACAAAACCAACGTTAAAAAAATGGGAAGGGGAGGGAGGAGAAAGGAAGGGGGAGGAGGGGAGGGAAGAAACTTTATCTCTACAGAAGCAGCACACTAAATTCACAGCTTTTAAATTATACAAAGCTACCTATTTTTAGTAATGGCAACCATGTTTAACTGCATTTAAGTCATGTATATATATTTTAATTAAAAACAAACTTTAAAATAGTTATTTCAAAAATCAATCAATTCAAGCTCTCATAGGGCAGAAGCCCTTTATATATGCAAAACCCAGATTATTTTAATACTGTTTATTATGTTGTTGTGCAAATCAAGTGGGTTGCGGCCCCATTTTAATGGGGTCGCCAGGGCTGGCTCAGACTTGCTAGGGCCTGGGGCCAAAGCTCAAATCCAAGGGATTCAGCCCTTGGCGGTAGGACTCTAGTTGCCTGCCTGGTACCTTTCATAAGGCTGAAGCCCCAGGGGAGGTGGGGCTTTCGCTTTGTTCCCACTCACCTCTGGGGTGGCAGGGCTTGGGTGGGCTCAGGCTTTAGTCCCCGCTCCTGGAGTCCTGTGGTAATTTTTGTGATCATAAGGAGGTTGCAACGTAATGAAGTTTGAGAACCCCGATTATTCTCTACTGACCGTTTCCCCTGTGTTTTAAATAGTATTTTATTGTAAGCTCCCTATATTAAGGCTTTTGATATTATCTCCTTTTATTCTTTACCAGTAGAACACTTTTTGTGTAGTACTTTAAATGCAAGCTAAAACTGTTTTTAAAAGGATAGGTGTAGTGTATCTTAAACATTTTTATTTCCCTAAACCACTACAAAAATCTCTAAAATAGGTCTTTTTATTATGTTTGATCTCAATCAAAAATTACCAATGCTATATTTTCATGTTACACTTTTCATAGTTTATTTGATATAATTAAAACCCGTATGTTAGCAAAAGAACACGACTGTTTTTAACTAAGGGGAAAAAAGGGTGAGGTGGGGGGCATACTTGGGGTTCTTTCATCAGATAACCATGTGGGGATGTATGGGGGAAGATAGGTTTCCTTTGATAAGGGTGAGTGGGGTCAGTCTTCATCTTAGGCCAGGTGTGCACTATAAATGTACATCAGTATAACTATGTTGCTCAGAGGTGTGAAAAATCCATAGCCTGGAGCAATGCAGTTGTACCAACCTAATGCCTGGCTTCTTCTGTCCGTCAGCCACATGGGTGACAAAGTCACAGGCAGCAATAAAAGTTGCTGTTCTCCAGGGTGCCTTCTCTATACTGTGGAGCACTTTGGGTTGGCTATATGTTGGATTTATCATGGAGTACTGGGGAGACCTGGGGCACTTTCACACACTCTTTCTGGGGCCTAATGAAGGCAGACCTCATGGTGTCTCAGTCCTTGCACAGAAAGATATGGAGTTCTTTATGCCTGCACAGTACAAGCTGAATACAGTAGGAGTGCTTTCTCTTAGCTGCCTTGTTTTTAATTTCAAATATATTTTATTATTTAAAGTGTTTAAAATATTTCTAACATAATTTCCCTAAACATTTTCTAATTCTTTTAAAATTAAAACCTCCATTGTATAGTGGAAGTATTGGGTTGCTCTTTCTTTTCTCTTTCAAGAGACATTCTATCCACTGTTGGCTGATTGTCTATGAGCAGGGAATGTACCTATAAGTGAAGCTACAGTGAGTTGTTCTGTATTTTTGCTTCCAGAATCTCAAGTCTCCCAAAAGCAGTCCTGTCACTGACTTTAAATTCACCACACGGAACCCAGAACTGCAAGTACACAGCGATGTGGAAAAGGAAAGAATACTTTTAAGCATTGATGATGTAAAGGTGTGGTACAGCCTTTTATGTTTTGCCAAACTTTATAGATAATCTGATAATAGAACAATTATTATCAAAAGCTTTGCAGAGTGACTGGAACCAAAACCATTTCCTTTTTAGGAAGATGAGGGTCCCAGGCTGCCTTCATAGCTTTAGGCATCCTCTGTCCCTATGCATACACATACATTTACACACACGTGCCTCTCAACCAAATTCTCTAGTCTGAAATCTCTGCCTCTCCCCACTTCTATGTCTCTGATCCCTCTGGCCCTTTGACTTCTCTGTCATAGTTCCCTACTCTGTTCCCCCAATGCACCATGCAGCAGCCCACTCAGCAGGGCCGGCGACAGGGGGGTACTACGGGTACAGCTGTACCGGGCCCCCCGACTTTAGGGGGGCCCCGGTACACAGCTGTACCTGTTGTGTCCCCCTTTGTCGCCGGACCTGGAGAGCGGGGAAGGGGCGGGGAGGCGGCGCGGCTCTCCCCCGGACGAGCGCGCCTGGCCCCGGCAGGAGCAGAGAGCCCGGCCGGCGGCAGCAGCGCTGTCCGGGGGAGGGGGGGGGAGAAAGGGCGGCTCACGCAGCTCTCGCTCCCGCTGCCGCCAGCTGTCAGCTGGCCGGGGGGGGGAGCGCCGGCTGGGCGGGGGGGGGGGCGCTTGCTGGGCTGGGCGGGGGGGGGGCTGGCTGGGCTGGGGGGGCCCCCATCCGCTGTCGGCTGGGCGGGGGGGCGGCTGGGTGGGCCCCCATCAACTGTCGGCTGGGCTGGGGGGGGCCCCGGCTGGGCTGGGGGGGGGCCCCCAAACTATCGGAGTATGGGGCCCCCAAATTTCTGTCGCCAGCCCCGCCACTCAGTATCCCTGCACTTAGTTCTTGTGCTTGGCATCCTAGTTGCTCTTGGCATCTGTAACAGGGCGGCGACTCACCCCTGCAGTGCCTCCTACTGGTTCGTCCGGGAATTAGCGTCCCAGTGTCCGGAGTGCCCTCTGCAGGCCGATGTCCCGCTCCTGTTCTGGCCCCGTGTCCCCCCTGGACCCCAGTGCCCCCTTATTGAGGCTGCTGCACCCCTGCAGAACCCCCTCAAGTCTAAGGGTCTCCCCTCCCTGGGGAACCCTCCACCCCCTATCCCCACCTTGCCTCAGACTAGGCCACTGCCAGTCACCACTTGCCTCTGCTCACTGAGGCAGACTGCAGTATCATTGCCACTCATCACTGGCAAGGGCGGTTTGGCCTGCTGCTTCTACTTCTAGCCATGGGCTGCCCCCTGCAACCCCAGTACCCCTGGGTCGGGCCTTCTGCTCTCAGGCTAGAGCCTCCCCAGCTCCCACTGCCTTGCCCCAGCCCTGCCCCAATCCAGGTACCTTGCTTAAGCCCCCGCAGCTAGGCCTGTCTTCCTCTAAGCAGAGGAGACTCTCTCTCTGTCTGCCGCTCAGCCTTCTTATACTGGCCTGTGAGTGTTTGGGGTGTGGCCACCCAGCTGAGCCTACTTCCCAATCAGGCCTGGGAGTTTGCTGGCTCCCGGCCACAACCCCTTCCCTGGGTTATTCCAGCCCTTTCAGGCAGGGAGCGGGTGGTCAACTTGCTGCAGCATCCAAGAGGAGCAATTGCAGGGCAAGTCCAGCTCAGCCCTGGCTATCCTGGGATGATACATGCTCAGTACAAATGGAATCTTGAGAGACGTTAGCTTCCAAATTCTAACAAGACTCTGTTGAACTTGTGTGCATTAAGATCTTCAGAGGCTTATAAAATGGCCAAATTAGGGAGAATTTTCATAGGGACAGCAGAAAGCTGACACCAGGGCAACCCCCTGACAAATTTAACTCCTTGCTCCAAAAAATGGAAGCATTAGAGCTTCTCATTGAAATAGCTTTAAAAAAAACCCGTAATGTGGCCAAAGTAATGCATTTTTCCTTAACCTCTTTTTGGGAAATGGCTGAACTGTTTTTGCTGAAATCTTACAAAAAAATTCAGCCTGAGCTTGACAACCAGCTTGGAAAACTTTGAATGGTCAAAGTTTGTCAAAATAAAAAACAACTGAAATCTAGGTCTTATAATAGAAAGTATTAATAATACGGAAATGCCAGATTTTAATGCACACAAATATAGTCTCTGTTTTTTTCACAGGGTCCCAGTCTCATTCAGGTCCAAATCATGTACCACTAAAGTCAATGGGGGTAAAGGGAGCAGAATTGAGCCCTCGTTGCATAGCAGAGGCAATGTGTGGCTGAGTGGAGGGCATGTGAGGTCACATGCCCATCCAGATTTGCTGCTTGGCTTGTACTGAACATGCTCACACAGACAGAGCATGCTCAGTAACACTACTGAAGCTGCTTCCCTCACTCTGATAGATGGTGCTGATTGAATGAGGCAGCTGTTCAACACTGCTTTTTAACCTCATTATTCATTATATGGCACCAGGATTTATTTACTGCATACCATCCAAACCCTGCACTGAATACGTAATTACTTATTTCCTCACAGATTTTCTGCTATGCTGCTCACATAATACCTGAGTCTCACAGACATTAAAGAATTAGGAGTAGAAGTGGGAAAGAATTATTAGCCACATTATTAGCCACGTTTCCTCTCAGAAACAATCAGATTGTTTCTGAGAGGAAATGTGGCTAAATTGAAGAAACTTAGATTTCGTTTTGAGCTATGCCAGATGTGATCTTGTAGAACATTTCAGGCATATTAAAACAAGCAAACAAACAAAAAGCCCTTGTCCATTGGCATATTTTATACAATCCCTGTGCCAGTGCTTACTGAGCTTTTATTCTGGGACATCCACTGAGTTGTTTTCTTCAACAGCCATGGGTACCAGGATGGATCCCCAACATGCCAACCTCTTCGTGGGCTGTCTCAAGGAAGAATTTCTGGATAAATGCAACATGAAACTAACTATATACCTGAAATACATCAATGATATTTTCATCCAATAAATTCCCTGTTCTGTTCATTCTCTCTGAAACTTGGCACTGGTTGCTGTCAGAAGACAGGATATTGGGCTACAATGACCATTGGTCTGACCTTGTATGGCCATTTGACCTCGTATGGCCATACACAAGAAAGCAACACATCACCACACTTACATCCACTGATCCAGCAACCACTCCAGAACACCAACACCAAGAAATATGTTATCTACAGCCAGGCACTTAGATACCACAGAACATGTTCTGAAGAGAAAGTCCAGAATGTACACCTTCACAAACTTAAAACCACCATCATTAAACAAGAACGCTTCACTAGAGAAGTAGATAGCCTCCACAAGAATTTATGGCTCTTGATGAGAAGGGGAGGCAAAAAGATTAGGAGAATGGAAAGAAAAGAAGAGCCACCCCTCTGTATTTAAAAAACAAGGAAACACACACAATACTAAAAAAATGCTACAGAATTAAAATAATTTTTGGCTGACTACCTGCAGCTCAGAGTTTTAATATGACAGTAACAGCAAGGAGTCCGGGTGGCACTTTAAAGACTAACAGATTTATTTGGCCATAAACTTTTGTGGGTAAAAACCCCACTTCTTACATGCATCTGAAGAAATGGGTTTCTTACCCATCAAAGCATCTGAAGAAATCGGTTTTTTTTACCCACAAACGTTTATGCCCAAATAAATCTGTTAGTCCTTAAGGTGCCACCAGACTCCTCACTGTTTTTGTGGATACAAACTAACACAGCTACCCCTCTGAATATGATAATGACATTTCTATTTTTGAAAAAATCAAAAAGAGTTCATTAGGCTGTACATATCTCAGAAAGATACTATTAGAGAGGCAAGATGGGTAAGGTAATATCTTTTATTGAACCAACTTCTGTTGCTGAAAGAGATAAGCTTGCAACCTTACAGAGCTCTTCTTCAGGTACTCAGTGTCACAGCTAAATATAAGGGTGGAACAGATAAGGAGTTAATATGTTTTGCAAGAGAGCATTCAACATCCAGGGAGAAGTTAATACCTCTACATCCATAGGACAAAGAAGTATTAGTGAGTTACAGATTGTTGTAATGGGCTGTAGTAATATATTATAGTTCACAATATCATTGTAATAAACAGGCTTGTTTGTAATAACTGTGAAGTCTTCTAAAGGGGATTACTGCCTGATTGAAAGTCACAACTGTGAGAAATAAACATTAATCCCTCTGGAACACTGGCAACAGAGGACTGAGTTAAGGTTGTTTAGATGTAACCTTGCTGAGTAGGACTGATTTGCCAAGGGAAAGTGTTTGTGAGCAGCTGTTGCTGTGTTTTCTGGGAGAAGGTAAGGTGTGTAGCTGTATACTGTTTCCTGACTTTTGTTGATTTAAATTTTGCATTGCTGTCCCTCAGAAACTTTTACATTTTAATTTAAATATTTTTTTTAAAATTTAGTCTATATACACAGTTTCATAGCTTCCCCTGAAATACTACCCTTCCATGCTCTTGCTTATGAAGGCCCAAAATGTTTCCAGCTGCCTTCCAGCTGTGTGTATTTATGAAAAAGTGTGTTTTTGTGTTTTTCCCTTTTTGTGGGGGGGGGAGGAGGAGTAACAGTTTAATTGGTTTTATTTTGAAAGATGTATGTGAGATTTTGCTGACAAATCTGTCTTGATTGTACCAGGAGTTGAGAAGAAGTTTGGAACTTCGTGTAAGTCAGAAAAGGATGGAGAAGGACTGTTCTAGTGATGACTATGACTCTGTTGAAGAGGATGTGCTTTTGGAGCACTCTCAGATGGAAGAGACAGTTGCAAGTTTTGGAAGCCTCCAGTTGCCCAGCAGAGAGTCATTACTGACAGATGTTCCCAAGTATCAGGAGGCTGGAAGATGCTGTGACCTTGATACTGGTGCTCTAGAGCTGGAATTTAAACAGAATCTGACGAGTAAGTCTTTGTGTCTTGTACCAGTTCAGCTGCAGTGTTGCAGTAGTAATTCTAGTTTTTATTCATAGAGTTTGTGGCTAAACGGGAGCCTTGTCTCATCTAATCTTACCTCTTGTACAGCACAGATCACTGTGTTTCACCTAAGTATCCCTGCATTTAGGCCAATAACTTGTGTTTGATTATAGCATATCTTCCAAAAAGGATTCCAGTCTTGATCTGAAGAATTCAAGAGATGGAGAATCTACTGCTTCCCTTGGTAGTTTGGTCCAATGTTTAATCACCCTCGCTGTGAAATATTGGTGCCAGTTTGTCTGGTTTCAGCTTCCTGCCATTGGTTCTTGTTCTGCCTTTCCCCACTAGATTAAAGAACCCTTCAATACCTGGTGTTTTCTCCCCATGTAATCAAGCCATCTCTCAATCTTCTTTTTGATAAACTGAACAGATTGAACTCTTTGTGTCTCACTGCAAGGTATTTTATCGAGCCCTCAAATAATTTTTGTGGCTCTTTTAAGCACCCTCTCCAGTTTTTCAATATTGTGTTTAAATGTGGACATTAGAATTGTATGCAGTATTCCAGTGCTGGCCTCACTAATTGAAATGGGAGACTATCTCCCCAGATGATGTCCCCTAGTCATCAGCGCACTGGCTAGTCATGCCACCTTGTGGCTTCAGGTCCTGTTTTGGCAGTAGTGCCTGGTGGGTTCAAGTCTGAAGTTGGTAGTAGCACCTAGTGGGTTCAAACCTGGTGGTTGGTGGTAGTGCTTAGTGTGTTTGAGCCTGAGGGTTGAAGGTAGGGGAACCCGGGTCCTCTCACTCCTCCACGTTCCAGCCCAGGGCCCTGGGGCAGGCAGTTCAGGTGTGCAACGTGGGCTAGGGTATCATCCAGCCTATTTCCTGGGTTACTTCCTATTGCATCCCTGCCTTTCCAGAGGCACAGCGAAGGCCTGGCTAACGACCTGCAACATGTACCCCCCAGAACGGGAGCAGGAGAATCCCTTCCCCACTCAGAAGCTCTGCTATCTCTTCTGCAGTGGTGTGTGGCGCTGAGTCTCCTCAGGGCAGTGTGGGTTCCTTTTAGATTCCTGCATGAGCTACCAGTAGAGGTCTGCTCCGTGGCACTGACTGCCTTGACTGAGCTGTGCTGTGCCCTTGTAAGTGCTGTCTCCATTGACAGCACATCCAGAAGGCTCTGCTGGGTAGAGCCTCCTGTGACCAGAGCTGCTCCTTAACCGCCTCTTCCCCAGTGTGGGGTTTGTACCCCACAACACCAACACAGAGTGAAATTACCTCTCTGCTTCCCTCTTTATCCATCCAAGGATATCATTATCCTTTTTTGCCACAGCATCACACTGGGAGCTCATGTTTCATTGCTTTTCCACTATGGCCCCTACCTCCTTTTTACAGGCACTGTTTTTCAGGATAGTAAGTATAGCCTGCATTCCTTGTTCCTAGATGTATAACTTTGCATTTGACTGTATTAAAGAACGTGTTTTTTAACCAGGTTACCAAGTGATCCAGATCACTCTCTATGACTCCCCTGACCTCATTATTTACTGTTTCACCTATCCTTGTTTCATCTGCAAATTTGATCAGCCATGATTTTACATTTGATTCTGGATCATTGATGTAAATGTTGAATAGAATTGATCCCTGTGAAACACCACTAGAAACATCCCATTTAATGATGATTACTTTTTGAGACCTATCAGTTACACAGTTCTTCATCCATTTAACATGAGTGTTGTTGGTATTGGATATGGCTAATTTTTAAGCAGAATATCATGTGATACCAATTCAAATGTCTTACAAAAGTCTAAGTCTATTATATCTGCCCTGTTACCTTTATCAACCAATCTTGTAATCTCATCAAAGAATTAAATGAGGTTTGTTTTATAAGATCTGTTTTCCATAAAACCATGTTGACTGGCATTATATTCCTTCCTTTAATTCTTCATTTGTTAAATCCTACATCAGCTTTTCTATTAATTTGCCCAGTTAAGTCATCTTTGACGGTCTCTGTTCATTTCCACTTGTGGAATATGGTGCCTCTGGCATCAATCTGTGGAACTGCCTTTAAAAGCTGTGTCTGTTTGTAGGGTCCACAAGTGGTCTCGCAGAAGGGGAATATCATCTCCCTACGCTATATAAAGGAGTGCACTGCCTGACTTCCTCAATTCCTTTTCTGCTGCTGCAGGGAACTAACAGAACTCACCTCATATCCTTGAATTGCTCCATTGTAGTCTAATTCTCTTCTTGTATGTAGTTAATTTAGGTTTTAGCACAATATAAGTAGCTACCCCTTTTTGGGTAATGGCAGTGTTGGATCCTGAGCCATGTAGGGTATTTAAGAAATGTGGGTCCTGTCCTGCAATAATTCCTGAGATGGACACTCATTTCAGATGCATCTGTAATGTTAATTTTGATTGAATGTGCTCAAAGAGTCAAATGTGTTAACATGACCCTGTTGCTATTCCACACTAAACAGTTAAATATGGGTCAGGGTTTCTAGAACAGAGACCGTAGCCTGCCTAGACCATTAAATATCTTTATTACCATTTTTTAAAGATATAGAAAAAAAGAGGGAAAACAGTTGAAGCATTTGAAATGTAAAGTGTTAAGTAAAGATTTCATTTTAAAATACTCCTTATTACCTTTTCCTTTAGCTGTCGAGAGTTTTTATAGGAAAAATCTTATCTGATGGTCTTTTAGATGGTATTAAATGTGGTAATTGTTCCTTCTGGGGACACGAAAACTAGTTAGTTGAGGTGTTCTGGAACTGTGGTTGTGGCTGAAGTCAGATTCTGCTTTCCCTATGGCTAAACAAAGCAAACACCCACAAAAAGGAGAGAAAAGAAAAGCAAAGATAGAAAATGCAGCTTCGGTCTCTAGTGCTGATTCTCACTTGCAACCTTGCTGCTGGAGAAACACAGACACAGCCTGCGATCTGATCAGCCACACTGTGACCTGTCAAACTAGTACCAGCATTGGGCTTTGTGTGCCACTCAATGGATACAGCTTTTAAAAGGCAGTTCTGCGGCTCAGTGCCGGGGAATGCATAGAAGCAATTACTAGTAAGTGACCTCTCTTTTCTGTGAGTTGAGTCTTCAACTCTAAACCTTTCTCATCAATCATTTAAACTTTAAAAATTTGAGGACAAAAATTATTATTTGAACACTTTCCATTTTTCAAAAGTTCTATTTCTTTTTAAATGGTGACCAATAAAGACATAGATTCTTGGCTGCAACTTCCCTTTCGCTATTGCCCTTGCAGTCTCTCTCTTGACTTGTGCTTGAGACTGAAATGTCATTTTGACTGCCCAGCAGTCTTGTTCTTCAAAAGCAAAAAGATTGATGGTCCTGAAATAAACCCAGGAATATCTTTGCTGCAGTGTTGTTCTGCAGCCCCCCTTTGTGGGCCCACAAGCTGCCACAAGTAGAGATCTGGGAAGAGAAAGGTGAAGAGGAGATAACTGTCTCTCATTCTTATAACCCTCTCCCCCCTTTAAGAATTACCCCCAACTGAGGTGCAGGCAACAAGCAGTCTCTCGTGGATGTGAGGTTTGAACCATCCCTGTGATGAAATGTCAATTTCTTATTCATATCTTTCCCTGATGGAGAATGGCCACTTAAGCAGGTGATAGTCTTTTAACATCTGGCTGGGTGTCATCAGATTATGAGCTTTCAAATGATATCTCACAAGGCATGCTTTGTACAAAATTGATCATAATCTTGTAAAAGTGGTGAACATAATAGTATAGATCATCACACCTTCCCTTGTAATCCAAAATTTGTGTCTAAATTCTAATTTACATTTAACAAGTTTTATTGGCATAACTATGTTGTCAAGGTATATGTTTTATTTACAGATATATTATGCTGGTAAAAGCCCTAGTGTAGATACAGTTATACAGGCACTTCATACTGGTATAGTTTATTTAGCTTCATTGTACTGGAATAAGCCTTATGTAAGCACTCTATAACAGTATAACTACATCTAAACTACGTGAAGGGGATGGGGTGTACTGCTTTAACTTTGCCAGAATAGTTAAAGCAGCAAAACTCTTATTTGTAGAGTAGGTCTAATAAGTCTTCAATTAGTTGCTACTCCTAAATCCAGTTGAACTTCACTTGACTAATGTGATTAGTGTGCAGGAGCTGGGTGATGGTGGTGGCCTGTGATATACAGAAAATAAGGTTGAATGATCTGGTGGTCCCTTCTAGCTTTAAACTCTGTGACTTTAATTCTCATACTCTTTTCGTTTGTTTTTCCTGAAGATGTGAAACAGGAACGAATTCTGTCTGCAAAGAGGAAAGATGCTGCTGAAACCTACATTCCAATCAGACCTATGAAGGTCAGAAGTAAAATGGCTCGTCCACTTTCTGCTGGATCCTTGCACCAGGAGGGACATGAAAGAACCTGCCCCAGTAAGAGAGATGAGAATATGTAAAGTATATAATGTGAGCTTCCGTTCTCCTTCCCCTGCCCTGGCTCAGATGTTGTCTCTGCTGCACATGTCTATCCTCGCTCTCCTGGATTGCTGCCCATTTTTATGCTTCCTCTCATCTCAAAATTCCATTGACTTCAGTGGGAGAAGGAGCAAGCCCATGGCTATATATACCATCTTTCCGCCTCCTCATTCTTCTTTCCCTGCCCCCACAGAATGAAGACTTCTTCTTCCCTTCCTTTTCCGTCCTCTCTACTGCTCTAGACTTGCTCCTTTTTTTTTACACAGACATATTCCCTATGGTGAAAGGGTGCTGACAGGAAGGCAGCCTCTGCATGTCAACTACTGGATCTTCAGAGGAACTGTCAAAAGATGGTAGCTCTCTATAATCCAGCCACTCCCCTTAGGCAAGTTCACCATCAGTTACAAAACAATGTTTTTTTGGGAGTGTGGAGGATAGCTGACATAAACCCAGTTATTCACATACTGGTGCTGAAAAGGACTACTCTGCTGTACCCAACTGGCCTGGGTCTATCACAGCATATAGCAATTCTGTGTGAGCAAGACAGCCAAGGGAAGGTTTAGAAAAAAACAACAGCAGCTAAATAGTCTTGGGTTAACAGTGGTCATCTTGGGAAGATCTCTGGGGAGCCCAACACAAAAAGACCAACCCTCCAGCATCTGTGTAGCATCTTTCACAGCACCATAGATACACAGGCACAGTCAGTCTTGGGGCAGCAAACCATGCCACATCTAAACTTGTTTATCTGTCTCCAGAGATGATGTGGGAAGCCCAAAGCCAGGGAGTGGCTTGTAGTGGCAGTGGGAGTTCCTGGTAGTAGCAGAGGCTCTCTTCCATCCTGTCCACTACAGTAAGCTGATGATGTTATCAGCTTGATGGAAAGTGTGCAGCACTGCTATGTTATTGATGGTGCAGTGTATCCCATATATCTCTGAATAGTGGCAAGTGCTTCATTTTCTGTAGCTTGGGGGGCAATTTATTGGTGCATTCTGACACCAGATGTTAGGTGGAGGAATATTAGCTAGGACTGGTAATCATACAAGTTTTGCTGGCTTCAGTGTTCCTCTTATCATTCTTATAGTATGATTAAGCTGTGTTTTAAAAACAGTAGGCCTGAAAGCTGTCTGGGCTTTTTGTGGGCTGCAGAGGAAGGATTGTGTTTGGTTGTTTTGCCTTTGGCTATGTCTACATTATATACTTGGGGTGTGATTTCCCCTGCTCGTGTACACGTACTCACACTAGCTCTTACTGAGCTAACATGAGTATAAATAGTAGTGTAGTTGTGGTAGCATGAGTAGCGGCAGCATGAGCATAGCTGAGCTGTGCCAAGTACAAACCTGCCGGAAACCAGTGGGTATGTATTCGGCACAGCTCAACCGGGCCCATTCTGTTGCTATGCATGCTACCGCAGCCACACTACTATCTATACTTTCTTATGATATCATTTGTTCACTAGTTGTCCAAGGTAGAGATGACCTGAAACTCTAATGTTAAAACAAACATTAGCATTACCGATATGCTATGCCTTACTTGGGCTGGGTTGCAAGCTGCCAGTTTAGCCCTTTGTTAATAACTAGACCAGATATTTCATGCATTGGCTTTTACAGTGTTTTATATGTGTACTAATGTAAAAGCCCATGTACACGGGCCAACGGTAAGGGCTCTCACAGGCCCCCCCGCCCAGCTCCCTCCCCCCCCTCGCCCAGCCCCCAACGCTCCATGTGAGTGAGGCGGGCACGCGCGGCGGCCATTTTGTGCCTCCGATCTACAACCCCCAGCATGCCGTTCGTCCGGGCAGTCTCTACTGCGCATGACGGCTTCACAGACACTTCTCTAGCCGATTATTAAATAGGATGAGATGATCAATCGATATTTCTTGCTACTTTTTGATGTCAGGACCAGTGAGTCGATCAGAAAAACCACTGTCAGCAACTCGAAGGAATGTATGTGAGAAGAAGGATCCTGAGCAATCTGCTTCTGCTGTGATTAAAGCTATGCAAGTTGAAAATGAGATCTTGCAAAGAGAGATGCTTTGCAGAAGGCTGGAGACTTCTACAAGCCATCAAATGGTATGTCAAAGTACTGAGCTGGGATAAGAGAGATCCAAAGTGTTTAGTAGCAAAAATTATTTCCTTTCCCTAAACATGAATAGGAATCTTATATAGTTTAATGCAGTGATACTCAGACCTCAGTGGTTCAGGAGCCAAACTGGTGATCAACATTACCCAAAAGAGCTGGACTCAACTCAAGCCAGAGCTTTACTTCCACTCGAAGGTTCAAGCAATTCAATCAGTTATAGATATGAAAACTCACCTGGGCACAACAGCACAAAAGTGTTTGAGACATGTGGGGCACATGGGTTTCTGCACTTACCTTGTTCAGTGGCCCAGATTGCACCTCAGAATTCAACAGGGTTGGCTAGCATCACTCAACTTTCTGAGCTGTCATCATCTAGAGTCAATGGTGAAGGTACCCTCTCATATCCTCCCTTCCCTACATTTGTGAACAAGTCTACCCCAGTGTACATGTAGATGTTCCTTTTGCCTGCCCACAGTCGACATGCACATTAGCTCTGGCTGTTAAGTTTGGTTGCTAGTTTGATCAAAGTACATTTTGCAACTATTTCACTGTTCCATCCTGAAGTGAAATGTCCAGTGTCTTTGAACCAGGAAATTGTCCCCTACACTTTCCAAAAACTTTCTGGATTGTCTGTGCACTGCTGTATTGCTCTCCCAGCAGATATTGGGGTGATTGAAGTCTCCCATTAGAAACAGGGCCTGTGATCTACTAACTTCTGTTAGTTGCCTGAAGAAAGCTTCATCCGCCTCATCCCCCTGGTGTGGTGGTCTATAGCAGATTCCTACCACAACATCACCCTGTTGTCCACACTTCTAAATTTAATCCAGAGACTCTCAGGTTTTTCTTCAGCCTAGTCAAATTGTATCTTCAGGCGCAAGACTCCTGTTCCCCTGTGAGATCTAAACTTAGTGTAACCATGATTTACGGGTCCCCTGTTTGAGCCTTTGGCTACTTGCATTCTACTGTATCTATCAATAAAGAGAATTTTTGGTGGCCATCACCTCAGCCAAAACGGTAGGAGAGCTGCCTGCCTTAATGTCTGGGCCTCCTTATATGATATTCTTTAGGGACAAGGTTTACCTGTATTCTCAATCAATGTTCGTTCCAAAGGTGGTGTCATCTTTCCATACAAACCAGCCAATTTATTTGCCTGCATTCTAACTGAAGCTGCATTTGAGAAGGGAAGATGAGTGTTTCCATACCCTGCATATCCGAAGAGCTCTGACATTCTAACTGCACAGAACCAGGCACTTCACTTAGTCTTCTCAACTGTTAGTTGAGGAGGCAGACAGAACAAAAGGATGATCAGACTCCACCCAAAGAATTTCGTCTTGGATAGCCTCCTATATATGCATGTTCTATGACATGGCTAATGTCACCCTTGTGAGCAGAGTCACAGCTTATTCACTGAGATCACAATCTGCCTCAATGGCTTTTGTGGCACATGTTCCATTTGTGGACATTTGTAGAGTGGCAACCTGGTCCTCAGCCCACGTGTTTGCCTCCCATTATGCTATGGCTCAAGACTCCAGAGACAATGCTAGATTTGGATGAGTTTTTGTCCAATCCCACTTCTTGTTTTCACATCTTGAGAATCACCAAGAGTGGAATGCACATGTGCAATCACTTGAAGAAGAAAAACTAACCTGTTCAGTAACTGTTATTCTTTGAGATGTCACGTGTGTACATTCCACAACCCGCCCTCCTGCTCCTCTACATTGGAGCTCTAGCAAGAAGGAACTGAGGGGAGCTGGAGTGGCTCTGTCCTTTATATGTCCATGCAGTGGTGCATGGCAGCAGAGAGCACTTGAGCTTCCCAATGGGTACCGCTTAGGGAAAAAGTTTCTGACGTCTCTGCGCTGGGCACACAGACACTGAGAATGGAATGGACATGTGCAACATACCTCAAACAAGAACAGTTACTGAGCAGGTTAGTAACTGTTTTTTCCAGGATTTGATGAAACACCTGGTGGAAACCTCAGGCATACCTCTGGAAGTGGTCCAAGAGAATCAGCAAAAAGAAATTCTTCATGTTTTCACAATATGGAGATTTATCATGGCCATTAATGAAAGTTTACTGGATCCCTCAAGAACTATCTGTGTACACCTCCTTTTGTGACTCTGTGACCAGTGATGAATAAAGTAAAACAGCCTTCTTAAACCAGTATGTTGCTTAATTTTAACAATAGGAACAGCATTTAGAGAAAAAAGGATTTTAAAACAGTCAACATGCATGTCTTTCTTACCTAAAGCCTTATCATTCTGGGAGGGTGTCCTAAGCAGGCCTAACTTCTTCAGATACCCTAGTAGGTGTCTTTGTTAGTTTGGACAGCTCTCCCAACAATTACCTCCCCCCTGGAAAGAGAGCCTCATTTTATCCCACTAGAACTCCTTTGGGCTGGCCAGTTGACAGACTTTTGGCTCTCCTTGTCCAAACCAATTCACTAGGCTCCACAGGAGGCTGAGGCCAATGGCTCATCTATTGTCCTACAATAACCCTCTAAATGTTTACTATAGGGTAGCTTATTGTTGTGCTGTTGTTTCCTTCCTGTTTATTTTCTTACAGCTTACTATTAAACTAAACCAATATATTGTAGTAAACATCTCAATAACCAGGTCAACATATAGTAGTTATAAATAATTACAGAGCAACTCACTATCTGTCACACTAGTAATTGGTGTTCTCTGAAAGCTGTGTGATGTGATGGATCAAAGCTCACTCTTCCTTCATCATTTAAAGGTTATGTAATCCTTTGTACAATTGTGATAAACATGGGAATATTCTTATGAAGAACCAGGGAGATATCTGCATATTTTATGAATGTCCTGTGTACCTCAGTGCTTGATTGTAGCGATGTTGTCCACTCACCCGGCGGCGCCCCCGTCTGGTCGTCACGGGAATCAGCTCTTTCGACCCCGGAGCGCCCTCTGCCGGCCGACGTTCGCTTCTGCACTCTGGCCCCATGTCCCTCCCGGATCCTGGCGCCCTTTAGCTGAGGGTGCTGCACCTCTGCAGTACCCCCCTGGTCTTAGGGTCTCCCCTCCCTGGGGAACCCTCCACCCACTATCCCCAACTTGCCTCAGATCTGGCCACTGCCAGTCACCACTTGCCTCGGTTCACTGAGGCCGACTGCAGTCTCATGGCCACTCATCACCGGCAAGAAGGGGCTGGGCCTGCTGCTCCTTACCCAGCCCAGGGCCGCCCCCTCGCAAACCCAGTACCCGTGGGTGGGGCCTTCCCTAGGCTCAGCAGCCTGGGGCCCCCTCTCTAGAGCTTAATCGCTCCCTGGCTCCCAGCTGCCTTGCCCTCGCCCTGTCCCAGTCCGGGTACTCTGTTTATGGCTCCCTGCAGCCTCTGCTTACAGAGGGAGACTGACTTCTTCCTGTCCTGCCTCCCAGGCTTTTATGCAGTCTGAGAGTTTGGGGCGGGGCCACCCAGCTGAGCCTAACTCCCAGTCAGCCTGGGAGTTTACAGGCTCAGAGCCACAGCCCCTGTCCTGGGCTGTTTCAAACCCCTTCCTGGGGCTACCTCAGTCCCTTTTCAGGGGGGGAGCGGGTGGTCACCCCGCTACATTGATATTGTCCTGTAGGACTGCATGAAGTTGAATCAAAGAAAGCTGTTAGAAGAAAACAAGCAGGAAATGAATGACAGACACAAGGTTCCTGCAAAGACTACCAACTCTCCTTAAGAAAATAATGTGGGAACTATTACAGGCATGTTGTGTCTTACGCAAGGGTTCCATTCCGCGGTTTCCACGTAAAGAGGAAACCGTGTATAGCCAAAACCCCATTGACTTCAGTGGTGGGCGAAATCACTCACCCTAAAGAAAGTTTTCATACTTTTAATTTTCCCTTTTTTTTTTTTTTTGGCCAACCGCGTAAAGTAGAAATTGCGCAAGTTAAATGCGCCTAAGATGCGACATGCCTGTAATTGCAAAATGCCCACCTGCCTGTTTCCAGCCAGGCTAGCAGATTTATTTTTCCCCAGCCTGAGCTTAGAATCAAAGGAACATCAAACCATTAAAATCTTCTTCCTAGAAAAGAAGGAAGGGGTGTGTGGGCATCAACTGCCTGGGAGACACGCTATAGGAGAGACAGAGCGAGAGAGGCAGAAAATGCTGCATGGCCCTGCTGTCTCTTGCAGCCCAGAAGTAGGGGGACTGGACTGAGTGGAACTTTTGGGAAACTTTCCAGGAAAGAGTAAGAGTTAGGTAAGACCCAGGCAAATAGACCTTCTGTTTTATCCCTTTCTGCTTGTTATCTATATTTGGGTGTATAAACAATATGTTTGTTTTGAAATAGTCAGTTTTGAGTCACCTTAATTAACATTGATTCAAAAGCCTCCCAGGAGAAGTTTTCTTTCAGGTTCCAAATACAGTTGGGACTGTCATATTATCATGGTTGGGAAATAAAGCAGTTTGCACTGTAATCATGATCGTTTTTATCACCCATTGTAAAAGGAGCTGGTGGTTTTAGCACCAGGCTCCACCAATGATTTTAGGCCTTTGAATTTGAGGAGTTTCTGCCCTGTTCACATGCAGGATCATGAGACAAGGGAAGTGGTCTTTCTTTCAAAGTATTATCAGCAGAGGCCTGCCATTGCAGGGACGTAATTTCTTATTTTCATAAAGCACATTGAAGTAGCGCAAGCTGAAAGTGGGAAGGAAATTGTATTTTTGCTCTTCGATGTATGCTTTCAATCTCATATTAATGCATTATTTTAAAGGATGGTAGGTAATCCTTTTACATTATTTTCACCTGCCTATAGTATTACATGTAAAGGACCAGATTCTAATCTCAGCTATACCAGTGTAAATCCATAGTCATTCCATTAAATTAAATGGAAGCAGGATGGATTTACATTAGTTAAGCTAAGATCAGAATTTAGCCATTCTCATTCGTTTCAGAGAAACAAACTACAACTCATACTGTTTTATGTATGTAGAGAATAATGTATATAAAATTTGTTTACCTTTTCTTACATAGCTGCCTTCTGTTTCAACTTCATCTGTTTCTGCAACAACTGAGCCTTCAGAAAAACAACAGGAAACAACTGTAGTCACAGACGCCATTGAAAGAATTGGCCATTTGGGAAGCAGGTAGCTATATTCGTTTATTTAAGAATGATTTCCTTAATGTGACTGGATTATTGATATCATATACTGTAGTTGTCTGGTTCCATCCTTTCTTGTGATTATTTCTAGAAGCATGTAATTTCTGCTCTGTGTAATGGGATAAATCTTACCAATGAAATATTTTTCTAGTGTCCCACATTTTGTCTCTGCCCTGTAAAGGGCAGGATGACCAGCATCTTGGTTATGTACAAGGGAGAGTCTGAAAATATTGGTTTTCTTAAAAGTTCAACAAACTTTTCAGCTACAGTCCAGGTGAGAGTGGGTGTATCTGGGGTTTATCAACACTGCACTAGGAAGCAAAGGTTAAGGAGCCACTCTGGACATAGGAAGCCATGCCCCCTCACCTTTGCTACGTATCTTTCCAGTGGTGGGAGCATTCAAAGAGAAAGTAGCTCAGCAGTGGCAGAGATTCCAGAGACAGACCAGAGAGGAGCACGGGAAGGCCCAACTTTGCAAAGCAGTTCATCCTCCAAATAGATTCCTCCAAGGTGCCATATTGTCCAAGGAGGTGGATGGCAAAGAACATCCAGTACTGTATGTAAGCAGGAAGCTGTTCCCCTGGGAAACCAAATACTTGACAATTTAGAAGGAGATACAGGCAGAATAAAGTTCAGACCAGTAATATAAATATTGGTGCTATAATAGGTGCAAAGTCACAATGCTGAAAACAGTTTTGAGCCAAGTCAGCTGGGAGGAAGAATTTAACAAAGAAAAATGTGACTGATAATTGGGACTCGGTTAAGAACACATTACTAGATGCCCAAACAGCCACAAAGAAGGCTGTGCTGGTTAACAAAACAGCCTTATTTAGAGAAGACGTGATGGCAGCTAATATTATATACTTATTGAATATTATATATATTTATATTTATATAAATATAGATATATCGTGTGGCAAGGCACCTGTTTTCTCTTGCTAGCCTTAGCCCTTCCCCCTCAGTCGATGGTGGGCCTGGGGTAATCAGCCTGACTCAGGCAGGGTTTGCCATCTCCTTTCTGTGCTCCCTCGATTGTATTTTCAGGGTAATCCTGAGGGTTGCCCTAAGGGTGATCTTCCACCAAAGAAACAGTCTCATAAACAAAAACCCACGGGGATACCTTTTGCTCCCCCATTCGCTGGGGCAAGGTGTCATCCTGTTGGTTGCCCTTGGGTGTTAGTCCTTCCCCTAACAGGCACTCAGTTTTGGCTGTCTCCCCTATGGGAAGGAACACAACCTCACATCCTGGAGCAGTTTATTTCCCTGTTGCCACTAGCTGGCAGCAGCGTGTCTTTCTCTTTCCTCCTTGCTCTTCCCAAAGGAGGGGTTTTTAAAGGCCTCAGTCAGCCCTTAATTGGATTCCAGTGTCTATAATTGACCTGAGGTAACCGCTTTTTAGCTTGTAGGAAAAAGGGCCTTTCACATTCGAGGGCTAATATAGCAGCCTTCCAGGACCCTCTTGCAGCTGTCTGGCATGATTTTGTAACAAATTATCTATCTATCTATCTATCTATCTATCTATCTATCTATCTATCTATCTATCTATCTATCTATCTATCTATCTATCTATCTATCTATCTATCTAAAACAAAGGCAAGAAGGGGGAAGCTGAAAGAAAGGAATATGAATCAGAAGTTAGGAATTGTAGAAAATTGATAAGGGAAGTCAAAGGACACAAGGAGCAATCTATGGCCAGCAAAGTTAAACAATAAAAAGGATTTTTTTTCAATATATTAGGAACAAAAATAACCCTGAAAATTCTATTAGTCCACTACTTGATGAAAATGATAGAATTATCAATAATAATGCAGAAAAGGCAGTAGTGTTCAATAAATATTTCTGTTCTGTATTGGGGAAACATTAGATGACAGTCTTATCATATGGTGATGATAACACTCTTTCCATTCCACTAGTGTCTCTACTGGAGGTTGTTACACAGAAGCTACTAAAGTTAGACATTTTTAAATTAGCAGGTCCAGGTAACTTGCATTCAAGAGTTTTAAAACAGCTGCCTGAGAAGCTCGCTGAATCATTTATGTTGATTGTCAATGAGTCTTGGGGCACTAGGAAGATTCAGAAGACTAGAAGACTGCTATTGTTGTATCCATTTTAAAAAAAAGTAAACGGAATGACAAGGATAATTATACATCTGTGAGTCTTACATCGATCCTGGGTAGTGGAACAACTGATATGGGACTCCCATTAATAAACAATTAAAGGAGAGTAATGTAATTAATGCTAATCAATATGGATTTATGGAAAATAGATCCTTTCTAACTTGATATCTTTTTTTGATGAGTTTACAAGATTAGCTGATACAGGTAATAGTGTCGATGAAATAGACTTTTGTAAGGTGTTTGACTTGATACTGCATGACATTTTGATTAAAAATCTAGAATGATATAAAATTACCATGGCACATATTAAATGGATGAAAAACTGGGTGATTGGTCTCAAAATGTAAATGTAAATATGGAATCATCATAGAGTGGGTCTGTTTCCAGTGGGGTCTCATAGGGATCAGTTCTTGTCTCTATGCTAGTCAACATTTATATCAATGCTCTGGAGGGAAACATAAAATCATCACTGATAAAGTTTATAGATGATACAAAAAATGGAAAAGTAGTAAATTATGAAAAGGACCGGTTACTGCTACAAAACTATTTGGATTGCTTGGTATATTGGGCACAAACAAACAATATGCATTTAATACAGCTAAATGTGTACTGTGGCGGATTCAGTCACAGAGACCCCCTTGGGACTGCCGCTTGCTGTGCTGAAACTACCCCTGAGCCGTTTTCTTTGCCAGCTTGGGACTCCAGAACTCTGTTTTGTTGAGCCACACATGCTAGTCTGCTGCAACACAGACCCAGGGTCTGAACCACACCCCAAAGCTTTAACTGCAGATTTAACTGAAAACAGCTCATCAAGTACTCCTGTCTTCAGCACCCAGACACGCAGCTCCCAATGGGATCCAGACCCAGTTCAGTTGTTCCAATGGTTAATTACTCTCACTGTTGAAATAAGTACACCTTATTTCCACTCTGAATTTGTCTAGCTTCAACTTCCAGCCATTCAACCCTTCTCTGCTAGATTGAAGAACCCACTATTAAATATTTGTTCTCTATATAAGTATTTACATGTAGGTTAAGGAGCCCTCTGCTATCAAAAATCTTCTCCTGTTTAGGTACTTATAAACTGGTTAAACTTCATCTTCTCTGAGTAAGCCCTTAAGAACAATCCTTTATCTAAAAGAAACACATCTTACAAAGCAAGTACGTGGGAAACAAAGAAAGAAAAATGGTGCTGCTATTGATATGGGGACAGAAATAAAGCAGTGTTTTCATTGCTTTTTAAATACATCTTTGTCTGAATTTCATTGGCTTCTAATAGGTTTTTTTAAAATAACTGTAATGTTCTGCATGAGTTAGGTGTTGTTGTTTTTTCATTCTGAGTTTTCTTCACCTTTATACTCTAAGTATTTTTTTTCCAAGTAAAAGGTTTAGAAACAAAATTCCTAAGAGTATAAGTATGTTTCAGGCAACAGAAGAAACTTTTGAAACTCCTGCAGGAAATTGAGAGCTGTTCTACCTGCCACAGTCAGGAAGTCCTACCTACTGAGGAACCGGAGCAAAATTTTGTGGTGAGAAATAAAGCTTGTACAGATAGATGCAATAATCACAGCTTTGTAACTATTCTGCCATCCAGATCTTATGAGAAACCAAAATGCAAAAGTGGTATTTTTAATGACGTATGGCCTTGTGGGAGAGGGCACAGGAAACATGACTTCAACATGTCTCAGGGAGAAGGTGCTGCTATGGGCATGGGGCTTCCTTGAACTACTGAATTGCCAGGGTCTCACTCTCTTGCGGTGAGAAGGGGTCATATGGGTCCTGCTGGTCATATATGTTTGGAAAATGAAGTTGTATAGTGGCACAATGAATTAGGAACCCTAAGTAAATGTTTATATTGCACCTGTGCAAAACCTGTTTCATCATTTTAAACCTTGTCATTTAACATTTATTTTTTCAAAGTCACTTGCAACTCTTGCTTCATAGACACACCCAACAGGAAGTAAGTTCAGACTGCAAGTGATTGGAGTCTTGTTATGCCAATTTAGCTCTGTGCTTTCCATGTATTCCATAGGTTTTTCATGTTCACTTCATAGAGTGATTTGATCTCGATCATATGTGTTAACAAATGTTAATGCTTCTTTTTCTGCATCTTATTGAAGGCTGAATCCTCTCACAGCATCTCTAGGTTAGTGTTACTCAAGAGAAAACTAGCCAGAGATTATGATTTTGTATACAAATATTTTTTCTGCATTTACCTTTTCCCTCCCCCCATCTGATCCCCAATAGCATTTATGTCCTAGAATGAGTAACATCTATGAAAAACAAATGACTCTATGGATAGACTAGTTATATTAAAACCAGTAGCTGAAAGCCTGTGCTGTCCTCTGGGTGTGGGAGTTGGTCCAAGTAATCCATCATCTGTGCAGTCTCCCCCATACAACCAATGGAATAGTGGCATGTAAATTAGCTGTAGAATAAGGATTATTATTGGTTGAGTTCTCTGATTTCACCAGACTTTTGGCATGGCATAGATACATGCCTTGCTATCACATGATTGTAATTTGTAAAGTCAAAATGGCTGAGAACTTTGAAATTGGATGGTAACACACTATAACTCTCAGTGATGATTGAATCTGGTGATTATTTTGAACAAAAAGAATTTTCAGCCATGCTTGTAGTTGTTCCATACTGACTCTACAGACATTCTAGGCTTCAGAGTGACATTCAGAGTGACAATCCAAAAATCTTCTTGTATAGATGCTCCAGTCTCTGCTTTCAAAAGCTCTGTTGTCACCTCCAGCTTTTACTGAATATATACCTGCTGTGGATGGGTTACTTGCATCATTCAATTAATTAAAAGTCTAGTTCTCCTTGATCCTCCCAAAGTGTGGGGTTTTTTTTGTTAAGGAACCGAAATCCTGCCCTTGGATCTTACAGAGCTCATAACCAATACGTACACTAAGTTTAATATGTCTGTTTGTCTGAATGGAGATTCAAAAAGTCACTAACAGACTAATCAGGCTTTTGAGTAATTAAATAGGTGGGAAACCTATCTTCATGGGTACAGTGGAGTACCCGTCTCCACACCTCTATCTACAAACACTTTGGTAACAGTCACCTTTCACTCAGGGATGGTGGGGTGGCCTTCTGGATCACCATCAGTCTCAGGGCCTGTGATTTCCTCTGAGTTGTCCCCAGAAATGTGCCTCTTGTACTGTCAGTGAAAGTAAGGTGGTAAGGGCCGGTACGGTGTACCGGTAAAAAGTGGCCGCCTGTACCAGCAGCACTTGAATCCATCACTACTCTTTTTGCGTTCTCCCCCCCCACACACACACCTCATAAGCAGCCCTGCCAGGTCCCTACTGGCAAAGCCGCTTATGGGGGGGGGGGGAGCGCAAAAGGGGCAGAGTCATTAAAGCACTGCCACAGCAAAAGGACCCTGCTTAAAGCACTGCCGCGGTAGTGCTTTAAAATCGCTGCCCCTTTTTCCCACCCCCTCATCCCGCCAATGGGGAAGGGAGGGCAAAAGAAGCAGCTACTGTGGGGCTGGAGCCCTGGGTGGCACGAGCGGGCTGGCAGGGGGACATTGACACCCCCCCCCCCCCGACCTGCCCCTTCTGGTGTGTGTGTGTGTGGCGGGGGAGATAAAGCTGCATTTCTTGCTCATACCCTTCTTCCTGTCAAAGAATGACTGCTTAACCAGGGATAGTCCATTTGATTATGTTGACATCTGCTTGAGGTGTTGGCTAGCCTGTCTCTGGGGAACTTGTTTAAAGCTATTTCCCCAGATTTGGAACATGTCTTATATAGTAAAATTTTATAACTTTGCATACAGTGCTGTCACACACATTTTACCAGGAAGATAATGTTCAACAAATTGTGAATTTTCAAATGATACCTCTCAAGGCATACATTGTACAAAATTTATCATAGTCTTGTAAAAAGGGTGAATAGAAGGGGAGGGATCTCACACCATTACATCAGCTTGAAGGGCAGGAGATATTCCGGCCCTCATGGCGGGTTCCCCTTATATAGTATTTCATAAGGACAACATCATCTTCAGGTCTCAACCCAATTCCCTACCCAAAATTGTTTGAGAGTTCCATGCATACCAATTTTCTCATCTCCTAGTTTTCTTTCCAGAGATTTGCTCAACCTTGGAGGAAGCTAAACTTCACACACTTGATGTAGCACTAAGATGACAACTCAGAAACGTGGTGTTTGCAGAGATGGTTAGGAGTCAGGCAATATCTTCAGAGCTTATCTAAGTAGGTCTCCAACTGTATAAGGACAAGCTATGAATTAGCCAGTGTAAAGCCACCTAACCACATTAGAGCTGCCTGTTTAAAGAATGTCCCTATTTCTGAAATCTATAGGGCTAGTGCTAAGGCAGTTATATAGAGCTTGGTCCACACATTTACAAAAATTTCATGGTAGACACTTCCAGACTGGATGCCAATTTTGGTAGAGCTGTCCTACAGCCATTTTGACTCCTACTGCCCATCTCCAATCAAACAGATAACTGCTTGTTGGCCACCAAGAGTGGAATCTATATGATCAATCACTTGAAGGAGAAATGGCTACTTACCCTACAGTAACTGTGGTTCTTTGAGATTTGTTGTCGACATGGATTCCACAACCTGCCCTTCTGCCCTGCTACTGTAAAGTTCTACTCAGGGATTCTGTACTGGTGAAGGAACTGCGGGATGGTTGGGCCTGCTCCACCCTTTATGACTTCAGATGAGTGTGGTGGAGGTGTATAAGGAAATATAGGGTGCAGGCATGGCCTCAGTGGATACGGTACTTCTGGCCAAATGAATCGTATCTCACATACATGGGGCATATTCGCACCAAGAGTGGAATCCATTTGGATAACACATCTCAAAGAACCACAATTACTATGAGGTAAATAATCATTCTTTTTTATTGTTTTTAACAAATCTAAGAATTACAGACCAAAAATACATTAAATGATCATTATGGTTGCAAAGCCAAGCACCCAAAAATTAGAAGGTGTCAAAATATTGGTTGTTGTGCAACTTCAGTTTAACTCCCATAGGCATATGCTGTCAGAAGCAGTTTTTACTTACCACAGCTCACATACTATTTGTTCTACAGAACACCCCTGCCTGACTCACTGTACAAGTGAATGAAGCAGAGAGTTGCACAAAGAGGAGTGTCTCTTGTATTTAAATGCTAGGGACTGGACTGGGCCTCAGGAGTGCTGCATTTTAGTCTTTATTCTCCAATAGCCTTACTGTGTGATGTTGGGCAGGACTATTATAATGCACGAGGTCAAAGTGAACATTATCTAGACAACCTTAATTCTGACATTTCCTAACTTCCGAGTGCCTGACTTCGCAACCAAACCATCCTTTTATTATATTTTGTGTATATAATCTATGTGTATAAACAATCTCTCTTTTAGGATCAGCTGCAAACAAAGGCAGAAGTACAGGATGCCATTTATGTGACTATGGAAATCCTCTCCAATTGGGGGAATGCAGTCAATGTTGGCTTGATGGAGGTGGAATTCTTTGATTTACATGCTGTCAGGATGTTTGTGTCTCCTCATGACGTGAACATCCGAAATGCTGACTCTCCAGGGGATCTCTCTTGCCTGGTCAATAGAAGCCTGAATGTAAGCTGCCCTCATCCCATTTGTACAGGCCCCCTTCATTTCAATATATATATTTCAAGTTTTCTTTATAGTTTATGATCTCTCAGTAAATTATTTTCTTTTTACAAAATTTAAACTTGAATTTCACTACTTATTCGGTGATTTTAAATGTATGTAAAGTATTGTTTATGGCTTTCACTGGTGGAGGTCTCTGTCTAAAGTGGGTGTGACCAATATATAATTAGCACTATAGAAATGGATGAGTTTGTATAATTGAATTTTGAATGATAGGATTTGCAGAACTTTGTGCTCAAAAGTCAGGAGACCATAACACTCTCTCCTTGTGTTTTTGAACAGAAATACAGGCTTTAAACACGGGAGCACATTAAATTTATAAAACAATGGACTACAATGTAATGCATCTATCTGTCAAGATAGAATTTTTCTGGAAAGTCTTGTGACTCTTCTGCATTTCCTTATTTTTCCACTAGTGACTAACTTAAATAATTTTGTCTTCTGAAAATTTTGCACCTTCACTTCTTTTTCCAGACTCCTAATATATGTTAAACACTGACCTTAGGACAGAAATTTGGGGCACTCAACTGCTAACCTTTTGGCAGGGCAGTCACTGGATGGAGTAGAAAGACAAGGTGTTCTAGGCATAGGAGTGGCATGAATATGAGTGGAAGAATTGAACAAAAGGGGTGTGCAACTTGGAAACATTGAATGAAGTTTAGGCAGCGAGAGATGTTAGAGGAGAAAGGATGTTCTGTGGTAAAGTAATTGAACTCAAGAGTTCTGGGATGAAATCCTGGTCCCATTGAGATCGCTGGCAAAATTACTATTGAGTTCCATAGGCTAGGATTTCACCTTGACCGTACACTCAGTGTGTGACTTTCAGAAAGCACTTGAGATAAAATTTTCAGAAGTCTTTAAGTTTTACTGAAAGTCAATTGGACTTCAGGTGCTAAGTGATGTAGGTATTTTTTGAAAAATTTACCCTTAATCTCTCTGGGCCTCAGTTCCCAGTTTGTAAAATAGGGATAATACTTCTCTCCTTGACACACTGTCTGAAGATAAATTGATTAGTATATGTGAGCCACTCAGTTATTACGATGATGTGCGGCATATTATTCTGTCCTATTCTATGCAAGTTCTTATACTGCATGTCTTCCAGTACGGTGAAATGTGACTAACATCTACCACATGTAGTTTGATCTTTCTATTATACTCTTCCCAGCAGAAAATTGTGTGCGCTGTGAAATGTTTTATTTTGGTGGTATGTGTGTGGTTTTGGTTTTTTTTATAAATTACATGTACTCTGTGTTATATGTCTATATGGTCAAATGCAGGTTTTAAGATGTACACCTTCCACTGGGAACAAAAGGGGCTGAGGTTTGTGGGGTTCTTGCAAACTACCTGCAGCCTTGAAGGCAAGAATAAAAAATTTAATTTTTTAATGACTTCCACATCAACTTCAATGGAAGAATTTTAGAGAGAAGAATGAGGTGGTTTCGAGAAAAATGAGTGCTTTGGAGGAATGGAAAATGTCAAAGTCAGTTCCCCCCCACCGCTCCAGTGACTCCCATTCCCCAACTTTCTAAAACCCACTTCCACTCTGAAGCCCTCCTATACTGAGCTGGTCAGAAATAGAGGGAAAAGGGAATTTGAGACAACTGAACTCTCTTGTGGGACTGCAGCAGTATTTCTAAATTTAAATATTTGGGGGGTTGTCTGAAATATTTTTGGGGTTGGTCATTCAATTTTTGATCAAAAATTAAAAATTTCCACAGAAAGCGTACTTTTCACCAAAAAAAATCTTGTCAAAAACTCAGTTTTCTGTTGAAAAAGCTGTTTAACAGAATTTTTTCAAGAAGTTCTCATACTGTGCACCCTCACCTGATTTTGCCTAGAACTGCCAGAATATCATCCTTTCTGGTTGCCAGAACATGTCCCACCCTTTTCCTCTTGGCTTTTGAAACCCCTTGCTTCTTACTCTTTTCCCAGCTGTTGGCAGTGTAAGAGCACACGAGGGTCTCAGTAACTGGGGTGGGCATTAGGGGTTTTGCTCTCTGACCCGTGATATAAACTCAGTAGCTGCACATGCGGAGGTAGATCGTTCAGGGCCAGCGACAGAAATTTTGGGGCCCCATACGCTGATCGTTTGTGGGGTCCCCCCCCCCGGTCTCCCGCCGCCCGTGGCCCCCCGCCGCCCGCGGGGCCCCCCCGGCCGGTCTCCTGCCACCCGCGCCCCCCCCCCCCGGCCCTGTTCTGACTGCGCAAGGGGCACGGTGCCCCCCGCCAGCGTGACCGGCTTGCTCCCTGGCGCCTGCTAATGCTGCTGGGTGGGGAGGAGGGAGCCCGGCAGCCCCCGCCCCAGGCAGAGGCAGCACACGCCCCCCTCCCCCCGCATGCGCTCTCCCCCTCTGGGGGCGCAGAGCCTCTGTGCGCTGGGGCTCCGCGTGGCCCGGCCCGGAGAAGCAAAGGGGGGCGGGGGAGGCTGCTGGGGGCCGGGGGAGGGGGCTGATGAGTGCTGCAGCAGCTGCCCAGAGCCGGGCCTTGCTGTGCAGGCCCGGCGACAAGGGGGTACAGCTGCGTACCGGGCCCGCCCCGGACTTCAGGGGGTCCCCCTGAAGTCCGGGGCCCGGTACAGTTGTCCCCCTTGTCCCCCCCTGTCGCCGGCCCGGAGATCGTTGTAGGTACAGAGGGTGCTACATTCTTGTGTTTTTTAATCCCTTTTGTCCATTTTCAGATGTCTACTCAAATCCATAATGTGGTTCTCTGTGAGGCTTCAAAAAACATCAAGCACACACTGCTGTATATCTGTAAGCTTTAGGTCTAAAATTGTCTGCAAAGGAGTCTGGTAAAGCATGAGCAGTACAGAAAAAAATGTGGAGTCCCATATTCCCAAGGGTTAAATCAAAAATGTACCTTCAGAAATTGTATTAATCTATTTTCTCAATGTCCTGTGGGCACAAATCATATTCCCCTCCTCCCCACCCTTCTCAACTTGCAAAGCTGATTACTTTGATTAAAATAAACTGTGGACTGGTTTTGACCCTGCATGTACAAAGCATTGCAGAGAGTCTGAGCACTGGTGAGCATGCAAACTTCTCACAAGCATAGCAGGTAGCAGATCTATATCTAACAGCCCATCTGCTCTGTGCTTTTCTGCAGGCAGAAGAGTAGAATGTACATTTTGGAGCCTGGGATTAAAGGTTTTTTCCTTTTGCTTTCTCTTTAGCAGTCTTGTCCGTCAATTTGTTGTTCCTGTGACTTGGACTCTCTGCTCCCTTTTTCTGATGAGCTGTGAGTTAATCACAACTACTTTGCTTCAGGAGAAGAAAAGCCTATTACTAACAATCTCTGCTTGTCCGTGTTTTAGAGCACCAAGGAGCGCTTCCTGTGGACGTGCCCTTTCCATGCGCCAGTTCAGCTTTACTTTGTTATCCGCAATCCCAGCCAGTCATGTGATTTTGGTATATCTAAGATCAAGATTTGGAATTACAACACGACGACTTTTAGTGTAAGCAGCTTCTTTTCAACTCCTTGCTGTATACAGTCACCTTAGACCTAGATAGACTCAGTTTGACCTTTCTTCCAAAAAGTGTGAAATAAATATAGTTATCATCCCCTCTAATTAGAAGGGGGAGCTGGAGGGATGTCTCTACTGTGGGGTTTTGTTGTTGTCTTAATTCTGAGTGGTAGAAATGCAACTCGTAGTGTTTTCACCAACAAAGCCAGTATTCTCTTTCAGAGCCTTGCTAGTATTTCAGAAGGGGTTACAAAATCCTTGCATAGAGTGTTTCTTCTTTACTGGTAATCAGAAATTGAGACACTGAAAGGTAAGTGCATCTCAATCTGCAGGTCTCTGTTTGGGTTATATTATCAGAATAGAGAAGACTATTTGTCTGATCACATGATTATTTTGTAGATGATTTAAGAGAGAGAGATCGACAACTCTCCAACTCAGGTTCCTGTAGTTTTTGTCACTTGAAATTTGGCATGTACAATCTATGTATGCATGTTAAAACTTTAAAATATTCTAGCATTGCAAGAAACATTACATGGCAGATGGTTACTGGTTCATATGTCTGAAATTCACTGTGAAATTATTCTAGTTAGTACACTATGATGTTCAGTTCAGAAAATTCCCAGGTACTGAGTCAAAGAGGATTTTCTGTTCTGGATTATAAATGAGATAAGCTTTATCCTTTCTGACTTGCTCTCATCTGTGTTCTTATATAAGCATATGGCACTACAAATGTATAGAAACTGCCACAGAGGAAACAGTCTTAACAAACAGAATATAACACCAGCTTAAATTATTTTCTGGAATCCTTGTTGCTATATGTATTAAATGTGGGTTACAGGATGTTATACTGTAAGCAGGGGGGATACAATGGTCCATTCTGAACCCTTTGCAAAGGAATTCTATTTGTGGAGTAAATAATACTGGTCTGTCGTCACCATGTATTGAATATGTCGCAAATGTAAAAGTATATTGATTTAATTGTTTTGATACATGAAATAGTTGGAAAACTTTTGGCCAGGTTCTCAGGTAGTACAAACTAGTGTAGTCCCATTGATTCCTGTGCAGCAGTGCTGACTTATGCCAACTGAGGGTCTAACCCACTGTTTTTCATGTGGAGAAATAATAGAAAACAATTCTGCATGGCCTGCTATCATCTGTGATATGGAAGAGTTAGCGTCACTTCTGCTGTATTCATTTTTATTCAAGTATTTTTAAATAAATAAATAATAAAGAGCTTTACTATTTAAGTTATAACAGCCCTCTGATCACTCCCTCCCCTGCTAAGATAAATCCTGACCAAAACTACTTTTTTTTTTAAGATGCTGAGTATCATCACCTGCTTCCCCTTCTTTTGCCCCTCAAAAAAGCCGTGAGTGGGCAGAAGTGTTTAAATGCATCTCAAGTGAATCCCGAATATTTTTGCAATTCATTCAAACCTCATCTCAGTTTGAACAAGTACTTAAACAGAAGCTGGAATTGTTGAGATTGTGTAGGGATCTGGGGTTTTAAAACAGGAAACAGAAGATCAAAAGAAGTGTGGGAAGAAAACTATTACATGCCACCACACAATTACTACAGAAAATTTAACTGATTTAAGTGAGGTATATTAATTTAAGGGACATTTCAAATAAAAAGTGCCATCTCACTATCATTATTGATTAAAATGTAAGGGAACTTCCAAAAACATCTTCTGCATGTATCGAGTTAATGCAAAGGTGATCAAGGTGATATCTGCCAGGTTTATAGACCTAAATACCTATACAGCAGAAAGATAATCGCCAACATAGTAAAGTTTACTAATTTAAGAGAAATCACACACCAAATTTGCAACTGGCTGATTAAGGGCCCGATCTAAGCCTATTAAGTGAATAGTAGTCTATCCGTTGATTTCACTGGGGTTTGGATCTAGACCAGTGGTTCCCAACCTTTTTTTGGCCATGCCCCACCTAAGCATCTCTAAAATCCTGATGCCCCACCTCCCCCGTGACATATAATTCTTATTATTCAAAAAGTGAACTCCTATTCACGTGGAGGAAGCCTAAAAGACCATTAACTCGGTCTAAACAAGCTTCCAAAGAACATGGCATCCATGAAAGAGAAAAATAAAAGAACGAAAGGACAGTTGAAGTACTGAGGAAGAAATCACTAAGAAATTGTTAAAAAAAGAATAATAATATGAAGTGATATGAAAAAATAGCAAATAAAGTTTCAAAACATATAATAGAGAACTGAAATGCATAAATATAAAATAATTTTAATGGAAGCTTTTTCTGTAATACTTTGATCATTTTAAGGAGACCGTTCATCATGGATAGCGGGTATGAAACCAAATTTTAAATATTCCTCGGAATACTGATGAACTTTTTTCTTGCTTGCACTACTCATTTTATGCATAGGGTTTATGAAAGAAATAAATGTTAGAAAAACTTATAAAGTGAAATGCACTTTGATGGTTGTGATGATGGTGATATACCAGGCATGGACAAAAGCGTGCCCACGGGCAGATTGCACTTAAGTGCAAACGGTTTGCACTCGGAGTGCAGAGCCCCTCCAAGCAGCCACCAGGGGTGGGGGCATTGGCGGTATATGAGGCCCCTAGAACCATAAGAAATGCAAAAAATTCACTGTTAATAACTCATTCTCGAATTGCCCCCCTTAAAAATCAAATTGCCCCCCTGTGGGGCGTGTGCCCCACGTTGGGAACCACCGATCTAGACCTACATTTACTGGATAAATGACAAAGGCAGGTATAACAATGACTAAACCTATAAACTCTAAGGAAATTGCCTTTATTACTTTAACAAAGGGATGCATAGAATTAATGGGCTTGCTAAATTTAGTGGTTTAATGTGTTAATTAACTTCAGAAGTGTGTTAATCTGACTTTCACTGTTCATAAAAAGTCTCACAATTAAATTCATTTCCTCCTTTTTAGAATTACCTCTGTAGAGCCACACATTTTAGAGCATGTGTCTTGATATCAGACCTCCTAGTACCTGTGGAAAAACAATAACCATTAGAGATATCTTACTCAAGGAATTAATGCTCTGTGATGGTTATAGGCACCAAAAAAGGTTACAGGTCAAAAAAAAATATTGATTCATCAAAACAAACTCTGTGAAACAGGGTCGCTTCTGATGAATCTCCCAACTCAAAAAATGTTGAAGAAAAAATCTTGAAATTGTCAAAACATTTTTGAATGAAAAAAATGCAATTTTCTGGTTCTAAGATTCATAGATTATAAAACCCAAAGAAACCATTATGATGATCTAGTCCAGGGATCAGCACCCTTTGGTCCGCAGCCCACCAGGGCCAGTTTGTTTACCTGCCACGTCCACAGTTTTGGTTGATTGCAGCTCCTGTGGTTCACCATTTTAGGCTAATGGGGGCTGCGGGAAGCAGCGTGGGCCGGGGGATATGCTGGCCGCCCTTCCCGCAGCCCCCATTGGCCCAGGACGGCAAACTTCGTCATGTGGGAGCTGCGATCGGCCAAACCTGCAGATGCTGAAGGTAAACAAACCCGACCCACCAGGGCTTTCCCTGAAAGGCCACATGCCAAAGGTTGCCGATCCCTGATCTAGTCTGACTTCCTGTATAATAGGACTTCCCTGAGTTAATTCCTTTTTGATGGAGTTAAGGTAAACAGTATATATCAATATATAGGGTAAAATATATTAGAGATGTTACAATTATCCCCAAACCAAACATCCAGGAAATTCAGAGCTAAAATTAAATTTCAGTAAATCCAAACGTGAGTATATGGAAGAATGCACCCAAACCACCTTACTCCATCCTATAAGAATACAATGCAATACCCATACAGGTATGGTGAGTGTTTTGGTCCAAGATAAAATTAATCTGGACATTTCCTCATTTTTTTAATTAAAAAATCCATAAATGAACAAAAACCCCAAGCAGAATGTTACCATGTGATATTTCTATTGATTTGAAGTAGCAACCATAAATCATCTTAAAAAATGTTCTCTTTGATGATCAGATGCACCAGTGTGCTCTGGTTGCTTTCTGCCACTCTGAAGCAGCACGAGAAGCCAGAACATATTAGCCTGTTAAATTGGGTTTACAACTGTTTTGTTTTGCTAGAGCAGCTTAAAACAGCCAGAGTTTACACCCCATTTTTTCCATCCTCCACCCCGTCCTTCAAACTCCACCTGCTTCTTGCACTTTTTTGTATTCCCTTGTCATCCCACCAAGTTTCCCCCTCTTGCAAGTCCCTCTTGCATTCTCTATATTCCTCTGTGTGCGCACAAATGTTTTCCCTCTCTCCTGCACATCCCTTCATGTGTATACACATCGCATCCCCACCCATCCTCCTGCACTGTGTGCGCACACACACACACACACACACACACACACACACACACACACACACACACACACACACACACACACACACACACACTCTCTCTCTCTATCTCTCTTGCTCTCTCTCTTGCCTCAAGCCCTAGTCCGGAAGTCTACACAACAATGAAACAGCCCCTGCAGCCTAAGCCCCATAAGCACAGGCCAGCTGCAGGTTTTTCTTTGCTGTGTGCAGCACATTCTTAGGAGTGAAGTTAGGCCATGATCTGGAACAGCACTTAAATATGCCCTGGCTATGGGCACACTGGGATAGCAAGTGCGAGGGACAGAGTCTTGCACACATCACCCAGCCTCATACCCCAAAGCGGTGATTTACTTTTCCTTTGGCTGCTCCCAACATTTTTGACTACATTTGAAACAATAGCAACAGCTATTTTGGAACATTTGTTTACTGGCTTCTTTGTACAGGGAATTTAGGACAGTCATATTTTCCCCCAGAGTCCTTATCTTACACAGTCATATTAAAAAAAGCACCCTGTACTCTCTAAAGCCAAGTCTTCTCTCTCCCCTCCTCAGAGGCTTGGAAGATGCTGACTTTAGTGGAAGTGTTGTGATTTCACTTAAACATGAGAGAATACAACTCTGTGGTAGTTCTGCCCGCAACGATGCAGAGGGGGTTGGGATGGTAGCTGGGCTAGTGGGTCCACCACTACACATATCTACTAGGTAAAACTTCCCATTTATAGGTTTACTGGGCAGCAGTTCATGGGTTATTTTAGCATTCGTAGAGTTGCTATACTGGTGACCTATAATCTGCAGGGGGAAATTCTATTCCCCCAGATCTCCATGGTGACCCATGAAAATCTGATTGTTTGGAACCATATTTAAAAAATGTTTTGTATCTTTATATGGATCAATATCACATTATATTGATATGTTCCCCATTCACTCTGGAGTCAGTATATCAATTATGTTATATCTGATACTTGGGGCAGTGCAATACAAATCTTCATGCTTCTATTTTATTCCCTTTAGGACCTTGATGTAGGTGCAAAGAATGTGAAACTATATATTGATGAAAATCTTGTATTTGATGGTCAGTTAGAAAAAGGCGGTGGAGATCTAACCACTGATTTCAGCACTACAATTGACCTTGAAGACAGTAGACAAGAGATTGCTGCACATTTTACACAAGGAAGGAAAAAATCAAATGAAACTAATAGCACAGGCAATAAAGAAGACCTGTATTTAAAATACCCACAGCCAGATAGGGCTTCATTACACTGGAAATCTTCCTTAGAAGAAAATCTCCCTGAAGGAATGATGGATTCCATCAACTTTAGGAAAGAGAAATTGACTAGATTAGAAGAAGATCTGAAGGTTTTATCAGCTCCGATGTCTACAAAGCCTCTCAAGAATGATGTATTGGAATCAGCAATTACGGAGTACATTCAATCTGATGATGAGCTTACTATGAGTGAGCAAATGGCAAAACTAACCGGAAGAAAATTATCTGAATCTATAGGTGTAACTCCATCTTGGTTACAGTCCTCTTCCCAAGTGACAGAGAAGTGCCATAAACAGAAACCTTCCTGGTTGGATACAGAGCACCCTTTAGATTTGAGAGTTCAAGAGCAGTCTGATGGCATCATCAGGGGCTGTCCAGGACTAATTGATGAGACTATGAAATGTCATGGAAATGAACTGGGGAGATCCAACAATAGGAATGCAAATGGAGATGAGAAGACACAAATGGTAGCCAGTAAAGGTTGTACTATTGACTTGGACATTTTAGACCAGCTTCCCAACAAGCATTGCTGCACCCTGGAATGTCCTGCTAGTGGGAGGAGAAGCGGCAGAGGTATAAGAAAGGAGGGTTTATGTACAAATCATGGAGATGAAGGTCTGACACACACAGGTAAGAGGTGAAGACAGCATCCTTAACTCAAGCATTGTGGGATGATATGCGACAGGTTTTAGTTACACTAATGCAGTATTTAGTTTTTGTTGTCCTTGAGCAGGACAGAGACACCACTGCATAGTGCAAACATATAATGCTAGAGAGTCCGTGTCCAAACAGTTTGCATTCTAAGTTTGGGTGTCAGTCATGTTCAGAGGAGGAATGGATTCCAGGGTTAATTATGTTGGAAAGTTATCTTTGCAATAGGGCTGGTTGGAAATTCTGATGAATTGGTTTACTCAGATACTGTGTATTTATTAAATCTGAAATGTTTTGTAAGAATGGTTTACATTTGATAAATTTTCATTGATTTTCAGGCAGGATTATGTCAGAAACATGACTGGTTTCCTGCCAGTTCAGCTGGTGGGGGTGCTGGGGAGCCTGCATTTCCATGACTCTAGATCAGCCCCATCATGTGAGAGCTTCCAGATTCCCTTTCATGGAGGGAGCCCTGGCTCTAGACAAGGCTCAGCTTCTAGTTCTCCAGCAGGAAACCTTTAAGCTCTCAGAACTCCAGCCTGAGCTAGGGATCTCAGGGTTTCCAGCAGTCTGGAAGTCCTGGGATGGGCTCCCAGGATTTGTGGCTCCAGGGTCACCCCACCATACAGATGTCCTAGCCATAGACTCTGGGTCTTCAAGACTCCCAAGCCAGCTTACCAACCGATTTCTAAGAAAGTGGACAAGCTGTACCAAATCCTCTATGAACATTTTTCATGCTTTCATGTGCATCTTCCTCCTAACTCCCTAGGACTGGTAGCAACAGTATAGAGATCAAGATATGGGTATTTACTCTAAACCCCTAATGACAGAAAGGGGAAAAGATTAGATCCTTTGGGAAGGAAGCTGTTTTCTTCATCTTCCTTAAATATGAGAATTGCAAATGATTAGGCAATGATGGCCACATATACATTTCACTTTTTACAAATAATCTCCCAGAAGAGCATAGAAATTAGCCAATGTCCTTATCAAGGAGAGTCAAAATGTGGACAGACACCCTTAGAGTTTCATTTGACATTTTGGATGCTGCTCCTAGATTGGTCGCCTTTTCTGTAACTCATTGCTGATGTGCCTGGTTCTTCTTCAAGATGTGTCCCTATGGTTGCTCCACTGTAGGTGTGTCTGTGTCCCTGTGCTTCTGATCAGAGATCTTTGGTAGCACTGTCTGTTTGGCCTGTGCATGCTCTTTCCCTCTCTTGTGTTGTGTGTGCCTCAAGGCTAATTAGTGTTGTGCAGGTGAACCACCCGCCGCCGTTCCTTCCTTGCAACCGCCAATTAGCAATCTGTTCACAGATACTTTAGGTCTATAGAAATGTTCCCTTGGTGTTTCCCTTCGCTCTTTTCTCTTAGTGTTATGGGGTTTTCGTTTAAAAATAAATAAACTCCCTAGTTTTTTATTTTATCCCCTTCTCTTCTTCCCCTCCCCATGCCTGGTTCCCTTGGGTTTAAGAGGCACCTCTCCTGCAGGGAAGCCATAGTGATTACAGACAGACATTCCCTTTGTGTGTGGTGTGTGGTGCCTTGGAGAGGCCCACATTCCACAAAAGGGCTAAAAGCCAGATCCCAAAAAAGGCAGGAACTAAAGCTGAAACTACTCCTCATGGGGGGAGATACATTGAACTCTTGTGGCCGCCAGCATCACACAAAATCTACCTCTTATGATAGGGACTGGAAAGGGCTTGACTTGTTTGGAAGGAAGGCATGCTCTTCATGGACCTTGCAATTCAGAATTGCAAAGTACCAACCTTAATAGCAAAATGCAGCCACAAGAACTACACCAAATTTAACGCTTTTATTGACCACCTGCCAGAATCACAATGAAAACAGTTTCAAGCTGTTGTATATGAGGGGGAGGGATAGCTCAGTGGTTTGAGCATTGGCCTGCTAAACCCAGGGTTGTGAGTTCAATCCTTGAGGGGGCCATGTAGGGATCTGGGGCAAAAAAATCTGTCAGGGGACAGTACTTGGTCCTGCTAGTGTAGGCAGGGGACTGGACTCGATGACCTGAAAGGTCTTTCCAGTTCTAGGAGATTGGTATATCTCCATTTAAAAAAAAAAAATTAAAAAAAAATCAAATCAATTAGTGATGAATATAGCATAGAATGGCTTCCATATGAAGAACGATTAATAAGTCTGGGACTTCTCAGCTTGGAAAAGAGATGTCTAAAGAGGGATATGATAGAGGTCTATAAAATCACTGGTGTGGAGAAAGTAAATAAGGAAGTGTTATTTACTCCTCATAACACAAGAAATAGGCAGAAGGATTAAAACAAACAAAAAAGTATTTTTTTCACACAACACACGATCAACCCATGGAACTCCTTGCCAGAGGATGTTGTGAAGGCCAAGACTATAACAGGGTTCAAAAAGAACTAGATAAGTTCCTAGAGGATAGGTCCACCAATGGCTATCAGCCAGGATGGATAGGGGATGGTGTCCATAGCCTCTGTTTGCCAGAAGCTGGGAATGGGTGATAGAGAATGGATCACTTGATTATTAGCTGTTCTGTTCATTCCCTCTGAAGGACCTGGCATTGACCAGGGTTAAAAGACAGTATACAGGGCAAGGACAGATACTTCAAGACTACTTTCAGAATCTGCCCATTTCCCATCACCCTTTATTTAAGAAGTAAAGTAGGATGCAAATAAATGTCCTGGGAGGCACAAATGCATAAGTAAACAGGTAACCAAATTCTAGACAATTCAGGAGTCAAAAGATGACACCAGTGGCTCCAGAACACTTTTATAGTGGGGGTGCTGAAAGTCAGCAAATGAAACTATAAAGCAGTGGTCCCCAGACTTTTTACCTCGCCCCCTCTTACTCCTGTCCATGCCCCCCAGAGCGGGTGCCAGGAGCGGAGCCATGGTTCCAAGAGGGGGGGGAGGGATACACAGACAGAGGTAAAGGGGCTGAGGCCAGAGCTGGAGGCAGGCATGGATGCCTAGGGATGCAACTACAGCTTCAGTCCTTCATATATCATCAACAACAGAAAAGGGGCGAGGAACACCTTTTTCTTTTTTTCTCATTTCTTTGACCACATTTATCTATCTGGACATTTTCTGTGAGGTGGTAAAGGTGGCTGGCACATGTTTGCATGAGCGAATCCAATTCAGGCTAATCCCTGAAATATATAATACAGCTCTATATTTGGTAAACCTAAACCTTTATTCAGGCCTACTAAATTCCATTCATTTAATTCTGGGATGTATTTTATCCTATATAAATCCTTTAATCAGATTTTGTATTATTTTAAGAAATCGAGACCCACTTGTAATGAAGCAGGCAGAATATATAGTTTAACCAAGGGGCTGTGACCATACAAAATAAATGACGTCCCTACACTGAGAACAAAAGATTGGACCAATTCACAATATGGTCATGTAAAGGTTTTATCATTGGATTATATTGTATTTTACCATAGCCTTTAATCTTTGTTTTGATGTATGCATAAATTAAATGGGGGAAAATGTTAATGCAGCATTGTTGAAAAATTAAGCACCAAAAAGGCAGGAAATGTGAACATCACGTTTCCTTCAATAACACTAAGTTGACCACATTCCATATCTTAGGTGTTTTATGGTATAACATTTAATAACATTAAAAAGTAATCTATCATTGCTGTTGGAGGTAAAAGTTGGGAAACAGAGTCACAAATCCATTCAAATTAGGCTTAATCAATTGTCACCTTTAATTCTCTCTGAAATTGTATAAATACCGTCACCTACAGTGTGTTGTCACAGGGTCCACTCACCATAGATGCTGCATCCTCCTAGTGGCTCTGGGGATTAGCTCTTGCCAGCCGCTGTCCTCCTCTAGTGGTTTCTCTGCCTGTCCACTGATGAGCTGTTTGCTCAAAAACACAAGTACAGTTTATTCACATAGCAAGTGCATGAAAGTTTAGCTACTGAACACAAAAATATAACTCTAATGCCCAGATTCAGCAGCCTGTCAAAGATTCAGTGGAAGTTCTGATTGGTCAAGGTACATGGCGGGGGTGGCGAAACTGTGGCTCGCAAGCTACATGCAGCTATTTTACCATTAAAGTGAGGCTCACAGAGCCCCCATCCTCCACCTACCAGACTGGGGGGGGGGGAGGAGACAGGTGCTCAGGGCCTCTGCCTTGCAGCAGGTGCAGGGGAGGAGTGTCTTGGGGCTTCTGTCCAGTGGGGAGGAAGGTCTTGGGACTTCAGGCCTGCAGGGTACACCTACAGGAGCAGGGCTGAAGACCCAAGCCCTGGCAGGCATGACCCAGCTCTCGAACTTCTGAAGATTGCTGTATGCTGTTCGGAGAGTCAGTAAATTTGGTCACCCCTGCAATATGTGATAAAACCTTGTAAAATCTTCTACTATAACAAATTATTGTGTATATCAGTCTGCATTTACCTGGGTGCTTTTGTTTAAATCCTTTGATTCTTTATGTACATATTTCTCCTGAAAAGAAAAATAAATTTGTTTTGAAATAATTAAAATCTGTACATGCCATAACTAAAAAGGTTGCTGGAAAAAAGCATGTGAGCTAACATCTGTTCTTTGATCCACATTGTTCAGTATATGATGCACATGCAGACCACTCCTGGCAAGAAAAAGTGAATGTAAAAGCAAAATAATAAAATGTAATGCTCAATATGTGTGAAATTCTAGAACACTGTGGTTAGAAAGGTCAGAGTTAACAATTAGCATTTCATTCTTTCTATGAATACTTCAAAGAGCAGCTTCCTTTTATGCATTTGTAATAAGGCTGTCAAGCGATTAAAAAAATGAATTGTGATTAATCGTGCGAATAATCACACTGTTAAAGAATAATAGAATAACATTTCTTTAAATATTTTTGGATGTTTTCTACATTTTCAAATATATTGATTTCAATTACCACATAGAATGCAAGGTATACTGTGCTCACTTTATATTATTATTTTTGATTACAAATGTTTTCCCAGTAAAAAAACAAAATAAATAGTATTTTTCAATTCACCTAATACAAACAATGTAGTGCAATCTCTTTATCCTGAAATTTGAACTTACAAATGTGAAATTATGTACAAAAACCCTCTGCACTCAAAAGTAAAACAAAGTAAAATTTTAGAGCCTGCCTGTCCACTCAGTCCTACTACTTGTTCAGCCCAGTCGCTCAGACAAACACGTTTGTTTACTTTTGCAGGAGATAATGCTGCCCGCTTCTTGTTTACCTTACCTGAAAGTGACTACAGGTGTTTGCATGACACAGTTGTAGCCAGCATCACAAGATATTTATGTGCCAGATGCTCTAAAGATTCATATGTGCCTTCATGCTTCAGCCACCCTTCCAGAGGATATGCATCCATGCCAATGATGGGTTCTGCTCGATAATGAGCCAAAGCAGTGCAAAGTGACACATATTCATTTTCATCATCTGTATCAGATGTTACCAGCAGCAGTTTGATTTTCTTTATTGGTGGTTCAGGTTCTGTAGTTTCTGCATCGGAGTGTTTCTCTTTTAAACTTCTGAAAGCATGCTCTCCACACCTCATCCCTCTCAGATTTTGGAAGGCGCTTCAGATTCTTAAGCCTTGGTCGAGTGCTGTAGCTATATTTAGAAATCTCACGTTGGTACCTTCTTTGCGTTTTGTGAAATCTGCTGTAAGAGTGTTCTTAAAACAAACATGTGCTGGGTCATCATCCGAAACTGCTATAACATGAAATATACGGCAGAATGCAGGTAAAACAGAGCATGAGACCTACAATTCTCCCCCAAGGGGTGCAGTCACAAATTTAATTAACATATTTTTTAAAACAAGCATCATCTGCTTTCACGGTAGCCAAAGCATGAAGAGGCATACGAATGTTTAGATTATCTGGCACATAAATTCCTGGCAATGCCAGCTACAAAAGTACCATGTAAAAGCCTGTTCTCACTTTCAGGTGACATTGTAAATAAGAAGCAAGGTAGCATTATGTCCTGTAAATGTAAACAAACTTGTTTGTCTTAGCAGTTGGCTGAACAAGAAGTAGATCTGAATGGGCTTGTAGGATCTAAAGTGTTTTTGTTTTGTTTTGTTTGCAGTTATGTAACAAAAAAAATCTACATTTGTAAGTTGCATTTTTATGATAAAGATATTGCATTATGATATTTGTATGAGGTGAATTGAAAAATACTATTTGTTTATCATTTTTACAGTGCAAATATTTGTAATAAAATAATATAAAATAAGCACTGTACACTTTATCTGTGTTGTATTTGAAATCAATGTATTTGAATATGTAGAAAAGCATCCAAAATATTTAATAAATTGCAATTGGTATTCTTTTAACAGTGTGATTAATCGTGATTAATTTTTTGATCGTGATTAATATTTTTGAATTAATCACGTGAGTTAACTGCAATTAATCAACAGCCGTAATCTGTACCTTAATAGGAAGCTTGCACCAGTATATTTGCACATCTGTGTCACTACGTCTATTGTATACTACAATCCAAAGCCCAAGCCTCCCATGATTTCAGAGGCTTCAGGCCAAGCCCTTTCACTTAAAATTTGCACAATGATCCTGTAATTGACTTGTAGTTCCATAAGAATGCTCGGCTGATGGTGCTCAGGCAGCCTTAAAACTTGGATTCTTTCCTTTTTTGTTGGTTTGTGTCTCAACATTAACCTTTATTGACATAATTATTTTGTTTAACACTAAACTGGGAAAAGGAGTAAGAGATTTTAACCTTGTGTGTGATGAGAGAAGCAATGTAATAGCATTAGAGCAGAATGCTACAGCAAAAGAACCCAACATAACCAACATAATGGTCTACATTTGATAGTCTACATTGTAGGAATTAATTTCTCATCATGTCTGCATATATAAAGACTTATCTTGGATTTTATTTTCAGATGAAGCGCTTTGTGTCAAAGGCCTAAAAAACTTCAGAGCCAGGTGGCACAGTGAACAAGAACACACTCTGCAGGAGTCATGGAACTCTCTTCTAAAGTTCAATTATTCTCACCGTGGGCGAATCTCCAACATGGATTTTCAAGGGGATATCTTTGATGAGTTTCTACATCAGCAGAAAATCAGCCGACAGGGAGAACATCAGCTTGTAAGGAAAGAAGGAATACAAGTGCTACCAAAAAGACAAGAAGAAAATTACATGGAGACAGATGATGGAAATGATTTTGAAATCCCTGTTTTGCCATATGGACAGCACTTAATAATAGACATTAAATCCACATGGGGAGACAGACACTATGTTGGTCTTAATGGAATTGAAGTTTTTAGTTCCAAAGGAGAGCCTGTTCAGATTTCAAAGATAAAAGCTGAACCACCTGATATCAATATTTTACCAGCCTATGGCAAAGATCCAAGAGTAATAACTAATCTAACTGATGGGGTAAATCGGACACAGGATGACATGCACCTTTGGCTAGCACCCTTTACTCCTGGGAAGCCTCACCTTATCTATATTGACTTTGTGAATCCCTGTCAAGTAGCTATGATTAGGATTTGGAATTATAATAAATCCCGAATACACTCCTTCCGAGGTGTGAAGGATATTACAATGCTTTTAGATGAGCAATGCATCTTTAAAGGAGAAATTGCAAAGGCTTCAGGAACATTGTCTGGAGGTATGGTATGATCCCTCATTTTCTTTGTGAAAATGACAGCTGGCTATACTGCTGTTTTTAGAATGCTAGCTAGAGTAACCATGGGTACAACTGCATGAGCTGGGAATCAAACTTCCCAACTCAAATGTAGATGTACTCTTTGTAAAGAGATTATTTTATATTTATAGCCCCTAGAGTCCCCAGCCAGTACAGAGAGCAGACAAAAAAATAGATTCTCTGCCCCCAGACAACTTACAGTCTTGGGCTTTGTTTTTATTGTTGTTATTTTTATGTATATGAGATCTTTTTTTACAGATTTATATTTTAGATGTGTTTAAAAATCAGCTGGATTCTCTGGACTCACCTAATAAGAATTTGTGTTTTAACATGTTAACTACAGTAGAACCTCAGAGATATGAACACCAAAGTTACAGACTTACCGGTCAACCGGCCAACCGTGTGGAACCAGAATTAATCAATCAGACAGCAGCGGAGACAAAACCAAAATACCCCCAGCAAATACTGTACTGTCTTGGGGCTTTAGCCCTGGAGCTCAGGGCTTCAGCCACAGGGGTTGGGGGCTGCAGCTGCAGGCAGGGATCAGGGCTCTAGGCGGGGGAGGGCTTGGAGCTTCAGCCCCCTGGGTGCGCCGGAGCTCAGGGCTTTAGCTACAAGGGGAGCACCAGTTTCAGCCCCACCACTTCCCCAGCAGCTAAAGCAGGCTGAAACCAGGAGCGGAGTTAAGGGGAGTCCCAATCATCAATGCCTGCCATGGGGCTGAAACTGGGAGCAGAGCAGTGGGGCTTCTGCCCCGAGTCCCAGCACTCCCCCCAGGTGTAAAGTGCTGAGCCCTGTTGCTCCCATGGGGCAGAAGCCCTGAGGCCCCTGCCCAGAGCCCTGACACCCCAAGGGTCAGAAGCCCGGACCATCCCCACCCAACGGCTGCAGCCCCAACCCCCCCCCCCATCCATAACGTATTGTTCAGAGTTACGGAACATTTCAGAGTTACGAACAACCTCCATTTCCGAGGTGTCAGTAACTCTCAGGTTCTACTCTAACATGAATGTAAACTGTAGCATAGACAAGGAATAAATTGTCTCTTGTCTATGGCCTGGTCTACACTAGCGGGAGGGTCGACCTAAGATACACAACTTCAGCTATGTGAATACCATAGCTGAATTTAACGCATCTTAGGTTCACTTACCTGCCGTCCTCACAGCGGCAGTGATCGACAACGGGCTCCCCCGTTGACTCTGCCTTGTGCCTTTTGGAGAGCTGGAGTTTCGGAGTCGACATGAGTGCCTCTTGGGATCGATTTATTGCGTCCTGACGAGACACAATCTAATCCCCAATAGATCGATCTCTACGCGTTGATCCAGCCGGTAGTGTAGACAAGGCCTATGTTACAATTTACAATCATATTAGTTAAACATATTACTCAACACATGTTAAAACATAGTTCCATATTGTAGTGTAGTGAAGCCCTTGGTTTGCAGTACTTTCACATTGTGTTTTTAATTCCTAATGTCTTGTGCTTTTCAGCTCCAGAGCACTTTGGGGATACTATATTGTTCACGACTGATGATGATATTCTAGAGGCCATATTCTGCTACGATGAGACTTATGATGTAGAAATTGAAAATGTGTGCTCGCTAAGATATGAGGAAGAGCTAAAGAGACCAAGGACTGCTGATGGGGAGGGAGATGAGAGACCTTTTACACAAGCAGGCTTAAGAACAGATGATAAGCAGGTGGGACAGATTTTAATGAGGATTTCTAAGGAAACTATCTTCTATTTCCATTGAATAGTTCCAGTGGCAATAATTGATATCAGGGACTGAAGCTGGGACTGATATGGCTGTCAGTCTGTTCTGAGGATTTTATCACCAATCATATTACTGGGAGAAATTTGTTTTCAGAACTAATATTGTATTCCAATTTTTGTCTTTTCTGATTTATTCATGAGCATTTAATGAAGGCTATAGTGACATTATACACAAACTTCCTCTTTAATTACATGGATAGAGATAAGACAGTGTTTCTTTTGGCTTTCTTTTGGCATGTGTATACTGCTTTGAGGGTTTATCTGTGTTTCTAATCCACAACTTCTTCTTTTCTGAGGGCTAGTCTCCACTACGGGGAGGGGGAGGATCGACTGCAGATACGCAACTTCAGCTACGTGAATCACATAGCTGAAGTTTGCGTATCTGCAGCCGACTTACCGTCTGTCCTCATGGCGGCAGCGGTCGGCGGCGCGCTCCCCCGTCGACTCCAGCTTGCGCCTCCCGGCAAGCTGGAGTTCCGCAGTCGACAGGGGCGCCGCGAGTGATCGATTTCTCACGTCTTCATAAGACGCGAGAAATCAATCGCCAGAAAATCGATCGCTACCCGCTGATTAGGCGGGTAGTGAAGACATACCCTATGTGTCAGGGCTGCAGGTCTCAAACGCCAGTCCACAGGACTCTTAGGCACCAGTATGTTCCAACCGGCCACCCAGTGACCTGTTTTAAAAGTGTCCAGAACTCAAAATTCACCTCTGACCGAGGACTCAAGTCCTGGGCTCTGAAGGGTCGAATTCCTGGAATCCTGTTTGATTCGCTGCTTCTGTTTTAACCAAGCAGGGGAACAGAAATTCATCTGTGCAGTTGGGTTTCCCCTGGTTAGGATGGCATCCCCTGCATTACCTGCTCCTATTGCCTACTCTGATCTCCACCTGACCCTGCTGACATCTGACTCTTTTTGGCCTTTGGCCTATCTCTGACTGTTCACCTGGTATCCAAACCTGGCTTCCAACTCCTGTTCTGACCAGTAGGCCTGGACCATTCACATCCTGCTTGTGACAGTGGGCTTGAGTCAGCTATAAAGTAAACCCTGAATTAAAACATATTCAAAAGTTCTGTGTGAAAATTTTCTCTACAGATCTAAATTGTAGCAGCTAGATAACTTACCTTATGAACCAGGGAACTATGCAGAGCAATATAATCTGTCAAGGAGCACTTGCTCATCTGTCGTGGTATAAAAGACCCTCTTGTGACTTTCATCCCCTTAAAGTTCAATAAGTCGTGGAACACTGCGGAAGTTCCAAAGCACTGGAAGAAAATTAATGTTGTGCCAATATAAAAGAGGGTAAACAAGTGACCCAAGTAATTGTGAGCCTGTCAGTTTAACACTTAAAAAAAAAACAATGGAATGGCTGATATAGGGCTAGATTAATAAAGAATTAAAGGAAGATAATGTAATACCAATTGAAGGAGGATAATGTAATGCCAATCCTCATGTGTTAATAGAAAATAGATCTTGTCAAACTAATGTCATCTCTTTTTTTATGAGATTATAAGATTGGTTGATAAAGGTAATTCCAGACTAACACGGCTACCTCTCTGATTCTAAAGGTAATAGAAAAGATGTAATATACTTATGGATAGCATTGGCTTTGGTACCATACAACATTTTGACTGAAAAATTATAAAGATATAAAATCAACACAGCACAAATTAAATAGGTAGGTCTCAGAATGCAATTGTAAATGAGAAATCATCATCTAGCACATAGGTTGCTAGTGGGTCCTCTGGGGATTGGTTCTTGCCCTTATGATATTTAATATTTTATCAGTGATCTGGAAGAGAACAAAATCATTACTGATAAAGTTTGTAGATGACACAAAGTTTAGATGGGTGGCACATAATGAAAAAGACAGGTCACTGATACAGTATAATCTAAATCACTTGGTAACCTGGGCATAAGCAAATAATGTGCATGTTAATACAGCCAAATATGTAAGATCATACTTCTAGGAATGCAGACCATACTTATATGAAGCAGGAAGCAGTGACTCTGAAAAAGACTTGGGGGTCATAGTGGATAAATAGCTTAACATGAGCTCTTAGTGCGATACTGGGGCCAAAACATGTATGTATAAACAAGGACATATCACGTTGGAGAAGAGAAGTTGTATTATTTCTGTATTTGACACTGGTGTGACTACTAGTGGAATATTGTGTCCAGTCTGGTGTCCAAAATCCATGATGTTAACAACTTGGAGAGAAGAGCCACATGAGTGATTAAAGAATCATAGAAATGCAGGACTGGAAGGGATCTCAAGAACTCATCAGGTCCAGTCCCCTGTATTGAGGTAGGACAAAGTAAACCTTGACCATCCCTGACAGATATTTGGTTCAATCTGTGCTTAAAAACCTCCAGTGATGGGGATTCCACAATCTCCCTTGGAAGCCTATGCCAGTATTTAACTACCCTTATAGTTAGAAAGTTTTTTTCTAGACCAAACCTAAATCTCCCTTCTGCCGATTAAGCCCATTACTTTTTGTCCTAGTTTCAATGGATGTGAAGAACAGTTGATCACTGTCCTCTTTATAACAGCCCGTAGTGATCTGAAAACTGTTATCTGGTCCTTCTTTTCTTCTTTTCTCAGTCTTCTTTTCTCAAGACTAAACACACCCAGTTTTTTAACCTTTCCTCATAGGTCTTGTTTTCTAAACCTTTTATAATTTTTGTGGCTATTCTTTGGACTTTCTGCAATTTATCTTTCCTAAAGTGTCATGCCCAGAGTTGGACACAGTACTCCAGCTGAGGCTTCATCAGTGCCAAGGAGAGTGGGACAATAACCTCCTGTGTTTTACATAATAAGGCACTCTCGTTAATACATCCCAGATTATTAGCCTTTTTCATTGCTGCATAACATTGTTCACTAATATTCAATTTGTGATCCACTATAACCCCCTGATCCTTTTCAGCAATGCTACCACCTTCCCCATTTTGAAGCTGTGCCTTTGATTTTTCCTTCTAAGTGCACTTTTCTGTATTGAATATCATCTTGTTCATTTCAGACCAATTCTCTCATTTCTCAAGATCATTTTTAATGTTAATCCTGTCCTTCGAAGTCCTTGCAACCCCTTGCCAATCTGGTGTCATCCCCAAATTTTATAAGCACTAATCTCCACTCCAGTATAATAGATTCATAGATTCCAGAGCCCCAAGGGACTATTGTGATCATCTGTTCTGATCTGCATAATACAGGCCAGATAACTGACCCACAATAATGCCCAGAGCAGATCTTTTAGAAAAACATTCAGTCTTGCTTTAAAAATTGTCAGTGACAGGTGAATTCACCATGCCCCTTGATAAATTGCTCCAATGGTCAATTACTCTCACTGTTAAAATTTTAAACCTTATTTCTGGTCTGAATTTGTCTCACTTCAACTTCCAGTCACTGGAGTGTATTATACCTTTGTCTTCAAGACTGAAGAGCCCATTACTAAATATTTGTTCCCCAGATAGGTATTTATAGACTGTAGTCAAGTCATCCCTTAACCTTCTCTTTGTTAGACTCAAAGAGGTCAGTCTATTTAGTTTATCACTATAAGGCATGTTTTCTAATCCTTTAATAATTCTTGTGGCTCTTCTCTGAATCGTCTCCAATTTATCAACATACTTCCGGACTTATGGGCACCAGAGTCGGACACAGTATTCTAGCAGTGATTGCACTAATGCCAAATACAGAAGTAATATTACCTTTCTACTCCTGCTCAAGATTCCCCAGCTTGTGCATTCACATATTGCATTAGTCCTTTTGGCCACAGCATCGCACTGGGAGCTCATGTTCAGCTGATTATCCACTAAATCCTTTACACAGTCACTGCTTCCCAGGATAGAGTCCCCTGTCCTGTAAGTACTGTATGGCCTACATTATTTGTTCCTAGATGTATACATCTACATTTAGCCATATTAAAATACATATTGTTTGCTTGCACCCAGCTTACAGAGCGATCTGGATTGCTTGGTATCAGTGACCAGTCTTCTTCATTATTTTCCACTCTCCCAGTTTTTGGGTCATCTGCAAACTTTATCAGTGATGATTTTATGTTTTCTTCCGAGTCATTGAGAAAAATATAACCTATTACATATAATGTTGCTACATGCATTTGCCATGATAATATTTATCAGCAAATTTAGTTTTTAAATCATACCTCACAAGACATACATTGTACAAACATTATTACAATAGTCTGTAGAGTGTGAACATAGGGTTATATTCTGTCACAATATGGAAACAGTAAGTCCATACAGCTAGTGTGGAACAGAGTTTCTGTATTTGGATTAATGGACCCACACTCTGGCAATTCATCAGAATGAGACCAAATGGCAGGTCACCAGAATGAGAATCCTTTGTTCATTTATAATACATAGGTACAATAGTGACATGTGAAATAAGTGCACCATAAGTGATAAGATTTCTTTGTAAATTATAGTTTATCCCTTTTCTCCAGGTGTCTTTTTTTCCTTCTGTTCTTACACACTGTCTTTCCCCCTGCCCCAGCCTGTTGTCATGTCTCATTATTTTATCTGTCAAATTAGGATTGTGAGCACTCTAGGGTCAAGGGCTTGTCTTCTTCCTTGTGCGCATAGTTCTTTGCACATCAATAGCACTGCATCAACAATATAGCATATACAACATATGAATATCCACTGCACTTCTTGGTTTACTTTTTAGGTTCCAAAGCAAGTGATGGTGTCAGATCTGAACTTCATTTCTGAACTTACACCTAAGGTACCCGGGGTATACACTGGACAATGTAAGTACTGTGTTTTACCATTTTTTCTTGTAATATGCAAACTAACATGTTGCATACCACATTCTTTCACCCATAGCATCTGCAAACATTATCATGTGAGATTTTTCTCCAGTTGTGTACAGACTCCTGATGAATGCTGGATTGAAGTAAAGAAGAGTAATTAAGTGTGCACAGGCTGAAGCTTTGTTTATTATGGAATTTAGCACACCATAACACTTGGAATTTAACCCAGTTTTCTGTAATACTCAGAAAAATGGCACAAGGTAATTGACCAGTCCCTGAATGAAGGCTGATTTGAATTAGCTCTGCCTCTGTCAGTTTCTGTGTAAACTGGTGGGGTGTCTCAGGTCAGATCTACACTAGGAGTACTTTAGTGGTATAGGAATACCAATCTAGTGTACCAGCAAAGCGCTCTTAGCATGGATGCAGTTTATATACTCCCTTGCCCCCACAAGAACGAAATAAGCTATGTTGTAGTGGTGTAGTGTTGTTGTTGCTGTCCAGAGGCTACCGGTGTGGTGCTTCTGCTTTCTCCTGTTGATATCACTCGGCTGCGTGCGTGTGTTCCCTCTGTGTGCTGCCCCAGCTCTGTACAGATAGCTGACGCAGCAGACCCGACGAGAACCCCCAATAACCACAGAGTCTTAGTAAGGTACAAAGGCACCTCGGCCAGGGTTTATTGCGACCCTGACACCCTTTCTGTTTCCAGCGGATTTCTCAGTCCACCAGACATACAGCTAGAGAGTGACGCTTGGCAATGGACACAGCTCAGTGACGGGACATTGTCACTCTCCCTCGAGCTGGACAAAGACATTCCGGTGACACATGCTTATATACAGATACAGAACAAGTTACACATCACTCCTGTCGTATTCAGGTGCAACCCTTCCACGTAGCAAGGTACAACCCTCTTACGTAGTAAGGTGCAGCCCATTTACATCGTTAGGTGCCGCCTCGCCCCTTGCACCTGTTGTTTTGATCAAAACAACTCTATCCATCATTTTACCCTTTTGCCCCTGTCATTGGGATGGCTCATGAGGTTACCCATTATCTGAGGAGTGTCCTTGGTTTATAATGTACCTCATTACTGTGTTTATACTGAAATTATAATGAGTATAAATTCTTACGATATCAGCCCTCTTCCTGCCAAGTTTTGTGAGTCGGACCAGCCTTAATTGCTCACAGCTGCAATTTGCTTCATATACCATTACGTTAGTTCAGGCCTCAGGCTGGGCCCTTAGTAGGCCTTTAGCCTTTACTTACATTGCCTTCACTTACTACAAGCTAAAAGTGCTGTTTTGCCAGCAAAACTGCATCTGCACTGGGCTTTCAGCTGTGTCATTCAGGGTTCACACCTCATTACAACCTTGACTGACACAGCTATGATGGCAGAACTCTGTAATATAGACCTGGCCTCAGTAGAAATAAAACAGCAGTAATCGGTAGGAGCAAATCTTTAATGGCAAAATGTTATAATAATCAACATACGTAACAACATACCTCCACAGCTAGGGTTGAATCAGTACCTGGATAAAGATCCCTGCCTTTGCACAGGCATTCTCCCTTCTCTGCCACCCCAGCAGCCCTTCTGTAACTCTCCCCATGAGCACTTGTACAAAGCAAGAGGAAAATGAAACTGGAGTTAACATCTCCAGGACTGCCCTTGCCCCATCACAGTCTACTTCAGGAGACAAGACTCCTGAGCTTGCCAGTTGAAACGACTATCCCTTAGCATCCATGTAAGCTCTGCAGTGATCACCACACTTAAGGTAATTACTAATGTGCACAGCATGAGCTCAGTGATGCGTAATTATTAATAGCAGGTTATATGTGACTAGACTATACAGTTTGGCTGCCTTGCTGTTTCTTATACGGGGTATCATGAGTATTAGTGCTTCTTCAGACTTGGTGAAAGGCAGCTACTTATGGGTTTTATTGTTATTCATGAAATGAGAAATATTTTTACATTTACTATGGTGGACTTATCCTGCCTGATGCATTGGAATTTTACTTGCTGTCTCTAGATATTATTGATAGTTGTTAAGTAAACCTATGAGCCTGTGGACTGTGAAAAGCCACTTTCCTGTATGTATGCAATACTGCTGCATGCTACTTCGGCAGCTATCTCACACTGCTTTTTGGGCAACTGTTATCGACCTGTCTGTGTACATCTCTGCCCTCCCATCCTCTGGTGTCCAGTTTCCAGGATGCCCCCCTTTCCCATTTTAAAATTGACACAGGGCCATTATCTACAGCTCTTTGTCTACAGCTGAACTCCTGGCTAACCTGCAGGGGAGAAAATAGAAGACTCAGGTTAAAAATGTTGTGGACCTCATCAGAGTCCTAAAGTAAAATCAGAAGAGTGGAGAGATGGAGGCATTATTTGAGAATGGAGAGGAAAAAAGATAGGGAGCTCTACAGGAAGATCATGGGATCCAGAGAGAATGTGGTCAAGGACAGCATGACAGTTTCCAGGGAGAGCAGTGTTGTGGCCAGAGACAGTATTGACAAAAAATGGGAGTTGCAGAGCCAACTTCCAAAGGCAATGTAAAGCCTAAATGCTCTGCTGCAATGCATGTTGATGTAGAACGGCAGGTGCTGCAAGTGTCATACAGCAGCACTCAGCCATGTCATGCAATCCCTAGATAATAGATACTGGGAACAGCAGCAACTCCTCCCAACTGTAACCCCTCCCCCTGTGCAGTCCTCCCAATGGCCATTCCTTTCTCAAAGGCAGATCTGGCACTGAGAACAGTTGCACATGGGAACAAGGCTCTTTTGAGCCTTCCAGCTCTCTTGGTAATTTTGAGCTTTGCCACTCAACACCAGAAGGCCCTTGAACAAGAAGAAACAGAGGCAAGGTATATACTTCCCTGTGATTTTAAGTCACCCTCCCCCTTGTTTTGGTTTACACTGAACTTCTGCACTTTCACTTTTCCTTCATTATTATTTTAACTAATGGTTTTGTTTTAGTTTAGTTAATAGATTGCTGTTTAATGTATTGTGGTAAACCCAGGGTAGGCTACTGCCAGAGGGGTTTGTGGTGAGAGAGGTAACTGCAGGTTAATTGGGTTCAGCTGAGTAAGGCTGCCACTGGCCAAAGCAGGATCAGCTGAGCCCAATTCAAAAGCTGTCAGAGACCTTTTTAAACCCTCCTCCCCAGCTAGAAAGTGGGGGGGGGGGGGAAGAGAGAGGGGGAGTGATAGAGGGAGTGAGGCTGCCTGCAGGCTAGGGGCAGCAGGACAGGGAGTCTCTCCCAGAAGGGAGATAGTTTTCCTAGACAAAGAGAAGCAAAACCCAACCAGAAAGAAGTGCTTAGGGGAAGGGGAAGCCTGCCTTTGGGGCTTTCTAGGCAGGTTGCAGACACGGCTCTTGCCTCACCAGAGCCCAAAGGACCTGAGTCAGGGGGGTCTGAGAGGCCACTTTGCCACAGTATTAATAATAAAAATTGTTATTTCATTATTGCTTGTGCTTCAGTTAAAGCTTGATTTAATTTGTCACATAGCTGGTTGCGGTTACATAATAAAAACCATTAAAATTCATACATAGTGAGTCTTCAAATCATTTAACAGAGAAAATTCTTAAACCTGAAATAATTCAGAGCACATTTTCTGGCTTTGAGACTCAAAATAACAGCAGTAGGTGTCTCTGATAATATTAATAGTGCCTCAGCTGTTTCTGTAGGATGCCTTGGTGACTGCTCACACTGCTGCATGAGTCTCTGCATCTCCACCTCCCACCCATCATTAAAGCTTTCTCCCTTACTCTCACAAATATTGTGCAAAATCCAACATGCTGCTATAATTGTTGGATTTTTTTTCCTGCTGCTTCCAACCTATTCCAGAAGCAGCAGCACCTCCTTTTCAAATGGCCAGAGGCGTAGTTCACTGTCATTCTGCAACTAGCTGGGTTATAGTTGAACTGTTCCTTCTGTTGAAGCATCCTGAGGTTTCATTAACCTGGGAAGCAGAGGATAAGCCAGGTCTCTCAGGATAACTGGAGCAACCTCTCCACCATTAATAGTGATCCTGGGGGCAAACTGTCCATTATTCATTAAGATAAAAAGAGCTGAGTTCCAAAAGATCCTAACATCATGGACCCTAACAGGCCACCCTGCACTTATATTTGTTAACCTGCCATGGCAGTCAACCAGCCCTTGAAGTACCATGGAGAAATAAACCTTTCTGTTAATAAAACCCTTTCTATTTGTAAATTTTTCATCCTAGTGTGTATGTGATGGAAGAAAGGGGTGCCAAATAATAGGCACCTGAGTCCATCAATGGTCCTAGTACAGTTTGGGAATCCTAAGTGTGCAAAGCTATTAATGACCCCTTGAGCATTAGCACTGTGTAACTCAGTGTACCTTTTCCATGGTAACGCATATGTGGATGACAGCGGTCCCAGTAGTCATCTCGCCATGTCAAACTGGTTGGCTAAGGATCAATGGCATTTGGGGATGTCCAGCTTCCAGATGGCAATGATGACCCATGTTTCCACAGGCATAGGGCACCATGTGTTGGTGTGCTGTCACTGGTACTCTGGGATTAGTTCAGTACAGATCTCAGAAAAGGTTGCTTTTCCCCTCCTGAAATTCTCTTGATTTTAAAACTGTCCACAAAATCCACAATCCACCACAAAAGTTGGTAAATTGTTCCAATGGTTAGTTACTCTCACTGTTAAAAATGGATTTCCAGTCTGAATTGGTCCAGCTTCATCTTCCGGCCACTAGCTCATGTTAGATCTTTCTCTACATAAAATCATAAAAGGTGGCTGTAGTGGGGGGTGACATAGTCAGAGTGTTCTGTCAGGAAGGTGCTCTTAGCAGCAGTTTGAATGGACTTGATGGGCTGAGTTTGCGGGCTTCGAGTTCACATTTGCATGCCCGCTGCCAAATATTTTGAAACTCCTGCATCTTTGTGGATAATAAGCTACTCTGAATTCTTTAGATCCCCTGCAATCTCCAGTTATGGTTAGCAAATCTTAGTCCTTGACCTTACATACTTTTATTTTGCACTTTTCTGGATCCACCTGGAAAAAAATGAAAGGAGGGGCTTCCTTCTTGCATGCTCATTATGAAGGTTTGGATTAATAAACTGATCTGCTAGTACGTGCTTTAGGATCATTTCTTTGGTGCCTCTTGCTACTGACTGATAAGTATGGGTGTGTTCATTCTTATTTTTAGGTCTGCAGCTAAATTTCACCTTATCCTGGGGAGACTCACATTATCTTGGACTGACCGGACTTGAAGTAGTAGGAAAAGATGGTCAGGCTTTACCAATTACTATGGATCAGATTTCTGCTTCCCCACAAGATTTAAATGACCTTGCAGAATGCATGGAAGATTCCAGAACATTAGACAAGTAAGAAGCAAAACAACTGAAAACGCTAAGTATCTCCTGTAGTGTTTTGTCCTGTGTGGGCTGTTTCAGTGATAGTCTTCTCAGTATTCTCATTAGTCTGAGATTTTAGAAGTAATGAATGAGAACTTATTATAAATACATATAATTTACATTTATAAAATGATATAATTGTTTAACCCTTACAACATAATGATAACAACAATAATAGTAATTAATTAACGATCGTGTAAACTTGCAGCTGTGCCATCATTAGCTATGACCTGTGTCAGATTCCAGATTCCTGTGGCAACACATTCCTGCAGCCTGCTGCTTCACGCAGCTCCCATTGGCCGGGAACAGCGAACCACAGCCACTCGGATGGTCAACATCAGCAAAATGTCTCGCGGCCCGCAGTCAGATTACCCTGATGGGCCGCATGCGGTCCGCAGGTTGCCCACCACTAACCTATACAGTACAATTTTGCAGCCCTGATCTCAGCCCAAGTATTAATCATTTTTGGAAAGTTTGAGCAAATATAGATTCTTGTGACCCCCTCCCTCTTAAAAAAAAAAATAAAGGCTGTGTGCTAAAATGTAGAGGTAAACATTGGAACTATGTCAAGCAAATAGTCTTCATTATGGAGAAACACCTTTCAGTTTTCCAGTGAAAATGGGTTATGGGCTGAATTATGTCCATATGAAAACTACATGTCACACATGCTTAAGTAATTCTCCTGGTAGCTCCACCTCATTCAATGTGCATTGGCTCATGTATTTGAAATATGTTATGTGTCTAGAGTGTAAAGTTTTCTGTAAAATTAAATGGATTCTTTGGGCAGGATCACATTTTCACCATATGTACAAACAGCACATACCATAATGGGGCTCTCACCTCTGATTGGCCATTTAGGTGTAACTGCATTACAAATAATAATAGCTTGTGTGCATAGGGCATAAAACATTTAAGGGTGCAAGGAGCATGTTCAGTGAGACAAGCGAACACTGGAGTTCTTGCCTCATAGAATAAAATATGTAGTGACTGATGCAAGACCTTGTTTCCTTAAGTGAATATTTTGCACAGAACAGATGTACCATTTTTATTTTTTTAAAATAACAAACCTATGGAATTCTCTTAGAATAACTTGTGAAAGAAAATGTTACAGTTGCATAATTAAGCACTCAGAAGTCAGGCAGGGAGCACTCTTTTGGCAGCAAATATTAAAAAAATATTACAAATATTAACATCACTATGAACTATTAATTTGACATCTTTCAAATATTTGTAATAAGTACTTAGTATAATGTTATTTTATTTCAGACTTATGTTACTTAGAAATAAATCTGGCACACCTTTTCCTTCACTGACATGATTCTACACATATACTGCAGGGGTTCCCAGAAATCATACTGTGCTATGATTTAATAAAGCTTGTATCATGCTTCATAAACACATGGGCAGAGTTAAGACTACATGAGCAACATTAACTTTGTCATTTCCTGATTTTTGAGTAGCTCACTTCTGCAATCACAAAGTTTTAATCGTTAAAAGTTATTGCATTGAAACCTCATTCCTCTTTTTAGATTATATTTCCGCTCTAAACGGAGGTAATTACAATTGTTGTCCTTTCAGTGTCTAAAAAAGGAAGACTTGATATCATCTAGTTTAAGGACCTAACTTATTAAAGTTTGGGGGGGAGGGATAGCTCAGTGGTTTGAGCATTGGCCTGCTAAGCCCAGGCTTGTGAGTTCAATCCTTGAGAAGGCCACTTAGGGATCTAGGGCAAAAAATCTGTCTGTACTTTGTCCTGCTAGTGAAGGCAGGGGAATTAACTCAATGACCTTTCAAGGTCCTTCCAGCTCTATGAGATACATAGGTATTAACCAGGATAAAAATATATTCACTAAATACAAAACTGAGAACCACATTCATTTACTGCATCTCTTGTTTTATTTTTTTCTAATAATTCATTAAGTATCTTTTCCTGAGTTGTCTCAGAGTCTACTGGCACAGTAATCAGATGGTATAAATGCAGCACTTGTAGGTGTAACCATCAAGCCTTAATCCAGCTAGCTCACTGAAAAATAGCATTGAAGCCATGGCAGCCCAGGTGGCAAGTACTAGCTAGCCACTCAAGTATCTACCCACGGTCCAGGTAGCCTTGTACTCAGCTGACTAGCAAGTACCACCACTCATGCTTCAACAGCTTCACTGCAACTTTTAGCAAGCTAAAACCAAGCATGGGTAAGCCTATGCTTATAGCAATCATACCTCATGATTGCTCAGTCTCTTTCCTCTTTTCCTTCTTTCTCCTTTTACCCTCTTTTATCAGGTTACATAGTGTTCTCTATCTTTTTCCACATATATTTTCTCTCTTCCGCTGCTCCCTTTTTCACATATATGAAATTTGAACATACTGTATAAAAATTAAGTTAAAAATATTAAATCATGAAGTCAAACAATCAAAAGTTAGGAAATGCCAGAATTAAGGTTACCTAACTCAACATTAATTTGTCTTCTTATGAGTATGCATTATGATACTGGGTAAAATTTTCAAAAGTACCTAAGTGACTTAGACACTTTAGAAAATTTTACTCACTGTCTTAAATTACATGATGATATAGTGTAGAGTGCTTTTTAAACTTCCAGACAAAGGCATAATAAAATGTAATGTCTGGAAGCTGGAGCTACTCAAATTCAGACTAGAAATAAGGCACATGTTTTCTTGCAATCAGTTTTGTGTCCTTTCTGTGTACTGTTTTCTCTTGATATTTTCTGTTGCTTAACAATTGCCAGTCTATCACTAAAGGATTTTTCTGTGTCTGTAGGTTAATAGATGGGACTAACATCACTGTTGAAGATAATCATATGTGGCTTATTCCTTTCACCTATGGGGAAGACCACATGATCACAGTCCATTTTGATAAAGCTGAAAATATTGCAGGGCTCCGCTTTTGGAACTATAATAAATCTCCAGAGGATACCTATAGAGGGGTAAGTGAAAGAAAGTGGCACTGCCAGCAGACGTGTTCAGCCACCCATTAGAAAATGTGTACTTTGATAAATGAATGTGGCTGCTTTAATGTAATAGCATAAATCCTTCTAAATTATCTGACTGTGAGTTTCATGGCAGGTTAATGGGTTGCTGTCTTCCTTCACAAACAGCAAATACAAGAAAAAGAGCCAGAGATAGTTCTAAGAAATTCACAGGCCCTGATTCCTCTTCGAGTCACACAGTAGCACATGGTGCCAAATTCATTGAAAATAACAAACGGGTAGGTGTAAATACTAGGTGTGGAGAGGACACAGCATGGATGCCTTCCATATGGCATTAGCTCCTAAAGTATTGAGGTTCTAGAGTGTGGGACACTTTTTCATAGAAAATCTAGTTAGGAAGGACACTGATAGCAGTTTTGGGGGGCACAGGCTTCCATGTGCTCTCTTACCTGGTGGTAATTTTTGTTCTCCTTTTATTTATTTTATCACTGAATAAAATGCCAACGGGAATTTCTTTCTAAAAGATGCCTCGATTGTTGTGGGACTTCATTACATTTAAAACCTCAGCCTCAGGCATGTCAGACAGGTCTTACAACTCCCATCCACTCTATAGGAATGGATAGTGTGTATAATCTACTTCTTATGGCAGCGAACATAAGCCCTATGGAGTCACTTTAGTTGATTCTAAGAACCTGAGAACTGATAGAAAATTATTTGATTTCCAGGGACCTCTAATGGGCATCTAGCCTATTCCCTACATCAGGGATCGGCAACCTTCGGCACGTGGCCTGCCTGGGTAAGCCCCCTGGCGGGCCGGGCCAGTTTGTTTATCTGCCGTGTCCGCAGGTTCACCACTCCAGGCCAATCCCACAGCCCTCATTGGCCTAGAGCAGCGAACCACGGCCAGTGGGAGCCATGATCGGCCGAATCTGCCGATGCGGTAGATAAACAAACCGGCCCGGCTCGCCAGAGGGCTTACCCTGGCAGAATGCATACCAAAGATTGCCAATCCCTGCCCTGCATATAATAGCAAAGAAGCTAGTCAGCTTTACATACCTCCACTGAGGGTGATTCCTTATCTAAACGTAGTAATTTATCACATTCTCCATGGTAATCTTATCATGACATACAGACAGAGATACCTACCCCAGAAGAGACAACCTCAAACAAGAAATCATTACATACTCACACACACTGGAAGAAAAAAAATCTGGAAACCTACCTGGTGATCATGAAGGAAACCCAAAACAATTATAAAAAGAAACCGATGACAGCCATCAAACACAAAAACAAAAAATTGAACCAATTACACCAGTTCCACAATCCACAGAACACCATGCTTGGGAGGAACAATGATACCAGGACCCACCATATGCATACTACACTACACCCCAACATCATCAAGCTGTTAAGGGAATCCAGGAAGACCCATTGTATCTGGCTACAGTACACTTAGTGAAGGAATATCAGGACTCATAGAAACCACCCTAAAAAAACTCACCACACAAAGGGCCAGCTTCCTCTGAGACACTACTGACTTGCTCCAGAAACTCTACAACATCAGCAGACTCCCCCAGCACCCTATACTTGCCATCATAGATGTCACCCTGTATAATGGGGCTGGTTCTGGTGGGACCCAACTGAGAATGCCAACTCAGGACAAATTGCTGTGGTGCTGGCTAGCTTTTTGTCTCTGGGGAAATTGTTTGAAACTATTTCCCCAGAGTTGAAACATGCTATATACAGTAGAACTTTACAACTTTACATACAACGTTGCCACACATATGTTACTAGGATGATAATATTCAGCAGATTATGAGTTTTCAAATGATACCTCACAAGGCATACTTTGTACAAAATTTTATCATAGTCTTGTAAAAGTGGTGAACATAAGGGTACGGACTGTCAGAACACCTTGTCCAAATGATGAGAACAGCCATGGGTATTAGGATGGCTCCCAGATATGTCAGCCTGTTCATGGGCTACCTCAAGGAAGAATTTATGGAGAAAGGCACCACTAAATCAATGATATACCTAAGATACATCAATGATATTTTCATCATCTGGACAGATTAGCTAAATTCCCTCATAGATTTCCACCACAACTTCAGCAACCACCCACCCGTCCATGAAATTCTCTCTAGAATGTTGCCACACAGCATCAATTTCCTGGACACCATGATCAGCATCAGTAATGGAACCATACAAATAACTATTGTGACGGAGTTAGGCCAGAAGGGTATAGGAGAGTGCTGGAAGGCAGGTATATCAGTCTCAGGATGTGCAGGTCTCTGTTCCCTGGATAGCCAAACAAAGGCTACTCCAGGCCAATCAAGACACCTGGGGCCAATTAAGAAGGTTCTAGAAAGCAGCAGAAACAGCTAGCCTGATTGGAACACCTGAAGCCAATCAGGGGCTGGCTGAAACCACTTAAAAACCCTCCCATGTAGTCAGGTGGGTGTGGATGTCAGGAGTCTGGGAGGCGTTGGAGCAGAGAGCAGTCTGGGAGGCGTTGGAGCAGAGAGCAGTCTGGAGGCGTTGGAGTGGAGGGAGTTTGGAAGGAGGCCCTGAGGTAAGGGTGAAGAGAAGTTGGAAGAAGCGGGGGACTGCTGTGGGGAAGTAGCCCAGGGAATTGCATGGTGTTTGGTGCCTAAAAAGTCAGCCATCTTATCTGATACTATTAGGGTCCCTGGGCTGGAGCCCAGAGTAGAGGATGGGCCCAGGCTCCCCCCTTTTCTACCTCCCCTAACTAATCACAGTGAGCCTCTGAGGCTAGAACAAACCACCTGGAAGTGCAGTACCCACACGGAGAAGGCCAAAGCTTTGCCACAACTGGTGTCAGAGGGGGGATTTAGATTGTTCACAGAACAGCAGAACAAAGAATTTATTTTTAAAAAAAAAGTGCACTGGGATTATTATTTTTTTGGTGGTGGTGGTTTTTGTTTGTTTGTACCACAATGGAGGAGTTGGTGAGGGCACTGGTGCAAGCCACGGTAGCCCAGCAGGAGGCAACCCGGGCTCAGGCGATTGCAAACAGGAGTCCATGAGGATACAGCAGGAAACCAACCAATTGTTAATGAGCCAGGCGACCCAAGATAGAACCCTCCTGCATGAGGTAGTGGACCAGCTGAAGATCCTCACCACCCAGGCCCGGGTGTCCGATGGGACGCGAACCCTGAAGGCCACCGGTTGTCTGCCAAAAATGACGGTAGATGATGATATAGAGGCATATTTCCTCTCATTTGAAAGGACTGCTCAGCGTGAGGCATGGCCCCAGGAGCAGTGGGCCAGTATTCTCGCCCCTTTTTGTGCGGAGAGGCCCAGAAGGCTTACTTTGATCTGCCCAGCGAGAATGCCGCTGACTATTCCCGGCTGAAGGCAGAGATCTTAGCACGATCAGGGGTGACAGCAGCAGTATGGGCCCAGAGGTTCCAGGAGTGGAAATACAGGGAGAACAAACTTCCAAGGTCCCAACTATTCGACCTCATACATCTCGCTCAGAAGTGGTTACGGCCTGAGGCATGCAGCCCAGAGGAGATTTTAGAGACTTTGGTCCTGGACCATTACATGCAAAGACTGCCGCCAGATCTCCGAAAGTGGGTATGCCAGAACGATCCGTCCACCTACGACGAAATGATCACCTTGGTGGAAAGACGGATGACCACCAGGGAATTGACCCAGCTACCCCAGGAAGGCCTCCCACTAATCAAACACTCGACCCCGAGCATGGAGGGACAGGCAGCCAAACCCCTGGGAAGTCCTAAGTGGAAGAAAAAGGAGGCTGAAAACCAGTTGAGATCCCAGAAGGGAGAGAGAGGCCTGAGTGGGGGCAGTCCTGGGGCTAAAATCCTTAACCCACGTGATAGGGGAGTGACTAGAAGCAATTATAGGTGTTATGGGTGCGGGGAGTTGGGGCACATAGCTGCCCAGTGCCCCAATGTCATAGAGCTAATGCAATGCAACTTGGGGGACGGGACAGACCCATGCAGCCTACTAAATATTGTAGGGGTCGCAGTTACCCCGCATAAATATACAAGGCGGGTGAAGTTGAATGGGGCAGAAACCATAGCACTTGTAGACTCGGGGAGTGCTATCACCCTAATTTCAGGTAAATTAGTGAAGCGCAGCCAGTTAATGCAGGCAAAGCATACGGGGGTAACCTGTGTCCATGGGACTGTTAGTTACTATCCCGTCATACCAGTGAAAATTGAAATTCAAGGAAATATCACTGATGTGAAAGCAGGTGTAGTTCCAAACCTCCCGTACCCAGTGCTCATAGGTAGAGATTTCCCTGGGTTTGGAAACTTGCTCCCACCAGAGGAACGGGAGGGAGGGGAGCTCCCTGAACTTCAGGAGACTTCCACGGCAGAATGTCACCTCCCAATTTTCACAGAAATATCCCAGGAACTATTCCCTGTCCCAGGGAAAGGTCAAAAGACCAAGAGAGAAAGAAGGGCGGCCAAGGCCTTAGGTACCCGAATCCTGATACAGGACAGAGGGCCGCTTGTATAGGCAGACGAACACAGTCAACTGAGGGAGAGAGCCCCGAAATGGAAAAGGAGTCAGAAACTGGTTCCAACCCCAACCTCTCAGAGCCAGCTGAAAGGGCAGAGATAGGTCCAGTAGAATTCGGGCTGATAAGTCCCGGGAGAGAGACTTTTAGACGAGACCAGGTGGAAGACCCAAGGTACGAGAATGCCAGGAAGGAGGTGGCCAAAATAGATGGAGTACCTATAGAGGGGAAGGCCCGGAACCCAGGACCTTATTTTGTGATAAAAAGGAATCTCCTATACCGGGTTGTACAAATGCAGGAGCAAGAGGTACACCAGCTCCTTGTGCCCCGGAAACACCAGAAGGCAATATTAAGCCTTGCTCACAGCCACCTTTTTGGAGGGCACCTGGGAGTGGAGAAAACCCAGGCACGAATCTTACGCAGGTTCTTCTGGCCGGGGGTACATGAAGATGTCTGGCGGTACTGTGCCTCCTGCCCCGAATGTCAACTGCACAGCCCTCACCCACATCTAAGAGCTCCTTTGGTACCCCTGCCGGTCATCGAAGTTGCATTTGAGCGGATCGCTATGGACCTTGTAGGGCCACTAGAGAAACAACCCGAGGCCACCAGTATGTGCTTGTCATTCTAGACTACGCAACCAGAAGCTGTCCCCTTACGAAACACAGCCTCCAAGAACATTGCCAAAGATTTAGTGGCAATCTTTGCCCGGGTAGGGCTGCCAAAAGAAATCCTCACAGACCAGGGAACTCCATTAATGTCCAAGTTAATGAAGGATCTGTGTTCCCTGCTCCATGTCCAGACCCTGCGTACCTCAGTTTACCATCCACAAACTGATGGGCTGGTGGAAAGATTTAACCGGACCCTCAAGGCCATGATAAGAAAAGTGGTAAGCAAAGATGGGAAAGATTGGGACAACCTACTACCATACCTCATGTTTGCCATCCGTGAGGTGCCCCAAGCTTCCACTGGATTCTCCCCCTTTGAGCTACTGTATGGACGCAACCCCCGAGGCATCATGGACATAGCCAAGGAAATCTGGGAGGAGGAACCCAGTGAGGGGAAGAACGTAATAGAACATGTGCTACAGATGAGGGACCGGATAGCCCGGGTCACTCCCATAGTGAGGGAGCACCTAGAAAAGGCCCAAGAGGCCCAGAGAACCTACTACAACCATCAAGCCAAGGTTTGTCAGTTTCAACCTGGTGACCGAGTGATGGTACTGGTACCCACGGCTGAAAGTAAGTTGTTGGCCCATTGGCAAGGGCCCTATGAAGTAGTAGAACCTGTTGGAAAAGTAAATTACAAGGTGAGACAACCGGGACGTCGAAAACTAGAGCAGATATACCACATCAACCTTCTAAAACCCTGGCATACCCAAGAAGCATGTGTAGTTGCTCAAAAGGACCCATTGCAGGAGAACCAAAACCCAGAGCAGGTGAAAGTGTCTCCTGATTTAACACCAGCCCAAAGAAAGGAGGTGGTCGAGATGATCAATCAGAACGAAGACGTATTCTCATCTCAGCCAGGACGAACAATGGAGACGTATCACCACATCATTACAAACCCTGGGGCCAAGGTGACTATGAGGCCTTACCGGGTGCCAGCAGCCAAAAGAGAAGAAATCAGAGCAGAAGTCAAGAAAATGTTGGAGTTAGGGGTAATTGAAGAGTCCCACAGTCAGTGGTCTAGCCCAATCATGTTAGTACCCAAACCAGATGGCTCCACAAGGTTTTGCAATGACTTCCGTCGACTGAATGAAGTGTCCCAGTTTGACGCATATCCTATACCCCAGATAGACAAGCTAGTGGACCGCCTGGGAAATGCCCGTTTCCTGACCATTCTAGACTTAACTAAAGGGTACTGGCAGATCCCCCTTGCTGAAAACGCAAAGGAGAAGACTGCTTTCTCCACCCCAGAGGGACTGTTTCAATATACAGTCCTTCCATTCGGTCTACATGGGGCCCCAGCTACCTTTCAGCGCCTTATGGATAAGCTATTGCGCCCCCATACAAGTTATGCGTCTGCCTACCTGGATGATGTGGTTATTCATACCTCAGACTGGGAAACCCACCTGGAAAAGGTCGCAGCTGTCCTTGATACCCTAAGGCGTGCTGGTCTTACTGCAAACCCTGCTAAGTGTGCCATAGGACTAACGGAGGCTAGGTATCTGGGCTACATTGTGGGACGAGGTGTAGTGAAACCCCAGCTCAATAAACTAGAGGCCATCCAAAACTGGCCCCGACCGGTTCGCAAGAAACAAGTCCGAGCATTTCTGGGGGTAGTGGGGTACTATCGACGCTTTATTCCCCATTTTGCCACCAGGGCAAGTGCCCTGACTGAGCTCATAAAAGCTCGGGGACCTGAGATGGTACGATGGACAGACACAGCAGAGAGGGCATTTACAGATCTGCGGACAGCCCTTTGCAGTGACCCCGTACTTATAGCCCCAGACTTCACTAAGGAGTTCATCTTGCAGACAGACGGATCCGAAGTAGGACTAGGGGCTGTCCTATCCCAGATGGTTGGGGAAGAAGAACATCCAATCCTCTATCTCAGTAGAGAACTCCTCCCAAGAGAACAAAAGTATGCTGTGGTTGAGAGGGAATGCCTTGCTGTTAAGTGGGCCATGGAAACACTGAGATACTACCTGCTAGGAAGAAAATTTACCCTCGTGACTGACCATGCCCCTCTTCAGTGGATGCAGCGGAACAAGGAGAAAAATGCAAGGGTGTCTAGATGATTTTTATCCCTCCAACCTTTCCAGTTCCGCATACAGCACAGAGACGGAAGTCGTCATGGCAATGCAGATGGCTTATCACGAGTGCATTGTATGTCGACCCAAGTTGCCCAACCCCTTGGTGTTGAGCAGGGGGGAGGGATATGTGACGGAGTTAGGCCAGAAGGGTATAGGAGAGTGCTGGAAGGCAGGTATATCAGTCTCAGGATGTGCAGGTCTCTGTTCCCTGGATAGCCAAACAAAGGCTACTCCAGGCCAATCAAGACACCTGGGGCCAATTAAGAAGGTTCTAGAAAGCAGCAGAAACAGCTAGCCTGATTGGGACACCTGAAGCCAATCAGGGGCTGGCTGAAACCACTTAAAAACCCTCCCATTTAGTCAGGTGGGTGTGGGTGTCAGGAGTCTGGGAGGTATTGGAGCAGAGAGCAGTCTGGGAGGCGTTGGAGCAGAGAGCAGTCTGGGAGGCGTTGGAGCAGAGAGCAGTTTGGAGGCGTTGGAGTGGAGGGAGTTTGGAAGGAGGCCCTGAGGTAAGGGTGAAGAGAAGTTGGAAGAAGCGGGGGACTGCTGTGGGGAAGTAGCCCAGGGAATTGCATGGTGTTTGGTGCCTAAAAAGTCAGCCATCTTATCTGATACTATTAGGGTCCCTGGGCTGGAGCCCGGAGTAGAGGGTGGGCCCGGGCTCCCCCCTTTTCTACCTCCCCTAACTAATCACAGTGAGCCTCTGAGGCTAGCACAAACCACCTGGAAGTGCAGTACCCACAGGGAGAAGGGCCAAAGCTTTGCCACACTATGTACAAGAAACCCATGGATCGTCACACTTACCTCTGCAGATCCAACAACCACCCCAGAAACACCAAGAAATCTGTTATCTACAGCCAGGCACTCAGATGCCATAGAATTTGCTCCAAAGTGAAAGGGGGGTGATCTTAGTAAAATTGCCACTATTTCCCATTGTTTCCAACAGGACTGAAGCCACAGGCTACCCTTAGAAAAATTGACCCATTTCATTAAAAACCATGCTGTAAATTTCTTAGCCACCAAATAGCCAGGGTGTGAAATCTGTTATCAAAATGTGTGAAATGTGACCCAAATGTGGAACACCTGTTTTTTGTTAAATGTGACATTCACCTTAGTTGGCAGATTAAAACTTGTCTAAGGATATTTTCTCACTGTATGAATTAAATAAGCCTTTTTCGTAATTTTGGAAAATCACGACTTCTACTGCGCAGCCATCATGGAACCCTGTGAGGGTCACAGCAGAGTTTGAACACAGACCATCACATTCCCAGCCCCTCTTTCTAGCACCTGAAGTGCAGGAATAACTGTTGTTCTCTCAGTGGAGCAGCTACTAGAGGGGAAAGTGACATGTACCTATTTCCAGAGGGTTAAGTAACTATTTGCTAGTCAGATGTAGAATACTAGATTCTAGTCCTAGCACTCGGGGTGGCGGGGGGGAAGGGAGGTGGCCTACTGATGATTAATAGGATAGCTTTTCACATTGGTTTGTCAGTGTAGCTGAGATGAAATTTTGTAAAATTACTGAACTGGATTCTATTCCCAGCTGTGCTAGAAATTAACTTGGGCAATTTGCCTACTTGATTGGTAAAATGGGATGTCTGATACTTGACTGCCTCCTCAAATAGGTGTTTGAGGTATGGCTCAATAAGGGCTGTAAAATGCACACAAATAGAAGTAGCAGTGAGTAGAATAGGTGAGATTTCAGCCTGGCTCTCCTGGCTTCCAGCTCAGTGCTCCTTCTCTTAGGCTAAAGTATATTTTTTGATTGGATTCTCTCTCTCCTCTCCAAATTGGTAGTACATCTAAGAGTGCTGTTTGCCATCTGAATGTAAGGCTGTACTAACTCACAATGGCTACCTCTTGGCTCTTTCATTTCCAGTGGGGCTGCAGCTATAGGCTTCCCCCAGAAAAGATGGCTGCCATCTATGCTTTGGCCAGGAAACTGCGGGGAGATAGTGTGTAACACAATCCTTCACTATGCTGGAGAGGAGTAGAAAGAGCTCCCCTGAGAGAGAGGTTACATGCTGCAGTGCTGAGGCGCAGTGCTGCCAACGCTCACAATTTTGATGCAAGTTGTATGATATTTGGTGTGATTCTTAAGGCCCCTGTCCTTGGGATTGTGTGAATACATCTGAGTTTGAGCTGTCATTTTTTTAAAAGGACATTTCTAACACTCTTAGTTGTTGAAAAGAGCCAGGAAACATGACACCAAAGGCTAAAACTAGAAGGCAACTACCAAGAGCCCAGCTGTGTTATTTTCCTACATTGTGCGCTCTTTCCTCTCACTGCATCCCTGCTCCATCAGTATTCTCATATACATGGCAAAAGTTGAAGTGGAGTGCATCAACACTTGCTGTATTAAAAACCAAGGAAGTTCTGTAAACAAAAGCTTTCTTCAAAAGGATGAAGGTGGGTAGGTGTGACATCCCCCAGTGTAAACCCAAACCAGTTTAAAAATTACTAAAATAACTGCAGCTCTGACAAAAAGTGGAACTATAAACAGTCACTCCTCAAACATTCAACTGTGCATTTCAGAGCACAAAGCTAAACTCTCTTATCTCTTAATTCTGAGGTTAATGAGGTGTCCCTTCTTTTTACAAGTGAAAGCAGTTGCTTAAGTTGCTACTAGTTTGTATTTTGCTGATGCTAGTAAAATTAAATTTACTAACTTCAAACAGCAATGTAACAACAATCTAGGGAAAAGTGATACTTACCTTTACTAAAATAAAATCTTTTACTTTTAAAATTCAAATTTAAAAATTCAGCACTTCTACAGAGAGCCTATGTACATTCAAATAGGCTCAATAGTGATCATAGCAGTGTCCTATATCTTACTTCCTTGCTTTTTAGGTTTGATGTTGTGGGATGTCACTCTTAACCAGCTTCAGCCCCTTTTAAATGAAAGGGTTTTTTTATGGAATTTTACTAGGAATTAAAATTAGCATATTGGAGGCTTAGCTCTGAGTGTGAGCACTCTTATTCTTCCTGGGAATTTTTATCTCAATGACATTTTGATTTACACTTCTTGTGTCACTAGTGAGGCATATATATTTTATGCCTTCTTTTTTGTAAGAATTCAGATTCCAATGAATTTGTCAAAAGAGAGATGAAAAAAGTGCAATACAACAAAAGTATCTTTAATAATTATGTTGTTTCAGTCAGTGAAATTAACATATTTGTATTAGATCCGTATGTTTTAAAATAAGGTGTTCTTTCCCTAGGCTAAGGTTGTCCATGTCTTTCTGGATGGATATTGTATCTCCCCGTCAGAGGGCTTTCTTATCCGAAAGGGACCAGGCAACTGTCACTTTGACTTTGCTCAAGAAATTCTCTTTGTTGACTACTTGAAGCCCCAACAGATTATCAGACCATTTGGGAGGTAAAGTAGAATGTTCTTACTATCTAACCTTACATATTCTCTTATCTACTTCTTGTAGGTAGTCTGTTTGGATGAGCCTTTCTGAAGCAGATGCATTATGAAGTGCATGGATACAAATATCAAGCACTTTGGGCATACTTTTTAAAAATTACATGAATTTAAATGTGCCTTCAATTGTGTGCCTAATTGTCAAAGATTGTATGGGCAAGTGGCCAATTAGATGCACAATGGACAAATGAAGAAATAAATATGTGTACAAAATAGATGTGGAGTTTTGCACTCAGCTGTGAAAATAAGGCCCTCTTCTTCCTGTAGTTTCTCAGATAATTTCTATTCTCAAAGCAGATGGATAAATTCTCCAAATTCATTGGGGTTTTTTGGGGGGGACCTTTGATGGGTGGGTTGGTGGAGGGAGTCTGTTCTTCACTAAATGTGTCAGGATTTAAAAAAAAAATTCATGTGTATTTTGGCAGAACTGATTCAAGGGGGATGGAACAAGCTAGTATGGACTATGAAGCACCATTGATGCCATGTGGTTGTATCCTTCCCTATCATTTTCTCACTTGTATTATTATGTATAGTATTTTATGATTATTTTAATTATTATTATGGGTATTGCAATTCTGTTCTTTTTGATCTCCCTGAATCCCTGCTGTCTTGACCCCAGCACTTTCAGAGTCCCTCTATCTGGCTTTGCTTTAATTTAAGTGAGGTACCTAAAGCATGAGAGAGGCATCATTAAAATACAAATAAATATACATTTCCTATACAGTAAAGCTTGAATATGCAACCCCAGCTTCAAACTCTCCACTGGCTCTGCCTCTAATTCATGATAAATTCTAAAAACTGCTTCTTGTTTTTATAATCTTCCATGCAGAATAAAGCTGGACACAATTTAAATAGGAAGGACAAAAACTATTGACATGAATATGGGTTTGGATGTAACAATGGTTTGTACTAAACTATGTTAATTGTATATTTTAAAATCAATTTTCCCGAAAAGAGAAGTTGGATTGGGAACTGCTTTTCTCTTTCTATCCAAGTGGGAAGAAGAGGACATTCAAAGTAATTGAGAGACAGTGAATTCAAAAGCAATAAAAGGCAATATTTTTTCACACAAACTCATTGCTCCAGGATGTCACTGAGGCAAAGAAGTTAATGAGATGCAAAGAAGGATTGGCCATTTCCACAAATATCAAGACTATCCAACGTTATAACAGTAAACGCTAAAAAATAAGGTTTAAAAGGCTATAAATCCACCTGCTTCTCAAGACTCAAGCCTCTCTCTGTTAGTGGTTAGGAGATGCCCTGACCAGGGGTATTCTATCTGCAACCGAAGATCCAGGAACCTGGAAACCCTGGATGCCCCCATCATCTCATTGATACTCTTACAGCAGGATTATCTGGCTATTTGGACTTTCTCCTCAGACCTTACACTACCAGCACTCCTAGCTATCTTCAAGACACCACCGACTTCCTGGGGAAATGCAATGCATTAGAGATCTTCCTGAAAACACCATCCTGGCCATCATGAATGTAGAAGCTCTTTACACCAATATTCCATACCGCATGGCCCCACAGTATGCCAACATTTTTATGTTGCTTCCACTGCTTGCATCCAACAAAGTGGGTATTAGCCCACGAAAGCTTATGCTTCAATACTTTAGTTAGTCTTTAAGGTGCCACAGGACTCTTTGTTACTTCTGCTATTCCAGACTAACACGGCTACCTCTCTGATTCTTAACATTTTTATGATTGACTTAGAACAATGCTTCCTCAGCTCTCGTCCCCTAGCGCCCCTCCTCTACTTGTGCTACATTGATGACATCTGCATCATATAGACCCACAGGTAGGAGGCCCGTGAAAAATTCAAACTGGATTTCAACAATTTCGACCCCACCATCAACCTCAGCCTGGACTAGTCCACACAAGAGATCCACTTCCTGAACACCATAGTGCAAATAAGTGATGGTCACGTAAACACCACCCTGTATCGGAAACCTATTGAGAGTTATACTTACCTACATCTCTCCAGCTTCCATCCAGGATACATCACACGATCCATTGTCTACAGCAAAGCCCTAAGATACAACTGCTTTTGCTCCAATTCCTCAGACAGAGACAAACACCTACAAGATCTTTATCAATCATTCTTAAAACTACAATATTCACCTGGGGAAGTAAGGAAACAGATCAACAGAGCAAGATGAGTACCCAGAAATCACCTACTACAGGACAGGCCCAACAAGGAAAATAATAGAGCACCACTGGCCATCACATACAGCTCCCCGCTAAAACCTCTCCAGCACATCATCAGTGATCTACAACTATCCTTGAAAATGATCCCTCACTCTCACAGACACTGGGAGGTAGGCCAGTTCTCGCTTACAGACAGTCCCCCAACCTAAACAAATACTCACCAGAAGCTACACAGCACACCACAGAAGCACTAACTCAGGAACCTATCCCTGTAACAACCCCATTGCCTATTCTGTTCCCATATCTACTTTAGCGACACCATCAGAGGCTCATTCACCTGCACATCTATTAATGTGATATATGCCATCATGTGCCAGCAATCCCCTTCTGCCATGTAGATTGGCTAAACTGGACAGTCTCTATGTAAAAGAATAAATGGACACAAATGAGACATCAGGAATGGTAACATACAAAAGCCAGTAGGAGAACACTTCAGTCTCCCTCAACATGCAATAATAGATTTTAAAAGTAGCCATCCTTCAACAAAAAAACAGGCTTCAAAGAGAAACTGCAGAGCTACCATTCATTTGCAAACTTAACACCATTAATTTGGACTGGGGGTGGCTAGCTCACTACAAAAGCAATCTTCCCTCTCTTGGTATTGACACTTCCTCATCAATTATTGAGAGTGGACCACATTTGCCCAGGCTGAAGTGGCCTTGTCAACACTGGTTCCCCACTTGTAAGGTAACTCCCTTCTTTTCATGCGCCAGTATCTTTATGCCTATTTCTGTAATTTTCACTCCATGCATCTGAAGGAGAGGGGGTTTTTGCCCACGAAAGCTTATGCCCAAATAAATCTGTTAGTCCTGAAGGTGCCACCGGACTCCTCATTTTTTTGTGTGGCTACAACTAACACGGCTACCCTCTGATACTTAGGAGATGCATATTATCCCACATCTGTGTACTGTGGGGTTTCTTGCACTTTTGTGGTAAGTATCTGTTCCTGACACTGTTTGAGACAGAAGTCTGGTCTTGATGGATCCTGGCCTGATCCAGGATGGCAATTCCTATTCCCAGTTACTATGTGGGTCTGGGATTAGTCCAGCATAAGGACTTAAAAGGATGATGCAAGGTCTTCAAATCTCACTTAGTGCAAGATATTTAATCAACAGTCCGGTGGCAGGAAGTCCAAACTGGACAAATTCGGATTGGAAGTAAGGCTCAGTATTTTAACAGTGAAGGTAGTTAACTATTTGAACAACTTTCCAAAGGAAGTAATGGACCCCAAATCACCTGGAACTCTTTTAAATCAAAACCAGATGTTTTTTCTAAATGGCAGGATCTTGTTCGATCCAAAGTTATTGTACTTGGCATAGGAATTACCAGGTTAAATTCTATGGCTTGTATTAAGAAAGAGATGAGACTAGATTGCCTCTTCTGACATCAGAATCGGTGAATCTATATTCCAAGTAATTGTAGCCCACATAAACTGTTAGCTAAGTGGGCTTTATAGTTATCTGAATCCTCTCCTGAATTGCAAATCAGGATACCTCTGTATTGGTGCATAACTTATTTAGTTTCGCAGTTAGTGGACTCATCATGTGACCTGCACTTAGAGAAGACTGTAATGCTTGAGGAAAAGAATATGTACAGTATGTGAATGCAGATTATTAATTAGAGAGAAGACAATTTATGGTAGAAGCAGTCCAAATCAAGGAAGGGATATTTGACCATTATGGCAATGAATTGGGGAAAGTAATAAGAGAATGAAAAAGAATAATGCAAGATGTTACCCATGTAAATAAGGCTGTAGAAAAAATGTATGATGTACTAAATAGCATGTGCCCCTGTAATTAAACACAGTATCATAATGCATACACACAAGTGGGCAGATCAAAGGTTGCACAGCCATTTCTTCACCTTAGAGACTTAATATTCTTTGATAACTTTCTTTTGAAATAGAAAAAGTGTTGGAATAAAATTTTTCCTTAATAACATCTTTCAGTTATTTTCCAGTTTCAGCTTCTAACAAGCTGGGGTGATCCATACTATATTGGTTTGAATGGACTAGAGTTGTATAATGAACATGGAGACAAAATCTTACTCACTGAAAACAGTATCCTTTACCAGACTGAGCTCTTTCTCTTTCATACACACTCTTCACTCCTTGATGGACCCTATCCTACCATCATCTGCTGACCTATATAAAAAGTGCAGTATTACCCCTCCTGACTAACTGCTGTGATTGCTCTTGAGTTTTTAATATTTATTAAGGTACAATTTTATAATGTTGCTGCTTCATCAAGTGGCCTCTTCACATTCCCGCTCTTGGGATGGGTCTGGCAATGCATATTGGACTGGTGGATCCTTCTCATAGTAATGCCCATTAGAGTATTCTCATGGCTCCTCCTGCCCCTTTCCTCCCTGTTCTTGAATATTCTGAAGGCAAAGCTGTTGAAGGGAGTGGTGGGCTCCAGCTGCCTCAGTTCCTTACAACCACAGTAGCAGACAGACCAGGAATCTCACCAGCCTGAGCTGACCTGGATTTGTTAGAACAGATTGTTCCCAGTGCCTGCTTGTTGAACTAGTTATCTATTCAGTTTAGTTAGGCTAGAGCTGTTCATTTTGATATTTATTTTTATTTTAATTATTTTACAGTACTTTTATTTATTATTTTATTGGCTTGTGTACCTTGGCACAGATCCACAATTCCAAACCACCCCAAAAGGGAAAGAAATCAGGGTTCAAGAGGTGAACTTCTTGAGTGTGGTCAACAATGTTGGGCTCTTACCATGGTTACATTGGTCTGAGGCAGCCTCTTGCTCTCTTGGGGAAGAGCCTCCCTGGCTACAGCCAGACACAAGCACACCTCTCAGAATTAAGATGGTCTTTATTCAAGCTCATATATCTCTGAGTTTCTGAATACGAAGAACGCCACCCTTTTTTTCCTACAACTTTTTAACAGCTCACTCAGCAGTCCCCATTGCTCTTCTTCCTGCACCCAGAATATTTGTGAATGATGTTCTAATCTAGACCATAGAACTACACAAGTTTTCATTATTCTTTGGGGTAGGTACCTTCATTTTCGTAGCACAGTGGCTGGGGCTTTGTCTTGCAGTTTTATCTTGGTCCCATGTTTTTATAGCTCTAGCAGGACAGCTCTTATTTTCAGCTGACTGTTGTACCTCCTTCACCAGCCTGTTCTCATTCTATATAGCCTTACTCTGCAATATTCCAGCTCTTTTTGCAGCATGTCTACTTCAGCCTTTAGGCCCTCTAGTTTTTTATCCTTCTCCAAGTCAGACTTCAATCCTTGTTCAACACTGAGCTGGTTCTGGAGTGTAGTTAGCTCCTTCTATAGCAGTAAAAACTGCTGTTCCCCAGTCTCCTTTTCAGCTCAGAAGCAGGTTAGCCTCTGCTCCCACTTTGTGGCTTGCACTAAGAAACTTTCCCATGAAGAGCATGTCTAAGGGATTTCAGCCCAGTTCCCATCAGTCATAGCAGCCTTCTCCTCCAGTTCCCCCCAGCCCATTATTATATAGTTCTGCTGAGTAACTGATGAGTCTGCTGACATTTTTGCAGCTTCTTCTGTGCACTGGTCCTTAGTGCTCATGCCATGGGATGCCCGGTCTTTTGACAAACAGCCAATTTTCCTTCTTGGAAGGCCTTTCTGGAGCCTTGAGGGGTCAAACAATTCCCCTGTATCTATACCAGCCTCCCACTAATCTACTCCTGGGCTCAGCATGTGAGTGCAAATCTCTACCCATGCTTTAGTGTCCCAGTCACACCATCCTTCATACTCCTGGACCAGTTTTCCCTGAAATCCATCTTCTTCTGCCACAGTGTGTAGGCTAATGCTTCATTGACCGGTTTCAGGAGCTCACTAGCCTTAGCCTCCAGCTTCTTTTCCCTCAGGGTAACCCACTGCTCCAAGGTATGATTGATACTCAAACTCCAGCTTCTGCTTCAAAGCTTCTTCCATTGTTCTGCTCAAGAAAAGGATCTCTCTCCCTTCTTTTGTACTTTTCCTTCAGCTTATATCCTCACATCCCTGCGGTGGGAGGAGCAGTTCTCAAAAATTAGCAGGTACACCAAGTCTTTCTGACTCTTGTCCTGGTTGAGATCCCTAACTCAAGATTTCCATTTCTTCTGCTCCTCCACACATGTGCTCCTTTAGGGTGTTCTCACTCTCTAATCCAGTGGTGGGCAACCTGCAGTCCGTGGGCCGCAGGTTGCCCACCACTGCTCTAACCACTTCACCTTGGTATTGAGGTGTAGTTCTTGGTGCAGTTCTTCCTGCAGTAAACCCTGCAACCTCTGCAGTAGTGATGCCAGTTCTACCAGGTGTCCACTGATTTAAACAAAATATCTTTCTGTCTCTCTAGAAGGAGAGGCTTGTAACTGGTTATGTAGAGAGTGATTCCAACGAAAATTTTCTCAAGAGCAGATTCCTTGAAAGTCGTCATAGCTGTGAGTCTGAATGGGACAAGGAAGAATCAGCAGTTTTTCTGCTGTCAAATTAGTAGCTCCAGTTACTCAGGAGAAAATGCTGCAGATCTCAAAGATGCAGCATGGCCCAATAAACTTGTGTTTTCACAGAAAACCATGGTTTCCAGAAGTTGCAAGTATTGGAAGGCTGAGATTTTTTTTTGATGGTCTCAAAGTTTTGGGAGACCTGTGGATTTAAACTTCTGAAATTGATCCTGAAAAAGATCAGGAAGACTTTTCCTAAATCGGTCTTGAAAAGAGCTTGTGGATGAATGGTCCCTGTAAAGGAGTCTGGAACCTCTTCTCCTAACCGATGATAATATTAGAATATGGTGTCTTGATGAGCATGGCAGATGTTCCTCTTGCTGAGGAAGTATTTATCTGCAGACAAAAATACTGCATTATTTATTACAAAACCACAAGCCAATATAAAGTTAAGGCATTTAATAGTATATATCATATACTTCTCTGTCCAGAGACACATGTCACCTTATCATTAGAACAGTAAGTCACAGTAAACAAATTCTTACTTTTATCAGAAGATCATTCAGGCAGTGATAGATTTGAATCTTCAAGCTACAAACATCTCTGAGTGTATTCACAGAGGTGTGGTAACAATAGTGTATGGTGACCAGATGTCCCGATTTTATAGGGACAGTCCCAATTTTGGGGTCTTTTTCTTATATAGGCTCCTATTACCCCCACCCACCATCCTGATTTTTCTCACTTGCTGTCTGGTCATGCTACAATAGTGGCTCAAGTTGGAACCAAAGAAATTCATTTATTCCCTTATTTAGTTGTCAAAGACAAGATACAGTACTGAATTGTAACACCACTGGCATCAGAGTGCTGTTATCTTTCAGATTTATGCTAAATCATGACAACCCTCACACCCACTTGTTCACTGATATGCCTGGAATTACTCAAACAGACCACCATAGGGAAAATGGTTATCGAAACTATAACAGTATGGCACTCTAGCTCCAAAGCTCAAAGAGATCATAAGAGCCTGCTCAGACCCCTGGGGATGATTTATCTTTTCCATGGACATCCCTTGAACTAAATTCCACATGAGGAACCTTCACAAATTCATACTAAAAAACTGGGGTTCATCACAGAAAAGTATGGTGAGGAAACTCTCATCTGGTGAGAATCAGCTGTTTTGCGGCAAGACTGGGAGAGAGAGGGGAGCAGCAGAGCGATGGCAGGCTCGGGAGCAGGCGGTGGTGGAGCAGAGGGTGAGCTGTGGCGGGGAGCAGTTCCTCTGCCCCCCCCCCAGGGTTACTTCCTGCGCCCGTGCCCCAAGCAAGAAAAAGAAGGTGGATGGAGCAGTGCCACCACCGCCAGAGCAAAAGAAAAGGCCAGCGCCAGAGGAGCGCCGCTGTAAGATTGGTTGGAATGCCGCCCTTACAGAGTGCCACCACAGGCACATGCTTCCTATGCTGGTGCCTGGAGCCAGCCCTGCCCCCCCACCCCCATACTACAGCTGAGATGATATCCACCCCCTAGGTCCTTCCAGCTGCCATGGACTCCTCTGACCTCTTGTCTCTGTAGGCCACTTATCCTCCAGGACTTGGCTACTCACACTTAGGTGCCATCTGCTGGTTTGTTCCAATAAATTTGGCCCTAAAATTTTCAGTTAACTGACAAGGTCACCAATAAGTGTTCTCTAATCAGCCTAGCTATAGGAAGGATTTTATAATCTATACTGCTAAAGAACATATTTATCTCGAAGTCTGGTAGAAAAAACATAGTTTGTAAAATGATGGTGTTTTTGACTCTTTCTGTTTGGTTAGCTAAGCTTAAGTTTTGTTTCAGACATTGCTGCTTTTCCAGACAGTGTCAACATTTTAGAGGGCGTGTGTGGAGATATCCGAACTCCAGACAAACTCATTGACAAAGTTAATGACAGTGGTGATGGCAGACACATGTGGCTTGCACCAATTCTTCCTGGTTTGGTATGAATACTTTTCTGTTTTCATCTCTTCATTACATGTGAGTGCTCTGTATGTTTCATGTGTGCAAAGATACAGATATACAAACGTGTGCTGGACTCACACCTTTCAAAATGAAAACCTGTCTCCTGAAGTGTGCTACAGCATGGAAAACGGCAATGCAGGTTTCCCCACACCGTGATCCCCCCATGCCTGCACTCTGACATGGAGGCATCACTTCTAGCAACAAGGTATGTAGATCCTTGGTCTCTCAGCCGAGACTACCTACAAGGGAGACAGATGTGTGTGTCTTGTGCAGTGGACACCTGTCCGCTGAGAGAGAGGCTCAGAACACCAACTAATTTCATGTAAACCAGCAGTTAGGACTTTTGGTCTCTACTGAATTGTTCTGAATTGAAAATAGTGAACTAGAAGGTACAGGCACAGTGTTCGTGTCCCAAGGGTCTGAGTGATCCATCCCCTTCTAGTAGCATTATTTTAAATTGGTGTGTGGTTTCTAATATCTGAAAGGGAAAAGAAGATAAACCAGACTAGTTCTGGCCTACATTTAACTTTTGGGGATGAACCATTTTGCACACCTGTATCATGGACATTTACATTTCTCAGCTTAACCTTTCCAAATTTGGCAAATTGGAACTTTCAAAAGAAGGTATAACATGAGATCTGATGTTGGCTATTGTGTTGGGAAATCCTGAGTTAGGGCTTCACCACATGGTGGGGTGACCACCCGTCCTGAATTGGGCAGGACTGTCCTGAAAAGCAAAGTTCAAGTCCTGGTCCCGGACTGCATGACTCCAGGATAGCCTTTTTCCTGGATTCCCTGCAGTGCTGCTCCGCACCAGCCCCAGGCTCAGGTGTGGCACTAGTCTCTTTCCAGTGAGGGGGGCTGAGTGGGCATTTATCCCCCCTTCACCAGGAGGCCTTGCCACTGCTCCTCCTCTTTCCTCTGAGGTTCCGCCCCTTCGCCAGGCTGGAAGCCAGAGCCAGGCCATGATAAGAGCTGTCCAGGGAGCCCTGGCTGCAGTTCCAATGAAGTCGTATGAATTAATCAGTGTTTCCAATCCAAGGAGAGAGGAAGGTGTCCTTAGCTGCTATTAAAGGCCTTAAGGATGTCTGCAAATGTCCAGCCTCTCTGCCTTCTAATTCCAAGAAGTCTGATAGGATATACCAGGACCTGCAACAGGATTTAAATATTTTTCTTTCCCCTGACCCATTCTGTGCAGATGTTTGTCTCTGCAGACAGACCTCTATAGTTCCTCTCCCCCCACCCCCCAGAGCAGTAAAGAGTCTAGAAGTTTGTGTATTTTATTGGGAAAAGTGTATTCACTTGCTTGGCTCCATGAGTGACATTTTCCTCCAAGCTCAAGGCATTTGCATCACTAAAGTCCCACTTAAACCCTCTCAACTTCAATGAATCAAATTGATTTGAATATAAATTGCCTAATGTTCCTCTTCCCTCTAATCTCTGGATTGTGAGCTCTCCAGAGGATGGGCTATCCTTGAGTGTTTGGAAAGTGTCTAGCACACAGTGGGCACTACCATAAATAAATGAATAATAAGTACACCTAAGCCCTTCAGAATCATCTGGCTCTTTGTGGAGATGTCCAAAGGGAAAATAATAACTGTTGAGAGGCTATGAAAATGGACTGAGCTCTCTGATGTTATTGGGCGTGCTGCCAATACCAGACAGACCAGTAGTGGCTCAGTAGGGACTAAGCCCCACCAATTAAATCATACCCTCTTTAGATTTTGGGGGTTGCCAAATATCCATCCTTTCTCCCCTTTCTTTCCCAGTGCAGCTCCATGGAGAGCAGTCCAGTGAGGCTGCTGACATTTAGCCCCTGCAGTGCAACTGTCCAGGGAGAAAGAGGTTGATGGAAGTGGTTGCCTCTAGCTCCTAAGAGAGCCCCTTCTTCCAGTGAAAGTATTGAACAGTGCACATGTTCACAGACTGCCTTTTCAATTCTCTTTGATACCAAAGAAGATTGCCCCCAAGGTTTCTGAGCACAGCCTCAGTACTGAGCTCTACACTTTCCTTAGGTGCTGTGACAGTGGGAAAGGGAAGCGGAGCTGTCCAGTGTCCTGCAAATTTAAAGAGCAGAGGCAGCAAGTGTGTAGGAAGAGGGAAATGGATGGTTAGTAGCCCAGCAGTGAAGGGTTGGGCCTCTCACACAACATAGGAGCCTAGCAAGGAGATTCAGGAGTTCAGTGAGGGCCTGTCAGGTCTGACAGTGAGAGCTAAGTGGCTGTAGCCATCAGCTTCTTTTCAGGTGAGGGGACAGGGGGAGCTAAGGTGGGGCCTTTCGCCTATGTCCTTGTTGGAAGAGATGGTAAGGAGCAGGAAAGAAGAAGGAGCAGAGTGACTGGAGCTCCACCATTTGCGTTGGGCACCAACTGCCACTGAGAGGGACTTGGAATGAGAGGAGAGACAGGCCAGTTACCTCAATGATGTCCCTCTGTAATGTTTCCATTATTGCAATATGTAAAGCTGGTACTTGGCTTTTGAACCATGCCTGATGAAGCATTCCTCTTTCCATTGAGATGCCAGTCTGATTACTGATTTGAAATTGTAGTGCTTCAGTCTCTGTTTAATTAAGTCTCCTCAGCCCTCCCTCTGTAGCTGTCTACTGCTTGCTAATCTCCCTAATAATTGGGAGTTAGCAAAACCCGTTTCATGATAGTAAAAGGAAAATAACTCATCAGTAACTGGAGTTCCCCTAATATATATATATATAACTGTGTACATCCGCATAGCTCTTTCCTCCTTCCCCTTCTCTTTGGAGGGTGGTTAGTGTCAGGAAAAGGAAGCAAGCTGAGCCTGTGGGGTGTGACCTGGCAGTCTCTGTAATGAAATCAGTTGGAATGCTGGACCAAATTTTTGAAATGCATACACCTCCTAGTGCCACCTAATGCCTCAAGGCTGATTTGAACTGTTCCAGGGACCCACCAAAGCAAGTGTGCCCCTCTTTAACTGGAGAGCTGCAATGCTTTCAGCAGACTTCTCTTTTCTGTTAAATAATCCTCCTTTTCCCTTTATGCCTTGTATTTAATCAGGCAGAGTAGTTCTGTCTTAGGGTACGATAGGTATTTGTTTAGTCAGAATGATTCATTTATCCACCTCTGATAGCTGTTTTATTATTAATATATATGAATAGCCTGCAAATTAATTATTTTTCCTGAATGTAAGTAACTGTCACAAGGCAGAGACTGTGCTGCGGGGGTGGAGGGGGGTGCATTTTTGGTTTTTCTCAAGTGCAGGACAGATCAGATATTGTACTAAAGTGCACCAGACGTAGTCAGACCAAGAATCAAGGCAATGCAAAGGTGGCTTAAAAGCCATTCTTGAGCCATGTTGGGTTCAATCCAGGGCCGGCACAAGCACTAGCCGACCTAGGCGGTTGCCTAGAGTGGCAGAATTTGCAGGGAGGCATTTTGCCGCTCTCGTCGGCATTTTGGTGGCAGCTCCTCCCGCGGACCATTGAGGGGCGACCAGGGGTGGCTCCAGGTACTAGCGCAGGAAGCATGCCCCTAGGGCGGCAAGTCGAGGTCAGGGAGGCATTCAGGTGTCCTTCTGCAGTGTTTCTGCGGGAGGTCTGCCTGCCCCGCAGCTTCAGCGGCATTTTGGAGTGGGGTAGCTGAAGTCACAGGACCGATGGACCTCCTGCAGCCGTGCCACCGAAGTCCGCTTGGGGCAGCAAAAAAGCTGACGCCGTCACTGGTTGGATCACTCCCATTAACCTGCCCATTGTCTTCAGTGCAGTACTCCCGGTCTTTAACTGTATATCTGAGAGCAGAATCAGTCCTCTGAGCTCCCAGGTTAAGCTGAACCACTATATTAAATACCACCATTAATCTTCTCACAAAAAAGGTAGTGTCAGATCTATATTTCAAATGGATTCAGAAAATAAAAAACTCTGTGTCAGCAACTGGCAACCTGAAGTTACAGAAGCCAGATTTACAGTAGTGTATACTTAACTGCTGCCTTAGAAAGCATTTTAAAACCCCATGAAAGTTAGTAAAGCCCCCTGAGGCATGACAACACCATCCCTTCTTAAAGATAATCAGAGAGTAAATACTGATTCTTGAAAGAGATCGTCCTGGAAAAGCCAGCTCTCCCTGTGAAGAATGTATTCATGGAATCACACTCTCCCCGAAGCCCAAAGATAGAATTCTAGCAAGAAATAAGAGTAGAGCAATATATAATATTATTATTTTCAACTTTTAAAAACAGGCCTGCATACTCCTGAGGTCAGCGAACTGCTTCGGAACATCGGCATCCATGGTCTATTGCTAAATTTACCTGAATTACAGTAACGCTGAGGAGCTCCCAGTCATGATCAGAACCCTGTGGTGCTAGGTGCTGTACATACACAGAACATAGGGACAGTCCCTACCCCAAAGAGCTTAGAATCAGACTATGAGACGAGAGAAAACAGGCTGACGCAACCAACAGAGCGGGGAGCACAAGGAAGCAATGTGATGATCCTAGCCACCCATGTTAAGTTTTTTGTAGGTCTCAGGGCAAAGGGGAGTTTTAAGGAGGGATATCAAAGAGGACAATGAGGTAGCTTTGCAATGTTATGAGGAGCAGCTCCTGGACATAAGGGCCAACATAAGACACAGCACCAGGGTGCGTGTTGAAAAATGTAACAAGTGGTCAGTGGAGGAGGCGTTGTTAAAATACAGAGGGGAGAGTCATTATCTTGATAGCATATCAGAGATGACAGGTAAGTGGGGATAGGACACAAGGGCCTTACAACCAGGACCAGTCGTTTTTGATGCAGTAGCAAGGGGGGAGCCAGTGGAGAGAGATGCAGAGAAGAGGGACATGGCTGGAGTGATGAGCCAGGAATATGATCTTTGCTGTAGTATTTTGGATGGATGTAAGTGGGGAAGATTGCATATGTCAAGGACATGTTGCAGCAGTCGAGACATGAGATGATGAGGGCCTTGGTGAGTGTTTTAGCTGTGTGGATGGCAAGGCCAGGCCTTAGAGCTGTTGTGTAGGCAGAAGCAGCAAGATTTCAACTGGCCTGCATCAGTGAGTCTAAAGCAAGATCTGAGTCAAAGAGGACACCCTTGTTCCAGGCAAGAAAGATAAGCAGGAAGGTGGTGCTGGCCACAGTAACTGAGAGAGGAGGGAAAGGGAAAGACTTTGGGCGAAGAAGGAAGAGCTCTGTTGTGGGTTAATCTGATGGCTGAACATTCAGAAAGAAATGTTGGAGAGACAAGCTGAGATTTCAGCTTGAACAGAAGGAGAGAGATCCAGAGTGGTGAACTAGATCTGTGAATCATTGGCATAAAGATGATAGTTGAACTCATTAAATGCTTAAATATCATTTTTCTGCTTTCTAGCTCTGCTCCTTTAATACAAACCTTTGAGTCTTGTTCACGTTTGTCATGCTTTATGTTTGCATTCCTGCATTTGATGTTTGTCATGTTTTACTGAAAATTAAATTAATTCTTTTCTCTGACAGGTGAATAGGGTTTATGTTATTTTTGACCTGCCCACTACCGTGTCAATGATCAAACTGTGGAATTATGCAAAAACTCCCCAAAGGGGAGTGAGAGAATTTGGTGTAAGTACTTATTCATAAGCAATTTTGATGAGTCAGTTTGCCCTAATTTCCTTTTTTATTTCATACTCATAATTTATCACAGTGTGATTCACTCTTCTTGTGTGCAACTTCAACATAAATGTCTAAGTTTTGAAAAACACAATGATTCATGAAAATTAATAACATGCAGAATAACTGAATCAATTTCTGTAATAGGGCATAGTCAGTTCTTCTATGCCTGCTCATATATTTTATTAGAAACTAATCTGCCAGGAGACAGAGAGTGAGAAAGCACCAGAGGCAAACTGAGAGAGATGCAAACTGATACAGAGACACAGCTGAACTAGTGACCAGCTCTCCTGGAACAAATGGTGCAACTCCTATTCAGCTGACAGAGAGGACTGTATTGAAAGCAATGACATTTCATTCAGACACTTTTTCCAGAAGAGTTTTCCGTTTTCATGAATAATAATATAAACTGTTCTGATGCTTGAACAAAACTGATTCTTGATTATTTTGTTTCCAGCTTCTTGTAGATGACTTGCTTGTGTACAATGGAATTCTAGACATGGTGAGCCACATAGTTCGTGGCATCCTGCCCACCTGCGACCCTGTGGTCCCGTATCATACCATTCTCTTTACAGATGATGAGAGGATTTGCCAACGAGAGAAGAATACAGTTATTAGGTGTGTGCTGGGCTTTGATTTTCATGACGAATCCTGTTTACATAATTTTGTTTCCAGTGGCTGATGTCAGCAACTTCTACGTTACTGTAGAGAATTGCAGTGCTATGTACTGGCTGGCATACAAAACAATTGTGCTATATATTGTATTCAAAAGATCAGATACCAACCCACTGATGCTAAATTTTAGAAAAGGAGATTTCAATAAAATGAGGAAGTTAGTGTCAAAAGTAAAAATAAATAAAAATAAAATAAAATCCTTACATTTGCTATCAATTCTACTTAAGGAACAATACTAGAGTATCACAAAGTATAGGTACCATAGAACAAAAAGGTAAGCAGAAAGGTAAGCAGTAAACCAGTCTGGCTAAGGTTTGAGAGATTATTCAAACTAGAGATCTTTTAGAATATGGAAAACCAACTTTAGGGAAGCCAATTAAAAGAAACATTAATTACAGGATTACTGCATTAGAATTCTACTGCAGAATTCTCTATGATACATGCTTATTCTTAACCAACCAACAATTTATTAATTCACCCAGAACAACGTTAGTATACAATCACACATTCACCACTCAAGTGTAGACAACAACTAGTATTCTAGATGTGTAGCACACACACACTCGCTCTCGCACTCGCTCTCGCGCTCGCTCTCTCTCGCTCTCTCCCCCTATACAGTCTTGCAATCAATTATCATCATCCGGAATTATCTCAGTAGTTAAACCAAGCAGCAATGTAAATTATCAAGATTTTGTATTACATTTACTTACGATATTCAGTTTCAGTTCTTTAGTACCTACCATTTTTAACACATTCCAAGGATGAACTTGTCTTTAACAGACTTTTAAGAGTGTGGCTACTACAGTTTGAATGGATTGGACCAATAGTTAAAAGTTTAGCACATCAAAAGCAATTGCTTAAAGTTATTGTTTTTTCTCTCTCATAAGCCAATTTGCTTGAATATGCAAAGGAATTAAAATCTAAAATACTGTTTCTTTAGGTCTTACTAGAAAGTGTAGACTAGGCAAGATAACCTACAGTTATTTATTTTAAAGAATAGAAGGGGAAATGCAGTCTTCAAAATGAAATCTCATCACTTCTTCATATCCACTTAACCTGAGATGGGGGAGAGTCCTTTCCACCTGACTGGTCTGGGCATCGGTCATACTTAGGATTCTGCTGCTTCTTATTTGGTTCAGTCAACTCTCCATTTGCACGTAGTGACCTCAATTTTATATACTCTAATTTCAAGGCTGGTTGGAGGGGCACCCTCTGATTTCTATTGAACATGTGCCAAGTGAGTGCTCCAATTTCAGCTCTCTCTGTTTTTCTGCTGCTTCCATAGGTTTCCCATAGTGTAGGTGTACAGAAATTTCTTCAATTCTTTTCTTATTGGAAACCTTTCAAGATTTATTTCAAGGATTGTATTTTATTATTAGCCACTACTATCAATTGGGATCCACCCCTTTTAGCAAGTTCTCTTAACATCCCCAAGTTGTATCTTTCAACATTCCTTCTTCCTTGTGCCAGACAATTCCTATTACTTCTAGAGTGCAACAGTCATTTGCAATGAAAATCAACAAAATCCCTTCACATCTTCAAAATCACACATATGGAGGACATACTCAGTTCATTCTTTGGTTGTACATAAGCATTTCACATTATTTAAGACTTACAATAGAGCAAGAAGGAGGTAGATCTGACTCACAAGGCAAACAAACTTGCAGCTTCTAATTTGGGGTGAAAGATTATGCATGGTATATTTGATTTACAAGGAAAGCAATATATAGTTTATAATTTGGGATGAAAACATGTGGCTTTGATTTTCTTGGGGCAGTTTGCCCAATTTGACCTTCAGTCTTGCAGCCATTTATAGTTGCAGTCATTTATAGTTTGCTTAACTTGCAGCTTCCCCATTCATCTCTTGATCCACTCATGATGTGCAATGGGTCACTTTTCATAGAATAGGAAGGTGTCACTCTTGCATGTAAATTGGAGTTCTTTTTAGGTAGGCTGGGAGGGAGACGGAGATTTTAGCTATAAGCAGATCATGAGAGAGTTACCTAGTGATTAACAGTACACTAAACCCTCGATTTAACGGACTTCGGATGCAACAGACAAAATTTCTAAGCAAGTCTGATGCATCCGAAATCCATTTGTCACGGGCTGGCTGCCGGCTCCCCGCTGCCGCCCGGGTCCAGGCAGCGGGCGGGCTGGCTGCCGGCTCCCCGCTGCCGCCCGGGTCACGGCAGCAGGCGGGCGGCTGCCTGCCGGCTCCCCGCTGCCGCCCGGGTCCAGGCAGTGGGTGGGCTGGCTGCCGGCTCCTGGCTGCCGCCTGGGTCGGACCTGGGCGGGCTGGCTGACTGTTCCCGGCTGCCACCCGCGTCCCAGCAGCCGGGACCCGGGCGGGCTGGCTGCCGGATCCTGGCTGCCGCCCGGTTCCCAGCAGCCGGAACCCCGGCGAGCTGGCTGACGGCTCCTGGCTGCCACCTGGGTCCCGGCAGTGGGCGGGCTGCGGAGCTGCCGCCCCGACCCTGTGGCGGTCGGGCTGCTGCTCCGACAGCTCGTTTTTTTATTATTAAATAACGGACTTTTTCATTTAACGGACACCCCCTCGCCCGAATTAGTCCGTTAAATGGAGGTTTTACTGTACTTCCATTTAACCATTTTAATTTCTGCCCTTTTGGGAGAAGAACTTCCAACCTTGGCTCATCTGTGGGTCCTTAGACAAAGTGTCTCACATGATTCGAATAATTTTCTTCTTGTCTCTATTTCCTAAATGGATCCTGTGTTAGGATAAACAGAGGGGGGTAGCTTTTCTAATTTATTTTAAGGCCAGAAGGAATCAGTAGTTATTAATCATTCAACACATATCTGTTCTATAATGTCCCTTACAGATGTTATTGTTGAAATTTGGTTAAGTATCCAGTTGCCATTTTTTTCTATATTTAATAGTATTTAAATGTGATTAGATTTTGAAGCTATTGATTCCTGCTCATAAAGGAACAGACAGTCCGGCTATGGTCTACATACAAATGTTGCATTGGTTTAACTAAAATCCATTTTTAAATAAACCACTCCCATATGGGCACACTTAAACTGGAAAGAAAGAGAACATTTTCAACAGTGAGGATAATTTGGTAACATTGGAACAACTTACCACAGGTTTGATTCTCCATTGTGTACAGTCTTTAAATCAAAAATTGATGCATTTCTAGAAGATATTTTTTAGTTCAACCAGAAGTTATAGTCTTGATGCAGGAATCACTGGGTAAAATTATCTGGCCTGTATAATGCAGGAAGCCGGATTAGATGATCATAATGGTCCCTTCTGGCCTTGAAATCTATACATGTAGGAAATTGGTTTATAAATCTTTTATATCAATGTAGCTTAATTCAATAAATTATCAAATTAAGCTAAATAAATTTAGTATGATTGCAGATTGATTTAAGAGTGTCTACATGGGTTTTCACTGGTTTAATGAAGTTGATTTAAAAACAGACTTTGGTTCAGATGATCAGATTTTGCATGTAGAGAAGGTCAGAATAGGCTGCGGAATGGATGTGGAAGTAGCAGTTGGAATGTGTGTTTGAGAGCTCCCCTCCCAACAAATACAATTGTGAGAAATAACTTTAGGTTATAACTGTGGGCGCTATGAGGGTGAAGCGTCACCCTTCCAGACTGTGACTCACAGAAGGCAGTGATGTCAGTGGTGTAGCCTCACAGTAATTTAGGTGATACATAGCAGTGTGCTTCCCCATAGCTGCAGTGGTGTCTGTGGACTATTGATTCTCCCTGCTATTGGTCTGTTTTTCATCTTTGCAGCAATCATGTAGAGGATCAGGATGTACGAATGATGAATGAAAATCAAATTATCACAAACTCCAAAAAGAAGCAGATTGCTGCTGATCCAGGTGAGTTCCATTTCTTTACGAGAACCTTTTGCCCACTTTCCACAGACACAGAATGAATAATGGGCATGCTATTTGGCAGATATACAATCTCCAAGAGTATGGAAAGAGGGGAACCTCCAGTAAATATACCTCCCTTCCCTGCCAACTCCTCCACCCTATGAGGGCAAACCTGCTAGTTCAAGCTTCTCCTGCCACAGCATGACAGAAGGACCCTTTCATCTAGGACAGTGGTTTTCAAATCTTTTTTCCGGGGATCCAGCTGAAGAAAGTTGTTGATGCCTGTGACCTAACAGAGCTGAGGATGAGGAAATTGAGGTGTGGGAGGGCCTCAGGGCTGGGGCAAGGGATTGGGGCACGGGTTTGCGGCACGGGCTTACCTCTGGTGGCTCCTGGTCAGCAGCACAGCCAGGGTGCAGAAGCAGGCTTCCCACCTGTCCTGGCATGGTGTACTGTGCTGCACCTGAAGTGGCCAGCAGCAGGTCTGGGTCCTATGTGGAGGCACGCAAGCAGCTCCACATGGCTCTTGCCCGCAGGCACGCCCCCACCCCCAGCTACCATTGGTGAAGAACTGGCCAATGGGAGTGAAGTGACAGTGCTTGGGGCGGGGGCAGCATGCAGAGCACCGTGGCCCCTTTGTCTAGAAGCTGGATCTGCTGCTGGCGGCTTCCAGGGCACAGCGCGGTGTCAGAGCAGGAGGCACTAGCCTGCTTTAGCTGGGCAGCACCACCAATGGGACTTCTAACATCCCGGTTGGCGGTGCTGCCCAGAGTGACCCAGCGCCTTACATGCTGCGACCCAGTACTGGGTCGCGACTTGAACTTTGAAAAACGCTGATCTAGGCCACACCTCTGCCTCAGGGCAGTAAGACTTCTCATCCTGACCTGGCTTAATGTAACTAAACCCTTAGACTCTCACAGCTCTAAGGACAACTCTGCTCACAGCTTTAAAGCCTGAGGGATAATAGGTGAGAAAACGTATCTCATGGCTCTCCTCCTTTCTCAATTTACATAAAGTAGCCCCTTTTCCTGCTCACTTCCCCCCTTTCCCTCTCCTTCCCAGATGTAAAAAGTGAGCCCTTGCTTAGCTCTCTATACACCTCCTGGCCTGCTTCCAACATACTTGCTAAATGGAAACAACACAGCACTGTGAACACAGATGGTACCTGCTCATAACAGACTAGGCAGTTTGTTTTCATACTAGTTAGCAGGTTGAGAAAGGCATCCAGTCTGGGTCTGAACATCTCAAGGGATGGAGAATCCACCCATTCCTTTAGGAATTTGATCCAATGGTTAATCATTCCTCGCTCTTCTAGTGGAGAGGGTTCTCTTTCTTTGGGGCTCAGTACTGAGGAAGAAGGATATAGCTTTCTGTCTGGGGTGGAAAAGGGAGTTGATTCTTCTCTCCTGGTTTAACTTGTGACTTTGCTGTTAATATGTATTATTGGTCTTAAAACAACATGCTTTTCTGTCCCAACAGCTTTACGTCCAAAAACCTGCATATGTGATAAAGGAATGCTGAGGAGGAAAAGACACTGAGAGGTTATGAACTGGACATCCTAAACCCACCCAGCTGAGATACCTCCCTCTGGCACTTTTGAATGCAAATCAGCCATGTGGGAGATGTTTGCCATTTGACACTCCCGAACCACCGAAAGGCCTGAGATCTTTACTGTCTAATGATGGGAAGTTTCATTTGATGGAGGAAGCTCTTTAGAAATAAAATTTTAAGTATACGCTGATAGTGTTTCTTATTATGTCAGCACCTATGCTATCCGAATTTTCATTCTCTGTTAACTGGCAAACCAGTAACAATGTAAGTAAAGTCACTGTTAACTTCTACCTATCTCTACCTAAATGGAGCTACTTTTGAGTAAGAACCGTAATGCTAACTGGAGTCCACTCCCAATGTGTACACATAGCTTTGGGGAAATAGTATTGTAGAATTGAGAAAAGACCTTCAGAGTTGTATTTCAGTCCTAAACTCTCAAGTTTTAAACTGCTGGTTGGCCACAAAGCCCTTTGAGCCCCTACATCATTTCTGTTCCAGTTCAGGTAATTTGTGTATAATCCACTGGAAAATGTACATACTAGGAAAAACTGTACTTCAAGAGAAAAGTCCCTCCACCAGCTCTCTATGGAGAAGTGCTTTTAGAGGCAGGAAGTAACATTGCTTTTGATGCCCATGGAAGCTCCTTTTCCCCCATTCCTCCAATTGACAGAAGTATCAATGATGGCATAGGAATTGCCTTTTAAAAATTCAGGTCAGGAAGCAGGGTTTCCATCAGTTCATGATCAGTAAAGTTTTAGCAAATTGCTCAATTCTCATTTTTTGCAATGAAAGGATTTAAAATAATGACAAATTTGCATTAATTTCACTATTGTGAAAATAGCAAAAAAATGTGCAGCTGGACCATTACCTCCTTACACATCCTCCATAACCCTGAAGCCAGAAGACTCCTCTCCTCTTCTCTTTTACACACACATGGTTAGATACTGGATTGTGTACAAAGAGGCTGTAGCAATACATGCCATATAGTGCACAAAACAGATCTATTGTCATCAACATACCACACCTATCCTGGCAAACTAAGTGCTTTCCCTCTGGTAGGTAACTTGTGTTCCATATATAAATGGATTCTATTTCTCGAGCTAAATCTGGAGAGTTCAGATATATTGTACTATAAGTGTGGTGTTATGCAACTAAAAATGTGACAAACGATGACTGTGTTGCAGGGTACAGTTATGTAAGTGTTATTTTCACTTAAAACTTGTAGCTGATTATAACTTATAAATCTCTTTTCCATAGAAGAGATTCTTCCTTTTTCCAGGTAGAGAATTCCCAGTGTTCACTGTAGAGGTGACACACTGAAATACCATAAGACATTTATTTTAGCCAGATGCTATTTTAAACATAAAGCAGAGACTTACCACTGCAATTCCTGATACAGCAACCAAATTCATTGCTGCCAATTCTGGGCTACATCAGGATTATCTGAGAACCTGATAGCTTGTATATTTGCTTATAAAAACATATTTTATTCTTTGTCCTGGCCAATGTTGTTTGCTGAGTTGTAAAGCACAAAGGAAATGAAATGTGCTCCCCCCGATTTCTGTTTATTGATATTGCAGCTATACATAACATTTTGTATTTAAGACAAAAATAACTTTTTACTTTCTCTACATATAAAATAGATTTATATCTCTATTTCAATATCATTAAAATGTTATATGGAAATATTGATGTGCTGTCTTATTGTAGCAGCCAGGAGATAAAAGGTAAAGTCACTTCAACAGAGCGGGGTCAAGATCCTGATTAGGAATACTGTAAATGGAAGTCTCCTCTTGGTTCCTAGAAGGCATTTTTCCACATCATAAAGCAGTTGTAAAAGTTTCCTCTCTTGGCCCTTTCTGCTCAAAACCCCCTGGCAACAAAAGGGAGTGCTGCCAGTCAGGACTGGAGTAGATCCGGCACATTGTGAGTCCACGTGAGGACTGTTACAGTAGTGAAGTGCCAATGTTTTGGGTTCCAGATCTGCACCATCATCACTAAAGTCTAGTCTACACTAGAAAAAATTAGTAGCCACAACTCATGACTATAGCAGCTCACTATGGTAGCAATGGTGGAAGCTGTAGTGTAGATGGGTCTTAGACATGGTTGTACAAATGCTGGAGTCCTAAGCATAGTTGAGATTTCTGCCTTAGCTACCCAGTGGAGCTGCACCCTAGTGGAGCTGCATCGATTGTGAATTATGATGACAAAGTTTGCTAGTATAGATGCAACCCAGAAGAAACCATATAAAATAATGTTAGGAAAGTGAGTAATCCAAGAACTGTTGGACTGTGCACTGATTCAGCTCTGCTGATGGCAAAAATGGTGAGAATTAGTGTATACAGGGTTCCGGGCAGCTCCTGGTATTTTGAGCACTGTTGTCTTCATTGGCTCAAAGCATGTCTCTGTGGCCAGTGGCCACATCTTGTCTCCACTATTGCTCCCACTACTGCTACCATCAGTGGAGCTGAATTTTAGCAAAAAGTTAGAGCTTATATACATGTCGATTTAGTGTGTGACAAACTAGAGTGTGAATCTATAGTCCACTAGTGTGCTGCACACTAACTGTTCAGGTGAACCTTGCTACTACACACTAAACTTCCCCCAAAACTGCCCCCCAGCGCTCGGGGAGGGGTGACGGAGGCGGCATGCAGAGTCACTTGGGCCACACCTCCACAAGCAACAGCAGGGATGGGGAGTCGCTTGTGGGGAGCCGCCTGAAGTGGTCATGAGCGTCCTCCACAGACTTCAACATTTTTACCATAGACACTTGTGTCCATGTACAGACATGTTGCCGACCCCTGTTTTGGCTGCCACTGCACATTGAGTGGATATTTTCAGAGAACTATCCACAATGACTCCAATCTCTTTCCTGAGTGGTAACAGCTAATTTAGACCCCATCATTTTATATGGTTTATATAGTTATAAAGTTATATATAGTTAGTTGGGATTATGTTTTCCAATGTGCATTACTTTGCATTTATCAACACTGAGCTGGCATTTTGTTAACAAAGGGTGGCGGTTACCCAAGATGTGATTGTAGTAAAAAATCTGGTTTAACCTTTAACACTATTTTTACCACTTTTGCTTTTTCTTAATAATGCCTTTTCACTAAACCATTAAAGTTATTCCAATTACAGAAAAGACGAACCTTACCGGAATAAAAAAAGATCTGAAACAAAGCATTTGTGAAAGGTTAAAAAACAATAACTATAAAACAATTTTAAGCCCTGTTTTACAAATAAGAGCAAATATGATAATGCTTTGCTTTGCATACTTATGCCAAACAAGATCAACACATTTAAGGATTTAAAAACAAACTTGTTTGTTGGCTGATCAAGGGACAAGGTGTGATGGGGTGTTCACCCCACACTTGCCCTGGAGGGGTTAATAGAAGACAGATGGGCCAATTAACCTATTAGGCTACAAACTGGGAGAATTAAGACTGAGGGGAAAGCCCTAATTAGGGGAAGATCACCTCTGTGGGAACAGGCAGGCTTCTATAAAGCCAGGGAACTGAGAGCACAAAGGGAGTGCAGGGAAACAGTCTTTGGGGCTATAGAGGCAGGTAGCCTACAGTTACTCCCTGGGAGGAGGGAGTTGTGGGGCTGGCAAACCCTGAGATGTCAGCGAGAGCCAGAAGGTAAGGAAAGGCTTAGGGAAAAGACAGTAAGGTCCAGGAAGGAACAGACCTTGGCTACTGACTAGAGGATTCCTGAGCTGAAACCCAGAGGAGAGGGCAGGCCCAGGTTCCTCTGCCAGCCTCTGGAGAAGTGGCATCAAAGGGGCAGTGAATGGGAAAACTGCCAGTAAGGAAAGACTTTGACACCCTGGAAGGGGAGAATGCACATAGTGACCTGGCCGGAGAGCCAAGTCAAGAAGAGGGAGTGCCCTTGAGTGGTAGAGAATGAGAGAGAGTGGTAACAGGAGGTGCCTCAAGCAGCAGAAGGACACCTCAGACCTGGAAAGAGCTGATCCCCAGAGCAGCCAGGAGGAGGCAGCACCTGTGGTGAGTAGACCCTGTGACATGAGGTAATATGTATATATTAACCCTTTAAGCCCAGGCCCAACCAGGGAGGCCAAAAATGTTGTATCAATTTAGATGGACTATATAGGCCCAGAGAGTCAAAAGTGATAATATGAGCCTATCACTGTCCAATATTAAACCATTTTAAACACGGTTTGGGGGCTGGGATATAGAGACCTCAGCTGGCTTAGTACGATGGCAAGCACAGCAACAAACACCAGAAAAAAAAGAAAAACAATTTGCAAAGTATGATCATAACACAGTCCTTGAATTATATTAGTGTAACTTTTTTTACAATTAAAAATCAAAATTAATATAAATTTGTTGCTCCAACAGGACTCTCCTTGTTATATATCTGCCTTGCACCTGTCACATGGGGCCCTGATCTTTGATAAGGTTCTGAGGCTACAGTTACAAAACCAATATAGCAGCTTTCCCACACTATAGGTTTTTCAAAGGACTTCACAAGTGTTATTAGAAGACTGTCAGGTCTCCTGTGCAGTCAACAGATGGTGTCTTTATAGGGAGTGCTATAAGGGCCCTAAGTTAAGGCAAAACTGAATGAAATCCTGGGCTGGTGCCTGCAGTAACTTATACAGAGCAATGTAATATTTAGAAAATATTTCATTAATCTCTGTGGGATGGAAGCAGACGTGAGTTTCTGCATCCCTAATCTGAGGGATTAGCCTGAATGCAATGACCTTATTATAAACCATTGCTAGCAAAGGACCTCTTTTATCCTTATACTCACATACACTGTGCTTCAGATACCAGCCCCGCTGCCCCTTCCAGTCATTAGTTGAGCAAAATCTGAGCAGTTGTTTTAATTTCATTTTTTCATTAATAATTATATGCAAAACCACGTCTCACCTCAGGGCTCATTGCAGGCAGAGAGGAGAAACGAACTTGTCAACAAGAAAGTTTCCTTTAGTCAATGTCAGGTCCTGTTTCAGAAAGAGTAATTCATTCACAGGCAGCAGCTGCATATCATTCACCATTGCCAAAAGTCTGATGCAAAAAGAAGAATTAATGGGACTTCTTGCCTAGCTGTTAAATGTAAAAGATTAAACTTCAGGCTTATCCACCAATTCAATTTCCAGGCCATTAAGCAAACCATCACAACGGGATTGTTCACCTTTACCTATAGCCTGCTTACTCGGAATGAACTGAATCTGGATAGTAAACATTAGTTTGTTTATCACAGCATGACATTGGCAAGGGCAAAGAATAAAGAAAAAAATGAATTTGTAATGGACCATATCTCAGGCCAAGTCAGATCTACAATTGCCTTTTGATTTTGAAAATCTAGGTAGCTGGCTATCGTCACACTGGTATCTGATCACCCCGGATGTCCAGCGGTGGCTTACTAGCTTTCATTTTCAATTTCTTTCTTAAAACCAAATTCACTAATCAGCAGAATGTAAAATACCAGTTCCTGGTAGGGGGCATTGGGTGGTGGCAGGGGAGCACTGGTGGTATTTTAGCAGCCTTGGAACTTCTGAAAGGTGCAGGGCAGGGCAGCTAGAAAATTTCTGTAATGAGACAAAAACAACAAGGAATCCTTGTGGTCCCTTAGAGACTAACAAATTTATTTGGGCATAAGCTTTCATGGGCTAGAACCCACTTCATCGGATGGATGGAGTGAAAAATACAGAAAGCAATATAAATATTACAGCACACGAAAAGATGGGTGTTGCCTTACCAAGCATGGATCAGTGCTACCCTCCATTCCAGGGCTTGGAGAGACACTTCCTCATCTTGTAAGAGGATTCGTGACCAGCACCGTTCTCCCTCCAACACGCAGGATGGAGCAGGTCCACCTAACCACTTTCTAGTACTGCACTGGGAGCAGCGAGAGCCCGCACCATCGACTCTAGTTCCGGCCATGGCATCCCCTGAGTCCAGTACTGATGATGGCCACACCAGTGCCTGGTGGAGATGGCATCAGACCTGCTTTTCATCTCAGTCCCAGACTCTCCACTGGTTCGAGTTAGCTGGTGCCATGGCTTCTACCATCTTGTCTTTCATTGTGCCATTGGCACCTTCTGGTCCCATCGCAGAGCTACGGGGCTCGTTAGCACTGCAGCTCACACCACCCCGGCCTCAGGCTGTGGAGTTGAGGCTGATGCTGCGCCTTGCACCACAGGCCCCATCAACGTTGGCACATCCTTTGGCAGCATCATTGTCTTGGCAGCAGATCCATTTATTGAGCTCAGTACCACCCTTAGCCTCAATACCAACACCTCGCCTGGTACTGGGTAGGGGTCTGTCTCATTTGGCACTGCCAGTGCTGATTCCCACCCCATTCTGCTTCAGCACTGATGTTGCCCCCACCTCCATATTAGGCTTCCGATAAGTCTGTTTGCTGCATTGGGGTTTGCTTTTGCATTGTCACCAGAGAACCTCTGACACCTCAGGTTCCAGGTGTGGGTCATCCTTTCCCTCCTGATCTGGGAATCCTTAGGATGCTCCTCAGTCCCTGACATCCCACTCCACTTCTTCTCCAGAGGGAGATCACTAGTCCCAAGAGTGACTCCTTCTCCCAATCCATGTCAGCCACCAGCGACCACTGAGCCTATTCCCCCTGAACCTCCAAGATTCTTCTGGCCGGATACTGTGGTTAAGAACAGGATCGCTGGCACAGAAAACTGCCTCCCCCTCCCTGGATGACTCTGCTGTGCTGGAATCTCCCCCTTCCTCTGTGCCTAAGAACTTTAAGGCCTATCAGGACCTCCTAAGGCATATGGTCACTACTTTGGGTATCCAGATGGAATTCCTGCAGGAGAATACATATAAGCTGCTGGATATTTTCCAATCATCAGCTCTGGGGAAAGTACCCCTTCTGATAAATGAAGCTCTCTTGGAGCCTGAAAAAGCCCTCTAGAATATCCCATCTTCACTGCCCCTGACTGAAGAAGCCATACTTCATCCCTATGCAAGGCTTTGAGGGGTTCTACTCCCACCCCTAAATCCCTGGTGGGAACTGCAGAAAATGACAAGTTTACCCTAAGGACAAAGAGTCTAAGAGGATGGACTTAATGGGGAGGAAGATTTATAGCTCTTCTTCCCTGTATATGTGCATCGCAAGCCACAGGTGTTGCTCTCTAAATATGACTTTTGATTGCTTTCAGCTTCCCAAGTGATCCAGATCTCTCCATGTCAGGGACCTGTCGTTACTATTTGCCAGCCCATCATTCATGACTCTAGCATACTTGTGTGGCCAGGAAGGGGTTGGGGGGCTGCACCCTTCATCCTCTGAAGCACTATCACATTGTGGGGTGAGGGTCACTATACAACCATTTACTACTTTAACTGGAGTTACCCAAACATTTCAGTTTGAATGCAACACTGGATTAGTTTTGTTTAAAGAATAAAAAAAGTTCATTTAACTACAAAAAGAGAGATTTTAAGTGAGTACAAGTCAGAACTGGTTACAAGAAAAATACAGATAAAACACTTTCTAGCAACTAAACTTAACTAAGTAGACTTGGTTCAAGGTAAAATCCTCACCCCACATTCCCAGAACCACTGCTGACCAAATTCTCATGTCAGGATCTGCCTCCAAAAGGTTGGTTTCTTTTGTCTTCTTAGGGGAATGAACAAGAGAGAGACTTGCTGGGGTAATTTGCCCCTCATTTTACATTCAAGTCACCATTTGAAATGCTTTTTCCTGGGGGTATCCCCTAGATAAAGTGCTCTCCAGCTGTGCGGGTGGAGACACGAGGTCTCATGATGAGAGGCTCCATGGTGGTGTTACTAAAATGAAGATTCCTAGATGGTGGCATGTGTGCCCACAACTAATGATGGGCACAACAAATTAAAAGGTGTGGCAAAAATAAAGGCCGCTCCTGAAAGCCAGGGCTCTGCTGTATAATACAGAGAGGGCAGAAAAGAGAGCGAGGGGAGGGTGGTGCCGATTGGGATGTCAGACGTGCTTATTACTCTCCTGGAGTGTTGAGGCAGAGGGATTCAGAGGGGAAGGGAATTGGAGCTCTTAGCTCAGGGCCTCCACTGTCCGTTTCTGTGGCTGTTTGTGCGGAGAAATGACTTACAGCCCCTGTGAGACACAAACATCCCTTTATCACGCAGCTTGTGTCACCCTAATGCAGTTCTGTCAGTTGAGGATAAAATGTGGACTCAAAAAGCAATTACCGAGTGAATCTCCCAGCTGCTGGGAAGAGCTGAATGATGGGGACAGAGTGCCCATCCGGAATAATATCCTGTCTGACTGGCCACTAAATCTTGCTGGGAAGAGATCAGTTTCCCTCCTTTGTCTAACAGCCTCTGCTCCAGCCACCCAGCTCTGTTCCAGGAGGAGCTGGGCTGAAATATATGCACAGCCGGGGACACCTGCAAGTTATGGCTTCTTCTCTGTTGTGTTGGCCTGGAAATTAATGGAAAAGGGAAAGCAAGGCTGCATCTCCTTCTTCTCAAGGATCTAAACCTTCCCTTCCCCAGCACCTGGTCCACACACAGCCCTGGATGGTCCGCATGAGTCGCGGCAGGGCAGCTGTCCCACAGGCTAGGCAGTCGACGTACACCTCCTTTCCCCCTGTAACTCTGAGCAGTACATTGTGGGCCATGGCACGGGTACTAACTAGGAGGGAACAGCACCAGCTGATGAGTTGCTAAGAGTATTTTTCAGGTTGCAAGGGCTTCCCTTGGATGTTTCCCATTCACATGGTGATTCAGCCTAGCCCTGCTTAGCTTGTGAGGGCACAGTGAATTATGTCTGTAGAAACTCTGCACCGCCATGTACTTAGCATGATCAAAATCAGCCAGACTTACAAACAGTTTACCTAAGACACAAACCCCAAGAGGAGGTTTCAGAAAGAGCCATGTCCCTCTCCAGTCAGGGTTTCAGAGCCCAGGGGCCATTTTAAAGCCCATTGGCCATATTGTAGGCAGCTGGTGTGAGGGGATGCAGAGCGGAATTCTCTTACTGGCTGCTCTGGATTTAGAGGTTCCATCCCGCAGCTCACCCTGAGGGTGTTGGGGAGCCCAATGCATAACTGCTTGGTCCCAACAGCTGTGGGAATGCAGCAGAGTGCCAGCTGGCAGTTCTGCAGCACAAATGGATTTTTGGATGGGTCTTTGGTGCAAATTGCATCCCAAATGCAGTCAGGGGTGAAGCACAGAGTGGAATCGCCTACCCCCAGGCACATGAGAAAAGCACACTGACTGGGATGGGCTGAATCAGGAGACGGGAGAAGCTGCCTCATGATTATCAGCATTTTCCCACAAGGAGGCTCAGCCTGCGAGATGCTTGGGAATGGTGCCTTTGTGGATGGGAGAAGGCAGAGGAATGGTTGCCACTAACACTTTATAGACTCATAGACCCTAAGGCCGAAGGGACCATCATGATCATCTAGTTAGATCTCCTGCCCATTGCAGGCCAGAGAACCTCACCCACCCTCTCCTGTAATAGACCCCTAAACTCTAATTGAGTTACCAAAGGCCTCAGATCATGATTTAGAGACTTCTTGTTACTGAGAATCCACCATTTACACTAGTTTAAACCTGCAAGTGATCCATGCCCCTTCTGAAGATGAAGGCAACCTCCAGCGTCTCTGTCAATCTGGCTCAGGGAAAATTGCTTCCTGCCCCCAAATCTGACAATTAGTTAGACCCTGAGTAGCTGGGCAAGACCCACCTTCCAGATACCTGGGAAAGAATTCCCTGTAGTAACTCAGAGCCCTCCCTGTCTAATGTCCCATCACTGGCCAGTGGAGATATTTGCTGCCAACAGTCACAGATCAGCTACATGCCATCAGCTACATGCCCTTTCATCATACTGTCCCCTCCAGGAATTTATCAAGCTCAGTCTTGAAATCAGTTAGATTTTTTTTTTTTTTGCCCCCACTGTTCCCCTTGGAAGGCTGTTCCAGAACTTCACGCCTCTGATGGTTCTGTGCCAGGGTGTTTCCAGAACAAACCCTGCTGCTCTACACCAAACCTCGTTGGGTTGCCAAGACAGAGTGATGTGTTCAGGAGGATGGGAAGACAGGCAGCACCAATGCAGCGGCTGTCCAGAAGTGCACTGGCCCTGTGCCAGCTTGGTACATTTTGGCCAGGATGATCATAGAATCATAGGGCTGGAAGAGACCTCGAGAGGTCATCTAGTGCAGTCCCCTACACTCACGGCAGCACAAGGTATTCTCTTGACCATTCCTGACAAGTGTTTGTCTAACCTGCTCTTAAAAATCTCCAATGATAGAGATTCTACAATCTTCCTAGGCAATTTATTCCAGTGCTTAACCACCCTGATAGGAAGATTTTCCTAATATCTAACCTAAACCTCCCTTGCTGCAATTTAAGTCCATTGCTTCTTGTCCTATCCTCAAAGTTAAGAACAACAATTTTTCTCCCTCATCCTTGTAACAAACTTTTATGTTTTTGAAAACTGTTATCATGTCCCCTCTCAGTCTTCTCTTTTCCAGACTAAACAAACCCAGTTTTTTCAATGTTCTCTCATAGGTCACATTTTCTAGATCTTTAAGCATTTTTGTTGCTCTTCTTTGGACTTTTTCCAATTTGTCCACATCTTTCCTGAAATGTGACACCCAGAACTTCAGTTGAGGCCTAGTCAGTATGAGTAGAGCGAAAGAATTACTTCTCGTGTCTTGCTTACAACACTCCAGCTATACATCCCAAAATGATCGCTTTTTTTGCAACAGTGTTATACTGTTGACTCATATTTAGCTTATGGTCCACTATGACCCCTAGATCCCTTTCTGCAGTACTCTTTCCTGTGCAGTCATTTTCCATTTTGTAGGTGTGCAACTGATTGTTTCTTCCTAAGTGGAGTACTTTGCATTTGTCCTTATTGAATGTCATCCTGTTTACTTCAGACCATTCCTCCAACTGTTCCAGACCATTTTGAATTATAATCCTGTATTCCAAAGCACTTGAAACCCCTACCATCTTCGTATCATCCGCAAACTTTAAAAGTGTACTCTGTATGCCATTATGTAAATCATTGATGAAGATATTGAACAGAACCAGACTCAGAACTGATTCCTTTAGGACCCCACTCATTATGCCCCTCTAGCATGACTGTGAACAACTGATATCTACTGCTAGCAATGGTTCAATCAATTTGCAAACATAACCAGTAGTTATGCACCCATCTTATAGTAGCTCCATCTTGGTTTCATTTTCCCAGTTTGTTTATGAGAAGGTCATGCAAGACCGTATCAAAAGCTTTACTAAAGTCAAGCTTTGCTAAAGTGGTGTCTACTGCTTTCCCCCTATCCACAAGGCTTGTTACCCTGTCAAAGAAAGCTATCAGGTTGGTTTGACAAGATTTGTTCTTGACAAATCCATGCTGACTGTTACTTATCACCTTATTATCTTCTAGATGTTTGCAAATTGATTGCTTAATTATTTGAGTATTCTAGGATGCATTTAATCAGGCCCTGGTGACTTGAAGACATCTAACTTGTCTAAGTAATTTTTAACCTGTTCTTTCCCTAATTTAGCCTCTGAGCCTACCTCATATCCAGACTGCAAAGGGAGACTGCAGAGCTTCAATTCATTTGCAAATTCAGCACACACACTTTGGGATTGAACCGAGATCTACAATGGTTGGCTCATTACAGATATTGTTTCTCGTCTCTCCATGTTCACACACCCCATTCAAATGCTAGACGAATAATCCACACTCCCTGATCGGAGATAACAAGCTGGCTCAGCTTAATTGGACTAACCTTTTCATCTCCCACCTGGCTCTTACCTACTTTTCTATAACTGCCTGTTTGTGAACACTTCCACTGCCTGCATCCGACGAAGTGGGTATTAGCCCACGAAAGCTCATGCTTCAAAACTTTATAGTTAGTCTTTAAGGTGCCACAGGACTTTGTTAACTCTACTATTCCAGACTAACACAGCTACCACCCTGATTCTTGACTCATTTTCACTGTGATTCACTATGTTAGACGTCCAATCACCAACAAAATTCTTGATGAAAACCGAAACAAAAAAGTCATTAAGCACCTCTGCCATTTTAACTTTTTCTGTTATTGTTCCCTCCCAGCTTTGAGTAATGGGCCTACCTTGTCCTTGGTCTTCCTCTTGCTTCTAATGTATTTGTAGAATGTTTTCTTGTTACACTTTGTCTCTAGCTGGTTTGATCTTGTTTTGTTCTTTGGCCTTTCTAATTTTGCTCCTACATACTTGTGTTATTTGTTTATATTCATCTTTTGTAATTTGACCTAGTTTCCACTTTTTGTAGGACTCTTTTTTTTTTTTTAAGATCATTAAAGAGATCTCCTGTTTAAGCCAGAATGGTCTCTTGCCATCCTTCTGATCTTTCCTACCCAGTGGGATAATTTGCTCTTGTGCCCTTTATAATGTCTCTTTGTAAAACTGCCAACTGTCTTCAGTTGTTTTTCCCCTTAGACTTGCTTCCCACAGGATCTTACCTACCAACTCCCAGAGTTTGCTAAAGTCTACCTTCTTGAAATCCACTGTCTTTATTTTGCTGTTCTCCCTCCTACCATTCCTTAGAATTATGAACTCTATCATTTCATGATCCCTTTCACCCAAGCTGCCTTCCACTTTCAAATTCTCAACCAGTTCCTCCCTGTTTGTCAAAATCAAATCTTGAACAGCCTCTCTCATAGTAGCTTTCTCCATCTTCTAAAATAAAAAAATTGTCTCCAATACATTCCAAGTACTTGTTGGATAATCTGTCCCGCTGTGTTATTTTCCCAACAGATGTCTGAGTAGTTGAGTCCCCCATCACCACCAAGTCCTATGCTTTAATGATTTTGTTAATTGTGTAAAAAAAAAAAAAGTCTCATCCACCTCTTCTTCCTGGTTAGGTGGTCTGTAGTAGACCTCTACCAGTCATCACTCTTATTTTTTTACCTCTTTTATCCTTACCCAGAGACTTTCAACAAGTCTGTCTCCTATTTCCATCTCAACCTCCATACAACTCTGTACGTCTTTAATATATAAGGCAACTCCTCCATCCTTTCCCCCCATCTGTCCTTCCTGAGCAAGCTGTACCGTTCTATACCAATATTCCAGTCATGCGTATTACCCCACCAAGTCTCTGTGATACCAACTATATCATAGTTGTGTTTTATTTACTAGAATTTTGAGTTCTTCCTGCTTATTCCCCATATTTCTCACATTAGTATACAGACATCTAAGATACCGATTTGAGATCTTCCCCCCACCCCCCACAGTTCTGTCTTGTCTCTTATAACAGCCCATGCTCCCCCCCCCCCAAAAAAAAATATTCTGACCCTTCTCCCAGATCTCCATGTTTTTGACTTACCTGTGGGCTTTGGTCACCTCCCCCCTTCAAACCTAGTTTAAAGAGGAGTCGTCACAAGCCCCAACAGGAAGGGTTGTGAACATCCGCACCAGTGCATGTGAATAATACTCACAAGCCTAATTTGTAAGGCTCCCTTCAGTGAGAGTAAAAATTGTGGGGTTTGTGGCCAGGCCTGGGGGGTCCTCTCCCCTCTGCCCGGAGTCATCTGCCCTCTCACCCCCAGATTTGATGGAAGATCAAATAGTGTGTGTGTGTGTGTGTGTGTGTGTGTGTGTGTGTGTGTGTGTGTGTGTGTGTGTGTGTGAGGGAGAGAGAGAGAGAGAGAGAGCATGCTGGGTACAGGGATGGGAGTTCCATGCTGTTCATTAAATAACCCAGTTTGTTCAGTTCACACATCATTTTAGGATTGACAAAGTAGCGTGAGCTGCAAATGCCTTTACTACATTTCTAAACATTTTTTTGGGGGGGGGAGTAATTGTAGAACTGGGGGGAAATGTCACCTGTGGAGTTCAGTACATGAGCTGCCTTGATTTTGGCTGTGCCAAGACATTAGTGGAGTTCTGTGTGGAGGAGGGGCAAAATGAAATCCAAAGTTCCATTCATGACTAGAATCTCCAGAGAGCTCTGGAGTTGGCTCGTTTTCAAACAGCTATTTTCACAGGGGGAGGAGGAATAATTTTTGCATGGCTTTTCTATCGGTTTAAAGATTATTGGGTGAGAAGTAGAAGGTGAAGGAATGAATCAAGTTGACATTTCCATTACCAACAGGAGATCAGTTTGTGGTCAGAATTCATGGAGAAGGATGCTGGATGCTACCAGGACTATTTATTACGTTTTAACACTGTCAGAGAGATGAAATAGCTGCTATTATTCATCTCCCCAGGACAGTAATGCATCTGTGAATATTAAAGCAAAACATGGAGATCTGATTCAAACCTCTGACCCACCAAAGTATTTATCTGAATGTGGAAACATTTTAGTCTTTCTCATTTGGACACTGAGAAAATGAGAGAAAGCCTTCACAATTAGGCTGCGAGCTGCTAAGATGCATATTTTGCTTGTTGTGCCAGTGTTTTGATAATGAAATGCAGCTTTCCTTTCAAAGGCCATCCTGCCTGCTGTCTGTGTCATGTCAGCTACATGCATCTTGGGCTGCCTCCTTTCAGAGTGTCTTGCATTCCTTCCTTCACCCTTGAGAGTTGAGGGAAGAGCACCGATGAGATCTGTGGTGCCGTGATCTGCCTAGGAGTGCACAGGCTGGGAGCAGAAGGATTTACACATCCCAGCACATGGTGCATGCAGTCTGAGCTTAGCAGGAATTACTGATGTGAGACTGAGAGATGCCGCAACACAAGGCCCCTGACTCTGCAGGGCTTCGTTCCTGCACTTGGCATGGGGTCAGAGACGGGAGGCAAAGGTGGGTGCTTTTAAGGCACCTTTGCCTCTGCCTAGTTCTGGGCTCAGTCCCCAGCACAATGTAGAGTAGCCCAAGCCTGCCTCTGACATGCCCCTATGCCCTGGCTGTAAAGGGAGCTGGGGTAGCATTGTTCTGTCAGTGATAAGAGTATTCTGAGAGGGCCATTTCCCTTTATATTGCCAGAGCTGCACCATATACAGGCTTAGCACCAAGGGCAGTAACCTTCCCTCCACGGGTATGGTTAGACTGAAGATTGTAGCGCGTTTATTTGTAGCGCTTCCCAATGTAGCGCAATAGGTATCGCGCTAGAGACTGTACAGATTGAAACCTTGTAGCACAAAATAATGGATACATTTGTCGCGCTTCTGGCAGCAGTGACAGTAGTGGGATAGGGCAGGTATCCCAGCATTCAGCTGGGTGCAACGTGCTTTGCAAAGGGGGGGGGGAGGGGTGAGGGGGAACTGGGAAGTTGTTCACAGGGAGACGAGATCTGGCTGTCCGTTAGTTTTCCTTAGCGAAAACTGACAGGCTGTCTATTTCAGACACACAGCTCCGTCCGCAAGCATTTTCACTGATTATTTGCTGTGTGAGTTGTTAGAGAGAAACTGCAAAGCTACTTCCGCTTTTATAAAACAACACCTCACGTCATTTGCCTTACATGGCAAGTTGATTGTCTTTAATGGCTTGCTGATGGCCTTCAATGGGTTGCTGATGGCGTTACATGGCTTGGAGGCATGCAAGAGATCCCATGGGTGTCCACATTCCCAACCTTGCGCTATAACGTTAGCGCAAAAAGGCTTATCACTCTGGGAAAGGAGGTTTAATACTTGTGCTTTAAACAGTGAGTCATTTCGCAAAATCTCCCTTTGAAGTGTGTTCGCTACGAAAATTATTGCGCTACTGGAGGGTTTTTGTGCCGCAGAGCGCCAGTCTAACCATACCCCACATGTTTGAGGGACCCTCTGGCACAGCACTGGCTGTGGGAGGCATATTGCGTATGTGTGATTCTCCTCTCTCCTGGGTGCTCCAAGTTTGGTCACAAAAAAGGAAGCAGGTGTCTAATGTGAGCTACAAACCACTTCTTTGCTCAGGGCTTCTTCCTTCATTTCTCCCCAGCGATCTTTCTTGAGTCCATTTGCTTTCCCTGTGTCCCAGAGAGGTTTTCACAGCCTTTCTGCTTATTTGTAACTGGTCCCATTGAGCCACCCCTTCTCTAGAAACATTCCCACTGTCCCGATGCCTGCTTAGCATGTCATGCCATATGGAAACACAGTCTATCTAAAACAGGAAGCATTTATTAATGAAAACAACTACAAATGATGGACACAAAAAGGCTTCCACGCAGTTTGAGTCCCCACTTTGTCTCCCTTGTTCACCATGGACCACATCCAGCCTGGAACTGTGGAAAACACACAGACATCTAGTGGCCTAATGATATGCTGCATGTGAACATATCATCGACTGGCCTAGCCTGATCATTCCCTGCTTCCCAGTCTTATCTCAAAACCCCCTGATGATGATGCACCAGCTCACCAGACCACTCCAACAAACCATGCACATGGGATTGGGAATGGCAAAAAGGAGACTCCCTTTAGGCACTTTACCAGTGTGGAAGTGGAATTTTGACTCTTCATGGGAGCATTTGAGACAGAACCAACCTCACTGAGGGAAGCCCGGTGATTGTCAGCCTACCCACCAGTATGTTGGAGAATGGCGTCACCAGAAAAGAAGAAAGCTCTGGTTTACACTGGCAGGTGCTGGAAGCATTAACTGGAGGTGTCAGTAAGTCCACCTGGAAGAAATGCTGACTGTGCTGGGTCGCTCCCTGGTTTCCTCCTTCGGAAGCCAGGCTGTGCTCTTGCCTGTGCCACAGCATGGCTTTGTGTTCGACATGATTGACCGAAGAGAGGACGTGGGGAGAGAAGGAAGCGCATGAGTGAGAGGGGAGGTGTCACGGACTCACAGGACCTGTGCTCTCACTTGGCTTTGTATGATCCCTGGGAAGAACCCCCTTCAGTGCGGCAGCCTTTCAGGGATCTAATCTCTTCCAGGGATTAAGTCTTAGGCCCCTCTGCCTCCTGGAATCACACATGTCTGAGCCTTCAGCACTCCTGACTCTCGCTGTGGGCCCCTCAGGGAGTTCCCTCGCTCTGGGCCCCCAGGGACTCCACTCCCAGAGGGAATAATGCAACCCTGCTCTCAAGCCGGAGTGTCTCTCAGCCAGCAGGAAACAGAAGGGTTTACTGAGCATCTGAACCCAGTACAGGAAACTCCCCAGGCTGTCGGGCCTAGCAACCCTCAGCACAGTACATCTAGGTCTCTCCTGCATCCAGGTGGGCTCTGGCTTCTCTCTCTCCTTGGTCTAGAATCCCCCTCCTTCCAGCTGATCATCCTATATCATCTTCCCCAACAGCTCCTCCCCTGTCCTTTGTCTTCAGTCCCAGGTAAACAGGTCACTGGGACCCCTTTCTTCCCTCCTTTGTTCCCCACTGGCTGGAACTGGCTAATCAGGTCACTAAGGTCCTCTCTCCTCAGCTCTTTGTCCTACTGGATGACAGCTGGGACCTTCTGCAGCTTCTCAATTACTTGATTTGTAAAATGGGGGAGGGGGAGGGATCTGAGGCCTGGGTCAATAATGAGGGTTGGGAAGTGCCCAGAAATAGTAGCAATAACTAGTAGAAAAGGTGAGAGCAGAGCTCATGGTCTCCTGGGTGCTTTGGCAACAGGTCTTTGGAGGGGGATACTCTTCCCAGAAATCATGACCGTGCAACATGTGAGACAGCCCTTTCAGTTTATGGACTATCCAGTGAAAATTGGGATGAATGGCAACCCCACCCCTGCTACATATTTTGGAGACATGTTCCTACGTATTTGGTGTCCTGGAAGTAGAATGGTATGAGTCCAGTAAACTGGGAGCAGAACATCACACTAACTGTCATCTAGCCCTGAAATCTCATGCACTCAGACTGTGGTGGCAGTAGTGATTGTGGGTCAGAAAGCACCTGAAACACATTTGCGGTCATCTAGAAATCCAACTAATTTCAATGGCGCCTTTGACCTGGATACAGAGGTAATGGATCACTGTATGAGTAGAACAGATTACATGGATGATGGGCATAAACAGCAGCAATTAAGGAGGGTGATGCCCACAGAAAGGCCGTGGTCATACATAGAAAATGCAGAGTTGTTAACAATTGCCCTGTCAAACAGTTGATCGTTACATCTGAAATTGGGAAATATGCAGGCCATGGCCAGTTCCTTGCCAACCTACACACCTTTCACTGGATCCACTGGGATCTTTTTATGGGACTGACAGCTACCATGGTCACTGAGGTACCCCTGGCCCTGCCCATGGGAAGAGTACAATTTTAGAGTACAGTGACTGGTTGACTTGGTGTTTGATGTATTTTGAGACACAAAAGAGGCACAGTTTTCTAACAATTGATGTGATTTAATGAATGATGCACTATAGAAAATAGAAACTAGCTGGGTGTGCTGGGATCCTGATGAGAGCCGTGTTCCATGGAGCCATGCGAGGAGGCCCTTTCCCTCACACACAGTGCCACCTTTGGCTTATTTTGGCAGCATTTGCTGCTGCTGGACCCAAGGGAACATCAGTATGTTGAAAGAAGTTCTAAGGGGGGACTTTCTTTCAAATGCGAAGCTGCAAAGAAAGTCTTCCCAGCCTGTCTCCTCAGGAAAGGGTAATGTGACAGACTCGGAGCTCACCAAGCATTTGAAGATAGAGGTAACATTCAATGTCACAATTCAGTGCTCTGAAATCTGTACAGAACGTAGGGTTCCTGGGCCTCTGTAGCTGCTGGATTTGCTTGGTTTTATTGGACTTCTTTCTGGATTCTTTTCTGCACATGCTGTGTCTTTTCTCTCAAGGTCTGGCTGCTGATTCCAGGGAATAGGCTTTTCAGAATGTTACAGTACACCGTGTACAGCTCCGGGTCTATCTTGGGCATGGGGACTGAGTTCGAATTGCAGGCCTGTTCAGTGACAGAGTGCTGCAGCAAATACACATCACTGAAGAGAGCAGTTAGGATTTTGTGTGCCGCTTTGTAAGGATCATTCTCAAACTGCACCATTGCCTTAAGCTCAGTCAGGGTATAGCCGTTGTAACGCTTGCTGTCTTCAGCACAAGGTGGCACAGTCTCACCAATATGTCTCACCTTCCACTTCAGGCATTTCAGTTCTTCTTTTACGTCGTCCAGTTCTCTCTCCATGGCTTGGAATTCCTTCAGGGTTACAAATCTCCTGCTGAAAGAGATGTTAATAGATACAGGTGGGAGTCAAAGGACGGTCAGTGTTAATTCAAAATTAGCTTCTGGGCAGGATTATCAGTACAGGGGCTGGGACTCTGCACAGGGGCGAGCCCCAATGTCCTCTGTCGGGGACCATTCAGAGCTGTAGCTAAATGCTTGAATTTTGTCATTAGTGGAGCTTGGGCACTGTCCTAATGACTCTCGCCGACCCTCCAAAAGGTACATCCTGAGGGAGTATCCAGCAAGATCTGGGGGTCACCCCGTAAGTGGGACCGGGGTAGAAAGAACTTGAGAGGGTGGGTGTTTGAGTGGAGGAGTGGCTGACGTAAGGGGACATTCCAGCAGGAAGGCAGGGCATCCCGCACTGGCAGTACTTTGGAAGATTGTTCGCATCTGGGCTGTGGCAGTGCACACACGGTATTGGGGGGAACAGTACCTATTGGGGCTGGGAATACAGTCATGGGGGATTTCCTACACGGGCACAGCTGCATAGTGGGGCTAGGGCTAAGGCCTGAAGCCATGCACACTGTGGCTGCTAACTGAGGAGTTACAGCTATGGGAAATCCACGCTGTGGCTGGGGTAGCACACAGAAAGACCAGGGATGTAGTCAGAATTGGGTCGTTACAGCAGGCCAACTGCACATTCGGGCTATGGAAGTACACACTATAGGGCAGACGCATTATCACCCTTTGTAACAGGTACTTTGAACTGGAGGGCAAAGAGAGCCCACTGATCAGTGTGCGTTATATGTCCTCTGTGCTTGATCCCTAGAGGAGGTGAGTCTGTTAAAGGGTCAGCTAGCAGGGATGCCTCAATCTGTAGCAATTCACATGTAAAGCTATGGGGGTCCCTGATTGCATCCTTGGTATGTGGGCCAACACCATACTTGCCATATAAGCACAAAGACCCAAGTGGCAAATAGTCTTGGCATGGAGGGCACATGGAGGGTGGGGAATCAAACATGGGAGGAGACATGGCCAGTGCAGTTCTACCCTCCTTGATCACTGTAGTTGTAGGGGGAAAAATACATTTTCCCATTGTAAAAATGTCCAGCGATGCTTATCTCAAAGGTGGAGTTTTATAGCCCGGCCCAGACATTGTCCTTAAAAGGAGCCTCTGCTTTGCTGTGTTTGGGGGAAAGCCCCAAGGTTACTGTCAAATCACTTCTGGGCAACCTTATGGAGGTAAGTTTCTGATAATGCTCAGTGGGGTCCTTCCCTCTTTGTGGCAGTATTGCACATGCTGAGAGGAGGCTCGGGGGCTGGCCCGACTTGGAAGAAGAGCATTGTCAAGTATTTCCTGAATGCAGCAACAGGAGAAAAATCTGAAAGCCTGGGGTGCAAAGAAAGGGACCAGTGATGTGATTTTAAGGCCTCCACTATTTGGCTGCATTCTGCAAATTCTCTGTTTTTGCATTTAAACAAACTAAGGGCCAGCTCCCAAGGGAAGTATCAGCCATTTGCTCCTGAGTAGGAGCCTCTGTACTGGCCTGGCCACTTTGGAGGATGGTCAGGCTGGCATAGTAGGTGGTGGGAAGTCTCTCAGCTGTCACTCACTTTGGGATAACCCCATCACTCACTGATGTCACTCTGCCATCATAATACTACCGACCATGTTTGGAGCCATAGTCCACCTCCAGCAGGCTGGGCGGCTGTGGTACAGTTAAAGGAGCCTTCTGCTACAGGATCTAGCTAGAACCTGTGGGCACAGAACCCAACTGGGCCACCCAGGGCCAGGCTCCTTGCCCTTTGAATGCTAGGTCAGGAATTGGCCCTACATTTCTATTTTTCCCCAGTGTGGATGCAGCCAAACCAATATAAAGGGACTGACAGGAGATTATGCAGTCACACTAGGGAAGCAGCAGAGCTGGGAACTAGACTTTTCTCACCCCCAATCACCTCACCGAGGTATGATCTACAAAGCCTTTTGGAAAATCTGTAGGAAACTTTACTGGAGTTTACAGCACCCGTCGGGAGCTTCTATTTCATGGCTGGATCTCTGCATACCTGAAGAATGTGTACTGAAAACTTTTGTGTGAGAGAGCAAGCGAGAAATAATGTGAGCTGGCTGGAGCATAGAATGGGCATGGGAGGAGTTCAAATACATTTAAAAATAAACCCCATGGACATTAAAATGTGGATATTAATAATCGCCAACTCTTATTCGGCATGTTTTCTCTGCGATGCTCGTATCCTTCTAATAAATGGGCTTCCTTTAGTAGAGTCATGTGGTCACGTGTACCCGCTGGCACACAGGCCATATAGCCCTTGGAGAGAAAGCGCTGTACAGGCCTGCTGGCTGGGGATATCTCAGTGTATGGCAGGGAGCTGAGCAACTTTCAAACCCCCAGTCAGAAGGGAGTGGGACATGGGTCCCTGCTGACGGCCTGAGACCTGACTGGGCATTCCAGGAGTGGACCGTGGAGTGGGGATACAGGTGCAGTTACCCTGAAACTATAACCTCCATGACTCGTAACGTGTGGGCTTTCCAATGAATGGAGCTCTGCTGCGTTTGCAGTTTAAATACAATAGAAGCACCTGTTTAAATTCACAGACAAACTGCTCACAGCACCTAGGAGGAGGAAGCCCACCAGGTGTGCAGCCTTGACCCCAAATGAAAATACCAACCCACATTGAGTGCAACTTCCCAGAGCTGAACTCAGGAACCATCCTCCCCACTTGTGTGTAATGATGCCATCCCAAGCACAGTATAGAAAATAGTTCACCTGTGGGTCGGTCTGCTGCTTGATTACTAGCTCATTTATTTAACCAAATACCAGCTTGACTCCCAACTATCAGTGTAACAAGGGATCATGAATATCTCTGGTACGTTATGTTTACCTCATTCACTGGTATAACTCTGGGTGGTAACTGCTTACTTGTTTATTTTTAAAAAAGAACAAACAAATGAATTAGTGACCTCCATGCTGGGACCCCTAGTGCCTGCCTGGCCTAAACACATCACCCGGACACATACCTTTTGCAAAGGGGATCTTCATGAGTCGGTTGAAGACTCCGTCCTGTAGGTGTGGACCCAGAATTGGCGTAGCCAGCAGATTGCGAGCTATCACTGGGGTTTGCTGTCACTTTAGGCCTTCTGCTTTTCCTGCTTGGAATCACTGTGTGGTCTGATGGTGAGGCTTGTAGAGTTTGTGCTGTGTGAGGACAACAGGAATATGAGGAGGTCAGATTGAGTCCTGCCTGGAATTCTGGGTCTTGCTGTGGATTGGCTGAGCTGGATGTTAGATTAGGCCTGAGGCTGGCAGAATGAGATGATGTATTTGGCCTTGGATTGGTTGGGCTGGAACCTGATGTTGCTAGTTTTGGATTCACTTGCTCCAATGTTCTAGGACTTGATGCTACCCTTGGGGCCAACTGAGTGATGTGAGCAGCTTCCAGCATGGTTGGGTTCTGCCCCATGGAGGTCTGGCTGACAGGCTCTGATGAAAGCGAGGCATTGGTTGATGTATCGCTGGAGGAGCTCGATGTAGAACATGGGGATGTTTTCTGAGCATTGTGGCCACTCCTGGTCCTTCTCACTTTTGTAACGTTTAGAGCTGGGTATTGCGCTGCCCTGAAAAAGATGAGCAAACAAATATTCACTCCCCTCTCCGGGCCTGTGCTCAGAGCTGATATGTCAGTACAAGACCCATCGCCCATGAGTATTACACCCATGATTCACCTATCTCTTTCATGCCAGAGTCCCCCAAATTGGTCTGCAAGGAACAAGCAGTTTTGCAAAAAAGCGGTCACTATGTGAATCATACCCAGCGTATCAATGTTTCCCATCTTCTCAATGACTTAATATACAGAGACCTTTGTTGGGGAATCCAGAAGCCAGGCAGCAGCAGGGGATACCAAATAAACACTGACTAATACTCGGGCGATGGCATATGCATGGGCAGCTGAATGGAAGGGAGACTGGCTGAAATGCCGTCCGTCTCCATGCCCAAAGAAGTCACTTCTGCTCACTCCTGCAAAAGGCAGAGCCTCCCTCGTCACAAACAATGGACTCACCAGGTGAGTCCTGGCATAACACTATTGTGGGAATTCTGTCCGCAAGCAGCTCCATAAAGCCCCTTTCCCAGCTGCTGTCAGAGTTAGATTGGCCTGGGGGACTTTGTTGTCCTGGCAGACCTTGCAGATGACAGTTCTGGTTCATTGGCTTGGGTTGTCATGGACCACCTGGTGGTCTTTGGCTCCACTTATACAAGGGATGTAATACCCACTCGGGTCTGGGCTGTGGCATAGTCGAGGATTGTGAATATGCCGCTGTTGTGGGCAGATCACCACCGCTAAGGCGAGATCAGGCCTTGTCCCCGTTCCTGGCAGGGCAAGCACCGGTTGACATTCCCTGCTCAGAGACCATGGCTCCTGCTGGGAGAGAATACTTCCCTTCCTGTAGGCCAGCGTGTGCAGCCCGGTGCAGCATGGTGATGTCATCCTTGACTATTTATGCCCTGACCCTTGACTCTTTCTGGGCAGTCTCCTTTCACTTCATCATGGTTCCCAGATGCAGTGGCAGGAGAGGCGCCTGGCAAGCTAGTGGTGGAGAGGCTAGTGGTGGAGAGACTCATGTCACCAGTATCGTGGCAGGTTCGCACAAACCCCTGCTATTGCTCATCTGAGGAAGGGGAAGTCTTTCCTTCTTTTCCTCAGCCACAGGAACTAGAGAGTCCTGACCAGTGGAGCTGTTCCAGGTGCTGGGACATCTGACTGCCACAGGCTGCCTTCCCCAGGCTGCAGTCAAACCAGTCTGACTGAATGATGTGCTTCACAGATAAGTTTCTCTTGGGTCCCTGAGAAGCAGGAGGGAGCGTTAAGTACTGCTGCCCTGGCTGGGCTCTGTTTGGTCTCTCGAGACTCTGATGCATGGGGGGAAGGCAGAGACGTTTGCGATCTGGCTCCTTTGTGCTGTGCCTGTGGTTCAGGGAACCAGAATCTAGCTGTAACTGCACATCTTAGAACCCCTCAGCCCAGCATGTCTAGGGAGAAGGGGTGGTGTTGGGGGCAGGAGAGGCGGTGGGGCAAAATGCCGTCCCACTCTGCTAATTCTCTGTTCTGTGGTCCCTGAGGAAGTTAGAGTAGCTCCTGGGCAGACAGGGCCAGAGGAACTTTGGCTTCAGACCCAGGGAGTTAAATGCTGATGCCTTCCAACCCCTCCACTCCCTTGTGCATTAAGTGCAGGACAGAATCTAGCCTCGGGTTTCTAAGGCCACTGTCAGGCTGTCTGGAACGGCTCATGACCCTGAGTGCCAACCTGAGGGCAGACTGTCAAAAAACAGGGCCGAGACCCCAAGCTGGTGTGTTCTATAGATCAATTTCACCAAGCCAGTAACAAAGGTGAACTCTTGGATCACTGTACCAGTCTTACCACCGAGTCACAGACAGTGTGGCACACACAAGCTCTACAGTTTAGCCTGCCACCCAGGCAAGCAGGACTATGTGATAAATGGTCCGTTCCACCAAAGATCACACAATATTCCAGTTACTCCCAGTCCCAAGAGACCAGTCACTTACCCCAGGTCAGTTTGTCCCTTAAATCTCACACCAAACAATGCTCATAGCCAATTCTATAGTCAACTAACTAAGAATTTATTAACTAGGAAAAAGAAAGGAGAGAGTTACTTAGGGGTTTGAGCACAAATGAGTTTCAGTCTCTGATTCAAAAGATGACAGCATTGTAATACTCTGTCACTTCAGAATGTGGTTCAAGGCTAAGCATGCCAGGCAGCATGGGGATCTCTTTGCTTATGTTTAGGAATCTTTGCCCTCCAGACTGTATAGAAGTTTCTCCTTGTCTGGGATTTTTATCCTCTCCACTCTGGAGTCCAAACTGATGGGATGAGTTCATGTGCAGGCCTCTCCTTGCTGGAGGGAGTTAGGAATGCAATCAATAGGGCCTCTCTCTTTTCCAAATAGCTCATTTGCCTTCAATGTTCCATCTTGTAACTTTATCTTAACTAATGCTGCTTTTCCTATTTGGTGAGTTACACAGTTACAGAGGTTTACAATACAAACACTCAATACAACGTTACACCATGGGCTGTAGAGGCTATAAGTGAGATCAGTATAAAGCCTAAACACTTGACGTTCTTATCAGCAAAACCTCTAATCTACACTAAACCCTCGATTTAACGGACCTCGATTTAACGGACTTTGGATGCAACGGACAAAATTTCTAAGCAAGTCTGATGCATCCGAAATCCATTTGTCACGGGCTGGCTGCCGGCTCCCCGCTGCCGCCCGGGTCACGGCAGCAGGCGGGCGGCTGCCTGCCGGCTCCCCGCTGCCGCCTGGGTCCAGGCAGTGGGTGGGCTGGCTGCCAGCTCCTGGCTGCCGCCTGGGTCGGACCTGGGCGGGCTGACTGTTCCCGGCTGCCACCCGCGTCCCAGCAGCCGGGACCCGGGCGGGCTGGCTGCCGGATCCTGGCTGCCGCCCGGTTCCCAGCAGCCGGAACCCCGGCGAGCTGGCTGACGGCTCCTGGCTGCCACCTGGGTCCCAGCAGTGGGCGGGCTGCGGAGCTGCCGCCCCGACCCTGTGGCGGGCGGGCTGCTGCTCCGACAGCTCGTTTTTTTATTATTAAATAACAGACTTTTTCATTTAACGGACACCCCCTCGCCCGAATTAGTCTGTTAAATGGAGGTTTTACTGTATATTGATGACGCTAACACATAGGGAAGCAAGACTGGTTTCCAGCTCTGCATTTCTAAGTTGCCAGTGAGGCCTGGGGCCTTGGCATGCGCTGATATCTGGTCTGCCAGCATTACAGCCACAATCCAGCAAAGCACTTCAGCTTGTGCTTCATACCCCTCCATTTCAACAGGACTATGCACATTCTCAGGGGCCTTGCTGGACCAGAGCCTCATCTCCGAGTTTAAAACAAAGTAACCCCTTGTAGTGACTTAGTACAGCTGAGCTAGTGGACAGAAGGGTGTTCTGACGCACACAGCGCACACAGCTTAGCTCTTTGGAAAGGAAACACAAGAGGGGTCCCTGTGAAAGGAAAGAAAAGTGGAGAAACTAGAACATGCCATTTAGGGCAGAGCAGAATGCCCCAGAAAAGTCCCATCATCCTGAGCTGTGACTCAGCAGGGACGGGGTGGAAATCCTACTTGGGCTGCTTGGAAGGGAGGGATGTCACTGTGCAGCTGCAGCCGGGAGCTTTGTCCAAGTGGAGATCGGTTGGCTGTAGGCCACCTGCTTCCCATGGGAGGGGAGCAATGTCACTTCACACAAGGACAGGAGCTTGGCCCAGAACCAACCCCATATTCCAGAGCCACTTGGCTAGACAGTTACAGGGAGAGGGAGAGCTCTTAGTGTCCACAGAGGAGTGGCTGTGTGTGTGGGCCACCACCTGCCAAGTGCCTAGTGCCTTTGGTGGCCTGGGTGTGGTGGGAGCCCTGTGTCTTGTATGGACAGGGTGGGTACTCAGTGCCCTTGCTGCCCTGGGTGGGGCAGGGTGGGTACTCAGTGACCTTGCTGCCCTGGGTGGGGCAGGGTGGGTACTCAGTGCCCTTTGTGTCCCATGCAGCTTGTGGCTCAGGGTTGCATGTTGTTTTCTGTAGCTGGAAGGAGCCAGCCAAATGCAGCCTGAACCGGGGGCGCGGCAGCAGCCAAGCAGCCTAGACTCTGGAGAGTCCTGGTCTGTCTCGGGAGCATGACCTGCCAGATCCCAGGTCTCCAAGATTGCATTGTATTCAGCACTGCCACCTGTGGGGGTGGAAGGACGTACCCTATGTGGGACTGAGAGACTGGGGCTATTGGGGTTCTTAGTGGCTTTAGAGAGCATTAACCTGTATATTTAGGTGCTGGGCACATTGGACCTTTGCTGTGGGGACCCTCCTTTGACTCATCCTCCATACTGATACAGGCATATCCTGGCGCAGATAAAAGTGTTCTCATTGCTAATTGCAGTTTTTATTTCTGGGGTTAACTCCTGCTGCCTCCCCATGAGGGGTTGGGGTATAGTGGGAAATCCGTGACACGTGGCTTCGGATCTGGGAACCACTGAACCAACTGTGGGGCCCTCCCACCATGCAGACATCACCAGCCTAAAGTCATTGCTGAAATAGTCCTTACTGCAATGACAAAATGATCATCTTCGCTGTTCTACTCCCCTCTTGTGAATAGTCTACAGGTCTAAATGATCATAAACCTTAAGCAGTTTCTGATTGTATTCCTCTGCTAACAGCAATCTGAAACAGAAGGCAAAAGCTTCCAGTAAAAGAGGCAGGCTGCAAAAATTCCTCCTCTTTTCCATTACATGTACAATTCTACTCCTCACAAACAACTACCTTTAAAGGCTTCAAAAACCCAGTGTAGGAGTCGTATTTGAAATCCATAATAGTACACAATTTTCTACTGTACAGCCTGGTTTAAGCAACTGTGGTAGTGGATGAGGCTAAACCCTGCAACCTGCCCATTTCCCCATGATATAGTCCGCTGGGTCTAATATGACATTTATGATAAAGCATCACTAGTAAATGGTGTCCTCATTTCAAAATTTCTCTAAGGACAACACAATAAACTGTATTAAATCTGGCCTTGAATTTTGTGTTTAGGTCTCTCTGATAGACTTTAACGATCAATTTTAGAATAAATATCTAGGGACATAAAGCGTCTAAGAAAGCATTTATATGGAAGCTCAAAAATCTGTTGTCCTTAAAGGAGATTGCATTTTTTCTATACACCTAATCCACTGTTCATCTTCTAAAAGGGCTTAGAAATCCACCTCCTATCATCTCTTAACTGGAATTAATACCCTTAGACTTGCTTTGATTGAAAACACATCTATAACAGAAATGCAGTATGAGAAATGGCAACTCGGACAGGAGTAAGGCTTCCCAAGGAGACTGCAAATCTCTTTCATCAGTGTAGTTCCCGCGCCTGAGTTCAGAAGTGCTGAGGAGTCCTGGCTCCAGTTCTAGTGAGAAGTGCTGACCATCCTGCCCTGTATGTTTCAATCTCTAGGGTGAGATACTCAAAGGCCAGGCACCCACAACTCCCAGAAAAGGCAGTGGATGCAGCAGGGGCTCAGCACCTCAGGAAACGAGGCCCAAGAGGTCTTGTAAAAGATACAAGTTGAGTCTGGCTTGAGTCAGTCCATTTCTGGACTCCTAAGGTCAGACGTTGTCCATGTACCTGGTTCTGTGCCTTCCAACATGACCTTTGCCAAGCGAATTGGCACACTGCTGTTGTCCCAGGGCCATGGGGAGAGGCACCCTGACTAAACACTGCACACAGAAAAGAGAGGATGGCCGGTCCCAGATTGGAATAACACCTTAACCCGTCACATAGCTATTCATGGCTTCTAAGGCCAGAAAGGACCACTGCAATCATCTAGCCTGGCCTGCGTAAGGCAGGCCAGAGAATTGCCCCACAATCCCCCTTGGAGCAGAGCAATCAGAAAACAGCCAATCCCGAGTTAAAATATTGATGTTACCAGAACCATATTGTTTTGGGATTCATCCTGCCTGCCCAGGATTCATTCTGCTCCCCGAGCCACAATGGGGCAGCATCAGCAGAAGGAGCACTGGGAGGGGGTGCACTTAAAGATCCAGGCTGGGCTTTTCGTAGGAGATGAAGGGACTTCAGGCACCCAAACCTCATTGGTACAGGATGGGAGCTGGGCACCTAGCTCCCCAGGTCATCTGAACCCCCCAGCCCCACCTGTCCAGAATGCCCAATAGCTCAGTCGTTATGGCCCTCTCCTGGCATAAAGGAGACTGCGGTTCTGATCACTAGCAACCCCTGCATCCTTCAGCCTCCCTCCTGCCCCGATTTTGTCCTGCATCTCCCTAAGCCTCCCTCCTGACCCTACATCCCCCTGCACTCCCTTAGTCACTCCGCTCTCCCCACTTCCATGTCCTTGGCACCACCCTCAGCCTCCTTTCTGGCCCCCACATTCCTGTCTCCTCATAGTTTTCTGGCCAGCCCTCAAGCTGTGGAACACAGTGACAGCCATCTTTCCTGACTATGGCTGGGCTTCAGTCTCTTTGAGAATGGTGTCCCCCTCTATTATTACAACTAGCCCCCTCTTTTTGACCCATGACTGCAGGCCCCTGGGTCCTTTAGCACAGCTGGTCTCAAACTGCGGTACGCGGACACCAGCGGGACCTTAGAGACTGCACAGGGTGGGGCCCACAAAAGATTACAAAAAGTTTTTTAAAATGTCACCTTATGTCTGCATTGTCTAATGATTAAAAGCAGCAAATCTACTACTGCTGTTTACACAACATATTCTGTGGTGCATGAGCAGCGCCATAATACATTACATAAGCATCAACATACAAAATTGGACTGCTTTGCGACAGCGAAGCAGAAATGCCGTCCATTTTCTTGATGACTGAGATGTCTTTGGTGCATGGAAGTCGAATAGATTTTTACGGTGTGTGAGCAAAATACATTGAAAATAGATACGTTCTTAAAATGCCCTCATACTAGTACTGCTAGTTGTGCTGAAGCCTTGGATAATGCACAGGCAAATAGTAAGAAACAAATGAAAAACAGGTTTAAGATTAGCAGCCGTGTTAGTCTGTATCCGTAAATAAGTCAAGGAATACTTGTAGCACCTTGGAGACTAACCAGTTTATTTCAGCGTAAGCTTTCGTGGGCTATAGCCCACTTTAATGGATGCATAGAATGGAACAGAAGTAAGATGCATTTATACACACAGAAAGAAAGAAAAAAAGATTGTACATTATGTGTGGTAAGAGAGGTAACCACAGGTTAATTGGGTTCAGCTGAGTAGAGGTTGCCAGAGACCCAGGCAAGATCAGCTGATGCCAATTAAGGACTGTCAGAGACCTTTTTAAACCTTCCCCTGTTAAGAAGGAGGGGTGGGGGAGAGAGTGAGAGTGAGGCTTCCAGCAGGCTGGGGGCAGCAGGACAGGAGGACAGGGAGCCTCTCCAAGAAGGGAGCCAGCATTCCCTGGCCAGAAGGGAAAAAAACCCCAGCCAAAGGACTGATTAAGGGAAGGGAAAGCTTTCCCTTGGGCAGTCTAGGAGGTCTGCCCTGACCAAACCAGTCTCTCCCAGGCATAAAGGACTTGTGCCTGGTGGGACAGTAGGGTACTTTGCCACAATTACCATACCAACTCTAAGAGGCTGTTTAATTTGGATGGGCCATTATCAGCAGGAGAAAAAAATACCTTTCGAAATGGATCTCTGTGTCTGACAGGCGATAACAACTATTGAAGGTAGATCCATTTCAAAAGGTATTTTTTCTCCTGCTGATAATGGCCCATCCAAATTAAATAACCTCTTAGAATTGGTATGGTAATGTACAACTTGTTTTTTTTTCTTTCTGTGTATATAAATACATTTTACTTCTGTTCCATTCTATTCATCCGATGAAGTGAGTTATAGCCCACGACAGCTTATGCTGAAAATAAACTGGTTAGTCTCTAAGGTACTACAAATCTTCCTCATCTTATAAATGAAAAACAGAAAGTTTGACAAAAGTTATCTTGATTTTGGCTTTATAGAATGTAGTGATGGATGACCATAATGCGTTGTATGCTTACAAATCCTACAAAATGAAGCAATTAAACCTGCAAAGTTGAAACAACACCTCACAAAAGGCCCCTTCAGTATAAAGATAAATCCACACACTTTTTTCAAAAGAATACAATCAACAGAAAATTCAAATGACAAATGTAACATCGGTTCCAGAAAAGGCTCTGAAAGCATCTTTCTTAACAGCGCTTCAGATTGCTAAGAGTAAAAATTCTCATAGCATAGACCTGATTCTTCCAGCTGCTGTAGAAATGTGCAACGTGATGATAAGTGAACATGCAGCAAAAAACCAAGGCCATACCACCGTGTAACAATACAGTTAGTAGGAGAATTGATGTAAAATGATAGCGAACTGAAAGGCTACGTACATGTGAATAGTTTGCAATTCAGCTTGATGAGACAGCTGATGTCGGTGCTGCAGCACAATTATTAGTTTTTGTTCATTATGTTTGGCTAGGGGACATTTTGGAATATTTTCTTTTTTTGTCAGGCGTTACCAGAATGGACAACAGGTCAGGAAATATTCAAATTATTGGATGATTTCATTAAAGCAGAATCGCTGAACTGGGAGAGTGCATTGCTGTTTGCACAGATGGTGCTGCTGTTCTGACAGGCAATAGGAATGGTGTTGTAGCAAGAATACAAGCCTTAAACCCACAGATAATTGTAACACACTGTACGTTGCATTGCCAGGTCCTTGAATCAAAGAGAATGGAACCCAAATTACATGGTGTGCTAAATGTGAATTTTATAAAGTCCTGGCCTTTGAATTCATGCTGTTTTTGCAAAGCTGTGTTTAGAAATGGGTGCAGGATATGACAAATTATTGTTTCATGCAGAGGTGCATTTGCTATCTCGCAGCAGAATGTTGGAAAGAGTTTTTGAGCTTCATGAAGAGCTGCTGGGTTTGCTTTCTGTGCACAATCCCAAGATCACTGCAGACTTTTCTGACCTGATATGGATCATGATATTTTTAACTGGTTGAATGTGCTGAACCCATCCATACAAGGGGGCAATACAACCATACTTGAGGTGAGTGACAGGACTGCAGTATTTCAGGAGAAAGTAGAGATTTGGCAAACTAGTGGAATCTCCAATGTGTTTCTGCTACTGAACAGATTTTCTCGGTACCAACAGCATGACAATTGACTGTGTGAGAGACAGGATCATTGCTCACCTTTGAACTTTGGCAGAGTACATCAGTGTTTACTTTAAAAATATAAAGCGGAAGGAATATGATTGGGTCTGGGATCTGTTCTCAGCTCTTGCTATGTCATGCTGTTTGAGTGGAAAAGCAGACCAGGAGCTGCTCAAAGTATCATGTGACCACACACGGAAAATTAAGTTTCAGGAACAGACTCCTTGCCAGTTTTGGCCAAGTTTTGGCCAACATTGTCTGCAGAGTACCCAATTTTAGTTATCGAAGCAATGGAAGTGTTGCTACCTTTCCCAACAGCATATATATATGTGAAGCATCATTCTCTGCCATGACAGCTAGGAAGACAAAGTTCAGGTCCTGCCTGGAAGTGGAGAATGATTTACACGTTTGCTTGTCAACCATCACACCAAGGATAGACAGACTCTACAGTAAGAAGCAGGGACACCCATCTCACTGATATCTGTAAGTACCCTTACGTTTCTTTTCTTAAGCTAACAATACATGTTTATATGAAGTACACATAGACTTCTGTCAATCACTTTCTGTGTTAGGGGTCTGTGATTAACCCTGCATTTGAAAAGGGGTCCATCAACCAAAAAATAATGGAGAACCTCAGCCTTAGAATATGTGCTAACTGCTTGTGCTAAAGGATCTCTTCTGCCAGGCATTTTGCTATGATGCTGGGAGTACCTTTCTCAGCCCTGAAGAGGAGCTCTGTGGGACTCAAAAGCTTGTCTCTCACCAACTGAGGTTGGTCCAATAAAAGTTATTACCCCACCCACCTTTTTTACGGTCAGCCTCACTTCCCCAATGGAAAGGCTGTAGGAAATGGTCGCCATTGTGACAGAAGGCAGTGTGGATTAATTCCTGTTGGAAGTAATGGGAGCGGACAGCCACTTCAAATAAAGAAATATTTACAAATTTGATGCCAGGAATCGTGAGATTCTTTTAAAAGCCCCCAGCTAGGTAGGGTTGAGTTGCTGTGAGATGGGGCATGGGGTGTGATGTTATTTGGGGGAATGTTCACATTTTTATTTCTGGGCTCTTGTGCATTTGAAATGTTGACTGCAGTGTCACATTAGTTGTGGGTTTTGCATTTCACATACAAAGGCTCACATTCCACTTCGCGTGGGCAGTCTCAGCCTTCTACAGAAGCCAGGTCTGGGGAAGGTGAGCAGCATTTTGGCCCTTCAGTGGGAAGGTCTATAAAACACAGAGAACATGCATAATGTTCAGCATGACATGCAAAAGTCAGAGGAACATGCAGCACACTGTCTGGCAAGGTGGACACATACAGCAGCCTTCGTGTAATGCTGGGTCATTTCTCTCCCCTCCATGAATTCTTTAGTAAAAAACCCTAAAGATGGCTCCGTTTCATGCATTATATTATGCTGAAAACGTGGTCCCTATGCACTTCCCCAAGGCTCAGTTATAGAGTCACTAAGTGAGAGCTGTGGTGTTCTCAGTACTTTGAGCCCTGTGCAGTTCCTCATGTGGATCTGGACCCTGTAAGTCATTTCACAAGGTGCAGGATGGAGCACAACCATATGCTATTCCAGTAAAAGTGGTAGCTGGGAGCGTGTTGGGTGTTTACAATGCTCTGGTTTTTCAACAACAAATTCCAACGTGAAAAACTTCCATTCCTTTCGCTTTTCACATTTGGGTTTTTCTGTTTTTACCTTTTTTCCTGTCTTTTCTTCCGTTCCTTTGCCCCTTCTCCCCTTTCCCAGTAGCAGGTTGGAAAAAGGACAAATCAGAGGGAACAATGTAGAACAAAAACCAAACCAAACATTTCCAAATTGAAACAGTTTTAAATTGAAAATTTTAATGAACAATTTCAATCCATATCTTTAAATAAACCAGAACAGTCTCTGTAAAAGCTGTGGAACAAAAATGATTTGGAAATTGTCCAAATTTTTTAAGAAAGGCTTAAAAGTGGATTCTCCTGAAAGTAAAGTCGGGGCTCTGCGTTGTTATTCCCTCACACCACCGACTTGGCAGAAATGACTCAGCAGCCGCATAGCCGCACTTGCTCACGTTAGGGAATGAGCAGGTGCCTCTGTGTACTGTTTGCTGGCCAGCCAAGACTTTGGGCGTATGCAATATTTGGCTCATGAGACATTGCTTAAAGCAGCCAATCTGGTTCCAGATTATGCAGTTGTGACCAATCAGAATTTGCAGTCTGCTTCACAGCACTTTGGCTGACCTTTGGCCCCTGGGACCCCACACTTGCAAGGTTGGTCAAGTCCACAATACTTATTCTTGGGCTGAACTCTCCTAAAATTGGCCACATCATGGCCCAGGCTATGCAGCTGCATGAGGCATATGGAAGAATCAAACACATCTCCCCAGACTTAGTCACTATTACAGCCCTGGAGCTCAAGCAGGAAAGTCATAACGTATACTTCTCCTGTGTGCAGGTGGGTGAGGAGAGCTCAAAAAAGGGCAGGGAATGGGTGGATCCTTGATTCCACTCCCAAAGTGCCAGCCAGTACAGCTGAGTTTTTTTCCCCTTTTCCCTTCCCCCCAGGAGGCACCCATAGGCACTTATAGGTTAGGCCCAGCCTGTGAAGTATCATAATATTAATGTAATCATGCCCCCCTCCCCCGGGCTATTTGTACTTGTCTCCCACCGGCATGTGAGTCGAGAACAACATGATAATGATACAGCCATGCAAAGCCAGCATAAACACAGTAGCAAAGACATTCCAACAAGCAGAAAGCCAAAGCAGCTGTAGCAAAACCACACAGAGCCTGGTCCTCGGGACTGCATGGGGTGGGGTTTGGTGGCATAGAAACTGCGAGAGCGTGCATAAAACCAGCACCGGTACTGCAAAAACTTGGGTAACTTTCTGGTGAGTTAAGGTTATGTGTTGCATTTACTAGCAGCCTCTTTTGAGGGGGAGGGTTAGAGCAAGGGGCATCCTGCTCCTCATATCACCTTCACCTCAGAGGAGGCTGCAAACCATTTGGCTCCCAGTGCTTAAAGCCATGAACCAAGACCCTTGCGCATCAGACTGCACTGGGAGGCCAGCACTGGGAAGAGCACTGGTGATACCTAAAAATATAGATCCAGGGCTGCTAGTCACTGCTCTTGTCCCAGAATAGTACTTCCTCTTCAGAGGCATAATTTATTCCTTCCTGCGTAAGGACTGCTTTTTAAAGCACAATTCACCCTCTTAGGCCAGGTCTACACTACCTGCCAGATCGGCAGGTAGTGATCGATCTATCAGGGATCGATTTATTGTGTCTAGTGTAGACGTGATAAATCGATCCCCGAGTGCGCTCCCCGTCTGCTCCGGAACTCCACCGCCGCGAGAGGTGGAAGCGGAGTTGACAGGGGAGCGGCAGCGGTTGACTCGCCGCCGTGAGGACACCCAGATAAGTCGGCATAAGATACGTCAACTTCAACTATGATATTCACGTAGCTGAAGTTGTGTATCTTAGGTCAACTCCTTCACCTCCCTCCCAGTGTAAACCTGGCCTTAGGGTGGCTGTAGTTTATGGCAGAATTAGCAAGCACCTACTGTCAGACTGCCACAGCACCACACTGGTTAGGAGTCCTCTGGACTCTGCTTCTTGTGAGGTTTAGTTTATGAGGCCAGTTTAAGAGTGTTGGCAAAATCGTGAAGATTTTTCTAAGTTAAATTACCCACAAAAAGACCGAATCATGTGATCAGTAGCACCTTTTATTTTAACACACACATCACAATTTGACTGCACAACGAGAGAAAATTGGAAAGCGTGTTGTCCATGGAAAGCGTGTTGTCCATTGTCCAACTGGTTTTAATGAATTCATTGGACGGACACTGAGGCACAGAGCTGTCCCTATGGTAGGGCGAATTGGAGTGACTTTGCGGGGGCCCTCAGAAGGCAGGTGGGGAGGTGAGGCAGGCGGCAGGTGGGCGAGTGGGGTGAGGAGCCAAATGAGGAGGTGAGTAGCAGTCTGTCAGGTGGGTGGGGGGGAGGTGAGGAGGAGATCCTCTACCAGAACCTCTCCCTCCCCTCAGTGCCTCCTACCCATCAGCGAGCCCCGCCCATTAGTGCCTCTCCCTCCCTCTCATCGCCTGCCGCCAATCACATGTTTCGCTTGCGGCATTAGGAGGCGCTGGAGGGGAGGGGAGGAGAGCGAGGGTGCAGCGCTCCCTCCCTTATCAGTTGCTGATAAAGTGCACATGGTGAATCTGCTGAGCAGGGCAGGGCACTGAACTGCCCTGTGGCTGCTGCAGCTTCAGCCCTTCTCCCTAGACATGCTCAGGGCCTGGCTGCTCTTTGAGGGGGCACTGGCTGAGGAGCCTGTGGATTGGATGGAGAGTCACTTTTGGGACAGAGACTGTCTTTCTTGTGCTTGCACAGTACCTAGTCCGGGAGGGAAGGGGGGAGGGAGAGACTGGTCCATAGTTGTGGTTCCTAGATGCTACCACAAGTAAATAATAATTAATACAACCGCTTTCCCTATCTTCTGTCTTGAACTGTCTGTCTGACTGGTGCCTCGAGAATTTAATAGCTATTTGTTTGCTTCCACCTCATTTGATGCTAAAGAAATGATCTTTGCCCTGATGCACACAGAACCCGCACCAACACTGCATAGGCAAATATAAAACCAAGCAAAAAACAAGCACTAAAACCACAAAAGCGAAAGCGCAGGCACGTGCAGCTGATTTTCAAAAGAACTCATCACTTAACAGAACTGACCCTGAGCTTCACTGAAACGCTGGCCCAAAACCAGCTCGTGAAACATATGAAAGAGCAAGAATGACTCACACTATGCTCGGCTGGCTAAAGCAGAGGATGGGGAGTCAGAAGAGCAATGCTGATGCTCCGACTGACGTCACTTGTAACCCAGGAGAAATCACTGACCTTGCTCACCCTGTTTCCCTAGCTGTAAAGTAGCGATAATGATACGTAGCTGCCTCACAGGGTTATGAGGCTTAAAGTTCACAACAGCTGACTTTTGTGGAGCTCTGCGTGTGACATTTAACACAAAAAATTTAATGAGCCAATTTGCATATTTGCAACTAACTGGCATATAACAGCAAACTCTGGCTTTAACAAAATGGTGTGGATTTAGTGCTCATGCACAGCTTGGTGAACAAAGTCCTTGGTTTGTCTACAGAGCAGTGTCCGGGCGAGCTGCCCACACAATGCACTGCCGGCCTGGCTCACAGGTAACAGTCTGTCTCTGTGGCCCGTGGACTTAGCTCTTGGCTTTGCTGCTGAGTCTGCCAATCAGTGCAAAGTGTATCTGTGTAGTGTGGGAGCTGGAACTGACCCCCTCCAGCAAACACATCTCATCTAGGGGACCCAGACAGCCATTAGAGAGGAACAACTTTTAATCCCTCCTGAGCTGGGCTGGTTACAGACTGGTGACTGGCAGGCAAAAGGCTGAAGCCCATTAGCAATGGCTTGGGGCATCCAGTTCATTAATAAGTCCAATGTTGCTGGCTCTGGAGCACCAGTAGCCTAATGATGCACTGAACTGCCTAAAGATGCACATGGTTCTGCTGATTTCAATGAAGCAACCTCAATTTACATCAACTCAGGATCTGGCCTGGGTGTTCGTATCATTTCACTGTTGTGAGATGAATGGTTATGGTTGGCTACATTCCCTGTATCACAATCAATGCTGCTAGCTCATGACATTTCCTGGGGATGCTGTGACAGGAGATTGTACCGGAAGGAGTCTCTCATTTGCTGAAGGGAGATATTACTGAATGTGTTACTCCCAATTGCATTCATTGTTTTCATTTGTTCACACCAAGAGCCCCTCCTCCACTTGCTGCTACCGAGTGTGACATCCTGCTTGTGTGCTGGTTAGTCTTACGCAGGGAGTCAGAATGAGAAGATGGATTTGGGAGCATGAGCGTCACAAACTGGATTTCCCAGTGTGATTAAAACAAGATGCAAAGGATCACAGGCAGTAACTCAGGGCTCCAAAATAGCCTTGCTCTGTTTGTACTTAAATCCAGGTCTGGGTGTAAAAATCAGCATGAAACCAGATCTCAGAGTAGCAATATATTCTTTCTGAGAAACTGCACAAGACTAAACACAGAGGGCCAAATCCTCAGCTGGTGTAACTCAGTGCCGTGCCATTGCCATCAATGGAGCCATGACAGTTTACACCTGCTGAGGATTTGGCCCAGACTGGGTGAATTGCAATCTGGCAGCGTGGCTCTGGAAATATACAGAATAGCACTTAAAATGCTAGTAAAGGGAGAGTCCGGGAACAGGGGCTAAGCAGAACGCTGCCACAAAAGACAAAGGTCCTGCTGCTAGGCGAGAAATGAGGTTTTAAATGTGGCTTGGTGAAGAGTTAAGCAGCTTATTGCCTCATTCGGGGAGCGACGTGCTAAACAGATATGTGGTCTCAACGGGGGTGTTGTGGTGAAAGGAAATGACGCAAAAGTTAATGTTCCAGAAAAAGCAATTCCAAAATGCTGTGAAGCGAAGCCAGTGTCTGACTCAGTGAGAAAGAGCCAAGATCCAGACATTCAAGGAGCTGGAGGATGGAGATGCAAACCCTGGGCATACAGTGGGTGAGCTTTGTCCTCCATGTGTGGAACTTAGACATTGAGGCATGAATTTATGGGAATTATGAAATGACAATTAATCGCTGCTTGGACATAGAGCGATGACTAAGTCTCAGGATTTATTTCCAGTGTTAACAGAAAGAAATACGTTTTTGAGGTAAGATTTGACTGATGCCATAGTGCTGTCATTGGTACTTATCAACATTACCAAATGCAAGCTTTCCTCGGAACATGGGCTATTCGTTGAGTGCTTGTTCATGTTTTAAGCTTCTGGAGTTTTGTAAAGAGTGAAAACTATGAGTGGTCACAGGGGCACCAGAAAGCATCTAACTAACCAAGGTCTAATTTTTCAAAGGCATTTAGGTGCCTAATGAAGCAGATAGGGGCTTGTAGCGGGGCGAGCTTTTTGCACCCCAGAAACCAGCTCAGACTCCATTGGCTGTGTATCCCCCATACCATTTGAATTCCCTCCACCAACCCCTTCGGAGTCCTGCACAACAGTTTATTGTCAGTATGGCCTGTGCTTTAGACCCGTGGTCCGCAGTTTTTTCCTCACACACTCCCTTGCCCTTGTCTGCCTCCCTGCACAGAGCAGGGGCTGGGAGAGGACTGCGGCTCGAGGGGAGGGAAGGGGTGCAGACAGGGGCAAGGGGGCTGGGGCCACAGCTGGGGACAGGGCCGGAGTGGAGCCCTTGGCACAGAGCCCTGGACACATGGCTGGCAGTCAGGACACCGGGTGCGGGGCTGGCAGCGGAATGCAGGACCGGGAGTGGGGCCCCAGGCACAGGGCCAGAAGCGGAGCTGGATGGCACTCCCTCCCCGCCCGCCATGGGGGCTGGCCCAGGCTCCAGCCACGCCGCCCCCAAACATTCCTCCACGCCCCTTGAGGGGGGTATGCCCGCAGTTTGGGGACTGCTGCTTTAGACCATCTCCTCAGTACCAGAGAGGAGCTGAGATCGCTCTCCCCATAAGCCTCGGCAGGGCCGGCTCTAGCTTTTTTGACCCCCCAAGCAGCAAGAGCGCAGAAGAAGAAAAGAAAAAAAAAGCCCGGAATGTGGCGCCCCAAGATTGGCTGGAATGTCACCCCTTAGAATGTGCCGCCCCAGCCACGTGCTTCCTCTGCTGGTATCTAGAGCCGGCCCTGGGCCAAGGCAAGGCTTGGCTAGCCCCTATTCCTTTCTCCCCCCTTGCATCTCCTTCTGCTGCCTCTTTAGCAAGCTTGAGCTGATGGACTAATTGGCTCATTAGTTCCCCAAGACCACCAGCTTTCATTAGCAAATTACCTTTAATTATCCCAATCAGCTTTCTGGGGGTGGGGACTGGGGGAATAATTGGTGAGGGAGATAAGATGGGTGAGGTAATACCTTTTATTGGACCAACTTCTGCTGGTGAGAGAGACAAGCTTTTCAGCCACTTTGAGCTCTTCTTTAGGTCTGGGAAAGGTACTCTGAGTGTCACAGCTAAATGCCAGGTTGACCTGACACAGCCACAGCTACACTGCATACAACATCAGGAAACTCAGCACTTCTGAAAATCCCACTAACTTCTGATCTGCTTATTTAGGCATCTAAATACTGTTGAACATTGGCCCAAAGTAACTCAACCTGGACTGTGGAGTGTTAGTGCATTTTGACCCTGAGTTGTGGTTTGTGGCGCGTTCCTTGTGAGAAGAGAGGCTCTAATCTCACACAGACTGACAGATGGCAAGGATGTCACACCCCCTAAAACGTCTGACGGGTTTCACATACTGCAAGAAAGGGGAGTTGGATACAACCTTTGTAGTAATGAAATTCTACAAATTCCTCTCTGTATGGTAGAAAACTTACTTGGCTAAATCTTTCCCTCCGTGATTAGAAGCCAGGCCTGGGGTAACATCTGTCACTGCTGCCCGTGCAGAGCTAGTCTTTGAAACTGGTATTCTGGTTTTTCTTGCAATGTTAATAGGTAAGGTGTTTTCAAATTCTTTGAAAAGTTCCTGATTTATTCCAAGGATCATCCTCAGCTGCTCTGGGTTTGCTCATCAATTCTTTAGTGGTAACTCATGGTTTTAATGGGAGTAAATAGTTGGGGCTTTGTATTCCCATTTCCTCAGAGTCACATTGCTGTGACATGCCTGGCTGCCCAGATCCCTTACCTAGTACAGAATGCTGTTAGTCAGAAGGTTAAGTCACTCCCCCACCATTTGGCTGCTTCTATCTCAGAACACAGGGGGCTGGTAGCAGCAACTGCCACTGATATGGCCGGAGCAAAACACAGTGCTGAGCAGCCTCTTTTGGGAACTGGTGAACTTTCTCCATCCTGGTCCCCTCCCTCTCGCCTGATTCCCATTCCCAAGGTCTGCTCTTTTGCTAAAAGCTTTCCAACCTTCTGTGATTCTAATAATCCCTCCCTGCAAACTCAGACGCTGACTCCTTCTCTCTGCTAGAACCACACACCCTCTCATGTCTCCTAGAACAGCTGATTTAGCATGGTGGATCAGAGCAGGTCTCCTTTCTCCCTGTACAGCCCAGAGGCAGCAACTGCTTCCCTGCCCTACTTCCTGTGCTCTGTGGGAATCTCCTACATGTCTCCTGATTCCTGGCTTCTGTCCTCCCCTTCAGCTCCTAACCTCTCTCTTTCTTCCTACTCTCTAATCCTCTTCTCTCCTTGCTCCTCCTCTCCTCCCGTGAGCTCTCCCCTGTAATCTCAGTATCACCTGTTCTGCCTCCTCTTTCTCATCCCCACCCATCCTCCCCTCATCCTGTGTATCCATGCCACTCCTGCTCCCACCCTTTGCCATGCCTTCAGACTTGGCCACAGGTTCTGCTCCTTCCAAATGTATTCCCATCCTCTGTACGCCTCCCTTCCTGCTATTTACTCAGGAATTCTGCTCCATTAGCAAGTCTCTCCTTGATCCACATTCCAGGACGCAGGCTGTTGGAATAACTCAGGCTGCTTTCACCAAGTCTCAGAGCAGAAAGTTTCCCTTTGCATGGAGCTTTCAGTCTACATCACAGATCAGATTGTGGGGCAGACTGGATGTGGGGCAGCTGCTCTGACAGTATAAAAACAGGAGGGAAAAAGGTGCCTGTACCACCCCTTCACGAGTTCTTGGTCAAGAGAGCCTTTCTCGATAGAAATTATTTTGACAATCATAACCCGTCTGCTACACTTTGCTTTCTGGAAAAGTCCATTGAGGAAGTGGTGGCCTGCTCTCATTGGGTACTGCTGTCAGATTTCAGACAAGGCCCAGAATTTTGTTTTGGTAGCTGATGATGTCCTCGGAGCAATGGAGAGATCAGACATCCATGCTGAAATGTTAACGAGGGGAAAAATTGAAGCACTAATGGACAAGATTGTATGCTAAGTCCATGCAACTGAGGTGCTTATGCAGTGGTGGTGAAAACCACCTTCTCTCCCAATATGTCTGCACAGATACATCTGGCAGAAGAACTGCTCAGACTCTCAGGCAGGTAAGTGACGTCTGGCTCTGTCCTGAAATGGTTCCATGGTCAGTGCCTAGAAGAATTGTCCACCTACTTCACAGACACGATCCACTGAATCTGGACCGGCATGGCTGATGTCATGGCGGAGGATCGGTGCCCAGAGGGGCCAAACACAATGTCTTCTCGGTGGGAGTTTCAGCCCACTCTGAATATACTGCAAGAGCTTCTGCTTGTGGCCTGTGAATTCTGCTCATGACCCTGTTGGCTTGCTGAAGTAAGAACTATTTGGCCAATTGATGTCTGAGATTGTCAGCACTTCTTCTCTTGTAGGGTCAGATGCCAGTTTCCCATCTGCAAGTAGCTGTAGTTTGTCACTGGCAGGGTGGAGAGTTATCAGCCTGTTGCTAATCCTCCCTCTGTGGGAAAGTCTATTATAAAGGTCTAGTGAGGCAGTTCTGGTGTCATTTGGAGTTCTCGGGTTTGCTCGTTCCATTTCAGCTCCAGGCCTGAGTTTGGGATGAAGGCAGCATTGGTCTCGTTGGGCATTGACCTCTCCCTAGAGATAGACAATGGTCAGGGGATCACACTTTGGGGCTGATTGGCAGCCTGAGATGGCTCTGAGGTTTATTAACTAGTCTGCAGGCTCAGACTGGGCAGACAGCTCTGCTGTAGGATGCTTCCATTCTTTCCTCTCTGATAAGTTCTGGACAATGCACGTTCTGCTCTGAGACTTTTCTGTGAGCAGGGCAAGAGCATATCCATGAGGTACCATGGGTAGCTACTTAGGTGATTTCGGCTGTTTTGTTACAGAATGCAAATGACACGCCGATTTATGTCTTCCATTGTGATGTCTGGGCTTACCCAGTGCTGGTCTAAAATGGGGGCTTTGAGAGTGAGCTGCCTAAAGCTCAAGAAAGAGGTGATACTGCTAGGTGGGAGGAAAGATTTTGAGAGTATGCCAGGGATAGTTCTTACCCTATTATTAAGTGTTTTGTGTCTTTTTAAAGAAAGCTTCATAATTTGGTTGTGCTCTTGATTCCTGTGTCATCCTCCAGTACCAGGATGTGGTGATGGCGAGGAACTCTTTACTTCATCTGCATTTGGCCTTTGTAATCTTTTCTTTCTCATCCAGATCTTAACACCATCTAACTGAAGAGCACTGCAAAGGTATGCCCTGGGCACAATGCAGCTTCTCAAATTGTTGGGCAGTATTAGCCACAGGAAAGACGTTTCATAAATTCTCCAGGAAATGCAATGGCTCCCCATTGCTTCTGGGTGCAATTCAAGATACAGATGTGGATCTTTGATTTAAAATGCCCTCAGAAGCTTGGGCGGGTTACTTAAGAGATACTCCTCTTAGAGTGTGCTTCAGCAACCCCTTCCGTTTGGTTGGTGTTTTATTATCAACAGCTGTGGACACTAAGGTGGTTGTGCATTCTGCATCGCAGTAGAACAGAGGAAGTGGAATGCTCTCAGGTTTCCAAATTTCATTAGTATTGGCAGGTCGCTTCCGGGAGCTCCGCCAAGCAGGGCTCCCTCCCAGAGGCTTTTCCACTCTGCCGAGTGAGGATTCTCCAGCTTTCTTTATGAGAATTCAATGACTCTTTTGAACACAATGCTGTTTACCATAAATAAACAACACGTTGCTGTATCTGTGTTTGTATTTGCTGCATATTGAAGGGAAAGAAAAGCATTCACGATGGGCCAAACTCTGAGATCCTTACTCCCAGGTTCGTCAGCACTGAGACAGAACGGCTGACTAACTCTCATTGACTACAGTAAGAATGTTGCTTGAATAAAGGCTAAATAAGATCAAAGTAAGAGCCTATTGATTTGTCAGTGTAGTGACTGCTGAAAGACTGCAGGAGTTGGCTCATTTCATTCATATTAAAGTTATTATTGAATTGAATAATAGTCGCTTTCAGTGATTTTATCTATGAATGGTAGATATTCACTGCATGCACCAGTGTGGATTAGTGTCACATACTGATGAAACATGTACAAATGTTGTACAGTATTATTGCATGCTGAATATTATACAGTTATCATTTTCTAAATGAATGCTTATCTTGAAAAATAGATGTGTCTGTAGTCATGGTTGCTAGAGATACTATATGGTATATCATTGTATGACGACATTGCTTTGGATGCACAGCTAAGTAAACTTTGTGGGAATGGGCAGAGTTCAGTTATTTTTCATTATTCCTATTTGATTAAAATTGCCCTTCCATATTGGCTATTTGATTAAATTGCAAACATGTACTTGTCCCAACCTCCCTACTTTAACCTATAACCAAACTCCCAGAAACCATTCTGAGGGTTACACAAACCATCATTTATTAGAGACATGTAGAGCTATGTTCACTTACTATTTGGGGAGCAGCTATGGAGGCATTGTAACCTCAGATCCCCATCCTCATCCCTTTCCTCCTTTGTCCTGGAAAAGAGAATATAGAAGTAGCATCTTTAACAGAAACAACAGCTGTTCCCAAATATACAGAAAGGAGGGGTCAAAATCAATAAGAGCACAACGTACCTGGACTCCTCCATCTACAGCCAGCCAGGCCCATTACGGTGATCCTAATGGTCTCAGGAGGGACTTGTTTCCATTGGCTTTGCCCTCCTCAGGGGAAAGCTCATGTACAGAGGCTAGGGGGAATGGGAATGGGGGGTGGGGGTTGTCAGGGGTGTGTCTCACCCATTCTCTCATTCTTCGTGATGAATCTAAGCAGCAGGAACTAACATTGTAAAGTACATGTGTTGGAAGTGGGTATGTTAATGCTACACCATTTAAATGCCAGTCCATGTAACTTTCCAGAAGGAACAGCTCTGCAGATGTTCCCTTCCATGCATTGCAGAATAAAATACAGAATAAATCCAAGGCAGAACTTTGCACTTGTACTTTGTGTCCCAATAGGAGGGAAATAATCAGATTTGAAATTCTTGATCATTTGTACTGTCAATGGCAGCTACTGGGTGCTCAATACTTTTGAAAATCAGGGAATTTATTTAGATGCTTAAATATAGACACTAGAGCCAAACCTTAGGCATCTCTTTTGAAACTCTTGGCCAGAATCTTCACATCTGCTTGTGTATACATCTGAAGCTATTGCAAACAATAGGGATTACAGTACATTAGTAATTTTTCCTAAAGAGCCCACATAATAAGAAAAAATGCTACATGCACATGAGACTATAGGAAGTGGTCGTATTGGAAGGTAATTATTATAAGGGAGCAAAGTCTGTAGTGGTCTACAGAATTCTTTCAATTACAACATTTGCTTCCAATTGTTCGGAATGTTCCAAACCGTTAACCTTTTGGGCTGAAATTCCCAGACTCAGGATGAAATCCTGGCTCCACTGGAATCAGTGAGACTTTTGACATCACCTTCAATGAGGCTAGAATTCCATAGCTTCCAAGGCTAGAAGAGACCACTGTGACCATTTAGTTTGCCTTCCTGTACATCACTGGCCAGAAAACTGTCCCATAATAATTCCTAGAGCAGATATTTTAGAAAAACAGCCAATCTTGATTTTAAAATGGCCGTGATGGAGAATCCACCACTACCCTTGGTAAACTGTTCTGTTAAAAAAGTACTTCTTATTTTGTTTGAATTTATCTAGCTTCAACCTGCAGCCATTGGATTGTGTTATACCTTTATCTCTTAGACTAGAGAGCCAATTATTAAATATTTGTTCTCCATAGGCTGTAATTAAGTAATTTCCTAACCAACTCTTTGTTAAGCTAAATAAATTGAGCTTCTTGAGTCTATCACTGTGTGATGGGACAGCTGCCCTTCACTGGCAGAAGAGGGGTTAAAAGCAGCCCTAGGGAGACTGCACTGGAGGCCGCCAATTAGAAAGAGTCTGAGAGGAGTAGCCAGTCATGGCCGAGCAGGCTCATATAAGAAGGGCTCCATAGCAGAGCAGAGTTCAGTAGCTGACTGGAGCTTGAGGAGAGAAGACCAGGCTCCTAGCAGGAGGAATGGGCACCAGCACCTGGGACTGAGCTGTGCTGCAAGCAGGGACTGGAGAAGCTAAAGAGAGCCCTTGACTGGCTGTGAGGGTCTGCAGGCTGAGGCCCCGAGGTAAGGGCAGAAGAGGGTGTTGGAGCTGCATGTAATTGCTGCTGAGATAGTGGTGGGACAGAGATTTCAGGTGCCCTGGAAGGGGGGAACACAAAGTGTGGCATGGCAGGAAGCATCACTGAAGAGGATGCTGCAGTCCTTGGAGTGGTGTGGGTCCTGGAACAAAGTGATGGTGTCAAGGCACCACCAGAGGAGGGTGCTCTGGTGAGCAGAGCTAATTCCCACGACAGCTGGTAGGAGGTGCCTCAGTGGTGAGTGAGACCCATCATACATTATAACACAAGTTTTCTAGTCCTTTAATCATTCTTGTGGCTCTTCCCTGAATCCTCTCCAATTTATTAACCTCCTCTTTTACTAAGGGCTTGTCTACACTTACTGGGGGAGTGATGAGTGATGATTGATGCATTGGTGGCTGATTTAGTGGGTCTCATGAAGACCTGCTAAAGCAGCCACAGATCACTCTCCCATTGACTCCTGTACTCTACTGGATGGAGAAGAGTAAGGGGAGTCAACAGAAGAGTGTCTCCTGTCGACATCATGTAGTGTGGATCCCACAGTAAGTAGGTCTAAGCTATGTTGATTTGAGTTACACTATTCATGTAACTCAAATTGCATAGCTTTGATTGAATTTCCCCTGTAGGGTAGACAAGGCTTCAGTGGTCTCTTCCAGAAGGTGATTTATTTATTTTTTTGGAAGTTTGAGCAAAAGTGTTCCCTCATTTGGGTGTATGAGGTGAATGGGAAAAACTACTACCCCCTCCCCCCCACACACACACACTTTCCTTATCCCAATTTTACAGATAAGTTAACACTAAACATTTTACGTTTAGTTGCTTAAAGTTATCCACTACTACATCACAGTGCCTCAGAAAAATGTATTGTAATATATATGCATAGTCTGTCTGTAAAATGGATCAAGTCCTGCATGATCCCATTTCTCAGGTGTTTTGATGGCTACAACTGGGAAAGCTTCAGGTAAATGCAAAGTGTCATGTGAGCTACATTTTAGAAATAAGAAAAACTTGGAGCCACAGGAAAATTCATATATTTTTTTTAAACCCAGAAGGGCCATTCTAGTAATCTATTCTGACCTTCCGCATCACACGGGCTAGAGAACTTCCCCAATTGAAAGTTGTTCCATCTATTTACCTTATCAAAGAGAAGAATAAGGAATGTCTTCATTACAGTCTATAAGTACTTGCATGGAGAACAAATATTTGATGATTGGTTCTTCAGTCTAGCAGAGAAAGGTCTAACATGATCCAATGGCTGGAAGTTGAAGCTAGACCAATTCAGATTGAAATAAGGTGTACATTTTTTAGCAGTGAGGATAATTAAGCACTTGAACAATTTACCAAGGGTTGAGGTGGATTCTCCATCGCTAAGAAACTGTAGATCTAGACTGGATGTTGTTTTTTTTACGATCTGCTCTAAGCGTTATTTTGAGGGTAGTTGTGTGGCCTGTGTTACACAGGAAGTCAGACTAGATGATCACAATGGTTCCCGTCTGGCCCTGGAATCAGTGAATCTATGAATATATTGTTGATTGGTTAAGAATAACCAAGTGTCCTGATCAAATTGACTGACTCAATAAGAAGATGTTATCCTATTACATTGCATTCTAATAGTTGCTATAACACTTACCAAATTAGAAAATCTGTCTGTGTGTGTGTGTGTGGTTTTTTTTAGGTTTCAACTTTAAAAGAATCCAACTAGTACCTCAGCAAAGTCATAAAATTGACACGCACACACACCCCATTCACACAAACAGAGGGGAAGTGACAAAGCCCTTTGTTTGTCAGCAGGGCTATATTTTACTTAATGAGATTTAAAGCTATGTGAGACACACTGATTTGTAGGCCCAAATTATGCTGGATGAGGGAAAGGTCATAGTAATGCGGCAACCTACACACTGTGCTCCAGTGGAGGGCCTGGCGTTAGCTAGAACAGCCTAGAAAGTGGGTGGAGTTGTAGCTAGGAAAGGGGATTAAGGGCTGGGGTTACAGGAGGATGGGATTACTGATTTGACCTGCCTCCTCAGTTGGGTTCCTAAAGAGACCTGCAAGGAAGTTAAATTCACTGTCTGAGGAGAGTGCATGAATATAAATGAGAAAACCCACTCTTTGTTGCTTGATTAAATTTTGAGGAGCTTCTAGACTAGACTCTCAGCTCGTGTAAATGGCAGTAATGCCATTAAAGTCAGTGGAGCTACACTGAGCTATACCAGCTGAGTGTTTGGTCCTGTATCTGTTTTGAGCCACGGTAACTCACATAGCCTGCAACCTTGTCATCCTAACTGAATGCATTTGACAAATAACACATTCTTGAATGATACAAGAGAGCATGTAGACAGAACATCTCCCTTTCCTGCCCAGTAGGAGGATCGTGTCAATACGAATCATATAGGATACGTCTTAAAAAAAATTGGAAATGACACTGTTGTGAAGACCCCTTTCCAAACCCTAAACCAATGACATTCTAACCAGTGATAGAATGTGGTCTTCAGAAGACTGTCCATTGGGTTCTGAGCTTTTTTTGCAAACCAAGGAGCAGACTTCAGTTTCTATTAAAGACCCCCACCCTTATGTTACCGACAGCATGAGAACCAATACTTCACGGTAGGCCCAATTACATTGCAATAGTCACAGCAATAAACAAAGACCTCTAACTGCTTTTTACAGGAGAGGATGTCTATTGTGAAGGATTGTAACAGGGTGCACTGAGTAAGAAGCTAACTCATCACCCTGTCACTCTAATACCCACCAGTATATATTAATTGGGACTTAATTGGAAGACAGGTAGTTGACAGAGGGTGTCAATTAACTGAGCAGAGCTACAGCTGAAAGGCTAATTGACGGGGAAGCAGGTGGGATTATAGAAATTGACCTGAAAGATGCACTAAAGAGGGAGCCTGAAGCATAACAGAGGTAGCCAGTATTGGTTGCTGTTAGTATTGGTGCCTGTCCCTAAAAGCAAATGGGGAAACTACCTATGCAATGTAAATATATGTAACACTACAGGCTGTGGCCTGCTGGAAGAATACAGTAAAACATGGTGCTGATGAAGGAGACCCGGAGTGGCTGTGGTCTGATTAAGTCCTGTAAAGACTTTCAGGGGATGACCCCGTGACAGGGGAGGATAGTGGGCAGTGCCGGTGTCAGCTTTTTTGCCACCCTAGGTGAAGCGGCAAAAAAAAACAAGAAACCCTCAACTCGTTGAGCTGCTGCCGAAACGCCGCCGCTGGACGCAGAGGGGGGGTCACCACTGAAATGCCGCTGACAGAAGAGCAGTGAAAACTGTATGGCTGCTGAAAACAGCAAAGCGCTGCCCAAATTACGGATGGCGTGCCGGCTCCCCCCCCCATGTTGGCCACACCAATCACGTGGGGCGCTGGTGCCTGGAGCCGGCCCTGTCCTAGGAGCCGAAGCCAACAAAAGGGTAGGAGCTGCTGCCCCACAAATTGTGTTGCCCTAGGCAACTGCCTAGGTGGCCTAGTGGTTGCACAGGCCCTGATAGTGGGAACCTTTTATTGGCATTTGGAAACAGAGGAAAGGCTAGAGCAGAGAGATGCTGTGAATCTGTGTATGGTGCAGACAGACTAGGAAATAGGTTTGAATAGTTTTCATAATATCTGGTAATATAACCAGGCTGGGTTATAAAGTTAGTGGAATAATTCTCTCCATTGCTGGACTCCTCCTAGAGTTGAACAACCCTCCCACCCCACCCCCCGCAGCATAAGGTGAAATACTCAATTAGCTGTTCCAGCCAGAACATTCCTAGAGCCTTCATTCCCAGGAGGCATCATGCTTTATGCAGGGAGTATTTGTTTTGCTTAGAAGCCATTGCTTAGAAGGTTCCTCTGCTTTGACCATGTTGGCTTGCGCTCAACATTTTATGCATTTATTCCTCGTGACCCTCCTATTTATAAAATCTGGGAGCACCTGGGACACTAGACTTTGCAGTAACATTTAATTTTTGCTTTAGGCCAGGGGTCTCAAACTCAAATGACCACGAGGGCCGCATGAGGACTAGTGCACTGGCCCGAGGGCCGCACCACTGACACACACACACACCCTCGCTGCCCCGGCTGTGCCCCCACTCCACCCCTTCCATGAGGACTAGTGCACTGGCCCGAGGGCCGCACCACTGACACACACCCCGCCCTTGCTGCCCCGGCTCCGCCCCCACTCCACCCCTTCCAAGAGGTCCCACCCCTGCCCCACCTCCTCCTCTGAGCAGGCAGCTCCCCATTCCCTCCTGGAAAGCGCTAGGCACCACCAACAGCTGTTTGGCAAACAAAGCAAGAGCAATCTAGGAAGTCCAGAGCTAGAAACACACGTGGCCCAGCAAGGCAGCAGAGAAGCCTCCACTTCTGGCCCCTCCATCCTGCAAATTGCTATGGGGGGACCGGGGGGTGGTGGTGCCAGGAAGCTTGGTGGGCCGCAGGGAAGGGCTTTGCGGGCCGCATGTGGCCCCCGGGCCGCATGTTTGAGACCCCTGCTTTAGGCTTTCTCACCATCCTGCCATTTCAGTTTTGGGAGCATTGGGGGAGATTTTCAAAAGTACCAAGGTCAGTTTGGCCTAACTCCTATTTGTGAAAATCTCCCCCTTAGTGTTTATTCCAAGGTGTCAAAAAAGCTTTGCAGGCACAGCCTAAGAACAATTTGGCTAAGGCTTCCAGAACTGTCATTATGGAAGCACTGTCCCAGCTTCATAGTTATGACTGTTGAGTTTTGTACTTAGAGCAGGGATGCAACTGTGAAAAATAGACGTATCCTCCATAAATGCACAGCATTTACTCTTTGCAAATAAAATGAGTTTTCTGATAATGTGCTAGTAAATCTATTTATTATTGTGAGTTAAATCTAATTAGAAAATAGATCCCTTAAGAAACTTAACACTCAACTGTCAGAGTTTCCCCCCCCCTAAGATCTCAGTAATGAAATAACAAACTTCAAACGTGTAAAGTTAATAGTGGTTTTGCCTTTATTATTCATAACTGACAGTTCTTTGTCTTCAGCAGGGCTAAAGAATAATGTTGCAATTAGAGTTGGGCAAAATTTTTCACATTAAACTTTTTCAACGAATCACAGATTTAATGACACCAAAACATTTTGCAAATTTATGTCATGTTCGTTTAACTCCTTTTGTCAGGGAAAAGAATCTAAAATACCCTAACCAAACACTCCCTCTGCCCCCCAGAAAATTAAATGTTTCTTTTGACATTTCAAAATGAAACATTTTGAATTTTTAAATGACTTTGTTTCAAAAATTTCCTTTATCTTAATGAAAACCTTAAAAAAATGTCAATTTTTATTTTTGTCCAAACAAAACTTAATTTGACCCAAAATAAACTTTTTTTGGGGGGGGTTGTTGAAAAAGTCAGTGTGGGTTTGATGTACCGGTAATTAATTGTTCAGAATTGGTAAATGAAAAAAAAATCCATTATTTACCCAACTCTAGTTGCAAAATAGAGAATTCTACAAAGAATTGCTCTTTCAAAATGAATGCTCTTTTTTCAGCATCTGTTAAAGATAAACATCCATTATGTACAAAAATGGAAAACATGTCCCTTAATCATTAGTATTGCTCTTCACTTTGTTGCACTAGGTCTGCTCAACAGTACATGTGTGTTCATATGCACCTTTGCAGGGAAATGTGGGGACCGGCGGAAAAACCTGTGCCCCCACGCATGCAGAAAATTTGAGAAGAAACAGGAGGAAGGGATAATATGGTGAATGTGCATCAAGGAATGGAGGGGGGTGCAGTACTAAACAGGAATTTGAGTGGGGGTGAGGAACATAGAGGGTGCTGGAGGGAGGGAGGAACGATTTAAGGCATGTATGTTTGGGCAGAGGAGGGGAAGGGCTAGAGGAGGTGTGGGGAAACGGGTGTACACTGTGACTGATTTGTGCTCTTCCAGTGGTACAAAGCATCTGTAAACCCAAGATAATTAGCCAGTACATACTGGCTGCTTTGCGTTGTTCCTGACTGGCAGAAATTATCCAGAGCATAGTGGTGAATCTGGCAATAAAAGTTACAATTAAAAACAAGTGATTTCTGATTAATTACTGTGTATCTTCAAGTCATTAAAAGTATCTCAGGGTTACATTCTCTTTGGGTTTTTCATTCAGTATCCACATAGGAATTTTTAATACTTTAAAATAAGAAAGGAAATTAAGATGACATTGAGGCTCAGAGTACATATGGGTAACTTTATGGTAAAAAAAAATTACATGAAGGTTGTAATTATCCCAACACCTGTATAAGGAGCGCTTGTGGCCGGGTAAGTGTGTGTGGAGGATGTGTCTTCTGGGATGGGTATGTGCTAAGAAGGAAATGTGAGTGCTTGTGTGTGGGGATTGCATATAGGTAGGAAAAGCTTTCTAACTATGTCAGGGATTGGAAATACCAACACAGCAAAGGTAGCTAAGCTCTAGAATAGGTTTCCAAGGGAGACTGTGAAATACTTGTCACTGGAGGTTTTTAAGAGCAGGTTGGACAAACACCTGTCAGGGATGGTCTAGATTTACTTGGTCCTGCCTCAGCGGAGGGCACTTAACTAGATGGCCTCTGTAGGTGCCTCCCAGTCCTACACATCTAGCATTCTATTTTATAGGAGATGCGGGAATGTCTGTGGGGTGTGGTGAGGTACATGTGAGAAGGGGAATTGTCTGATTCTGGAGGGCGTGTGAGATGTTTGGGTGTAAAGTGGGATATTTGTACATGGAAGAGGTGATTTGGGTCTGGAGGATGCATAGGGGTTGGGCAGTGTTTGAGGTGAGCATGGTGGGGCATGTGTGTGAAGGGGGTTGTCTGGGTCTGGAGGGTGTATAGAGTCACATAGTAGGTACATATGTGGTATGGGAGGGTTTGGTGTATGGTTGGAATGGTGTGTGTGAGGAGGGGGAGGCCTGGGTCTGCAGGACATGTGTGTAATGTGGGTGTGTCTGGCTGTGTAGGGGTGTGTGTATGTGGCAGGTGAGACTAGGTTTGCAAGGCATGTGTGGAAGTACTTGCATGTAGCTGGACAACGGAGTGGTATCAATTGTGATTTGTATTTTTGTCTCCTAATGTCTTCATAATACTGTACATCCCAAAGCCTGATGAGATGAAAGACCTCTATCAAAAAACAAGGAACAACTCTTCATCCAGGTTCTGATCTTCCCAGGCGAGGGAATATCCTCTACTGAGCCAGGCATATAGCAGCATGGCCAGTGTGCTCTGGCTAGAGGAAAACCATCCTTCTGTCCTAAAGAAGTCATCCCATATAGGGGAGAATTAGGCTACTAAATGAGAGATGGCTATATGGTTTCATGAACACCTTTGCCATTATAAACACCAACAGACTGTTTTAGGGAGTGTGCCCTGTACGTAGGGAGGGGACCTAGAAGTAGAATATCTGCCGCTAGCACATGTGATGTATTTAGCAGTTCTGATGTCGTCACACACACATTCCTGCTCTTCCTCCAGAATACCCCCTGAAAGGCCACCCAAATCTACATTTCCAGTCCAGTGAACTTTTGATTGGAGAGCAATACCTACAGGTAGGGGGTCCCCACACCAAGAGATGTCCTACCCATTCAATCTTTTAAAAAGATTAAGTAGACTATTGCTTGCTTCCACAAACTAGAAGCATCTTGCAGTTTGGAGAGGGGAGAAACAGTGACCCTGGAACTTTGAGCAATAAGGAAAGTTCAATAATGCTAATGTTCTGCTACAAATGGGATAAAAAGCACCCATCAAAACAAATATATGAGAGTTAGAATTGTTAGTCTGCTATGCAGTTGACTTGCTCTGTTTATTATGCAGAAAGGACTGGTAGTGATGCTATATAAAATTGCTCAACACTTCCCATTAAAATCCCATTTTTAATCGCTTATAACGCTGCCACACTTTAACAGCTCAGGCAAAAGATTTCCATTCTTGCTCTCTACCTTTAGGGTGAATTTTTCTGGGAAGACTCACCAAAATTTAATTTGACAATACTAACTTTTTTATGACCAGTTTTTAAAAAGAGCTCTAGCACCTTTGGAACTTGTGAATTGGCTTGTATGTAAACTCATGTCCAAGAGGGGCCTTTTACGGTTCTAATAAAACACAACTAAATGTGGTCAAGTTATAAGCCTCAGAAAAATCACCATTTGTACTGGCTGAGTAGAAGTTGTCATAGGTTTGCTGTCAAAATCTCTGAACAATCCACCTGCATTAAGCATGCTGCCTGGCCCTGCTGAGGCATCTTGCTGAGCATGAGGCATCATGCTGCCTGGCCCTGCTGAGGCATCTCCAGCATATGGAAAGAACCATGCCTCCAGCTAGAACAAAAATCGCTCAATCCCCTCCTGGGCTCTGACATCAAAATATCTTTTCACCTATGGGAAGGTGCATGGTTTCCATATATGTGCTCCCATGCCTTGCTGATCAGCCTGTATATTGGCTTTTCCCATCCCGATACCTTTTAAGCTAATGAAAGGTACACTGAGCAGGGAACCTGGCGATCATGAGTTCATAATAACTCATCTACTTCACTTACTGACATCAATATTTCTGGGCTTTTTTTTTTTTAGCAAGGCAGGTTTTCCTGCAGTTTCAGATAGAATAATACACAGTTTATATATAAGGTCACTTTCAGCAGAGCTGGAATTAAAGCCTAGCTTTCCCATATGACAGACTTCCATCTCAGCACTGAGTCCCCCTGCTTTTCAGAAAGTCTGCCAAATCTGTGTGCTTGTCCATGCTGTATGTAAAATGGAAATTCTCACATATGTAACCAACTGCTTGTGATGAGTGTGCTGAGCCTGATGAGTCATTGGAAATAACTAGCTGCAAGTCCTAAGTGTCCAGCCAATCCAGTCTAACCAGGTGACGCCAAGGCAGGTCTATAGGTTGCTAATGAAAGCAGCTATTCTAGTCTGCTCAGTGTTGCTACCTGGCTGGGGATGCTCCTTGCTAGCTGGCAGTTCTGATAGATTGCTCCTGCTCAACCCACAGCTGGCCACTTAGCTCTCCTGACACTGTCGGATGTGATGAGTCAGCATGCTCTATAGCAGCTGACCTATGGGTGATCACAACCTCCTTCTGCTGTCCTCTCACGTGGTTACTCTTTTAGCTCAAGATGTAGCAGTCTGTGCTGTGTATCTAATGGTCCTAGATTAAACCCTGCTGATCAGTGGTGAGCTGATACACTTGTACATGAATCCCTTTGATTTCTCATCTGCCACAAGCATGACAAGGGAGGGGCTGTGTGAGTGTGTGGGGGAGGAGCAGGGGAGTGACTGGTGGAAGGAGGGAGGGGTAGTGCATGTGTCTGGCTGAGCAGTGTGTGGCCAGAGACAGGGCCGGCGACAGGGGGGTACTACGGGTAGAGCTGTACCGGGCCCCAGACTTAAGGGGGGGCCCCTTAAGTCCGGGGCCCATATTCCCCTCCTTGTCGCCGGGTCTGTCTCCGTGGGCTGGGTGCAGGCGGCGCTCATGCCGGGATGGTTTATTGCCACCGCCCGCCGCTGAGGTTAGGGGCGCGGGGTGGAGCTAGGAGCAGCTGCCTTGCTGGAGCCTGGGAAAACCCCTCCCCCGGTGTGCTGGGGCGGGAGCGTGTTCCGGGGTAGCCCCGGCGGGAGACCGGCCCCATGCCTGCCCCGCCTGCAGCAGGCGGGGCGGCCGGCCGCTGGTAGGATCCTCCCAGGAAGTGTAGGGCGCTGCCTGCCCAGCTGCTTCTGTGGGGCGGACACGTGGTGAGCGGCCGGTCTGCTGGGGGGGGGGGGGTGAGGCGGGGCCGGATGGGCCGTGGGGAAGCTGCCCCCGGGGCAGCCCCCCACTGTGGGTCCGCTATCAGAGTAGGGGGCCCCCAACAATCAGAGTAGGGGGCCCCAAAATTTCTGTCGCTGGCCCTGGCCAGAGATGGGCACTGTGTTTGTGGTGAGGAACGGGGGTGATCCGTGAGGAACGATGAGCATGCAAGGGGCTGAGCAGCTTCAGTGTGGAAGAAGAATGGGCTCTGTGCATGGGGGGGCGAGGAGATGGGTTGTGTTTGCAATGGGGTGGGGCAAAGTAGGTGGTTTGTGAGGGGGATGATGGCTGGCATGTGTGCAGGGGAGCTGGGCAATGCCTATAACCTGGGAAAGGGAGGTAGCAGGAGGGTCTGTGCAGGATGTGCAGTGTGTTGGTGGGGAAATGGGTGGTTTGGAGGTTAATGGCAGTTTGTGCAGGGAGATGGGTGGCATGTGGGGAGGATGGGTGTATACGTGAAAATGCATGTTAGTAAGAGTGTGGGGAGGAAATGGGTAGAAGGAGGATGGGCGATGGATGAGTTTGGGAGGAATGAGTTGTGTGGGGGATAGACCGTAGGGGTGGGGGAGGCAATGAATGTGTGTGAGGGGGAGGAGTGGTGCATGTGAGGCAAACATGCATGTGTGGAGGGGACAGGGAAGTGTATGGGTGGGGACAGCAAAACTGGTAATGTGCATGCCGGGAGATAGGCAGCATGTGTGTGTGTGTGTGTGGAGGACTGGTAAGGTGGTCTGTGTGTGTGCATGTGAGAGAGGAAGAGATGGGCTGTGAAGGGTGTGTGTGAAGAAGCATGGGCTGTGTGTGTGTGAGGTGTGTGTGTTTGGAGAGGATGAGCAGTTTGTGTGTAGGGAGTTGTGTGTGAGGAGGTAGGCAGTCTGCACACAGAGGGATGGACACTGGGGAAGAGAGCTGGTGTGTGTGGAGGGGAAGGAGCACTAGGCATCTAGGGGACAGGCATACAGTATGCATGAGGGTGGAATGGAAACTTGTAGGTGGGTGGAGCTGGGCAGTGTTTGTGAGGGGGTGACCTGTGAGGGGGGGCGACCTGTGGGGGGGGGTGACCTGTGAGGGGTGTGTGCATGCAGAGGGATGCAGAGTGTGTGTGAGGTAGTGGGTACAGAGAATTCTTTCCTGGGTGTCTGGCTGGGGAGTCTTGCCCACATGCTCAGGGTTCAGCTGATCGTCATATTTGGGGTCAGGAAGGAATTTTCCTCCAGGGCAGATTGGCAGAGGCCCTGGAGGTTTTTCACCTTCCTCTGCAGCGTGGAGCATGGGTCACTTCCTAGAGGATTCTCTGCACCTTGAAGTCTATAAACCATGATTTGAGGACTTTGATGGCTGAGACATAGGTGAGAGGTTTATTACAGGGGTGGGTGAGTGAGATTCTGTGGCCTGCGTTGTGCAGGAGGTCAGACTAGATGATCATAATGGTCCCTTCTGACCTTAAAGTCTGAGTCTATGAGCTATGGGGATGGATTGTTGGTGTGTGGGGTGGGGGTGGGGACGGGGGAGGAATAAGGAGAGGTTTTTGTGGAGGGTTGTGTGAGGGGGATGCTTGGTGAGTAAGGAACAGGTAGGGTGTGGGGGAGTATGGTATGGGGGGACGGAAACGTCTGGGGGGATGGGTAGTGCATGTATATGTAGGCAGATGTGTGGTGTTTGAGCAGGATGAGCAGTGTGGAGAGAGAATGTGGGAAGCTGGTGATGGGGGGGGGGGGACGACAATATGGGCAGTGTGCTTGCAAGGGGGTCGGGTGGTATGTGAATGTGTGAGATAGGTGATTTGTGGGGGAAGTGTGGAGAAGATGGCAGGCTGTTGTGAGGGGATGATTAGCATGTGTAGCAGAATGGCAGGCTTGTGTGTATGTGGGGAGATGTGTGTATTACTGGAAGAGGATGGGCTGTGTGAGTGCTTGCAAGACTGGGCAGTGGGTGATAGGTAATGGGGCTCGGGAGGATGGGTGGTTGTGTGTGAAGAGAGGTGGGTAGTAGGTATGGAGGGGAATGTGATTTGTAAGTAGGATGCATGGGATGGGGGGTATGGCTAGGAGGAGCAGTGGGTGTATGCAAGGAAGGCTGCAGAGCATGGGGGATGGTTTGTAGATGGATGGGATAATGTGGATGAGCAGTGTGTGGGCCCACTTGGGGAGGGGGATGGATGCATGTGTTTATGGGTAAAGACATGGCTTGGGTCTATGTGGAGGAGAATGGGGTGTGTTAGTATTCTGGGTGAAGACGGGCGCTGTGTGTGTGTGTGTGTGTGTGTGTGTGTGTGTGTGTGTGTGTGTGGTGGGGCCAGGTGCGTTGTGTATATGTGAGCACAGAGTGTGGAGGTTGGGAGATGTATGCAGGCAGCAGGGGAATCAAGTATTTGTTGTGGGTGCTCATGTGTTTATTTGAGAGTGAGTGGTTGGTGCACATGATGGGGGAGGAGGGAGGTGACTTCACCCTTTTTAGAATGAGGAGATGTGCATGTGGCAGGGTGAGAAGTGTTGTGCATGTGTGGAGAGGCTGTGAGAAATCGATGGGGCGTGTTGGGTGAGGTGTGTGTACAGGGCAAGGAGGACCAGTTCTGTGTGTGGACATGCATGGGTGAGGGTGACGGGGAGTAAGTAGGTGTCTGGGGGAGGATGTGGAATAATGAGGGGGTCTGATGTGTTCCAGGGGGAGGCTGATGGTGTATGCAGTTGTCCCTACTCCCAAAGGCTGCACACTTTGGACCCTGGGTCACAGCACAATGTCTGGCTGTTGCAATGGAGAATGCATTTTACAAATTGAAGCCAATCATGTCATTGAATCTCAAGCACTTTCACTTCATTCCAGCAGGACTGAACCCATTTCTGGAGAGGCATCTGTACCGCCTGGATTCTCAATTGCTTTTGCCAAACAGATGCTCCCAGAGCAGGGCCAGCTTCCTTTAGGCAAAGGGAAAATGTCATTTTCACCAAACACTGAGCATCGGTGTAAGACTTTCAGGCTACTCACACTAGAAGACAGGTCTTTGCTTCCATTTGCAACATCGCCTGCAAATCAGACACGTGCCATGGGGAGCTTACCAGTCTGCCTTTAATGAGCACGTAAGACGTGGCACGTGTGGGGACTTCACAACATTGAAGAAAAAACACAAGTCAAGCAGAATCCTATGGGCTTCTCTTTAACATGGTTCTTCAAGTATTTCAGACTCCACCCAGATCTACTGAGGTGGGTGAGATCCCAGACTTTCTGAGGCTAGCAGTAGAGTCCACAAAAACCTCCACTGACCCAGAGACTGACTGCACTGACCTTTCTCGGAAGTACTTGATTGCCTCCTGGTCTAGGAAGGTCTGCTCCTCTCGAAAGCCCTGCTCAAAGATTTTGCGCTTGTGTCTGAACTCAATTACAGTCTTAGTGTAAGAGTTCAATGTGGTGACTGAGGCAGCCATGCAGCAGGTGAAAGAACCCCACGCCAGACTGTGGAAAGAAAAACCAGCAGACAGAATGGGGTTAAGACAGCAGCCTACCTCATCTTTCTGGAGGAATGACCAACATATTAGAGAGAGAAGATGGATGTAAGAAGAGCTCTGTGTAAGCTCAGAAGCTGGTCTTTCACCAACAGGAGTTGGTCCAATAAACGATACACCTCACCCAACTTGTCTCTCTAACATCCTGGGACCAACATGGCTACAATAACAGATTTGACTCATTTTACTTCAAGAGAACTCTGACTAGAGCTAAACAACTTGGTTCAGCCAACAGCTTATTCACCAAAATACTTGTTTGCTTGGTCAAACAAAACTACAGTAAACCCTCGATTTAACGGACCTCGATTTAACGGACTTCGGATGCAACGGACAAAATTTCTGAGCAAGTCTGATGCATCCGAAATTCATTTCTCGCGGGCTGGCTGCCGGCTCCCGCCCGGGTCCCACCTGCGGGCGGGCTGGCTGGCTGCCGGCTCCTGCCCGAGTCCCACAAGCGGGTCCCCCCTGTGGCGGTCGGGCTGCTGCTCCAACAGCTCGTTGGTTTTTTTAATTAAATAACGGACTTTCTGATTGAACGGACACTCCCTCGCCCGAATTAGTCCGTTAAATGGAGGTTTTACTGCATTCACAAGTTTGGGTCAACAGATTCAGCTGAATAAAAAATATTCAAAACAATTTCAACATTTTCAGAATGTTTTGACTTTTTAGTTTGAAATGACATTTTAAGAATTGTAGCTGGATTTTTTTAAAAAGGTTTAAAACCCACACCAATATGTAACGTAATACCTTGAAAATCCAAAAATTTCACTTCAGATCAAACAATGTTTTGTTTAACCAGTAATAGGTTTGGGGTTTTTGGTTGGGGTCTTTTCATTTTGGCCACTAACTATGGATTATTTGTTCCGCTCAAACTCTGGCCTGACCTCCGCAATGCAAGGCAGGATAACTTGGGCTGCGATTCTTATCCTTGGCAATGAGAAGTCCTGTCTGGTAACATGTTGGGGTGAAGTTTTTCAAACGAATAGTTTATTCCCAAAAGTGTTCTAAAATTATTCATGAATGTGATATGAATTCATTGAATGGTTTTAGTCGGGTTTTTATTTGTATTTTTTGGGCTATGGTGCTATTCAAAACAGCAGTAGGAAGAAGTGGTGCCCACTGTATAGTTCAGTGATTAGGGACCTTACCTGGGCTGTGGGAGACCCCAGTTTGGCTCCCTCCTCTGTCTAATGTGGAATTTGAACTGGGGTCTCTCACACTGCAGGAGAGAGCACTGAGCTATAGGGTAGTGTGAGGCAGGTTTCTCTGGATATGTCTACACTGCACTAAAAGACCTGCAATGCAGCCAGGCTGGGTCAGTTGACTCATGCTCCCCGTCTTGGGTTGTGGGGCAATAAAATTGTGGTGCAGACCCACCCAACCCCCATGCAGGGTCTCAGAGCTCAGGCTCCAGCCTGAGCCCAAATGTCTCTGCTGCTGTTTTTAGTCCAGTCCTAGGAGCCTGTGTCAGCTGACCTGGGTTCTGGGATTCGATAGATGGGGGTTGTATTGCAATGTAGTAGTGGGAGCTGTGCTTGAAGATCTTCATTTCCATGAATTCAACAGCAGAAAAATGTTGGAAATTCTGAGTTAAATTTAAAAGAAATCCAGACAGGGTAAGAGCTGGAAATATGCAGTTGATGCCCAAACCACCTTAATTTTGCCCTGCAGCAATGTAATAAATTAATCGTACTTGGGGTAGGTGTAGTCCTAGATTTGATTAAACTGATTTTTAAATACAGCTAGGAGGTTGAATTCGAATTCCTGCTTTAAGTGCAAAACTCAGCTCAATCTAAACTATGCTGCCATGACTTGCACCTCCATAACACTGGTTGCAATTAGTAGTTACCTATACAGCCACATTGCTCTAACAGCTGAGCATGTCAAACACTCATTCCCACAGCTCCCATTTGAGCAGAACAATAAAACATATTGGGGGTGGGAGGAGCTTCTAGGCCAAGCCATTTTTTTTTTTAGTTCATGAGCAAAATAAATTTGGGACTCTTTCCAAAACCAAATTCCCCTCACTGTACACTAAATTCTGTCCAAAACACTTTGTCTGATTTGCCTCAAACCTTCCAGGAAACTCCCCTTGGGTGCTATTATGAGATCCAAAGGTGCTATGCCTCCCATTGCCACACGGGGGCATTGCTGCTTCTATTGAAAATTGCTCGGCATGGCACAATTGAGCCCTTAATGTAAATACATGAGACCAAGAGTTTCAGAAATGTTATGGCACCTAATTCAAATGTATGCACTTAATGGAATTGCTCTCAGTGGTGGTAATTGTGGACTCAATTGACTTGCAAGAGATATATAACTATTTTTATTTCCAGCTATCATAACTAGCCAATGCTATAGTACATCCAATGTCTGTGATCAACTGTGAGCGCTTTTGCACTTGGAAATGTGCATACAATTCCCTGGAGATTTAAGATCATGTTTGTAACCTCTGCACTGATCTCCATAATCAGACAATTCAAGAGTGAGATGAAGATACTAAATGAAGGAGACACTTACCAGAAGGACCAGCCATAGTCCCACGAATGTGGTCTCCAATCTTCTGGTCCAAGGCTGACTGTCACTTGGAAAACTTGGGTGTACATCATATGAGCCACCATCCCCAAGAGCCCTGGAAAGCAGGAATTGCAAAAGGAACATCTTTCTGATCTCTTCTATTCTTCCTGAAGGAGCTTCCTCAACTCCAGCAGATGCTGAAAGCTCCTGCAAATAACTCTTAGTGCACCCTGCACCACTACAGAAAAGGCAGTACATTGTGGGCACAGGAAGGGACCTATTCATGTTTCATTATTTTACAACAGTCTGAATGGTACAGGAGTGCTGATGGTACAAAGGGAACTCTTTGAAGAGCTTGCCAACACATTAACGTTACTATCAACCTTGCTACTGTTAGCCAGGTTTTCTCCGGTTATGCCATTCAACTTCTGCATGGTACCTGAATACTTCCATTGGTTGCTCATACAAGGTGATGTTTCCAAGAATCATATAAACATCCAGCCCCAAGTGTCCCTTGTGAGAATTAGTTGTTGTGATATTGCCATATCACCTAGGACAGTGATTCTCAACCAGGGGTACATGTACCCCGGGGGGTACACAAAGGTCTTTTAGGAAGTACATCAACTCATCTAGATATTTGCCTAGTTTTATAACAAGCTACATAAAAAGCATTAGCGAAGTCAGTGCAAACTAAAATTTCATATGGACGATGACTTGTTTATACTCCTCTCTATATGCCATACTCCCAAATATACATACCACATCTATATTTTAATTGATTTTATAATTATGGTAAAAATAAAAGTAAGCAATTTTTCAGTAATAGTGTTCTATGACTCCTGTATTTTATGTCTGATTTTTGTAAGCAAGTAGTTTTTAAGGGAGGTGAAACTTGGGGGTACACAAGACAAATCTGACTCCTAAAAGGGGTACAATAGTCTGGAAAGGTTGAGAGCCACTGACCTAGAGTCCTAGTCATGGACCAGGACTCTATTGTGCTAGGCGATGTACAAACACAGAGCAAAAAGACAGTCCTTGCGCCAAGTGACTTACAATCTAAGTAGAAGATGAGACAACAGATGGAAATAGACAGATCGGGGAGCACAAGGAAGTAATGAGACAATATTAATCAGCATGGTAGGCAATGGTCTCTGCACACCAGCAGCCCAACCATTGTCCAGGTTTTTGGAGGCATTGCAGCAAAGGAGAATTTTGAGGCGGGATCTGAAGATAGATAACGAAGTAGCTTTGTGTACGTTGTGGCAAGGGGGCCCCCCTGGGCACCCCAGGCTCCAGTCCTCTGGGCAGCTCCCCCGTTTGGGTTTGGCCTCTCGCTGGTTAGGGAGGGCTAGCTCCCTCCTGGGAGGGGCTCCTTCCTGCCTCCCTGCCTGCTGGCAGCCTCTCTGTATCTGCCTCTCACTTGCCTTTACCTCCTTCTGCTTCCACAAACTCAATCTTCTAACTCCTCCTGCCTCCACACACACTCCTCACTCCCACACCCCTCTCTGGGGAGAAGTCTCTTTAAAGGGCTCTGGCTGCCTCCTTAACCGGTCCCAGCTGGCCCTGCTGCTGGCTGCAGCAGCCTTTCTCAGCTGGACCTAATTTACCTGCAGTTTTCCCCTCTCACCACAGCCTTCCAGCCCTGAGTTTACCACAACGTTCACAAGGAGACTCTCCCAAGCATGGGGCAGCATCAGAGAAAGCATGAAGGTGTTTGAAAATTTAGTAAGTGGGCAGTGGAGACAGGAATTGTGGGGCCACAGTAGGTGGGCATCAACAGCTCAAAAGCAAATGAAAGAGGATAGGTAGCTGGAGGACTGACGAGGAAATAGAGAACGGCTTTTGATGCAGGAAGGAATTTATTAGAAAAAGGATGCAAATGCAGTGTACCTCATGCAGTATTTCAGACTGACTGTGATCATAACATGAAATTTCTATATATGTGAAAACCTCTTAACAGAGAAAGTTCCAAATTGCATAAAGTTATACGCAGTATAAAACATCTCATGGGTTTGTTTGTACAGGTCATTTGCTTGAAGACACTAGAGTATCAAGCACAGATGCTGGCCATGAAGGGGTTGGATTTCTGAGAAGATGGAGATGTTGTCTAAATAGATCACTACGAACTGCTTCAGAACATCTCTAAAGACGTCATTTACAAAGTGCTAGAATGTGGCTGGAGTGTTGGAAAAACTGAAGGGCACAACAAGATATTCAGAATGATCATACTGGTTGTGAAATGCCGTCTTTCACTCACTGGCATCTGGAATACAGACTATACTGTAAACACCACAAAGACCAAGCTTGGTGAATATTTGAGCAGAGCCCATACTCTCCAATAGTTCATTGGTCAAAGATAAAGGCATTCATTCTTGAGGGTAAAGTTCATGGCTCGACAGCCTACACAAAGGGGTTGGATATTAGGAAACAGTATTTCACTAGGAGGGTGGTGAAGCACTGGCTTAGGTTACCTAGGGAGGTGGTGGAATCTCCATCCTTAGAGGTTTTTAAGGCCCGGCTTGACAAAGCCCTGGCTGGGATGATTTAGTTGGTGTTGGTCCTGCTTTGAGAAGGGAATTGGATTTGATGACCTCCTGAGGTCTCTTCCAATCCTAATATTCTATGAAAGAGCTGTATTCATTTTGACAAACAGAACTGGAGCCCCTGTGGTTGACGTACATGGTTTGTTAAAGTTTTTTGGTAGGTCCTCATTGAGGTATTCCCATAGGGCATGGAGTTTTGGCTGCAACAAGGGCAAAAACCATCCAATGGAATTTTTGCCCCTGGCTGAAGATCTGTGGAGCAGTCATAAAACCTATGCAGGGGTAGGACCTCAGCATTTTTAAATCAAATATGTAGGCAAAAATCTCAATATTTTGCAGGGATTGGTGAGCTGTTGTTCCTCAAATTTGCAGGATGCAGAAAGTGGTCTTCTCCACGCTAGTTTCCCATCCCTTGCTGCCTGACTCTGCAAGACACCATTACTGGCAGTAGCTTGACTCGAACCATGCCTTTTGCACCTTTCAGGAGATATTTGGATCATGGATCAAGAGGCAGAGGATGCCAAGTAAAATGGGGAAGTGAGGTGAGTTAATCAAGTTAAATTGCAGGGTTCCTTGGTGGTCTTGCATATTGACCCAAAGGGGCACAAATTTGAGGGTGATGGGATTTGAGGATAGCATGCTGCCATCAATCAATGTCACTAGGTGTGGGGAAAATTTTATTTGTACTGGAAGCTGGGTAGCCTTAACAAACCCAGTGTACACTGAATTACTAGAGGCTCCAGAATCCACCAGTGCAAGTTGGGTGCAGCTCACCTTAGGTTTGGACAGGATGCAGAGACAGAACAAGACTTACAGGTGGGCATGGCAGTGATCCACAGCTGTTAAGATGCATGTTGGCAGAAGAGGGGATCCACTTGGGGAACCTGATTCCATTATTACATTCAGCCACAACCCCCTTAATGGGGCTGCACATGGTTGTTTCCTGGATCTGGTGCAGGTCTGGATTCCAGGGCATAGTCAATGGTGAAGCCACCTGCTCACCACAGTACAAGCAACGACCATTCCATCACCAATACTTTGTGGATTATGGGCTGTGTCTGTGGGTAGTCAGAATGGAACTCCACCCAGTCTTGGGTTGAATGTATTCTCTTTCTCTCCATGGCAATATTTGAACAGTTGACTGCATTATACCCACAGATTGACAGTTGATGAGTTCAGCACTGTGTGTGCTTTGAGTGGGGTAGGGGAGCCCAAAGCTTGAGATCAAACTATTAATGAGATGTGGGTCAAGATGGATTAGTCTGAGTTTTACCCATGGGACCCATTAAATCCTTGAGTGACCCAAATTGATGATAATATTTAAGAAACGGTACTTTGTTTTTTGTTTTTTTTTAACACGGTGAATAGGCCAATACAGAAAAATTAAAGGATTTCCATTCCCACTATTTTATGCGCTTTAAAGCTTGGTTCTTGTAAATGCTCTAAAATCCAAATGGTTAATTGTATTGCTCTGAAATTTGGTGTGGACTGCGTGGTAGTGTTAAGGATCCCAGTTTGATGTCATTTGATGCCTGGGGATCCCCCTGAAACCAGTTTTCTTCCATTGCCTCAGACTGCTATGCTGTGAGAGACTCACCATTGGTTGAATCCTACACCCCAGTGAGTCTGATGAATCTGAGCTCACCCTTGGTGGGTTTGAACCCACCCTTCAGTTACCATACATCAGAATAAATTAATCACAAACCCCCACCTAAACCAACAGGAGTGGTTGGAGATTGGCTACAATTTGTGAGTCATGGGGGGCTGTTTGTTTTGGGGGGCTTGTAATCAAAGTGACAAGAGTGAAATGCCTGCAACCTGCATGGAAACTTTTTAAAAACACTGTAATAGAGACTCAAATTAAATGTGTACCCCAACTTAAAAAAAAAAGACCAAAAAAATGCCACCATGGCAAAATAACAGAGTAAAAGAGGAGGTTAGAGGCAAAAAGGCATCCTTTGAAAATCTGATTTGACTTCCAAGTCATTAAAATAGAATGGAGCACAAATTCTGGTAAGTCAAGTGTAGAAATATAATTACACAGGCCAAACAATAATTTGAAGTACAACTAGCAAAAGGGACAAAAACTAATAGGAAAAAATGATTTAAGTACATTGTTTGGCAGGCTTCCTGCTTCAAAATGAGCCACTGGGTGATCAAGGTGCTAAAGAGAACTCAAGGAAGACAAGTCCATTGCAGAAAACTTAAATGAATGCTTTGCATCAGTCTTCAGTACTGAGGCTGTGAGGGAGATTTCCACACCTGAAGCATTCCTTTTGGGTGACTAATCTAAGGAACTGTCCCAGATTGAGGGGTAAGAAGAAGAGGTTTTGGAACAAATAGATAAATTAAACAGTAATACATCATCAGAGCCAGATGGTATTCACCCAAGAGTTCTGAAGGAACTCAGATATGAAATTGCAGAACTACTGACTGTGGTATGTAACCTATTGCTTAAATCAGCCTCTGTACCAGCTGGCAGGAGGATAGGTAATGGAGATTTTTAAAAGAGGCTCCAGAGGCAATCCTGGTAATTATAGTCCAGGAAACCTAACTTCAGTAACGGGAAAATTGAAAATATAGAGTAAAGAACAGAATAATCACCCACATGTGCACTGGGTGAAGTCCCCCCTTAAGGGAGACTGGCTCCCAGCTCCACCTCTTCCCACCCATGCCCCCAGCCAGAGCCCTAAGACCCCCCTTCCCCGTGGCTGGAGTCACGAGTCCCTTCCACCACCACCACCACCACCCCCGCCCCTGCCTTCAGGAGTCCTGAAAGCAGCCGGTATGTCCCTGGGGCCCCTAGGCACAGGATCAGCCAGCAGTTCTCCATGTGCTGCTCCAGGGCAGGGATGTGGCCTTAAGGAAGGGGAGGGGTGGGGCAAGGGTGTTCAGGTTTGTGCAATTAGACAGGTGGCAACCCTAGTCCCAGACCAACCAAAGCCCCCCCTCCACCTGCCCAGAGCAGCCCCAGGCCAGCCACAGCCATGCCATGGCCATGCACCTCCTCTTCTCTCTCCAGACCCCAAGACGTTGCGGGGGAAAGACTCTCGCTCTCCTCTGAAGAAGCTTTTGATATGCCCCATGCATGTCTCTGGCCAGTGGATTTTGCTACTTACCTTCCTGGGTTCATGAGTAATCTCTGGGGGGTCCAGGGAGATTCCTGATGAACCTGGAAAGCTCAATAGCCCATATCACCTCCTCAGCCACCCCAGAACCTGCATGGGGCATAATAAATCAAAAACTTCCTCCCAAAACCTTGCAGTGGGGGGTCTGGTGGTGGTGGCAGCGCCAGGGGCTCAAAGGACAAGGGTGATCCAGTGGATATAATGTACTTGGACTTCCAGAAAGCCTTTGAGGTCCCTCATTAAAGGCTCTTAAGCAACGTAAGCAGTCATGGGATAAGAAGGAAGGTCTGCTCATGTTAAAAAACAGGATATAAAGGGTAGGACTAAAAGGACAGTTGTCACAGAGGAGTGAAGTAAATAGGGGGGGTATCAGTATCAGTACTGGGATGTGCTGTTCAACATATTCATAAATGAACTGAGAAAAGGGGTAAATAGTATGCTGGTAAAGTTTACAGATAATACAAAATTACTCAAGATAGCGAAGTCCAAAGCAGACTGCAAAGAGCTACAAAGGGAACTCAGAAAACTGGGTGAATGGGCAACATAATGGCAGATGAAATTCAGTGCTGATAAATGCAAAGTAATGCACATTGGGAAACAATCTCAAATGACAGCTAATTTGGATCCCATCATTTTGTGTTACCACGCAACAAAGATCTTAGAGACGTGTTGACTAGTTCTGTGAAAACATCCACTCAATGTACAGCGGCAGTCAAAAAAGTGAACAGAATGGTAGGAACCATTAGGAAAGGGATGGATGATAGTGCTGTAAATATCACCATGTCACCATAGAAATCCATGCTACGTCCACACCTTGAATACAGTGTGCAGTTCTCGTTGCCCCATCTCAAAAAAGAGATCTTAGAATTGGTACAGAGAAGTACAAAGTACAGAGAAGAGCAACAAAAATGATTAAGGGTATGGAACAGCTACTGTATGAGGAGAGATTAAACAGCCTGGGACCGTTCATCTTGGAAAAGAGATGACGGGGGGTGGGAGAGGTTTCTGAATGAGGTCTACAAAATCATGATTGGTGTAGAAAAAGTGCATAAGAAAGTGTTATTTCTCTCTTCACATAACCCCAGAGCCAGAGGTTATCCAATAGGCAGCAGGTTTAAAACAAAAGGAAGTACTTCTCACAACACAGTGTCACCCAGTGGACCTAATTGCCAGGGGATGCTGTTGAAGGCCAAAAATATAACTGGCTTAAAGAAGAATGAAGAAAAGTCCATTAAAGGTTAGTAGCCAAGATGGTCAGGACTGCAACCCCATGTCTGGTGTCCTTAAGTTTCTGACTGCCAGAGGCTGGGACTGGATGACAGAGGATGGATCCATCTGTAATTGTCATGTTTTGTTCATTCCCTCTGAAGCAGCGGACACTGGCCACTGTCAGAAGACAGGTCACTGGGCTAGATGGGCCATTGGTCTGACCCAGTGTGAACATTCTTATGCTATGTTCTTGAAGCATTTGGGGGGATGAAAATTAGACATGTGAATGTCCTGGGAGGACAGGCTTATTAGGGATGGAGGAGTGGGGAGAAAAGGGGTTTGGGGATGCAGTGTGAGGGATGGGGGGATAAACGTGGATGGATAGTAGGGGAGGTGAGAGAGGTTGGGAACTAATGGGCAGGAGGCCTGACACTCAACAGCTGTGTCAGTGCACCCCAAATCCTCTGCACTCCACAGCTCTGCCAGTGCACCCCAAATCCTCTGCACTCCACAGCTCTGCCAGTGCACCCCAAATCCTCTGCAATCCACAGCTCTGCCAGTGCACCCCAAATCCTCTGCACTCCACAGCTCTGCTAGTACACGCCCTGCACTTCAACTCTGCCAGTATCCACTAACCTGCCTGCATCCCACAGCTCTTCCAGTGCTCCCCAACCCCCGTACACTCCCAACCTTGCCAGTGCAGACTGGGGGTTCAGGTGAGGAAGGCTTATAGAGTAGGGAAGAGGAGAGGGGGTCACTAGGAGTGAGTGGCAGGCTGACTGGGGAAGAATAGAGGCCAGGCACCTGCCAGCCCTACATTCTCCCCTCCTTGTCTGTGCCCATGCCCAGACCAGAGGGACTCTTCCCCCTCTATGGAGGATCTGAGCCTTTCTCTGTCCCCCTCATACAATCTGAGATCTGGGGGGACTTGTTTCTGGCAGTATCTGAGCCTCTCTTGCTGACCCCTGTGTGTGTCTGTGTGTAAGGATCTGAGGGGTCAATGTCCAGGTACAGGGGTTGGACCTCACTCCCTTTATCTGGGCTGGGGACTTGGGGGGCCTTGCCTTTCTGGGAGGACCTGAGGCCTTCTCTCTGCCCCAAGGCTCTGGGAAAGTCCTTCCCCTTTGGGTGGGAAACAGAATAGGTATATTTCATGTATATCACAACTCTAAAGCCTTAAGGAGGCAGATGGAATATGAATGGTGGAGGTCACACATCTCAGAGATATGGTTCCAGGCTGTATTCATCACTATAGGGTATTCTCATTCGGCGGAGAACACCACACTGAGATGAATGGGCCTCTTTCCACCTTTCAAAGCCTCCTCTCCAGCAGATGGTTGTGTAGAAGAGCTCTTTCCCGCCATCGTCCCTTTACCCTTCCCGTTTAAAGGACAATGTTTCTAAAATCCACACATGCTTGATTTTAGAGAGAGAGAGAGAGGACGGCTTGCTGTCCTGCACTACTATCTTCTTAGTTTTCATTTGCATTGCATGAGAGTGCATGAGAGGGAGTCTCACACAGGGTCAGATGCCATGTTTCAAGAGTGTATGGCCATCCTCACCCTTCTGAGATATTCTGTCCTAGTGCATGAGTCACAGGTTAGGACTCCAGCGAGTTCAGGAGTCAGAGAGCTGGCAGGGAAGCAAAGCACATTAGGGATATACCGGGAACCCCAGCTGCAGCATTCACATGCTGTCATCAGACCCTCACATTCACTCTGTGCCTGGAACGAATGGTTGGGAACAAAATGGTTCTGTCTACACGGCAGCTGGGAGCATGCCTCCCAGCCTGGGCAAACAGACTCATGCTAGCTCTGCTCAAGATAGCACAATAAAAATAGCAGTGTGGCCATTGCAGCATAGGACTTCGCATGGCTTAGAGGCCCAAGTGCAAGCCTGGCTGACCCCCGGCTCTAAGTTCCGGTGGCTAGCCCATGCCGCAGCTAGTGCTGCAACGTCCATGCTATTATTTTTAGTATGCGACACAAACACAGCTAGTGTGCATCAATCTACCCGGGCAGGGATGCACACTCCCAGCTGCAGCGTAGACAAAGCCTAACACAGTTTAGTCTGCTGGAATCTGCAGCCAGCCTGAGACAAGAGATCTGAGACGTGTGACCTTCCCCATTCGTGTCCACGGAGTTGTTCCTGAGCTGTTCTTCGGTAACACCAAGTTTTCTTCACCCATTGTGGCTCCTAGAATGCTTCTCATTCTTAATTCTCCTAATGCATCAGCTAGACCCCTTTCCTTTTCCCTGCACCCTACAGCCTTCCTCTGTTCTTTAACGTGAACATTCAAAAGGGATTTTCAGAAACACACCTTCTTGTTTTCCTATTTGGTGACCAGGAGGGTGATGCTGAGAGAGGAGGTTCATGGATGACATACTCAGGGCAGCGTCGGTGGCGTAGGAAGATTTCCGAGCGTGCCATCACTTTGGATTTAGCTCCCGATATTTTCAGTTCTAGGGGGCTATTGGCAGCACTACTCTGCTGACCTTTTCCCAAAGCTATAATGAAACCAGGCAACCTGCACAGGGCCAAGAGGAGCCCAGCAGCCCTGTGTTTTCAACCTTTCAAAGTTTCAGAATCTCACTTGGTTGGGTGTCCCAGCAGACTGAGGAATGGAAAGGTGCCTTACCTGACAGTACAGTGAAGACGGCAGCGAAGGCATTTAGCTTGAGCCCATCTATCACATTACTGGAATGGAAGAGCTCTAGGCACATGAGGCTGAACCCAACGACTAACAGCGTGATGTACAGCACTTCCGACACGACCGATAGCCACAGGACACCTGCAACACAGAAGAGAAACAACCAGAGGCTGCTTTTAGTTACCTCTGACACAGTCCAAAGTTGACAAAAGCCCAGTGAGGCGGGCAGGACTATGTAGCACTGTCTCGTGCCGTTTAAATGGGGCAGAGAAAACGCTTGAGGGAAACCACACATGACAGTGCAGGGGGCTGGCCTGGTGGGGGAAGGCTTTGGGACGCAGGAGCTCTGGGCTCATTCTCAGCTGAGCTCTGCTAATGACTCTGTGTGATCCTCAGCCAGTCATTTAATCCCTGTGTCTGCGTTCTGTAAAATAGATGGGATCTCATCCTAATCCCCACTATAGCTGGGCACTGCTGGGAATAAAGTGTTGATTTTGGGAAGTGCCAGGGACTGGGTGTGAAAATGGACAGATAAAAGGGCTCGATATGCCTCGGGGGTAAGTGCTGAGCTCTCCTGAGACAGAAAGATTTAGTGAGGTCAGGTCAGAGACACTCTAGGGCTGCTGCTCTCCTAAGAATGTGAATGGCAGAAGCAGCAGGCACTGACTGTTCAGAGAAGGAGTGCGTAGGACACTGAAACTGTGCAGTTAGTGTCCGGTGTGCTTGAGTCAACAGCTATGCAATTGCCCTGTCCCACTACATAGCACAAACTGGAGTTCATTGTGGCGATGGGTGTGAGAGAGAGAGAACGACTTGCTGTCCTGCACCGGGGTATCTTCTTGTTTTTCATTCGCATGGCCCCTTGGGGATGGGCTGTGTGAGATGGAGTCTCACCTCAAAGGCCACAATTCAAATTCCCATTTTGCGCAACATCTGAGTGGTGCTTATGTCACCTTTTTCCATCTGTCACGGAGTGCTCGGGGCGAGGATCTGGAACTTGCTCCCTATGAAGCCACTTAGGACTTCTGGGGAAAAGCGTCCTCTCTCCGTACACAGCCTGTCTCCAAGGCTAGGAGATTTAGAGGTTCCCGCTTCAACCTTCCTTGGTCTGACCTCGGAGCATTCAGCACCTTCTGCCCCTCCGTGTGCTTCCCCCAGCGAACCCGCCCGGGTGGGGTCCTGGGGGAGCCCGTGGATTCTGCACCCCACTCCACAGTCAGACGTGACTCTCATCCAGCCAGTAAAACAGAGGTTTATTAGATAACAGGAACATAATCTAGGTAGAGCGAACACGACCCCTCCGCTGGGTCCATTTTGGGGGCCCAAGAGCCAGGCAAAGCTTGCCTGCAGCTCCTTGCCAACCCCCAGCTAGAACCAGACTGAGACTTCCTCATCCGCCCCTCCCCTGCATTCCTTTCTCTTTGTCTTCCTTCCCCAGGCAGGTCAGCTGACCTCTCTCCAACCAGTTCAGAGGTAGAGAGGTGGGGGGAAGGGACAGCACGTTGCCTGCTTCCTTACATGGGTCTTTCTGCTTTGCAACACTATCAGCCCCTATTCCTTCACATAGACACTTAAGAAATGCATTGGGGAAACTGAGGCACACACACTGTATTCCTACTCCATCACACCATCTGAAGATGCCTTCTGCATATTTCTTTGGAAAGGACGGCCATTCTCCAGTATGGAGCAGAAACACTGGAAAACTACCGTTCCTGGATGGATTTAAAAGAAAGACCTTTATATCTTTTCTGGAGCACCACTGCTGGATGGTGGGAGTTCACCTGCCTACATTAGCGGCACAGTATCTGGCAACTCCAGAGAGACTTGCACTGACTCAGTGCTGTGTCGGCAACTTGATTCAAGAATCAGTTGACTGTCAGGTCTTTCTCCTGCATGGGTCCATGAGAGCAAAATGCGCTGGCACCAGCCATCAGACACTAGTTTAATTTCCCAGTGCAGTGGAATTAATGAGAGAGAGAACGTGACCATCATATCTTGAAGGTGACATTGGAGTAGAGGCAGTCATGCTTAAAAAGTGCATTAAAATGTTAGGTGGCATGAGTCTGAATTGAAAAGCCAGCAGGTAAGACTTTCAATGGGATAAATTCATTTGGAGTCCTAATAATGTTCTGTATACACCGGTATCAGAGCTTTAACTATGGCAATTTCCCATGAACCCACTTCAAGAAGGAATTGCTGCATGAACTATCTCAGTTGAAGAGAAAACATGGTGTAAGCGACACTTCACCTATCCACACGGACAATGGAAGGATCATTGATGTTCTCCTGGTACGACTGCCAAACAGGAGAAGCGGAAGCACGCAAAAGAAGGGGGGGATCACAGGTGCCTGAACAATGGTCCTGCCCCCCCAAGCCATCACCTTCATGCTTCCTCTTCCCCTGAGGCCCTGCTCCTGCACCACCTCTTCCTCCCCATGTCCCCGCCCCCACTAGCTCCTCTGCACCCCTCCCCCATGTCGCTCACCCTTACAACTGGTAAAAAAAGTTGGGAGGGTGATGCCCCCCCCCTTTTTCTGGCACCCGGCTGGCAAAAAGAACCTAAGCGCAGCAAAACCTATTGGTACCAACGTCTTTGGCAGGTAGAAAAGGCCAAAGGTTGGGAAAACCAATGAGAAAGCACTGGTAAGCAGTGAATACCATGATAATCTCTGTGTCCTGGCCATTTTAGCCTTTAATATGGTCTTTCCAAATTTCTAGGCATAGCTGAATTTAGAAAGATCCATTCTAAGAAGCGGGTGGATGGGTACCAGGTGCAGTAAGGCAATCCCTCTGGATACGGTTATGCAGTTGAGGAGAGGGGAGGAAGACTCTGCGTAGGGCACCTTTTCTAGCCCCCTCCCCATGTGGGATGATCAGAGCAGTTCCTAAAAAAGGCAGCTCAGTGACAGTCACCGCAGCTGAGTTGTACTCCTGCCTCTGTCCAAATGCAAAAAAACGACCGTCTAGCAGCTGCCTCCTGGGTGCTGGTCCGGTCATCACGGCCCTGTTGCCACTCACTGATTGCCACAGGACTTGGACATACGTGCCTGAGTTCTTTTAATGTGGAGACACCGTTGCACACCAGTGCCTACATGGTGCTTGACAGGATGAAGCTCTTAATCCAACGACAAGGGAACCAAAAAGATTGAAGAACGCCATCCTGCTGCAGCCTTACTCCACCTCCACAGCCATTGAGAGAAATCACTGCTGTTGAGGACTTGGGGTGGGGTGGATTGCTGTTCATCTGGAATCTCACCTGGACCTTTCTTCTTGGGTGACCCTACAGGGAATGCAAGACTCCCGATGGCATCACTCTCGGGATCATGGGAATACTCATGGGAATACTCCGCCATGTCAAGGTTATGATCCACTGGGGCAAGTTAGGATAACATACGTTTACTGAATTATATTGAAATATAAAGATAAGGGCTTTGCTACTTGAATAGTTTATAAGTATGGATGGTGAATACAGTTGAATGAGGTAACACTCATACCACGGCCTTGGCTTGAGTGGTGTTTTGTCAATTTTTTTCTTACGTGGACTGGCTTAGATAATGCTTACCGCTGACAGCGATGTTTTGTTGTTATGCTGCAAAGGAAAGTTAGCTTTACATTTGTGTATTTCTTAGATTAGTTTCAAAATCCCTTTACTGGGGAAGCCCAAGAACAAGAAGACGTGAAAACATAAGGATGTGCAAATAGCGAAAACAGAAAGAGCTATGTAAACTGAAGCTTGTGTGTGCATGTTGAATGGGCTACATAAGAGGACTTAATGCTGACTGGAGAAAAGTGAAAGACTTTATAATCTGGAAATTTATAATATTCCAAATGAAAGGAGGAGGCCAGATTGGAGAAATACCAGATCAGAAACTGAAGGAATGAGACTGAAGGACCAGACCAGGGATCAGAGACTGCGACAATCATTATGAAGTATAGAAGATCTTTCCAGTGCCGAGTAACTAGGGCCCCTACCTCTTCCATCTTCTCTGTTTGTCTGCCACTTTCTGAACATAGAATTATTGGCATAAATACAGCTGAAAATGTTATAAATAGGATGAAAATTGATTAAGCCTAAATTGCGTGGACTTGTGACTCAGTTTCTCACCTTACACTCCCCAAACGTATAGTGATAGATTCAAGGAGTTCCATCTATTTAGCTTAACAAAGAGAAGGTTGAGGGGTGACTTCATTACAGTCTCCAAGCACCTACATGGGGAACAAATATTTGATAATGGGGTCTTCAGTCTAGCAGAGAAAGTTGTAACATCACTCAATGGCTGGAAGTTGAAACTAAAGAAATTCAGACTGGAAATAAGGTGGACATATTTATGTGAGACTAATTAGCCACTGGGATAACTTACCAAGAGCCATCGTGGATTCTCCATCACCAACTATTTTAAATCAAGATTGGCTGTTTTTCTAAAAGATCTGCTCTAGGCATTATTTTTGGGGCAGTTCTCTGGCCTGTGTCATACAGGAGGCCAGACTAGATGCCCACACTGGTCCCTTCTGGCCTTGGAACCTCTGGGTCTATGACTCTAGGTGGATGTGAGCAGAGAAATCACACCTTAGCTCATAGTGTAGATGTAGCCTATGAGGCGTGTTTTCAAATTCTTAATCATTCTTGTGGCTCGTCTCTGAACCCTCTCCAATTAATCAGCATTCTTGTTGAATTGTGGGTGCCAGAACTGAACCAAGTATTCCAGGAATGGTCACAGCAGTGCCAAGTACAGAAGAAATATAAGCTACCTACATCCATGGATTCAATTAACCCTTTTTACTATAGCATTATACTGATAGCTCTTGTTCTGCTGATTACCCACCATGACCCTCCCCCAAGTCTTTTTCAAAGTCACTGCTTCCCAGGAGAGTCCCCCATTCTTTGTTCTTAGATGTCTAACTTTACATTTGGCCATATTAAAATGCATATTGTTTGCTTGCACCCAGCTTACCAAGTGATCCAGATTGCTCTATATCAGTGACTTGTCCTTTATATTATTTACCATGCCCCCAATCTTTGGGTCTCCTGCAAATGTTATCAGTGATAATCTTGGGTTTTCTTCCGGGTCTCTGATAAAAATACTAAATAGCATCTCTGGTCTTGCTAGTCCTTGAGACTCTGGACTCGCCAGCCATCATTGTCCTGCTTCTTCATATTTGCTCACTATATTGTTTAGTCTTTGGTATCTCCTCTGAGCTCACCAGCTCCTCCCACCCCAAGGCTCATACAATGCATTTTCTGTTGCCTGGATAGTCAAGGGGGAAGGAAAGAAACCATCACGCTGTCTGGAGTGGCTCACGACCATGAATGCCTACCTCAGGGCAGACTGTCAGAAAACAGGGCAGACACTCCGGACTGGTAGTGTGTTTGATAATTAGCTTTCACCAAGCCAGTAACAAACGTGAACTTCTGGATCCCTATAACAGTCTTACCATGGAGTCCCAGGCAGTCCCCTTGGACTCTCCAGTCTATCTTACCATCCGGACAAACTGGACTTCGTAATAAAAGGTCATTTACTCCAAAAATCACATCAGGTTGCTCCCAGCCCCAAGAGACTGGTCACACATTCCAGATCCATTGGTACTCCCGATCTTACACCAAAGGCAGCACTGACAGACGATTCTATAGTAAACTAATTAAAGTTTTATTAGTCAAGAAAAGGAAATGAAAGTTACTGAGAGGCTAAAGCAGGTAAACTATATGAACAAGTGAGTCACCGTCTATACAGTAATTCCAAATGGGAGCAGAGGTGTAGAAATCAGCCAGTTTCCCAAAAGTCTCTCAGGGTTACCCAGAATAATTCTGGGGATCTCCATCTTCTTGTTCAGTTGTTTGCCCTGTTTAGATTCTAACTGTCCAGAGATAAAGGATCTTTCCCTGAATCCATACGTATAGCTTCTTCTCACAGAAGTGTCACTCTCCATGTGCGCTTCTCCCTTGATGATGGAGAGAGAGGAACGTGTTTTGAGTCTTTGACCTCTGATCATCACACACAATGACCACTTGCTTTAAAATTAGCACTTTTCTGTTGAAGTTCTTCATTTGCATTTCACAAGGCTTCTTTCTCATGTGACTGATCGTTTGATGGGTTATTTGGTTGTGGGGTAGACACAATGTAAAGATTCGCTACTACATTACAATGCAAATAACATCCCATTTGTTTTCATGAAGTTAAAACACCAAAACACTCTTATAAATTTACTAATTACTTCAATGAATTGACTTGGAGCATCAGCATGGTCTGGCACCTGGTCTGTCAGCATCCCAGCTCATCTGATTTTGACAATCCCTCAGTAGGGGTAAAATGGTGGGGGTAGGAGGGGAATGATTTGTATGCCTGGGTTCACAATTTCAGAGCAAAACTTCTCAAAGATATAAAGTGAAGCGTACCTATTTTCTTATAGCATGGAATACTGACTTTAAAAGTGAGATTAATGCATGCAGCAAATTGCAAGTATTTCATAGTCTAAATATATTCTTATAAGATTAATACCTATTTTGAGCAAAACTAACGTACAGGTAAACTGGTCTGATCTCTAACTATGAATTTGTCAGCACTTAGCTGATGCCTGCGGCCTGAGAAAGAGCTGGCATCTGGCCTGCCAGCATCACAGTAACTATACTGTGTTGAGTTTGAGGAGGAGGTGTTGGGATGCTTTTGTATCTCCTTTGTGAGAAGGCATTAAACCCTATTCAGGCTTAAAATAAGGACATGATGGCAAGTGAGCACTCCTGCTTTCTCATTCAATTTCCCCATTCAGATAGTTTTATTATTGTTTTTTTGCTTGTATGTTTTAGGCTCCCAGACTGGAATTGTGTGCCTCAAATACTTGGTGTGATCAATAAGAAATGGTGAAAGAAATAAACATTGAGCATACTGTTGTGGCTGGCACAGTTTCCCAGCTCTGAGCATTCAGCCCATCTGTTGGGTAGTGTAATCTGATTATGTCAGACCATCTGCCTGATTACTTTGTGCTTCTGTGTAGAAAGCTGGGATGAGAGAAATGGATCAAGAAGCTATGAGAGACTTCCTCACACGTTCTTCATGATGCCTGGGGTGCTGGCAGATCAGGTGCCAGCTCATGTCAAAGTCCCCATGTCTAAGCTGAAGACTAATAAACATACCTGGAATTAGTTTGCCTCACCTGTGTGTTAGTATTAGTATTAGAATCATAAGAATGGGTTTAGTGTTTTGACTTTATTGAATGCATGTAAATTGCTGCATGCATTAATCTAATAACCCCTGTATCCCATCTTGTAAAGTAAAATTTGAGGGTTGTATTGTAAGGCTCTGTGACTGTAAATCACCAGGTCAGAGCTAGCCATTAACTAGTGTAAAGTACTGATTTCCAACAAAAAGTGTTATGTCTTGTCCAAAAGACAAGGTCCATCAACACCAGATGGACTATTGTGGAACATTAAATAGGACAAATATATTTACTGTTTTGCTCTCTCCCCCTCCCCACCCCTTTCCAGACCTCCCCTCTTGAATTTGCTACCTTGACAATGAAGTAAGCTGTGAAATAACTCTTGCATTCAAAGCACCACAATGAAAATCAGAAGAGAATTTAAAGGGCACACCTTTGTCTTAGTTAATAATTTGTGATAGTACAGTGCCAGGAAACAAAAGTAAAATAACAAAAGATATGTGACACTGGGTGGTGCTTTTGCAGCTCGTGTGTAGACTTCAGTATTGATATAGCTTGGTAAACTTCCCCAATGGTTGATTTCCCAAATTGGTTTACAACAGACTGGTAAGCTGTTGCCAGATTCCAAAGGGTGATAGCTGCTTCTGGACTATGAGTTTCCAGAAATGAGAGGCCGGGTCCTGGAGGTTGGGGCAAGCACCTTGTACAAGTCAATGAATTTCTGTATTCTCATTCAGAAGTTCTTCATCCACTAGTCATCCTCCTTGGTGCCCAAGACCATGTGGATCCACCCCACCATGCTGATTCTCCAGGGCCAGAAGCAGCAATCCACCTGCAAACATACCACTGCAATCCCAGCATTGAAAACATCTGTTCAGTGGGACCCAAGTGGATTTTCATTCCTCCTCTGGGTAAGCCATCTTCACCGTCTGAGATCTTTATGGACTGATTCTGCCCAGTAACATTTGTCCCACAAGCAGGAGCTGAACAACATTATCATAGACTTGATCCATGTCTTCAACATAGTTTGGCAGAAGGAAGAAATGACGGAGAGGTGCCATTGTCAAATGCATGAAGGTACGGTTCCAGAAACATGAAGCAAGTCAGTTCCTAGAATGTCTTCCTAGAATGTTTGATTTTTGGATTTGATTCTGTTTTGGTAGCGTTTTATTCTTAGCTATTATTAATAATACTAAACTTAATTATGGTGATATGTTTCCTTACTTTTTATTTTAGTTCATTTAAAAATCTTAATAAAGTTTATAAAATAGAAACTGATCCATACTTCGTCCTTTCCTGGGGGAAGGGGAGTGCTCGACCTCTGCTCCACCCCAGGCCCTGCCCCCACTCCACCCTTTCCCCTGCAGCCCCACCCCAACCCCCCCTCTTCCTCTTCCCACCCTGCCCTGTTCTTTCCCCTCCCCCAAGTGTGCCCCAACCTTGTTCCTCCTCCTTCCCTCCAGCACCTCCTGCATGCCGCTAAAGAGCTAATCTGCAGTAGGCAGGAGGTGCTGAGGAGGAGGGGGAGGTGCTGACTGGCAGGGCCTGCTGGCAGGTGGAAGGTGCTTGGGGGGGAGCTGATAGTGGGTGCTCAGCACCCACCATTCCCCCCCCCCCCATCGGTGCTCCAGCCCTGGAGCACCCACAGAGTAAGTGCCTATGGATCCAGTCACATCTCTTTTAATAAGCAACATTCATCCAGAACCTTTGAGGGCCTCGGTGGAGACCAGCCAGTCAAGCTAAAAGCATGATAACCTCTCCCTAATGTTGTTCTCACCTGTGAAAGGCATCCAGTGCTTTCTATTGTGTGCTCATCATCTGTCCATGTTCCTGCCATACCTCCCCAGGTCAGCAAACTCCTTAGCAGTCTGACTCACTGCAGTTGCTGGTTGGTGTTGGAAATCCCCACAGCAAGATGACTCAAAAAGTTAGTGGCTAAATAATCGAGTCCTAAAATGTTATGATGTAAAGGAATACATAACTATTCAATGTGAAGCCAATGAACGCAGCATTATTACAGACTGGCCAGCCTCTGACATTTGCCTTGTCTAGGACCATCTCTTACAAAACAAAGCTGATCGCAAACACAGAGAGAATGCCTAGCCATTATGTTTACATACATCAAGTTTGACCAGCGTGTGCTGGGACATGATCATATCCACGTGGGCACAGACAACAAACCTTTGGGATCCATCGTCAAAAACCCTTTGCTCCAAAATTTCTTCAAAGAATGCTAATGAAAACCCAAAACTCATTGCTTGGACATAGACTACAAAGAAGGTCTCAGATGTTCAATGCAGCACAGCAGAGCCATTAGGAACTTGAACATATCAAAAAGGCAGAATTCCTATCTTTGACAGGTAGCTTCTGCAGATACAAAGACCTACCCAAACAGATGCTGTACTTCCAGCACTCAGGTGAGTCATGTACTCTGCTCCCAGAGCCAGAACCCAGGAATCCTGCTACCCAGTATTCGAATGCCAGTTCGCAAAGTTATGTAACACAGCGATGAGGTGCCTGCTCTAACTCTTTCTGTGGGCTATGGGCGGCTCCTCAGAGATGTTAAAAGCATGCTTTCCTTTATTTCCCCCTTCCTCCTCCTCCAGTACCCCAGTTACTCCTAGACTTGGGGTAATTCAGGCCTGAGTGGTGAGGATTCAATCCAGTTGATGGTGGGATAGGCAGAAGTATAGATAAATTAGTGTGAGGACCGCAGGGAAAACCAGTTTAAATCATTTTATATTACAGAAGAACAGCCATACTGGCTCAAAACAATAGGCCAGCTAGCCCAGTATCCTGTCTTCCAACAGTGGCCAGTACCAGAGGCTTCCAAGAGAATGAACAGAACAGGGCAATTACCAAGTGACCCATCCCTGTCCTCTAATCCCAGTTTATGGCCAGCAGAAGTTGAGGGACACCCAGAGCATGGGGTTGCACCCCTGAACATCTTGCCTAGTAGCCATTGATGGATCTATCCTCCATTAATTTATCTAATTCTTTTTTGAACGCAGTTATATTTTTGTCCTTTACATCCTCTGGGAACACATTCTACAGGTTCACTGTGCATTGTGTGAAGTACTTCTTTATATCTGTTTAAAACCTGCGGTCTATTCATTTCATTGGATGACCCCTGTGTTATGTGAAGTGGTAAATAACACTTTCTTATTCACTTTCTCCACATTATTCATTATTTTATAAACCTCTATCATATCCCCCTTCAGTATCTTTTCCAAGATGAACAGTCAAGGTCTTTTTAATCTCTCTCCATACAGAAAGTGTTCCATACCCCTAATTATTTTTTATTGCCCTTCTCTGTGCCTTTTCCAATTCTAATACATCTTTTCTGAGATGGGGGTGACCAGAACTGCACACAGTATTCAAGCTGTGAGTGTACCATGGATTTATGTAGTGGAATTATGATAGGAAAGGGACAGATAAGACAAAAACTAATGACTTCTCGCATTGTTAGCTGTGTTGCTTGCTGCTGCAGATTGTGCAGATGCTTTCAGAGAACAATCCACAGTGACTCCTAGATCTCTTTCTTGAGTGGCAACAGCTAATTTAGGGTATGTCTACACTACCCGCCAGATCAGCGGACAACGATCAATCCAGCGGGGGTCGATTTATTGAGTCTAGTCTAGAGGCGATAAATGAGTGCTCTCTCATTGTCTCCTGTACTCCACCGCTGTGAGAGCCGCGGGCAGAGTCAACGGGGGAGAAGCAGCAGTCGACTCACCATAGTAAAGATACCACAGTGAGTAGATCTAAGTACGGCAACTTCAGCTACATTATTCACGTAGCTGAAGTTGTGTAACTTAGATCCCCACCCCCCTTCCAGTGTAGACCAGGCCTTAGACTCCATCATTTTGTACGTATAGTTGGGATTATGTTTTCCGTCATGAATTACTTTTCACTTAACAGGACTGAAATTCATCTATTATTTTGTTGCTCATCACCCAGTTTTGTGGGATCCCTTTGTAATTCTTCACAGTCTGCTTTGAACTTCACTATCTTGAGTAATTTTGTGTCACCTGCAAACTTTGCAACCTCACTTGTTTACCCTCTTTTCTAGATCACCTATGACTATGTTGAACCGCAAGGCCCAAGTACAGCTCCTCCTGCCCACCTCCAGCTATTTACTTCTCTCCACCGTGAAAACGGTTATTTTATTCCTACCCTTTGTCTACTATCTTTTAACCAGTTACTGATCTACGAGAGAACCTTCCTTCTTATTCCATTACCACCCACTTTGCTTAAGAGCTTTTGGTGTGGGACTTTGTCAACAGCTTTCTGAAAATCCAAGTATACAATATCGACTTGATCAAACTTGTCCATGTGCTTTTTGACCCCCTCAAAGAATTCCAGTAAGCTGGTGAGCCATGATTTCCCTTTACAAAAGCTGTGTAGATTCTTCCAACATATCGTGTTCATCTGCATGTCTGATCATTCTGTTTTTTTACTATAGTTTCAACCAATTTGTCTGGTACTGAAGTAAGGCTTACTGGCCTGTAATTGCAGGGATCACTTCTGGAGCCTTTATAAAAAAAATTGGTGTATCATGAGCTATCTGCCAGTCATCTGGTACAGAGGCTGATTCAAGTGATTAAATTACATTCCACAGTCAGTTGTTCTCAGATTTCATATCTGAGTTCCTTCGGAACTCCTGGGTGAACATCTGGGCCTGGTGACTTATTACTGTTTAAGTTATCAATTTCCTCCAAAACCTCCTCTATTGACACCTCAAATGACACATTTCCTTAGATTTGTCACCTAAATAGAATGGCTCACTTATGGGAATCTCCCTAAACATCCTCTGCAGAGAAACTGCAGAGAAACTGATGCAAAGAATTCATTTAGCTGCTCCACAATGGCTTTGTGTTCCTTGCGTGCTCCTTTAGCACCTCAATAGACTGAGACCCCCTGATTGTTGGGCAGACTTCCTGCTTCTGAAGTACTTAAAATAATTTTCCTGTTAGTTTGTGTCTTTTGATAGTTGTTCTTCACATTCCTTTTTAATCTGCCTAATTATACGTTTACACTTGACTTGTGACAGTTTATGTTCCTTCCTATTTTCCTCAGAAAGATTTTACTTCCAATTTTTAAAAGATGCCTTTTTGTCTCAAACCACCTCTTTTACTTTGTTTAGGGACAGCAACAAATGTTTTGTATTGTTGCTCTTTTTTAGGTTTTTTTTTTTTTGGGGGGGGGGGGGAATACAAACTCATCATAGAAGCAGTAAAGTTAAAAAAGGGGGAACACCAGAAAACGGAAGAGGCTAATTAAGTAGAAATTAAAAGGAACAGTCACAAGTGTGAAATCTCTGCAAGCTGCATGGAAACTTTAAAAACCAAACAAACCCAAAATAGAGGCTCAAGCTATATGTATACCTAGAAATATTACATTTAATTACATTATGATCACTATTATTCACCAGCTGGAGAAGGTGATTTTGAAATACTGAAGAAATTGACAAACCAGAACTCCATATATCAAGTTGAACAAGATCTTTACAGCCAGTCCCTTCTCAGTGCTGTTGGCTCATCTATTTATTTCTCTGCCTCTCAGACACACAAGCAAGCAAACCTACCAAAATCAATATTTAATGAACAATAATGCCTATGACACTGCTGCTTGCTCTGTATGTAAATCTTTCTCGCCTATGAAAACACCACAAATATGCTGCTCCTCTCTTCCATTGCTGGGGGTTAAGAAGTTATTTCTGAGCTGTGGTTTATAGTTTGGCTTCCTGGAAAGCACTGCGTTTCCTCAGGAGGAGATGCGCCTGGAGAACACTACACAAGACCTTACAAAACTCCCACATAAACACTTGTCTCACAGGTAGGAAAGGACTGATTGGATGTTCTTCCTCGCGTTACACCCCATTCCCTTTCTTGTCTAGCTATCATCCAATTTCTATTGTAAGAGCCTCTTGTATTTTTATGAGAATGCACACTATGGCACTGAAGAAATATGAAAAAATAATAGCGATAGCCGCAAAGGGGCAAGTGGGAAGAAGCCTCAATTGTTATTTGTCTTACCTTTCTCAGAAGCCGGGGCAAGGTCAATAAAACTTCGACATTTTTCACCTTTAAAAGAAAAGGATTTATTTTAAGAGACAGAAGTTGATTTTGGTTTTGCTTTGTCTTCTCTCATTTCCAACGATGGGTACTGCAGCCACTCCCACTTCAGGCACTAATGGACCATGCACTGAGAGCCGGCTATTAATCTGTCAATCTTTCCCATCCACCATGCACTGCTTCCGCATGGGCTGACCCTCCAACGGGTCTATAGGGGGTTTCCTCACCCAGGTGAGCTCCCATGTTCCCTCCCTCTGTGGGAGTGGAGAACATGATTATGGAAAAGCAATTTACCCTTTGACGGCCAGGGTGCCATCCCCCCGGCTGTGCTGGTGATAGAGGGGATACGGTCTATGCTGCACCTATTCAAGAGCTGTAAGGTCTTCGGCTGCAACAGCCACTATGCAATGCACTACATGGGCACAGAATCACTGGGCACGGGCCTGCCCTGGCACTCCAACCAGGCTGGTGTAGAGACTCCCTGGTGCCAGGGGCATTCCAAGGAAGGTGTGTGTGGGGGGGGAGGGTTTACACCTGTTCTGTGGTCCCTTTGCACCAGCCTGGCTCTCTGTCTGCCTCAGAGTTACTCACCCCTCCTGCTCAGAGCAAGTTTCCCAGAAGTAGTGGCCGGAGGAGCCTGGTCAATGCTAGCTAATGCCAGTGAAGCAGAATTGGTGATAACAATGATGGGGCATTTTTTTTGCGGAAAAAGCCCATGCAAAAAAGGCCAGTGATGTATGAAATTGACCCAACAGCAAAAGGCATTTTCCCCTTTTCACTGTACCTGAAACACTCAGATGTTCTGGTGAGGGAGCAATAAACCATTGGAAAGGGTGAAAGAGGAGAAACTGGAAGATACAATGAGGACATTGCCAGCTCTGCTCTATCTGTCATACAGTCAGCTTGCATCAGGAGACTAATGTGCTATTGCAGCGGCTTAGTTAGCTACACTGCCACCTTCCTACCTGATTCCTTCCTGCTGAGGGCTCTGGTTAGTGTCTTGCAGACAGACAGTTACAAACCCGGATTCATCCTTGTACTGGAACCAGCATAGTAACCTAAGTGAGACTGCTGGGGCCAGCAGCATGGTTCCTGAGGTCAGCCCTAGAGGCTGCCCAACCTTGTGCCTCAAAGGGGTGCTAGTAGCAGCTCGAGCAGTACTGGGAGGTAGTGCCTAGCAGCCCAGTCTTCCCACACAGAGTTCACCATCTGAGTCTAAGAAAAGAACGACAGGTAGGTTCAGACACAGAGAACGACAAGGGAACAGTGAGACACCAACTATGTCAAGCAGCAGTCATAGTACACAAGTAGCCTGGCCTAACCCTTGTTGAATGTTTGCTGAGCAGCATAGCAGAGGAGCTTTGAGGAGGGATTTGAAGGAGCAGTGGGGTGGCTTTGTAAACAGGGAGCTCAACCCTGTTGAGTTTGCCCACTCCTGGTCTAGAAAGAGGGCCGAGTTGAAGATGACACCCTGATTATGAGCCTAATGGTGAAGTTGTCCAGGTGGAGTGAGAAAGGAGTAGGGTGGGAGACATTTAAGAGCTCAGTTTTGACCAGTTTGAGTTTAAGCTGATAGCTGGACACCCAGGATGTCAGAGAGAGAGAGGCCAAGATTTGGTTTAGAGAGACGGAGACAGGTACAGAGAAGAGGTGTGGAGCTATGAGTCAATGGAAGATGGCAACTGAAACTTTGTATTTGAATGAGATCACCAAGTTGTAGAAGAGGGTGAGGAGGATATGGAGCCTCGTGAAACCTGCATGGAAAGGTGAAGTGAGGATGAGGAGAAATTAGGGTGACCATATTTCCCAAAAGGGAAAACGGGACACTGTCCATGCGGGGCTGGTCCCAGCTGCTTGCCCAAGGTGCCCCCAAGACTGTCACTGGTCACTCAAACCCTGCTGGCCTCCTGAATGAAGCCTTCTCTGGTCACTGGAACCCTGCCTACCGCACGGGGCTGGCATTTCTGCTCACCCCCTGCATGTTTCTCTGCACTGCACCTCACTTTTTTGACAAAAGTGGACATGCTCTTTTTTGCCCAAAAAAGTTGGGATGGGTTGGACAGGGCTTAAAAAAGGGACAGTGCTGGCCAAAATGGGACGTGTGGTCCTCCTAAGGAGAATCCTCCCGATTACATGCTGAAGGAGCAACTGAAGAGGTAAGACGAAAACCAGGGGAGGAAGTGGTCATAAAAGCCAAGAACGGTCAAGATTTCAAGAAAGAGAGCCTAGTCCAGGGGTCGGCAACCTTTCCGAAGTGGTGTGCCAAGTCTTCATTTATTCACTCTAATTTAAGGCTTCGCGTCCCAGTAATACATTTTAACACTTTTAGAAGGTCTCTTTCTAGAAGTCTATAATATAGAACTAAACTATTGTATGTAAAGTAAATAAGGTTTTTAAAATGTTTAAGATGCTTCATTTAACATTAAAGTAAAATGCAGAGCTCCCCAGACCAGTGGCCAGGACCCAGGCAGTGTGAGTGCCACTGAAAATCAGCTGGCGTGCTGCCTTTGGCATCCGTGCCATAGGTTGCCTACCCCCGGCCTAGTCCATGATAGCAAAGGCAGCGGACGGGTTGAGCAGGGTGAGGATGCAGCACTGCTCTTGAGACATGGCGAGGAAGAGGTTGTTAAAGATGTTGGCAAAAGCTGTTTTAAAAGTAAAAAATGAAACTATGCAACTCTGACACTCTAACTTCTCCAAACTTGAGAAAACTTTATAGTAAAAAGCAGGGCCGGCGACAGGAATTTTGGGGCCCCGTACGCAGATCATGCGCCCCCCCCAGTCTCCCGCCGCCCGCGGGGCCCCCCCCCCCCGGTCTCCCGCCGCCCGCGGGGCCCCCCCCCTCGCCGGTCTCCCGCCGCCCGCGCCCCTTCCCCCGTCCTCCCGCCCCGCCCCCCCCGGCCAGTCTCCCGCCGCCCGCGGGCCCCAACCCCCGCATATGCTTTGGCCGCGTGGCCGGCCGGGAGAAGCAAAGGGGGATGGGGGGGGGAGGTTGCTGGGTGCCAGGGGAAGGGGGCTGGTGAGCGCTGCAGCGGCTGCCCAGACCCGCGCCTTGCTCACAGGCCCGGCGACAAGGGGGTACAGCTGCGTACCGGGCCCGCCCCGGACTTCAGGGGGCCTCCCTGAAGTCCGGGGCCCGGTACAGCTGTACCCGTAGTACCCCCCTGTCGCCGGCCCTGGTAAAAAGAGGGAAAAAGGGGAAAATCAAAATTTTTACACACCACTCATTTGAACCCCAAGACGTTTCCCATCCTGTTACATTTAGTAGCAAAAACTGAAAGGAAAAATGGGGAGAAGGGGGAAAAATTAACTCACATTTTCCCTTGTTTTTTCTAGTAGAAAAGTGGGGAGGAGGAAGTGGAAAAGTGTCTTAAAGTGTACCTTCTCTCTCTACCATTTTCAGTGGAGAAAAAACCTGAGACAAGGTTGGAATTTTACAATGAATTTGAAACAAAAAAAATCAAAACTATAACAGGTATTTCATAAATCATTTAAATTTTTTGAAAAATATTTTTTATCAACAAATATTTTACCTGGAAAAAAATCTTACTGATGTAAAATAACACTTTGGTTTTTCCGTCGCCCCACACCAGTGTCACACCACAAGAGCAGAGATGGAAGCTGTCACTCACTCCTTCAGGAGACCCCTCCGCAGTGCCCTGCAGAGTTCCTGCGGTCCCCCAGCAGTAAAGGTCTCCTCCTTCCTCCCCAAGGCACCAGCAGGCTTCCAGCGGCATGGGCACCAGCAACAGCCAGTCTGGCAACCAGGCAGGAGGGACCCCTCAGGTGATGGCAGCAAAAACAGCAGGGGCAGATCCCTCACACACCCCCTCAGGGGAGCAGGCATCCCCCAAACAGCAGCAACCAGGAAGTCCAGCAGCTGGCAAAGTAGTGGGGCAGGAGGGTCTGGCCAAAATGAGAATCTGAAGCAAAGGAGCCCTGGTCCCAGCAGCAGCAGCTCCACACCCGCAAGAAGGTCCTGGACAGCCAAAATGTTAGCCCTAAAATGTTAACGGACCCTTTTCCTACCTGCTGAGAAGGGGTTACCTCAGGTCAATTAGGGACACCTGAATCCAATTCAAGGCTGCCTGAGGCCTTTAAAATTCCCTCCTCTGGAGTGAATGAGACAGGCTACTGCCACGCTAGTACCAGCAGGGATGCAACCTTTTCCAAGCCGAGGGGCTATGCCTAAGGGAACAGCCAAGCCTGAGTGCACGCTTGGGGAATGATGGACACCCCAGGGCAAGCAACAGGACAACACTCTCTCCCAGTGAGGGGGCAGGGAAAGGTATTCCTTTGTGTTTATGAGACTGTTTTGTTTTTGATTGATGGATGACCACCACCCCTTCCTTCCCCCCCCCCTTCCCGGGCCAATATTGGGGCCTACCCTGAAAACACAGCCACAGGTGCACAGAAGGCAGGAAGGCAAACACTACCCAAAGTGGGGCTGACTTTCCTCAGGCCTGCCATTGCCAGAGCCTGGTAAGATAAAGGAGGTGTCTTTATGGGGCAGCCTCTCTGCACCTTTTCCAGTTCTAAAATATCTGTTTTGAGATGGGGTGACAAGACCTGAACACAGTATTCAAGGTGTGGATGTCCAATGGATTTATACAGTGGCATTATGACATTTTTGTCTTGTCTCTCCCTTTCCTAGTTGTTCCTTGGACTGTTAGCTTTTTTTGACTGCTGCTGCAGACTGAGCTGGTATTTTCATAGAACCATCCACTATGACTCCAAGATCTTTCTTGAGTAATAGGAGCTAAGTTAGACCCCTTGCAAAAGCTTATAACTATAAAAAGCCCCTTTTGAAATTGTGTGTGTATATTGTGATGGGTGTGGTTCTAATGCCACATCATTGTCCCAAGTCTGCATAATAGCCTGAAATTGCCAGTTGGAACTAGCTTACGTCAACCAGATCTGCTCCAGGTCCAGTGAAAGTCTCATTCTTGCAGAATGGCAAGGAAGCAATAATGGCCAACAATCTTCCCCCACCCCCATGTCAGCTAGGCCTGAGGTTGAAACCTTTTCTTTTGGATGCAGACTGAGCAACTACCCATGACTTTGTCACTACGCAGTGGATAAGTATTCTGTGCTTTGCAAGAAACTAACCCAGACAGTCATTTGGAAACTAACTAGTGGAGAATGCCTGCTTGCTTGGGGTACCTGGCAGGAACTCATTACACCTCTTCTCTGGGCTCTGCACTGGCTTCCCCTTTGTTTCCAAGTGCAATGCATGGTGTTTGTCTTCACCCAAATTAAGCAGTGGGCCTCCACCCCGCCTCCCTTAGCTATTCATACACTGGATTTCTGCAATATTTCTGAAGGCAGAACCCAAGCCTCACCATCACCCATGGTTACAAAAGCAGGCTGCTGCCACTGCAATGTTGCTAGAGTCTCTCCGGCAGAGCCACTGCCATTGGATCAGGGATTCTGCCTGTCTCACTCATTTATCACTGCAAATGAAATTCTTTCTGCACCAGATTCCACATTTGCTACCTCCGCTACACTAAAAGGTTTGTTGTTTCTGAAAGGGAAGCTTCTGGGAGGTGGGTGTTTGACCTTTCTTCTTTAGGAAGTTACAGACATAAGATGATTTCACTCCTCCAAAGCATACACCCACCAAACCAATGTAACAGCCTCTTTGAATGTGATGTACCCTGAGGGGACCAATAGCTTGATTAGTAAGTGATCCAGAGATGGCATGCCTGTCGTTGGTACTAGAATCCATTTTACCCTAACATTACATAATTAACATACAGACAGCTGAAAGGTACCGAGTGAAGGTTTTGAGTCATTTTCTTGCCATTTTAACTACTCTAGTCAAAACACTGAGACCAAAAATGCAATACTAATAGAAGAAAACAGCAAAATGCTGCAGAGACCCCAAAAATTACTGAGGGGTTTATTAATGGTAATTAATTAGCTACACAAGCCATAGTAAAATGTTAACTCTTTCAGTGTCCTAGGATTCTGAGTAGAATGCAAAGTATCAGAATGACATCTATTCTAGAACAATAAGCTGCTATTATACTGCTATTGCTATGATTTCTGATATTTACTTTCTATAATTCTAAAACTATCCTGAAAAAGAGAAAACAAGATTAAAGAATTATGAATAAAGGTGGTAAAACATGGTAAAATAACTGTTGATGAAACAGACAAGGGATACTTGGAAAACCTATAAATCCGCCAGGGTAAGTAACAGGGATCCTTGGGTATTAAGTGGACCAAATAACTAGGAGGATAAATTTAAAAAGAAAAACATAAATGATAGAGTCGTTTAAAAACATTTTACTAGATGTCCAAAGAACCATAATCACAAAAGACAGGTAAATCAGTTTTTTTTTAAACCCTATTTTAGAAGCAACAAATAACAAATTTAAAATATACCAAATAGAAAAGAGAGATGCTGATAACAATTAATATAAATCGAAGTTAAGAAATGCAGACATTTGATAAGGGATGCTAAGGGCATCAGTGAAAAAATCCTTTACTTGGTCAAGTTAAGAAAACAAAGGATTTTTATTTTATTTTATTAATCATCAGGAACAAGGAATCCTAGCAATAGTGTATGTCCATTTCTAGACTGAGATGATAAAATTGTAATGCTTGTCCAAACTTTTTCATTGGAGATAATTTTTTATTTAAAATGCTTTTTTTCCTCTTTTTTTGTTTTTGATTAAACAAATCTTTACAAGAAATTTTCCATTTTCATTGACATTTTGTAGGCTTTTATTAAACATTGGTTTTAAAACATGGAAAATAAAAAAAATTGTTTTAAAGTTTCAAAAACTAACAAGTGTTTGGTTTTCAGTTTTGTGATGAAAGCTCAAAGTTCAGTGACAATTGTTTTCATTTTTGTTTAAAAATTTTCAATTGTTGTAGGAAATTGAATATAATTCCCAACTAGATCTATAAAGCTGTTAATACAGATGTAGAAAAGAAAAGTGTTTAATAAATATTTCCATCCTGTATTTGGAAAGAAGCTGGATGAAGTATTCATATCATACAATGATGAAATATTTCCATTCCAACAGTATCTAAGAAGGATGTAAAACAGCAGTTACCTGAAATTAAACTTTTTAAAATTTGCAGCTTTTGATATCTTGTGGCCAAGAGACTTAAAAGAATTGGCTGAGGGACTCAATGGATTATTCATGTTTAATAAAACTTGTTCTAGAGGACTGGAAGAAGGAAAAAGAGTAGTGGCAGTGCAGGCACAGCTGACGTGTCAAGTACAAACCCACCAAGTTCAGGCAGATTTGTACTTGGCACACCTCAGTCATGCCTCTGCCATGACTCCCCATAGCTATGCTGCTTTATATACTCGTATTAGCTCAATCAGAGCTAGTGTGAGTATGTGTATGTAAGCAGGGCAATTGTGTGCCTTGCTTGTAGCATGGACATAGAGTGAGAGTGATATGTCTCACTCTATGGCATTTTCTCCCGTCCTCAAATCATTTGCTCCTTTCTGCAAACTCCCTAATTTTTAGAACAGCCTTTTTAATACACGGAAGCCAGAACTGTTTGCAGGGTTCTAGCAGCGTTCCCACTGGTGCCACATACAATTACTCCCGTTTATACATCCACGGATCACATGAGCCATTTTTGCCAGATCATCACACTGGCTGGTTCTGTTCAGTGGCTTGTCTACAGTGACCTTTGGATCCCTTTTCAGAGTTGCTGCTTTCAAGGATACAGTCTCCCATTCTGTAGGCTTGGCCTGCCTTCCTTGTTGCTGGAGGTATCATTTTGCATTTGGCTATATGAAAGTACACTTTGTTTGACTGGGTGCAGCTTACTAGGTGATGAAAACAGCAGCCATGCTAGCAAAACTATATTCACAGCTTCCCTGATGAACCAAGAGATTTTAAAATGAGCAGCAGTTCCCTTATCCTTTCCCCTCAGCTCCAGAAAGCAGAAATCTCTGAGGATTTAAACACAGCTGTCCAGGGCAGCATTAGGAAAGTTACAGAGCTGGAAAGAGCTAAACTTCTGCCTCACTTGCATAGTGGATTCAAACAGTAGGAACTAAGGTGGATACAACATGTGCTGTAGGTGATCAGTACACATTAGAAACTGCTGCGTTCATCAGCACGTAGGCACCTCCTCTTTAAAGAGATGGAGCACAGCGTGGCCCTTGTCCACAGACAGGCTCAGGATTTGAGACCTTCACCTTTCCTCTTTTACCACTATGCAGCTGCAGAGACTACCCGCATCAGTTGGTGAACACGACCCCCAAAGCTCCAGTCCCGTCCAGAGGAAAAACCCTTCTCTAGCCTTTAGATCACAGCCTGTCACTTCCTCAGAGAGCTCCCCATGATACTAGGGAAAGTGCGCATTGCGAAAGCACATTCTGATCAGCACTAGCACTACCCCGGTGTCCTCTGCCTGCTTCTCACAGCAGGATGAGAGGTATTCCCCCCCTCCCCCCTGACAGAAACTGACCGCTGCTCCACATGCCGATTAGATGCTTCATCTCTTCAAACTTTGCCAAACATTTTAATTTCTCATTGGAAAAAGTCCTTATTTTCCAAAAACGACAGGCAAAGGAAATAGGGTTTTGTGGGTGCGGGAGAGAAGGGTGTGCTGTGGTCACAGCTGTTAGGGGAAGGTCAGAGTGACTCTGCTGGGTCCCAGGTAGGGGCTGAGGAAAGGGGTCAATATATATATGCAGGTCCATATATTAGTGGTCTATGCTTTAGGGGTTGCAGTCAAAGCCAGCCATAAACATCAGCATAGGTGGCAAGTGACCCTTATATTGTCATCACCACCATTCAAAAGCAGGGGTGTCTAAAGGGATTTGCAGCAGGGTCCTGGGGTTTGTAGCTGGTAATGGCTGCTGCTGAATGGTAATGTGTAGGAGCTCTGTCCTCCCCACAGAGCTCCCACTAAACCAGGGATGGGGAACCTTTTTTCTTGGGGAACCAAGGGCCATTTGGACATTTATACTGTAATTCGCGGGCCTCTCTCCCCCGAGGAAGCCCAGGCTGGCAACGGGAGCTGAGACCCCAGCTGGCAAGGGGCCAGCGGGGGAAACCCCAAAGCAGTAGCAGGTGGAGTGCTTAGCCCTGCACTGCTTTGGGGTTTCCCCTGCTGGCCCCTTGCCAGCCGGGGTCCTGTCGCCTGCCCCAGTCAGCTCCCACTATCAGCCTGGGTGTAGGGGATGATCTTCCTTTACCCCCGCCCAGCCTCCCCCCATCTAACCGCCTTTCCTCCCCCACCCCTGCCTGGCCCGGCCCAACCCACCGAAACTAACCTCCTCCCCCCTCCCACTCCCAACCCAGCCTCCTGCCCCCCTTGCCTGACCCGCCCAGCTCAGCCTCCCCCCCCCACCAAACCTCCATCCCTCCCGCACCCACACCTCGCCCACCCCATCCAGCCTAGTCTCCTGCCCCCCTCCCCGCCCACCCAGCCTGGCCTCCCCCCCTTGCCTGCCCCCCAGCCCAGCCTCCCCCCCCCCCCCAAACCCCCTTGACCGTCGGCTCCCCGTGGCTCCTCCTTTCGCCGCCCGGCTAATGGTGGCCGCGCGGCGCCGGCAGCTCCCCCAGGCGCTTCCCGGCCCCTTCACCGAGCGCGGAGCCGCCCCCGCCTGGCGGCCCGTGCGCGTCCCTGGCCGACGACTGCGGCGCATCTTCTCCCCACGCCCCAGTGCCTGACTCAGCCCCGGCCCCGCCGCGGGCCGGACAGAATGATTTGGCAGGCTGTATAAGGCCCGCGGGCCGGAGGTTCCCCACCCCTGCACTAAACCCATGTCCAGCAGAGGGGGAGACCGTGCCAACTTCTGCCCCAAACTGCTGCACAATATTCTGTTGGAGCAAACACCAGTGCTGGGAATGATGTTCATAGAACATTTGCATCTGTTCCCCAGGAGATTCCTGTTAGCTTTTACCTCAACGCAGTGCAGGAGGTGAGTTTTCTGTAAGTGTTCTAGATGGGACCAGTGTATTAAGAGTCAAACTGGACCACAATCCTGGAAAGGGAGCGGATGATCCTCGACACAAACTGTAAGGGGTTGATAGGCCAGGGGATTGTTTAGATGGGAGTCGGTGGGCAGAATCTCAAAGTAAATCTCCATTGATGAAGCTCTGGCCAGAGCATTCATGTCCTGGCAGAGTGTCTCTTCAATCCTGTTGGGTAGATCATTTTCCACATCAGCAAGACAGAGCCCATCCCCATGTAGATACCTACAACCCCCCAGCAATTAAAGCCAGTGAGTCTATATGCTGAGGAGGAGACCTACAGTGGATCCTTGCAGGAGACCATATAGAGATGTCTAAGCGAGTTAAATTTGTCCCCAGCTTGCAAAAAGGAACTCAGATTCCTCATCACTTCCATGATGAGCTGCACCAGGGGTTTAGAGAGAATAGTGTGACACAAGTTGGCAGTCAGTCCCACCTGCCAAACAGCATCACATGCAGCTGATACATCCACCAGAACAGCACCAACTCTCTTGCTCTTCTCAAAGGCATCTTCAATGTCTTGTGTCGGGTGAATAATGTGATCTTGGACAGCATGCTCATCTAAAGCCAGCCTGACTAGCTCTTGGGATTTTCCAGGGTTTTCCTGATTTCAGACTTTGCATTGTGCCAGATTTTTGGGATGCGGTTGTTCTGGAAACACTGAGGAACCATAGCAATCCCCATTTAGCCCTAGATATAGTAGGAACTTCATATGGATATAATTCAGATCTGGAGCCATTCCTATTTTCTTAAACTTTATGGTCCAGTCCAGCTCTTGGTCTGAAAAAAAGACCCATCAAGTTTGAATCCACACTAGGAGCCTGTCATCTGTAATCTCAGTTTTGACTGCAGGACTGAAAGACTTATCCAGGTTCCGTCTATGGGCAATAGCCATTGGCTGGGAAATGACAGCATTTGTGGAGACAGGAAACCCCTTTTTGATGAGCCTGGAATATCCAGAAAGACTTTTAATGGTTTGCCAGGCTTTCCGGCTGGAATGAGTAAAGTCCGCCTTTTTGACTGTTCTCCTCTATCGATCACACCTTGTTTGATCCAGTAGTTGAATGAGTTCCTAGCTCTTTTTATTAACAGCCTCCTATTTGTTACCAGCAGATCTGAATTCCTGGCAGAGCTTAGTTGTCTTTGATGACCACCCAGGGATATAATGCTGGCAATAGACTCCAGGGATTGATTTCTTAGCAGCTGCCTGAACTAATTCGCTATTCAAGCAGCTCTAATTAAAACTTCAGCCTTATTGTTCCTGTGTTGTGTCCCTGTGTCTGTGTGGTCTGTTTATTCTGTAGGGATCTCACAGTGGAGACTCACAGTGGGGACTGTCTCCTACTCTTTTGAGCATGGTGACGCCCCATTCTCGGTTGGCTCTTAGGCTGTGATGGAATAAATAATAATTCGGTTACCATGCCTCCTGCTCCAACTGACACATAACAATGCACTTGTGGGAAGAGCCAACAGCACTCAGTGATAGCTGAATAGTTTAAGCCAAGATGTGAATAGACTAAGACCAGAAGGGGGCATTATGATCATCTAGTCCCGGGATTGGCAACCTTTGCCATGCAGCCCATCAGGGAAAGCCACTGGTGGGCCAGGCCAGTTTGTTTACCTGACGTGTCTGCGGGTTCGGCCAATCGCAGTTCCCACTGGCTGCAGTTCACTGTTTCAGGTCAATAGGGGCTGCAGGAAGCAGTGGCCACCACGTCCCTCGACCCTCCCCCTCCCCCCCGCAGCCAAGGGAATGGGCAGCATGGTGACAGATGACATTCAGTGCTGGCAAATGCCAGTTAATACACCTTGGAGGAGTAATTTTAACTTCTCGCACTCTTTACTGGATTCTAAATGCACTGGAGCCACTCTGGGAAAAGAGCTGGATTGCACTGCAGATGGCTTAGTAGAGTCCTTGGCTGTGTGTAGCAGTGGCCAACAAGCTAAGAAAATGGATGGAAAATAATAGTACAAATAGAATTGACAGCATAACACTATCACCCCATCCTAAGACTATACCAGAAATTAAAGATCTCCAGAGATGGGCAATGCAAACCGTTAGAGGAGTGGATAGACTTCTGTATGAAGAAGTGTTAAGACTGGGACTGTTTAAGAAGGAACTGGATAAGAGGGGACATGATACTGAAAGAATGGGCTAGAGAAAGTAAATTAGATCCTCTTCTTCACCTTCCAATACAAAAAGAACATGGAAATATTCAATACAATTTAAAACTAACAGGAAATATTTTAAAACAATGGAACCTACTAAAAATCCACCAAAAAGAATACTAAGCACTATTTTCACATGCACAAACACCCTTATATCTATATATAATCATGCTAGGTGAAGTTCACACTTGTGTAGAACACCATAGCAAAGAGATGCACAAATAAAGTGGTGCGCTAGCCCTCAGCAGCATGATGAATTTCACCCCATTGTCTTTTACTTTTGTCTGTGGCCATTTTTATCTTTCCAGGATTAATGCTTATCTCTTCGCCTGTGACTATCGTGGTTGCACTTGTTACTCATTAATTTCATAAAACAAAAGTAAATTAGTATATTACAAAAACAAAATGCATAAAAAATCCTGAATGCATGCGAGAAATTTCTAGTCATGTTAGCATCTTTTTCTCTGTCTCCCACTCATATAAATTAACTGATTCTTTCTCAGCAAATCCTTAACTACTTATAAGTATAAAATATTAAAAATATTAGAATTTACATGTTTATAAATATTGAATATTTCTCATTAGAAATGCATTGTGTGCAGTGTGGAGATAGACATTATTCTGCCATGTGAAGTCATTAGAATCTTAACTTTCATTTAAAAAAAAAAAAAAACATTCTTGGCAGTGAAGAAATGTTTGAAAGGGTTACCCAAGTGTTATTGCTACAGTAATCTTTGCCTGAGTCTGAAGACAGCCTAATACAATAACTCTGAGAGCTACAGACGACATCATTCATCTTATAGGGACATCAGAATTGCCGGATGGGATCAGACCCAGACTCCATCTAGTCCAGTATCCTGTCTCTGACAGTGGCCAGCACCAGATGCTCAGAGAAAGGTGTAATACCTCCACAATAGGCAAATGTGGGATAATCTTCCCCCAAAGAGGTCTTACCTCATCTCTTGGCTTGAGTCCTGAAGCCTACTGACCCTTCTGAAATTTGTTCATAATTAATTAAGATCATTCTGGATCTTCTTGAGATTCATATAAATGTCCAATCTCTTTTGACACTTGTTCAGTTCTTGGCCTCAGTGATTTCCTCATTAGTCCTACTTCCACATCATTAATAAATATATAAAAAGTTAGCACAGGACCCAGTATGGAACCTCGAGGACCTGCTGCTAAGCTTTGCCATGGTGAAAACTGACCATTGAATCTTAGTGTTTGTTTTCTGTCTCCTAGCCAGTTTTTGATCTAGGGCAATACTCTGCCTCTCTCCTCATGACCACTTAGCTTCCTCCTGGTTCCCTTTCTGTTCAGCAGTGTGTGTGTCCGCTGAGATTCTATTATAGGTTTTTCTTAGTAGCATCCAAGTCCTCTCTAGGGATTTTTATCCCTTTACTTTTAGCTTTAGGACCTTAGCATCTAACCTTCTCATTTTATTGAAATCTTTTTCTAAAGAAATCTGTGTCACTTTTTGATATCTTACCTGCCTTGTGGATGTTTAACCTAATTATATTGTGGTTATTGTTAGGTTTGTCACCTTTTTTAAAAAATTAGCCTGAAGTAATACACTGTCCTCTTCGTGCTCTAGAGCTAGCTGTTTCAAGAAGCAATTACATGAAGTGTTGTCTGGGAAACCTTGTCCTGTTGGGCCATCTGACAAGCATATGTGTGGGTAGTTAGTCTCCCATTACTATTAGGTTAGATATTGCTGCCTTTTTCATCTCTCTTGACAGTGTTCTTATCCACATACCAAGTGCCTTATAAACTACACACTGTCGAATCTTGGCCTGCTGAGAAACCTCAGGAGCACTGGAAATCCTAAAAGAAATTTTTGAGACTCCAAAAAAGACATACTAAAGGTTGCCAGATTTCTGGATTCAGGGAATAATACACGCTGGTGTCGTATTTACAGTAAATCTGAGCCCCTGAGTAACCTGGAAAATATTATCCGTTATTAAGTGCAGGATCTCCTGCGGTTCCTGATTCACAGCATATAGAGGAAGTCACAATTTTTGTTGTCACTTTATCATAGCATTGTGACAATATCTGTTAGTTTTGTCTAAGGCTGACTAAAGAATCATATTCCCAGATAAGTCTCTCCAACCATTCTCTAAAATGTACTATTAATTTGCCCTCTCTCCCCACTGGAGAAGCTAAGTAATTCAAAGCTGGTTGCTTGACTGGACAGGGCTTCAGCACTCCCTTCAATAGTATATGCATGTCATCCCATAAACTATGCTTGGGATTTTCAGAAACTCTCAGTGTTGGCCTAACTCTGATCCCATTGAAGTCAATGATAAAATTCCCATTAGTTTCAATGGAAATAAAATTAGACCAACACTGAGTGCTTCATAAAAATCCCACCTTGTGCATTTTCCAGTTAAACTGGGCTTTGAGATAGCTCATATAATAACTTGGTGTTGTGTGAGCATATGCAAAACAATTGTTCCTTTCTAGGAAATAGTTAGAGCTGAGTGACTGCAGAATTTCCATCCTGCAGGAAATTCTGACATTGCAATATTGTGAAGTTTTCTGTGGAATGGAAATTTAAATTGGAAATGCTGAAACAACATTTCCGATCAAAACAATTAGACATTCCTGAGATAGTGTTTCATTTCAGTTTGTCAGAATAACCCAAAATGCTTCCTGTGGAGTCATTTCAACATTAAACTGCATTTCCTTATGGGAGAACCTGAAATCCCCATTCTACCCTAAGGGCTAGCCTCCCCCCCCCCCCCCCCGACTGAATTACAGCTCCACAATACAACCACGCTCCTATATAGCCTGTCAGTCTGCTCACTGTGAGTGGCACCTCCTGCTGGCCAGCCTTAGTATTAGCTCTGCCAGCTTGCACTCCGCATCCAGTGTTGTCTTTCCCCTCCACCCCCCATTTTGTTTCACTCTGCTACCCTGCTCACTCCTGGGTCTGCGTCATCCTCTCTGTGGCTTGGCCCTCCAGCCAGGTCATTAAAGTCCTCCCCTTCCAGGGAATTCAGTCTTTTCAGAACAGCTGTTTTGCTTAGCACCTGAAATACCCTGGCCACTCCCCAGTGGCTGGTAGGGAAACTCAGGCCCCCTCTTTATGATGGGTTCCAGCCCAGGGACCCTATAGCAAGCAGCCACAGACCCTGTGTAGTCCTGCCTCTTACTGCTCTTTCCCTGGGCTTCTTCCTACATGTTTTGCCAGCCTTCACTCAGGGAATGACTATTTCCCTCCCTCCTCCCCTCCCCCCTCCAGTCCTGAGTGTTCACACTTGCTATCTGAGCACCTTACCCATAAGACAATACAGAAGTTTAATTTTTTTAACTGATTCTAGCTGAATCAATCTGGGTCATTTCAAAAACAAACCATTCCAGTTTGGATCAAATTGGCCCAAAATAAAATATTTCGTTCTGATTTTTCCCAACAGAAAACTACGTTTCGCTGAAACTGCACTTTTCATTGGAAAAATCTGATGGAAAATTCCAAATGAACCCTACTAATAACCGGTGTTTTATTTCAAAATAGTTTGTTATAAAAGGTACAACTAATAACATTGTTTTCACTCCTGACATCAGCTGCCGTGTTTAGCTTCTGTCCATTAACAAACAGTTGCAGGCTTTTTTACTGCTGATTTAATAACAGTTAGTTATTTTATCTTCTGAGAGGACTCACACTCTCCGTCCCATTGAGGGTGGCTTTAACTCAGAACTTCTGTGGCCAAATTTTTTATTATTTGCTTTTTTTTCCTGCCAACTCTAGCAGCATCCCACTTCCTTAGGGCACAGAGCTTTAGATTGCCTTGACTTCTGTTTATGCTGTGACTGCGTGTAGACCGTTCACAACCACAATGGATTTCACCTTTGTCAAATCTGCATTTCATACATAAGCTGACGCATCTTTTTGGCTGAAATGGTGGGTGGCTGTGCAAGGGGGCTATTCAACAGAGCTAATCAACATCGCAACCAACATCTAATTAACATTGCAACCCTTCTGCCACCATCTCTAAGAAATTAAATGCTCTGTAACCCATACTAACATAGTGTGGGTCTGTGTCACCCTCTACGCACTAGTCCACCTATACAGGTTTGACTCTGCTACTACTTCCATGCTAACACACAGCCCATTTTTAAAGGTATTTGGTTGCTTGAAGATAGGTGCCTAGTGGGATTTTAAGAGTGGCCTATCTGCACGTCTAGGAACCTCTTAGCTACACCATTGACCTGGGAACTCATGTTCAGCCAGTTTCCACTATAACCCCAAAGTTCTTCTCAGAGTCCCAACTTTCCTGGATGGAGTCCCCACTCCTGTGAGCGTGGCCTGCACTCTGTGTTCAATCTCTAAAGCTCTCCATGTGCAAGAAGGATACCTCCCAGTGGGATTTGTTTGGATGATGACATTCCTTGTTTCTAGATACATGACATGCTCTGGACTATTAAACGTGCCCTGGTCAAAGAAACCTGTGCAAACTAGATCACTCTGTTTAACTGATCTGTCCTCAAAACACAAAGAGTAGGAGAGTGATATCTGCCAACTTTACTGAAACTGATTTTATATTTTTCTTACAGATCATGGATGAAGACATTGAATAAAATTGGGCAAGGAACTGATCCTGGCAGGACCCCACTAGAAACACCAGCCCACACACACTGGATGATGATTCCCCAGTTACAATTAGTTTTTGAGATCTCTCATTTAGCCAGTTTCTGATCCACTTCATATGCACCACATTGATTCTTTTACAGTGCTAGAATATATTTGGTGATGAGTTAAGGCCCAGACTTACAAAGAAACCTAGGTGTGGTGATGCTGAGCATTGTCCCGCCTACATTTCAGGTGCTTAGAAAAGCACCAGCATTCACAACGTCCTGTACAATGAATAGGGAGGGAGCAGCACTGTAGACTGGGAGTCACAGAAGCCATCCTGCTGGGCGGCTCCTCACATGAAAGAGCCCATGGGAGACTCCAAGTCACATGGGTTTGCTATCTTGGAGCCAGGTGCCTAAATTCAAGCTGCAAATGAGGTACCTGCCTCGGCTTGGTATTCTCAGCCGCAAACCCGCTCCTGGAATTAGGTGCCTACACTGTTTCTGTGAGAATGAGGCAGCAGCTCTCCCTCATAACTCTTGACCCAGCGACCAGGGCCCCTCGGGACCACTCTGAAGAAAAAAGAAGCAAAAAAACCCCGTTTGAAGAAAATCAAACCAGGCAGTTTCCCCTTTCCTTTGGCTCCCCTTAATGAATAAAGCAGTAAGAGACCGGAAATGAATGTGTGCAATTCTGTGGAGTGGGGTGTTCATGCTACAGTTCACTAAAAGTTTCAAACTGTTACCTTTTTAAATCAAAAAGGTTCCTGCACTGCACAATGGCAATCGGTTGCTATCGCCATCACATTGCCATCACTCCCCCTAACGTGGCATCTGACGACAGGCCAAGGAGTGCAGCTGACACACGAGAGGGGGTTCTCCACGGAAGACAGACAACACAATGTTTCAGAGAGAGCTGCGAGTACGACAGAGGCGAGGTAGGGTACAAATTCACCCAAGGTCTCTTCGTGGCTGTCACGTTACTGGAATAATTTGGTACCATATAGATCATTGGGGTACCAAATATTATGTGAAGGGGGTCATAACAGGTGTCTATGACCATATGTGTGTATCTATTTTGAAACTGAAGTTGTGGATATTGGATGGAAGGTGCCTGTACTTCAAACTTAGGCTTGGCCCCTGGGTGAAATCTCAGACAAGCGGGTGCTAACTCGAGCCCATTAAAGGGCCATCAACTGCACAATGAACTGTGTGCACACCCGAGGAGAGGAGCTTCACCAGGAATGGGACATGCCTGGGCAAAAACTGAATCGTGGAGAGTCTGGTGATTGGACCATGTGGCCATGGACCTCCTTTTTGCAACTGGACTCTGCATAAGGAGGAGGAGGGGCTTCGTCCACAGAGGAAGTCTATAAAGCCTGGGAGAGAGGTCTCCATTTTTTGTCTTCTACCTGCAGCCTGTCTTGCTTCCAGCTCTGAATGGACTTTGCTACACAGGTGAACTCTGGACTAAGGTGCTGACCCATCCCTGAATGGGATGCTTTCTAAAGACTTTGATTTAAACCTGCAGTTATTCTACCTTTGCTGCAAGCCTGAACCAAGATATTTGCCATTACTGCATGTAATTGATTTCTTTTAACCATTCCTAACCCTCACCTATACCTTCTTCCTTGCATAATAAACCTTTAGATTTTAGATTCTAAAGGATTGGTGATTTGTGGGAAGATCTGATTTGTATATTGACCTGGGTCTGGGGCCTGATTCGTTGGAATTGGGGAGAACCATTTTCTTTATTTGGGGCATTGGTTTTCATAACCATTGATCCCCAGGACAGGTGGCTGCTGGTGGTGATACTGGGAATCTGGAGTGTCTTAAGGGGATTGCTTGTGTGACTTGTGGTTAGCCAGTGGGGTGAAACCAAAGTATTTTCTGTTTGGCTGGTTTGTTTTGCCTTAGTGTGGAAAAACCCCAGCTTTGGGCTGTAGTTGCCCCTTTGGAAGCAATCTGTCCTGATCTGACATTCACAGGTGGATCCCACCAGGAACAGCACCGTCACAGTGGCATCTTATAATAAGATAACAGAGAGAACAGTCATGCTAATGATGGTGGAGTTACAGCTTTACCAACGTTAAGATTGCACCAGAGGTTTTGTTTAAGCAGGAGTGTTAAACTTTCCTCAAAAGTGTCTGAATTCTCAAAGTCCAGTTTGAAATGAAGAGCCGAGGCAGTCTCATTGAGAGAAATGGGAAGGTATGGGGTCCCAGCAAACCCCAGTTACAGATGTTTTGAGGGCTGCCTGAGCTCAGGGCCCTGATACAATTATCCCCCCTCCCTCCTCTTTGCCAGCCCTGAGCTTAATTGTTTCTGAAGTCACAATAGTCCGTGCATGTGAATAGGAGCAATGAGAGGGACAGGGGTACCCTCCAAACCTGAATAGTCGCTCTTCTTCCCCCCCCAGAGAGATGTATGATTTCCTGTTGCATCCTGCATCTTTGTAAGATGTGTATAAAGACATTAACATATACCTTGAAAATCTGTTAACAGCTGTAGTTCTCACTCAGCTCAGTTAATTATATGTTAACTAATATTACCACCATATGCTACTAACCAAATAGTGCAAGTTCAGTTCTATTTCATTTATAGAATGTTTCTCCACCGCTATATAAAACATAACAGTATGAAATGCAAAATAGCCAAGCCCTTGTTCATACAGTTCAGCATTCCCGTATCATGTGCATTTTTGGAAAACCACGCAGAAAGAAATTTTAAAATATACGAGATCTAGGACTCAAATTGGATTTAAAGACAAGGGAGTTGGCCTCTTTAAAAGATTCAAATCAGAAATGATGAAGCTACTCTTATTCTTGCTTTTTATAGGGGAAAAAAAAAGGAAAAAATAGTCATTCTTTAATTTGTGGACCCAGGCAATGGTTTCTACTGTAGGTTACGGGGGGGGGGAGGGGGAAACTATTAACAGAATATTTTATAATGGAAGACAAATTCTGTGAGAACAGAGCCAGACAAATTCACATAATAAAATGAATAAAGGGACTTGGCATACTTTGTACAAACCTTTATCTTCTCTTGGTGCTAAAGGCAATGAGAGTCAATAGGCCCGTCCCAATAGGTGGGACAACATATCTGGGGAGCATTAAATAAGCTAATGTAAAATACGCAGTTACAAGAAAGGAAGGCTCCAATGATTAACAAAGTCTTCAAGTTACTATTTAAAGGGAACCTCTCATGATTTGCATGAGGACATACTTCCCATTGTACGGGGTAGCTACGAAGTATTATGAACCAGTGATGAGTGTACAAATGTAAGTTTAAACCCTCTAGAAATAACTAGTTAAGAGTCCCAGATAACTGAAGGTCAGCTGGAGCAAACTACCTGTTCCTGCAAGAAACCCAACCCACATTGCCTTCACCTCAAGCTATACATTTGTTTGCCTTATGACTCCGCCGCACATCTCTCTGTGACTAGCCTCTCTGATTCTGACAGTATAAAGTCTCCAATCCCATGATAAGGCCTGGAAGATGTGAAGTGAAAAGAATGTAAAGACTCTGCCCACGAGAGTTAAAGGAATGATAAAGGATGTTGTTTGTTTTGTTTGTAAATTGTTGCACTCTAGAAGTAACAAAGATTGCATGGCACAAAAAGGGGAAAGGAATGGTCTAAGCACCCACGGAGGTTATAACTGGGGGAATTCCAATGAATAGCCCAGGCTAATATTGAAATCGTAGGCATGCGCACAGGGTGTGCCAGGTGTGCCCAGGCACACCCTAATGTCTCAAAATAAAAGGGGGGGTGGGTGGGCTTTCAATGCAGAGTGCAGTGCCTTTAAAATAAATAAATAAATAAAATTCCCTGGGTGCACATCCTAATGAAATGTGCTGGGCATGCCTGTGATTGAAATACAATCCTTGAAATGAATCCAACATAAACATCCTCCAATAAGAAAAGGATGCGTTACATACCGACACCCTCTACTGAATACAGATGGAAGTCACAGGGAAACCAAAAGAGCTGAAATCTGAATACCCAGCTAGCCAGTGTCCAATACAAAATAAGGGGATTGCCTTCCTCCAATGGACCCTGAAACAGTATCTCAACTTGGATCATCTTATGGGACCCTAGAGCTTGAATCCTTACAGACTGCCTCTCCCCTAAGCAAGAATCACAGGACGGCACAAGGGTGACTGAACCCACCAATAAGGTGCAAACATCATTCTCCTGTCTGAATTTTCCCTCAGCCATGAGGAAAGGATTCTCCCCTTTTTCATGCTTAAGAAGTGATGAGATTAAATTTCAAAGATTGTATTTCTGCTTCAGTCCGTAATATAAATAACTGAAGGTTAGCTTGTTGAGTCTGAACTCTTCAGCGACACCTCAAGTAACCATATTCTGGATTTTAACTAACTAATGCTATTAGCATGCTCTACTTTGTATGTCCAGCAAATTGGCCTAAGAGAGATTTAATAGAATGATTATAATCAATTGCTTTTGATATTTTAAACTTATCCCTTTTATTCCATACCATTCAAATAGCAGGGACCATACTCTTAGAAGTGCCTTAAGACATCCATACACATTGGTGAGGGACCACTAGTGCAAAAAAGCATTAAAAATACTGACAATGTGTTTATTGATCTCGTATGTAATAAGAAATCTTGGTAGTTTGCTTTGTTCCTTGGCATGACTGCAGACCCGTGACCCTAGTCTATGACAATCGCTTCCAAGACTGTATTTTTGTGTTCCATACAGACCTAGAAAATTGATTGTGTCTACAGCTGATTGAAGAACTGTTTATGGCATATGGATTTGGTTCCAGGTGAATTAATAAACTGTGGATTGGTTAAGAAAATTGAGTGTACTGATTTGAGAAACACTGTCTGAGCTAGAAGTAGACCTGAAAAAAACTTCTTTTTAGAATTAGTAAGCTAATAAAAAAGGTTACATTCCATTCCAATATTGGTTACATCACCTATCAACTTGGCAAATCTGGTTTGTCAGATTTCAGCTTTAAAATCTAACTGGCATCTTCACCCCGATTTACACTGTCAAGTTGACAAAATTCACCCCGATTTACACTGCTATCATCTTGCTGCAATACGATGCCCTCCCCAGTGGTTCTTTACGCCACCACCACAATTGGTTCCCAACCAAAAGGAAGAGATCAGATCTCCAGGGCGAGCTGGCAAAGAAATGTCTCATGTCTCTGGGGCCATGACATGTATGAGGGTAGCGCTGGAGCCTCCAACCCAGTCCAGCCTGAATCCACTAAGGGAACTGACCCTGTTTTAAAAAAACCTAGAAAATTAAACACACACCACAGTTTAATTTGCTGTAGCAGCACAAGTGTCATGGTGCTGCTTGTTGGTATGTTTAGGAGATGGAAGTGACAGCCTGTGTTATTGCCCACGCTGTGGCTATACGATCTGTGCTATTGACCAGGACTGGTGCAAGGCTATTTTGCGCCCGAGGTGAAACTTTCACCTTGTGCCCCTGCCTTCCCCTCCCCTCTTCCCGGAGCATCGCTTAGTATAAACTTTCAAAATACTTTCCAAAATATACCCTTTTTAGTCACATCATTGCCACTTTGTACCATAGTGAAGCAGTATGCTTGTGCCCGAAACACAGAGCTGGCGTAGGCCATAGGCTATCGTTGTAACGTACGAGAGAACGACAAGTTAAAATGCACGTTTAACGATGTTTCTCTTTTCTTTATTCATTCGTTTTCCAACAATAGTGTAAAAAATAATAATAATGTTGGGCACTGCTTTTTGGCGCTCCCAAATCTTGGCGCCCTAGGCGGCCACCTAGTTTCCTTAGTGATTACACCGGTCCTGCTATTGACTGCACCGGGGCTGTAAGGAATATTTAAATAAGAGTGCTGTGACTTTACAGAGTATGCTATTGACTCTGGGGTGGCTATATGGACTGTGTTATTGACAGAGATACAGGCTATACCGTGTGTTACTGACCACCCTGTGGTTATACCAAGTTTGCTATTGTGGGCTTTACAGAGTATGTTTTTAACAGTGCCATGGTTGTATGGAGTGTGCTTTCGACAGGGTTGTGGTTATATGGAATGTGTGAGTACCCCGAAAGCATCCTTCCTTACTAGTCCTGGCCCTGTGGTTACAGAGCATTGGACACCTAGCAATTTCCCCCCTCTGCAGGGTATGACAAAGGGGTTTGAACTTGGGGTTCTTAGCCCTTACATGAGAGCCTTAACCCTGGTCTACGGGAAAGTCTGGTGTGGGTTTGTCCATCTCTCCAGTTGAAGCTGTTCCACTGAATATGAAATAATTAAATATGCATTAGTGCCGAGCATGAGGGAGTAAGGATGACTCTTTACTCCAAAGGTTCAGGGACTCACCGGAGAACTGGGAGACCCAAGTTCAAACCATAAGTGCGACATCTCCCGCCCCCTTCCCCTCCCCCCTACTTGTTTTGTGCAGAGTTTGGCATCAGCTGCTGCTGTTCTTGCAAGACGTGCCTTAGGCACCTGACTGGAGGGAAGGTTCATGGCTGAGAATCACAACTGAAGAGAGGTGTCAGGCTCCAGCCACTACTTGGTCACCTCTGTCCTTGTGAAGGGCACAGCTTAGGCCACCTCCCTCTGCATGGTATCTGCTATTGACTATCTTACACGGCACTTTGCTCAGCATACTGGTTCTGCGAGTCCCTTTCCTAGGTGCCTAGCTCTCCCTATGCATTGTGTTAGAGCCCCTAAAGTGAGGTGCTGCAACGCTCCAAGAAAGTCATTCTGTGTAGTTAGCCAGCCCTGCGGCTATGCAGAGCGTGTTATAGACAGTGCTCTGGTTATTTGGGGCATGGGAAGGTGACAAGGAATACTGGGGGTGTGGTGGAGAGTCAGGGGCTGTGCTCTGGGTAATGCACTCAGAGGCAGACAGCCTGTGATTGCCCTGCACGGTGCTTCTCACAGTTGCAGCATAAAGTAACAATATGTGCCCCCCCGTAAATGCTTCCAGCTGTAAACTGGTGTGTACATGGCCATCACCACAATGAGCCTGCCTTACTGGCGAGCACTTTCAAGTCGGTCAGGCCAACCAAGTGCCCAAGGCTGTGCTAGGCCTGTCCTGTGCCTGACTGCTGTGGAGGCAGCCTTAGCTGTAAATGTTATCTACTCCAGCATGGCTTTGTCTCCTGAGCATAGCTCACAATGAAGGGCATATACAGGCTTTCCTTCTCCTGCTGGCTTAGTTCAGGGAGTGAATTGGACTGAATTCACAAGGTGAAGAGATACCCAGGCAATCTGGAGTATAAACAGTAGTGGACTGAGCCTGGTTAGGAAAACTGGAATAGCCTGTAATAAACTCTGAGGCATTTGATTGGCCCTGGTTCTGGTCTGAGTTCCACCCAGCTCTGGCTAAATCCTGCTCTTCTTTCAAAATCAGTGAGAAAAATGCCTTTTTTTCTGTAAAGTTTATTTTTCCATCAATTTTTATAGTCCAGTATTTGCCTTCATTCCACTCCAAGCAGGTCCGAGAGGATGATCCCAAATCAGGAGTTCCATGCACATTCCTTCCCTCACCTGAGTAAGATGGCCCAAGTTTACCCTTTGGTTGAATGAGCTTTAGTGGTTGACCTCAGAAACCAATACTTCCTGTCCTGGCCATCCAGTAAGCAAGTAACCCAGTGCTTTGGGATAGTGCATACCTCGTGACATAATCAAGCTTTCAGCCAAGACAGGCTCCAATTTATAGACTATTTGGCCTGTTTTGCTACAGCCTAAATCCTGAACCCTAAATCCTGCCCAGAGAATCCTTGCTTTAGCTCTGTATAGAATTCCACCCTTTCAGGTCTGACAAATTCTTTTCCATTTTGTTTTGAGTCATCATTTTGCACTCAGGGCTAGATTAAGGAGATCTGGGGTTAGGCACACTCCCACAGGCAGCTCCCCCCCGATACCACCCCAGGGGATGCTGAAGCAGCGGGCTTCTCCATCTCTCTGAGAAGTGATGGGAGCAACGCACCTGCTTTCACTGAGCGTGTGAGACCAGGCAGCTTCCTCCCTGGCAGTAGTGGCTGCTGCTCTTGCCTCTGCTGGAGGCTCACTGCAGCCGTCACTGCCTCTGGGACCTGGGTCACATTTTCATGCTTTGTTTTGTAGTCACATGGACTAGAAAACAATTTTTCAAAATTAAAGTTTAGATTCTGGCATCATTGCACAGATTGGGGAGCAAAGGTCATAGGTGTGGGCCTATAATGCCTTCATCCAGCCCTGTTTGCTTGTCTGTAACACCCTCCATCCAGGAGTGTTTTACTGGCGAGGTTGGAAAATACCATTATTCCCATTTTACAGTCAGAGAAACTGAAACACAAACTGGTGAAGTGATTTGCCGAGGGCGGCACGAGGAGTCAGTGACCAAGCTGGGAATGGAAACGATCTCCTGTCACTCAGTCCTGTGCTTTCACCAGCATTTCCTCCGCTGGGCTGTGGTTAGCTTGTGACATAACCTGGGGGTCCTGTCACAATAAGTGTTACTAGAAACAGATGACTGGGGCTATTGTCTGAGTGGAACCGAGAGCTTCCCCCTCCCCCTGAAATTCAGGACAGTGTTTTCAGGATATTTAAGGGGATGCTTGGGATTGGGTAACCAAACCCCAGAACCTCTGCAGCTACTAAGAGGACCTTGTCTTTTGTATGATATATGGAGTGACTCATGAAAGGAAAGCACTGACTGGCCTCTGGAAACAAGCAAGCAGCAGGGCCAGGGCTTGCTAGCACATATTTGTCTGAGGTTCAGCCGATCTCGCAGCACACACTCACTGCCTAATTAGCAGACAAACAAGCAAATTCTCCTCCTCGCTATGAACAGGTTGTTTCCCCTCTGTCCTGTTTGGAACAGTGAGTTGCTAAAATTCTCAGGCTTTCATCTGCAGAGATTTTACAGTTCCAAATAGCTCCTCTAATTATTCGTTAAGCTGCTGAATCAAATATAAAGCAATGCAAGCTGAAAGAAAATAGTATTGCCACTTACCAGCAGCATTGATATTTTCCTCACAGGAGTACCAGATCCCCGTGTGGAAATACCGGAAGAGAAAGCGGTCATCCCCCGTCTCCCAGCTATAGTGCACCACATTCTGGTTTGTTTCATTGGCCGTCTCATTCCCACTGTAGTTGAGGCAATTTGTCTTCTTGTCTTTCCCACAGTTTGGCTTGGGGACCCTCTGAGTCCCTTCACACCAGTAGGTTGTGATAAAGGCTGTGGTGGAGAAGAGGAGAGCCATCAGGTTCAGACTCACTGCTAGGAGGGCTCTGCATCTTCGGTTTGTCTTCATGGTAACCCGCCCCCTCCTGCAGAGAAAAGAAATCAAATGTGGGGTTTTGGGGGCTGGGAAGTTCAAAGCTCGTCACAATTCAGAATGTGGTTTTCCAGTCACAGAAACTCTCAGCTCCTTCCAATCTGTTGCTGAAACAGTGAAAGAAATGCTGCAGCCATCCTCCCATTTTCGTCTTTATTTGAAATCCCGTCTTGGTGTGTTACAAGAGCAGCTGCAGCCAGCAGAATTGTAGCTGTATTGTTGTGTGTATCGTGGCTAAGAGTGCTGAAAGGATCAGAGAAGGTCTGTCTCAGAGGCAGCATGAAGAGCAAGTGAACATCTGCTAGCGTAACACACATGATGCTGAGGGGCTATGCAGCCTTCTCCAGGGGGAGACACCTGCAGGCTGTGGGACTACATTGTACTTGATTCCAGAATCAAGCAGGAGACAGACAGCAGGGGCTGCTTCTGCCGTCAAAGACATTTGTGAATCTCGGCTGTTACTTCATCATGCTGACAGTTGAATGTTACGGAGGAGGAGGGGGAAGAAGCCCCATTTTATATTCAAATTAATAATTATTCAAGTCTGAGGAGCCCATTTTCAGAAGCTGTGCATGAATAGCTACCCAGAGGAAGGGGGAAATCAGTATGATTACAGACTTTTTATGGTATCTTGAGTAAGGAACAAGCCAGGGGGCTGATCCTCCTGTTACGTTACATGGTGTAATTCCTCTGACTTTAGCCAAATTACTCTCAGTTTACACCTAGGTGAAGGGAAAATTAGGCTCAAAGGTGATTAATTATTAAAATGCCCAATTAGTAGAAAAATAATAATCCCACAATAGCAAATGGAGGCCACTCTTACAGACTTATTTCTAGATATAGCACATACAGGTGTGTCATATGAACTAAATCTGTAGGATAATTCCACTTTCTATGGATGGAGAGAATTAACGCAGAACAAACTGTGATCTTTGCACCTTTGTGTCTGCCTCTTGCCTGCCAGCTGATAAGAGGAACTCCTTAAAAAGACCAGATTCACAAGGAACGATGTATTGTCCATCATTGCCCACCTGTTTACTGTCTCTCTGATCAGCGTACTATCTTTTACAAGCAGTGAATGTTCAGCCTGCTTGTAAACTGTCTCAATGAGCCCTGTTGTGAGAATTTGAGATACAGAATTCCAAATCCAGCTGAGTGGTTGGTCACCTTAGTCACATGGTATTGTTTTTGTGCCCTTATCAGATAAGCATAACTTTTTGAACAGCGGAATTTGCACAAACCTCTGGGGCTCTGATCTTTTTAGGAAGCCTCTGGGACATACTTGTTAAGTGTTATGCAACTTGTATGACATCACAAATTTGAGAAAACTTGTGATGTCTGGAAAAGTTTTGACCAACTCTATCCATTTCACTACTGTGCCTTGTGTTCCATAGAGAAATGTGGAGACCGTACCGAAATAATGCCTGACCGTAAGTGTAAGCAGAGTCAGGATGAGCTCTACCCTGACATCTGGTGGTGAGTTGTGGAAAAGAACTTCAAGGGCTGATCTCATTTGTACAGGCACACACACCCCGCCTAGCATGAGCCCACAGCAGCCCAAATGGTCACTTTGGCTGCAGTGGGATCCCCAGTCTCGCTGTTATTGGGGCAGGAAGAATAAAGTGTTGTTATCCTGATTATGTGAATCAAAGAGAGTGGAACTGTACTTGGCCTTTTATGACGAAGGGACTCGCCATCAACTAAGTAGCACTCGCTAGGCAAGGGTAATGGGTTCCAAAAGCCTGTGAATTGAAAGAGGCAGGGAATAGGTATTTGTATGGTGGTGTGGGTCTCTTCTGAGGGCCCTGAACACTAAGGGTATGGTTAGACTGGAGCTTTGCAGCGCAAAACCCCTTCTTTAGCGCTACAATTACACTGACCGAACACACTTCAAAGGGACATTTTGCACTTTTACTGACTGTTTAAAGCGCTACTGTTAAACCTCATAAACGAGAGGTATAAAGCTTTTAGCGCTACCGTTTTAGCACAAGGTTTGGAATGTGCACACCCCTTGCGTGATAATGAGCCTCCAGCCTCCAGCATCCTGGCCCAGAATTCCCATTGCATCCTCTCTGGCCATCATTTGCAACTCGTATCACCTCCTCAGGTGACCCGGGAAACTTGAAAAACCTTTTCCTGTTTCCTGCAGCCAGGCGTGGATTGCTCAGGTACCAATTTACCTGCAGCTATGGCTCCCCGTCCCATGCCACCTCGGGCTAAGCGATCGCGAGCGTGGTCTGAGTCTGAGGTCAAGGACCTCATCAGCTGTTGGGGGGAATCTACGGTGCAGTCCCAGTTGCAGTCCAGCCGCCGAAATTATGAAACTTATGAAAAGATCTCAGGTGCCATGAGGGACAGAGGGTATGACCGTGACACTCTCAGTGCAGGGCAAAAGTGAAGGAGCTGTGGATCGCATATCGCAAAGCCCGTGATGCCAACAGTCGCTCCGGGGCAGCTCCTGTGTTTTTCAGGTACTATCACTCTTTGGATGCGATCCTGGGGGAGAATCAACATGCGTTCCTGCGAACCCCTATGACACTTCTTCCCAGCCACTTACTGAAAGTGGGGGGGTAATGGATGCTGTAGACTACCAGCAAGCCGCTTCGCAGCAGGAGCCAGACAAGGAGGAGGGGGATGAGTCACAGACGTCACCTGGAGGGATCCAGGACATTTTGAACTCACTGGAAACATGCAGCCAGGAGCTGTTCTCCAGCCCAGAGTGCACCCAGAGCGAGCAACAGCATCTGGAGACTGCAGCTGCTGTGTTTCAGACACCAAGTTCCACAGGTACAGCAAACTGCTCTAGGGGGGAGGGAAGACAGTCCAAGCCAAAGATCTGAGATGGGGGGGAGGGGGTTAGTGCCACACAGATGCAAGCCTCGTATGGGGCTGGGCGGAAGCCACATCTCCTTAGAACCACCGCCCTCGCTTGCCCCGTCACACGCAGCAGAGAGTTATCTTCCAGCATCAAAAAATGAAAAAGAATTTGGACAGGGGAAGTGGAAAAAAGATTCCAGGAATGCATGGGAGTCCGTCTGTGGCCAACAATGGGTTCTTGTGCTTTAACTCTACAACTGTTCCTATTCCTATTCGCAGCTCTGCCCTTGACACCCGCACCAGCTGCGTCTGTGGGTCCAAAAGTGAGTAACCTACAAAGCAAGCCGAGGAAGAGCAAAGAGGAGCTTCTGAGACAAGTTATAGAACAGGCTTCACTGGACAACCGCGTTGACAGCCAACGCAGGGAGGAGCAGGCGAACCGTTTGGAAGATCGCAGAGAACAGCAAAGGCAGGAGAGAGAGAGGTCTCCCCAGGAGACTGCTGACAAGCTGCTTAAAATGCTGGAGCTGCAAGTACAGACTCTGCAGCAGATGGCTGCTTTTCAGGTGCAGCAGGCCCTTGAGGGCCCCCCCCCCCAACCAATTGCCCCCTACCCATTGGCATCCTGGCCTTATGGCCCCTCCCGGCCAGTATCAGCAGCCGGCTGCTTATTACTATCCACAGCTGCCTCCAACCCCCATCCCTTCACTGACAACCCCACAGATCCAGCACCCTTACCCACTGAACCCGATCCCTATTAACAGGCAGGGCCGCAGTCCCCAGAATGGGTTAGAGGAGTACACTAATTCGGAGGGCAGTGGAGATTATGGGTCTGGGACATACACCACTTTGTAGATGTCCCCTTTCCAACCCCAAGCTGGCGCAGAGGAGTAGCGTGTGGTGAAGTCTGCAGCAGAACCCTGCGGAGAGGCAAGGCAATCAGCCGTCAGAGCATGTAAGGTGCCCTTTACCCGCCCTCCCCATTTCCACCGACTGCAGGGGGAGGGGCGCGTAAAATTCTGCAGATGAACTTTTGAACTTTGGGGCTGCACTGACCAGGGACAGACTTTTGGGTTGCTGGATTTTGGGGTTGTTGCATTTTTGGGACTTTGGGTGACTTTTGGATTGCTGCACTCAAGAACCAAAGGGAAAGGACACGGCCCAATTTGCTTGGGGTGGGTCTTTTCGCTCATGGTTTGTGTTATGAATCCTGGTTGTGGTGTTTCCCCAACATAATTCCACATTCTTTCTCTCGGTTATTAAAAGGCTTTTGCTTCACTCAGACTCTGTGCTTGCAGGAGGGGAAGTATTGCCTCTTAGAGGCGCCCTGGGGTGTGTGTGTGGTATATATTTGTCCCAGGTGACTGGGTGGGGGCTCAAGCCGGTTTTGCATTGTGTTATTGGAACAGAACCCCTACTGAACCTGGCCCTTGTTGTTGCCAACTCTGACGGGCAGAAGGGCTACATAAGCATTCTAAAGCTGAGGCAATGCCAACCCACAGAAGCAGCAGCAGCAAACACTGTAGCTGGAAACAACTAGGCCAGGGACTCCAGGAGCAGCTGTAGCAGGCTGGGAGTGGAACTCCCTATGACCATTCCAATAGACTCGGCCCATGGTTCCTATGGCCACCGCCCCCTCTGGACACCAATTAAGACAGGAGTTTCCCCAACTTATGGAGGGAAGGGAGAGAAAGCCAGGCTAGGCTCCCCTCAACCACCTCCCAGACCTCGCACCTAACTCTAGTGCCCCTTTCCCTGCACTCCTAGGATAAGAACCTTCTCCTGCCGGCAGCTAATGAAATTAGTACTGTGACTCACTAACAGGGTTTCTGTCCTGGAGGTTCAAACACTACTGATGCTACACAATGGGGCTGTTAGCCACTTCATATGTGTTAGGGATAGTATACATCACCTTAATAGGTATTATGCTCATGGTATTAATGACATACATCATATATGTTGTGCTAGGAAGTTATATTAACTGAACTTATTATGCTCTTTCCACAATTCTATTCATCCATGTCAATATCCCACAACACTTTGCAAAGCCAAAGTCAGAAAACAGGAAACCTGTCAAAAACAAGATACATTAATAATGTGTATGTCATAGCACGTGATGTGATGTCCCTCTTCACCCAACTGGTTTAGAATGTAATAAAGAAGAGATAAGGAAAAGTACAGAACAACAAGTTAAGGAACTTGTATGAACTAATTGATTGGATCTTAGGTGATGTATAAAGTGTGTTTAGCTTGTAAATGACCCTACTGTAAATAAAGGTAATTTTGAGGGTGTATCTTTGAAGCTCACCTATTGTGTAAGATGAACATGACGTGAGAAGCAGCTTCCCAGAGGGAATTGCATATAAACCTCTACGACAGACTGTATCCCTGTATTCACACCCTACACACTCTTGTAATAATCTTTGTACAAAGTGTGCCTTGTAGGGTATCATCTGAAAACTCATAATTTGTTGATCAGTATCATCCTGATAAAATATATGGGGGGAGGGGTAGACTAAGTCCGGAGGCCCCCTGCTGGAGGCCTCTTGGCCCTGCATCACCCTGTCCCAGAACAGAGCAGCAAGAAGTCCTCCAGGTAGCCTGGAGTGGCTGCAGAAGAGTGGCCAATCAGAGGGGCAGCTGGAGTCACCAATAAAGGGCCAGATGGGCCAGATAAAAGGCAAGCAGCAGAGCAGAACCTTCAGTTGCAGTGTAGAGCTTGAAAAGGGAGGACCAGGTGCCTGGCTGGTTAGATGAACAGCAGGACTGCAGGTAGGTCACTGCAGCGAGCTCACTAGACAGAACTGAGCTCAGTGAAGGCTGCCAAAGACTGGGGGCCTACTTGGCTGAATAGAATAGCAGCAGAGCTATCCAAAGGTTAGTGTGGGCAGGCTGAGCTGAGGGACTGAGCATAACACCTGGCCAGAGCAGATGAGGGTACTGAGATGGGCCCTGCTGGTCTGGTAGCAGACTGAGCCCAGGGAGGGATGCTGAAAAGGACACCAGTTGAGGGTACCTAGATGGGACCAAGTTGAGTGCCTTTGGGAGAAGCCTTAGAGCTATGGCCCCATACTAGGGCTGTGATAAGAACTCGAGGACTGTATACCCCAGAAGAGGGGGACAGCGTATATGGCTTAGCCTGATGGCTGAGCTGCTGAGCAGCCAAGAGAACCATCAGCCATGGGGAGGGGAGTGCTCGCAAGAGGTGGATGCCACCCTGTTGAAAGAACAAAAAACCAAAAGCAGGTTCACACTCAACCAAGAGAAAGGGGGCCATCCATTAGAGGTGTGTGCCCCTCCCCCCCCATGAAAAGAACTGTTTACAGGCACTATCGCCCAGAGAACAGGGGGCATGCACAAGAGGTGGGTGCTGATGCCATTAGAGTGTGTCAGCATTTAATATGAAGTCATGACATTCCCATGTATGGCGTTCACACATGTTCCAAATGGAGATTGGCAAACAGGTCTGTCCTAAGCAAAGGAATGTGTGCTCTTCTTAATATGCATTTAAGCAGTAAAGAGAATCTCCCACTAGGAAGGGAAACAAGGGACACTCAAACAGGTGGTGGGGGTGGGAGAAAGCAGAAGGGAACATCTTTCCCCATAGTCTCTTGGTACAGTGAAACCTCCATTTAACGGACTAATTCGGGTGAGGGGGTGTCCGTTAAATGAAAAAGTCCGTTATTTAATAATTTTTAAAAAACGAGCTGTCAGAGCAGCAGCCCAACCGCCACAGGGTCGGGGCGGCAGCTCCGCAGCCCGCCCGCTGCCGGGACCCGGGTGGCAGCCGGGAGCCGTCGGCCAGCCCGCCCGGGTCCCGGCTGCCAGGAGCCATCAGCCAGCCCGCCCGCTGGCGGGACTCGGGCGGGACCCAGCAGCCGGCAGCCAGCCCGCCCGCTCCTGGGACCCGGGCGGGAGCCGGCAGCCAGCCCGCCCGCCAGCCAGCCCTCCTGCTGCCGTGACCCGGGTGGCAGCTGGGAGCAGGCAGCCAGCCCTCCCGCTGCCATGACCCAGACGGCAGCCGGGAGCCGGCAGCGAGCCCTCCCACTGCTGTGACCCGGGCGGCAGCCGGGAGCAGGCAGCCAGCCTGCCTGCCAGCCAGCCCTCTCGCTGCTGTGACCCAGGTGGCAGCCGGGAGCAGGCAGCCAACCCGCCCGCCAGCCAGCCCTCCTGCTGCTGTGACCCGGGGGGCAGCCGGGAGCCGGCAGCCAGCCCGCAAAAAACGGATTTGGGATGCATTGGACTTGCTCATAAATTTTGTCCGTTGCATCCGAAGTCCATTAAATCGGGGTCCGTTAAATCAGGGTTTTACTGTACTCAGCTGAAAATGTTTTTCAAGAGGGGGACTGATGCTATTACAAGGAGGGACAAACAAACCAAGAGTTCCCCTTCCTCTCTCCTAGCCCATTGCATTCATGGCACCTGAAGCAACACGACAAAGGAAGCATTTTTTGGATACTGGAGAAGGTGTCCTGACCTAAAAAGTTGGTCCAGTAAGACTGCTGAAAGCATGTGCTGAGAGAACTGTGCTTTGAATGTATTATGGTGTTAATTTAGGCATCGGTTGCATTTTATCTTTGTTTTTCTTGTAACCATTTCTGACCTTTGTATCTCATTCTTGTATTCGCTTAAAATCTTTGTCATTAATACACTTGCTTTATCTAATCCAGTATGTTTAAATTGAAGTGTCTGGGAATACAATTGTGGGTGGCAATTTGGGTGCATATTATTTCTATTATAGAAATAACAAGCGTGTATTGTCCAGGACAAGGCAGGGCACTGCAGGGCAAACATTTCTGGGGGGAAATCTAAGACTAAGTGTGTTGTGGTCACCTTGCAGTATAACCAAGGCTGGTGAGAGCCAGACCGCAACCCACTTGTGGCTGGCAGGCTACAGTTACACACACACACTCAGGGTGTGGTTTGCATGCTGGGAGGCTGTTTGTGAGTGGCCAAGGTGGGAACTTTTTTTAGCAAGGAACCGTAAAGCACACAAGATTATAGGGTGGGGATCACACCTCTGCCCACTAGTCTAGATTGTACTCTGAGACTTGGGCAGCAGATAGGATCCTGGATGCTTAGAATGAGGCTGCAGGGCAAATGCCCAGAGGCAGAATCTTAGGCACATCTGGAACTTTTACTGCAAAAACTTAAGTGCTGAGCATGTTTAGGATTAAGCAGCAGCCATGCGTGGATAACAGGGGAGCCTAAAACTGGTGCTTAGGCACCTAACTACCTTTATGGATCTGGACTAGGGTACCTAATTCCCACTGATAGATGTCTAGGCACTTTGGAAAATACCTTTACAAATCTAGCCCTTAGGTATCTTTGAAAATTTTACCCAAGATCTGTTTTCAAATCTCTACATAAAACAATGTTGATTCATATTAATTATGCTACTATTCTCTAATTCTTTACTGATTGCATCCCCTATCAGACAGTATTAAATGGCTGGGTCCAGGCCTCACTAGCCTATAATTATCCAGCTCATCGTGTTTGTTTTTAAAATCTTGGCCCAAGATTGGCCCTAGTATTTTTTTTCCGAGTACTTCTCCAGTATTTCAAAAATTTACTAAATATCAACATCAGCGGTTCAGTGAGATCCTTGGTCAACTCCTTTGAAAACTGTGAATGCCAGCTATCCAGTCCTGCAGATTTAAAAATGTTTAGTGCCAGCAGTTGCTATTTAACATCCTCATTAACTACTGTTGAAATAGTAATTATACTGCAAGATATGAGTACACCATCAGACTTCTTTTCAAATACAGAATTTAAATATTTAACTCTTCTGGTTTTTTTCTGCATCATTATTGACAATTTTACCATCCATATCTTGTAAAGAGCTGACACCATTACTAGGATTTGATTTGCTCCTAATATATAAAAATTATTTTGTTGTCCTAACTCTGCTATTTATAGATAAGTTTTAAAGTAAAGTAACAATCTTCTTTCACCATTGGACAACTGGGTTTTTTTTTTTTTTCCACAGCTACTAAAGTTTTCTTAAATGACTTCAAATAGTCTTTCCCATTGTTTTTAGATTTTTTTTTTCATCCCACTCAATTTTGCTCATAACTCTTTGCAGGTTAGGGAAAATGGAATTCTTGTGTATGTATGCATGTGTGTATATATACACGAGAAGTGGGAGAAAGAGGTGGAGGGATTTAAAAAAATGATTAGTGAGTTTTTAAAAAAATGTTTCAAGATTGACAGTAGTAATAAACTTCACATATCTCAGGAGTTGGGGTTTAAGAAGGCCTATTACATGGGGGGAATAAAAATCCCCTTATCTCAGGGAAGGAGCAAAAAACCCTATTTTGGGAAGTTGAATAAAAATACCCTATTTCAGGGAGGAGTATTAAAAACCCCTTATATGCGGGGGAGGGGGGGAAGTAAGACATTTCTGGGGGGGGGGGGTTTAAAAGGTCCCTCCACCTCACCCCCTGGGGTGGGTTCCATTGTGATAGGTAAAGGGCGGTGGGGGGGGGAGGGGGAAGAGAAGGCTTGTGGGGAAAAGACCAAGAGCTAAGTTTTGCAAATGCTGTGCTTAAGGTGATGGCTGGACATACACAAGGAGTTGTCAGATGCAGCTTTGGTTGGAGGGAGCCATGTCCCAAGAACAGAGAGAAATTTTACATTGACTCAAAATCTAGTTGAGGTTGTGCAAGCAAATAAGATTGCCTAGCGCTGAGGGGCAGACAGAGAAAAGGAGGCCAATGATGTTGATTCTGTGGGGCCCCAGGGAAAGTTGGACGGAGAATGACCCACTTAATGAAACACTAAGACCAACTAGAGCAGGCCTGCACAACTCGGAAAGCAGCGAGGGCCATATTATTGCAAAAAAACCAGCGGAGGGCTGCAAAGCCCCACCCTTGCCCCACCCCCATCCGCTTCTCCTCCCCCCCTCCCGCTTGGCTTGCCCCACCCCTACTCACCCCCCCGCATGTTGTGCAGGCCTGAACTAGAGAGACAGGAGGAGCCCAGGATGAGGGTGGAGCCACAAAAGCTCCAAAAAAGGTGAACAAAAGTGTTGAATAGTAGACCGTTGAATGCTTTTACAATGTTCCTATATTAGTCCATCCCCCTGCCTCAGGTACCCAACATAAGAACTTTCCCCTTGTCTTGACTAAGGGTGCTTCCATTTCACACTAGCAAAAATGTGGCCTGGCTGAAAACGTCCCCATGTTTCATGCAACAATATTTCAAATACTCTGGGCCAAATTCTGTTCTCCTTTATACTACAGCAAATCTGAAGTACAGTGGCGTAAAGATGAGCAGAAATGACTTACTACATTTCTCTATGCAGACCTAAAAAAGTCCATTAGTTTCTCAGAAAGACAGTTTTTTGTATTAACATCCACTTTTAATATCACTGGATTCCCAGTCTATAGAGAAGCGATTGCTGCCAAGGAGCTATTTAAAGATACTATAGCCCTGATAGAAATTGTACTTCCCCGTAGCATTCCAAAAGCTTCTACTTTACTACCACAGATAATGCCACATAAATACAATTTAATCCTGATATCTGAACTGCTTTCTGTAACACATGTATGATCTTTCCATTTTTATGCATTTTCAAATCTGATAAACTGGGATTATACAGAGAGGAATGGTTGATGTGTTCCAGTGTGAGAAAAAACAAGAGAACCAATTTCCTTCTTTTCAATTAATCCCAACATACACTACAGAAAGTCCCTATGATTAAGGGAAGCTGACTTTCATTAGGAAAAAGGATAAATTTCAGGGTAAAACCATGCTGATTTATGGCCAGCTGTGCTTTAGGTTGAGCATCTTATGACTTTTGAGTCTCTAAAGCTGTTTATTGTAAAAGAAACTAAGAAAATGCCTGAGAGACTGTTCTTGCATTGTTTGCAAATATCCATTGGCCAAGATTTTCATAATTAGTGATATTTGGTACCTTAATCATAGCCTGCCCAAATTTTGAGACACATAAATATGCCTGATTTTCAGAAAATGCAGAGCGCCTGCTTTCTGAAAATAGAGCCCTTTTAATCTGTATTGAGTTGGACACCTTCTGTGGCTCCTAAAAACAAAAGATATTTTTAAGGAACCCTGGCTGAGTTCACCATATATCAATGTCTGTCATTTTTACACTGACTGGCATTCTGCCAGTCTCTTGCTGCTGTCTTTTAGAGATGTAGAAACCTGGCTAACTTCTAATTTTCATTGTTGTGATTAGATTAGGCCATTTAATCATGCTATTCATTATATTATTATACAGCCAAAAATCATGTTTCTACAAAAACCAAAGGGATAACTTGCAAATCAGCCAGACAAAGAAAAAACTCAAGAACTCAAGAGTTTAAATAAAATACAGTGAAAATACAGAAAAACTTTAAACAAGTGCTTCTAAGTTATTCTAAAGCTTCTACAATTCCTTCATGAAACATTTTATTAATTGTAAGTTATGTTAATAAACATTGATCATGGTTTCTCCAAGAGAGACTTTAGGCCTCTGGAAAAATAATGCAAACATGGCAAACTGTCCCAGAAAATACTCCAACCAATACAGTTCCAACCACACTGTCTATCCTCCAACACAGGTGACCAACCTGAGCCTGAGAAAGAGCCAGAATTTATCAGTGTACATTGCCAAAGAGCCACAGTAATAAGTCAGCAGCTCCCCCCCCCCCCCCCCATCACCTCCCACCCACCAGCAGCCCTGCCATTCAACGCCTTCCCCCTCCCTGCACTTCCCAATCAGCTGTTTTGTAGTGCAGGAGGTTCTGGAGGGAGAGGGAGGAGCAAGGGCACAGCAGGCTCAAGGGAAGAGGCAGGAAGGGGTGGAGTGGGGGCAGGACCTATAAACAGCATAATTGCCCTCATTAAGTTCCCACCCAGCTCTTGCTAAGCAAGCACATTTATTCTTTAGGTAAATGCATTACAGAGAAAACGCACTAAAAACAATATAGGAACCTGCACACATGCAAACAAGCTTACCAGATATCTCCCTCTCTCTCTCTCTGGTACTTCAAACTCCACCAAGGAGTTATTCTGTGAGTCACTCTTTTGAACAGTTGGGCCTCTGATTTTGTCTTCAGACAACAGGTGATCAGCAGATACAGGTCCCCTCCTCGGGGCAAAGCTTCAAAAGGCTGAGTTTTTGCATACTTGGAAGGGTTATATTCAGTGCTTAACTTGTAATGAAAGAGGTGCTGGGACTTAGTGTGAGGGCTCAAGTAATTATTTTTTTTACATTCATAACTTATGGATCAAGTCCACAGGTGCCAGGAATCAGTCTTGGCAAGCCCTGGCACAAATTAAACACTAGTTATATCTGCATACACCTCCCCCTAGAGATTTCCTGGGAAACCCATTTAACTTCAAAAATTCACATTGTTTCAAACAGTCCTTTGAAGCTCCTAGCACTTCCCAAGATGTCCTTTAATCAGGTCTCCTTCCTACAGACATCACATACAAGCCCCCAATAATACCTAACATTTCCTTTTTAATACAGCAAACTCCTCAGATATTTAAGTTAAATCTGATTGTAGTAAGTTTAATTCAATAAGGTTTGTCTGGGATATTGCAGGCAATTGCCATATCTGTCTCACCATTGTCTGAGCCAAATGATGTTGAAAACATGACTGATTCCTATCTTTTATTTATTCATTCCTTTTTGATGGCACTTGGGTGACAGCTAGTGGCCTAACAATAAACTGCAATATAAAAAAAAACCCCAAAGCCCCCAAACAAAAAAGGAATGAATTGAAAAAGCGAGATACTAAGAATAATGGTATCAATATTTTTTTCAGAGAGTTCGTACTTTTAAAATATATTCACCTCTGCAGCCAAGCTCTCTCAAGCAGCCACTGCGGAGGGCTACAGAGCAGCATCTCGCTGGCTGGAAGGGGCTGGTCCTGCCCCTTCCACTCCCGGCATCTGGTCATGCATCATTCAGGCCCGCCCCTACCCTGCTTCTTCCCACTCCCTGCTCCTCCCCCCAGCGCCTGTGGCACTGTACCAAACAGCTGATGGCAGTGGGTAGGGAGGGACAGGATGAGCTGACTAGCAGGGCCCGCTGCTGGCGGGAGGCATGGGGGGGCGGGGCGGGGCTCAGCACCCACTCGGCGCCTATGCCTAGAGCCCTGTGGTCTGCCCCGGAGATTTGAAAGGGCTTGGAGCTCCCAGCTGCTGCCGCTGCAGTATCAGCAGCGACTGGGGGTCCAGGGCCCTTTTAAATTGCCCCTTTCTTTCCCCCCACCCCACCCCCGTCAGCAGACCTCATTCTCTCACTGGGCACACACAAATTATTAAGTTTGCTGCCTCCAAAGAGACCGAGCACAGATCAGGCTGGTAGGTTAAATGAAAACTGATCCTTCACTGTAGTACACAGCACTGAGATGGTTTTGTAATAAAGCAAGAGTAAGTTTATTAACAAAGAACAGAGAATTAAGTGAAAATAAGCAAGAGAAAAAGAGACAGGTCTGGTTACAAACAAAATAAAACATGCTTTCTAATGACTAGAATGCAATCTTAAAACCTTACATTCTTAACTTGATGTAGGTACCAGCATTTCTAGACTTTCAGACTAGGGAGATCCAACTTTTACAGATGCCGAGGGTGCTGTACCCTTTGTCCCCTAGTGAGGGGGTCACTAAAATGCCTTTTTGCTCCCCTTCTATTACTCAAAGTCCATTGTCTCAGCCTCAAGAGCCAAGAAGTCTTCCTGGGGTATAGATTCGGTCCCCCAGTGTGATTGTTAAACAGTCTTTTCCCCCACCTATTTAACTTGATGGGTTCGTTCTTCCATTGTCCTCTGCCTATGACCATGCTGGTCAGACAGGTAAATACATATTCCTTTATCTAGGGCAGTCTGGCTTTATGGTCTGCCTCCCAAACACATTTTACGAACATATTTCCAGCATACATCTAGAACTCTGTACTCAACCCACACATATATCAGTGATTTTGGGGGGACCAGTGTGTCACCATTTTACATATGATACCTTTGAGATGCATATACTGTGCCAACAGTATGTGCGTGAAGCGTGATGTGAGTTATAGTATGAGGGCCCTATGCCAGTTGGCCTTAAGGGATTCCCAGGGTCACAAGACCATGAACTGAAAACAGAACTGGAGTCCCGTATGCACACTATTGGTATGACTTGCGTCCTGTGAGTTACCAGACGTACATAAAAAAAATTCCCATTGATCCCTCTGGGTAGACATACCCTGGGTCTGTGGGGGCTGTGTGCAGGCTCCCAGTGCACAATCTGCTAGATCTGTTCAGAGATGGTTTTCTACAGGGTTGATTCTCTCTGGGCAGCTTTAAAGTGTGTCCTGAATCCACAGCCGGAGGATCTCTTCAGGGGGAATCACATGCACAGCCACGTCACAGCATTCAGTCCCCTCCCTCCTGCGGTGTATTAGCATTGCGGGGCACTCAGTTACTTTCTGTAAAAACAAAGACATGCAAAGCATTTGGGCAGCCTGTGCTGACGTAGTATTGTCCTGCAGGGGCATTTTGGAGCCAGAATCCTTTTCTCACCACATTTTGCTTGCCCTCCAAGGCCCTTTTTGGCCTTGTGTGGCAAAACTCCCCAGAGCCACAGCTCTGCAGAGCCCAGCAGCCCCAGAAACTTGCTTCCTTCTCACTTAGCAGGAACCCAGAGAAGCTAGGGGTCATTTAATTAACCTCAGGCCAGCCTTGCAGTCATTCCCCATGGTATGGTATCCAATGCTTTCCTCTGTCTTACGTGCAGTGTCCTTAGCCACGTGCTTTCTTTGGGAGACAGTTGCATAGCTTCAGGCTGCCAAGAAGCATCTCCTCCTAGACCATTGGTTCTCAAAGTGGGGGTCGTGAGCCCCTGCTGCCTGCAGCCGGCCCTGAGGTTTGTCGCTGCGGCAGGCGGCCCCAATACTGGTCCCTGCAGCTTCCGCGGCGGGCTGCCAGCGCCCCCCTGGCCGGGTCCCGGCGCCTCCGTGAGCCTGGCCCCGGTCGCCGTGAGTCCGGCCCCAGTGGGCTCCCGACCCCCCCCCCCCCAGCCCAGCCCCAGCAGACTCCTGGCGTCCCATTCTGCCCCCCCACCCCCCAGCCTGGCACCCCAGCGGACTCCTGGCACCCCCACCCCATCCATTCCCAGCGGGCTCACACCGCCCCCCCCCCTCCGGAGCCCGGCCGCAGTGGCAGTGCCCCCGCGAGCCCAGCCCCGGGGGGGGGGGGGGGGCTGCTGGAAAAAAACCCCTCCACGAGCCCGGACCCTGCCCGGGGGGGCTGCTGGAACTACCTGAGCGAATCCGGCCCGGGGAGGGGGGCTGCTGGAATCCCCTCCCCCCAGCCTGGCCCCTGCCCGGGGGGGCTGCTGGTACCCTCCACCCCCAGCCTGGCCCCAGGGGGCTGCTGGAACCTCCCCCTCCCAGCCTGGCCCCTGCCCTGGCAGGCTGCAGGCACCACCCCATCCCGGAGTGTGGCCCCTGGCCCAGGGGGCTGCCAACAGCCCACCCACCCACCCCCAGCCCGACCCCGAAGGGGGGTCACGCTTAGAGGCCTGGTGTCCAAAAGGGGTCACCAATACAAAAAGTTTGAGAACCACTGTCCTAGACAGACAGAGTACTCCTTTTCTGCAGAAAATCCCATGTCTCCTACTGATTCCCTTCAGCCTGTTTGAAGGAATCCCCTCCACACACATCCCTCCCCTTCCCCCCTCCCCCGAGATTTATGGCCCTCAGGTCATTTGGGGTGGGGTTTTCAAAGGCACCTAAATGACTTGAAGTACAAGTGCCTGTTACTGGCTTCATTTGAGGGGGGGGGGGCACCCTGAGCCAGCCTTGCTGAGTAATGTGGGTTTCCCAACTCCAGCAGCCAGCCTGCTCCTGACATGAGGATTACAGCACTGCTGACCAGGCCATTAAAAGTCTGGTTGGCAAGGGGCTGGCAGCCTCCCTACCTGACTTTGTGAGGCTCTCTGGAAGTGGACGGCATGTCCCTCCAGCTTCTAGATGGAGGGACAGGCAGGGGAGCTCTGCATGCTGCTTCTGTCCCAGGTGCCGGCTTCAGAGCTCCCATTGATTGGGAACCGTGGCCAATGGGAGTTGCGGGGGTGGTGCTTGCAGGCAGAGGCAGCACGCAGAGCCACCTGGGCATGCCTCTGCCTAAGAGTCGAGGGGCAGTTTACAGCTTCTGGGGAGCCACCGAAGGTAAGCACCACCTGGAGCAGGGGCGGAGCCTCACGGTAGGGGTGTGATGGGGTGGGACAAGGCTGTTCAGTTTTGGATGATTATAAAGTTGCATGACATCTGCAAACCTGCCCTAAGGGTGCCACACTCTGTCCAGTCCAGTTCACTGGGGGGACGCGGCCCAGGGCAGTCCCTCTCTAGTTGCTGCTAGTATTAGTGCAGAACCCAGGGCAGCCAGAAAAACTACAGGTCAGGACTGTGCTGCATGAGCCTCCAGCAAAAAGAACCTGCAGCTCATTACCCAGTCATGCAGCAAAGATGGAGGGAACGGATTAGGCACTCAAATGGGGAGAGTCAAAACAGGAGGAGAAAGGGAGTAACCCCAACAGGGGCTTGTGGGGACAGCCACATGGGGCAGGACAGGAGGTTGGGAATGGGTGGGCTTCTGAGAATGCAGGGTGGGAATGTGTGTGCAGGGAAACAGCCTTCTTCATGCTGGAAGGACAGTTTGACTTTCAAATACTTTTGTACTCCCCTGAATACGTATCATTGTTTGCTTCTGCTGCACCAGGCCCTCCACGGCTGTATCCGTGTGACAAAACAGCAGATCATGGTTTCCTGGAGGCTGAACCCTTCCCTATTGGCCCAAGTGGGAGAGGAGCATGCTCAGGATGCCTGGCTGTCACCTCACAGCTCAGGGCTCCACTTAGGAAAGTGGAACAGGCCAACACTTCTAACGCAGGGGTCCTATGCTGGCCACCCACATCCATAGGTAGGGGCTTAAACAAGCGGTCTCATTCCGAGAGCTGCCGAGACCCTGTAGTTCCAGTCAGTGCTCGGATGCCCTAAAAACCAGGACACTTGCTGAGGTGCCTAAATTGAGATTTAGACACTTAGCTTCAGGCAGCTGTGTGTGAAAATGTGCCAATCATTTTCCCCTGGATTTCGGCTCCACTTGGAAGGAGCAATAGCCACTCACTCAATCAGTCTCTTCCTCCCTGCAAATATATAGCATCCCAGAAATAACAAGACAGACAAAGAAATTACCAGGGTGTCTGGTAGGACAATGACTGGACAGCAGGAATACTGGAAGATTTGACTCATTTTCCAGGCAAGGAAAGGCAGGGCCAAGACACCTACAACAAATCCCGCGGACACCATGGCAGTCGTCATCCATGTAGATCTGCCACCATCTAGAGACAAAGGAAGGAAGGCGGACTTCAGCAGAAAGCCTTTGAGGGCAAACAACACAATTACAGATCCTGAGAGAAGCGCGGGGCCTGTCCTTCTCCCTGAGCCCAGTGGGAGCGGTGAGGTCCAAAAGAATCAAACACTGCCCTGCCAGCGCAGAGGTGAGTCTTCCCACCCACCACCCCACTTGAGGAAACAATTGCAGCAGGCCGTGTACAGGGCAAGAGACAACAGGCAGAATCGAAGGGGAGAGATGCTGACAGACTGGGCAGCTGCATGGAGAGTCACTGCACCACACTGCCTCTGATACTACTGGTGAGCAAGTCTGGTCATCACCTGGCCCGTGTACACACTGAGTTTCGCTGAAGTTGCTGCTCCTGTTGATGGCTTCTACGTAGGTCTGGGCTTTCACACAGTACTCAGCTCCTGCCACCATAGTGTCCAGATGCACCACAGAGCTGATCTCCTTCACAGTCTTCTTGTGCACCTGCCAGAGGTGATGACAAGCAGGTCAGAGTCCAGGGCCCAGTGAGAGCAGGGGGCTTGTGGTCAATGATGGCCTGATTGTAGGCTGTAGGGAGAAAGGGCTGGGGGAGTCAGAGAGGAATGGAGAGAAGGGAATAGGAACTGAGGAGCCAAGAGATAGAAAAGGAAAATGGAGGGGGAGGTTAGGGGGTGGGAAACAGCACAGCAGAGTGAGACTGGACAGCCACTGGGGTAGAAGGGATGGAATGAAAAGTGCTATAAGCCAAGGGGAAACAGAGGCCTGATTAGAGTAAGAGCCTGTGTCAGGAGGTTGTGAAGGCATCTCCATGTGCAGGAGGAAGGGAAGGAAGGGCAGTTCCACGGGGCCTAGCGCCCTAGGCAGGTGACCTTGGGTACAGGGGAAGGCAAGAAGAACTCTGTGACCCCATGCTCCTACTCGAATTCCATGCCCCTGCCCAGTCCATTAAATGTGTGAGAACTCATTGGCCAGGGCCTGTGGGTGAGAGAAACAAGCTCTCACACATGGGGAAGAGGTGAGGGAAGAAGTGAGTGAGGGCAGGGATAGACTACATGGGGAGAGAGTGCAGTGGCAGACAAACCTCTACTCTGCTCCCCACGCTGGACTAAAGTTCCCTCCACTCCACAGTTTTGAGATCCCCTTACCTTGTTTACATCTGAGATGCAGAATTGCAACAGAGGTTAGAGAAACAGAGTTGTTTCCGCTAAGGGAAGGAGCCTACAGCATTCCATTTTCATTTGTGTCCCTCATTTCAGGGTTTTTGTCACACATTCAGCACACTGCTGACAGGCAGGCTTCACATATTTGTTTTGCATGGAAATTCATTAGTTTTTCATTAAAAAAAAAATCTAAGGAATTCCGTCATCTGCAATGGTGATGAATGGGTGTGAACTCACAGCACACTGCTGTTACTTAAACTACAGGAGGGACTCTGCTAACTAATAGCACTAGTGGGTGGTTATCTCGTGTGTGCCTGCCAGTAGAGGAAGCCGTATAAACACACATTTTGCTAGTTGCTTTTATGAGTATTCCAGATGTGCATGTTCCCAGCAGGCCCTGCTGAGCCTCCTGTGCCATAGACATTCAATCTGCACAGAATTACAAACAGGACACAAGAAAATCAGAACCACCTCCCCATCAAAATACCTTTCTCTACAGGAAGGTGCATTGGGCTGGGAGTCAGGACACTTTGTGATCTAGTCCCATCTCCTCTACTAGCTGTTGTTAATACTTCTCTGGAATAAACAGCCCTTATTAGAAGTCCTCACATATTCCCATTCTAAGAGGAAGACAAATATTAGCCTCCACACGTTTTAGCAAAGCGCTAATTAACATGGGGCACAAGGTCGTTTCTGGTAGAGAACAGAACCCAGGCTGCTAATATGACAGGTTTATGTCTCACCCATTTAGCTACACTGTCTCTGAGAATGACTATGCCAATTATGTGCTTGAGTATTCTGGCTGTAAAATGCAGAACTCCTGCATATGTAAAATGCTGTTTCAGTGAGTTACACATCATCATCTAGTGGCTGGTCCATAGCGGATATGAGGCTTCTCCTGCTACCAGTTAACATAAGTAAACCTTCAGCTCAAGTAGTACCTATCAGTGCTAACGCTGCCTGGCTCACAGCCTGCTCATGTTGCATTTAGGGTGTGTGGGGGGAGAGGGGTTATAAGTGAACATAAGATTTTTTATTTTATTATTTTAAACCTATGAAGTTATTTATAAAACTTTGTGTCAAAAGAAGGTTATTAAGATTGCAAAGTCAGAAATTAGGAATTGCCAGACTTAGCGTTGCCCATGCAACCTCAGTCCTGCCCGCTTGTGAGACCGCATTATATTTTATTTACACGGGAAAGTTGCTTAGGTTTAATTTAAATTGGGTTTTTAAAATCAACATTGTTAAAGTGGTTCAAACCCCTGTGTGGTTGGTTTTATTCCTGTTTAAATCAGGTACATTTGCCTAATTAATTTAAGATAAACTGAAATAAGTCTGATGTAAACGAAAGTCAGTACATCCACACAAGGGATCGAACTGGTTTAAAACCCTACCTGTAGTTAAATGGGTGTTGCTTTTCCATGTAGACAAGGCCACAATCTTCAATGCACAGGAGGGGACTGCTCTGGAGATGAATCGTGGATGTGTAGTAAAAGGAGGTTGGGAAGGAGATAGGGAAGTGTTACTATCATTATACAAGGCACTGGTGAGACCTCATCCGGAATACTGTGCGCAGTTCTAACCTCTCATGTTTAAGAAAGATGAATTCAGACTGGAAGAGGTACAGAGAAGGGTTATTAGAATGATCAGAGGAATGGAGAACCTAATTTACAAGAGGAGACTTAAGGATCTTGGCTTGTTTAGCCTAACTAAACAAAGGCTGATTGCTCTCTCTAAATAGAACAGAGGGAGAGGAATTAAGGGCCAATGTTGGCACAAGAACAAATGGATATGAACTGGCCATCAAAAAGTTTAGCCTTGAAATTAAATGAAGGTTTCTAGCCGTTAGAGAAGTGAAGTTCTGGAACAGTCTTTCAATGGGGGCAAAAAATGTAACTTGTTTTAAGACTGAGTTTGATAAGTTTATGGAGGGAATGGTATGATGAGATCACCTACAATGGCATGTGGCCCATCTGCAACTGCTATTAGCAAATATGGCTGAAGAGGGAAGGTTCCGAGTTGCTATAGGCAGTTCTTTTCCAGGGATCTTGCCCACACGCTCTGAGTAACTGATCTTCATCTTTAGGGTGGAGAAGGAATTTTCCACAGGTCAGATTCACAGAGACCCTCAGGGGTTTTCACTTTCCTCTGCACCAGGTAGCATGGGTCACTTGCTGGTTTAAACTAGAGTAAAGAGTGGACTCTCTGTAATTTGAAATCTTTAAACCACGATTTGAGGCCTTCAGTAGTTAAGCCAGAGGTTAGGCGTCTAGCACAGGAGTAGATTAGTGAGGTTTTGTGGCCTGTAATGGGCAGGAGCTCAGCCTAGATCAGTGGTTTTCAAACTGTGGGTCGTGACCCAATTCTGGGTCGCGGAATGTAAGGCACTGAGTCATGCCACCTCTGGTCAGCACTGCCGAGCAAGCTGTTAAAAGTCCCATCAGCGGTGCTGCCCGGTAAGGCAGACTAGTCCCTACCTGTGCCAACATCGCGTTGCGCTCCAGAAGTGGCCAGCAGCAGGTCCAGCTCCTAGGTGGGGAGGCCATGGGGCTCTGTGTGCTGCCCCAGTCCCGAGCACTGGCTCCACACTTCCATTGTCTGGTTTCCAGCCAATAGGAGTTGTGTGGGGGGGTGCCTGTGGGCAAGAGCCACACGCAGCCACTTGTGCGCATCCACCTAGGAGCCAGACCTGCTGCTGGCTGTTTCCAGGGCGCAGCATGGTCCTCATTTCCAGGACAGGCGGGAAGGCTGCCTCTACACCCCGGCTGCACAGCTTACCGGGAGCCACCAGAGGTAAGCCCATTACCAACCCTGTGTCCCTATCCCCTGCCCCAGTCCTGAGGCCCTCCTCAAACCTGGAGCCCCTTCCTGCACCCCAAACCTCTCATCCCTGACTCCACCCCAGAGCCTGCACCCCCAACCCAGAGCCCTGACCCCCTCCCATACCCCAACCTGAGCCCCCTCCCACATCCCAAGCTCCTCATCCCTAGCTCCGTTGTATCATAGGCATCAACCATTTTCTTCAACTGAGATGCCAGAAAAAAAGTTTGAAAACCACTGGACTAGTTATCATAATGGTCCCTTCTGGCCTTAAAGTCTGTGTCTAAGTGGGTGTGTTTCCAGTGGGGTCCTGCGGGCATCAGTCCTTGGCCCTATACTAGCCAACATTTTCATCAGTTACCTCATGAAGTTTGTAGATGAGTCAAAAATTGGCAGAATGGTAAATAATGATGAGGACAGGTTACTAATTCAGAGCAATCTGGATCTCTTGGTAAGCTAGATGCAAGAAAACAATATATTTTTAACACAGCTAAATGTAAAGGTATACATCTAAGAACATAGAATAATCAGCCCTACATACAGGATTGGAGGACTCGACCCTGGAAAGCAATGAGTCTGAGAGTTTTGAGGGTGATGTTGGGTAGTCAGCTGAATATGAGCTCCCAGTGTGACATTTCAGCCAAAAGAGCTAATGCAATCCTAAAATGCATGATCAGGGTAGAAGTAGAAGTAGAGAGGTTATTTTACTTCTGTGTTTGGCTCTGGCGTGACCATTGCTGGAATACTGCATCCAGCTCTGGCATCCACAATTCAAGAAGGATGTTGATAAATTGAAGAGGATTCAGAGAAGAGCCACGGGCATGATTAGAAGATTAGAAAAAATGCCTTTAGATGATAGACTAAAGCAGCTCAATCTATTTAGCTTAAAGAGAAGATTAAGGAGTAACTTGAAAGAGTTTAAGTATCTACTTAGGGAATAAATATTTTAAAATGGGCCCTTTGGTCTAGCAGAGAAAAATATAATACAACCCAGTGGCTGGAGGAAGATGAAGCTAGACAAATTAGGACTGGGGAAAGGCATAAGTTTGACAGTGAGGGTGATTAACTATTGGAACAACTTACCAAGGGTATTGGTGGATTCTCCATCACTGACAATTTTCAAATCAGGTTTCAATGTTTTTTTAAAAAAGATCTGCTATAGGATTATTTTGGGGGCAGTTCTCTGGCCTGTGTTATGCATGTGGTCAGACTAGATGAAAACAATGTCCTTTCCAGCCGGGAAATCTATGAACCACGGCCTGCCCAGGTAAGGGGAGATCCATCAGACCTGGCAGAAGGGCAGACATCTTAACTCTGATTATTTTAATTCTAATGGTGTAATGTGCTTAAACATAGAGACTGGCTCTGTGACTTCCTGCATGGGATGTGAAACACAAAAGGGCAGCTGCCTTGGACAGGGACTTCCTTTCCAGTTACATATTTGTATACACCACAAGAAGCTTATGATCATAGCTGCTACATGCTATAGCAGGTGACTAGAGAGGGCAGACAGATGCTGTGTTCAGAAAAATATCCCATGCACTTTCTTTCTAAACCAGGCTTACAATGAAAGTGCTTAGAAATGCCTGAGAGCAAGGGCAAAACTCACCAAACTTTCCTGGCCCTTCCTCCAATAGAATATGTGGAACTGAAAGGTTGGCCCCAGGTCTTCCAGCTTCACCAGTAAATGATACCCATCTGCAGAGACTTCAATCACGGGTGGGGTGAGGAAAGCTGTCAAACACAGAAGCAGCACTATTACCACCACCAAAGGCAACCTGAATCACCCCCCCCCCCCTTCCCAGACTGGGAGAGAAGCAAGAAGTGCTCCCTTTTGTGACTCCCCTTGAGCTGTATTGGCAGCCAGTTGCTTCAGTGAGGGGGTTTCCCTCAATCTTCCTCCCTCTCTACCTTGCTTTGTTTCTAGAGATAGTTGCAGTGCCTTGGGCCAGGGTGGATTTTATTCTCTTAGGTTGAGGTATTTAGCAATAGCTGAATTGCACAAACTTGAAATGTTTTCTGTGTGGGGGAGGAAGTGTTTTGTTGAAGGCCCATTCAAGCCATAACAGAACCAGGTAAGGCAGAGGTTGCTGAGAAACCAGACCAGACTGGTTCTTCTGGAAAAGGGATGCTAACTCTGTCCAAAGGCCCAGAACATGCGCTTGGAAACTCCTTTCTCTGAAATTTGTTTCTATTGGCTTGATTTTCCAAAGTGCTGAACTCTGTAGCTCCCATTGAGGAGTGGGGATTGTGGGTAGAAATCAGACAGTCTGTTTCCTGCATACTGTAGGTAATTTTTAGTCTTGCAGCATTGTAACACTGCTGTAAATTACTCGTTTCATGGCTATTGTGATCATGTCTTGCTACAGTTCTGGAATTAAGCCTTCCGTGTTTGCAGTATTATAGGAACAAAGTATGGACTCCCCACTACTAAATACTGAAACATACACATATTTAAGGTATGGCGAGGGTTGCTAAGTGTAGTATCAGGGCACTGCATAGATAACACGGTGTGCAAGTTTCAGGGAATGTGAAACTTGCCACAGCTGCGAATCTGGCCCAACATCCCCTCCCCACAACAGGAAGGATAACATCCCTCTGGCCAAATACGTGCAGAGAAAGGCACTTGTTGGAATTCATTCCCACACTCAATGCGCAGCCAACATAGCAGTGTTCAGATGCAGTAGTGTGCGGCGGGTGCAATCACATAACATGTGCAAGGAGTTCTCCACAACTGGAAGGGCTGGAGAATCACTTTTCTTTACAATGAAAGATGAGAATCTGAGGAACAAGATGCTGCTGCAGAAGTGTGGCCTGGGCTCCAAATGGACCAGTAAGGTGAGCCACCAGTAATTTCTGGCTCTGTGTTAATATTAATAAATAAGTTGATCAACAGAATGAAATTCAACAAGGACAAATGCAAAGCACTTCACCATGACAAGGGCCACTAACCTCTTGTGAGCGCCTCCTGTCGGCTGGGTGTGAACCTCCACTCTTTCTCTGCTCACAGTGCCCATCAGCAATTACTCTCCAGCTAAGCCATGCATAGTCTAAATGTATGAAGGAATCCCTGCTGGGGGAACTGTCCAACAAATGGTTGGCCTTCTCTGAGGTCTTCAGCCCGGTCTCTGGGCCTGTTTAAACTCTTGCCCCTTTTTCAGGCTCTAAAAGGAAACTTGTGCCCTTCTCAGGGCTTTGGCCACTTCATCAGTGGGGAGAGTCCGTCCTGTCCCCTACTCCAGGTCCCAACCCAGAGACCCTACAAATAGCAGCCACGTGCTGCTTTCTTTACTAGTTGCTATTGCTGCATTCCCTGGGCTGCTTCCTACTCTGTCCCATCACCTTCTAGGGTTCAATGCCTGAGCAGGGTCTCTCCCAGACCTCTTTGCCTGGAGAACTTGTAACAGTCTCTGCCCTCTTTTTGTCAGGGTTCTTTCTCCCAGGCCATTGTGCCTGGAGAGTTTCCAGTCCTATCCCTGCTGGAGCAGGGTTTCTCCCCAGTCTCTTTGCCCATGGAGTCTCACAGCCTTTCACTCCTTCATCCTCCTGGTCTCCACCAGCAACTGACCTGCTCAGCCCCTGAAGCACCTTTTAACTAAGCCTGCTGGGCTCTGATTGGCTGCTTCCCTGCAGCCTCTCTAGGCAGGCCTGGAGAACCCACCTTCACTGCTGCTTTCCTGGACAGGGTGGGGTAGGACCACAAGGCCTCCAGCATGGTACACCTCGTCACATACACATAGGAAGGAATTATCAATTGCACAAGTACAAAATAGGAAATGACTGCCTAGGAAGGACTATTGCAAAGAAGGATTAGGGATTACAATGGATCACAAACTAAACACGCGCCAACAATGTAATACTGTTGAAAATAAAGCCAACATCATTCTGGGATGCATTAGCAGGAGTGTTGTAAAAAAACCCACTAGGAGTAATTCTTCCACTCTACTCAGCACCAGTCAGGCCTCGGCTGGAGTATTGTGTCCAGTTCTGGGCACCGCACTTCCTGCAATTTGTCCACATCTTTCCTGAAGTCCAGGGGAGAACAAAACAAAACAAAACAAAAAACAACACTCCCCACCCCCCAAAAAAATTAAAGTTCTAAAAAACATGATCTACAAGGAAAGATTGAAAAAATTGGGTTTGGATAGTCTGGAGAAGAGAAGACTGAAGGTGGACATGATAGCAGTCAAGTACCTAAAAGGTTGTTATAAAGAGAAGGGTGATAAACTGTTCACCACTGAGAACAGGACAAGAAATAATGGGTGAAAATAGCATCCAGGAAGATTTAGATTGGACATTAGGTAACATTTCCTGACTGTAATTGTTTTTAAGAACAGGTTTGACAAACACCCATCAGAGATGGTCTAGATAACACTCAGTCCTGTATTAGGCAAGGGGACAGGACAAGATGACCTAGCAAGGTCCCGTCCAGTCATACATTTCTATGATTCTAAGATTATTACTTTTGAAGGAATTTAATTTTAAAATAACATGTATTGACATGAACTGATTTTAAGAATTAAAAGTGAATTTAAGTGACCACTAGTAAATAAAAAGTATCTATTTTGTTATGTATGAGTAATGAGATATTAATATGCAAATATTCACTAACAGAACTGCAAATTATTTACTGCCTGTACTTACAGTGTGAACTGATTTGCTGTTTCAATATCAATGAAAATGTGTTTTTTTTTTAATGAACACATTTTATATTGCTTATTCCACGTGGTGATGTGACTGTCAGGAGGAGGCAGAGAGCTTACTTGTTATGCGATTGAAGAGAACTTTTAGCGTGCTCCACTTTGAACTCCAAGAACCTAGGTTTGCCCTCACGCGTAGGTTATAGGGCACGGTAGCAGAGATGTCCTCTGTGACGTTGCACTGAGTCACAATGATGAGCGAACACTCACTGATGGGTATCCAGGTCTCGTTGGCATAATCTCTTTCATACTCCCTGGAGAAACCAAAGAAAAGCACACAGGCAACACAGGATAAAATAACACACCTCTATCCCCACCCCTTATCCATCCCATATCCTCTAAAGACTCTACCCAGAATCAGCTTCACCTGGGTACAGAAATCTACTCCAGGTTTTTCTTCTTTGTTACAGAAGCGCATGAAGGCTGACATTCACCTTTTGCAGAGGGAGAGCATACAGCCACAAGCACAAGGCACATTTAAGAACTTAAGTGGAGTTTAAATGGCTCCCTTGCAGGCCATGTGCTGGTCCATGTCCAGCAGGAATTTCACCCTGGGAGAAATGTCTAAACTTGAATTTTTAGTCATGTTTTAATTTACATGATCACAAATTCTAGTGCAGACAGGACACTAATGGATCACTTGATGATTGCCTGGTTCTGTTCATTCTCTTTGAAGCATCTGGCATTGGCCACTGTAGGAAGACAGGATACTGGGCTAGATGGACTTATCCACTTATGGTCTTATCCACTCCTGCCACTCTTCTGCTCTTATGTTTGTAGCTAGTCATGCAGCTTAGGATTAAAAACACAACTAGGAACAAATGTTTGCCCTGTCTAACAGAATTCACATATTTACGAATTAATATTTGTTAAACTAAATATTCAAGTGCAGACAAACTCGGATGGAATCAGATGTCCAACCCTCCTACCACACAACCTGAGACGGTTTGCCATCAGAGGGGACCCCTGGGGCTGGCATCATGAGAGTGGACTGAAGCAAAATGGGTGCATCTCAGCCTCCCTTATTCTTCAGTGCGTCTTTGAGGGAGGTGTGTGAAGCTGTTTGAGAAAACCCCTCCCTGGAGCGAATGAGAGAGCTGGAGTGAATGAACTCAGTGATGCAGCCACAGTGAAAATGCAGATGTTTTTAGCATTACAGTTTCTTTTTTAGCAAGGTGCCTGCGTATTCTACTGACTTTGTTTCTTCAGAACCCTCCTATGTATTTCCCAAAATAATCTATCGGCTGGGAAAAAATTTCACTTGGATGTTTCTCTGTTCCCTCCCCTTTGTCTGTTGCCTGTCTTCCTGGATTGTGAGCTCTTTGGGCAGAGACTTTGTCTCCATAGCGGTGTGGAAAGCACCTAGCCAATAGTGGCCATGGCTGTGATCCAAATAACACACAATTCATGATAAAGGCCTGGGCTGTAGGCAGGCTCCACATGAGGCCAACAACATTTTCCCACTTCTGCATTATTATTAATGGGACTGTCACGTTTCCCCCGCATCCGTGTGCATAGACCTATGTATGCCATGTGCAGGGGATGCAGGGCATTTGTCTAACTAGCATCCAGAGAGGGGAGAATAAACAGGCAAGTTACCCCTGAAACTCAACGGAGTATCTCACAGTTTCTCCAGGGACCGTCACTGGACTCCATGTCAGGAAGTGCTTCATGTTGGTGGACAGCATAGAGATATTCTGAGGGGCTGACAACAGGGCTTCTTCGTCTAGGATTCCGCCAAAGAGAGAGAAACAACTAGTTGTGACCATTTGCTAAATGAATATCACAGCTTTGAAGAACATATGTCAATGATGGAAGCTTCACAACATGCTTCATTGTTCCACTTCAGCACTGCCACTCGAGCTCTGAAGGGACTTCAAAAATTAGTGTATAGGTTGAAATTATCGTTGAAGATAGAATGATAAAGTACCTAGCTGTTTGTAATACGACAGGGACTCAGACCAGTATGACTTGTGTAAAGGAAACTCATGCCTCTCCACTACATTAAAGTTTGAAGAGGTCAATAAAATAGTGGATAAAACTGGACCTATTAGAAAGGCATCCAATCTAGAATGAGTGATGGAGAACCCATTACATCCCTCGGTAAGTTAATTCCCCTTGCTGCCTTATTTCCAGTCTGAATTTGTTTGGCTTCAGCTTCCAGCCATTGGGTCTTGTCCTGCCTTTTCCTGCTAGTTTAAAGATCCCTCTAATATCAGATATCTTTCCCCAATCATCTCTTGAATAAACTTAATAGGCAAAGCATCTTAAGCCTCTCACTGGGAGAGAGGTTTTCCAAACTTCAGATAAGTACTGTTGCTCTTTTCTGAACCCCTTCCAATTTTTCAGATGTGGCCACAGGACCTGCATGCAGTATTCCAGGCATGGTCCCGTGTGTGCATATGGGCTCTGGGATGCATACTCTTCAGGAGTGGGTAGGCAGGATCCTTATTCAACATGATGAAGTAATGGAAAACAGCTGTCTTCCCTGCCTAACCTGAATTAATCAGAACAGACCAAACCATCTACTCAGGATTTCATGAAGTAATCTGGAAGGAAAGAGAATTTCAACTTTGCTCTTCAGAAAAGAGTCTAGAGGACACTGATTCTTTTCACCACTACTCCTCCTTGTTATAAATTTGGATAGTTGAAGACAATGTTTAGCTACAGTGATACACAGAAGTTTCTCATTCTTACAGTACTTCACATAGTTTTATATAACCAATTAAATCAGTCTTGAGCCTGATCTACATGGAGGGGAGGGGGATCGACCTAAGATATGCAACTTCAGCCATGGGAATAGTGTAGCTGAAGTCTACGTAATTAGGTCAACTTAAGGTCTATGTATTTAGGTCGATAGTCTTCATGGCGCTGAGTCAACTGCTGTCCCTCCCCCGTCAACTCTGCCTGCACCTCTCGTGCCAGTGGAGTATCAGTGTCAATGGGAGAGCGCTCAGGGATCTATTTATCATGTCTAAACTGGTCACGATAAATCGACCCCCAATAGATCAATCACTACCTGCCAAGACCAGGCCTTGAAAATGTAAAAGTCTGCTTGCCCATAGCAAGTAACTTTTTTAATAGGCAAGTAAAATATTAGTTTTTAATTACAATTACTTCCACATGAAGGGTGGATTAGAACATCTGAGTCTAGGATGATACATTTTTATTACAATTTTGTAAAATTTAATTCAATAGGCACAAAAGAAAGCTTCTGGTTCTGTTGTACTTGTTCAAAGTGGTGTGAATAAATCCACTGAGGCAGATGATATTCACTTGCCTACAAATATTTTAACTGCAAATCTGAAAAGCACTAACAGAAAAAGCATGTGTGGGAAACAGGTTGTCTCAATTATCATTCAGTACCTAATCCACTGGAGCAAACTCCTCTCAGAAGTGATCTTGAACAAATAAGATAAATGAAGCAACACTCCTTTTCTGTCAGAAACTAGTTGTGAAACCCTTTGGCTTTACCCCTTACTGTTCTCCATGTAGCTGGTCTACACGGAGAACAGTAGTCTGCTGCTGCTACTAGTTACCCCATTAGCTCAAGGGGCAGAGACCTGTGCAGTGGATCTAAATGATGAGCCCTGAATTTCTGTATGATGGAATTTGTTTTTCAGTTTCTTAAAATAATTTAGGAAATTATGTACAAAACTGTGTTAAATGAAAATTAAGGTTGCAAAGTCAATCACTCAAAAATCAGGAAATGACAGTTAGTTTACTGATATGACTAGTTTGGCTCCCTTACGTATCTGCATTATGGTACAGTCTCTAATTACATCAGCACATACTATTTTTTCCACGCTAGCTCTGTCTCATTCAGCACACAGGATGGATGCTGCTCAGGGACTGAATCAGGTGCTGTTAAATGCTCCAGCATCTTTCATTCTGGCATTTGTAACTTTAGAGTCCTTGACTTTGCAACCTTAATGTTCTTTTAATGTATTTTTTTAATGTAAAGAGCAATTATGAATTCTATCTTTAGGTTGCCAGTCATTTCCATTATAATAATTTGGCTTACAGCAGGATTTTGAAATTTGGTAAAGGAATAGTCCTGGGGCCAGGGAGATGCCTTTTGCTGACCCTAAGATGTTTTGATTTGGGAAAGTTATTTCTTCATTTACAACCTGTTTTCCTCAGTACACATTGTTCCTGGTTTGCTGCCAAAACCCACATACATTCTATTAGCACTTCCTGGCAGCTTACTTCATCTTGCCATACAGAACTGGTCTGGATCAAAAAAAGGTATGATGGATCATTCACCTATATTGTCAAGTACCCTGCAGCCGAAAGCTAACTGTGTGGTACTAAAAAAATTATAAGTTTGAGTTTTCCCTTTTCTGGGTGGTGGTAATAATTGGGGAACAAACTAACCCAGGTGGATTCTTCATCTCTTAATGTCTTCACATCAGGCTCTGATGCCTTTCTGGAAGATATGCTTTAGCTAAACACAAAAGTCATTGGATTCAGTGCAGGGGGAACAGGCCTGTGTTATGCATAGGGGCCTACCAAAGTCACAGGCCACTTTGGTTAATTTCAGTCAGAGGATTTTGAAAATCATAAATTTCATGATTTCAGCTATTTAAATCTGAAATGTCAGTGTTGTAATTGTAGGGGTCCTTACCCAAAAAGGAGTCGTGGGGTGATTGCAAGGTTATTGTAGGGAGGGGTTGCAAACATCCTACCCTTACTTCTATGCTGCTGCTGGTGGCGGCACTGCCTTCAGAACTGGGCAGCTGGAGAGTGGCAGCTGCTGGCCAGGAGCCCAGCTCTGAAGACAGAGCCACAGTCAGCAGCAACACAGAAAGATGGCATGGTATGGTATTGGCACCCTTACTTCTGTGCTGCTGCCTGCAGAGCTGGGTCCTCAGCCAGAAGCTGTCCCTCAGTCAGCAGCTGCCACTCTCTGGCTGCCCGGCTCTGAAGGCAGCACAGAAATAAGGGTGGCAATGCCACAACCCCCCTAAAATAACCCTGTGACCCCCTGCAATTCCCTTTTGGGTCAGGACCCTCAATTTGAGAAACGTCAGTCTCCCCTGTGAAATCTGTATAGTATAGGATAAAAGCCTCTAAACACTAGATTTCATGGGTGCGGGGACAGATTTCATGGTCCATGACATGTTTTTTATGGCAGTAAATTTGGTAGGGCCCTAGTTATGCGGAAGGTCAGACTAGATAATCTAGTGGGCTCTTCTGGTCTTAAAATCCATTAATCTTCCCTTCTGGTTCGTTTCTTGCCTTCTGTTCCTTTCCCTTATTTAGAGGTTTGCATTGCCCCTGGGAATCTCTGTGGTAGAATTAAGTAGCTGCCATGCCAAGTGAAAGGATTTTAATTTATTCCCTTTTCACTTTACGCTCTTTTTGACGAGCCTCCTCATTTCTGGGAGTTCCCCTTCATAAAAGTCAGTGTCTCTGGGCTAAATTTTGGTATCTTCCTTTGTAGATGTAGAATGTAATGACATGCTTGTCAGGGTTGCTTAGTCCTAAATAACATGCAGGAGATTGTTAAAAAGTAACTATAGTTGAGCCACTATGTCAAGAATAGCTGCCCCTATTGAGTGCTCCACTACTAGCTGCTCCAAGAAGTGGTTAAAACAGTTGTTTTCAACTAAGGGGACTGTACACCTGGGGGATATGCAGAGGTCTTCCAGGGGATACATCAACTCATCTAGATATTTCCTTAGTTTTACAACAGGCTACATAAAAAGCACTAGCAAAGTCAGTACAAACTAAAATTTCATACAGACAATTACCTGTTTATACTACTCTATGTACTATACACTGAAATGTAAGTACAATATTTATATTCAAAATGATGTATTTTATAATATACTAGCGAAAATACCCGCGTTGCTCGGGTCAGTCGGAGGTGGGGAGGGGGCAGAGAGCTGAGCGAGTGCGGGGTCCTTTGGAGGGGGCAAAGAGCAAACCTGACACCCCCACCTCACCCCCCCGACCAAACCCGACACCCCCACCACACTTACCCCTCGACCAACCCCGACTCACATTTTGACCCCCCCACCCAAACCCAACACCCCCATGTCTCCCCCCTACCAACCCCAACACCCCCTGACCAACACCCACACCTCACCCCTTGTAGACCAAACCTGACACACCCACCTCACTTCCCCCCCAACCAAACCCGACACCCCTACCTACCACCACAAACAAACCCGACACCCACACCTCACTTACCCCTCAACCAACCCCGACCCCCCTCCTCAACCCCCAACCAAACCCAACACCCCCTGACCAACCCCAACACCTCACCCCTCACCCATCCCGACACCTTCCCACCCCCCCAGACCAAACCCAACACCCCCGGCTCACTTACCCCCCGACCAAACCCGACACCCCCACCTCACCCCCTCGACCAAACCCGACACCCCACCTCACTTACCCCTTGACCAACTCCGACCCCCCTCCTCACCCCCCCAACCAAACCCAACACCCCAACCTTACCCCCCCACCAAACCCAACACCCCCTGACCAACCCCAACACCCACACCTCACCCCTCACCCACCCCGACACCTTCCCACCCCCCCAGACCAAACCCAACACCCCCACCTCACCCCCCCGACCAAACCCGACACCCCTACCTCACTTACCCTCCGACCGAACCCAACTTGGGTCCGTCAGAGGTGGGGCGGGGGCACAGAGCTGAGCGAGTGCGGGGTCCGTTGGAGGGGGGAGGGGGCAGAGAGCTGAGGGATTCCGGGGTCCGTTGGAGGGGGGAAGGGGCAGAGAGCTGAGCGAGTGCGGTGTCCGTTGGAGGGGGTATTATGACATCATAACTATGTCACAGAGAACAGCAGCTGCCCAGCTGATGTGATTGGCCTTTAAATAATTTCACCCCTGGGGGGCGTCAGAGGTGAGATTTGAAAAATTTTCGACTCTTACCCTGATTAGAACCCCAAGACCTCTAACTGTACCAAATTTCAAGTCTCTAGCTCAAACGGTGTGGAAGGAGTAAGCGCAAATACATACACACACGCACGCATACACCATTTGACTTTTATATATATAGATATGGTGAAAAGAGAAAGTATGCAATTTTTCAGTGATAGTGTGCTATGACAATTGTACTTTATGGCTGATTTTGTAAGCAAGTAGTTTAAGTGAGGTGAAACTTGTGGGTACGCAAGACAAATTAGACTGGTGAAAGGGATACAGTAGTCTGGTAAGGATGAGAGCCACTACTTTAGAAGACAATTTAGAAACAAAGAAAAGGAATAGGAAGATCTAACAGGTTTTCTAAAACTCCAGAATAAGGATTGTGGTCAACATCTCTGTTCCTCATGAACAGGAAAATTAAAACGAGATTTTTTGCAATTTTTCAAAATTTGGCCAGTTTTGTCACACTTTAAAAACAGACATCATATTCTTCCCCATTCAGCGAGTATCAGACATTTTTTAAAACATTGAATCATATTACTAAAATGAGGTCAACATTTCCCCCTCTCCTTTATGGGAAAATGAGAACTGTACTTAGAATCCAGGGAGAGTCTGTTCCTGGCTCATGCAAAATTATTAGCCACCCCTGAGAGCTGCATGGAGCAGGAAGGAGCCGGCAAGATACAACATGATTCAGAAGCAGAGACTACAGACTTAGAAAACACAGAATCCAATGAATATTTAGTCCTGCCATGTGTGCAGGGGACTGGACTAGATGACCTCTCAAGGTGGCTTCCAGTCCTATTATTCTATGAATCTGAGCTAACAGGCACTGTTTGAAGATCCTACCTAGGGCGATTAAAGAGTTGTGGAATACACAGTTTGAAGCAGAGATCCAACCTCCACCAATGTTAAGGGAATGAGTCTCACTGACTTTCTTTATGGGAGGTGTCTTGGCTGCAGCGTAAGCAACACAGAAGAGCAGGCACTAAAACACTTCCTCATGGTATCTACAGCCTTGTGCTTCAGCTTTCAGGTCAGGCTTACATGTTAGTAAGCAAAACTTTTTAAACTTGTGCTCTGAGCCTGCAGTTGTGACACACACAGAACCATCATTAAGGTAGTCTGGTACAAAAATGGCTTGCAGGGTCATCCTTTTAGAGGTCAATGAAAACCAGGAAATACTACCAAACGATCCTAGACACATGTTATCCGCCTTGTCCCAAAGTTGAAATCCTCCTTTGGATCTGGTAGTCCCTTTCTATAATTTGTTTACAAATTCCCTTTTTAATCTGATTATTCCAGGGTTAGCTCAGGCAACGATTTCTAACTCAAGACCACCTGTTCTTAATCTTTTACAAACTGGATTGAATCTAGTAATTTGAATACAATAAATGTTAAAAAGCAAGAAAAGAAATTTGACACCCCTCCCACAAACTTACTTGTTGTTCTAACTTGTGTCATCTTTGGGCATTTTGGCCATTTACCTGTGAGAAGAGGTGCAATCACAGAGTAGAGAATGAAGATGAGGCTTGTGAACATTTCACTCAGATGCATTGTCTTTGACCAGGTTCATGTCATGTAGTTTGGCTCTGAATTTCCTCTTTCCAGACAAGGAACACCATTCAGTCTATCCATGCTTTGAGCAATGTTGGGATTTTGAATCTCAGCACAGACTTTGTGTGGATGTCACTTCAGAGTGGAAGCTGATCCTGTAATGATCAAGCCAAAAACAGGCATCCTACTGCCTACAAAGCCAGATGCATTGCTTAGGAGGGCGTGGCCACAAGGAGTGCCAAGGATAATTGCATACAATCATCTGCTTAAAGGATTGTGTAATTACCCAACTAGAATAGACAAGGACAGTTGCCCAGCTAGAATTGACAAGGCTGTCCCTGTTTTAATTGAACAGCTACTATATGTATTAAGGTAGGCCATTGCACAGGTAAAACCAGATTCTTTTGCCTATTCGATTGCCCAGAGCACTAGCCCTGTAATTACCAAAGGTGAGGAGTATCCCTTCCTGGGTACCTCACAGATGCTGATGGTGCTGTCAGTAGTAGCAATATTACAGCACAGATCAAGATCATGAAGTTCTTCCTGGTTGAATATATGCAGATCAATAACTCAGTGTTGATCTGGCACATCTCCCAAACCTGGTGTTGCAACAACTCCTGCCAGTGAGAAGGAAGGAGATACAAAGGCTCTGCAAGCCTGGCAGACATAATTGATGGTAACACCATTGTGAATTCCAGTGCCTCCACTGTCAAGGTGACAGACAGAGAGAGCAAGGACAGGATGCAGGGAAAGGTTCTGATGAGGGTGCCTGGTAGCAATCTGGCATGTCCCTTTTGTGGGGATCATACTGGAAAGCCAGCAGCCCTGAATATTAATTTTAAGTGGTGGGAAGAATGTGGTGTTCCAATACTCCCTGTGTGAGAAAACAGATCTGAATCCCCAAGTGTAAGAAATGGACATCACAGGACCCAGCTGATGACTGGCCTTGTGAAGTGTGTGCCAGATGGTGTGGCACCAAATCAGGTATCCCTCAACACAAGAGACTAACCCAGCTGGCACAATGGTACACAACACAGAGAAAATCCAAGCCAGTCAACCTAAATACAACTCGTTGTGTGAAAAACACAAGAGTTATTGGATGGCCCAGGAAGAGTTACTCCTTACAAATTTTGGCATTATATACGTGGGCCAGAAGTATATTAATAAACTCAGTGCAAAAGAATTGATCACCAAATCTACTAAGAAAATTGGTGACAGAAGGAGGATGCTTGGCCTGACCAACAAGGACTCAGAGACCTCTTAGCCAGGACGTGGAGCAACCATTTGTTATCTGGAAGTAAGATCTGATGGACCCCAAACCACAATGAGGCTCAAAAATTAGAAGGGCCTGAAGAATCATGGCCATGAGGACTTTGAGACTAACAGCCTTAGTGCATGGGTTGAGGGAGACTGTAATGTCAGCTCTCTAGTTGAAACAACTTCCATTGGTGTTCTCTACTCCTTCCTAATGAGAGACAAAGCCAGAAAAGAGATAAAAAAGAAAGCCAAGACCAACAAGGGGGGGAAAGGAAAAATCTTGGGTGAGAAAAAGAGCAGCGAAAAGAGATACTTAACGGAGGTACCAACAGCTATATGACAAAGACAGGTATAAACTTGCCTCCATCATCCTTGATGACATTGAACAACTCCAGCACCAAGTCCCACTCAAATATGTCCACCATATGTACAGGGATAAGTGGGAGACCGAAATGCCCTTTGGAGGGCTTGGCCAGTTTAGATCTCATGTCAGGACTGATAATTTGGCATTTAACATCCTAATATCACTAAGGAAGTATTAAGAACACAAAAGAGGAGAATGGCTCCAGGTCCTAATGATATCAGTTTGAAAGATCTTGTCCATTTGGACCCTGAGATACGTTGGAGGGACTATTCAACAAATGGCCGATTACAGGTATAATACCTGAAAGGAATGTCCATCACTACTGATCCTAAAAGTGATGGACCAAGAGGAGCTCAAGGATATAGCAAATTGGAGCCCTCTTATCATTATTTGCTGTGGCTTTTCGAGAATGTTGAAAACAGGCTGGCTAATGTGTGCCCATTAAATGAGAAACACAAGAGTTCATTGTGGCACCTGTCTGCTCAGAAAACCTGAATGTTCTTCACATCATGGTGAAGCAGGCAAAGAAGGACAAAACCCCCCAGGGAGTAATATTTATAGATATAGCCAAGCCATGATCACATCATCTGGGTGCTGTGGGGAGAGGCCTGGACCATCAAATTGTGAACAGCGTAAATGACTCCTATAGGAACATCCATACCCTTATGGAAGTGGGGAAGGAGCTCACACCTCCCCATTGGTATAAAAGACAGGGTCAAACAAGGGAACCTCATGTTATCTCTGCTAATTAACCTAGCTCTTGATTCTCTGATAACAGTGCTAGAAAAGTCTTGTAGAGGATTCTAATATGGGGCACAGAAAGTGACAGCTCTCACCTTTTCAGGTGATTTGGTCTTGTCAGTGACTTGTAGGAAGGCATGAACAAGATCATTGATATTCCGGAGTCCTTTTGCAGGCTATCCAGCCTGAAGGTGCAAGCTAGAAAATGCCACAGATTCTTCCTGAGCCCAACTCTCAACTCACACACTGTCAACAACTGTGCATCCCGGAAGATAGGTACAGATGGGCTGAATGTGATAATTCCAGGCGAGTCTGAGAAATATGCTGGTGGGAAGATTGATCTATGAAGTCAGTTCTTCAAAGCTGCACTGTTCGATAAACTTGGCATCTGGCTTGAGAAGAGTGATAGGATCCATCTCAAGCCTTTGCAAAAACTGACATGCTAAATAGCTTCACTGTGGTATAAATGAGACTAGAACCCGAGTCTCCTATGTCCCATGTCAATATATGAACCATTAGGCTGCTAGCATCTCCATGCTGCTCCTGCCTGCCTAGCAGCAGCTATAATGAGCCTGCACTCCACTGCCCATGACCTGCTATGGACACAGACCATGGAACATCCCACCTCAAGGGGTCTGACAGGCAGTAGCCCCACAGCTTCTGTCTGGCTCTTTAGCCTATGCAAACCTAAGGGGTGGTCCTGGAAATGCCCAGGCAACAGTGTGGATTTCCTGTGGCTGCCAGGAACCTGACCTCCTAGCTTCAACCTCCGCTTGATTTGGACTTCATCATCTTCTGACTCAGACCCTGAAACCTGACTTGGACTCTGACTCTTGGTATCAACCCTGGCCTGGAATCTGTCCGTGCATTTCTCCACTACTCCCTGCCTCAGCTTTGCCCCTGTGCTGACCCTCGGTCCTGACTGTATGTTTGAGGATGTTGGCACATTGTTCTGCTAAATATGAATAGTTATCTCACACTTTGGGACAATTGATAGGATACATCATGCCTGCGTAAAGCGGCATAATAAATTGTGTGAGATTTTAATAAAAGAGGCAAAGACACTTGAGTGAGTGAATTCACTACACACTGAGGACACTAGGTAAATTGACCTATTTGCGTAGCTGAAGTCGTGTATCTTAGGTCGACCCTCCAGTGTAGACTTGGCTTTAGTAACCTTAATCCTAGCTCAGGGAGCCTGCAGCCTCCGCTAATCTTCAGTAAACCTAGCTGGGGGACCCCAACGGGGACCAAATCTAACCCCAGTCCTGAAATCAGCACCCACAGTAACCCTGACCCCAGCCTGGGGCGCCCCCCTCAGGATCCTGACCCCCGCCCCCCTCTGCCGGGCCCCAGCCCCGAGACTCCCTCCCAAGCCGCCAATGGCTCCGGCCGGGCCCGGGGGCGGGGCGCTACCGGCGGCGGAAGGGCGGAGCCACGCGGCGTTTCCGTGCCGTGGCGGAGGAGCCGGCCGGGCCCAAAGTTGCTCCGCTCCCCCCGGTAGGTACCGGATGCGGCCCCCAGCCCGGGCCCGCTCCCCCCGTGATTGGTGGGCTACGCCCGGCCCGGCGGGGGGACCGGGGAGAAGGAAGGGGGGGGGGGTAAGGAAGAGAGACGGCGGGAGCGAGGGGAAGGGAAGGAAGAGAGATGGGGGTGAGGTAAGGGAGGAGTAGAGGAGTGGGGGGCGAGGAAGGGGCAGGGAGACCCAGGGTAGGGAGTGGTTTGGAGGGGGTATGGAAGAGGGGGGATAAAGTATAGAAGTGGGATGGACCATGGGTAGGGGGTGGGGGTTACGGTACAGGGGTACGGGAGATGGGGTAAGGAAGAGAGGTGGGGGAGACCGAGGGTTGGGGGGGTAAGGAAGAGGGTTGGGGGGGTAAGGAAGAGGGGTGGGAGTGACCAAGAGGAGGGGGCAAGGAAAAGGAGCAGAGGAGGTAGGGGTAAGGAAGGGCAGCCATGGGCTGCCAGGGGAGGAGATGGGCATTAAGAAAGGGATTGGGAGAAGCTCTTCCAAGCAGGGAGACCCATGCTACTGCTAATCAGTAACCCTTGGTGGCTCTGCCTTTCTCTGTAGGGAGCAACCAGGCCCATGGCTGTAAAGGACAGGCAACCGACTGCTTTGTTGTCTTGGTCCCCCTCTCAACACAAGGTTCCAATGTCCAAGGCTGTGGGTGGTGGGTTGTGGTCTCTGTGGTTGCCTGGAGAGTCTCATTATCTCATTACTTTGCTGTATGGTTTGGGGCACTTTGAGGAACATTATGGGGCATAGGGTTGTGTGTGTGCTTGTCACTGCAGTTTAACAACATGCCAAGGCTCTTTCCCATCTCTCAGGAAGATCTCCAAATGTGTGAGAGAATTTAAATACTGGTGAACAGTTATCTATAACACGGTTTCTCAGCCCAGGGTGGGGACCCAGAATTGGGTTACTGGAATGTTTCAGTGGGTCTTGTGGCAGCTCCCATCCCAGTGTGGTGACTGGACTCACCTCCCTGCTCCAGGCATTGCAACCTCCGGGGTCGCAGTGCCACTTAAGTGTGTCTGGGTGGCCAAATTTGAGTGAGTGGCACTGCAACCTCATGAGCCAGGTCACCACTCCATTCTCACACATTTCGTCCCAGTGCTGCAACCCCAGACTTTGCAATGCCTGGAGTGGAGAGCCAAGCCCAGCAGCTCCATAGCACAAGAGCTGCCAGTATGGGGTGAGTGCTGGGCAGGACCCGACTGAAACCACCCCAAGTTTTCCACCCCAGACTATTTATGGGATCGTGATAGGCCATAAACATTTATAAATGGGTTCTGAGTCCAAAAAGGTTGAGAACCACTGATCTAAAACCTCAGCTCGGTGATCCTGCTGTCCTGACTTCGTATTGGTGCCAGTGAGAGAGCACGAGAACTGTGTGGGAGGATGGCAGACATGGCTCTAAAATGAGGGATGTTTGTCATTTTCTCAGCAGAGAGGCCTAGGATGGGGGTTTGAACTCTAATTTCACCGCATTAGGTGGACCCTCTGTGGTTGAGGTGCGCAGTCAGAATGGAGAGCTTGCCCCATTGCTGCCTGTGTTGTGGTTGTCTGGATAACAAACAGTGCCTCTATCTATTGCAGTCACTCTGCAGCACTAAATTCACTATTAAAACAAAAATGAAGTTATTTCTCTGGTGCTTACATCAATTTGGGTGTTCTGACCTTATGATGAAGAAGTCTTCAGTCTAATCCTGTTATGTCTTGTATTATTGAACAGCTTATTGGCTCATGTCTGTCCTCATCACTGCATTTTGCCTTCTGAGGGATTCTTCTCTTGCTTTACAGGCCCTTACTGACAGCTTCAGCGAGAGTTTTCCTGCAAATGGCTATTTTCTCAGATACAGTATTTGAATTAAGATGGAAACTGAAATCTCTGAAAGGTTAACATGACCTTACTTAAAAGAGTAGCTCAGATTCAGCCTTGGTGTCTCTTTGGTCACCCCCTGCATGTGTTTTCCAGTAAGTAGCTGTGCAGTAGTTTCTGTAATTAAAGACTGATTGATTAATGTGATCAGGAAAAGTGGTATGCAAGTCTGCTTGGAACAGTAGGAAGAGAATCCTAGATGCTGCATAAATCAATTAATTTCAAGAAGCTTTTAATGAGGTCTGTAAGCAGTTGGTAGAAGTGGACTCACCTGTGAGAATGCTGCATGTGGAGATATAAGTCTCAAAGCCTTCTCTTTGGGCAGGGCATCCAGTGGTGTCTAAAGAGAGAAAGTCATACAGAGGACAAGCATGGAGAAAATGGCCAGGGTTACCACTGCCCTTGGTGGCAACACCATCACTGGACGTACTATGTTCTGTCACCTGGATGCCCCTGCTAATGCCATCAGTGTGTGTCGTGATGCTGCTCAGGTGGTGGTAGCTGGTCGCAACATCTTCAAGATCTATTCAATAGATGAAGATCAGTTTGTGGAGAAGTTAAACTTGCGTGTTGGCCGTAAGCCATCCCTGAACTTCAGCTGTGCTGACGTGGTGTGGCATCAGATGGACGAGAACCTGTTGGCCACAGCAGCTACCAATGGTGTGGTTGTGACCTGGAACCTCGGGAAGCCATCCCGTAACAAACAGGACCAGTTGTTCACTGAACACAAGCGGACAGTTAACAAAGTGTGCTTCCATCCCACTGAGGTGTATATGCTCCTCAGTGGCTCCCAGGACGGCTATATGAAATGCTTTGACCTACGCAAGAAAGACTCTGTCAGCACCTTCTCTGGTAAGGGCTCTGGCCATGTCTACACTGCAGAGCCTATGCTGGGATAGGCTGCATAGTGTAGACACCGTGTAAGCCGACAGGAGGAGGAGTTCTTCCGGTGTAGTAATGCCATCTTTCCATATAGTGTTAGCTAAAGTGACAGAAGAGTGCGTCTGTCGGCATAGTTGTGTCTGCACTGTGGGTTTGTCGGCATAGCTATGTCACTAGGGCTGTGGTTTTTTCACACTCCTAACCAACATAGCTATGCCAGTATAAGTTTTAAGTTTAGACCAAGTCCCAATCTTGGGCCCATTTGGCCAGTGGTCTGTGCATTAGGATGCTTATAGCATATGCTGCAGGCTGGAGTTGTCAATTGTCACCTTAAATAAGGTGGAAATACCAGATAATCCCCTATGTTCCAGGCCTTTGTCCCTCTGACCTCTTTGTAATTCATTGTGATAAAGATTTACCCCTTCTGGGGCTATGATGATCCAGGCAAGGGATCGGGGGACAGAGTCCCTGCTGGTGGGACTTCTAGTCTGTAGCAGCCAGTGATATAAGCCTATGTCATTATCATCTGGGATCTCAGGCTCACAACATGCATTTGGTCTGATATGAAAATGTGTAGCTGATGTCTAGAGCTGCATTTTCTGTGTCAGTTGTTAGGGTGGTGTTAGAGCTGTTGGGGGGGGGAGGGTGTATGAATGTTTCCCATTTCTTCCCACCCACATCCCAACGCAGTTGCCCATATCTGGTGCCTTGAAGTCTGGTCCCTTAGGAAAGCAGTGGTTTTGATGACACATTTACTGCCTGGGTAAGGGAGATGCACAGGGATTTGGAGAAACACTTTTTTTTTTTTTCCTAGTCTAACAGACAGGTGTTAGATTGACAGCTCTGAAGTTCTCTATTTATGGATTACATAGGGCAGAGGAAGTGCCAGCTTTGCAAAGGAAACTGTCCTGAACCAGGGTGGTCACTGGTTTTCCTTGGACCATTAGTAGAGGTGATTTCTGCTTTTCCTACACCCCGGGTGCACTGGGCTGAGACCAGGCGTGAATCAGGGTGGCCTGCCATTGACAGCTTATTGTAGACCTTGTCTAGCAAACATGAGTGTTACCACCACCGGGGGAATGACTTTGCTGGGGCCCTGTCGGATCTGGCCTACGTTCCTATTATCCCTCAGGCCAGTCGGAAAGCGTGCGCGATGTGCAGTTTAGCATCCGTGATTACTTCACCTTTGCGGCAACCTTTGAGAATGGGAACGTGCAGCTGTGGGACATCCGCCGGCCAGACCGCTACGAGAGGATGTTCACAGCTCACAATGGGCCTGTTTTCTGCTGTGACTGGCATCTAGAGGACAGGTATGTGCTATACTGACCGCCCTAGTTGAGCCCTGGCTCTGCCCATGGCAATCCCTCTGTCTTGTCAAAATATTCCTGAAGGCGGTGCCTTCACACAGTGGTTCTATGAAAACTGTCCGATGGGGTGCTGAGAACTTGATGGTCACATGGCTCTCTCCTGAATATCGGAAGGAGCAGCATGGCTTGTAAAACAGTCACTCTTGCTGTTCTGTGGGATAGCTGGCAGTAACTAGTACACCAGAAGTGAGCTGCTGGAACTGGGCAATATCAGGTAAGTCCAATGTGTTTCACCAACTTGATCAGCTCAGGGAGTGAAAGAGCCGCTTTAAAACACAGCTTGCTTGTCTCTTAGGCACTTTGCCGTCCTGTCATTAGGTATAAACTGAGATTCACCAGGGGGGAAAAGTCAGATTTCCCAGTAAATAATTAATTTATAGTGAAAAATGTTGCATACGACTCCTGGACCCTGTTTAGCCTCCTGGAACTCCTTGTCCATCTCGTGCTGGGGAGGTGTCTTCACAAGCTGAGAGAAGCACAAAGTACTTAAAATTAGCCTTTTTGTCCTCTGCTTTTAGTTGTGGGGGAGGAGAGGGATGGAAGCCCCTCTCATTTTCACTGACTGAAATGCAAAGGGAAGTTTGTCTTAAATCGGGGGAACCAAATTTTCTCAACCAGGGGCTGGAGGTCCTTACCTAATCTGAATAAAATGGAAGATTTGCATCCTCCCTTTTGTTTAATATGCAGGTGTAGTCTGTGGGAACTAAAGGCATGCAATGTTCCCTTTTGTTATGGTTGGAATTTGCACGCCGGGACCTGTAGTTTTGGTGAGCTATACCTCCATGCTAAAAGAGAGGGTGCCCAAGGTCTGTGCTTGTTTAGTGCCATGTGGCTGGCAGGCAGCACTCTGACCACCTGTGGCTTAAAAGGCGTAAAAAGCCAATAATCCAAGATCAACTTCCAGGGCATTTTTCCAGTTAATGTTTCTGTTTGTTCCTTTCTCCCTGCTGCCAGAGGCTGGCTGGCGACAGGAGGCCGAGATAAGATGGTGAAGGTCTGGGACATGAACACCAACAGGGCCAAAGAGATCTACTGCGTGCAAACCATAGCCTCTGTGGCGAGGGTCAAGTGGCGGCCCGAGTGCAAGCACCACATCGCCACCTGCTCCATGATGGTGGACCACAACATCTACGTGTGGGACGTGCGGCGCCCCTTCATTCCGTCGGCCATGTTCGAAGAGCACAAGGACGTCACCACAGGTATCGTGTGGCGCCACCTGCACGATCCCTACTTCCTCCTCTCAGGCTCCAAGGACAGCACCCTTTACCAGCACATCTTCAAGGATGCCAGCCAGCCCATTGACAGGGCCAACCCTGAGGGCCTGTGCTACAGCCTCTTTGGGGACCTGGCCTTCGCAGCCAAAGAAAGCCTTATCTCCTCTGACTCCAACCGCAAGCCCTACATCGGTGACAGGCGGCATCCCATCTTCTTCAAGCGCAAGCTGGACCCCACGGAGCAGTTCGAGTACATCTCTTCTTCCAGTGCCCTGAGTGTCTTTGAGACAGACCTTGAGAGCGGCAGCATGGATTGGTTTGTGAGAACGGCCAAGCAGTATGCGCTGGCGGGGAGACCCCTGGCAGAGCTGTGTGACCACAACGCCAAGGTAGCCAAAGAGCTTGACCGCGACCAGGTACATGCAACCCTCTAACAGCCTGTGGGAAGGGAGAGGCAGACTCTGCTTTATATTAGCTGAGCCTTCAAGCCACACTGGCTGGCATAGGAAGACTTGATCATATGTATAGCCAGATACCATAGACACAAACTGTGGAGACAGATCATGTGGGCTACAGAGAATGTCTGGTTGTCTGCTGCCCTCTAATGGGAACAGTTGTGTATAGTGTAAATTTACATACATTTATTGCATCTCTGCTCTCTTAGCATAATACAGTAAGCACAGTGATTTCCGAGCTGCATCTGCTATTAATGTTTGATTTGACAAGGTGTCTCATGAAATCTCGTTGGCCAGATTAGTTTGGATTGGAGCGCAGTTAGAAGGACTCTACATGTTCCTTGATGGACAGCAAATGGAGCAATGGCAAACTTCAGAGCACTGAGATGGGGAGAGGTGACTGGTGGGGTACTGCAGGCCTCTGTGTCAGCTCTGTCCTTATTTAATATCTTTTTGTTCTGGAACAGAGAGTAACCTGCACTTCCATAAAATTTGCAGGTGATGCTAAATTGGGAAGAGTTGTGAGGACAGGGAAATGATGCTAAACTGGATTTAGATCAGAGATGTAGGGAGAAAACAATACAGTGAGATCCCCCTTGGGCAATTGGTGGCGGGGCAGGGTGTAAAGAATGATCCTCCTCCTACAGACTCAGTGAGGGTAGAGGGGATGCAGAAAAGGCTTTAGATGGGCTACATCGTCACCAGATCCTCAAAACTGATCCCTGCTCCAGAAGAAGAGGAAAAGGTCTCGTACTGATATGCTAGACCTAGTGATTTGTTCTGAGTCTAGTATTTTCTTTAATGACTTGGATGATGGCATGGAGAGCGTGTGTATAAAATTTACAGATGACACCATGCTGGGAGGGGTTGCAAGCACTTTGGAAGACAGGATTAGAATTCAAAATGACCTTGATAAGAGTATTGGTCTGAAATTAGCAAGATTAAATTCAATAAAAACAAGTGGAAGATAAATCACATGCACAAATACAGAAGGGGAACAGCTGGCTAGGCAGCAGTAATGCAGAAAAAGATCTGGGAGTTACAGTGGACCACGAATTGAATATGAGACAACAATATTTTGCAAAACATGCAAATATTATTCTGGAGCGTATTAACAGGAGTATCATAGCAACACGTGGGAGGTATTTGTCGTGCTCTATTCCGCACTCATGAGGCCTCAGCTGGAGCCCAGTTTTGAGCACCACACTTTGAGAAAGTGGTGAGAAAATTGAGGAGAGTCCAGTCCAGAGGAAAACAACAGAAATGATGAATGGTTCTGAAAACCTGACCCAGGAGGAAAGGTTAAAAAGCCGGATGTGTTTAGAGTCTTGAGAAAAGACTGAACGGGGGACCTGATGATAATCTTCAAATATGTTAAGGGCAGTTACAAAGAGGCCAGTAAACAGTTGTTATCCATGTCCACTGAAGGCAGAACAAGAAATAATGGGCTTAATTTGCAGTAAGGGAGATTTAGGTTCAATATTAGAAGGTTTTTCCTGAAGATAGCAGCTAAGTACTGGAATAGATTACCAAGGGAGCGTGTGGAATCCTGCCATTGGAGGTTTTTAAGAACAGGGGTGATCTAGGTTTGCTTGGTCCTGTCTCTCCGTGCAGGGGGCTGGACTAGGTGACCTCATGGGCCCTATAGTTCTATGATTCAGTGTTCTAGATTCAGAGATTGGTAAAGTCCAGAGTATGAAAGCAGGATTCGTGCTGGGAAGTGACTTGGAAATGTAGCTTGCCTGAGGGTTAAGCTCTTTCTGTTGTTTCTCTTTTCCTTTCTTTCCTCAAGAGTTGTTGCCGGGAGATGAGATGTGCTCCTCTCCCTGCTAAGGCCACGGTTAGTCAGTGTGCACCTAGCCCCTGCTAGTTGGGGGCTGACCTCCATCCTGTAGTCAGAACTGTTCTGTCTTTTCTCCTCTCCTTTTGACTCTGTCACATCTACTTCCTCTTCAGATCTCTCTCTCCTGCTGTCCCCTCTACTCCAGAGTGCCTCTTGGTGCAGTGGGTCTTATCTTGCTCCTGCACAGGAGGACACCAGGAGGAGCAGAATGAAACAGATAAGGAGCAGAGGTCATATTGTCTAGACCGGGCACAGATTCACCCATGTGCAAGGAGATTATAAAATAGTGTAGAGCCCAACCAAGCACCGTTGGTGACAAGAAACTAACCCAAAGTAGAGGCCAGATCCCAACACCCTGAGGATGTTCAGATCCAAGGCCAGACTTGAGCTTTTTCCTACATCTGGTGCTGTCCTGGGTTGCTGCCATTTCTGTTACCTGAGAGGGCAGGAAAGATCTAAGGAACATTTCAGGGTGGATAGAAACTCTATATTGCAGCAGGTCCCCTTACCACAGACACCTCTGGTGAGGGACGATGCATGTGCTGCCCCATGCTTTCAACTTAGGCCCTGAGCTGTGCTCCAAAAACCAACTTTCTGATGTTGTTGCCTTGGTTGACGGGCATTAAATTGGAAACAATTTAACCCTTCCCTTCCTCCCTTCTCTCTCTCTCACCGGGGGCAGGTTGCCCAGACGTGGACGATGCTCCGAATTATTTATTCCAGTCCTGGCACTGTGCCCTCTGCTAACCTGAACCACAGCCTGGGGAAGGGCAGTACCTCCCTCCCACTCATGAACAGGTGAGCAGTCTTATTACTGCATCCCCTGACATGGCCCTGTTGGGGGGAAATAGATGGGGAGGCCTGCACTGGCATATGGGGGATATGTGGGAACTTCACTGGCCGATAGGAAAGGTGGAACCACTCTAGAGATGGCTTCTTAAACCAAGTTAGAGTCCCTGTAGAGGAGCTGGTTACTTCCCACTGGTCTAAGTCAGACGGGCCTTCCCAATGGGCCGGCTTCTTCATTCCCATCAGCTGAAAGCAGAGCAGCAGCTGCTGCTGCGGCTTCTTTCAGTGCGAGAAAGAAATGGGCTAATGTGGGCTTGGCTTCCTTCCCAGCTTTAACCTGAAGGACATACCATCTGGGATAGGCAACGAGTCCAGACTGGAGCGCAGCAAAGGAGAGAGCCGGTCCGAAAACATCCTCATGGATTCTTCCTCCACCTTAATCAACAACGATGGTAACGTTTCAACTGCTGGGCCAATGGAGCATGCCAGTGGCTGGCTCAATAATAGGAGTACAAAATGCTCACTGTTTGGGGTGCAGTCCAGACAGTGAGGGGTTAAGTCACCACCTGCCCTGTAATCCTGGATGCCTCACATGCTTTGCTACTGTAACGCCCTGCTTGGGATAGTCACAGTCAGCAACAAGCAGGAACCCAGCAGCCTGTCAACACCACATCAATCATGCTCAATGATCTCTAGCAGCCTTGGTTACCACTCACCGGGTGACCCCAGCACACTCCCAGTCCTCTTCTCTGCTCCTAGCAGAGTGCCAGCCCACAGCTACCCTTAACTGTGCCAGTGTTTCTCCACTCTCAGGTACTGCTCTGGTCCTTTTGAACCCAACTGCCAGCCAGCAATTATCACAGAGACACTTTTTGTTTTGGTTATTGTTAGTAGGTGACACAACTTCTCACTGGTCTGCATTGCACCATGACACAATCATCCTGTTGGGATGCAGTTCTGGTTTCAGTCGGCATCCCCTCTCCTGGGAAGCTCTGTCCCAGCAACCCCAGCCAAATCATGGTGCAGAACCTTAGGCTTTTTGATCAGTGAACGTGCAAATTGTCTGCAGATCATTGTCCCAGGTCTCTTGAGGCTAGAATCTGTCCCCTGGAATGTGGGAGGGTTAGGATGGGATAGTGGTTAGAGCAGAGAACTGGGGGGCAGGACTGCTGGGGTCTTGCTCCAGCCCTGTCACTGTGGCATACTGTGTAACCCCTGACATACCATTTTCCACACCTCTGTGTCTGTTTCCCCATCTGTGGAAGGGACAACGCTGCAGCCCTCCCTCTATAAAGCACTTTGAGGTCATTGGACAGGTGCTTTACCAATATAGAGCACTGTGCCTGGGTGTCCCACCCACCACTCCAGCCCCAGGTCAGTTTGCTGAGGGTGAGAGCAGAGGCCATGCCGAGTTGGCAGCTGGGTTGTGGTTTGTGAGCATCCTGCATTTTCTGCCATAACGGCCCAGGGAAAGTCCGACAAGCTCTGCTGCTGTAGGAGTATCCTGACTTGTCTTCTCCCTCTCTGCTCCTCCTCCACTTTCCATGCTCATCCAGAGAACGAGGAGACTGAGGGCAGCGACGTCCCTGCGGACTATCTCCTGGGGGATGTGGAGGGGGATGAGGATGAGCTGTACATGATGGACCATGAGAATCCCCATGGTGAGTTTGCTGTTCTGTGCATGCACACGCATGACTGCAGTGCAGCTGGATATCAGCAAGAGGTGCCCGTGTGTACTCACTGCACTAGAGAGGACGCCAGATCCCTCCTTGACTCCTTTATCTGGTGGTGGTGTAGCCGTGTCTGTCCCAGGATATTAAAGAATAAGGTGGATGATATTACTGCACCCACCTTGAGTCTCCTTTATCCGTGGCACTAACCCTGCTCACTGAAGAGGGCTTGTCTCTTTGCAGCTGAAGAGCAGGAATACATCCTCCCCCAGGAAGCCTTCCCCCTGCGCCATGAAATAGTGGACAACCCCTCGGCCCTGGACCACCTGCAGGACAAGGCAGACTCTCCTCATGTCAGTGGCAATGAGGCGGAGACTGTGTCCCTGACGCCTGTGGAGTCCTTCTCTCTCATCTCGATCTCTCACTCGCTCTACGAGAACCGCCTGCCGCCCGACTTCTTCAGCCCCATCGTCCGGGACATGCTCCTCTTCTACGCCGAGCAGGGGGACGTGCAGATGGCCGTGTCCGTACTCATCGTGCTGGGCGACAGGATCAGGAAAGAGATCGATGAGCAAACCCAGGTATAGTGCAGTAGGGAGGAGGCACTTCCCAGAGAGAAGCTTCTTCAGCCAAGCTGCTGCATACCCTCCCCCAGCAAACAGGGCTTGGAGACTCTCATAATAATAATCCTATGTACTGTATAGTCTTTCATCCAGAAGACCCCCAGAGTGCTCTGCAAACTCTCCCTATAAGATGCAAGGATTGCTTATCTGTTAGTGAAATGCAGCCACCTCTGGGGTAGGGAACGTGGGTGCTGGTTAACAGCGCACAGCAAAGTCCCACAACAGTGAAAGCACATGCTGTATCCAGTTGAAATGGTAGATGTAATTCTCTGGAGTGGAGCTGGCCCAGACAGTGGGGCTAAAAACCCACTTCTCTGCAGAAAGTGCCAAAGTGTCTAATACCTCAGTACTGCCACTGGGCTGAAAGGCAGGCTCACTAGGAGTACAGTCCCTGCTGGCTGGTACCCTGGCATAGTACAACTTGAAGGGAGAATAGACACTAGAGCATCACCGGCACCTGAGGTTTTCCTTGCAGGCTCTTCTCCCTTCTGAGCACTGACTTTGCCTGACCCTTTTGCCTTTCAAGACATAAGGGAGCAGCATGGCTGCAGGCCCGTGTTGTTGCTCCAGACTAGCTTGGTATAACTTTTTGGGCCTGTGGATACACCGCTCCCTAGAGCTCTGAGTGCAGAACAGTTTGCCCTATAACAGGGCATACAGATAACTCCACTTGACTCATTGTCACTGCTCAGATCTTCTCCTTTCCTCCCATTGTCCCCCATGGAGAGTCCTTGGCAGACTTTGCATGAAGCTAACTCAGGCTCTGCTGGACTGGTGAGGAGGAAATCCCAGGGTCGAGGGCTGTCCACAGACAACAGCCTGCCCAGCCAGATGCATCTATTGGCTCCCAGCTGTAATCTCGAGTTGGAGATAATGTGGCCCTACGGTTCAAACCCACCATCTTGAATGGTAGCTGGAAGCCGGTGCTGATTTTGGCACACTGTCAGAGATGCTAAAGAGACAAGCACCAGTCAGTGTGAGCGCCTCAGGTGTACTGAGGCACGTTTCAGTAACCCAGTCTGGAAGTGTCAAAGGCATGGACAGCTGTAAGCGTGAAGCTCCAAGCACAGATGGGGGACGACATTTCTGATACACTAACTGAAAGGGAGGTGGTGGGGGTTGGTTGAGGGCCTAGTCCAGTAACCTGTTCCCACAAGGCTTGGGAGCACTGGGCTGGAGAATTGTCACGGGGCTGGAGAATTGTCACAGAATATATAGTAAGACCAAGGCACTGTAAATGAATAAGAAATAATGTTTCCAGCTGGAAAGGTACCACTGAGCAAGGAGTCCAGTTGGCCAGGAGTGGGCAAAATACGGTCTGTGAGCTCTTCCTGTCTGGCCCCTGAGCTCCCAGCTGGGGAGGCTGCTCCTGGCATCATCTCTGCTCTTTCCCTCCCCCCCCCCCCCCCAGCAAAACAGTGTCTGGTGGCAGGGTAAGGGGGCTGGGGTCTTGGCTGTGCTGGGGTCGGGGGTTGGATAAGGGGCAGAGGGTCTTGAGGGGAGGTCAGGGGAAGAGGGGGGCTTGCATAGGGCATGGGAGTCCCAGGGAGTCTATCGGGGGCGGGGGTGTGGCTAGGAGGCGGGGTAGTCAGGGAGCAGGGGCGTTGGGTAGGGGGTGGAGTCCTAGGGGGTGATTAGGGGCGGGAGGGGTCTCTGGAGGGGGTGATCAGGGGACAAGGAGCAGGGGGGTGGTTAGATGGGTCGGGGATTCTGAGTGGGGCGGTCAGGAGGCAGGAAGTGGGTGAAGGTCAGATGGGGGTGGAGCCAGGCTGTTTGGGGAGGCACAGTCTTCCCTACCTGGCCCTCCGTACAATTCTAAACCCCATTGTGGCCCTTAGGCCAAAAAGTTTGCCCGCCCTGAGTTAGGCTATTGGTCTTACGGGCTGAGTAAAGAATTTCTTGGGAGCGGAGTGAATCATCTCTGAGACAATACAAAGGCAGAAAGCTGCAGAGATCAGATCTCCCTTGGAGTGTTACCAACCCAGCTAACTGTGTGTGCTGTAGAATAATCCGTGTGTGAAGTAGCTAGATGGTTTACCCTTCTGCACCCCTCCTTGTCTGGACTAATATTTGATAGCCCCTTCTAAAGGTGATTTAACCTGAGTCTGGAGTCCCAGGGAGGGGGGTTGGGTTCAATACAGTAAAACCTCAATTTAACGGACTAATTCGGGCGAGGGAGTGTCCGTTAAATCAAAAAGTCCGTTATTTAATTTTTTTAAAAAAAAAGAGCTGTCGGAGCAGCAGCCTGCCCGCCACAGGGGGGACCCGCTTGCGGGACTCAGGCGGGAGCCGGCAGCCAGCCCGCCCGCAGGCGGGACCCAGCAGCCAGCCAGTCAGCCCACCCGCTTGCGGGACTCAGGCGGGAGCCGGCAGCCAGCCCGCCCGCAGGCGGGACCCAGCAGCCAGCCAGTCAGCCCACCCGCTGGCGGGACTCGGGTGGGACCCGGCAGCCAGCCAGCCCGCCCGCAGGCGGGACCCAGGCGGGAGCCGGCAGCCAGCCCACCCGCTGGCGGGACTCGGGTGGGACCCGGCAGCCAGCCAGCCCACCCGCAGGTGGGACCCGGGCGGGAGCCGGCAGCCAGCCCGCCCGCTGACGGGACTCGGGCGGGACCCGGGAGCCGGCAGCCAGCCCGCCCGCTGCCTGGACCCAGGCGGCAGCCGGGAGCCGGCAGCCAGTCCGCGAGAAATGAATTTCGGATGCATCAGACTTGCTCAGAAATTTTGTCCGTTGCATCCGAAGTCCGTTAAATCGAGGTCCGTTAAATCGAGGGTTTACTGTACCTTTGCCTACAGACCCTGATGTGAACCAAGGCTAACTTAGGTGTCCCCCTCCCTCCCCCAGGAGCACTGGTACACCTCCTACATCGACCTGCTGCAGCGCTTCCAGCTCTGGAATATCTCCAATGAGGTGATCAAACTGAGCACGTGCAGAGCCATCAACTGCCTCAACCAGGCCTCCACCACCCTGCACATCAACTGCAGCAACTGCAAGCGGCCGATGAGCAACAAGGGCTGGATCTGTGACAGGTGAGATGCTGGGGGTGGGGGGCCTTCATTTTGCAAGGGTTTGTCTGGAGGTAGTCAATGCATTGTCTTGATGTGATGTGATCTCTTGCCCAGTTCGGTTTCCATTATTATTATTTGTTTGGACTCCAGTAGCACCTAGAGGCCCAGTGGAGCTCACCCTATTGTGCATACTAGGCCTTACTCTAAGCACACCAGACACAAGGCGAAGGGAAAACCGAGGCAGAGAGAAGTGAAGTGACTTGCCCAAGGTTACACAGCTGGCTAGGTACCCTGGCTCTCCGAACACTGTCCTAACTGAACCACACTGCAGCATGAAAATACACTCTGTTATGGGGGGTCCCTTGTGATCACTAAGGATCGGAGCTGATTCTGAATGGTAAACAGTCTCCCACACGTGTTCCCAGCCTGACCTGGGTTAAAGGTTCCTCCCCAGGGTCCTGTTGCTTCTTTATAAGCTGTTCGATTTGTAGTTGATTTCATTGCTGGGAGCCACCCAGTGTTGGGCCCTAATATTATGTTTTTCCTGCTCTTGGGTTTCTGGTTTATAAACTCCCTGCCTTGTGCCAGGAGGAGCTCATGATGATACTGAAGGAGTTACAGTCTGAGGTATGGGCAGGGATTGAATGAGTTCACACCGTGAGGAGTTTGCATTGATTGGAGGGGTTCCTTGATCCAGCTGGGAGCCGAGTGGTACATGCCAGGGTTTCACTGCCTGAGCTGGCCACTCATCCCAAGGTGCTTTCTCTGCAGCTGATTCACCTGTAATCTTCTCTCTCTGGGCCAGGTGTCGGCAGTGTGCCAGCATGTGTGCTGTGTGCCACCATGTGGTGAAGGGCCTGTTTGTGTGGTGCCAAGGCTGCAGTCACGGTGGCCACCTACAGCACATCATGAAATGGCTAGAAACTAGTTCACACTGTCCAGCGGGCTGCGGCCACCTCTGCGAATACACCTGAACTGAAAGGAACCAGCCCTCAGCTGATGAGAGGTTGGATTCACTCCCTGACCCTCATGGAACCAACAGGAGATTGATCACTGGAGCTTCTGCTTGGGTGGAGGTTTTGGAGTTACAGCCACTTGTCAGGAGAGGCTGTCTTGGATTTTACAGAGGTGGCACCTTTTGCAGTATGCTGTCCTTGAGCAGGATTGAGAGTGAGGCTGACTTTGCATAAGGAAGGTTCCTCCCCAGTGCTTGAAATATAGCAAAGCCTGCAATATCCCGGAGACTTCCTGGACAACTTTTCCTAGTCATTGTGTTCTATTTATTTTTGACTGGAGTGTAAATAATTTTGTATTAAAGGTACCAGAATCTCATGTAAACATAATTCTTTATAAACCAATCTAATGAGCAAGACAGTCTGAGCCGGACTCTGAGCTACAACTTTCTTTTATACCGAATAAAAAAAGAACAAAGTAGCCTCAATGAGTCACTCGTTTGTATGCAGCTACCAAAGGTGAATTCATCCAAGAATCCTGCTTTGTCCAGCTCTGGTTGCATGTGCATAGCATCTTGGCTGATTCTCCTTGGGGAAAGGAGTTATCAGCCTGATTCCCCACCCCAGCCCCTAAATGCTGAGCATAAGGTAACCTGCAATTTCCTCTGGAAAAGGAAAATCAGACAGATTACATGCTTCATAATGAATAGGGCACCAGCCTCTGGAGACTTAAGAAACAGTCCTGATTAATTCACCAATTCACTTGTGATTTCAGCTGAACATCCTCTTGTTCCTGGGGAACTGAGACTTGGCGTGAGCAAAATCTACTTAGTCCCAGAGCTAGGAGTCAGGAGTCCCCATCCTGGTGTATGTGCTTAAACAAGTCACTTAACTTCTCCAAGCCTCCATTTCCCCATCTGTTTAATGGGCCTAAGCATCAAACTACTTTCAGAGGAAATCAGTTGAGAGTCAATGCTTATATTGAAAATGACAACTATACAGCTATAGAGGCCCCCAAATTGGCTAGAATGGGGGGAGGTGCCCCTTTGGAGCAGATCCTACCACCCTGTCCTCAGACATGAACTAGTACAACCGGCCCATAGAGCACCTGGATTGAAACCCTGATTTGCATGACCCATATTGTACCGACCCTCAAGTTATCTGTGCTTCTTGATGAGCCTCCTGCACAACATCCCCCTTTAGTGTGGATGCCGGCAGGAGAACATCCTAGGCTCCCGCTCTGGTTGAACAGAATCCTCCATCCTTGGGCCCCCTAAATACTTTCACAACCACTAGTTCTTGACATCATTCCTCTAGCCCAGAGGTGAGCAAACTACGGCCCGTGAGCCGGATCTGGCCAGCCGGGACCTTCCCCTCCGGCCCCCCGCCCGGAGGCTGCCCCTGCCCCGGAGCTGCACCGCAAAGCGCTGTGGCTGCGGCTCCCCGCCGAAGCTGCGCCATGTGCACAGCACTGCGGGCCAGAGCTGCACTCCCTCCCTCCGCTGCGGCGCAATCAGCCCCTATCCTGGAGCCATGCCATGTGCGGAGCCCTTGGGGGGCTGCACGCTGCCCCCTTCCCCGGAGCCGTGCCATGTGCGGAGCCCTTGGGGGGCTGGGGCTGCACGCTGCCCCGTTCCCCGGAGCCGTGCCATGTGCGCAACACTCGGGGGGCCGGGGCTGCATGCTCCCCTCTTACCTAAAGCAGCACTGTGAGGGTGACACTCTGGGGGGGCTGGGGCTGCACGCTCCCTCCCCCCAGAGCCAGCCGAGCACTTGTGGAAAGGGGTTGGGGGGCCTTCTGGGGGGGGGGGGTTGGGAGGGTTCCATGGAGGGGGCAGTCGGAGCAGGGTGGGTTAGATATGGGGTGGTGTTCTGGGGTGGTGGTTAGGGGTCGGGGCAGTCAGGGAGCAGGGTGGGTTAGATATGGGGTGGTGTTCTGGGGTGGTGGTTAGGGGTCGGGGCAGTCAGGGAGCAGGGTGGGTTAGATATGGGGTGGTGTTCTGGTGGGGTGGTTCGGGGTCGGGGCAGTCAGGGAGCAGGGTGGGTTAGATATGGGGTGGTGTTCTGGGGTGGTGGTTCGGGGTCGGGGCAGTCAGGGAGCAGGGTGGGTTAGATATGGGGGGGTGTTCTGGTGGGGTGGTTAGGGGTCGGGGCAGTCAGGGAGCAGGGTGGGTTAGATATGGGGGGGTGTTCTGGTGGGGTGGTTAGGGGTCGGGGCAGTCAGGGAGCAGGGTGGGTTAGATATGGGGTGGTGTTCTGGGGTGGTGGTTAGGGGTCGGGGCAGTCAGGGAGCAGGGTGGGTTAGATATGGGGGGGTGTTCTGGGGGGGTGGTTAGGGGTCGGGGCAGTCAGGGAGCAGGGTGGGTTAGATATGGGGGGGTGTTCTGGGGGGGTGGTTAGGGGTCGGGGCAGTCAGGGAGCAGGGTGGGTTAGATATGGGGGGGTGTTCTGGGGGGTGGCTCGGGGTCGGGGCAGTCAGGGAGCAGGGTGGGTTAGATATGGGGGGGTGTTCTGGGGGGGTGGTTCGGGGTCGGGGCAGTCAGGGAGCAGGGTGGGTTAGATATGGGGGGGTGTTCTGGGGGGGTGGTTCGGGGTCGGGGCAGTCAGGGAGCAGGGTGGGTTAGATATGGGGGGGTGTTCTGGGGGGGGTGGTTCGGGGTCGGGGCAGTCAGGGAGCAGGGTGGGTTAGATATGGGGGGGTGTTCTGGGGTGGTGGTTAGGGGTCGGGGCAGTCAGGGAGCAGGGTGGGTTAGATATGGGGGGGTGTTCTGGGGTGGTGGTTAGGGGTCGGGGCAGTCAGGGAGCAGGGTGGGTTAGATATGGGGGGGTGTTCTGGGGTGGTGGTTCGGGGTCGGGGCAGTCAGGGAGCAGGGTGGGTTAGATATGGGGGGGTGTTCTGGGGTGGTGGTTAGGGGTCGGGGCAGTCAGGGAGCAGGGTGGGTTAGATATGGGGTGGTGTTCTGGGGTGGTGGTTAGGGGTCGGGGCAGTCAGGGAGCAGGGTGGGTTAGATATGGGGGGGTGTTCTGGGGTGGTGGTTAGGGGTCGGGGCAGTCAGGGAGCAGGGTGGGTTAGATATGGGGGGGTGTTCTGGTGGGGTGGTTAGGGGTCGGGGCAGTCAGGGAGCAGGGTGGGTTAGATATGGGGTGGTGTTCTGGGGTGGTTCGGGGTCGGGGCAGTCAGGGAGCAGGGTGGGTTAGATATGGGGTGGTGTTCTGGTGGGGTGGTTAGGGGTCGGGGCAGTCAGGGAGCAGGGTGGGTTAGATATGGGGTGGTGTTCTGGGGTGGTGGTTAGGGGTCGGGGCAGTCAGGGAGCAGGGTGGGTTAGATATGGGGTGGTGTTCTGGTGGGGTGGTTAGGGGTTGGGGCAGTCAGGGAGCAGGGGGATTGGGTAGGGGTGGGATCCTGGTGGGTGGTGAGGGGTCTCTGGAAGGGGCAGTCAGGATACAAGGGGTGGGGTTGGATGGGTTGGGGATTCAGAGGGGGCGGGAAGTGGGCGGGGGCCAGGCCTTCCCTACCCAGCCCTCTATATAATTTTGTAAACCCCATCTGGCCCTCGGGCCAAAAAGTTTGCCCCCCCTGCTCTAGCCCCTGGCTAGGCCGGGCCAGCACAGGAGGGAAGCAGCAGCAGCAGCAGCTAACTCGCTTTTGCTTGTGCTGATCCAGGGCGGCCCAAGCACCCCGGAGGGGAGGAGTCCATGGAGCAGGCTAGGTGCAAAGCAGGCGGAGCTAGGCCTGAACCATGAACTTCCCGCTGCTGAGCAGGCGTGTTCGCTCTTGGTTCAGCCCATTTCCGGCTCTGAGACAAGCGGCGGGTTAGCGGCTGGTGACGTTTGCTAATGGTCGTTGGGTAATGTAGTCCCCAGGCCACCCGTCCAATAGCAGCGCGTGGCATCAGCCTCTTCTCCTTTGAGGGACCCGAATGACCGTGTGCCCAGACGCCTGCTGGGTAATGTAGTCCGCAGGCCACCAACCCACGCAGCATCACGTGGCCTTCACAGCCGCCTTGCCAGGCAGTTCTGAAAAGGCGTCAGTGCGCGCGGGTCCCGGGGGGGAGGAGGCTGGGACAGGCCTGGCATACAGCTCCCAGAATGCAGTGGGATGAGGGGGCTCTAGGCTGAGACTTGCCGGCATCTGCAGCCGCAGACGGACAGAGCGCTCTGGTAGGGCCTGGGGGCCCGGGGACGGGGTAGCGGGCCAGGCAGGGACACCGCAGGTATTAGTCGGTGGGGGAGGTGAAATTCAGAGAGGAGATGGAAGGGAAAAGCCAGAAGTGAGCGAACAGCTGGATCGATCCCCCTGCTGGCATTAGGGTGACCAGATCGGAAGAGTGAAATATCAGGACACATTGGGGGGGGGTGCAAGGGGAGGGGCATGAGTGGGGGGCGGGAACACGAGGGGGCGGGGCATGAGTGGAGGGGCAGGACAACAGGCACAGGCGCACAGCCCTGACCAGAGCCATGAGAGGGGCACACAGCCCTAGGAAGCTGAAAAGGGGTTGTGGAAACCCCGGGGCCAGGGGTTCAATCTACTATTCTTTAGTTTATATATTAATGAAAATAAATGAATAATCAGATAGTGCTGTATTGTAATTGTTTTTATTTTGCGCCCTCCCCTCCCCCAGACACGCAGGGACGACCTAACGGCCCTGCATGACTTGGTTTATAAAGGGTGGTGGGTGGCACCCTACGAGTGACTCGAACTTTGGGGGGAGAGGGCGGCTTTTTTTCCTTGTGCGCGGGGAACAGCAGTGCCAAACTGCCTGTTCCTGCACCCGGCTTCGACCTTTGGTCCCGGTCACACCACGTGCTTACCATATAACTATGCCCCCCTGTTTTCCAATTGCGCTTTTGTGCAGCTGTGCCTTGCGTGGTTTTAAACTGCGGGAGGTTTTCTGTGGCGCTGCGGGCAGGCACCGGCAGAGAGAGAGCTGTCCTGACTCTCTGCCTGGGGCAGTGGCTGTAGGTGGGGCTGATGATTGCTGATGAGGGGCTGGGGGAGGGAGGTGGCTGGGGGCTTTCTGCCTCCCCCCCTCCCTCTGCCAGCGCATGCAAGCAGAGCTCCCCTCCCCCGCAGAGTCAGCTGTGTGCTCCTGCCGGCAGGCGAGTGAATCAGCCGCCCTGCCGGCAGGAAGCAGTGGCTGCCAGCGCATGGTCCCGAATATCGGGACAAAACAGTGTCCCAACCATACCTTGGTCGGGACACGGGACAAGTCCCTTAAAATCGGGACTGTCCTGATAAAATCGGGACGTCTGGTCACCGTAGCTGGCATTAGGGTAGATCACAGCCTTCAACATCCGCTCCTGCACTGGTCTCTCCCTAGCTTTCCCAGCCTGCTTCTCTCAGAGACTCTGATACACCCAGACAGCAGTGGGCAGATGGGATCGTGGTGGCAACTCCTCCTCCTATCCATCCCATTGTCACTGCCCGGAGACCTAGATTACCTGGAAGGAAATGGGGGCTGGTAAGTAGACAACACGCACACACAAGTATCTTCTCAGTCTCTTTTGGGATCTAAAGCGTCGGGTCTGGTCCACATTCCCCCTATGGACGTGCTGGCGCTTGGTCTTGTTTGAACAGAGCTAAGATTGAAAAGGTCCATAAGAACACAGTCCATTGGTAGTGTCTAATACACTAGACACTGTGTGCAACGGGCTGGAACCGTTGCTATCTCTGTTCTTAGCCAGTTGATTGAAGGAGCAGATGCTTGGAGCAACCTCCCATGAGCGAACTCAGACCAGGCATTCCCTGAGGGAGAGCAGACCTAGCTTGGAGTTGCCATGGAGAGAGAATTGGGCTTACAGCCTTGTTACTTGTCACAACAGGTCAGTGGGCCAATCAGTGCCCCTTCTGTCATCTGCAAGGGACTGACTAGAATATTTTGTTCCTCCCTTAAAGTGGTTGCCCCTATGGGACATGGCGTCAGTTCCTTGATGTTCCCCCGCTGTGAAATCTGACCGATTCCTCAGGCCGCTTTCCCATGCTTATTGTAACCCTTGGCACTGATCCCGGTGTCGGAGTTAGTGTCTCTGGGTTAGAGGGGAAGGAAGCTGGCCATGACCAGGTCCAATCTCCCCCTGCGTGGGTTGCTGATCCTTCCGGGGCTGATGGGATCTGCTGGGAAATGCTCAGGCTGACAGTGATTAATGCCGAGGGCTCTGTCCCTTTCCCCACCCCAGGCTGACGAACAAGTACCTGGCTCTGATGGAAGAAGATCACTGCACAGTGGAGAGGAGAGATGCTTCCCTGACCTACTCCCAGTTCATAGACCAGTAGGTGTGCTGCTCTCTTTGCTCTCCAGGGCTCAACCAGCCCCTTTCCTATACCCAGCACTGCATGAAACCAGCATGGTGATTACTGGGGAAGGGAGGAGGAATTCTCTGGGGTCTTCCCCTCGACATGAGTCCACAGGGTCCGCGCTGTGCACAGGTCATTGCGGAAATCTCATGGCACCCGGAAGCGTGCTGGATACCTTGGGACCAGTTAGGAGATGGGGTTCTCTGTCCGCAGGCAACTTGCAGATCAGTGACCATACAACAGAATCTGATCAGAGCTTTCCGTGCGCTGAAGTGACTCCCATCGCGCGTCCCACAAACCCAGCTTCTCCATTAGCCCCCTGCGGACCTGGCAGCACAGAGCATGCATCCCTGTGCTGCCTGTGCAGCTCTCTCCTGGAGGTCCCATGACCTAGATCTGCCCTAGAGAGGGTCTGTGAATGTGGCTGTCCTCAGGCTCCCGACCCACAGCCACTGAAGGTGCAAAGACTTGGAGTCTGAGCACTTAACAGGTTGGCCCACGTATCAGTCACATAAATCTGTTGCAGAAGTGGTAACTGCTGGGTTTCACTGCAGCTTACACTAGTGTTGTTAACCAGGGGCTCTGATGGGAGTGAGCTGGGTATTTAGAATGTGCCAGGTCCCAAGGAGCCAGGAAAGTGTTTAATTTCCCTCTGTGTTTTCCAGATATGCCTTTTCCAGGCCTGTTGTTATCCAGGGGATCACAGACAACTCGGTAAGTGCTACATGTTCCCGGCTGTGATGTGCCCCTCCAGTCTGAGCTTTCATTGTATGCAGGGAAACAGCCCCTTGGAGCCCCTCCAGCCTTTCCCCCTCACGCTTAGTAGCCATGTTTGCCTTCCTGGCAGCCAAGCACGTGCTCCGTATATGGCTGGGAATAACTTCTGCCAAAAGTGGGGATTGACAGTAGGGGACAGCGTGATTTCTATTGATACTGACACGCCCTTTGAAGTCACATGACTGCAGGGTGATGGAAGCAGTGAGAGAGTTGAGCTGTGGGGAAGGGGGGGGGGGGTTCTGAGTGGAGACCATCAGAGTAACCCAGGAAATACATTTGGAAGGGGAGTTCCTCCCACCCCCCATGATGGATTCTGGAGCAGCTCTTCCCTCCCCCCCCCCCCCCCGGGATCCCTTCTTAAGCAGGAAGCTCCATCCCACGGTGGCAACTGGACTAGCCGCAGGGGATCTCTGCGTTGGTCTGTGTCCAGTTGGATTTGGAAACCAGAAGGACCGTCCTCTTTCACTGGCAGCTCGAAAGCCAGATCTAGAGAGAGGAGGGCTGTCCTGTCGCTGCGCCGGGGCCCCCAGCCTGGCCTGGCGCCACAGACCACGTTCCAAGCACCGCTGCCTTCCCAGGGCCCTTGTCACCCCTGCTCTGTGCTTGCAGGAATTCCAGGCGCTCTGCACGAGGAACAAGCTGCTGGCAGAGTTCGGGGACCGCCTAGTGCGTCTCAGCACTGCCAACACCTACTCCTACCATAAAGGTGCGGGGCTTGGCTGCAGGGCACATGCGCTGAGCTGCACTCTCACTTGGCTGGCTGTGCGGTGGGGGGGGGGGGGGGGGCTGTTCCAGACAGACGTGGGGGACAAAGAAGGGACAGACACAGGCATCTGCTTGGCCTCAGTCAATGCCTCCCTTCCTGCTGCCATGGCTGGTCGGGGACAGAAGATCTTGCCTGAGGCCCTGGATTTCATTGTCCGGGGAACACAATCAGTCAGCCTTGCTCCTTTGCCTTCTCCCTCTTCCTGTCCCTGGGCCAAAACCCCACTCTGCTCTTGGGGTCACTGGCCCTCGCTGTGTCTCGGTTTCTTCAGCTGTGAACTGGCCACAGTAGCACTTAGTCCTGGAGCTCTAGCATTGCACTTGGCCCGGGGGAGGAGGGTTTCAGTGTTACTCATTGGCAGGACAACAGGCACTCCTGGGCTGTGGGCTCTTCTGGGGGAATGAACTGGAGGAGGTTGGAGTGTTAGAGCCCCTCTGGGCCCCCTCGGTCCTGACTGGGAAGATCGGTCACACACCTAGGGGAGGGGTAGCCGTGAACTCTCCTCCCTTGCAGTGGATGTGCCATTCCAGGAGTACGTGGAACACCTGCTGAAGCCTCAGGACCCAGCCTCCCTGGGCAGTGGTGAGTAGAGGCTCCCCCTGCACCCTCTTTAGTGCTGTGCCTTGGATCCAACCCTGGGGCTGAGAAATCCAGTTCTGGCTGGATTCCTAGGGGCCGCTTCCTGGGCAGGGTTGTGCTTCCCTCCCCAGCCCGCCTGCCCAGACAGAGCATTTCTCGTGCTCTCTGGGGGATACTGTTGTCTCTTTCTCCCCTCGCCAGACACACTCTATTTCTTTGGAGACAATAACTTCACCGAGTGGAGCTCCCTCTTCCAGAAATACAGGCCACCTCCGTTCTGGATTCCAGGCACCACCGGGGCCTACAGCTTTGGGCTCGCCGGTCAGTACCACCCTGGGAAGAGATGAGGGCAGGGGGAAGGAATGGGCTGTAGGGGAATCCTTCCCAGGCTTAGATGGACACACGTCATCCCAGACGCGATGGCCTAACGAGGCATCTGATTCCATCTCTGGTCTGTCTGCCCGCAGGCTCCGGTTCTGGGGTTCCCTTTCACTGGCACGGCCCGGGTTACTCAGAGGTGATCTTCGGGAGGAAGGTGAGAGCTGGGTGGGGAGTGGATTGATTTAAGGACCCTGGAAAAACCAGGAGATTCCATGGCTCTGCTGTGGAGCAGAGCACCCTGCGAGCAAAGTGGGGGTTTGATCCAGGCAGCAGAGCATAGACTGTGCCAGGCCAGAAAGGACCCATGAGCCCCTCAGCCTAGGGTACTGTCTGCTGCAAGGGGCTGGGACCTGAGGTTTTGGAGGACTGGGAAATTTCCCATAATGCACCTGGCCACTTGTACACACTGAGGGCCAGCAATGGAAATTTCTTGGTGGCCCGTGTGGCAAAAGGGTGGGTACGGTCCTGGACCCCGCTGTGCTGTATGCACACAGACCCCAGAGACCGTGCAATCAGGCAGTGAGGTTCCTGTTCACGTGTGATCCTAATGGGAGCATCTGGAAGAGCCCCAGCAGTTCCCCTCACATCCTTTCCAAGAGGGGAGGGAAGAAGGGAAACTGCTGGGGGAAGAGGGGTGCACCCATGAGTGAGGAAGAAGGGGGCCTCCAGTGAAAGGGGCCCCCATGCTAGGCAGAGCTAAAAGCCCCTCTCTTTGCAGCGCTGGTTTCTGTATCCCCCCGAGAAAACCCCCGAGTTCCACCCCAACAAGACAACTCTGTCCTGGCTGCTGGACACGTACCCATTCCTGCCGCCTGAGGACCGCCCTGTGGAGTGCACCATTCACCCTGGCGAGGTCGGTCTTGCTCAAGGGACCTGGAATGCATCAGCTTGGAACGCCAGGGGCTGAGTGCCCAGAGAGCGCAGAGGGGGGAGATTCTCTGGTGCTGCAGAGGCAGCAGGGACCTTGACGCCCCAGTGTCTGGGATGGGATCTAGGAAGCCCAGTACTGAAGCCAGGCTATCAGAGGACCAGGAATCCCAACGCCGGCACCTCTGCCCCAGAGCCAGGCAGCACGCTGACCAGGCCCGCACTCCAGCAGAAGCAGCTGTGAGCTGTAGCGGGGCTGTAAGATCTGATACCATTGCTTTCCAGACAGCAGGCAGGCTGCCACAGGAGCAGGTCTGGGGGCTGGACTGGACTGGAGGGGGACCAGTATGCTGCTGCTGGCATTACTGGGGGAGAGACAGTCTGGGAGGTGCCATGGGTGGGACAGGGCAGAAAGCCATGGAGAGTTACAGGAAGTGCCCGGCCAGGCCAGAAGAGGGAGCAGAGCTCAAGAGCCAGCCCCTCGAGAGAAGTGCTGGATTAAACCTCAACAGAGAGAGGAAGGAGGGGGCAGTGGATTGGGCACAACCCAGGAGGTGGGAGATTGGGGTTCGCTCTCCTGCCCTGCTCGAGGCGTCTTGCACTGTAACACAGGATGCAGTCAGCTGTCAGTGTCTCCCTGCTAGGCCATGGAGAGCACCGGTGGCCCTTTGGGCGAGGTACAGCCATTCTGTGGTCCCCGTACAACTCTCAAGTCTAAATAAAATGGGATAAAAGTCCAGGCAGGGTCCAGTGGACACGAAGGGCAGCACCTCAGCTGCTGGCCAACGCTGCCTCAGGACTGGCCCACAGCCTTGCTCATGCGTCAATGAGTAAATACCCAGCTTGCAGCAAGGGGCTGGTTTCAGGGCAAATCAAATGGCCAGAGCCACCAGAGAGGAACAGCAAGGAGCAGTGGCAGCCCTGTGGTACCCCTAATAACCAGCCCCCAACTCACTGGAGCACCCCCCGCTTAGTATCTCACCCAGCTGCCCAGCACCATGGTATCGCAGTGCCTTCTGTGCACCCTCTACACAGCCATCAGCCTCCAGGTTGTAAAGGGAGGGCCACCAGCTGTCTTCCACTGCAGCCAATGGGAGGGACTCCGGGGATAATTTCAGCCTCGCCATTCTTAGAGGGCAAGGCTCAGGCCTGCATGAACCACTGCTCTAGAGGAGGGGTGGGCAAACTACGGCCCATGGGCCACATCTGGCCTATGGGACTGTGCTGCCCAGCCCTGAGCTCCCAGGGAGCTATCCCAGCCCCCTCCCTTGCTGTCCTCTTCCCCCACAGCCTCAGCACGCCATGTAGGCAGTGCTCTGGGTTGTGGGGCTGTGTGCTCCTGCAGAGCAGCGTGGTAGTGTGTCTGGCTGCGGCAGCCAGACCTGCTGCTCTGAGTGACATGGTAATGGGCCCCGGGGGTTGGATAAGAGGTGGAGCGTTTCTGGGGAGGGGACAGGGAGCAGAGGTTTAGGGTCAGGGGGCTTTGGCTAGGTGTGGGAGTCCTGGGGGGGGGGGAGGGACTGGTAGGGGGCAGGGATGTAGATAGGGGTCAGGGGACAGAGGGGTTAGATTGGGAGGGGGTCTGGGGGTGGTGGTTAGGGGAATAAGGAACAGGGAAAGTTGGATAGCTCAGGGATTCTGAGGGGGTTGGGAAGTGTGAGGGGGTCAGATAGATAGCGGGCGAGGGGGGGGGCAGGTGGTTTGGGGAAGCACAGCCAGTGGTGTGGCCCTTGGGCCAAAAAGTTTGCCCACCCCCCTGCTCTAGAGCCATGGGGGACCAGCAATTGACAAAGGCACGGGAATTCAGAGAATATCAGAGTTGGAACTGACCTCAGGAGATCATTTAGTCCAGCCCCATGCTCAAAGCAGGACCAATCCCCTGGTCAGTCATCCAACAATTTTTTTGCCTCATATCCCTAAATGGCCTCATGGAGGATTGAACTCACAAGACTGGGTTTAGCAGGCCAATGCTCAAACCACTGAGCCAGTCCCACCTCCATATTCTAAATCCTGCCTGCAGAGGGGCCTAATCTGATGCAGGACAAGCATGAGTAGCAGCATCCAGACAGCACTGGCTGCAGGTTGAATGCCACACCTGGGCGGGATTGTCGGAAAGGAGAGGCCCTGCCATGGTGCACGGGTGGTAAAGTGCACATGCCCACTGGGGACAGGATAGGGAGGCCGGGCTCAGGCCCAGCATCTGCTCAGAGAAATGACACACAGCACTGCCCTGGCTTTAACTAGTTCTGAGCACTAAACAGCAGGTGGCCCTGGCCTAGAACATACCCGGACACTAAACCACTCTGCCTGGGGGAGCTGGAGTCCACAAGGACACAGCCCAGAACCCTCTGCCTCAGCCTGCCACTGTCCCACCTTAATCTTCCCCCACAAATTTGCTATGGAGTGGACAGGCTTAGTCATAGGCAAGTGGCCAGTCAGCATCAAAGAAGCTCTCCCTGGAAGCTCAGGTCACAGTTGACAGTCCAGGCTGACAGCCAATTTCAAGTAGAGCCCACGCAAGGGGGCAGCTGTACCAAGGCTGCACGGCTAGTGAAGGATCAGGCCAGTAGCTTCCCTTCCTCCACTTCTGTCTCCTCTGCAGGTCCTGTATTTCCCTGATCGCTGGTGGCACGCCACCCTCAATTTGGACACAAGTGTCTTCATCTCCACCTTCCTGGGGTAGAAGCTCAGGGCTTGGCCTGCCTGCATTTCCTGGTGGTTCCTCACGAGATGAACTGATCACTTCCCTCCCACCAACGCCCTGGGCTTCTGCTGGTGAATTCTAGCCATCTCTCTCTCTCCCTCCTATAACCCTGCAGGCAGAGCTGGACTGTGGCAGGGGGGCTGCTACAACTCTAATCCATCTGGGATTTATCCTGGTCTATCTGAGCACCACCACCCACCACCCCGTTCTGTGATTCAGCAGCTGCTGAGGTTGGGTTGGAGAGGGGAACCTGTCTCCTTTCTCCCAGGCAGGGTGACATTTTCTGCTGTACTTACAACTTTGTGCTTTCTGTTCCTCACTTCCATGAGCAGAGCTCCTCCTGCCTGCTCACCCCACCCCCTTCCTTCACATCCTCTTTGTGTTTCTAACATCTGAGGAACAGTCCCTGGCAGAAGGCAGCTTCTGGCTCAACCCTGGGCTCTAGGCAGGAGTGACATTGTGACATAGGCTCTTCTTTAAATAGACTGTCGGTCAGTAGCACAGAACCAGCTGCCTATAGCTAAACTGCCAGACACAGGGCTTAGTCTAGCCTCAGATGCCCTTGGTGACCCTCCCCCAGCATCTCTGCTGAGAACTCATTTCCTGGTGCTCCTTCATGGGTGCAGGGAAAAACTGAAGGACCAATTTCTGTTACCCAGGAAGCCCTGCGGCTGACTTTCACTTGAATGTTAATGTACGAGCAGCAAAGGATACTTGAAATAAGAGTGTAGGTTATTTATTGGGATTTTTCTATTTCAAGTCTGGATTAAAATCTAACTGCCTTATGTCTGCACTGGTTGTGACTGCCTTCGCACTGAATCCTTCCACATCCCAGCCAGTCTCTGACATATGCAGCTGCTACTTTTCCTCTCATTGGCCCCCAGGGCTGGTGGCAAATTCATCCCTGCTCTGAAATGCGCAGGATCTTGGGGGTTGTTTTCACAATTGCTGCCCCACGATACAGAGCTCTGAATGTTTTTCAGCCATTACCTTTGCACACAGAAACTGACTACACTGCAACTGGGAGGTGCCAGTGCTGCATATGTAGACAGGAGCTAGCTTTGGTCTAGCTAAAGCAAAGCTTGCTCAAGTACAATAATAGTGAAGCCACACCCACCCTGAACCTCCAATACCTAATCGAGCAGCCTCTGCCTATCCTGCCACTACCCCTTCCTCAAGCTAGATCAAATCTAGTTCAGCTATGTCTACACATGCTGCAATCACCATTCCTGATTGCAGTGCACAGACCCAAATACTCTTATCCTGGTTCTGCAAGTGGGGAAACTGAGGTACAGTTACAGCTCCCGGGCAAAACTAGAAATAGATTCCTGCCCCAACCCAGAGTCCTTTCCATTGTAGTGAGCACAAACCACGCTGCCTCCCAGTAATGTACCTTAGAACAGTATTCTTGGACTAGTCTGCGCTAAAGGACAATTCTGTGAAGGATTCACTGTGTTCACTGATGCCAACTAGGGTGTTGCTCAATAATCCCAGAGAGCTCTGTGTGGTATTAGACTCCATCAGTCAGAATGTAGGTCACAAGTGCAGCTGTCACCTTGTACGCAAGGCCTGGCCCCGCCCAGCAGTTCTGAAATGGCATGAGGCCCCTGTCCGCCTGACTGGAAGCAGTCAAGATTGAACACTGGATGCCTTGAAAACAGATCTGAACAAACGGTCTCCACGCAGGCAAAGCACCTGCTTCCCTTCCTCTCTCAGTAATTGCTCTCAAGTTTGGAGAGGTAACAAAGTCCTGTGGCACCTTAAAGACTAACTATAAAGTTTTGAAGCATGAGCTTTCGTGGGCTAATACCCACTTCGTCGGATGCAAGCAGTGGAAGTGTCCAGAGGCAGGTACAGAAAAGTAGGCAAGAACCAGGTGGGAGATAAAAAGGTTAGTCCAATTGGGCTGAACCAGCTTGTTATCTCCGATCAGGGAGGGTGGGTTGTTCTTCTAGCATTTGAATGGGGGGTGTGGACATGGAGAGAGGAGAAACTAGTTCTGTAATGAGCCAGCCATTGTAGGTCTTTGTTCAATCCGAGATTGTTTGTGTTGAATTTGCAAATGAATTGCAGCTCTGCAGTTTCCACAGGACTTTGTTGCCTCTGCTATTCCAGACTAACACGGCTACCTCTCTGATTCTTGACAAGTTTGGAGAGGAGTCAGCAGAGAGAGGATGGCAAGAAAGATGATTGGTTCCTTTGTAAAGTGCTAGGGATGCACTTCATGATGAATTCATGGTACAGAAAGCCAGGCAGGTGCTGACTCCTCCCCCGAGCCTGATGCAAGAATGAAAGGACACTCGATGGAATTAAAGAGACACCCCATTTACCAATAACAGGCAATCCTCTCCTTTGCAGCCTGTCACTAACCTGGAGAACTCTTTGCCACAGCCATCAGCCAGAGAGCTCCTTAGTATGACTGAAAAAAAATCACTGGGCACTTCAAAAGAAAAAAACAGCATCTACAGTTACATTAGCTGGGATAAAATGACAAAGGCCCCCAATCTTTCCACTTCAGAACACAGGACAATGATCACCAGCTGAGATCAACAGAACAGCAGGGTACACTGGGGAACAGAGGAAACCTTGACTCAAAATAGGACAGCAGACTGGCTAGAGGAGTGGTCTGCTGAGACGTCATTATATTCAAGCATCTTGCTATGCATATCCTGCCCCCTCAACAAAAGCTCTAATGCACGTGCCAGTGGCTAAGTAAGCAGGAGACTTGTCTTCATAAAGGCCAGTTTCCTTTCCCTCCTCCAGCTCCCTATAAATATCCTGGCAAAAACTCGACCAGGTGGGCTAACGAGTTCAGCTAGCGATTCCTCCAACTGGCAGAAACACTGCTCAGCCACCACCTCCTTCCTTGTGGGGAGGGACTGAGGCTACACCTTCACTGCCTTCTCCAGAGCTGGGAAGCACAAGAAGTTAGAAGCATTTCTTCTCTTGTGATATGCAATGACCCACCCAACAAACAGGTTTTGCTTTGTATCAGTCTGAAAGTCCCTTCCTTGCCTTGAGATTGTACAACAGAGCAAAGATATTGGTGCTAGCCGCTTTGCCCCCTCACAGCTCATATAGTGTGAAACCCTTTGCACCCACAGAAACAGGAGGAAACACCCCACAAGCCATCCTCTAGTTCAACAGAGTAATTGCATCATGCACCAGAGGGTTTCTCCAAGTATCAAAATATAATCAGTGTTCTCCCTAGGAAAAATCTGAACATCTGAAGGGGACAGAACTTCAAGTGGCAACAGAACAGGTTTAGAAATTAACAAAACATAAGCCAGAGAACACTCCCTGTTACAGAACAAGAATAGCCCTGCCCATGTGATGCAATTAATGAGACATGGCATAGATACCACTGGACAAAAAGAACACTTAGATCCCCCATGTGCAGACATGCACATGCTGGCTTGCATGTGAAGATTGCAGCTACCCTCATCTTTCACGTGGAGGTACAGCCTCTGGAGACTGCATGCCATGCTGCGTCTTAATGCACACAGCCTACCTGCATTCCTTACTAAGAGATGTAGATGTCATCCTCTGTGCAAGTGGTATTCACACGCCCCTCCACTTCTGCTCCCATGTGCCATTGGGGGCTGCCTCCATCCAGCCTCCACCAGCCTTTTCAAAGGAAAGATCCCTGCAACCATGAAACATTCAGACTATTTAACACTTATTGCTGAAATATTTATTAACATTGGCAAACTTCTGGAGAGTGAACTCATGAAGCCAGGCAGTCTGCAGGCCAATCAGCCATCAAGACTCAACAACCAAAACGCTTTAGACCGACTTTTTTTTTTTTTAGGGTTTAATTAAAACAAATATGAACTTTGAACCAAGTGGTTAGCAGGGAACTACTGTCCCTGGGGCTGGAGAGTGGCCTCCCATGGGTCACGGCTTCCATCCTACAGGACAGTGGTTTCCCAGTACAAGCCCACATGCCAGTCAATGTCTGTGTAATATATATTTCATTTCCCTCCCCCAGCAAGTGGCTATTTACAGGAAAACATGAAGCGAACTACACTAGACAGACAGGAGATGAGGGAAGAAAGAAACACAAATTATGTACAGAGGGAGGAAGGGGGGAATGCAGCCCAGCTCCTCGCTGTTGGCCTGGCTCCCACATCTCCCCAGGAGCAGGGCTTGTACTGTGGGGAAAGAGAGTCGGCAGCTGTTTTTGTGGGGGAAGGTCTGAGGTGGGTTATGAAAAGCAGTGATGCTGGCTGGTACAGAGCGACACTGCTCTTCGAAAAGTGCTTCTGCGGATTGCCTCCAGCGCTAGGTCTTCGCCAGGTGCTCCCTCTCTGCCTGCCTAAGGCAATCTTACTTCTGTCTGTCATGTTGGGAGGTTACCAGAGCCCAGGTGAGCAAGGAGCTGGAAGGACCCTTCATGGCCCTGCTCAGTCAGTCTGGCCCAGCTGTGGTTTCTGAGAGATGAGAGGATACTGCCCTCTAGTCCAGCACTGCTAATGGATCTCTGGGCACCCAGAGGGGGGAGAGAGAGACTGAAAGTGAGTAAGGCATGGTGCCAGCCCAGCATGCTCAGAGAGCAGTCCATAGCAGAGCGTGTCTGTGCTGCCACAGCTGGGGCTGCAGCGAGGATCCAGAGGACTGTGCCCGCTCAGCTGTCAGTACTCTTCTACCCAGCCATTTTCTGATATGAATGCATCTATCACCTCCTTCATAGCAAGGTTGGGAATCAGCTGGTCTTGGGTCAAAGGACTTCGGGTCACAGGATCGAAGTGACCAACACGCTGAAAGGAAAGAGAACACAAGGAAGATGGAAATAGAGCACAAACCTGAGTAACCCGCCCCTTACCCTATTGCTTCAGCTGCATCTCCTAGGCCTGCCAGAGATCTCTCAGCCACTCAGTCAGTCTTGGTTCCCCAGGTGCAGCCAGCCCCATCTGCCCCCTTGCTACTTGAGGGATGCTCCAGACAGACAGGATGTCACAGCTGGACAGTTTAATCTACATAATCTAATCTTATCTCTTCCCCTCCTGTCTCCACTTCTTACTTCAGTGTGTTACTTACCCTAGCAGAAACATCTCTTCAGTCATAACCATTGCTATGGTTGGGGGGGTTTCAGAAAAACCACCACCACCCTACAGCCGGGAGCAGACTGGCAATCCCATGGCACAGAGCACACGCAAAGGAGAGAGCTCAGATATAACTTAGCTTAGCAATTCAACATGGCTCTGGGTGCACAGACCATTTTTATAGTGGCCACTGCTGGTAGACAGGACACTGGGCTAGATGGACCTTTGGTATGACCCAACATGGCCATTCTTAAGTTATAAATAGATCCAGTGACAAGTATTCAGGACCCCCATCTAAACATAAGACTTCTCCAAATTCTTCCAAAACTAAAGCCCCCTCACGACGTCCCCCGAAAAAGCCTGAGAGACTTTACAGCATGGGGAGGCCAGACTGGCTCAGTCAGGGCTGGAAAACCCTGGTCCTGAGGTGAGATCCACTCGCTGAGAGTGCCCAGCCAGCAGCCCTTCAGTTGAAGCAGGGGCCTGGTAGCTCGGACACTTCAGACGTTCTCCACTGCCCGGGCACCATGCAAAGGGAATGGCAGGTGAGGTAACTGGGACAGGGTGAAGCATTCAATTCCGTAAGTGTCTCTCTTCTCGCCGATGCCCCCTCCTCTAAACAAAGATGGGCTGGGGGACAGAATGGAGCTCAAGCTTTAAAAACAAGACACTTCAGTATTTAATATATGGGTGGTCTCTGAAACCCCACTGCTTTTTCTGCAGGCCCCACCCCTCTCCCCAGGTAGATTTCTAATGGGGCCCACTAACACACCGCAGCTGCTTGAGGATGGGGGAGGAAGGAAGCAGCACAGGGAAGCACCTGACCACTGAGAGTGCAGTCTGTGTTGCTGTTCCCCAGCACAGTCAGTTCCAATCTTCATGTGGGCTTTTCACTCCCCAAAGGGGGTGCAAACCTACACAATCAGCCAAGGGGCCTCTTGTGCAGGCGCAGCATCTGGAACTACATTAACTCATTTTAAGTTGCTATCTCCTAAAAATCACCCTGGGTTTCTCTCCCTCACAAGTGCTCCCCCACTCTGCCTTTCCTCCTGCCCTCCCACTCAGCTGCCCAACACTCTGGTTCCCCCATTACCTGAAGATGCTCTTCTATATCTTTCCTGTCATAGGTAATCCCACTGGGTGTGATACAGGGCTCTCGCATCAGTTCAAAACTGATCTTCCCACACAGGTAATCGGGGATGTCTCGCTTCTGACTCGAGAGAACAAAAGTTCAGCATTAGGGAGCCGTCATACAACAGGCCACTCTCTGGTCTAATGCAGTAAACCAATGAACAGGTGACCCAGGGACAGGACCTCAGCACGGGTGCAAGCAGCACAGATTCCATTGCCAAGTCAGGCACACGATGGAGATCCCTGCACTGCATATCAGATAACACAGCTGGGGAATGGGAGGACATTGGTTTCTCTCTCTATATATACCAAGGCCATATTTACACACCAACTACCCATTATATCCATACCCAGCTGGAGCTTCTACTATGGGGTTTATACTCCATCCAGATAGATGCTTGGCCTTCTCCAGGACTACCACATCCAGGAGAGCAGCTGACTGACAATGAAGAGCGAACATCCCTTTCTGCTATGAAATGCCCCGTCTCCACCAGCCATTGCAGCTGGAGTCCCAAGGTCATCCTCAAATCTGTTCCTTCCCATGTGGCATCTGGCCTGCTGGTCCAGCTCTCATCTGAGAGAGACCTGGTACTCACAAGAGTTTTAAATCAGTCCAGCAGCAGGGGCGGGGTGGGGAGAACAGGAAGGATGGGATAAGCCACAGTTCTTTGGCATCCCGAGCAAAGCCACCGTATCAGTCATGTTTGATGCCCTCCTTATCTGGTCACAGCTGCCACACCTGTTTCAGCCCATCCTCACCTTCCTCTTCTCATCCACCTGAGAGAACAGCTCATCCATATCTGCCAGATACTTGTCCTGAAAGAGAAATAACCCCTTTAATGGGAGAAGGGCAGAGGGCCCTGCAGGACTTTGTTGCCTCTTCAGCATCTCTCAGGCTGCAGAGACACTGGCACAAACACTGCAGACACTGATGGGGAATTGTTCCCTCACCCACCCCAACAGCATGGGAGTCACCTGGCAGATCCACTTTTTACAGAGATCAAACTGGCTCACAGCCAAAGTTGATACGGGTCTTGGTCTCTCAGGGATCCTGAGGAACAGGATTTGGTGTCTACCCTTGCCAGCCTCTATCTGCTGATATCACAGTGTCAGTCACATACAGACAGGAACCTTTTTACTTTAATAGGCAAGAACAACACCTGTAAGAACATGACTTCCGACCTGCTGAGTGGTTACTGCTCTATACTGCTGTACAGGAGACTTGGTTTTAAGGCTCAGACTCACTACCTAGACAACTGGGGCTGGCTATGTGTTCGTGGCAGTGTCGGTCATAACGGAGGGGATAGGAATGGTCTTGCATGTCAATCAAGTGGTTGATAAAACAGCGGTGCTGACAGCTTCCAAAAAGAGTCAGTCTGATTGTGCCAGAAGAACGTGGGAACAGGAATAAAGATCTTCACGGCTGCAAAGGGGGCATACAAAAAACCCACTGTCCACTTAATGCACAGCAACTGTTTGTAGGTGGGGCACAGAATTTAGATGGTAAAAGCAACAACATTCAACTCATCTTTAACACCTGCTGCAGGGCAGTAAGAGCACCAGGAACAGTATGCACTCTGCTCACCCTGACCCCTCTATCATCCCCCATGGCCACTCCACTGATCCTTCTGACTCATCACAGCACCCCTGAAAATCAGGAAATTGCTACAGCCATGTCCCCTCTAGGCACATTCCAATAGGATACTCCAGAATCCCCACAAAGCTTTTACTATGGTCTATTCCAACAAGCTGCCACCCTGTCTGATGCTCTCCCTTGGCTGATCACTCCCTACTCAACCGCAATAAACCCAAAACAGCACCGTTATCCTGCACAGCTCATGCAGGACCAACTACCACCTTCTGTGCTGGGAAGGAACCCCAGTTGGACTGTGTTCATACCCTGCAAATCTGCTCCACAAGCAGGAGCTGTGGCGTGGTGGCCCTGGAGAAGAACTTCCCCTTGGGCCTGCTGCTCACACCAAGTAGAAACACATGTCCAACGTTACCCAGCAGGCTCAAATCCACACTGAGGGGATGGGTTCATGAGGTTGCCTCACATGTTTGGCTTCAACATTAGCCAGCTGGGCACGGCTCCGACTCTCGTCCACATTCTCCTCTTGCTGTGTCCTTCGGTATTCATCCAGCTCCCTAGGGGAGAACCAGGACAACTTTCTAACTATATGGATAGTTAAGCACTGGAACACGTTATCTAGGGAGGTTGGGGAATCCCTGTCAATGGAGGTTTTTAGGAACAGATTAGACAAACACCTGTTAGGGATTGTCTAGATTTACTTAGTCCTGCCTCAGCACAGGGGGCTGGACTTTGACTTCTCAAGGTCCTTTTCAGTCCTACATTTCTAGGATTACAGTCCAGAGCAAATGATCAGCAAAGGAACGTGAAATGCCACAATGGAGGAGAAGGAATATTCAGGGACTCTCCACCATTTCAATAGTGTGAGCTTCTTTAGGGCAGTGCCTTCTAAATGCCAAGGTAAGCTGTTAGAAGGCCACTATCTTGTCACCAATTTCAGGGTACAGTGAAACCTCGATATAACGGACTAATTCGGGCGAGGGGGTGTCCATAAAAACCGAAAGTCCGTTATTTAATAATTTTTTTAAATTATTAAATAACGGACTTTCGGGTGACAACGGATACCCCCCCGCCCGAATTAGTCCGTTATATGGAGCCAGCCCACCCCACCCCCTCCCCCCCCCCGCCCAGCTCCCCGCTGCGGGGAGCTGGGCGGGGGGGTTGACAGCTCCCGCAGGGGTCCCCGCTGCGGGGAGCCGGGCGGGAGCTGTCAACCCAGCCGGCTCCCTGCAGCGGGAGCCGGCAGCCCCCAATAACGGATTTCGGATGCATCGGAAATTTGTCCATTGCATCCGAAGTCCGTTAAATCGGGGTCCGTTAAATCGAGGGTTTACTGTACTGGGAAATGTTTACAAAAGCTTATCTATTCCCCTCCACCCTTCGCATATGGGAGGATCAGTCTGTGAGATTCTGCCCCTCCCTTCCTGAGACCAGCCTTGTCTGGGACACTGTCCCTCCCTCCTGCTTGCACAGGCCCAATGCTCTTCCAAGATTCCCCTCATCCCTCCAGGCTGCGGGGGTGGTGGTGGGGGCGGCTTGTCTATACTGTGTATTAATCCATTATAGACAGGTGTAAATTTTAGTACACACTAGAGTGTCATGCACTAACTGATCCATGTGGACCTTGCTAGCACACACCATAACTTTCCTACTGCACATAAATGTAGTATTGAAATGGACAAATTGGAGAGCAAGAAAAATGGTAAAAAATTTAGAAAACCTGACCTACGAGGAAAGGCTGAAAAAACTGGGCATGTTCAGTCTTGAGTGAGGGGGGACTGATAACAGTCTTCAAATCTGTAAAGGGCTGTTACAAAGAGAACTGCGATCAACTCTTCTTCGCACCCACTGTACGTAGGACAAGTAGTAATGAGCTTAATATGTAGCAAGGGAGAATTAGAAACTTTTTCCTAATATCTAATCCAGGGGTCGGGAACCTATGGCTCGCGAGCCAGGTGTGGCTCTTTTGAGCCTGTCATCTGGCTCGCGGCGCCCGCGAGGCTGGGGGGCGGGGGAGGCGGTGTGGCGCGGCGCTGCGCTGACCACGAGGCTGGGGGGCAGGGGAGGCGGTGTGGCGCGGCGCTGCGCTGACCACGAGGCTGGGGGGCGGGGGAGGCGGTGTGGCGCGGCGCTGCGCTGACCACGAGGCTGGGGGGCGGGGGAGGCGGTGTGGCGCGGCGCTGCTCTGGCTGGGGGCGTGTCGCTCTTCTTCCCTCGGCTGGAGTCGGGTCACAGCAGCGTGACCCAGCGAACAAGTAAGCACGGGGGGGAGAAGCCGTTTGCAAGGGGGCGTTGGGGGGAGGCTGGGCTGGGAGCGGGGGGAGGCTGGGCTGGGAGCGGGGGTAAGCGGTGTGGGGGAGAGATCGGGCTGGGTGGGTCAGTTGGGGGGGGGAAGGAGAGCGCGGCGGCAGCGGCGGCGGGGGGGGGAAAGGAGAGCGCGGCGGCAGCGGCGGCGGGGGGGGAAAGGAGAGCGCGGCGGCAGCGGCGGCGGGGGGGTAAAGGAGAGCGCGGCGGCAGCGGCGGCGGCGGCGGGAAAGGAGAGCGCGGCGGCGGCGGCGGGAAAGGAGAGCGCGGCGGCGGCGGGGGGAAAGGAGAGCGCGGCGGCGGCGGGGGGAAAGGAGAGCGCGGCGGCGGCGGGGGGAAAGGAGAGCGCGGCGGCGGCGGGGGGAAAGGAGAGCGCGGCGGCGGCGGGGGGAAAGGAGAGCGCGGCGGCGGCGGGGGGAAAGGAGAGCGCGGCGGCGGCGGGGGGAAAGGAGAGCGCGGCGGCGGCGGGGGGAAAGGAGAGCGCGGCGGCGGCGGGGGGAAAGGAGAGCGCGGCGGCGGCGGGGGGAAAGGAGAGCGCGGCGGCGGCGGGGGGAAAGGAGAGCGCGGCGGCGGCGGGGGGAAAGGAGAGCGCGGCGGCGGCGGGGGGAAAGGAGAGCGCGGCGGCGGCGGGGGGAAAGGAGAGCGCGGCGGCGGCGGCGGCGGGGGGGAAGGAGAGCGCGGCGGCGGCGGCGGCGGGGGGGAAGGAGAGCGCGGCGGCGGCGGCGGCGGGGGGGAAGGAGAGCGCGGCGGCGGCGGCGGCGGGGGGAAAGGAGAGCGCGGCGGCAGCGGTGGCGGGGGGGAAAGGAGAGCGCGGCGGCAGCGGCGGCGGGGGGGAAAGGAGAGCGCGGCGGCAGCGGCGGCGGGGGGGAAAGGAGAGCGCGGCGGCAGCGGCGGCGGGGGGGGAAAGGAGAGCGCGGCGGCAGCGGCGGCGGGGGGGGGAAAGGAGAGCGCGGCGGCAGCGGCGGCGGGGGGGGGAAAGGAGAGCGCGGCGGCAGCGGCGGCGGGCGGGGGGAAAGGAGAGCGCGGCGGCAGCGGCGGCGGCGGGGGGAAAGGAGAGCGCGGCGGCAGCGGCGGCGGGCGGGGAAGGAGAGCGCGGCGGCAGCGGTGGCGGGGGGGGAAGGAGAGCGCGGCGGCAGCGGCGGCGGGCGGGGGGAAAGGAGAGCGCGGCGGCAGCGGTGGCGGGGGGGGGAAGGAGAGCGCGGCGGCAGCGGTGGCGGGCGGGGGGAAAGGAGAGCGCGGCGGCAGCGGTGGCGGGCGGGGGGAAAGGAGAGCGCGGCGGCAGCGGTGGCGGGGGGGAGGAGAGCGCGGCGGCAGCGGTGGCGGGGGGGAGGAGAGCGCGGCGGCAGCGGGGGGGGAAGGAGAGCGCGGCGGCAGCGGCGGCGGGGGGAAAGGAGAGCGCGGCGGCAGCGGCGGCGGGGGGGGGAAAGGAGAGCGCGGCGGCAGCGGCGGCGGGGGGGGGGAAAGGAGAGCGCGGCGGCAGCGGCGGCGGGCGGGGGGAAAGGAGAGCGCGGCGGCAGCGGCGGCGGGCGGGGGAAAGGAGAGCGCGGCGGCAGCGGCGGCGGGCGGGGAAGGAGAGCGCGGCGGCAGCGGTGGCGGGGGGGGAAGGAGAGCGCGGCGGCAGCGGCGGCGGGCGGGGGAAAGGAGAGCGCGGCGGCAGCGGCGGCGGGGGGGGAAGGAGAGCGCGGCGGCAGCGGTGGCGGGCGGGGGGAAAGGAGAGCGCGGCGGCAGCGGTGGCGGGCGGGGGGAAAGGAGAGCGCGGCGGCAGCGGTGGCGGGCGGGGGGAAAGGAGAGCGCGGCGGCAGCGGTGGCGGGGGGGGAGGAGAGCGCGGCGGCAGCGGTGGCGGGGGGAGGAGAGCGCGGCGGCAGCGGGGGGGGAAGGAGAGCGCGGCGGCAGCGGGGGGGGAAGGAGAGCGCGGCGGCAGCGGGGGGGGGAAGGAGAGCGCGGCGGCAGCGGGGGGGGGGAAGGAGAGCGCGGCGGCAGCGGGGGGGGGGAAGGAGAGCGCGGCGGCAGCGGGGGGGGGAAGGAGAGCGCGGCGGCAGCGGGGGGGGGGAAGGAGAGCGCGGCGGCAGCGGGGGGGGGAAAGGAGAGCGCGGCGGCAGCGGCGGCGGGCGGGGGGAAAGGAGAGCGCGGCGGCAGCGGCGGCGGGCGGGGGGAAAGGAGAGCGCGGCGGCAGCGGTGGCGGGGGGGAAGGAGAGCGCGGCGGCAGCGGTGGCGGGCGGGGGGAAAGGAGAGCGCGGCGGCAGCGGTGGCGGGGGGGGAAGGAGAGCGCGGCGGCAGCGGGGGGGGGGAAGGAGAGCGCGGCGGCAGCGGGGGGGGGAAGGAGAGCGCGGCGGCAGCGGGGGGGGGGAAGGAGAGCGCGGCGGCAGCGGGGGGGGGGAAGGAGAGCGCGGCGGCAGCGGGGGGGGGAAGGAGAGCGCGGCGGCAGCGGGGGGGGGAAGGAGAGCGCGGCGGCAGCGGGGGGGGGAAGGAGAGCGCGGCGGGCAGCGGTGGCGGGGGGGGAAGGAGAGCGCGGCGGCAGCGGCGGCGGGCGGGGGGAAAGGAGAGCGCGGCGGCAGCGGTGGCGGGGGGGAAGGAGAGCGCGGCGGCAGCGGGGGGGGAAGGAGAGCGCGGCGGCAGCGGGGGGGGAAGGAGAGCGCGGCGGCAGCGGGGGGGGGGGAAGGAGAGCGCGGCGGCAGCGGGGGGGGGGAAGGAGAGCGCGGCGGCAGCGGGGGGGGGGGAAGGAGAGCGCGGCGGCAGCGGGGGGGGGGAAGGAGAGCGCGGCGGCAGCGGGGGGGGGAAGGAGAGCGCGGCGGCAGCGGGGGGGGAAGGAGAGCGCGGCGGCAGCGGGGGGGGGGGAGAGGAGAGCGCCGTGGCAGCGGGGGGGGGGGGAGAGGAGAGCGCGGCGGCAGCGGGGGGGGGAGAGGAGAGCGCGGCGGCAGCGGGGGGGGGAGAGGAGAGCGCGGCGGCGGGGGGGGGGGAGAGGAGAGCGCGGCGGCGGGGGGGGGGGGAGAGGAGAGCGCGGCGGCGGGGGGGGGGAGAGGAGAGCGCGGCGGCGGGGGGGGGAGAGGAGAGCGCGGCGGCAGCGGAGGGGTGGGGAGAGGAGAGCGCGGCGGCAGTGGGGGGGGGAGAGGAGAGCGCGGCGGCAGTGGGGGGGGAGAGGAGAGCGCGGCGGCAGTGGGGGGGAGAGGAGAGCGCGGCGGCGGCGGGGGGGAGAGGAGAGCGCGGCGGCGGCGGGGGGGAGGAGAGCGCGGCGGCGGGGGGGAGGAGAGCGCGGTGGCAGCGGCGGCGGGGGGAGGAGAGCGCGGCGGCGGCGGGGGGGGAGGAGAGCGCGGCGGCGGCGGCGGCGGGGGGGGGAGGAGAGCGCGGCGGCGGCGGCGGCGGGGGGGGGGAGGAGAGCGCGGCGGCGGCGGCGGGGGGGGGGGAGGAGAGCGCGGCGGCGGCGGCGGCGGGGGGGGGGGAGGAGAGCGCCGCGGCGGCGGCGGCGGGGGGGGGAGGAGAGCGCGGCGGCGGCGGGGGGGGAGGGGGGGGCTATTATATGGCTCTCTGAGCCAAAAAGGTTCCCGACCCCTGACTAATCTAACGATAGGAGTAGTTGAGCACTGAAATAGACTTCCAAGGGAGGTGGTAGAATCTCCATAATTGGAGGTTTTTAAGATGACGTTAACTAAACACCTGTCAGGGAAGAACTACATTTACTTGGTCCTGCCTCAGGGCAGGGGGCTAGATTTGATGAAGTCTCAAGGTCCCTTCCAGTCCTACTTTTCTGATTCTATGACTTAGGGTACGTCTATACTACCCACCGCACCCCCGACGGGTAGCATTTGGTATATCAAGGATTGATTTATCGCGTCTTGCCTAGATGCAATAAATCGATCCCCGAAAGTGCTCCCGTCGACTCCGCAACTCCAGCTCTGCAAGAGGAGTTAAGCGGAGTCGACAGAGGGGCCGCCACAGTCGACCTGCTGCCGTGGGGACGGCCGGATAAATCGAACTAAGGTACTTCGACTTCAGCTATGTAAACAGCGTAGATGAAGTTGCGTATCTTAGTTCGAACCCCCCCCGCTAGTGTAGCCCAGGCCTAAGGTGCACTAAGGAACTTTAGTGGGCACTAGCAGGGTTCACAAAGGTCAGTTATTGTGACTTTCTAGTGTGCACTAGAACAGCGGTTGCCAACCAGTGGTCCGCGGACCACTGGTGGTCCGTGAGAAAATTTGGGTGGTCCGTGGGGAAATTTCGGAGGGGGGGGGGGGGCAAGCGGCGGGAGCAGTGTGCTGTGGCGCGAGTGTGCCCCTATGGGACAGGGGGGTGAGGCAAGCGGCGGGAGCCCCCCCCCCCCCCCCCCCGAGATAGAAAGCCTCCAGCTACTGCGGCCGCTCCTGCGCCCCCCCCCCCCCGGCTCGAGCGGCGCGGCATCGCAGCCCCTCCCCCTCCCGCGGCGTGGCATCGTAGCCCCCCCCCCCCCCCGCTCAAGCGGCGGGGGGGGGGCGCTGCGGTGCCGCGCCACTCGAGCGGGGGGGCGGGGGGACGGACTTTAGTGGTCCGTGAGATCTGAAAGGTTGGCGACCACTGCACTAGAATTCACACCCCACTAGTGTGGACTAAGGCCCAGTGTAGAAAAACTCAGATTCCTATCTGCATTACCTCTCCTTCTCAGCCATGATGAGTTTGGTTAGATAGGAGTGCAACTCATTTTCCTGGTTGATCCGTTTCTCTTCAATGTTGTTCCAGCGCTTCTTCTTGGCAATCCGCAGTGCACTTGGAATATCATCCCCAAAATTCAGTCGCTGTTCCTTGGCTAGATTATAGGCTGGGGAGACAAGAAGTGTTTTAAAGGTTGGGGGCAGGGTGGAAGATGATGATGCTTTGATAAATCTAGTTTGGAGGTAGATCTAATTAGCAGTGGGATTTGGGTCAGTGGATTATGGCTCTCATCTCCTCTTCTTTGGCCAGGTGAGTCTGGTTTTGCCCCTCTCCCTGAAGGAGGAACAGTGAGAGACAACACCTGTGTCTTTGAATGCTGCATCACTTCCTCAGTACAAAGCAGCAAATGGGAAATAAATCCTTGGGTCAAGAGCTGCACACAATGACTTGGAGCCCATTAGACCATCTCCATATAGAAGCTGGTCAAATCACTGATTTCTACACAGTTTAAGACAGGGTTTAAGACAGGCAAACTCTTTGGCCCGAGGGCCACATCAGGGTTGCAAAATTGTATGGAGGGCCTGGTAGGAAAGACTGGGCCTCCGCAAACAGCCTGGCTCCTCCCCCATCCGACCTCCTCCCAATTCCCGCCCCCTGACTGCGCCCCCCAGAATCCCTGACCCATCCAACCCCCCCCTTGCTCCTTGTCCCCTGACTGCCCCTCCCTCCAGAGACCCCCACCCCCCTACCACCTCCTGGGGATCCCTCCACCACCTCACCCTCCCCTGATGCCCCGGGATGTCCCCCGACCCTGCCCCCCC